>JARZZO010000013.1:50665861-51929195 GCA_030544215.1 Zantedeschia hybrid cultivar | reverse complement strand
GCACTGGATTATACAACAGATGCTTGATGAGGATCCAGCGATCATTAAAAAGCCAAAAAAGAGGGAGCGAAACGGGGGACAAGGGGCGTACGGGCAGAGAAACTGCCTCCCCCCCCCCCCCCCCCCCCCACACACACACACACCTAAAACAACCCATGTGAAACATGAAGCTGGGCTCCGCATTTCACGTGGGTGGGCAGGCACTGGGCATCCCGCTGCCTAGGCTGCCTGATCAGGTGATCAAATGGTCTGATTTTTTTTTCCTTTTTTGGCAAACATTGCCCTCCACCAGGCCTCACCCCCTGTAAATTTTAGGTGCCACGACATCCTAAAAAACCAGATTACGCTGCCAGCTAAGCGGATGTAACTAGGGCAGCACACCGTATAAGCTCGTGTCTTCGTGGCATCCTTCCAAGTTCCGAATGAGGGAAAACATTTAAATTGACATTAGAACTATATTTAACCATGGTTAATTTCAAGTAACGACATTATTCAACAAAACTCAAGTGGTGGGTTGTATCTAAACATTCGTTGATTGTAGGGACTTGAACATTATAAGAAGTTTAAAGAGTTTCATATCTAAAATTCAAAGATTTCAAGGATTAAACATAGAAGGCCCTAAAATATAAGCTGAATAGGCAACCACTAAGAAAGCAGTGCTTTAATTGCAAGCCACCATCATGTCTAAAAGTTTATGCATTTCATTTCTAATAGAACATAAGGTAGCGCAGGCCTGAATAATTGGAGGATTATAATTTTGGGATGAGCATCCAGAGTGCTTTAGCTGATGGGGATATCATTTCACTTAAATCTGAATGACAATGGTGGGAATGATAGCATTTACCGGGTATGTAAGAGACACAGCACGAACAACCACCACTTGGCTGCTGTGTGGTACATGTTTCTTGGCCTCAAGCATAATGGTATCCAACTTTGCCCTCTTGCTGAATGTGGAGTCCAGCAACGATGGCGCTGTCAAATTATTAGAGATCATTGTTGTTGCCTCCATCACAACGGAGCAAAAGCTCATTGACTAAGAGGAGCCCATGGAATAGCAGGGGTGCACAAAGTGCAGAGGTCGCTGCCGGTACAACGATGCATTATGTGGTCACCTGCTAGAATGCAGGATGTCAAGCTTGAAGAAGGATCGTGGAGGAAACATGGAAAATGCAGGGGTTATGCAGCTGCTTGCTGTTTGTACAAGGTTAAATGGAAACAAGAAGCTTGAAAGAGTTACCAAAAAAATGTAACTAGATAGAAAGTATTTTTCACCGATAAGAATAAAGAAATTTAAAGAAGGTTGGGATGCAATGAAGAGGGCTGTAGTGGCTACATAAATGTGGTCTTAGTTGTTCATGTCTTCGAAAGTAATAAACCAAATGCAGAATTTAAACAGTTACGTTCAGTCGGAGGAGAGGAAATTGGTAAGCGGTAGCAGGTTCACATAAATGTAACCAAACGGCACTTGTCATATGATATATGCAAGTCTCCATTGATGTGTTTCACTCCATGCTGCCCATGGATTTCCATTCATAGAAACGAAGCAAAGAAAGAAGATCATGCTGAAATATACGGTGAAAGTAATCAAAATGTTTCCAATAACAAACCATGACGGTTGGACTCATTTATTCTTTTCATTCGTGTTTTTCTTTGAAATTTGAATACATCTGGCAATCGAGAGAAAGGAGACAGGATTGCATCGACATTGGAGCTCAACATCTAAGTATCTATGTTTCTGGACAGATAGAATATATTCAGAATATTCCCCTTTTCATGGATATGCAATGAATGCATTCCCCATTAAGTGCAATGAAATGCACATGAAGAGATGGGATCTGCAATTAAAGCACTCCCTTTCAATTTTTTGACTACTCACCTTTTCACTCAGCCCACAAAAGTGTATTATGGAAAAGAAAATGTTCCATCATAGTCATTAATTCCAGCAAAGCAGTCGTTACATGACAGGCTAAAACAGATAGTTTAGCAAACAAAATAAGATTGACTGACAGAGAAAGCAGTGCACACATGCAAAAGGAGAGTCACCAGACTAAACAGAAACCACATCAAAAAGGCATCATTCAACAAATATCAGCACCTTCAATGGATCCAAAGGGAATGCCAGCATCCTCAAGGCCTGGGTCAGGAAAATACCACAGGAAATATGAGTGTTAATAAGTAGAGATTAGAGCGAAGATAGACTATAGGAAAGTGGCTGTAAAACAAGGAGCATGAAAGCTTTATTAGGTATATTCATGATAGACAGGAATGAATGAACAATGACAAAAGGAGCGTCATAAGTAACAGAAGTAAGAAGTATAAACTACATTCCTACAAAATAGAAATATACAGCAAAGATTTGCAAGGTTGAATTTTTCTTTGCCAACTACGTCACACGACTTACTATATATGGATGCAGGTTGCTAGAAATTACTGCCACTCATGGGCATCTTATATATGGCAAAATGTGCAGCTGTAATCAACTACATTAAATCTGGGAAAGTAAACTGGAAAAGGGGCCACAGAACAGATATGTCCTACTTTATGGTACTGTATGGAACAAGAGGAGGTGCTATAGACTTATTTTGGAAGAAGTTTGGTGCTCAAAGTTGCCAATGCCGAGCAAAGCATGTTGCACTGCCCTCAATTTGTATGCAATCGCATAAACCCCATCTAAGGAACTAACGCAATAAAATATGCACATTAAAGAACTGCACTAGGGCAGGCGCACATAATTCAACTCTCCCAAGCCTTATTCATGGTCTAAAGAGTTCACAACGACTTTATTTTAAGTGCATGATCCATGCATGTGATTCTAGTCTGGAAATGTCAAACATGTTTTTTCTTAACGTCATATATCCTTTCTTGGGACAAATTCCTTATCATCGCAGAGCCAATGGTTTGGGCCATAAAATACATAAACTATAACAAACCAGACAAAACCTGAACCCCTTTAGTGTACAAAAGCCTTTCGATAGCTTTCATCACACAGGAATGCTCAGAAGAAGCAAGAAATGGCAAGGGGAAGAAAAAAGTAGCAGCGGCAAAATACCATGTGAGGACATAGGGATACAAGATAAATAAGATGACAAGGGAATGCTCAGAGGAAGCAAGAAATGGAAAGAAGAATGGACAGAAGTTGCTTCAAAATGTTATGGTAAAAGTAAAACATAGGTTACATGATAAAATAACTCCTAGAAGTATGATCAGGAATATATATATATATATATATATATATATATATATATATATATATATAAACTTCCAAAGTCAAAACACAATCGTGGCCACAATATCATAAATCTCCAGTTAAGCAGAGAGGACAATGCTTCAAATCCTTCAAATCCATGAAGCTAAAAGGAAAAAGGAAAAAAAAAAGAGTCTGAAATAGCAGAAATCCTTCATTTGATCATGTGCATGCACCCATCATCCATTACCCAGTCTATGAACATCCAAGAACCCCTTCAACATGGATTTATGCAGGAATACCAAAAATTCCCATCATCGCCACCAGTTATCATCTGTCAAATCAGAACAAACAGCCCTAGAATGCATGCATATTCATCAAATGCAAGCCAACATGTTCCAGAAGCTGTAGAAGGCATTCACAAACATATGAGATACCAATTGTTCTTATCTTCTTGAAGTGCATGCAGCTTCACCAAAGGCAAGCCAAGAAGTTTTACAAATCAGCAGGACAATTCACAAATACATGGTGTGTGTGTGTGTATATATATATATATATATATATATATATATATATATATATATATATATATATATATATATCAATTCTTCTTGTCTTCTTGATGTACATGCACCAAACCAAGCAGCTTCGTCCAAACCAAGCCAGCATGCACCAAGAATCAGTAGAAGAATCCACAAATATAAGAGATATCATTTTTGTTTTAATCTGCTTCAAGTGCATGCAGCTTCATCCAAAGCAACCTAACATGTTCTACAAATCAGTAGAAGAATTCACAAGTATATGGGATACCAATTCATTCTATTTTCTTGGAGTTCATGTAGCGTCATCCAAGGCAAACCAGCAGCTGAATTCAATTCATAAAAACATGAGATATGAATCCTCCTTATCTTGTTAAGGTGCATGCAGCTTCATCCAAGGGAAACCAGCAGAAGAATTCAGTTCACAAAAACGTGAGATGTCGGTTTCATATTATTTCCCTTGAAGAAGAAGAAGGGATAACAGACCAATGCTGGTACCTTTGTTAGAGAAGTGCAGGAAGGCATCGACCTTGGCAGCGGACGGTGTTGGCAGCGCGGGGCTCTTGTAAGGGGCAGAGCCAGCGCCGGCGGTGTTCTTGATCCTCTCCTTGAGCAGGTCGTCGATCTCCTTATAGCAGGACATCCTGGAGGGCCCGCCGCCGGCCTTGACCTGCTGCTTGGCCTTCTTGAACTCCTTGAGCAGGTTCCTCCACTTGTCGGTGCACATGGTGGGCGAGCGGTCGAAGCCCTTGTCCCGCATCTTGGCGGAGATCTGCTCCCAGAGGTGCTTGTTGGACTTGGAGGTGTTGAAGAGCGCGTCCATCTCGCGGCGCAGGCCGACGAGGCAGCGCGTCTCCTCCTGCACCCACGTCTCGGCCCGCTTCTTGGGCGCCTTCACCTCATGCTCCTCCCCGCTGCTGTCGGCCATCACCATCTGCTGGTGGTGGTGGTGGGGAGCCGGTAGCGAGGGGGGCGGCGGCGGCGACAGGGCGGCGTCGGCGATCACGTCCATGATGATGTCCCGCGCGGCGTCGTCGTCGTCGTCCTCCTGCTGGTCCCTGTAGAAATCGAGGGCGCGGGGCTTGTCGGAGAGGTACATGGCCTTGCGGCGGGCCAGCTCCATGAGGTCGACCTCAGCGCGGCGGCGGAAGGAAGGGACGAGCGGGGAGAGGAGCTGGTCTATGGTGAGGATCGACATCGAGATGGCGGGGGCGGGGGCGGCGGCGGCGGCGGAAGGGGGGAACAGAAATTGGAGATGTCGATGAGGGGAGGGCAGCGATCCATGTCTCCGCACCACTTTTTAATGAGCGTGGTACCCCCAGCGGCGCGACGAGTGACAGATGGTGGAGAGAGAGAAAGAGCAAAGAGAGCGATAAAGAGACACACGGAGGAGCGTGAGGAGGAGGAGAAGAAGAGGAAGAACAAAGGTGGTGGGGGGGGGGGGGGGGGGGTGCTAGAGGCTAGAGACTAGAGACTAGAGGGAAGGAATGGGCACATGGCGAGGGGAAGGGGAGCATGGAGGGATGGGGAGAAGAGCCATTCCAGTCCGGGGGGGTGGAGGCGAAGAGAGCTCGAGCGGCCAAAGGCCACCTGGTGGAGAGGAGAGGAGAGCAGGAGAAACAAACAGAGAGAGAGAGAGAGAGAGAGAGGGAGAGTGACGAGTGCAGGAGCGTCGGGTGGCGCAGCTGGTAGAATTCTGTTGGAAGGAAGGAGGAACAATAGATGGGGGGACGGGATGTGGCAGCAGGGAGGGAGGGAGGGAAAAAGGAGAACGGCTTGAATCCATAATGCATTAGCATAAATGTCTACATTCATATATATATATATATAAAGATGCGTGCAATAATAGCTCAGGCGGTGCAAACTGCAAACACAACAAGGAGCGAGGGGGCGGGGGGTGGGGTTTCTCCTTTAACGGGAGGAGATCGTCGTCTTTTGGCGGACCTTTTGACTTCCCTCGGAAAACCGAATTACTCGCTGAATTCAGTTCACTTTCGCATTATATTTAAGAATAGTTTTATATTAACCACTCTTATAAGTTAAAATTTTAAAAATATTACGTTTATTTGCTTGTTATCTCATATTATCTTAATATGTATAATGATGAGGCAGAATTCGATTCGGCTCATTAAAATAAGTCCAAATCCCGTTCAGTCCAGCAGCAGCAGTGCAAGGCTTTCAGGGAGCCTTCGGCCCATCAGCGGCCCAGCAGTCCTCGGTCCATAAGCGGCACCGTCGCTCCCGGCCCAACAGGCTTCGGCCCATCAGCGGCCCATCAGCCTACGGCCCGGGAACAGCACGGCAGTCCTAGGCCCAGCAGGCTTCGGCCCATCAGCGGTCCAACCCCCTTCGGCCCGATAGCCGAGTCCGGCCCACTCCGGTGGAGGACTAGGCACTATGGCGATTTATCAGTAAGTCCAAACATAGTCCTATATCGGCTGCCACCGTTAACCATCTTCTATCATCTGCTATAAATATACCGCTATTTATTGCCAATGATATGCACTTCGATGTCTCCGAGACCCTTAAGGACTACGGTCCAAATAGCATTAAAGCTACTATTTGCCTTCTGAATCGAACCATCTTCAGGAGCTAACTTGACCGTCGGAGGGGGTTCCTAAGGGCCAGAGCCCGAGACTCCTACTGACTGGTTTTCTTCTTCTTTCCCTCCTGCAGGAGCTCGGTTCGAATCATCGCCGACCTTCCCGAGTCGGTCTCGGCCGCCGACCTCGGACTCCTCTCTCTGGTCTCGACGCCGTACGCCGGCTGCCCCGCAACGAAGGAGACTCTGTGCTGCGCCGCCCCTTCGTCCGCCGAAGGAGCTTCGGCCGCAGCATCCCGAAGACAGACCAGCAGCCGACCGAGCCAGTCTCGGCCTCGGACCCTCGGCTTCACCTCTACATCCTCCGCCTTCCGGATCCCCGTCGGGCCTCTACAAAACCGATCCGAACCGGCTTTGGATCCACTTCTTCGGATTCCAGCCTCGGAATCCGGTCGTGATAGCTTCGGCTACATCACGTGGCGCCGTCTGTGGGAAACAAACAAACAAGTCATGTCTCAACGACTTGTCACCCGACGATCCGGACAGAGCGAAGCAGAGGCACGGGAAGCCTCAGCACAATTACTACCCTCCGAAGGCACCCCGTCCATCCCTTCGAGCGCGGCTTGGCTAGTTATGCCAGGGTCCACAGCTGAAAACAACCGGATAAAGGAACTTCAGCAGCAAATGACCACACTGACTACCACTGTCACATCTTTAGCAGATATGGTATCCTTCATGGCCCAGTATCTAGGGGTACAAAGCCGACTCCCCCATCAAGCGCCTCCCTTTCGCCCTATACAGAACGAGGAGCCTCGGCCGGCACCTTCGCAAGTCTTTTTTGATGAGGCCATTTCGGTGAACGACAAGTCCTCGGTGTAGACACGCTAATTTTGACGTCATTTTGAGTAAATTTCATATCATATAATAATGCCTCAGAATGGTCTGATAATTAATCATTAATTAATTTTTATTAATCTTTTTGAGTGTCGGATTTAACAGATGTGTTTAAGTTAATCAATTGAATTGATTTTAGCTCAAATTTGAGTTAAAATATGAAGAATTCTAAAAGACGTCGACCCACGTAGACGCCATTTAGAGTTTATTCTTATTTTAGCGATTAAATTTGAATTTTAATTGATTTATTAACTAAAAGGCGTCTTGGAATGTTGACGCGTTTTAAGTTTCCTAAGTGGTTTTAACTTCTCCTCCGGATGTTTATCCTTATCTTAATTAGTCAAAAAGACGTCTACACATGTGGACGCGTTTTACCTAATAAAGATAAAGATAAGTTTTCCCGGATGTTTATCCTTATCTTAATTAGTCTGAAAGACGTCTACACATGTGGACGCGTTTTACCTAATAAAGATAAAGATAAGTTTTCCCGGATGTTTATCCTTATCTTAATTAATCTGAAAGGCGTCATCCAAGGTGGACGCGTTTTAGATAATTACAAATAAAGATGAATTAATCAGTATTTATCTGTCGGTTAAGATGGATAAATTTCGGAGTTTTCAAATGTTAATCTCGAACGCAAGAAATGCCTATAAATACCCTGCATGTTAAAGAGAAGAAAAAGAGAGAAGAGAATTAAGTTGAGTTGAGCCATAGCTATAGCGATTTGAAGATCGAAGCAACAACGTCGTAACGCCGGAGCGCTGCCATTTCCAGAAGTCGGCGTTCCTTTCAAGATCTTCATCCTTTCAAAAGCTTCAACCAACTGGGCATAAGTTTTTCATTACTGCATTCATTTCGTTAGTTTTATTCTTCATATTCACTTCATGCAAACACACACCACAGCATAATCTTTCAAAAACCTACTTGATCTAAGGGGTTTCAAAGCCATTAAAAAAAGTGAGTTTGCTGTTTTAAATATGCTTAACATCATGATTAGTTCAGATACTACTTCTATTTAAATTCTCATCATAGTTTTTCTTTATTTTTCTCTGTCTCTGCTGTACTCAACAACGACAACAAGAGATTCAAAAAGGGGAAATCAAGCATAACTTCTGGACGATCCTCAACCTCAAACTCAACAGCAAGAACAAAAGAACAAAGAAAGGGCTCTCTTTCTTCAGCCGGCTGAGGAAGGGGAACCAAGGACTCAATCTTCCGCATTTTGAAAGGTAGGCGATCATACTCTCTTTTGAAACTTTTAAGTTAAAAGTTTCTGGCGATCACTGCATTTTAGTTGCTGTTTTTAATAGGTTAGTTTACACCTAAACAACATAGATATTTCATGTTAATCACACGGTCATTCTAAGCACCTACACTCGGCACCGCCTGCCCCTCTAGCAGCTCATCCTCAGCCGACGAATCTGGAGCTCCTATGTAGGCAATACCAAAGGGAGTGGATCCGAGGCAGGCAACAGGGTCCGCAGTCACGACACCTACCGCTAATTCCTCTCCCTTCCCAAATGCTTACGGAGATAAAGTCAATGCTCCGGCCGCCACAGCGTATAAAGACTGATCTTCGCCGAAGGGATCCCGGCAAGTACTGCGAATATCACTGCGAGATCGGCCATACGACTGACGAATGCCGGCACCTTCGGAAGGAGATAAGTCGCCTCATCAAAGAGGGCCGACTGCCACCATATCAATGAGAACGGCCTCAACAGAGGTATAACCGGAACCTCTTGCAATAGCAAGGCAGCGTCCACCCTCGGACGAGGAAATTTCGTCTTAGCCGAAGCCATGCTTCTGAGAAGAACAAGGGGGTGACAAAGGGAGTGATCAGACGAGGGACCTATCGGTTGGGAACCCTTTTTTGGGCTAACCTCCCTCGCACCTGGAATGTAGAGCGCCTTCAGCATTATCTTATGTAAATCACTCTTTCCCGAACTTTCAGCCGGAAGATATGAATAAAGGTCTCTTTTTCAGAAAACCTGATGATATTCATTCAAGTCCGCGAGTCCTTCGATCCGACGAATGGCTCTCGGCCATGTAATCCGGATCAGAACGCGGCGTGGTCTTCTGAAGTCCGCGAGTCCTTCGATCCGACGAATGGCTCTCGGCCATGTAATCCGGATCAGGACGCGGCGTGGTCTTCTGAAGTCCGCGAGTCCTTCGATCCGACGAATGGCTCTCGGTCATGTAATCCGGATCAGGACGCAGCGTGGTCTTCTGAAGTCCGCGAGTCCTTCGATCTGACGAATGGCTTCGGCCATGTAATCCGGATCAGGACGCGGCACGGTTCTTCTAAAGTCCGCAGATCTTTTGATCCGACGAATAGCTTCGGCCATGTAATCTGGATCAGGACGCGGCGTGGTCTTCTAAAGTCCGCGAGTCCTTCGATTCGACGAATGGCTTCGGCCATGTAATCCGGATCAGGACGCGGCACGGTTCTTCTAAAGTCCACAGATCTTTTGATCCGACGAATGGCTTCGGCCATGTAATCCGGATCAGGACGCGGCGTGGTCTTCTAAAGTCCGCGAGTCCTTCGATCCGACGAATGGCTCTCGGCCATGTAATCCGGATCAGGACGCGGCGTGGTCTTCTAAAGTCCGCGAGTCCTTCGATCCGACGAATGGCTCTCGGCCATGTAATCCGGATCAGGACGCGGCGTGATCTTCTAAAGTCCGCGAGTCCTTCGATCCGACGAATGGCTCTCGGCCATGTAATCCGGATCAGGACGCGGCGTGGTCTTCTAAAGTCCGCGAGTCCTTCGATCCGACGAATGGCTCTCGGCCATGTAATCCGGATCATGACGCGGCGTGGTCTTCTAAAATCCGCGGGTCCTTTTTTATCCGACGAATGGCTCTCGGCCATGTAATCCGGATCAGGACGCGGCATGGTTCTAAAGTCCGCGGGTCCTTTTTGATCCGACGAATGGCTCTTGGCCATGTAATCCGGATCAGGACGCGGCATGGTTCTAAAGTCCGCGGGTCCTTTTTGATCCGACGAATGGCTTCGGCCATGTAATCCGGATCAGGACGCGGCATAGCATTCTCTAAGTCCGTGTAAACCGTACCGGGAGTGGCTTCGGCCATACAAACCGTATCGGGAGCGGCATGGTACTCTCAAAGTCCGCGAGTCCTTCGATCCGACGAATGGCTTCGGCCATGTAATCCGGATCAGGACGCGGCATGGTATTCTCTAAGTCCGTGTAAACCAAACCGGGAGTGGCTTCGGCCATGCAAACCGTATCGGGAGCGGCATGGTATTCAAAGTCCGTGTAAACCGTACCGGAAGTGGCTCCGGCCATATATACCAGATCGGAAAGCGGCAAGGTATATTAAAGCCCGCAAATAACCCGTACTGATCGGGAAGCGGCATGATTTTTTAAGCCCGCAGGTAACCTGATCCGAGGGTGGCTCCGGCCATATATACCGGATCGGAAAGCGGCAAGGTATATTAAAGTCCGCAAATAACCCGTACCAATCGGGAAGCGGCATGGTATTCTATGTACACCAAGTCTCGGCGTAAGACGAAGGTATCTCCGACAAGGTCCCGGCCTCAGACGAAGCTGTTTGCCAACAGCCCTCGGCCGACCTAAAGCAGTTTTTTTCTACAAAGCAAAGGTTTTCAAACGAAGCATATACCGTATTACTCTTTCGAGGAGGCTTCGGATTTTACTCTTGCCATCTCAGAACTGAGGAAGACAAGAGTGGGGGGCTATGTGATGAGGCATAATCCGATTCGGCTCATTAAAACAAGCCCAAACCCCGTTCAGCCCAGCAGCAGCAGTGCAAGGCCCTCATGGAGCCTTCGGCCCATCAGCGGCCCAGCAGCCCTCGGCCCATAAGCGGCACCGTCGCTCCCGGCCCAACAGGCTTCTGCCCGTCAGCGGCCCATCAGCCTACGGCCCGGGAACAGCACGGCAGCCCTAGGCCCAGCAGGCTTCGGCCCATCAGCGGCCCAACCCCCTTCGGCCCGATAGCCGAGTCCGGCCCACTCCGGTGGAGGACTAGGCACTATGGCGGTTTACCAGTAAGCCAAAACATAGTCCTATATCGGTTGCCACCGTTAACCATCCTCTATCCTCTGCTATAAATACACCGCTATTTATTACCAAAGGTATGCACTTCGATGCCTCCGAGACCCTTAAGGACTACAGTCCAAATAGCATTAAAACTACTATTTGCCTTCTGAATCGAACCATCTTCAGGAACTAACTTGACCGTCGGAGGGGGTTCCTAAGGGCCAGAGCCCGGGACTCCTACTGACTGGTTTTCTTCTTCTTTCCCTCCTGCAGGAGCTCGGTTCGAATCATCGCCGACCTTCCCGAGTCGGTCTCGGCCGCCGACCTCGGACTCCTCTCTCTGGTCTCGACGCCGTACGCCGGCTGCCCCGCAACGAAGGAGACTCTGTGCCGCGCCGCCCCTTCGTCCGCCGAAGGAGCTTCGGCCGCAGCATCCCGAAGACAGGCCAGCAGCCGACCGAGCCAGTCTCGGCCTCGGACCCTCGGCTTCGCCTTTGCATCCTCCGCCTTCCGGATCCCCGTCTGGCCTCTACAAAATCGATCCGAACCGGCTTTGGATCCACTTCTTCGGATTCCAGCCTCGGAATCCGGTCGTGATAGCTTCGGCTACATCATATAATATTTTAAAAATATATTTGATATATATATAAGTGTTTCCTATATGTCATTGAAATTACATGTTGATAGATATGTTATCTTGCAAGTTTCACTTTGTTTGCAAAATTTGTAAGAATAAGGGTTCCTTATTCTTGGAATAAGCCAAAATACGATTTAATAGGAGGGATTTAATATTTCGGTCAAAAATAACCTATTCTCAAAATTAAGGGAATAAACAATTTCATTCTGCACCTAAAAACTTGATATTCCCTCTTAGATTCCACCTCGTTATCAAAGTGAAGCACAACTTATTTCAGAATAAATAATATATGATATTTTTAAATTTTAATATATAAAAATAATTAATATGAATTTATCCCTTTTATTAACTATTTATTTCATCTCTGAAGAGACTCTTCTAAGTGAGGTCCAATAAAAAATCTCATCGGCATTGTAACAAGTCCCATTGCAGGCATCGTAAGGCATCAGGTAACATATTACTGGAGACTGTGAAAAATGTTAAGACACGCCACGTTAAGGAGGAATCCAATTATTTTCCAAGAGATTACCTTTCATTCACTTTTAATCAGGAAGTAAATAAAATCTTCGCCCTTGTAAGAAAAGAGCTTTGAAATAGGAGGTTCTAAGAGTGACGCCGACCATCACTCTTTATTCCCTCCTACTATCCAATAAGTAGTTGGAAAGTCTTTTTCCTTCCCTTCTACGATCATTAGTTTTTTCTCTCACTACTTGGTCCAAGCCAAAAAAAAAGGCAAACTGAGCTAATTATTTTGATCTCATTTGGTTTAATTTGGTAGTAGGAAAAGATAATTTGGCTTGAAACTATAGATTTGCTTTTAAAATTTATATTGAATAAATCATATTACTTTTGACGTTTAAAAATCATGAAATCTCACATATGATTTTGAAAGTTAGAAACGTTTGGATCTAAGTTAGAAAGACTAATCACCATTACTACAATTGGGTAATTTTTTATATTTTTTTACTTGACTTTAAATTTAAAAATCGGTAGCCTGCAAAATACTTAATCAAACGAACACACGCTCTTCTGGTTTTTCGGTGGACCAATGTAACAATCTTTTGTTGCCAATTGCACGGATCCGATCATTTCAAGTACCGATAGATTGTTTGGCACTATATACAAGAAAGATTCATACATTATAAGCCTGTTATAAATCCAAATAGGAGTAAAAATCAGTATTTTTGACATATAAATTTCTGCTAGAAAAACTATAAATTTATCGTTCCTATGCTTGAATTTGCGCACACACCGTTAAAAATGTTAGTGGTATACAAAAAATCATTTTTCTATGTGCAAATGGGTGCTTAAACTCATATGAGGAGAAACGTTTCGTCCTCTTTTTACTCAACGAAGGAATGAGTGCACCTCTTTCGGGAAAAAATAAGGTTGTTTTTTTTTCTTTCCTAAATGAGCTTCCTTCCATTGTCTCCTTAAAAATTAGAAGAGATGATTTCAAATAGGGTTAAGTTTCATCTTCTCTCTTGAAATAATTTATAGATTTTTTTACATATAAATCATCTTTAAAGTGAATTGGCAAAAAAAATCATTTCTAGAAACATATTAACATACATAGCATTATTTTTAGTGAAACGTTGCATCGTCGTGGGGGACCTGAACCCCCTGGAGGTCAGCATCAGAGAAAGTAATTTCTTCTCGTTTGGTCGCTTTGGATCTAATTCTACTGCTCCTACAGCCGACGCCTCGCCTCGGCCTCGCCGCCTTGGAATTTCACACGGACTACCTGAGATAACCATGATCGATCCCACAGTCGGTTGCTGATGAGACGCGTCTCCCACGGGGGCAAGGGTGGACTACGTGGCACTCTACTGCTGAGGCTGCAGTTGCTATGGCTGTTGCGGCTGTTACTTGGGTTGATATTGCCGTTGCGGTTGCTGGTCCCCACCTGCGTATTGGGCAAATATCCCTCTCATATGAGGCACTCTATCTCTTAGCGGAGACAGCGACCCTCGTCTATATAGTGGCCCCTCTAAAGATGGTACTCACAATATTTACGATTGTCTCGGTTCTGAGGGTCTATCTTCATCCATTATGGTTGTTGGAGCAGATCTTTGCCTTTTACCTCCATCAGAATTTGGGAAGGTGGTGCTGGCAGAGGCAGATGGTACTGCTACTTAGGGTGGCACCGGTCTTGGCTCTGATCTTCCTCCTGCCGGTCTCGGTTCTGATCTTCCTCCCGCCGGACCTTCTTCTGAGATGGATCAGCATCTTCAATTCGGCGTTTTTTAGCCTAGAGAGCTTCCACCGAGGGCTGCTCAACTACTTTCTTTGCTTTGACCAGGATCAAAACTTCTCAATTGATGTATTTGTACACCCGTGCAATCAAATCTTCGAATGTCGGCAGGTGCCTCTTCCCGATTGAACTAAGAAGCTCTAAATTGGTGCAGCCATTGATAACTGCAGAAACCGCAATTAAACTAGCAAGGTTAGGGATTTGAGCGGCTTCGGCACGAAATCTGGCGAAATAGTCCCGAAGGATTTCACCTGGCTCCTAGCGGATAACAAGTAAACTAGCAGAAGTCTTGCAGTGGTGAGTGGCGTCATAGAATTGGTCTATGAACAGCTGGATGGGTTGCACCAGTGAATGGACGGAGCCACCAACCAAGGCCTCAAACTAGGTTAACGTCGTCTTCTCAAGTGTAAGAGGGAACAGTCGGCAGCAGACTGCCTCTGGTACCCCTTGCATCGAAAGGTACGAGTTGAAATGTTGGAAGTAATTAATTGGGTCCATCGCCCCATCGTACAGCGGACCTTTCAGCAGCTTTAAATTCTTTGGGACATGGGCTGCAGGATCTCTGGGGAAAAGGCTATTCTTCTAGGATCACACTTGCCAAGGGTGTCCCACAGGACCGAGTGACCATCTGCTGCACCTCCTTCCTGATTTCAGATAATCTTCAGCCTAGGTCCGAAGTTAACATGGTTGCTGTAGTTGAACGACCCACAGCCCCGTCAGACAAGTATTGGATGAGGCATTGTCAAGCTCGACCGTATGCATCTTGATGGCCATGGTGTTGTCTAGCCTGACCAGTATACTGGGCTTGTATCTGAGGAGTAGAGGGGTAACCACCTAAGACTGAAGTCCCCTCGAGCGAAAATCCTCAGATTTGACCCAATGGGCCTACTGAGAACTGGCCGACACGCAAATTCTGGGTTGTTGTTGTAGGGGCAACAGCCTTGCTGGCAGGCCCAAAAACCCCATATGCTGGGCGATGGCCGACACCATCTCACATAACGGAGCAAGCGAATTGACAATGGCAATCAGACGTGCCACCTGCTAGGAGAGCTCTTTAACTTTGTCTTCCCTACGTTGGGACGGGGTCTGGGCCTATCGGCTATGGTGGGCCCTTGGGCAAATTCGGGTCCAAGGCCAAGGGTACCCCATCAACTGGGCGAGGGCTGGGGTTGGCACGTTCTAAATGGACTCGGGATCCTCCTGCCCTGAGCGCCCCCTCGTTACAAGTCCTCAGTGAGCCATGGTTGCGGTTTCCCACAGACGGTGCCAAGTAATGCAATTGAATGGTACTTATGGGTGGATCTCAGAAGGGATGTCCAAGATCCTTCTGAAGGGAGGATCCATATGAGAGGGTCCCGATGAACTTGCACATAACACACACGGTCAAGTGGGGCCCCGGGTGTGGTTTCGAGGTAGACCCCTCCGACGCCCAAGTCAACACATGGTAGTTTAAAGAAGAAAGTGGAATAAGAATACTATGGGGAGTGATATAGGTCCTAAAAGGTATCTTTTTTTGAAGTAATCTCACCTTTTTATAGGAAAATGCGCATGTGTTCTTCTTTGTTGCAGCCGATGTAAGACTATTTCAAAGAATGTTTTGCCTTCTTTAAATGCAACATCAATATCTGTGCAATTGGGCCGAAGGCTCATCAACCACATTTCTTAGATGAGAGACTCGTTCCTAATTCGGTCTTATTTCTGGGCCAACTTCGAAGGCCCAACTCTCGGTCCCCTCATCACTACCATTAGCTCAAACCGACCTCCCATTTATAGAGTTGCAGATTGATGAATGACAACCAGCTTGTAAGTGGAGGCCTATTATAACATTTACTAACCAATAATTTTGACCTAAACTTGTACAATTAGTTGAAAACTCTATCCATTTGAGAACTTTTCAATGCCAAAATCCAAATTGAATTTTAAAAACTTAGTTGCGAAATTCAATCAAACTCCTAAGCGCAAATCACAATATCCAACTGATTTCTCAAAGTCATTTCAAAACTGAATAAAATTAGGGCCATGATTACCACAGCTCGAAAGACTTTGACAATCACAATTTCAACCGTGTTCAGAAAACTTTAACAAGTGCATCACCAGTTCTCATTGTTAGTTTTAGATGGCCTACAAGCCAATCTGACTATGCAAATCTCGTTCATTTATTAATATAATGGCATAATATTCATTATGTGTAAATCGCATTAATTATCATTTCATAATAAAGTCAGTGAATATGTGTTATAATGATCAGATTATGATGAGATCATACTAATGAGATTGATCACTTAAACACACATATTCTTAATCGTTCCTAGTCGGAGGATATCCGAGAAGGACATCGGATATCCGGTTAGACTAGTACAAATTACTCATGCTCATATGATGAGGGTGACTGATCTCATAAGTCACTTGTGTGGAGACACTAAGGCAAATATGTAGGTGCTCATTGGAGAATGAGTTCACTGAACTGATCCGACTGAATCGTTGGATGGTATTGTACCTCACTGTCAACCAGCTTGATTCTATTGTCGCAGTTGCGTGGATGGTCATCGGACCTGAGACACTAAAGACACCTTATCGGTGGACTTCTGTGCTTTGACCTTGGTTTACGAATCTCTAGTCACGGGATTCTAAAACGCCAGGGATTGGATACAGCGGAATACTGACGAAGGGAATTGTGTGTCAATAAGTAATCATTCACTTTCGGTACTTAGAGAGAGAATGCTCTAGGAAGGATGTGCGGAAGTCTCTGTAAGGAATCGCCAAGAACGTAGCGGAGAATAAAACGATTCCTATGTATCAGTTGCTAAGATCGTAAAACGAACAATAAAATAAACGCGGGAAGAACGGTTCTTCACCTTTGCGGGGTTTCGAATCTCCCGTGGATGATTCCGACTCGGTAATCGCGCACGCGCACGATCTCTAGAGGTATCCACACGAGCTCCCGCTGCAGATGCGATTTCCTCCTCGACTTGAGTGCTCTGACCAGATCTCAAATCCACCATGCGCGGAGAGAGACAGATCTACTCCAAGAGAGAGAGAAGGAGAGAGAGAGAGGAGATAGAGAATCTGGGGTCAGTAATTCGTCCAACTAACTTTTTACCCCTCCCCCTTGGCCTCCTTATATAGAAATAAGGATAAGCACAAGGATTAATCCTCATAATTATCCAAGAGTTTGGCCTTGGATAAATCTCCATTAAATCTTCATGTTTATCCTGCGGCTTTTCATAAAAACTCAGATAAGCATGAAATTTAACGTCTCTCACCGTCTGACGAGAACTCTTATGTGTGTGACCCTCTAGGCCCATATATCAGTCCGGTTTCAGGCCCATTAAACTTAGAACTAATTTTAGAGTTTAATATTTATTAATTAACATTTAAACATCATATGTTAAATGATTAATTTAATAAACAAGTGGATTATCATCTGATGATTAATTCACTTGGCCTTCTGATCATGAACAGTACCAAATACTACCTCATAATCCCAGAAGATATAAAGGATACTGTTTTCTTTAATTGAACCTTTTCGTCTGCAGATACCGCATAGATAAAATCCTTCACTCATGCAATGTCCCGATAACACAAAGGTATGGTTTTATAGTCAAACCCTCTATCGCATTATTTAGATGGATTCCAGTACTCAGTTAATTTCTAGAAAGACATCTCTTTCATTTGACCCTGGCGAGGGATTTCTGTGTACACATTCATAGGACATTCTCTCTCCAGTCTTATACCAAGAGTGAGTGATCCCTTGTTGTTCACTCAATTACCTTCGCAAGCTTTCCACTATATCTGAAAGACCGATTATGGTGGACTTAATGGTTAAAATCCACGAGTCAGATAATCAAGATACAATGGTCCACAAATAAGGTATCAGTGGTGACTCAGGTCAAAGGACCAACTGTGCTACTGCAACGATTGAACTCCCTGGTTGACTAATAGGTATAATTATCATCTAGGAATTCTTATTTGGGTCTGTTCAGTGAACTCATTCTCTAATGAGCACCCACATGTTTGTCTTAGCGTCACCACACGAGTGAATGTGAGATCATTCACCCTCATCACATGAGCAGACATAACTTGTGTCGATCTTATCGGATATTTAATGTCCATTTCAAATATCCTATGATCGAGAACTGTTTAAGACAAGTGACTGAAAATATTGATCTCACTATCATGATCTCATCATGATTCAATATCCTATACATTTGTCTACGGACCTTCATTACGATAGTTAATTTGCAAGAACTATAAATGAAGAAATGATTGCCTTTATTAATAATATGAACTAGAATGTACAATGATTGGCTTTGAGGCCACCCAATTCTATTAGTCCCTGGCCAGGGCGGACGATAATATCGGAAAAGGAGTTTTCCGATATTCATCAGCGGCATCCGATCCAAGTGAGTCGACTGGTTAAGATTTGACAGCACGCCATACCCTGAGTTGACTCGAGAGCATTGTATGAATGAAGGATTATATTCACGCGGTAACTGTCGGCGGAAAGGTTCTAAGAGTAGGTTACTTAACCCCGATACCTTCCGGGTTCACGCGGTGTTGCTTGTCACCCAACGTGATCGGAGGCCCGGTCGAATTTGATTTGCGACATCAATTCGATTGATTAATTAATTAATAAATAGTTATTAATTGATTAACAAAGTCAGTGAGGAGTCACTGGGCTAATTGGGCTATTAACCGGACTGGTAATTGGGCCTAGAGGGTCACACGCAAATGATTTTCAAGGCGATGGATAAATAAGTGGGTTTTATATAAACTGGGGGTTTTTTATGAAAAACCGCACGGTTAGTATAAAACATAGCGAACAGGTTGACCAGGCCAAGCTGCTGCTAACCCTAGCCGCCCCTCCTCTGTTTCTCTCTCTCTCTCTGGCGTCCCAGACATATCTAGATCTGCTCCGTCGCTTCTCCGACTCCCGTTCGACGGAAAATCGTCTACGCGTTGCGGCGACCGGCGGAGGTTTCGTGGGCTGCAAAGAACGAGGAACGTGAGGATATCCGTCGCGAGGAAGATCCCGTGGACTTCGCTAGAGGCCGGGCGCTTGCGCGGCTTGCGGTGTCGCACCGACAGAACCAAACGGTTGCGGATTCGAATTCGCACACGGTAAGAACTGATTATCCGATAATCTGTTTTTCCGATTTTCGAAACGGGAACGGATCTCCGATTTTATTTTATTTTCCGATGCGCGGGAAATCCGGAGAAACCTGAAAATCCAACACTCATCACACACCTGTGCATTTCATCTTCGTGGCATCTCCTGCAACTGCTGCACTAGCGGAAGCTCATCCATAGCATCGTCATCAACTTCATCTTCGACGCCATCTGCTCTGCCCACTATCGTCTACAGCTGCACCAATGACTGTCACCATGAAGAGCACACCACCTGCCTGATAAATTGTGCCAATGAACCAGGAGCTTCCATATTGCAGCACCACCTCTCCCTTCGTGGTCCTCACGTCATCCATTCATCTCATCAAGTGGCAGCCAGTTCAAGGAGCCTTCTTCATTCCTGATGAGGTTGCTTGTCCCCCCAAGTGGAGGTGCCCGAATCGGTTCCCATCCTTTGTCATGAAATGATTTTTGCCTTCTACTTTTCACGCAGAATAAGTTGAAAGAGAGGTTATAATTAATTTTAACTTGATACAACAGTCAATCCTTTTAAAATCATCTCATTTTTTCCTCAAACTTGGAAGTTTCATTTTGTCGCTTTAGGTTGAAGGTCAAAACATAATTAAAACATTGCACAAATAGCTTTTAAGTTTCAATTACTTTCGTCTAATATAGTTAAACGGAAGTGAAGAAAGTACTTTCAATTAGAAGTTGCATCAAACATAGCATTTATAGTGTAAGAAGAAAATAAAAGTAGCTTCCAAGTAAAAACTATGCCAACTATGCTTTTAGATCTTTAAGATGATGTTTGATATTGGAATAAAAAGGATGAGAACAGGTATTAACTCATTTATTTGACAAATAATTCGACTCTATCTCTTTTCAACATTTATATGAGAATGCAACAAACGTTGAGGATGTATATGGATGGATTTGCGAATGAGATGAGTTTGTGGAGACATATTAAGGATCATTAGGTCAAGTTGTAACGATGAGCTTAAACCTAATTGACGGAGGAATGAATGCTTTAAGGAGTGGAGTTCTTTGTCTCTGTTTGATAATAGAATTGGACAAAGAAATCGGGGAAATTCGTACCCGTTAAAAGCAAGAATAATATATCCCTAATTAGTTCTCATTATTTTTATCTTCAAAGTTCAAAAGACTTAAAAGATGAAGATAAAATTACAGAAAAGGATTTGAAAGTGGGTCAGGGATAAAGCATCCTCTCTTTCTCTCTCATTTCAAAAAGGGATTTGAAAGTGGGTCAAGGAAAAGTCATCCTCTCTCTCTCTCTCTTTCTCTCCTTTTTTTTTTTTTTTTCTAATAAACAAACAAAGTTAAAAAGTAAAATCGAGATAATGCATCTTATTTCTAACTTATCCCGATGCCAAGCGTAGATAAGAACACTTGTCCATGCGTTTGCAATTAGGCTGGCAAACCTCCTCAGAAGATAGAACTAAGCATGTAATTAGAACGTTATTATGCAGGGAAGAAATTAAAAACATTTAAATTCCCTTGTTAATTAGATAAATTACGGTAAATTCTCCTTCAATTAACAAGATATAGAAATATATTCTCCATATAAAACAGCCTTGTTGATGTGCTGAGGAATTCACAAGCATGATGCACAAGTATTAATTTGCACAACAAATAACTCCATACATCCAAGTACGTACGTACATCAAACCATGCACGCGCGCACGCGAACATGAATACATATAGAATCAATGGTGTGCAAGAATTAATGTACTAGTTCAACAAGGAAGGTAAAGAGAAAAGCCTTGTGGGCCTGTGTGAAGAGATCATTTATGGGACTTGTTGCGGCAGAGATCTTTCATCCATTGAAAGGGACCGGATTTCTTCCTTCTCGACGACTTGCTCTTGCGGCCGTCCTTGGCATTCTTGGTCTCATCCTCCGCCACCGGCGGCGGGTCGGGGGTGCTGTCCCACTGATCTGCCCACGACAACCCGCCGTCCATCCCGAACGCGCTGCTAAGGCCCCTTCTTCCCACTTCTTCTCTGAGAAGAAGGAACAGCCAAGAGGCTAATCACCTCTTCCTTTTTTGCGCCTCTCGTGGTGCATGGTTTGTAGTTGCCGGTTGGCGAACTACCCAACGGCTAAACATAGCCTACGAATGGCAATTTCCTAAAACAAGCCAAGAGGCGTTACAATTTGAAGTTAAGGCTCTAGTTTCCTCGGAGACCTACAGCTCCTCTTACCCGTGGGTTTGTGGGATCATGCAATCCGATTGAGATCACCTCGACCCACCCTTTCCAAGATCTTAAAATCTCATTGAAGGAAAAATGATATTTATTAATAAAATAAAATTATTTTTTATTAATAAGTTGCTCTTTCCCTCCAATAAGATTTAAGGGCCTTAGAAAAGGTCCATAAAACAGATCCCAACCTCCTCAAATCTGTCTACACACCATAACCCTTTTAGTCTCTTCTCTTTTTTTTTCTTTTTTTTTTTTTGGAATTTTCTAACATAAAAAAAGAGAGAAGTTACTCGGGAAGTTGCTGGCTGCCGTGAATGTGGGAGAGCTGTTGGCTGGCGTGGGTATGGAAGAGAAACGGAACTAAGCCCAAAGTATCTCTTTGTCTATAAAGAAGGATTGTGAACAACTAATTGACGTTTCTAAATTTATATTATTAAATGTTTTAATTTAATACGATCTCTCATTTTTCAACTTAACATTATTATTAGACGTTCTATTTCAACAAGGTCTCTTATTAATCACAAATTAATCATGGATGCAAGATACATTCGTGCCTATATCCATTATGTTATCGGTTTAGAAAGACAAATTGTTAATTATCTTATAACATAACAATCGGACGGATAATCGGATCTTCAGTATATCATATAGAAAACTGCATCCATTATCTTATCCGTTTTGCATATCAGTTTGAAAAAATTATCTGTTAATTGACCTATAAACTAACAGTCGGTGGAATAATCGGATTATCGGTTACCATTTGCATCCCTACTTTGGGCCTTGTACATGTTGAGGGGGTTGCCAAACAAAGGAAAGAAATCTCCAAGATAGAGGGGCTGACATTTCTCCCTAAGGCAAAGAGAGTAGCTGAAACCAAAGAATTGATTAAATCACTGAAACATAATTTACAAAAACCTCTTCCCAATCCTCATGTAGAGAGAGAGAGAGAGAGAGAGGGAAGGGGAAGGAAGAGTGAGAGCGAGCCAGAAGGGAGCAAACTATGAACTGTCATCTCATAAACAGACACAGACACTTAGACAAACAGCTGGTCAGAACTCTCCTACAGAAGAACGCACTAGCAGAGAGAACTAGGAAAACAAATTAAAGGCCTCAGAAGGAGGAAGGATTGCAGACGACACAAGCCAAGAGGAACATGGCAGAGGCAGCAGCGGTGTCCTCCTCCCCATAGCAGCTCCTCTTGAACTTGGTGGCCTTCCCCTTGTTGCACTGCAGCCTCCCCAGCTCCACCCTGCGCTCTGATCTCCCCTTCACCTTCTTTGCCGGCTCTTGCCCTCTGGGGGTCAATGCATCATCCTCTACCTTGTACACCATCTCCTTGCTCTCTTCACTCTCTCAACAAGGTCCACTTCAAGGACAAGAATATATTAGCTACCTCACCATGAGGGAGCAAGCACACATGGTGCCCGGCCCCTTTATAGAGAAGATGTGATGCATGTGCATTCTAGAAAAACCGTGGCGTCACCCAGAATTCTTTTTTGCGAAACTAACTACAAGCGCAGCCTCTCTCCTCTCTCTAACTGTATTGTTTTGTTAATTTAGAATAGGGATATTTGCATCTCTATGTTCATTGTGAGTAAAATTGTAGACTTATCATTAATTGCACGTACGAAGTCTCTGATTTTAGTGTATACATACCCCTTGTTTTGTGGCAAAATTTGTAGATTGCACTACTTTTCTACGTACGTTGGGATGAGCGCTTATTACGATTCCAGTTACTCTACATCAAGGATTTGTCCAGACTCCACAGCTGGTAACCAATAATTAGCTAGGTGGGTGCATGCATGCTGTCTATTTGACAAATGATCCCGGAACCTCTGACTCACCATCCCCGTACGTATAGTCCTAGCTCAAATATATATATAATAATCGCCACCGGTTAATACCAAAGAACAAAAAATATTGTGCGAACAATCCAGTGTGATATACACACATATATAGAAATGGAAAACTTCTAAAGTCTCGAGAATACTTCAGTGCTTCTACCACCGGCATACTAGAGTTGTTCAAAACGTGCATGGCTAGTGAGAAAGCCAGCATCACAATAGGGGTATATATATATATGCCCAGCTGTATTTTCTATGACAGGAAACAGATCATAATTTTGTCCTGGTGAGTGCATAAGGCATGCAGTGCTATAGTCATAAAAAATAGCGAGTAGCAACAATCATGAAGATGATTGTTCTGGTTCATTGACTATTGAGTCATGTGAGAAGTGCATATATGATTGGCATCTGATTGTTAAGAGGGCTCATATTTAGCGTGTGTTTTAGCCAAAAAAATCACTTTGGACTTTTACTTTCATCAATATATATCAAGGCTTTGTTTGGAAAAAGTTTTAATTAGAAACTTCTTTTAACTTGTACATTCAACACAAAAAGGAAAGTGAGAGCTATCATAGTCGATTTTAAGTACGTAGTTTAAAAGGATCGATCCTTCCTCAACAACTATTTGTTATTTATTTCAAAATAGGAGGCTCTAAATTGGTGTACATTTCGGTTGAAGCCAGAAAATAACTAGAAAACTACATAGACAACTTCTACAGCCTAGTGATCTTAATTTCCTCAGCATTACTGAGCTGAAACCTGTGAAGGCCTCCAATTAGAAGCTATGATCGACAAATTAACGCATTTGAATATTAATGCATGGATACAGGTAAGTCTAATCGACTTTGACAGTTTCAATCCCCCGTTCACCGGCCCTCATGTTTCCCAAGTTTGAAAGTTCTAATTTAGAGCTTAATTTTGGCTAGAAGTAGAACAACATTATTAAGGGCGGCGAGGCGAAACGTACATGTGATCTGCTATGCGAATAAATAAGTTAATTAGGAGAATGATAAGGGGGGAACATTGATGATACTTCATTCTGTTCCCAATATTACTGCTGATCAAAACTTGTGAATCTTGATCCTCTTAGCACTTGAAAAAATCCCAGAGAAAGGTCAGGGCATCCGGATGAGACTAGTGCCATGCGAATTTTGTCGTCATCCCCATGTGCACCTCCATACCGCAATGCGCCTTCATGGGCCCTATGTGTTAAATTTATGTTTCTAACCAACCACGCATATCTTATGCCATTGGCAGTTTAACTAGATCTCCTAGGTACCTAAATGCGATAAACAAAGCAAAAACATTTTTAGGGGTCAGGTGGAGATCCCAAGGGTTCTCTGGTCTGTTTGCCACACATTGATTTCCGGTGATTCCTATGCATATCTTATTGACCATCATTGGTCTCCCTCTTGTTTAGATGTTAACTAGCTAGAGTGGACGTACGTGATGAGCAGATGAATGGAGACACTATTTGGCGTAGCACGTTGCATCATCACAAACACATGAGACTACATGTTACTCGAATCGATCTAAAGCCTGAGGTGTCGTTTGGAAGTATATATCAAAATTAATTAAGTTACACACGAAATCATGTATATATATCTAGATTCTCCTACGTACCACCATTCTTTTCATATATTAATTGCAGCCTTGCAAGAAAAGAAATTAAGGTCAATATTGTAGCTAGATGCAGGCGGATATATATGCATAAGAATGTGCATGCATGGTGTCCTAAATTTTGTGATAATCTGATCAGGAAGCCGTTTTTCATCTGGCAATGCCGTAAACTTATATGTCCGAGAATACATCCTTACAAAATCTATCGGCCGCAGAGTCTTCAAAGACCATACCCTGAATAGACGCAAGTGATTTTTTTGGATCACAATGTCGGATAAGGCCATACAGTGGGCGGTGTACCCATGTCAAGACCCCACATCACTGCCACCGCGCTATATAACCTTCACTCGCTCCCTCTTCTTTCCCTTCTCTTTAATCTTATAGCCCGTTATGGGCATGCATATGGATGGGGACCATGGTGTTTCATTGACGGAGATTGTACTAATATGCTGAAAGAGACGAGAGCCAGGGGGTGGAGGGCATGAATCCTCGGCTATCACCGGGCCCAGTTACTGAGAAAATGGAGTGTTGGACAGTGGGAGGACAAGGGGCCGCAATGGGGGAGAAGGGGCAGCTCTCACCTCCATGACCGCATTGGCCCCAAGTTCATGGGTGCGAACAAGTTTGACCCTACATGTGCAGCCCCCAAGAGACACCAAATTACTCAAACCAAAAACTCACATGGGTGGACCTCTATGTGTGTGCTCTGCTCGTAAGTGCATGTGAGAAATTATTAGTACGACAGAAAAAGTTTTCCTTTTCTTTTTGTCCAACTGGTGTGATTGCATTTACTTTTTCTTTTACCCAACTGCTCTTTGTAAAATTAACTTTTATGTGTGATCACCACCTGCTTCTGAGTCCACACACGCACAACCTCAACATCCATTGTTGATCACCACCTGCCCACCCCATATATTTTAAATTGGAAAAAGGGTAGCTCTCCACATAGGACGGCGGCGCCCGCTTTACTAAATCTCGAATTAGGATATATAATTATGACTCGCCAGGTTGGTGGACTACTATTTATCCCCCAAAGCAATAATGGCCTCTTCAAGACATGCTAGATTTTTCCTCTCGGCTGTTACTTGTGTCTTCCAATCATGTTCTCGGAGATCCATCTACTGTGGAATGAATGCAGGAATCTTTTCATGTCTGTAGATAATTAGCTTATTTTTTTAAAAAAAATAACCATGACTCAGCTGGTAGAGAGAGATGCTTCGAATTCATATGCACTTTGAAAAAAAAAAAAAAAAAAGGGTCGCCCTTGTTCTGCCATGGCAAAGAATTGTTTTTCCCCTACGACGTGAACAACTCGATCAATCAGGCTAGTTTTGGTCAGAGATGGGACTGGCAAATTTGATGGCAACATATTTTTCTTTAACAGTAATATGCACATTATGATAGAAAATACAAACAACCCAAAAATTTACCAGCTACACACTGTTGCTTGAAGTTGTAATGAAACATTTTACATGCGTTTTAACAGTACCGAAATACGGTGGGACCTAGAATTCGTAAGACTTATTTGTTACGTGAGCAAAATAATTGCCAATGCACTGTAGATTCTAAACCTATTCTGTGTTTGGTTATAGTATTAGTTTTGATATAATTTTAATTTTAATGTTGATATTTTTAATTTTTGAAATCTATAATATTAATATTAACATTGACGCTTGAGGAATATGAGGACTACACATGAAGAGGACAGAAAGATTTAGAGGTGGAAAGAGGGAGGAGGGGGAGGAGGATCTTTTAGACTCTCAAAGACTTTAACTCCCTTGTTTTTAATACATATTTAGACATGTATTGGATTTGATATAATAATACATTTTACCAATATATGAATATCAAAATTGATAGAATGTAAATAAATACCTATTATTAGAAGTAATATTAAAATTGATATTTGATAAATCTATCTAATATAACAATCAAACACAATGTTGTCCCGGTATATGATTAAGCCCAAGAAGGGGATGAATTGGATTTTTTAAATTTCTTAAACTTTAAACACTAGAACTAGCAAGAAGTTGAAAGTTTTTTTATATCTTTTTAAAATCAATAAAAGAAATGTGTAAAGAAGTGAGATTGGAGAGCAAATGAGCCAATCACACAAGTGAAAAATAATTTATAGTTATTCGATTAACGAAGACCTACATCCACTTTACCTACACCTCATAGACCACACACTATGTCACACACACAATACAAATACTAGTACAAGGGCTAGTTCAAAGTACATACAAAGATATTTCAAGAACACCCAAAAATGTTCAAACACACTATCACTGTCAACCCTTATACAAAAAACAATATATTTAACAAACACAAGAAGGAAACAGAGAGAGACATAGAAAGATGTCGATGTAGATCCTTGCAGCCTTGTCCCATAGCAAGATGTTGTAGAACTAGGGGGTGAGCTTTTTGCTCCCTTTCTTTTGCTTGATCTTCCTTTAAAGATGAGTAACTAGGTTGGCGTTTGACAGGAAGAAGATAGGATGCTTGGAAGAGGATGCTCTCACTTGATAGCTTTCTTTTTCATATAGAAAAAATCTACAAAAAGTTAGCATATAAAGGTATAAACCCTAAGAGATACATTAGGCACAAAGACAGTCGAGTTTGACCACTTTTTCAAAAAGTATAGATTAGGTGAAAAGTAGTTTATTGGGACTTACAAAATGTTTCACTCTGTCTCGAGGCTTCAAAATGGTCAACCGTTTCTCTTGTTTCGGTCGACCGGACTCATAGAGTCGTTTTGATCAATCCTCAAGTTACAAAATGGTCGACCATTTTCATCGAAACGATCGATCAAACTCACATATTAATTTTGAGTCATTCTGGGTTTAGTTTGGTCGACCATTTTGCGTGTTTCAATCAGTCGTTTGGTCCAATGGCCTTAATCCTCCCCTCCAATCCTTATTCTTTTGGTCCAATGGCCTTAATCCTCCCCTCCAATCCTTATTCTTTTTACATATCATTCGCATATTAAGTTTACACCTATCAATAAATTATAGAACATGGTCAAAACTAAAATATGATTTTGTTATCATCAAAATCAAACTACAGACACAACAATATTTTGTAACTCAATTTTGATGATAACACACCTTATAAGGTATCATCCTCATGTACTCATTATTCAAGGGCTCCCTCGATATTAGGGCTGTCAACGGATCCGGATAATATCCGACTCCGATTCGTATTCGCATATGATAAGTCGGATATTTAACCGATTAAAACATCCGACGGATATATCCGAATATCCGTTTAATTATCCGATTAACATTCAAAGCAGAAACGTAAAATAGATATCCGCTCCGGTCATTATCCGACCGATTTTGTATTTTGATAAGTTCTTCTAATTTTAATGATGCTTATATATTTAAATAAATGGTAATTCGATATTTGAAATATGCTTAAGACGTGTTGACCGAAAATAATAAAGTTTCTTGTGATTTTTTTTATTTTTAGTGGTTTTATTAATTTAGATAAATTATTTAAGCATTTGTTATTATCTAAAGTATATTTAATAAAGCATTCAAATTATTTAAAATTTATCGAGATATTTATAACTTGAATATTTATTAATTAAAATCTATGATATTCATGGACTATGTAAAAATTAAAATTTACAAGTCATTAAGTTACAAGATGAAGTTAAAATATTTAAGTATTTAATTATTATTCGAATTCGGATATTATTCGGCGGAGTCAAATTCGAATAGAAAATTTTATTATATGTCAGATAATATATGGAGTCGGATATTCGGATAATATTAAACGGAGCGGAGTCGGATACTGTGGTATCCGCTCCGTATTTGCTCAGTTGACAGTCCAAATCAATATAGGATGTTTCTTTTTATTCTTGACCAACAAATGAATCACTTTTTCCAAAAATAGTTTAATTTACGATACATATTACCAATTAATTATGCCAGGAGCATGATGTCCGTATTTTAGAGTTGAGTTTTAGTGTGTTGGGATTATAATATGTTTGGTTACACTTTTTTAAGCTTTTTCTTTGTCAAATTTAATTTTAAGAGAAAATTGGACACGAGGGATGCTGTTTGGTAAGACTACCCCTAATTTTTAGAGATGAATCTGATCACTTGTAAGTCTCTTTTAAGAAAAAAAACAAGTCTCTTCATGTTTTAATTTTAGAAACGGTTGACACGTCCGATTAATCCTCCATTCATAACCGCCCATTTACAGGGTCTGAAAAAGTGGGGGATTGTGAAGAGGATAGCCGATGTCCGATGGTGGAAAAGCAGCAATAGAGGAAGAACAGTCTCGCTCTTCATAATAGGGCCCACCAAACATGTCTTCATAACTTTCAAAAATTAATATAATTTTGTCAAACAGGTAAAGGAATGAGACACATCACTGTCGAAATTTAGAATGGAAGTCGAAATGAAACAATTTTTAAGGAAGGAATAGTCTGAAAACAAAAATTGTTCCCTAACACCCTATTAGTCTTATATTGATTTCTACAACAATTTCATAGCCTTATGTAGTAAACTTTCTAGTAACTTTTTTGGCTTTCGGTCCAAACAGTACTAAAGACTTTGTTATATCCGTTCACTGACAAAACGTTGTATGAATAAAAGGTTTTCCAAATCCCCTAACACACCCTTTATCATCTCTTTCCACTGCTTCCTCTTCAACCGCAGTTCATACCTTACTTTCCTACACATCATAGACTAATTGTGCGGATGAGTTAGATTTTCTACTCAAGTCAAATTTAGAACCAATAATAGCTCGATGAGATGCTTTAATTGGGAGGGCAAGACATGTCAGTATCTTGAAAAATATTCTTGAAAAATATTGAATTTGTATATATACCATCAACTCTCACATATTCTTTTCAATATTAATTCCTGAAATCTCAGAAATATTGTGGATATGTCCCTCTGTCATAGTAATAACATGAAATCCAACCGAATATGTCAAAAAAATTATGTAAACTTTGATAACATTAGAAGTACATATGTAAAATTATAGTGTATGTAGATATATATATATATGTATGAAAAATATTAGTGAATTTAGAAGTATGTATGCAAAAATTTTAAGTTTTACTTAATGACATTTTGACGGAGGGATAGAGCTGCAACATTTTTGATATTTCAAGAGTATTGTAGGAGTTAGAGGTATAAATACAAATACAATGTTTCTCAAGAGCATATATACAAAAATGCCAACACAAAATTACCCGGCACGTATCGTTGCCTGAAGTCACATCAACAAAAATGTTTTATCGGCATTTTAACTGTGTCATCTAAAGTGGCATCTTGGAAATGACGAAAGTATCGCGGTCTTCTTTGCGTGGACCGAAATAATTACAGACTCAAAGTAACTTCTAAGCTTAGAGGTGCATTCTCGTGTGCTCATTATGCAAAGGTTACTTCAAAGTGGATGAGCTAGCAATCCCTCCTCCCAAACGGAATTCTTGTCCTCAAAGGCGGAGCTTTCGGCGGCGCTCTCTTGGGAGGAGGGGGCTCTGAGGCCTTGCTTCCTCTCCCCCTCTCTCCCAAGGTTTTCTTCTTCTCCGGTCTCGTTTCCCCTTTCTTTCTCCTCCCCCCCTCTGCAACCATAACTCTCATATCTCCTCCTCTTTTTCCTCTTGTTGGACCTCTACCTTCCTCCATTCTTCTCACCAGATGTTCGCTTCCTTCAACCCCCGCCTCCCACCGGCAGACTTGTTTCTTCATCCCCGTTTTCCTCCACTTCCATCTCGTCTTCACCCCCCCTCCGGCATCCCCCTTACTCTCTCTCCCTCATTGGACCAGTTTCCCCGCAAATCTTGTCAGCCCCCCTCGCCCCCGTCCACCCTGCTTCCCCTCCCCACCATTCTCCCTCTGTCCTTGATCCACCAACCCTAGTATTTCCCATCCATTCCTTCATCGCCACCGACCAACCCCCCCATCCCCTGGCCTTCAGCTTCCCCGTTAGCTTGCTTCCCCCCCCAGCCTCCTCTTCCGCCCAGCCATCCACCCCCTGTCTTTCTACCTTTCTATTCTCCCCCCCTCACCCCTTTTCCTCTCTTGCTTCAGATTGCCCCCTTTCTCCTCCCCTCGGCCGTTTCCCCCAACTGTCCCTTAGGGTTTCCCTAGTTTTGCCCCTGCCCTGGTGGGACTTTTACTGGGGGGTTGGGGATCGGCGTTCTTCTCGGCTCCGGCTTAGTATTGCTCCCCCTTTGTTGTGTGTTTTCTTTTGTGTGCAGGTCGGAGATCTTGGATCTGACTATTTCGTTGGAATGTTTCTAGCTGTTCTTGCTCACTTTGGAATGATTCCCAAGACCTTGGTCCCTCCTTGGTGGTGCTCGAGACATTGTGCGTCTTCCGTGTGTCCGTTTTCGACATACGTCACCGAGCCCCCTGTTTCAACTGCATCAAGTTACAGACTTGTTCGGCGTTGCTTCACCAGCGCTACTGTGGAAGTCCCCTCCCCTCCTAGTGAGCCCCACTTTTGGATGCTCCGAAGTCAGTTCTCCTCCTTCCGACGACGATGTCCGACGGCTTCTCCAGCTAGGGTTTTATCTCTTTTGTTTTATTATGTTTCCTCCAATCTTCTGGAGTTTCGTATCTGCTTTGGATTTGCGTGTGCTTTGTGCCTTGGTAGGGTGGTTGTACCATCTAACAGGGACTTGTCTATCTTCTCTGTCAAGTTGACCATTCGCCCTTGTTGTACCCTTTCTTTCATATGTTAAATGAAATGGGAGCTTTTAATGTTCAAAAAAAAAAAAAAAAAAAACTTCAAAGTGGATGCTTCCTTTTCTTTTTGACCAACAAAAGAGTACTTATTTTTTTTCCATTAAGTGGTTTTAAACATTGATAGCTAGCTATTAATGATTTCTATGTGAGCGACTACTTGGGTGGATGAGTTGATTCACCAATATGATAGACTAATAAGGTGGATGACTTGGCTTTTACTGAATATATAATACGTTAGATTGATTAGGCACAATGGTGTCCACGTCCAGGTTATATGTAGGCATGAAGATGTCTGCCCAGTTTGATTGTGCAGAATTAGTAGAATAGGATGACTCTTCCGTGTCATTTCTTATTATTTGTTTTAATTGCAAATAATAAGGGGCAACCTAAAATTGACGACGATGGGCCGAAATCTCGTCTAGCACAATCATATCCTTCTATCTTTAATCAAAGGGACATCACCCGATGGTTCATGTTAAATAGAATACCGTCAAAGGGTCCCCAGCAACGATCCAAAGGAGCCCCCTCCAATGCCTAAGTTAGAAGGTTGGGGGCTCTAAAAGCATACATTTACATGTTGGGCGCAGGGTCCTTTATATAGCGAGGGCAAGAGAATCCCATTAGAGAATGCGAGATTCATAGACATCTCACATGTCGATCTCAAGTCGAAAGGGGCTATTCCAAAGTAGCCAGGTTCGAGACGGATTTCTGGGTTTGTACTAATCCAATCGGAGGTAGAGGGTACTTTCCTGTAGGACGAGGTCCTTAATTGAGTAAGTTTCCAACGTAGGCATGTCCCCTTATGGAAAAGGTAGGAGTGTGATGCACGTTGAATCCTACACAAGGCACGGATCTTGGGCTGGTAGGGTCGGCTTACACGGTTTGCCTATGAACAAATTCGAACCTCCGATTTGCGTGGCCGTCTCTATCTAGATAAGGCTTCTGCATATGGGAGCCTAGCCTTCCTCAAGTAACTGGGCTGGCCCATGGGCCATCTAGGCTGAGTGAGATTTTCCCCCTTCACTTGCCCCCACTCCTTGGCCCGTAGCTTTGCGTCAAGGAGGAGGAGCACAAACCGTCTTCTGGCGTGGTTTGCTTTGTTGAGTCGGCTTGAAAGGCCATCTGACCATTGCCGTAGGCGATAAGGGCTCAGGCAGTGATAACTTTCATATTATGAAGACTAGCCCGAACGTTGCACTAGGCTCGAAATATTTTGAAATGATGGACACACTTCCCACCGTGGGAAGTGCTAGTTCGCTCTTCCCCTGACTGGTGCGCTCAATCAGTGATTTTGGGCTTCGTATGTCGCGTCCGATTGGACTTCTCACGTTGTTTCTTATAATCATCCCTCTCTGCACAGCTTATCGTTTCGTTGCCCGGGAGGCATCTTCCTCGAGAAATGTTGCGCCGCCATTGCCCCAGCATCTGAGACTATAAGGGGCAGGACGGAGGTCTGAAAGGGGATTTCGACTTCGTTGACCACCCCCTGTCCTCTGCCCCCCTTGCCTTTGAGTCCTCTTTCATTGGTTCAAGCATAAGTTTTTTGGGAGTCCCTCACATCTGTCGCTTCACTCTCGCCACGATGGCTCATCGGGTTCTAAGGGATATGAGGTACACTGAGATGGTGGAAGAGGAACGCCAGACGCTAGGGCCTTCCTGTGCCTCTGGAGAGCTCTTGGCAGGGCTACAGGAGGTCTACTGTGTCACCTTCGAGTACACCCTAGCGCTACCAACGCCGGAGGAACGAATGTACTCTGTCAAGAGGCGCTCCTGTTAGTCTTAGGTGGCCTACAAGCTAGTATGACTTTATAATCTTGTTCATATTTATTAATATAATGGCATAATATTCATTGTGTATAAATTGTACTAATTATCGTCTCATAATGAAGTCCGTGAATATGTGCTATAGTGATCAGATTATGATGAGATCATACTAATGAGATTGATCACTTAAACACACATATTCTTAATCGTTCCTAGTCGGAGGATATCCGAGAAGGACATCAGATATCCGGTTAGACCAGTACAGATTACTCTTGCTCATATGATGAGGGTGACTGATCTCATAAGTCACTTGTGTGGAGACACTAAGGCGAATCTGTAGGTGCTCATTGGAGAATGAGTTCACTGAACTGATCCGACTGAATCGCTGGATGGTATTGTACCTCACTGTCAACCAGCTTGATTCTATTGTCGCAGTTGCGTGGATGGTCATCGGATCTGAGACACCAAGGACACCTTGTCGGTGGACTTCTGTGCTTTGACCTTGGTTTACGAATCTCTAGCCACGGGATTCTAAAACGCCAAGGATTGGGTACAGCGGAATACCGACGAAGGAAATTGTGTGTCAATGAGAAATCATTCGCTTTCGGTACTTAGAGAGAGAATGCTCTAGGAAGGATGTGCGGAAGTCCCTGGCCAGGGTGGACGATAATATCGGGAAAGGAGTTTTCCGATATTCATCAGCGGCATCCGATCTAAGTGAGTCGACTGGTTAGGATTTGACAGCACGCCATACCCTGAGTTGACTCGAGAGCATTGTACGAATGAAGGATTATATTCACGCGGTAACTGTCGGCGGAAAGGTTCCAAGAGTAGGTTATTTAACCCCGATACCTTCCGGGTTCACGCGGTGTTGCTTGGCACCCAACGTGATCGGAGGCCCGGTCGAATTCGATTTGCGACATCAATTCGATTGATTAATTAATTAATAAAGAGTTATTAATTGATTAATAAAGCCAGTAAGGAGTTACTGGGCTTATTGGGCTATTAACCGAACTGATAATTTGGCCTAGGGTCACACGCAAATGATTCTCAAGGCGATGGATAAATAAGTGGGTTTTATATAAACCGGGGGTTTTTATGAAAAACCGCACGGTTAGTATAAAATGTAACGAACGGGTTGAGCAGGCCAAGCTGCTGCTAACCGCCGCCCCCTCCTCTCTTTCTCTCTCTCTCTGGCGCCCCAGGTTGGATCTAGATCCCTAGATCTGCTCCGCCGCTTCTTCAACTTCCGTTCGATAGGAAATCGTCCGCGCGTTGCAGCGACCAGCGGAGGTTTCGTGGCTGCGAAGAACGAGGAACGTCAGGATATCCGTCGCGAGGAGGATCACGTGGACTCCGCTAGAGGCTGGGCGCTTGCGCGGCGTGCGGTGTCGCACCGACAAAACCGAACGGTTGTGGATTCGAATCCGCACACGGTAAGACTTTGATTATCCGATAATCCGGTCTTTTCGATTTTCGAAACGGGAACGGATCTCCGTTTTTATTTTATTTCTGCTGCGCGGGAGATCCGGAGAAACTCGAGAACCCAACATCTCCTTCATAGTCTAAGAGGCCATGTTCGAGGCGGGATTCCGTCTTCTGCTCCCTCTTTCAAGGTATTGGAACGGCTTCAGGTTGCCTCCGCTCAGTTCATGCCAAATGCGTGGAGGTTGGCATTCTCATTCGCTATGCCGACCCGAGACAAGGGGCACCCAGCACCGACAACGGAAATGTTTTTGAACTTACATGACCTTAAACGAGGCACCAAGCTTCTGAATAGGGGATTCATGAACTTCCAGGCACGTTATAAGAAGTCCATCTCGCTCAAGAAGTTCTCAAGTGTGAAGGCTTAGAAGGAGACTTTCTTATGAGTGGTAAAGCACCCCACAGGGTGGTCGCCTTTTCCGGTCGTCTTTCGGGACCTCTCTTTTAAGGGCTTCGTCAGCAAACAACTCTTGCCATTGTCGGCCGATGACCAAGACGCAGTGGACGTTGTACTGGGGATGAGGCTCCTGACACTGGCACACTAGTCAGCTAGGAGGCCCTGTGGCGGGCGGCCCTATCCGAAGTCCCCATTCCCTATAAGTGTAATTGCTTAAGGTTCCTTCTTCAGTTTTTCCTTTCTTTTTCTTTGTCGCCTCGAATTATCGGGTCTTGACGGGGGTACCCACTCTCCACTCCTATTGTTTTCTGGCAGCGGCAGCTCATCCTGCCACATGGGCAGCAGAGGGCTTACTACTGTGGGCGTCCTCTTAGCGCCTACCCTCGACCTAGAGCTCTGATAGATGTTGCCCGTCACTGTTTCATCCCCAAGGTAGGGTGTCTGCAAGTACATCCGCCCAGACGTCTTAAGAAGGGGGATGAAAAAGGCCTTCGCAGGTGGCTCTCGGCCGAGGGCGCCGAAGCCTTTCTGTAAGGATTGAGGTTTCAGATCCGGTTATCGGGTCGGTTTCGGAGTCGGACCCTTTGGTTTGAGCCCTTGTGGGGCTAGAGCACGGGTTCTTTTTCGCGTCGAGCTTGCAAGACGCAGTTCAAACGGCATTCGGTTAGGGGGACACATTTTATAATGTGCCATGTGGGCTGGTTTTGGGCCGCGAGAGTATGGCCCCGGTCTTATCATCTGAATGGCGTCTTGCATGGTCGATGCCATTCAGAGATTTGTCAGTGTACAACTCTGTCGTGTAGTCTGATTGACGTCGGTCTTGGACGACGCATTTTACGAAGTTTCGGCTGACACTCTGAAGCCCTCCTTCTCTTCCCTCATTTCTCTCATTCTCTTCTCTCTCCTCCCTCTCTTCAATCCATCCACTCCCCCTTCCCCTTCTCCTTCCCTTCCTCTCCCCATTCCTCATCTTCCTCCACTCCATCAACCTCCTACCCCTTACCACTATCACCATCATCTCCTCCGCGGCGCATTTCTCTCCAGACAGCGGCCGACGTCCTAGTGGAGTAACGACGTCCACGGCGGTATCAACGGCAGCTTATGGTGTTGCGGACCGGCGGCTAGGAGCACGGAGGAGTTCAAGTAACCGGTAGGGTGACGATCCTCGCGATGTTTAGTTTAAAACCATGATTTTCCCGCTTTGAAACATGCAATATGTGTAGATGATTCTGGGGTAGAAAACATGTTCTAAGGGGTTCTTTATGAAAATAATTAGGCTTCTTCCCTACCCCCTCCATTTTTTATGTTTTGTGTGATTTGGGGAAGAAATCCCACTTTGTGACTCGGGAGAGGCCGGAAGGGAGCCTGTTTGCGGGTGCTAAATAGCGTCTGGGGGCAGCGACACCATTTTAAATGGCGGCTGCCACCCAAGATGCCATTTACCCAGCTTGTTCCAAGGCCAGTTCAAGAGATTCTGTCTCTGTATTGAATGGCGTCTGGGGACAGCGACGCCATTTTAAATGGCAGCTGCCAAGAGCGACGCGATTTAGGCCACCATCTTTCGAGGCCAGTTTTCGTGTGAACCAGTTTAGGGGTCTTGAATGACGTCGGCTATGGGCGACACGATTTAAGACAGAACCTCATTAATTCATGCAATTAACATGTGTTTACATTATTAGATAGTTTGGTTAAATGCATATTTGAAAACGTACTTCAAGGACGAGGATTTCTACGTGATCGGATCGTACTGTGTTGTATTTTGTGCGATCGTGGACCTAGAGTGACAGTTGTCAGCACTTAGGCACCCTATGTCAGTGTGAGAGTGACACGGCGCCGATGTGGGAGTGGTGGGGTGACGCCTAGAGAGAGGGTCACCTGGTGTACCCCGGGGTATAGCTAGTACCGGTGTAGGAGTGGTACATTCGGAGTGTCACTCGTGCTGGGAGAAGCAGAACCACCTAGTGTTAGACAGGCCCGAGTAGGCAGCGCGCTATCCGATGAGTTACTGTTTGGTTCCGGCGGGTCAGTGTTTTTCGCGTTCGGCCGCGTGGTTTGTGTGTTTAGCCGAGACGCTGGTTGTGACTCCATGGTAGGGTGGTTTCATAATTGTACATGTTGCATTTATGAATGAATGTGTTTTATATCGAAATTTGGGAATCTTTGGGAGTTGTGTTTACCGCTTTATTTATTTAAATTGCCTATGTTTGTGTTGTTGCACTTGTGGGTGCGTGAGTGGATGGTGGGTATCGAGAGATTCCTACTGAGTTCATTTCGATGAGACTCATCCATGCAGTTTTCAGGTGAGGGTTCCAGGCAGGCGTAGTGTGGAGGGTGTTGTCTCGGGTTGCGCGCCAGCAACCACTGTTCCGAGATATGCTCCGATGTAGTTGTTATTTTCCTTTCAGGCCTGTATGCTTAATTATTTCTTTTCAGTTGGAATATATAATTATTTGTTGAGTCGAGTCGAATTGTAATAATTTTTAATTTATGCACTTCCTTTACAATTCAATGTGATATGGAATGTTTAGCTTAGTTTATCATTTATTTCCCAGACTTATCGAGATCCTGGTTTGGCTTCAAATTTTAATGATTCGGTACCCATTTAGTAATCGGATCCCCGATTATAGGGTGACGGGTCGTTACACTTGCCTTGAGTATGAGGTAGTCATTCGCCTGAATCCCAAACCGAGGCAGAGCCGGTGGTTCGAACAAAAAGTCTGCCCTTCGTCGGCCATGCGCACGACCTGCACAGTGCCCCCTTATGGGTCCGCAAGAAGGACTAGGGGAAAAGAGCGAGATGCAGAAGACCAAGAGGGGGAAGGGGATGAAATAGTGGCATGTTCAGCTGCGAGCAGTGGTGCCAAAGGGGGAGATGAGGAGGAGGCGTCCCTAGCTAGTGGTAGCGGCGTCGGGGAGGACGAGTCAGGGGCCTCCGTAGCGGGGGCTGGTGAAAGCAAGGAGGGAGAGGAGGAAGATGAAGAGGAGGAGATCACCTTGCTTCCGCAGTGTCGACTGACGAAAGGGTCACGCTCTCCTATTGGGCCACCAGGGGCAGACGGAGGTGGCACAGATGGTGGTGACCCCTTCGCAACTCTTCATGACGAGGGATCGGGCCGACAGGTGTCGGCTCTAGCTTGGCAAGCGAACCCTGCGGCCCCTGATTCAGCAGCAACAGATGAGGCGTCGAGGGGGCAGATCTAGCCACTTAATTAGGGCGGCTCTCTGGTCGGGGCCGTCAAACATCCTCCGGAGGGGGGGTGGAGACAGTGACGCTAGCAATGGCGACAACATGGGGGTCGTCGCGGTCTTTGTTGGGGACAACCCCATCAAAGGTCTCATCTCCCTCGGGGAGAAACGGGAGTGGGCCAAGTTAAAGGATTCTCCTCCCGCGAAATGCCGCCATTGGAAGGTGCCTCGCCTTCCCTTCGTCATTCCGCCTGAAGGGGTGGTAGCAATAGCTTCCTCATCGGAAACCTCTTCGACGCCTGAAGGATCGCTAGAGTCCATGGCCAAGGTACTAGGTGGCATCGGCTTGGATGGCGGCGAGGGCATTCAGATGCCCGGTTCTCCTGGACTGACCTGCCGAGGAAGGGTAGGGCCGGGTGCTACAGGAGAACCATCGGGGGTAGCAGCGAGAGAGCAGGGGCTACGGCAAAGCAAAGGCGTGGGAGAAATGTTCCTCAAGTGGGCTAATGCCCAGTCAGTTTCAGGGGATCGGCGATGATACCTCGGCCGCCAGTGATGATGTGGCTATGAGGTCCTCAAGCACCTCTGCTTTCCGTCCGATGACCGAGTGCTGCGGGAGCTGACTGCCACTACTCTCCTAAGGGATGTGGCCTTTGCTACGCTACGAGCAGGCCTCTGCGCCGCAGTCCTCTTGGACCGTTGGCGTTCAGAGTCCAGACTTGCATCGTCTATGCTTGCGCAACTTTACGAGTTGAGCGGAGAGTGTCAGTCAAATGCAATAAAGGTGGAGAGGCTTCGTAATTGAGGACCTCCGAGGAATGTGCCGCGGCGGCGGAGAAGGAATTAGAGGCCATCCGTGCAGAAAGGATGGTCGAGCAGAAGGTGATTCTTCAGGATGGGGTGGCCACTTACTAAACTTCCGAAGAGTTTGGACAAGCTTTGTTAGCCTACATTGCTGAGGCCGAGAAGCTGATATACGAAGTTGGTTGGACGACGGATATCTTGCCAGCTTTTTAGGTGCAAAGGCGTGTTTCCATCTGATTGGGGCTTTGTCGTCTTCAGTAGTGGGCCTATCTTCTCAGCCTTCGAAGAGTCGTCCTATCGGCGAAACATCTTAGGGCCCTTAGTGGGCTATTTTATGTATTCTTGAGGAAAATATGGGCATAGTTTTGGCCCAATCTACTGTAATCTCCTCCTCTTTTCGTCCCCTTTTTTTTATCAAAAGATGCTCTTTGTAACATTAAATATTTTGTGTCGTTCATGCTTTTGTGCTTCCTTTGCATGTCCCCCTCTTCCCCTAAACCAAAATAGTTTAAGTTTGTTTTTGACAACTTAGGCTCGACGTATAATCATGGTTGGTCTTTTAGTGGGGCTTATGAAGGGCACATTATGGTGGACGTTTACATTGCTCGTGGGTCAATGGTTTTTCTCTGGAGTAGCCCCATCTATGCCAGGCAGGAGTATAGCAAATCGAATGCAAGCCCATCTAAGGGTGGGGATCTCCTTCCTTGCATGTCTCGGCTCGGCTCGACAGGGGTATCACCGATCGAGTTTAGTCCCATTTGAGGGTGAGGAGCTCCTTCCCTGCGCAGCTAGGCTCAACATGGGTATCGCCGATCGAGTTTAGTCCATCTGAGGGTGGGTACCCCCTTTTTTATGAGGCGAGACTTGGCAAGGGTATGTCAATCAAGTTTAGTATCATCTGAGGGTGGGGAGGCCCTTCCCTACGAGATGAGGCTCGGGAGGAGCATCATCGGTCGAGTTTAGTCCCATCTGAAGGTAGGGAGCCCCTTCCTTGTGAGGTAAGACTTGGCAAGGGTATTGTCGATCAAGTTTAGTCCCATCTAAGGGTGGGGAGTCCCTTCCCTATGAGGCGAGACTCAATAGGGATATCGTCGATCGAGTTTAGTCCTATCTGAGGGTAAAGAGCTCCTTTCCTGTGAGATGAGGCTCGGCAGAGATGTCGTCGTTCGAGTTTAGTCTTATCTGAGGGTGGGGATCCCCTTCCCTGTGAGATGAGGCTCGGCAAAGGTATGATCGATCGAGTTTAGTCCCATCTGAGGATGGAGAGCCCTTTTCCTACAAGACGAGGCTTGACAGGGAGTTTAGTCTCATATGAGGGTGGGGATCCCCTTCCCTGTGAGACGAGGCTCGACAGGGGTATCACCGATCGTTCGTGCGACTAGATAAAGCTTAGAACACTATCGGGTGATCGCAATATTTTTGAACAAGACAATGGTCAAGTTTTTTTGTCAAAAATAATAATTGTTCATAAAAATGTTTAAACAAAACAACTACCAACTAAATAAAAGGAGGTCTCGAGCCTCGTGGAGAAAAGGAACAACAAACTATGATTCATGTAGTCTGTGTCACTCGTCAAGGATAGCGGGCTTCTTAAGTTGTGCATTGATCGCCGTGAGGTATGTCTGTCGGACAACATGTCGTTCGGGAACTTCAACTTCTGGTGAAGCTGGAGGGGACGACTTTAAATCGCCCTATAGATTCCCTTCCTAGGATGATAGTGTAGGCAGCAGGGACATCTACCCTTGTAAATTCAATATCACATGTCATTGCCATCGACGACATCCCTAGTGTCATAGGGAGAGTGATATGTCCTTCTATAGTGATGTGTTGGCTGTTGAAGCCGTAGATCGGGGTTCGAACCCTCCGCATACCAAAGAAGTTCAGCTTGAGTTGCTTAAAGCAGTCGAGAAACGAGATGTCCAAGGAGCTCCCATTGTCAATGGTGACCCTTTTAACCTGGTAACCTGCAATGTCAGCCTCAATTACTAGGGCGTCATTGTGCGGGAGCATGATACCTTGGAGGTCTTCATCGGAAAGGATGATGGGCTCTCTGGTCAAGGGTGGACGGGTGACGGTGGCGACCAGCCAGGCGAGCCTCTGCGTTTCAGAGGCGTAACTTCGTCTCTTCTTGTTGTTATGTCCACCGTTGGAAGCCTCTCTATAAATCATGTGGATGACCCACTCGAAAGGGGCTGCCCGCTCCCAATTTGCAAGCGAAGGGACTAGTGGCCATCCCTTGCGCCCTGCCAGGGTTTTCGCTCTCCTTCATGGGTAATGTTTTCTTCATATATCTTTGTTTGATGAGGTCCTCAATCTCCCTCTTCTGAGGTCATAACATTCAGACGTGAAGTGGTCATACTCGTTGTGGAAAGCACGGAACTTCCTCGTCTTCTCGGCCCCAGAGATGGGCTTCATCTCTTTGGGCCAATGCATGTAATCCTCATTCTTATTTCCCTAAAGAATGTGGTCGATCAGTGTGTTCAACATAGTGTAATTTTCTTCCCCCTGGTCTGAGCATCGGTCACGCCATCCTTACGCATGATCATAGCACTACTCCTTATAAGGCCGACCATGCCGGTCTCACTCTGGTCGTTGCTTATTCCGACTGTAAGCTGCTTGGTCTTCACTTTTGCCTTTAACGTTAGGACATTACTGCAAGGTTTTGCACGCGCGAAGTAATTCTTCATTGTTAATACACTGGATGATCTTTCTCATGAAGTCGGGGAGGTCGACTGGAAACTCTTTGTTTAACTCAAACTGAGCATGTTGGCTGATAGTCTCCGTTATGAAATATTGTGCCGCATTAAGCACATCCACATTTGGATCTTCAGAGCAGCCTCATGGAAACGCGCCCAGTACCATCGAAGTGACTCCATCTCTCCTTTGGCGTAGAGACGCCAGAGATGCCATGGTCACTGGCATATGCCTACTTGTGGCGAAATCATTCTGAAAGGAGCACCACAACTTTCTAAAGTTGTCAATGGAGTTGGTTTTAAGTTGTCAGAACCACTATTGAGTGTTCCCGTCCAGCGCTGTCCGGAAGGCTTGACATTTATTTTTGCCTGCCACGTTTAAAAGTGAAAATGTGCTTTCGGACATCTGAAGGTGGTCATCTGGGTCTTTTGTGCCGTCATAAATATTTAAGGTAGGCATACAGAACCGTGGGGGAAGAGGTTCTTCTCGCACTCGCTTGGTAAAACAGGAATTCCGGCCTCCTGTGTCTCCCAAGATGGACTTTGGATCACGGTGGAGTAGTTTCTCTGCTCATTTTTCTAGCTTCTACACCCTTCGTTCTCCCGGGGATAGATGGCGGGAGTGGCTAGACTCATCATGCTTGTTCCGAGGTGAGTTCGTCGAATCCAAAGAAGAGGAGTCTCGGCTGGGGGACTTTCGGGAGGAAGTGCTGCTGTCGGCAGAAGCATCATTCTGTCGTTGGTGACGTGAATCTCTGGTCCTGGGTGGAACGAGACTTCTCGCTAGGCGTGTGACCCTGAATCGAGGGCCATTCTAGAGCCGATCGCTTGCGCGACCGACCACGCTTCCCGTTTGGCGCGGGGTTGTGGTGTAAAGGCTACCTCTCTGCGAGGACCACAGGGCCGCTTGATAACGGTGGTGGCGGAGGTTATATTGGGTTCTCTGCATTTTGGCGACTTCCCATGGGACTTGTTGTCCGGCCGTGCCTCCTGCGCTTCGTGACTCCTTCGAGGTGGTTGACCTTGGCCTCCAACTGATGGATAAGGTCGACCAAGTAGTGTAGGTCGGGGCCTTGGGCCGCTTTGCGTAATTCCTTGGGGAAGTTGGGATCACCGTTGGGAGGTGTTGGCGGAAGGAGGGCATCAACGGTCAGAGGAGGTGGAGGTGGGAGAGGAAGATTTACCCAAGCACCTGCAGTTTCCTTCTGTCGAGATGCCTTGCTATGATCCTCTTTGGCCATGGCTTGCTGAATCGTTTCCTAGAGATGGCGTCAAAAGATGATGAGCCAAAATCTCATCCAGCACGATCAGAGCGTTCTATCTTTGATCAAAGGGACATCTCCTGATGATCCTTGCAAAACAAAACATTGTTAAAGGGCCCCCAGCAGTGGTCCATGGGATCCCCCTCCGATGCTTGAGTCAGAAGGATGGGGATTCTCAGAGAAAGACCAGGTAGCTTGGACTCTAAAAGTATACCTTTACGGGTTGGGCACAGGGTCCCTTATATAACGGGGGCAAGAGAGTCTCATTAGAGAAGGTGAGATTCATAGAGATCCCCCGTGTTGACCCCAAGTCGGAAGGGCTATTCCAGGGTACCCAAGTCCAGGATAGATTCCTAGGTTTGTACTAATTCGGTCGGGGTAGAGGGTACTTTCCCGTGGGATAGGGTCCTTAATTGAGTAAGTTTTCAACTTCCCCCCCCCCCCCCCTTTTTGGGAAAGGTATGAGTGGCCCGATGCATGTCGAGTCCTACCCAAGGCAGGGAGGGCCGGTTGGGTCGTTTTAAACGCTTTGTCCATGAATGGATTCGGACCCCCGATCTACGTGGCCGTCTCTATTCGGATAAGGCTTCTGCGGGCGGGGGCCGAGCCTTCCTCAATCCTCAAGTAGCTAGGCCGGCCCATGAACCATCTGGGTTGAGCGAGATTTCCCCCCTTCAGATGAAAACTATTATAGTATTATTTTTTTTGTTAGTATTTCAATATATTCAAGGACTTTTTTTTTTTTTTTAGGTGTTTTCTAAATCTTAAAGGTTAAAGGAGTTTTCCTAAATCAAACGAATTAGAGGGACTAAAGGTTAAAAAACCCTTAGTAAAAACTTCTTGTAATTTCACCTTTATTTAGAAAATATACTAGAGAATTTGAAAAAAATTAGAACATTTTTGAAAAAAAATACTCGATAAGAAGTCTTTTTCCAAATAAAAGTGAGATTACATGCATTTTGTTAACTAAATGGAGAGATGAAAGGAAGAGTTTCCTAAAATAAGCAGATTAGAGGGACTAGACTAAAGTTAGATTAAGATATGCCTTATATCGCCTACAAATCCGGCTCTATTCGAACCTCCAACATTGATGAACATTAGAGATGCAAATGGGTCAAACTTGATGTGGATCTAAGTTAGATTCGTGATTATATCCATTATATTATCAATCTAGAAAGAGTATCCATTAACTATTCTATAAAGTAGTAATTAATCTGACAATCAGATCTTCAGTGTAGCATATGTACTTGGTCAGAAAAAGATTACATCCATTACCTTATCCGCTATACATATAGGTTTAGCAAAATCGATCGTCGGATTATTGGGTACCATTTGCATTTCTAAGGGACATCCCAACTAATGGAATGTGTACACAATTATTAGTAGTGACCTATGGTTTGATGGATACTTCTTTTTATGTCAGAGAGTCGTATTAGATATTTGGACACGGTACAGGACACTCGAATCCAATTATTTACTTTACGATCTCAAAATAAATATTAGAAAAATTTTAAAATATTTAACATATATTCTCAAAATATTTGACTATATGATAAAATTTGATATATTTTAGTTACATTATTTATATTTTTAAAAATTAAAAATTACATTTTATTATATATATAAATAACTAAATATTCATATATATATATATATATATTCGTATATTCTTCGTATTTTAGTTTCCTATTTTGAAGATACCGGCCACTCCGACACCTATCCGTGTAGTGATACGGCTATATCGGACAAGAATCCCAGAAATATAAAACGGTTCCTCTCTGAACGAAGCGGCGCCGGCTGTAAATTTTTGGTGATTGGGAGGACGCGCTCTCTGTCTCACCCTCCGCGACGCGATGGCTTTAAAACCCCGATAAAAAATCCCTCTTTTCAGTCCCCATCACGGTCACGGTCACGGTCACGGTCAGTCTCTCCGCTTCCATTTCAAAAATCCAGCAGCAACAGCACCATCATCATGCAGGAAGAAAGAGCGGCGAAGACTAGAAGGGGGCGGCGGGTGCTTGCCTTTGCGGGCGCCGCCGCGCTCGTCGCCGTGGGCCTGAACCTCCTTATTTCCGCTCTCAGCGACCGCAGGAACAGGAGCAACAGCCACGGCAAAAGGAAGAAGAAGAAGAAGGCAACAGGTTTGCGATGGCACTGTCCACCACCTCTATCCTACCTCTTCTTGCGTTTCTACGATGCCTATGCTTTGTTTGTGTTAATGCCTCTACGGGCACGTGTTCCTGCCGTTTGGGTCGTAGGCAACAATGGCGTGTTCGGCACAACGTCCAATTTGGGAGCGTTTTTGGGCCGGCGTACCTCAAGCACAATTATTTTGAGGAAAGGACATTGGACGTTGGAAGCCATTTGTGTAGTCCCCCCCAACCCTTGTGGCAACCGGGCAAAGTCTTCAAATTGAAGAATCTTAGGTTGAACTAGAAATGAGGTTGTCGGGGAGTGGTTTTACCAGTGTAACTGTATAAAGTTAGTTAGAAGCCACTTCCGTCCAATAATCTTCATCTTTAAGGTGGAATTGGAAGCTAGAAGTGGCTTCTTCCAACTGAAAGTTTCGCCGAACATGCCCTTAGTGTGGACAAGATGACAAAGTGCGCATGCACAATACAAAGTTAAGTGACCCGGTTGATAGAGTTGGAAAGGGGGCTGGACCTATAGGCTTGTCAGTTGTTGAGTGAAGCAAGAGAGATAGAGAGGGTGTTGGGAAGGTGGAGCCAGATTTGGGAGGGAGCAGTGACAAACTAAATGGGGGAGGTGATGCTTGGCTGGCCGAACACTTCTGATTTTGTCTTTGGAGGAAGAGAGGAAAGCCACCATAAATACAATGGTGGGGAGGCTGAGCAAGTGAATTGGATAGAAGCATGGAGTGGGCATGGGAGCGATAATGAGAATAAGATGAGAGCAGGGTATTAGTTTACCATCCAAATTTACATCGGGGTTAGGAGCATGAATGAGGAATGATAATACCTTCGGGAGCAAGATCAGAGGTAAAATGAATGAATTATACTTATAAGTTTGAATCCTTATCCTTAAATGCATCTTCCATACATCGTATAAGCTTTGGATAAGGACATATATTGTGGATTATTGTTCCCCATTTGCACCCTTACTAGGAGTTGTCATCACAACATTTCATGTACAAGAATGACCATATATAAGCACCATGTCATCCTAGCACTGGGGAGAGGGGTTTTGGGAGGTTCACCAAGTGTCTAAAACCCTCCTCCTTCTAGTCTGTCCATTGAGGGAGATAGCGGGAGAGGTGTTGAGAACAAGTGTGCTTGCCAAAAGGAGTTGGACAGAGCCTGATTTATCCATGGGAACTAGCCACTGTCATGAATCCAAATCCCAGATCAGTAGATGTGAGTCTCTGGTTCATCGGGGTTATGTTGCTGCTCCTGGAAGAAACCTGCCTCGGCAGTTGGTGGAACCGTTTGCAAATCTCTGGAGGATGCAACCGAGGCTTCCAGGTGACGGACCTTCGCCATCTAGGTGCAGGGCTGTACGTGGCATAGTGATGGCACACGGGAAGAGGCTCTACGGTCTCTGGACATTAGGGAAGATTGCCGAGCATGTACTGATCACCCGGGTGGGCCGTGAGTTTTAAATTTTGAATCTCCCTTGTTCACAAAGAGCGTAAGTATGAACCACGGCCTGGCCCAATCTTGTCCGCTCAGTTAAGGTGATGCGACTGTTGACTAACGGGTCAGGACTGGTTGTGCTCGTGAGCTTACTGGATAGCGGGCTTTCGGTTTAATACCCATCTCCCTATTCTGGTAGTGTTAAAATCAATAAGATAACTATGGGGGATGACCTAGTCTTTCAACAAAGTCAACATCCTTGATTTCACAGTCAAGTGACTAGTTCAGTCATAGGTATTCATTCTTTGAGTTGGTTTAGTTACATTCTCAGTCCGCAGTGCATCCTGAACACAATTAGTCTCACAATCTTCCCTTTCCTTTCATCTCTTCAAATATGCATATTAAGTCAATCAGTTTCCTTGCCTTACTAATATATTCATTCTTGTGCATTATCTTTGAGAAGCAGGATTTATTGTCGGCTCACCAAGGGGATAGGATCTCCACCCGAGTGCTTGGGACTCCTCTAGGCTATGTTGCAAGTCTCCTCCCTCGCCAGCGGCCACCCTTCCTCAACCGGAACTGCACCTCCTACCTACTTCGGCCGCCTCGGAGACTGTACAACACCTACCAGCAATCTCCTCCTCCAAGCGCCCATTGCAGGTCACCGGCAATAGAGTGGTCCTGTTAGCTTCAAGGTCCTCCACCAGGGGTATGGAAGGAACCCTATTGACCGGCAGAGCACAAGGAAAGGCACCTGACACTTTGAAAGCTTCCTACCATTCCATTGGGACTCCCGTTCCATAGGGACTCTACGATGAGACAGAGCCACCTATTATTGGTGCCGGTGACTACCCTCCTCCTTGCAGGCGACTACAACTCCAGCCTCCTTCAGAGACCTCCTGCGGACTGGGAGGGGGCTTAAGGTGGGGAGGATCGCGGTAGGATGGATTTCCCTATGGCGAAGGTCCATTTTGAAGAGGTGATGAATTGGGAGGAAGCCCTATAGCCTGAGGATGGGGTCTGTGGGGGAGGTAGAGGGGTATGCACGGCAATAGACAACATTGCAGACCCATTGCCCTCTTCGGAGTTGCAGAAACACCTTTTTTGATTTCGAGGGAGACTCAGTTCTCTGAGAAGACCCGTTTCAATGAGGAGGTCAGGGGTGAGGAGAATGAGGGGGGTAACGAGGATTAGTGCAAAAAAATTGCAAAAAGCCAAGCTCAAGAAGTGGTGGAAGAAGTGGATTTGTCGTTTGAGGCAGTGGAAAAAGACATGCGAGGGGCGTACTATAAGATTTTGAATAGGTGGCAGCTCGGTTTGGCGAGGAATGCTAGGGGGAAGAAAGGAGCCAAGGAGGGGAGAAGGCATATAAAAAAGATGAGAGGGAGGGGATTAGATGGGGGGGGGGGAGAGAGGGAGTCCCCTATTTTTTCAATGAAGTTGGTGTCCCGTCCCTTACTTTTTCAATGAAGTTGGTGTCGTGGAACATTAGAGGAGTAGGAGGGCAGGAGAAGAAGGTGGCTTTGAGTGAGATGATTCATACTTTTAAGGTTGATTTGATTCCTACTTTTATGATTGATATCCTCTACGTACAAGAAACAAAGTATGAGGGAGGTGAAGAGGCAGTCATGAGGGAGATTGGACGTACGAGACTTGCTAAAGGGGTATACTCTCTTGCGATGGGAAATGCGGGCGGGATTATGGTGTTCTAGAATGAGTATGTAGTGGAAGGGCGTATGGTGGAACGAAGATTGGAATTGTGTTTCCATCACTTGTTAGAGTTTAGAGGATGATTTTGTTTGAGAGTTGTTTTGGGGGTTTATGGACCCCAGAGTAGAGGGGAGAAGCAGATGCTGTGGGTGGTGCTTTTAAACTTCCATCGGAGGTCGAACAAACCTTAGTGTGTTGTTGGTGATTTCAATGTTATTGTGACAGTGGGAGAAAGATCAGAGTAGGGTTTAGTTACAAGTGTCATGGAGGGTTTCCAGGACTTCATTTTCGAGCTAGCACTGATTGATGTCCCTACTCCTAATGCTTTGTTCACGTGGTCGAACTTTGGGGTGGATCCATCTTGCTTCAGATTGGACATATTCTTGGTTTTGGTGGATTGGGAGGGTTACTTCCATCACTTGCAGACCCTTTGTCTCCTATAGCAGACTTCGGACCACAAGCCCATTCTTCTGAAGACCACTCAAGGGGGTGATAGAAGAAAGAAGCTGTTCAGGTTGGAGAAGTTTTAGCTCATGGAGGAGGCTTCATGGACCTTGTCTCTTCGGTTTGGAATGAAGACAGCTAGGAGTCCTTTGCATGGTTGTCAAGGCGGCCAAGGCAATCAAGGCGGTGGCCTACCGCCTACTGCTTAGGCGACAAGGCGAGGCACATAGGCGAAGCTTATTTTATGTAACTTAGTATGTTTCAAGAGGACTATTATCTACATTTTCCAGCATATTAAATTCTATTTTTATTTGTATACAAGGGTAGCAATGACATTCTTAACATTCAACATATATCTACAGTGTAGAAGGAAAAAATATAATAAATGACAAGGCTTCTTCACTTTCCAATGACCATGAGAGGAGGAGAGGAAACCCACTAGGCACTAGCAAAAGAATCCCACATAAAGTGGGAAGTTTGATAACCATTGCCCTCTTTTGACGTAAACCATGGGCAATTTTACATTACATAGATACTTATCAACTTTTTTTAGTAACTAAAATGATGCCAAAAGAAGGCGGGCCATTCATGAAATGAGGCGGATTGGGGCGGACCTTAGGTGGGTTGAGCGCCCCTAGGCAGCCCAGGCGAGTGCCTTAATGGGCTGCTTGCCTAGGTGCTACCTCGCCTTGGTGACTCCTATGCGACGCCTTGAAAACAATGTTCCTCTGCTATGGCTTACTTGGTTTAAGGGCTTAGGTCTCTGACTCAGGCCCTTTCTTCTTAGGGTGCTGATAGATTGTTAACTGGGAAGGTGGCAAAGGATAAGATTCTCGATAATCTTATCGCCTTGGATGCTTTGGAGGAGGTTGGTTTGCTAGATGAAGTGGAGAGAATTTTAAGGAGTAAGTTAAAAGTAGATTGTGAAGACATCTTACGTAAGGAAGAAATATATTGGAAGTATCGGGTTATCTTCGATGGTGGTCTTAGACATCCTTTATTTTCGTACATTTGGCGGCCCAAGTCTCCTATGAAGTGTAAGGTCTTCATGTGGAGACTTAGTCATTGAAGGTGCCAAGTGCCAACCCGGACAGCCTGGCTAATTTTTTGGCAGGGTTTGATGCTGTTTGCCCATGCTGTGCAGACCAGTTGGAGACCATGGACCATCTGTTTGTGGAGTGCTCTTTTGCTCAAGAGGTGTGACACTTGGTTCTTTGTAAGGCGGGTGGACCGTTGCGCTGGGCACTTCCTCGGATATCTTACTTCTCTTTGGGGCAGACAAAGATTCCCTTCAGAGGATGCTCGTATATGGTGGCGGATTCTTCATGCCACTTTGTGGGCAATTTGGAATGAAAAAAACATGAGGATTTTCCGAAATGAAGCTCTTGTCCTGGAAGCGGTTGTTAGGGCTATTTTTTATAGGGTGAAAGAATGGGCTGTAGCCTTTTGTAAAGGAGCTCTTGAAAGCTCTTCACTTTTTGGGTTTTTGAGGGAAGGGGGGTAACTCTTACACCTTCTTAGTGTATTCTTTTGTATTTGGGGCTTACTTGTTGGTGGGTATACTTGTACATCCACTTTTTCCATTTAATATAATTGTAGTACTGTCCACTTTCGAAAAAAGAAAATCTGTCATACTCATTGAAAGGACTGCACTTTGCCATTTGGCTCTTTGAGTGGTTCATCTAAGAAGATGCAAATTGTCACAAGGGGTTCAAAGTTTGTCAACATTGCCAAATGGTGCTTGTGGAGAAACTTACCCATCTGCATAGGAGTGTCTCATCACTGATGTCGAGATCAGTTCACTAAGGAGGGATGAGGTCCCATCGAGGACAACGGGAAAGATGAAATGATGAGGAAGAAGAGATGAAGGGATATCAAGAACTAGGGCCCAATCATCCTCGTAACCCTATTTATATTAGGGTTGGGTCCCAATGGATCCAGTTTAATCAGCCCATGACCTGTCTTAAGCGTTGCATAGGTGTGCCTAAGCAGTGCTTAGACCTACCTTTTTAAGGCCCAAAAAGGTGTTCATTCGCTTAGGCCTTGAAAAAAGGCCTTTTTGCCTAGATAGTGCTTGGGCGGTGCTTAGGTGGATGCCTCGACAACTATTTCGAGAGAATGGAGAGATCCAAGAAGATGTTGCATATAGGGTTAAAGTTGGTTGGAGAAGCGTCTGTGCAGTGACTGGAGTCCTTTGTGACCAAAAGGTCACCATGTAATAGTGATAAGGATGTTGAGATGGATGTGTGGAAAGGTTAGAAAGGATAAGCTTTAGAACAATCACATGTGGAGATTTTGGTGTAGCTCCTATTGACATTAAGGTAGGGAAGATAGGCTCGAATGGTTTGGTCCTAGTGCCGGTTAAAAGATGTGATCTGGGTGGAGGATATCAGAACTTGGGGAAGGGGAAAAAAAATTAAAATGGGTGGACATTCATAGTAAGAAAAGTCTTGACCTTCATTGATTTAATTACAAAGATGACATTGATGGATTAAAATGGCGGGGCAGGATTCATGTAGCTGACCCCAAATAACAGGGAAACAAATAACTTTTTTTGGGGCTCACTTAAAGGCCCAGTAAGAGAAGCTCCCTACTTAATGAGCAGCAGTACGCTTCTACCTTTATGGATGTGGATGACATGCGAAAACTTATTCCTTAACCATCAACAATGGGAGCACCCGTTATCTTGCCAAATGTAATGGCGACAAAAAATATTTTGTATTTATGAGCCATGTTGGTGAGAAAAATTTTGAGACCTTTTTGTTAGATTAATTAAATAATAAAAACTACTGTTCTTTAGGCCCAAATATTTCCCACTTCTAATGATTTCTATGTAAAATTCAGTCAGCAAGGGCCTTCGATTTATCTTTCTTCATTCTTCAAATTTCATTATTTGAAAGAACTGAATAATTGATAGTTGGTTTTGATTCCTCAAATTGACTTGCCCTCCTGCACTTCCTCGGTGTAGCAAGGTATTCTTCATACTATGGATATTTTCAAGGCGGGACTAGGCTTCAAGGTTCGTGATGGGCATAAGATTCTCTTTTGGTTGGACAAATGAAGCTGTCACAAATCATTGAGAGAGCATTTTCTCTTGCTGTTTTGTATTGGTTCAAACCCTAACCCAATCCTGCATATGTTTTCTCTCTAGAGTTGGGTGCTTCAGCGTGGCGCCCAACCTTCAGGAGACCCTTGCATGGCAAGGAGATTAATCAGCTGGCTGATCTTCCATTCTGTAGGGGCTATAAATTCATCCCAACGCTCAGGATTCATGAGTTTGTAGGTGGGGGAGAGATGGACTTCTATCTGTGAAATCCACATATTTGATGATTGCTGATGGAGGAATTAGGCAGCCCCTTTATTCCCTCATCTGGAAGCCTCGTACTCCTGTCAAGGTGAAATTTCTCATGTGGCAGTTGGTTCAGGCCATGGATGGCAGTACCGGTGCCGGTACCGGTACTGGCCGGTACGACCGGTACGGGCTTAAAAGGGCCCAAAAAAATCAGAAAAAAAGGAAAAAAATCAGAAAAAATCAGAAAAAAATCAGAAAAAATGTAAACAATTAATTAGTTATGTGTTGGGTGTGATAAAAGTGGGTTAAGACAAAGAAGTACACATAACACATACAAAATGACTATTTTCATAGAGATTAAACATGAAAAATATTATGTTAATGTACTAAATATTTACAACAATGCAAAATATTAACGAAATCAAACGATCCTTACCTATGAAAAACACAAGTGAGTCCCTTAATATGGATAATAACCCGTAGATCCTTCTGATTCATCATCTGGTTGCTGTTGCTGGTATCCATAATAAGGTTGCATATGTTCCCTATATTCACCATAACTAAACAATGATGCAGCCAAGTCGTGCATCCCTCTTTGAATCCATCTTGGAGTATATGCTTGTTGACTTGATGAAATTCCAGAATCATAGTGCAAAGAAGTAGCATGAGGATAAGAAGAAGACCCTGATCCATAACGGCTACTGGGTGGAATCGGTGGATGGAATTGAAAGTCTTCATACTCTACTTGATCTCCCCAGCTATACTTGCCTGCTTCTTGTTGGCCACCTCCATAACCTGACTGTTGTCCATGCTGACTTTGTGAATCATAATCTCCTTGACTTTCATGTTGTCCTCTTCCTATGTCAATATGTACGGAGAAAGAAGGTGCATACACTCCGCCCCCGGTAGTAGCACCTGCAGCTGCACCAGCATCATCACTAGGAGACTCTGTCCCATCATCATCATCATCTTGATCATAATCAACAATTAACTTTCTTTTAACATTACTTGATTTTTTCTTTTGTGATGTCTGTTTTTGCTGGCTTTCTTTTTTTTCTAGATCCTTTTGCAAGTTCAATCGATTCAATACTCATTTTCCTCGTGGTGTATGCCTCACATAAATTTGCTTCATCTCATCAATGGCAGGATCGTCTCTGGCAGCCAGATTAGTCCTCTCCAATGTAGATGTACTCCTTTTCAAGAATGATGGTGGCCCAACCATTCTAGGAGTGACTGGCCTACTATCTGATTCTGAGTGTCTAGCAGGCTCAAGCTCAGTATCAGGTGCAAATAAAGGCACATGCTCAGTCTGACTCTGATGCTCATGTGAAGGAGGAGGTGAATTTTCTTTTTGCCTTTTCGAGGTTCTTAATTCTGGATCTCTAGCAACAACTCCATTTAGTATGCCTTCTGCCCATTCTGTATCATCAGGATCAAAAACTGGCTCATCGACAGTTGCTCGTGTCTCAACCCAAGTCTGCAAGGGATTATCATCATCAAATAACTCTTCCACATCAATTTGGCCAACCACATCTTCTGCGTGCCCTGCAGCTCGTTTCTCCCTCAATTGTTGTCTCAACCGGATGTTTTTGATCCTCAATCTCATATTGTAATGGCAGTACACCAATTTGTCCAATTGTTCAGCCTTTAACCGGTTACGAATTTTTGAGTGTATAAGGCTGAACGTGCTCCAGTTTCTTTCACATTGGCTTGCCGACGTCGTCTGACTCAAAACCCTCACTGCAATGGAAGCCAATGGATTATAGCACCTATCTCTGTTGTACACCATTATCCACCACTCAGCTGTGCCATCATTAAAAGAAACAAAAAAAAAAAAAAAATCAATGTATGTTCTCGTTTCTTATGCACATTTGACAACAATGCAATGACTAAGTATACCTGGGCTCACTTTCTCTACAGCAATTTGCACAGAGTCTTCATTATATGTCTCCAGCCTTAGCCTATAAGCCTCCATCTACAAAGATGGAATTAATAATTAATAGAATTCATAGGCTCTTCAAATTACAAGTAATTGGATAAATCTTAAAGTTAGATCTTCACTAAGTATACCTGTCTCTCTGCCTCAATCCTATCTTCTATTGTCCTCGACAAACGTGCAATCACATTGAGTGTGCCTTGAATCACCTCTCCATCAATATGCACTTGACGACTGTACATTACTCGAGGATTTAAATAATAACCTGCATTTAGGTGAAAAATTACTAATGTCAATTTAATAAATAATCTCCCATGTAACAGTAGAAGACTTCACTTACCAGCTGCATGCAAGTCGTGGTATAATGTACTTTCCCATCTGACATCAATAAGGTCCCACCACTTCATATAAGTGTTGGGAAATGCGTTCTTGATGTGCACCTTAGCAATGTCAATTGCCTCGTACAAATATCCCATATAATTCTTATCATCCCCATCCACCAATTTTAACATATGTACGAGAGGTTCCACCAACTTTAGATAAGTCTCCATATTACTTTAAAATTTTTTATTCTCTATGATTTTTCTCACTTCCAAATGTTCAGATTTAGATTCATTGGAGGTGGTCCGCATATACTCCAAGAACTCCTTATTAAACATAAAACCCTTGATCTCATTCTTGAATTTGTGCAAAGATTCTAAAAAAATAAAATTAGATGCAAATCGTGTAGGCCCCGCACGGATGAGATCTCGACCTCCAGATGCTTTTTCTCTGAACATATTCAAGATCCTGGGATGACCATAAATAAATTGGGTAATTCTTTGTGCTCTCTTTACAGTCTTGCTGATAGTTGGATCCTTACCAATGTCTTCAAGCATCAAGTCCAGACTATGCGCTGCACATGAGACCCAATAAAGGTGTTTGCGCTTGTCTATTAACTTCTTCCCTGCAGCTTTATAACTTGGTTCATTATCGGTGACCACCTGGACAACATTTTCCTCTCCAATTTCCTGCACCATCTGATCCATCAAACCAAATAAATATTTTGCATTCTTTGAATAGTTTGATGCATCAACAGATTTCATAAAAACTGTCCCTTCTGTGCAATAAACAAGAAAATTAATCATGGACTTCTTCGTGGTACCAGTCCAGCCATCGCACATAATTGTGCATCCTCTCTCCTTCCATACTGTCTTAAAACTTTCAACCCACTGTTGAAGTTCCTCGTATTCTCCATCAAGCCCCCGTCTATATATGTCTCGACGTGTGGGGGCTTTGAACCCACGACCATGATCTGCTATCGCATTAATCATAGGCTGAAAATAAGGAGACTGAGCAGCATGTGAGGGAACACCTGCATGCAAAAACCATTTGCATATGCTTTTAAAAGTATGTCCTGCCGCTTCAGCTGACTTTTTTACTTCTCTCATTGCTTGCTTGATTTTTGGCTGAGTAGAACTCTGTCTTCTAAAAAGATAACCGTCCATAGGACCCACTTGGCCTGTAGGTTGACTTGTGCCTCTTATTGATGGTCCATCACCTCTCATTCGGGCTTCGTCTTCTTGTTGATGCCACAAACTCTCTCTTCTAGCTGCAGCCATGTCAGGATCATCATCATCATCATCATCACTAGAATCTACAATTTGTTCAGCCCTTTGCCTCTCACGTATAGAAATGCCACTGGCCGCAGTATACATCCTTTTTCCTTTTGTATTATGTCTACCTGAAATTTCGCCTTGGAGTTCAACCTCATCTTCATTCTTTTGTTCTTTTTGTACTTTTCGGCCACGCAACAATTCACGCATCTCGTTGGCAACTTGTCGGGGACAGACAGTACACCTTGTCACCTGTCCTGTCTTCCCTGCTAAATGTTCTTTCCCTCGAGTGATTCCACCACCCATCTCTTTGCCACAATATTTGCATTTCACTCTCCTCTTTGCAGTATTAACTAAGGTGATATGGGCCCACCCTGGGTCTTGCTCTTGCTGTTCAGCCATGTTCCTACAACACATAAAAAAAAAAATAGAAACAAATATAAGAACATTTGGCATTATGCTCCTAGTTTAAAACATGTAAAATTGGGGCTCCAAAATTGAGGATTTCCCCTAATTAACCGTCGATCAACACAATTGACAGCATACTCCTATTTTAAAACATGCAATGAAGGTTAATTAGGTTCCAATTGATGTTTAATTTAAGTAATTAGATAAAAGTCCCAATTTTTAACCGCTAATTAGGGTCAAAATTGGGGATTTCCCCTAATTAACCGTCGATCAACGTAATTGACAATACACTCCTAGTTTAAAACATGCAATGAAGCTTAATTAGGTTCCAATTGATGTTTAATTTTAACAATTAGACAAAAGCCCCAATTTTTAACCGCTAATTAGGGCCAAAATTGGGGATTTCCCCTAATTAACCGTCGATCAACGTAATTGACAGCACACTCCTAGTTTAAAACATGTAATGAAGCTTAATTAGGTTCCAATTGATGTTTAATTTAAGTAATTAGACAAAAGCCTCAATTTTTAACCGCTAATTAGGTCCAAAATTGGGGATTTCCCCTAATTAACCGTCGATCAACGTAATTGACAGCATACTCCTAGTTTAAAACATGTAATGAACCTTAATTAGGTTCCAATTGATGTTTAATTTAAGTAATTAGACAAAAGTCCTAATTTTTAACCGCTAATTAGGGCCAAAATTGGGGATTTCCCCTAATTAACCGTCGATCAACGTAATTGACAGCACACTCCTAGTTTAAAACATATAATGAAGCTTAATTAGGCTCCAATTGACGTTTAATTTTAGTAATTAGACAAAAGCCCTAATTTTTAACCACTAATTAGGGTCAAAATCGGGGGTTGTCTATTTTATCAAGAAAATGAACGTAAATCATCTAAGAAATATGTAACAAACTAAAAAATAATCACTACATTAAAATTTAAATTATACCTTCTTTTTTTCTTCCACCCAAAACGGTGAAAACGTCTCCGGAAAAGAGTGAAAACGTCTCCGGCGGCGGTGGCGGATGGCGGCGGCGGTTCTTTCCCCTCCTTCTCCTCCTCCTTCCCCTCCTTCCCTTCCCCTCCCACTGCAAAAAACCGGAATCCCCTTCCACAGATTTGTTTTTGTGAGAGGGGATAGTGAAACACCCCTTTAAGGTGTGTTTCACGGGCGTACCGGCCGGTACGCCGGAAACCGGACCGGTACCGGTCCGGTACAGTCATTTTTCTCTTTTTTTTTTTTTTTTTTTTTACGGTACCGGCCCGAAATGGGGGTACCGGTACCGGCCGAAACTGCCATCCATGGTTCAGGCAGACTCCCTACTGCAGATTGCTTGGTGGCCTTCTTACCTGATTTATGCACCACCTGCCCTTTGTGAGGATCCCACGAGGAAAACATGGACCACACGTTTGCTTTGTGTGCTTTCTCGACCCCTCTTTGGAGTCATTTCTCTGCTTGTGCTGATCAGCATGTGGGTCCCTTCAATAATGTCAAGGAACTTCTCCGTGAATGGCAAGGGATTAGGAATTTAGGATGAACAAAGAGGACAAGAGAATTTGGTGCATGATCCTTCACGCTACGGTCTGGTCCATTTGGAATGAGAGGAACCGTCTTATTTTTCAGCAAAAGAGTTCTTCACCATCTATTTTGATTTCTTCCATTTCTGATCATGTAAATGGGTGGGTGGAGGACCTAGGTGGCTCACCTCCCATTTCCTCTCATCTTTTGGGCCTTCTCAGCTCCTTAGCCCTTTATATTGTTTTTGGGTCTTGAGGGCCTTTTTGTACATGGGGGGACTTCTTTTTGGGGTTCCTTTTTGGGAATATTTTTTTGGTTGTATTTGGTGGGGTTTGGATACTTTTGGGGGATCACTTCTTGGGCTTTTCTTTCACCCTTGGAACCTTTGTTATTTCTCTTGTCCTATTTATACTATTGTGGTACCATCCACTTTCTAAAAAAAGATAGTTGGTTTCATTCCAACCCTTGGATTCTGGGACAGTCATAAACAATTTTGCCTGTTAGCATTGTCTTTTTTGATCATCAAAACGTTTCTTTAACATTTATTGTCTTTATTTATATGCAGATCTCACAGGTTTCAATGTCCGCATCAACCTTTCTGTACCTGAGATTCACAAATTGGTGGATCATGTCATTTCAAAGTCAAAAGAAACATATGATCTGATAGCTTCCATTCGGCTTGATAAAGTATGTTGTATGCATGATCACTAATCTTTCGGCTTTTACCGTTACCTATATCTCAATATGGATGACATGGTATATCTCAATATGGATGACATGGTTTATCTCATATCGTTGCAATATGTGGTGTATCTTCTTTCTCAAGATTTCTTTGTTGCCATTCTCAAAGCATATTTCTATTTTAGCTGTTACATGCACATGATAATATCTTAAAACGTGTGTGTGTGTATATATATATATATATATATATATATATATATATATATATATATATATATATATATACATATACATATGCGATATGTACATACAAATAGTATACATATGTACCACCTTTACATTTCTGTTCTGTTGAATGCTTTTTTAATCTTGTCATTTTTATTTCTGAAGCAGTAATTCAAGCAAGATTGCAGCAAGCTTGAATGACATCTTTGCTGTATGCAAGCCGTTCCAGTTGTGAAAGACCAAACCATGTTCCACCAGTTGTAGCATTATTTTCAAGCATCTGCCTTGGACGCATGCCCATGAAATATATTTGTTTTGCATGTTCTTTATGTCCTGAATAGAGAGTAGAGCATCCTTGGTGCAACAGTAAGGTTGCTCCATTATGACCTTGAAACTAACACATTTTGAGGATATCACAGTTAGGTTGGCTTGGTGCAAAATAGGATCTTCATTGTTCAAAAAGGAAGCACGAGAGACTGACAATGTGGCAAATTTTATTTGTAGTAGAGTGAAAGAATGGGCCAGCGTGACTTTTAATATCAGCTCTAACACTTTCTCCTTTTTTGATCTTTTGTAAGGGTGTGTGAGAATCACTATCTTGGTGTGTTGGGTTTTTGGTGCACAGGTTTTTGGAGAGGAGGTTTTCTTTTCATACTTGTAAATTCTTTTCCAATTTTATAATTTTTTGTGGTACCATCCACTTTCAGAAAAAAGGAAAAAAGGTTGGCTGTTGGCATGGTGCAAGTCAGGCAGGGTGATGATGAGTTTGTATCCATTGTTGAGACTGTTGAGGGCTGCATAATGTCCAAGATGCTGGTCCTAGGTCTAGTGGCCTCAGGTGTGGGACTCATATTGGGTACAAAGGAGAATATTTTATGGTCATCAAGCAAGGCTTTGGACTCAGTGCAGGTGTTGTTGATGTCACTAGGAATTCATATCGTAGCACCAACATGATGATGATTGTCATCCAAGAAATAAATATTTGCTTGGTGGCGATTGTGGTGGAAAATGTTATTCTTGTTGGTAACACTATAAATATTGGTGTATTGTAGACGGAGAGAAATTTCCAGTTGCAGCAAAATGTTCTTGTTAATATTATACCAGTATAAGTGTTTGTGTGTGTGAGGTATTTAGCCTTTCCAAGGTTTTTAAATTGTTGGTGTGTTGCAACTTACAAGACCTTTATATATCTGTATTTTTGTTTGTCATTCTGAAGCAGGCCCATGAACAATGTTACTTTGTTTTTGTCTTTCTTAGTTTTCCTTGGTTTTCTTCTAAAAATTTCTGGAAGTGGATCTTATTATTTTTGTTCATTCTTCGTAGGATGTTATTACCACACATGCAGATATGACTCTGATATGTTAGACAACTCCACAGGTGACATTTGCAAATACTATTTCACCTTTAGCAGAACTGGATGCAAACCAGTTCCCTTTGGTGCAATCTTGCATGTTCTTGAAAATGGTTGCTATTTCTGATGACGTACGTAAAGCCAGTGCTGAAGCAGAGAGGAAACTGGATTCTCACTTTCTGATTTGCAGGTTTTACTTTTTCCATTTTATTATATTGCATAATATATGTTTTCTGATATTCTTTATGGACAACCCCCTTTTTTTTTAAAAAAAAAAAAAACCTTTTGTGAACTTTCCTTGCTTTTGTTGTTTGTTTACGATGTTGCTTTTGTTGTTTGTTTGGGTAAATCAGGCAGAGACTAAGATGTTCATTTTTTGTCCATCAGGTTTCAATCATGATGCACTTGTCTTCATTGATGAGTAGGTAGTGAGTCTTGGAGTTCAGACATTTATGGGGCTGTCCTTGCATTGCTGTTTGTCATGCATTAAAAAGTGCATAAAATCATTTTGCCTTCTCAGGCCCTCCTTAAATGGATAGAGGGGATTCTTGATGTTTGAGGTTACTTTGTCAGTGCAAGATCAATAATATGCATCAAATGGCAGAAATTGTTATTTCATTTGATTTTCCGTACTTCTGTCAGTTTCAGAAATCCTTTTGTTGGACACAATAGAGTTTGATTTTCTTTCATCCTACCTTGAACCTCATACATCTAATATTTGACTTAGATCGTCAATCCTTTATGGTGCGTGGTTCTGAGGATTGACTGGATCAGTCAACATTGGCTGACCCGGCTTGGTCCTTGGGGGTGCATAAATCTGGGTGATTCTGTTTGATCTGGATTGGTTATTGTGCCGCTACCTGATCCCAACCTCTGATCATGTGAAGCATGTGTGCAAGAGTTCCTTTTGCCTTATGTCCCAGGTCTTAACCTTCCCCCCCCCAAAAAAAAGAGTCAGCCTGGGACATAGGGTAAAATGAACCCTTGCATACATGGTTGACTTCAATAACTGATTACTTGTTTAGTATAAATGGCAAGCTTCTGGTTTACTTGGGTTATAATTGCATATCTAATTTTCATTCAACAGCATTTTTTAGTACAACATTCCCTTTTTTCATGCAAGGTGACAGAAAACGTGAGGATGTATATCGTGTCATTAAGGCTTTTGCTGACAGAGGGGAATGGCTCACACCCGAAGCACAGCGCTATGTTGAGCATTTGGTATTAAAATATTGCCTCCTTTTGATGTCAGTGGATTCTAACAACTTTTGATGCTGGACCAGATTAGAAGATATTGTGATTTTAACGGCACTAACTGAGGTTCTAAATCACTGTTACTAGAAGGTGTTAGCAGTGAGCAAGATGAACATGTTATCTGCTGTACATTCTTTGTCATTGCTTGCATCTATGATCAGAACAAGTCTTTTTAATCTTGACAGATACAACTGAATTTCACATCATTCTATTTTCCTTCTTAATTTAACATTTTTGATTAGTAAACCCTAAATAGTTTCATACACAAAAAAACCCTTGTAAAATGCATATATATAGAAAACCTTCTGTATAATCGCTGCATACGTAAATAACTCCCTACTGTTAGTCTACCATCACCCAGGTTACCGGATGTATCAAAAAATATAAACAAGCATGGACAAATCCCCTTTGTCATTTGCCCAATTGGCACAATTTGCTTTTCATGTCATCGTGTGGGCATAACTGTCGTTATTGTCTGCCCATGTGAAGTGGTGATACACAAGAGGATTGCCTAATGCTAGACGGTTGGTTGGAGAGAAGCCAGGCTGCTGTCCGAACAGGCACTGGAACCTCATTGCTAGCCAATCAGGAGACAGGATGGGGGGCATTGGGGAGATAGATCAGGGAAATTGAGGTTAAAATGGAAATTTGTATCCATTTATTCTCATTGAAATTTATAGCCGAATACTAATGAATATTCTCACTTTTCAATGAACGTCATGATATGGAGATTAGTTAGGATAAGAAGAAAGTTTAGGAGTTTTTATATATGTGGCTAGGGGGAGACAAATCTATTAGGGTGGAGAGAGTGGGACGAGGGAGAATAGTATATCTGGTTCCCAATGAGAATCATCTCATAGAATGTGAGAGGTGTGGGTGGCAAGGAGGAGAAGATCGGTGAGCGAGTTCATGAGGTGTAAGCCGGATATTGTTTGGATCTAGGCCAAGTGTTGCGAGCATGAAGGGGAGTCTATTATGAAGGAGATAGGGGGCAGCAGCCTCACGAAGGCGGTGGCTTCTTTGGAGGTGGGTTGTGCAGGGGGATCATGATTATGTGGAATGAATATGTGGTTGAAGAAGTGGAAGGGTGGAGGTTGGCTGATCTGCTGTCTCCCTCAGATTCTGCTACACTGGTGATGGCGTTGAGTGGAACTTCATGGGGATCTATGGCGCTCAGAATAGGGCAGTTAACAAGATTTGGTGGGATGGGCTCCTCTCTTCCATCGTCAACCTTGCAGGCCATGGTGCATTGTAGGGGACTTCAATGCCATCGTGAGAGAGCAATGGTTCCTCCCTTACAGGGGAAATGGAGGATTTGAAGGAATTCATTGCAGAAGCTGCCCTTATTGATGTTCCTGCTCCAAGTGCTTCTTTCACCCTTATCGTGGCAACCTATCATCTGTCCATTCTTAAAGCTTCGAGAACTGTTGTGTGAATCATTGAATCAATAAGAAGCAATTTCTTTTGGGAAGGTGGAAAAAGGGACAAGGGAGGTCTTCACTCAGTAGCTTGGGAGAAAGTCTGCAGAAGCAAAGAACAGGGAGGAGTGGGACTGACCAGTGTAAATGTCCTCAACAAGGCTGTTTTGGCAAAATGGTTATGGAGGATGGGGGAAACAAATCATTCGATCTGGGTTCAAATCATTAGGGATAAGTATTATCCTAATTGCCCAAAATGGACCTTGAAGCCAGCCTTGAATTCCTCTTTGCCACCCTTACGGAAGAATATTAGCAATCTGGTTGATATTGTGGAACCGGCCATCAAGTTTTCAGTGGGTAACAGAAAGTTGATCAAAATTTGGGAGGATAGATGGTGCATTAACACCCCTTTTGCAGTCCAATTTAATTCCTTGTACAGCATTTCAGAAGACAAAGGAAAGTCTATAAGTCAAATCTGCTCACAAGAGTCCAGTAGCCGATGGAATGTACTGCTTAGAAAAAATCTGACTGGAATTGAAATGGATCAGTCGTTGAATGTTCTGGAAATTATTTACTCCATTAATCTGGATACTCACCAGGAGGATTCTAGAAGCTGGGTATGGAACAGCGTGGGTTCCTTCTCTGTAAGTGTTCTATCTAAATTTTGCAGGATGGTGGTCTCATAGTATCTTGGAACCATATTGTTTGGTCTAAACTCTTTCCAACCAAGATAAGAATCTTTTTTTGGAAGATGGCTCTGGGAAGAATGCCTACAATGAATAGGTTAAAGTCTATTCTACATCTCCAAAACACAAAATGCATTTTTTGTTGTATCATGGAGGAAGTAGTGGACCATTTATTTGTGCATTGTGGTATAGTTGATGTACTTTGGAGAATCATGGGTAAATTATTTCACTTCCAATGGCTGAATTTTCAGAGTATTGTACATCTACTTGAGGAATGGAAGAGTCTTTGCCCGTATCCATCAGAGATTTAGATTTGGTCTTTGGTCCTACCAGCATTATTGTGGGCCATCTGGCTTTAAAGGAATTCCCGAAGATTATTTTCAGAAAGTGGCTTCAGGCTGAAGGAGAACGAATCGCCTCAAGGATGGGGACCGGGTCTTTTCTCAAGTTCCTCAGATCAGACACCATGTGTAGGACTTCTATTCTAGGTTTTTTGTTAGAGTTAGATTTTTCTAGGCCTTTTATTGCATATGAACTCCTTCATTAGTGCAGAAGAGAGGGAGGACATCTTGGCTTCTTTTACAGTTGAGATGAGATAAGAAGGTTGGTTTTTACTTTAGCCGGAGATAAAGCTCTGGGCCTAGATGGCTTCCCCATAATCTTTCTTCAGTCTCGCTAGTATGTTGTTAAAGAAGATCTCTGCCAGGCCTTTCTGGAGTTTCAAGAAGGGACAACTCATCTTAGGGGCATTAATAAGACATTCATCATGCTGATCCCTAAGAAGGAAGGTGCTGATAGTTTGAGGGATTATAGGCCAATCAATCTGCTCAATGGGGTCTACAAGATCATTACCAATATTTTAGCTGCTAGATGGAGAAGGTGGTTGGTAGGTTGATCGATTGCAACTAGGGTGCTTTCATCAAAGGTAGACACATCCTTGAGAACTTTTTGGTGTCACGTGCGGGGTTGCACTCTGTGAAGCTGCATTACAGAAAATGGCTTGGGTTGAAGCTAGACTTTAAGAAGGCATATGGCAGGATTAACGGGGAATGCTTACTCCAAGTCCTTAGCAAGAGGGATTTTGGTGATAGATGGGTGAGATGGGTTAGAGACTGTCCCCTCTGCCACCTTTGCGGTGCTCATTAATGGGCAACCTTCTCCTTTCTTCCACAATGGGAGAGGATTTCACCAAGGTGACTCTCTTCAACACTTCTCTTCATTTTGGTGGCTTATATTGTTGGCGGATTTTAGAAGAGAGTAGAGTTGTCTGGCCTTGTTAGAGGCTTCCAAGTTACTCAATAGGTATGCATATTTCTCATCTTCAGTATACTGATAACACCATCCTATCTCAAAATCAAATGAGATAATTACTCTATAAATGGAACACTTGAGACAACAAACTTTGCACTTTTGTCCTTTAACTTCACAACCGTCTAGTTGTTATATAGATCTCCTTGTTTAGTTCTGTATTAAAAAATGCAGTTTTAACATCTATATGAAAAAGTTCTAGATATAAATGTGTGACAATGGCTAGGATAAGGTGACCTGATGTAAATCTCACCACCAGGGAGAATGCTTCATTGAAGTCTCTAGATTGAAGGGGAAGTTGTTATCTTAGGTAGCAAAAAGGTTAGCAACCATTCAAGGTAGATTCTTCTAACATGGTTCCGGGGAGCCTAATAAAGGGAGATTTGCAGTCAGCTGGAGGAGAATATGTAGACCTCAGGCTTGAAGAATATCTGTGTCTTTTAATTTCATCCTCTGCACTAAATGGCCTTGGAAACTTGCGACTTCTGATTCAGGCCTTTGGGGGGATCATCTCTCAAAAGATGCTAATTCTAGACTCTGGGATGTGGTTCTCCTGACCTCGTACAATGTTGTTTACACTTGGAAGGGCATCTTAGCTTGCACTGATGTTTTGACGGCTGGTTCTCAAATAGCGAGCTCCACTCTTTTTTGGTTAGATTCTTGGTACACCTATCAATCTCTCCATCACCACTTCCCGAGGTTATATGTCCCTTGGCGGTTGTTGCCCATTTTTTTGATGTTGACCTATGTCAACCATGTTGGAGGCCCTCATTCAGAAGAAACTTGAGAGATGAAGAAATGTGTGATCTGGTACACTTGCTTTAGTTGTTACACCATCATACGCTGGCTCCCTCCACTAGGGATGGGTTGGCATGGAGATGGGACAAAGCTGGTACTTGGTAGATTCTTAGTCAAATTTACCTATTCTATACTTGCTGACGGGGGGACAGGATATCTGTTTTTTACCTGTGTGTGGAAAGTCAAGAGTCCTTAAGGTGCCGACCCTTCTTTGGATGGCCTCCCTATATAGGCTCCCGACTTGCGACATTGATTGGTCACTTTATTCAAGATATGAATACTTACTATTGTCTATGTGGTGTAAAAGAGGAGACTGCCTATCATCTTTTCACATCTTGCTCCTTTTCCAAGGAGGTGTGGCAGCTGATGCATGATCAGTCACAGGTCTGGATCGGTCACTGGGATTCTGTAGAAGAAGTCCTTCTTTCCTGGAAAGGGATTGGCCTGGTAAAGAAGACCACATGCTGTGGTGGCTGGTCCTGCATGCAACTATTTGGTCCCTGTGCAATGAGCATAACGGTAGAATTTTTAGGAGAGAGGCTGCTACCCCAAAGAGGGTCTCCTCCTTTGTTTGTGAAAGGTCAAAGAATGGTCTCTGGTCACATGTAATGTCCATGACTGTAACCATGGTTGGCAGTATCGGTCGATGCTGGGCTGGTACTGGCCGGTACGTACCGGTATCGATACCGTCCGATACTAGTACTGCCATCCATGACTGTAACTCTACCCTTTTGGTCTTCATGGGAAGGAGCCTAGAGTTTCACGCCTTCTTGGGGTTTTTGTACAGGACTTTTGTTGCTGTCCTTTCCTTACTTGTATATGTTTCCCTTTTTAATTTTATAATAGAAGTGATACCATCCACATTCAAAAAGAAAGAAAAAAGAACATGTGATTTTTATGCACATACATGATCTTTTTGGGGTTGTTTGCAAAAAATCCATTAATTAACTATTTTGGATCGGTATTCCTGTTAATTAGCCACACTTTCTATGAAAACATTGATGTATGTAACTCTATTCTTTATTACTGAATAGAGACTACCCTTGGTTTTCTTGCTGTTAAACCAGGTTTCATTATTGGTTCCTCTTTCTAACCAAATGTACAATACATGAATTTAATGTTGTTGATTATGCTAATGCTATAGTCTTTGATCTTCCATGTATTTTCTGAAGATCCAATATTTGGTAATTAATGGAGAAGCTAATGATTGATGCATCTCTGGGTCTGAAACTCCATTTTATAAGGACAGATCAGGGATTTTGAGCGGAACGGAGTTAAGCTTAATTCTGACAAGCAGAGGGAATTGGATCATTTGAAGTCTCAGATTGATGAGCTAAGTTTGCAGTATATTAAAAATCTTACGCTGGATGATACTTCACTTCTTTTTAATGAGGTGGAGCTTGCTGGAATGCCTCCAGAGTTTATCAAGGTGCAAGTACACTTCCTATGTGTAGACTTTATGTAATGTTTATGATGCTTTTTTAACTCCTTTTATTTAAATGGTTTAGCAATTGCTCTGCTTCATGCTCTGTAAACAATCTGTTCTTGTGTAATGGATCACCATAAAACTCTGTGCAGTGTTTTTCACCAGTCCTGAAGAAAGTTAAATTTACTCTTATGATCTTATCATCTTCCTCATATCTGTGCAGACATAGCAGGCTGATACTCATTTCACGTCTGTAGATTTTTCTCCTTTATCGTTAAATGATATTATTGGTTTCACTCTGTTCATAATGAATGCAATGTCATTGACATGAGTTACAGTTCTAAGCTTTACAGTTTTCTGATGGAACTTTCTTCCGGTCTATGTTAGAATATTTCATCATTTCAGCAAATTCTGTTCAATCAAAAGACATCTTTTTTCTGCTGTCATTTATTTTCTGGACTTTGCAGTCATGATCATTATGTAGCACTAATGCTTCTCTGAATTGATGGATGCCTTTAATCATCAAGTCTCATTATTGTTACCTCCATTCTGGATGGATAGGTATTTTATTCTTTGTGCATATGACATGTTTTAAATCTATAATGTATTTGCCATGTTCTTTGTCAAATTAAATCAGTTTTGTGGATTTGTACAACTTAATAGCATTCCATGATTGTTCGACCAGAGCTTGGAGATCGATGGAAATGGCAAACTGAAGATTTCTTTAAGAAGTCATCATGTTTCTCCAATACTTGAGCATTGCAAGGTATGCATTTTTTTTAACTGTCTGGTAACCATAACCCATGTGGTGTTTTGGCTTTGATGTCCGGCATAAGGTTGCTTATTATCAACAATTGATGTCATTCGATGTGCTAGTCAAGGTGAAGGAAGTTCGGAAAATGATAGAGTGTGGGCCCTTTTCAAGAAGTTCTTCTTGTACTAGCGTTCAAAGAACAACTTACCATGGATATTATACATGATAAGCATGGAAATGACTGTCTAGAGGTCTTGTAAAAGATTTGATGTTTAGATAACGTTTGTGAGGTAGGAGAGAAGTATCTGATGACTCAATGAGTGGTGTTATCATTCTGACAGATGCCAACTCATCCTATAAAATCTCGCAGAAAACCTCGCAGATGAAATGTAACTCATAAGCCATTCAATCCATTTCTGCTGAAAACCCATCAGTTCAAGTGTTCTTCTGACACAAGTCCAGCTCACTCTATCATATGCTTTTTCAAAATCAAGCTTCAAAAGCACCCTTGTTTATTTCTACTTTTCTGGAAATGGATTGCCTCATATGCTGCCATGTAATTGCCCGGGATAAATCTTCCTTTAAGAAATGCAGATTGATTCTTATCAGCAAGTTGTACAAGCACCTTTCTAAGTCTTGTAGCCAGAATGTTGGTAATTATTTTTTAACACCCATTCAATAAGCTAATTGGCTGAAATTCAGACATCCTTTCTGCGCCCTCAGTTTTAGGACTCAGCACAATATGAGTTGAATTGTGGCAGTTGATACTGGATGGTGTATCCTGAAATTCTTTCACCACCTTTAACAAGTCTTCCTTTATCAAATCCCAAAATGACTGATAGAAACCCATTGAAAACCCATCTAGACCAGGTGCTTTGTTTGGATTCATACTGAATACCGCTTCTTTTTCTTCCTCAGAAAGGGTAGAGCATAAAGCTTCGGCATCAATATTATCTAACTTGGGAATTAATCCTTCTTCCAGATGAGGTCTCCGAGTAGAGTTCTCCTTGAACAATGCTTCATAAAATTTAATAAACTTCTCCTTGATAATTTTTTGGTCATCAATCAGCACATCCCCTTCTCTAATGTGTTCAATTCTTAATTGTCTCTTTTTTGGCGGTGGCCACAGCATGAAAATATGCAGTGTTTTTGTCTCCTTCGTTGAGCCCATGCTCTTTAGCTCGCTGCTTCCATTTGGTCTCTTCTTGTGTCAGCAGTTCATTGTAGAGAAACTTGTGCTTCTCTAAAATCTGCTCTTCTTCCACAGATAACAGACCTTGTTCGAACTTCCATATGTTCAATTGACTGCAATAATTCTTGTCTTCTCTCAGCAGCTTTCCCAAATGGCTGTTTGGCCCATTTTTCAAACAACTTCTCAACCATTTAAGCTTCAAAAGAAAGGAGGAGGCAGCTGACTCAGCTGCTGAAGCTTTTCTCCACCACATACCCACCAATTCTTTGAAACCTTCTTGTCTATGCCGCGCCAACTCATATCTAAATAATCTCACTTTCTTGCCTTCTTCCCCTGTTATCAGCATCAATGGGATGTGATCAGAAACCACTCTATTCAAACCTTTGACATGAGAACATGGAAACCTATTAAACCACTCTGTAGAAATCAGTACTCTATCAATCTTGGACTGTTTACAATTTTGCTGCATATTTGACCATGTAAACTTTCTGTTTGGAATCTCCAGATCTATCAAGTGAGTGTCTTTTATCCAATTATTTAAGCCTTCCATCTCTTTGCTCCATTTCTGAATTCCTATCGTTTCCCAAGGAAATCTAACACAATTGAAATCCCCCACAATGCACCAAGCAGCCGAAAATAAATCATGCTGTCTTCTTAACTCCTAGAAAAAAAGATCTCTCTCTTGTTCTGTGTGAGGCCCATACACTGAAGTAATAACCCATATTGCTGAAGAAGAATTACTGGAGAGGTAAACAGAGATACTAAACTCAGCAATGTCAGAAATGGTACCCGTAAATTTACTGCCATTCCAGAGTATTAGTTGCTCTCCTTTCACCCCATCAGCAGGAAAAAGAGCACATCTGCTCAAATCAGAACCTCCCAATTTTCCCAGCACTTGATCATCAATTGTAGCCATCTTTGTTTCCTGTAAGCAAATGCAATCCACATGAAGAGAGCGAACTTGATCCTTCGCCGCTCTTATCTTCCACTCACTGTTCAATCCCCGAATGTTCCATGACAGAAGTTTCATGGTGTATGAGGAATAATCTCCACCATTTTCCCTTTCTTCCTTCTTAAGCTATCAACTACCTCATTGTTTATAACAAAGTTAATCTCTCTTTTACCAATCCTACTACCACCACCTTGTCCTCTCTTCTTAACTGAGTTCTGAAGGACTTCACTCCTTTTCAACTTTTTCAGGAAGCTTTTGACCATCGTTTCCTTCCCTTGGAAACAAACACCACTTTTCCTCCCAAATAGCAAGAGCTTCTCTGTCCACTGATTTTCTGACATTGGATATATCACCATTACTAGCTCAGCCGTTGGGATCAAAGGCATCAAGTCAGAAGGTGGCGTCATGACAATAGAATCTTCTGCATCTGCCCTTCATTTATCTGGCTATCAATAGATCCTTCTGCATTAGTCCCTACATTACACTCTTGCGTTACGGATGGCATAAAGTTACACTTCCCTCCTTGGAACAGTACCATCTGCTTGTTCTGCACCTCTCCATCTTTTGGACCTTTTATCTCAGAAGATAACACTTCATATTCCTCAGTTGGACCACTTTCCAGCTTTGAGAGATGCTCACCAGGAGACTTCCCCTCCAAGCAAGAAGGTCCGTGAACTGCTCGGTTTCCAGTTTGATCGGCTGGGGAATCAAGGTTCACGGTGTCCTTCGTAAAGGAAAAGGAAGGACCTTGAGGTTGGCCGGAAGCATGGCCTAAGGCGCTTTCCTGAACAGCCGCTTCAGAGCTTTGTTCTTCATTTCCATGAGCAGTGTTGCCGTTCTGAGGAGGAAGACGACGGTTCACGAGGCGGTCCAACTACCCAACCGAACCGGCCATCTCATGACAGGTAAGATGGCACCGGTTCAGCTTTAAGTCACGATCCGAACTAGGATTAAGAAGAACCAGGTCTATGAACAGTAACGGGTTAAAACTTATCTGTAACTGTTTGTCTTCCTTACCCGGAACGTCGACGGTCCCAGCCGATCTCGCCTTGCTCCCGACCCCTGCAGCCTCGGGAACCCGTGAGCCCATCACTGTAAGCCTTGCTCAAGCTGTGCAACATCTGCATGTGGAGAATCAGATCCTATCCTGCAAATAGGATTCTTTGGAGTAGCTCCCAGGACACCTTTGCCGCTACCTTGTATTGGAATTCGCTCACCATCATGAATACTAGTGCCACTGGGATGATGCTTGCTCTTCCTCCGACTCACCCGGACTGAGTCGGTACAACTCGGAAGCACTCTCGTTTCAGACAAGGTTGCAGAAGTCCTCACAGAGGTGATGGAAGCAATCTCCGGAACTTCTGTTCCCTGGTTATCGACCTTGCTAAGCCAATACTTTCCTTTTTTTGGAAGGTGGCAATATTAAAAACAGATGTGAAATTACATAATAATAATAAGGGCTACAGAGGTGGTAGCCAATAAAGACTTACAAAAAGCAGAGGAAGGAACAAAAACTAAAGGAAGATAAGTTCCTCACTAACAGGACAGGAGGAGATAGTTCACAAATTTTAATGGAGAAAATCTTCCCACTTTAATAAGAAGCTAAGAGAAGTGGATTTCAGATTAGGTTCCAGGCAAGCAGCAATTCTCCAGTTCTTGATCAGATTAAGAGAGTGATTAATGATGTTGAAAGATGGTGAAATTTTTTGCTTGAAGCATACAGCATTGCGTTCTTCCAGATGGCCCAAAGGACAGCTCCTAATAACATTGGCCAGGTATCCTTCTGATCCTCCGTAGGGAAAGTATCCTTCCAAGTGACAGTCAGCTGCTGAACAGACTGTGGTTGATGCCAAGATAATCCAAGGGATAGGAAAATAATGGACCAAACTTTGGAGATGATACCACACTGGATAAACAGATAGTCAGAAGTTTCTTTGAAGTCCTCACAGAAAAGACAAGAATCCTTGATATCAGTTTTGAATTTCTTGACCCAAGCCCTTGTAGCAAGCCTATCTTGGATAAGTTTCCACATGAAATTGATGGCCATACCTTCAACCATATTGAGTTAGCCCAAGGAGCATTGATACCCCCATAAGTAAGCTTATTGGTGAGGGACTTGAGTGAGAATTGTCCTTTAGAGCTCCAAATCCAAAACCTTTTATCATCCTCCTGGATATTGAGGTTAGTATGAAAGGAATAAGAGAAAATTGGGGGGTGATTTTAGTAGTGCCTTTGATATTCTACGAAGAGCAATCAAATTGGTTGATGATTGGGGTAGATCTGCTGGTATTTCCAAAGAAGACTATCCAAGTGCACTGTAGAAGTTTCATTGTTGGAGAACTTTTATCCTTTGATTCTGTCTTCTTTTTTTCTTGGGTTGTTCTCTATTAATAGTTTGGTTCATCTATTAAAAAAAGTTCAGCTCCATTTGAAATGGTACATTCTGATGTCTGATGTCTAGCTTCTGTTCCTTCTAGTGATGGCAATCGCTATTTTATTACATTCATTGATGATTTTTCGCATTGTACGTGGTTGCATCTTATGAAAAAGAGAGAGGAGGTACTAGTTATACAAGTGTTTGAAAAAATGGTAAAAAATCAATTTGGACTGAACATAAAAGTGGTTTGATCTGACAACACAAAAGAATATTTTGGAAAAAAAATCTGAATATTTTTTTTGAAGATGAGGATATCATTCATGAGTCATCATGCCTATACACACCCCAACAGAATGGCAGAACGTAAAAATAGGCACATATTAGAAACTACTTGGGCACTCATCTTTCAGCATAAGCTTCTCAAGAAATTTTGGGTTGAAGCTGTGTTCACGGCTGCATATGTTATCGATAGAATGCCTCCCGAATGCTTGGTTTTCGTACTCCTTATTCCATTCTCTGTCCAAACATTCACTCTTTCCTTTACCTTTGCGAGTGTTTGATTGTCTTTGTTTTATCCATAACCTTACGCCTGCAAGGATGGCAATCTCGATATCGGTACCGGTACCAGTGGGTACCAATGCCGATACGTATAGGTATCGATATCGGCCATATCGGCCGATACCAGCCAATAAAAAATAAAAAAAATATATTTTATTATTTTTTAATAACTACAAAGACCGGTACGGGGTACCCCCCGTATCGGTACCAGACCAGGCTAATTCCAATATGTATTGGCCGATACGTACCGGTATCGGCTGATACTGCCATCCATGCACTCTTGGCTACTCTAAGTTGGATCCTAAAGCCATTTGTGGCATTTTTCTTGGGTACTCTCTTACTCAGAAAGGATATAAATGTTTTGACCCTAAAATTAGTAAGAAGTACACCATCAAAGATGTTACCTTCCAGGAATTCCAACCTTATTCCCAATCCCATGATCTGTCTGCGGGGGAGAACATTCTTACACAAGATGTCACCATCACTCTTTCTTCTGTGCCTTTGATTACTTCTCGTTCCCCTCCTCATCAGGATGACACTCCTAGTGCTAATACCACTACTTAGGTTTTTTGTGAAGCGGAGCACAACAAAGGGACTAGTCAGACTGAGGCAGTGAGATTTGGTAAGCACTATGTTAGAAGGAAAAAAAAAGTTCAGCAAGTTGAAAACCCACAACCTAAAGAAGGGATTGAGTTGCCTCCTGCAGATCCTCCTCCTTAAGAAGCTGGTAATGTTCTTGAGTTAGAATCATCTTTGGCTGATGATGTTTTGTGTGAAAATCAGCAACCAAGCCAGCCACCTAATGACCTTGATAAACAGATTGCTGAGACAGGAGGCATTAGAGAGTGCACCAAACACTTGATATCCAAATACCTTGGCTACTCATGTTTGTCTTCTTCTTACCAGGCCTTTATCTCAGTCGTATCTTGTCAATTTCCTCAACTTTTACTGAGGCCCTGAAAGACCTAAGATGGGTAAGGGCCATGGAAGAGGAATTGAATGCTCTCAAGATGATAGGAGAGCTACTACTACGTATTGTGTTTTTTGGGTGGAAACTTAGTCACCCGAGAAGTAAAAAGCAGTCCGTCTGTGCCAGATCGAGTGTTGAAGCTGAGTATAGGGCTATGGCACAAGCTGTAGCTGAATTAATGTGGTTGAAAAATCTACTCAAGGACTTGGGAGTAAAAATTGAACTACCTACGAAGTCATATTGTGACAATAAGGCGGCGATCAATAATTGCAAACAATCAAGTTCAGCATGATAGAACAAAGAACATCGAGATAGATAGACACTTCATACGAGAGAAGCTTGACCTCGAGGAGTTGTGTTTGTCATATGTCAGTTCAGGTCAACAGTTGGCTGATGTTTTGACTAAAGGTCTGCCTCGAGAGTCGAGGGCAATTTATGGATGCAATTGGCAAGCTGAACATGATCAATATAGATGCTCAGCTTGAGCGGAGAGTGTAGTAACTTGCGCCACAAATAATGAAGGGCATTTATATATTTTAGATTTTTTTTTCTCTTTATTTATCCACCCTCAGTATTTCCATGTTACACAGGAGTAAAACTGTCATGTATCTTATTTACGTTCGCCCTAGTAATATAATGAGGGAGAGAGGTCTGTGGCTGGTTCCTTGAGGTTTGGAGATTAGGTTGAAGCCTCCTCTACCTTTGTTTCTCCTCTCACTCTCTATTCTTCCTCTCTTTCTCTGATCTACAAAACCGAAGCCCTCGTTGCTCGATAATTTTTGTTCATTCATGACAGTGTTGAAGCAGCTGAACATATTATTATAGCATGTGCTATCTGTAACAGTTGCTGCCAAATGGATAGCATTGTATTTCACCATTGCAATAAAGTAGTGTCCCTGTGACTGCAGTGGAACTGTCCATCAGTTTTGTTCTGTAAAGATTCATATAATTATCTGTTAATCAGTAAAGTGGAAGGTTCATATAAATTCTTTTATCGCTAAAGGGCACAGATTCACAATCTTGGAAGGTACTGCTTTTGATAGTCATTTTCCTGTGAAACATGACTTCTGATGTACTGTATCTTATTTTTTATTTTCTTTGAGAGAGGCAATTTATGGAGTGCATGGTGATACATTTCTTTTCATGGGATTATGGTTTCCTAATCCTTATTTGCAGATAGGATCCACCAGGAGGATTGTTGCTGTAGCACATGGACAGAGATGTGGAAAGGAAAACCCGGGCATCCTGGAAAATTTGGTAATATAACTTGGGATATCTTATCTCCCTTGAAAACAAAAGTTTTATTATGCTCTGTTTTTTTGTATATTTCGTAAATGGGGCATACCTTTGTCAGTTCTTTTTTAAATGTGATAATAATTTTATGGGAGGAGTGTTTATTTTAAATTTGGTGTTGTACTTTATACCATTTTCTTTGTCTGTGGACTGAAGATATTACGTACGGCCTATGCCTTAGGAAATTTGTGGCTGCGTATAAACTCCATTTCCATGATGCATTCTTTGGTGAGCCATTTTGGAATCACATGTCCTCATGAATATAAGTTGCCATTCTTTATTTCAATTCCCAGAATCACTAGTTTCTATCATAATCTAAAGAAAGGTAGTGGGATTGAGAGTTGTTTCTGTAACATTTTCTTTGAAGTTGAAAGTACCACAATGTCATTAAATGAAAAAGAAGGGAATGTACAAGTATAATGCTTTTGAGGTCTAAAAGATGCCTCTTTACAAAAGAACTCCAAGAAGGTGGGACCCACTCTAACCCCCAAAGAAATAAAAAAGGGAGTCACTTTCATTAACCTTGCAAATAAGTTTTAACTGAGTCATGTAAGTTCCCACATGGAAGTGGCAACCTGTTAGGTGTCAACCTTTTGTCTGAAGATCCTCACCCTGCTTTATGTCATTGAGCCCAAAGTATAGCATGGAAGATCAGCCCTATCCAGAGTCCGACAGAAGTTATAAGAACCTTAAACAGCCTCAATGCCATGATAAGGGACACCAAAGACTCAGAAGCCCTATAAGTTCTCTTCATTCAACCACAATGCTTGCATCCTCAGCCCAACGTTCCATTTTTTATCTTTTTTCTCCCACTCACAACTCCCTTTCTCAAAGCCAGTTGATACAGCTCAATTAGAAAGGAAACCATAGTATCGAAGTCATTCTGTCTACTAACCTTCTATTGTTCTGCATGCCATCTTCTATTAAACATGGACAAAACCTCAGAATTGTAGACATTCCAATGCACAATATTGTGTCTGTAAGATGGGTCATGTAGTTGAGGTGGGCTGTTTGTTTGCAGTAAGACATCTAATATAATTGAGCTCTCAATGGAATCGTATACCAAGAGGGACAAGCCTGCTTTGATAGGGCCAGAAGAGGACAAAGTCAACAGTGGTTTGGTTCAGGAAGTAAGAAAACTGGTCGACAAATTTACCTGCTCAGAATACCAAAAAGTAAATATGTGGCTTATCATTTTTTGCTGACTGTAGTCAGCAATGTGGTCTTTCGTGAAAGGATGAAGCACATCGAGATTGACTGCCACTCATGGATGGTAGTATCGGATCGGTGGGTACTAGTACCGATACGTACCGGTACCAGTATCGGCCGGTACCGGTTTAAAATGGCTAGAAAAATTCAGGAAAAAGCAGGAAAAAATAAGAAATTTTTTTGGAAAAATAAGAAAAAATCAAGAAAAATTTAAAAAATTAATTAGATATGTGTTGAGTATGACAAAAGTGGATTAAGACAAAGAAGTACACATAACACATACTAAATGACTATTTTGATACATATTAAACATAAAAAATATACTACTAATATACTAAACATTTACAAATAATAAATGTTAATGAAATCAAACGATCTTTACCCATGAAAAACAGAAGTGAGTATGCTAGTATGGATAATAAGCCGTAGATCCTTCTGATTCATCCTCCGGTTGCTGTTGCTGGTATCCATAATAAGGTTGCATCATATGTTCCTTATATTCACCATAACTAAATAATGATGTAGCCAAGTCGTGCATCCCTTTTCGAATCACTCTCGGAGTATACGCATGTTGACTTGCTAAAATTCCAGAATGAAGATGCAAAGAAGCACCTTGAGACCCATAATTGCTACTGGGTGGATAAAAGCCTTCATACTCTACTCGAGCTCCCCAGCTATACATGCCTGCTTCTTGTTGGCTACCTCCATAATCTGACTGCTGTCCATACTGACTTTATGAATTATAATTTTCTTGACTTTCATTCTGTCCTCTCCCAGTGTCAATGTGCAAGGAGAAACTAGGTGCATACACTCCGCCATCGGTAGTAGCACCTGCAGTTGCACTAGTATGATCAGTAGGAGACTGTGTCCCATCATCATTATCATCATCATAATTAATAATTAACTTCCTCTTGACCTTATTTGTTTTTTTCCTTTGTGATGTCTGTTGCGGGCCATCTTTTCTTCCTAGATCCTTTTTCAGCCGTTCAAATATTCATTTTCCTCGTGTTGTATATCTCACATAGATTTGCTTCATCTCATCAATCGCGGGGTTGTTTCTGGCAGCCAGATTAGCCCTCTCAAATGTATATGTACTTCTTCTCAAGAATGATGGTAGTCCAACCATTCTACGAGTAACTGACCTGCTATATGATTCTGAGTGTCTAGTAGGCTCAAGCTCAGTATCAGGTACAAACAAAGGCACATGCTCTCTTTGACTCTGATGCTCATCTGAAGGAGGAGGTGGATTTTCTTTTTGCCTTTTTGATGTTCTTAATTCTAGATCTCTAGTAATAGCTCCATCTAATGTCTTCTGCCCATTCTGTATCATCATGATCAAAAATTGACTCATCGACAGTTGTTCGCATCTCAACCTAACTCTGTAAGGGATTCTCATCATCAGATAATTCTTCCACATCAATTTGGCTAACAACATCTTCTGCCTGTCCTGCAGCTCGGTTCTCTCTCAGTTATTGTCTCAATCGAATGTTTTTGATCCTCAATCTTATGCTGTAATGGCAGTACACCAATTTCTCCAATCGTTCAACTTTTAACTGGTTACGAATTTTTGAGTGTATAAGGCTGAATGTGCTCCAATTTCTTTCACACTGACTTGCCGATGTCGTTTCACTCAAAACTCTCACTGCAACAGAAGCCAAAAGATTATAGCACCTGTCTCTGTTGTACACCATTATCCACCACTCAGCTGTTCTATCAGTAAAAAAACAAAACAAAATAAATCAATGTATGTTCTTGTTTCTTATTATTGCACATATGACTATAATGTAATCACTAAGTATACTTGGGCTCACTTTCTCTACGACAATTCGCACCTGGTCTTCATATATGTCTCGAATCTTAGTCTATACGTCTCTATCTACAAAGATGGAATGAACAATTAATATAATTGATGGAATCTTGAAAATACAAGTAACGGATTATATGTTAAAGTCACTCTTCATACAATTGATAAACACATGTCTCTCTGCCTCAATTCTATCTTCTAATGTCTTCGACAAGCGTGCGATCACATTCAGTGTGTCTTGGATCACCTTTCCATTAATGTGTACTTAACGACTGTACATTATCGAGGATTTAGAAAATAACCTACATTTAGGTGGATAATTAGTAAATTACAATTTATTGAATAATATGTGATTTAACGGTACGAGACTTCACTTACCAGCTGCATGCAAGTCGTGGTGTAATGTACTTTCCCATCTGAGATCAATAAACTCCCACCACGTGATATAACTATTGGGAAATGTTTTTTGGATGTGCATCTTAGCAATGTCAATTGCCTCGTATAAATATCCCATGTCATTCTTATCATTCCTATCCACCAATTTTAAGATCTTTATGAGGGATTCCACCAACATGAGATAAGTCTGCACACTGTTCCAATTTTTTTTGTTATCTATGATTTTTTCCTACTTCCAAATGTTCACATTTAACTTCATTTGAGTTATTCCGTACATACTCCAATAACTCCTTATTATACATAAAACCTTTGATCTCATTCTTTAATTTATACAAAGATTCTAATGAAATGAAATTATATGCAAATCTTGTAGGCCCTGTGCGGATGAGATCTCGGCCCCCAATTGCTTGTTCTCTGAATATGTTCAAGATCCTATGATGGTCATAAATATATTTGGTAATTTTTTGTGCTTTCTTTACTGTCTTACTTACATCCGGGTCCTTGCCAATGCTTTTAAGCATCAAGTCCAGACTATGCGCTGTACATGAGACCCAATAAAGGTATTTGCGCTTGTCCATTAACTTCTTCCCTACAACCTTATAACTTGGTTCATTATCAATGACCACTTGGACAATATTTTCTTCTCCAATTTTCTGCACCATTGATCAATCAAACCAAATAAATATTTGGCATTCTTTGAATAGTTTGATGCATCAACAGATTTCATAAAAACTGTCCCTTCAGTGTAATAAACTAGAAAATTAATCATGGACTTTTTCGTGGTACCAGTCCAGCCATCGCATATAATTGTGCATCATCTCTCCTTCCATACAACTTTAAAACTTTTAACCTACTGTTGAAGCTCCTCATATTCTCCATCAAGCCACGTCTATATATGTCTCGACGTGTGGAGGTTTTGAACCCACGACCATGATCTGCTATTGCATCAATCATAAGCTGAAAATAAGGAGACTGAGTAGCATGTGAGGGAACACCTGCATGCAAAAATCATTTGCAGATGCTCTTAAAAGTATGTCCTACCGCTTCAGTTGACTTTTTTACTCCTCTCAATGCTTGTTTGATTTTTGGCTGAGTAGAACTTTGCCTTCTAAAAAGATAACTGTTCATAGGACCCACTTGATGTGTATCATATCCTGTTCTATCACGGGCCGTAGAACCCTGACCTCTAGCTTGAGTTGGGCCTGTTCTTGATGGTCCAGAACCTCTCCTTCGGACTTCGTCTTCTTTTTGGTGCCACAAGCTCTCTCTTCTAGCTGCAACCATCTTAGGATTTGAATAAGCATCATTAGAGTCCACAATATGTTCAATCCTCTACCTCTCACATAGAGAAATGCCACTGGCCCCAGTATACAACCATTTGCCTTTTTTATTTTGTCTACTTGAAATCTCGTTTTAGAGTTCAACCTCATCTTCATTCCTTTGTTTGTGCTTTCCGACCATGCAACAATGCACGCATCTCGCTGGCCACTGGTCGGGAACATACGGTACACCATGTGACTTGTCCCGAGATCCCTGCTAAATGTTCTTTTCCTCTAGTCACTCCACCACTCATTTCTTTGCCACAATATTTACATTTCACTCGCCTCCTTGCAACATTAACTAAGGTGATATGGGTCCACCTTGAGTCCTGTTCTTGCTGTCTCTCATCGAACTGCTGATGTTTAGCCATGATCCTACAAAAAAAAAAAAAAAAAAAGAAACAGATATAAGTACAATTGGCATCATGCACCTACTATAAAGTATGCAATGAAGTTTAATTAAGTTTCAATTGATATTTAATTAAAGTAATTAGATAAAAGTCTCAATTTATAACCGTTAATTAATGTCAAAATTGCGATTTTTTTCTAATTAACTTCAATCAACGTAATTGACAGTATGTTCTTGCTCTAAAGTATGCAATGAAGCTTAATTAGGCTTCATTTGATATTTAATTAAGGTAATTAGATAAAAATTTGAATAATTAATCATTAATTAGGGTCAAAATTGGACTTTTTTCCTAATTAACTTTCAATCAACACAATTGACAGCATGCTCCTACTTTAAAATATGCAATGAAGTTTAATTAGATTTCAATTGATATTTAATTAACATAATTAGACAAGAGGCCTAATTTTTAACCGCTAATTAGGGTAAAAAAATGAGATTTTCTAATTAACGTTCAATCAACGTAATTGACAGCATATTCTTACTTTAAAATATGCAATGAAGTTTAATTAAGTTTCAATTGATATTTAATTAAGATAATTAGACAAAAACTCCAATAATTAACTACTAATTAGGGTCAAAATTGAACTTTTTCCCTAATTAACCTTCAATCAACGCAGTTGACAGTATGCTCCTACTTTAAAATATGTAATGAAGCTTAATTATATTTCAATTGATGTTTAATTAACATAATTAGACAAAAGTCTTACTTTTTAATCCTTAATTAGGGTCAAAATTGAGATTTTTCTCTAATTAACGTTCAATCAACGTAATTGATAGCATGCTCCTACTCTAAAGTGCAATGAACTTTAATTATGCTTCAATTAATGTTTAATTGAAGTAATTGAAAAAAGTCCTAATTTTTAACCGCTAATTAGGATAAAAAATTGGGAGTTATCTGTTTTGGTAAGAAAACGAACGTAAATAATCTAATAACAGTTAACAACTCAAAAATAATATAAAGATTTAAAATATATATACATACCTTCTTCTATTCCTTTTTTTCTTCCACCTAAAACCTCATCGACGATGACGGCAGTGGGCTGTAGCGGCGGTAGGCGGCGGCGGCACCTTCTCCTCCTTCCCCTTCTTCCCCTCCCGAGCCCTTCAAAAACACAGAACCCTCTCACAGAGTTGTTTCTGTGAGAGGGGAAAGTGAAAGACCCATTTTGAAGGGGCTTTTCACGTGTACGGGCCAATACGCCCGAAACCGGACCGGTACTGAACCGGTACAATATATTTTTATTTTTTATTTTTTTTAAAAATGTGGTATTTGCCATTTGACCCCGTACTGGTGCCCGTCCCGGCCGATACCGATAGGTATCGGTATCGGCCGATACTGCCAACCAGGCTGCCACTTCATCCCTGAGCATATCTCTCTTGGACTCCCACTCTGCCACATATCTCTTCCACTGAACCAAGGTTAAGAAACCCGGGATCGGGTCCCGGATCGGCCGGTCCAAAACCGATCGGATCGGCCGATTCCGATTCGAGTCAGTCCGATCCCGGCCGATCCTGGCTGAGTCAGGCTCGGCTGGTTCGGATAGTAGAAAAAAATAGAAAAAAATATGAAAAAATATGGAAAAAATATAAAACACAAGTCTAATGCATAATTGTGTTGAAATACATTGATTTGAAGTACATAAGATGTTGTTGGACAAAAAAACCTTGAATAAACTTACATATATGATTATGAACTTACATTTATTCCAAACGTACATTATATTGAATGAACATATGGCTAACATACTCAGCCCATGACATATAGCTCTGGTAGTATTGTTCATACTGCATCACATACCGGCTATAGTCATCCGTATTGGTATAAATGACTGAAAATTGTGGATATTCTAGACAACCCTCTGAATAGTCGGATGTATCAGAATGTTGAGGAGGGTAAACTACATATCCAGTAGGCTGACTATATGATGATGTATCTGATAGTTGCTCCTGATATTCCTGAGGAGCTTTACCTTTGTCCTTCCTCCTTGATCTGCTGAATGTTTGAATGGAAGATTCTTCACGTCCTTCTCTGCTACCATGATGTTCATCTTGGGTAGCATGTGTGAATTCTTCTTCTCCAGTGAATTGAATTGGTGGAGCTGGGGCTGGGGCACTGGTAGCATCTCCGCCATCCTCAGAACTGTCGGAGCTCGTCTTTGATGTCGAGTCATTTGAGGTTTGATATTGGACCTCATCACTTGGTTCTGGCGTTTCATCATCTTCCTCGATAGTCTCCAGATCAGCAATTTGAATTCCAGTACCACTCTTCCTTTTGCTTGGTACTTGTTTTTTGCTCTTCTTCTGACGTTTTGGAGAAGGAGGTTGAAAATCAGTAAGTAATGGAACATTATCTAACTCACTTTCCGCCCATTCCCGATCATTTGGGTTGAATTCAGGCTCATTTGAGGTGCTTGCATCAACCCATGCATTTAGTGGATGTTGCTCCTCGAACAGCTCATCCAAGTCTATGGGTTCTTCTGCATGTGTCGTCTCTGTGGCTTGTCCGGAAATTCTCTCTTTCTCCTGCCTTTGAAGGTTCCTTATGAGCTCCAGATTCTTTAGCTTCAACCTCATGTTATAATGACAGAATACTAGCTTCTCTAGACGGCTGGACTTCAATCTGTTCCTTTGCTTGGTGTGAATCAAGCCAAAGGTGCTCCAGTTTCTCTCACAGCCTGATGAAGAGGTTGTTTGACTTAAGACCCGAATTGCCACATAGGCTAGATCTTCATACCCATATGTTTTTCCATGATCTAGCCACCAGTCAGCTGTAAATAGAAAATTGGCCATGTCAACAATGTGCAAGCTATAATTAAAATTTAAGTAGAACATCTAGTTAATAATTTTCAAACCTGGACTCAAAATTTTGGCAGCTCTTTGAGCAGTACTTGTCCCAAAGTGGTATAACATCATTCTGTAATCATGCATTTGCTTGCATGTCAATATTGCTCTGTCCTCATCTGCAAGCATACGCTTAATAACAGACTTAGCCCCCATCAACACTTCCGAACAACTATCGTAGCTATCCTTCTTCCCATCAGTTCTAAACATGTACTGAGGGTTGAAAAAATAACCTAAATAAATAAGTCGAAGTTAGTTATTACTTAAGAAAAATGTGTATACAAATAATACATATAGAAAGTTAGTAGCTTACCAGCTGCATGAAGATCGTGATGTAAAGTGTGTTCCCAACGTCTGTCTATTATGTCCCACCACTTCACAAAGGTTGTTGGGTTGTTCAGTTGAATGAGCTCCTTAGCTCTGTCCATAGCTTCATATAAAAAACCCATATCCGATCTTCTTTCTCCATCACAAGATCGCAAGACACGGACAAGCGGTTCTACAACATTTAACACCGCTTGCACCCCCCTCCAGAAGGGTCTAGACTGAATTAGATCAGCCACTTTCTTACCTTTCTCTCTGACCTTAGTTGGTACATGCCGCAATATGTGATTCTCTCAATCTTCCGATGCCACCATCCTAATCAAGTTGTTCTTTTGTTGACTTAAACTATCTAGAGAGATATATTGAGATGCAAACCTGGTGGCTCCCGGACGAAGCAACTTTCTTCCATGAGTATGTGTGCGCATGATATCCAGAATGTTGTTGTGATTGTAGATGAATGTGGTGATAAATCGACCACTCTTGACCACTCCATCTACCATCGGATCAGAGCAAATGTCTTCCAACATCAAGTCAATACAATGAGCAGAACAGGGAACCCAGTATAAATGTTCTCTCTTCTGCATCAACATTTGTCCAGCTAATTTGAACGCCGCTGCATTGTCCGTAACGACTTGGACAATCCTTTTTTCGCCCACTTCTTCCACCATTTGATGCATTAATTCACACAGGTACTGGGCATTCTTTATTTTTCCAGATGCATCAATGGACTTCCAAAATACGGTTCCAGCTTTACAGTAAATTAAGAAGTTGATCATACTTCTTCTTGTTATCCCTGTAAAATTCCAAACGTGATAAGAAATCAGAAAGAGACCCATTCTGATTAAGAAAAAATGAAGATAAGATAAGAAACTGAATATAAGATTTATGTACCTGTCCATCCATCGCACATTAAAGTGCATCCATACTCATCCCAGATCCTTTCAAATGATTTAATGTATGTTCGGATGTCATCAACTTCCATATCCAAGTACTTGTTGTATATCTCATATGGAGAAGGTCCCTCAACCCCTTTGCCAACTTCTTGTATGGTCTCGATCATGGACTCATAATATGGCCCCTTGGCCGCATTAGCAGGGATACTGTTATAGAAAAACCACCTAGATGTTGCTCTCCCTATCTTCTCCTTATAAAGTTTTAAGTTCTTGAATGCAGCACTAATAGAAGGTTGTTTATCCCTCTTCTTGGTGAGCAAGGGATCTATTGGACCTACTCTAGGATCTCCAGCTCTAGTGAACTCCTGAGGCAGCTCCTCGCATACATTAGTGCTCATGCCGGCGCTAGTGCTCCCTTGTGCAGAAGGTGTGGAGCCACTTCTTTGTCCTCCATATCTTCCAGTGTGCCGAAATAAGTCCTCATCTGCAAAGGACCGCCGGCTTGCTTCCATTGCACGTCGCAATTCAGCTTTAAATGTAAAAGAAAAAAAAATAATCTACTATAACTATTTGTCTGAAAACGTTAAATGAAGAACATGAAAATAAGTTAAATAAGAAACTTACTTGTATCCCAATCATCAACATTTATAGGTTGATTACTTCCACCAAGCCGGACTCCAGCATCAGACCTTCGCGCTGGTTCAGTCAATTCCTCTCGAATTTCCTGTCTTCTTCTGGCAGTACTTGCTTTGCTTGATTCCTTCTCCTTCATGTAAGTTCGAAATTGGATCATAACCTCTGAAGGAACTCGAGCACATGCTGCAACTTCACCTTTTATTCCAGCAAGATGTTGTTTGAATCGGTAGACCCCGCCAGAGACAACCCGGTTGCAATATTTGCATTGTACCTTTCTTGGGCCCATGTCCACCGGTGTGCAATGACCCCAAGCAGGATCAGCACTAGGAGGATTCCCAGATGACCGCTCAGCAGCACCTTGAGATGCCATTCCTTCACAGCACAAGAAGATGAGAGACTGCGGAGCTTGTAGTAGACTAGAAGTGACCTCGTGGGAGAGATGGAGAGAGAATTATATGAGAGAGAGAGAGCAAGAATGTTAGGAGGCTCAAAGGGCAATTGTGGAGCCTTAGGAGGGCCTTGGGGGGGTTTAAATAGACCCCCAAGGCCCAAACTAGCCGTTGCTGGCCGTTTGGGAACGGCTAGTTTGACCCCCAACGGCTAGTCAAACTAGCCGTTGGGGGCCGGGTCGGGCCGATCCGAGCCGACCCGGCCCGATCCGGTCCCGGATCGCCCGATCCGGCTCGGACCGGCCGATCCGGCTCGGACCGGCCGATCCGAGTCCTGGACTCGGCCAGGTTACTCGGGATCGGCACGGACGGCCCAAAACCTGTCCGACTCGGCCGATCCGTGCCGATCCGAGCCGAGTTTTTGAACCCTGCACTGAACAGGTATGCGGAGTCTTAGATGGCTTTGCGCTTCAAGGAATTGGTTGGCAAACTCTTGGGAGGTGTTACAGAGATATTTTAGTTATCCCCTTTAGGTTGTACGTATGCCCACAGGGTTATTGATATGTTACATGTTTTCTAATGTACAAATTGTTTCCAGTAGCTTCCACACCAACCGTTGAGTTATCTTCTGTTTCAACAGATCCCAGGTTGATCAATATGCAAATAATTTTTAGTGGCTTTCCACGCCAACCGTTATCTTCTGTTTCAACAGATCCCAGGTTGACCAAAGTCGCAGAGTTCCGTCAAGTTTCATGGAGAAAAACCCATATTGAGCTGTCGGTTGTCATCTTAATTGGGCTATTGAATTGAGATTCGTATGTCTTGAATGCAGAGTTAGTCACGTTGGTTTATTTGTTTATTTTGAGAACTGATTTCGACTTTTGGCTAGCAATTCATGCCTTACCACCTTGGTTGAAGAATATTCGAATACATTTTAGCTTAACTCGGAATAAACTTGGATATCCTAAGCCAAAAGGTCTCAGACAGTTTTGAAAGTTGTGTGCCATGCTTTGAAGAATGCTATTACTGTTAGCTAGCTCTACACATGTTGTGACATTTTAGTTTCTCAGACATGTATTTGAGATTGATGTTCACCACTTTGTTTCATTGTCAGGTCCATTTACGCCACAGATTTGCTTGTTTGCTTGGGTACTCTACCTATGCTGACTATGCTATTGAACCTAGAATGGCGAGGACACCCACCAAGGTTTGAGCTATTATAAAATTGCTTTTTTGAATTCCATCTTACCTGGGATCTTCATCTTCTAGAATGTCTGTGATATTATATTCCTAGAAGTGAGATATTTAATTCATCATTTCCTACTCCTTTCTAGGAATGTTATCTTTGATTGTCTGGCAAATTTATATCAATGAATTTAATTTTTTATTTTTTAATTGCAGTTTAAATTGCTTTAATCATGGCAGAGCAGTTGGAAACAAACTATTCTAGATAAAGATTTCTCAAGCTACATATGCTTTCTACTTTGGCAGAGTAGTACAGAGTCTTTATTCTTTTGTACACCGTCTTCCTTCCTTTCATTTTCTTTTGTTATTTCTTTAGTACACAGTCTACAAAATTGTGGGTCAATAAGTGTGCAAAGTCCCTTGCAAAAAGGCGAATCCATAACCCTTGGCCAGGGTCCACATAACTGAAATGTCTAAAGGCTGCCCCTTAAAAGGTATGCTACTTTGGGAAAGCTGGGTTCATGCTACTTTGGGAAAGCTGGGTTCATGTATCACACGTCTGTAGACTAATCAAGAACTTACAAAATGAATTCTTACCATATTATGTTTGTCTTTGAACATTCCAGAAAATACTGGACAAAACTTAATATACATTATTCACCTTTGGATTTAAGAAGCTTATGTGCCTTAGGATTAAAGTAATAACAAAAACTCATCAAATACACAGAGATACAGATATATCAAATTTATCATGTATACTTATTTACATATATATATATATATATATATATATATATATCGTATACTATATGATATAATAGCTACACATAAAATTTACCCAAGAAAAGCCTGAGAATGTCTGAAAATGTTCGAGAATGCCTGATATCTCGCAATGTTGCCTGAAATTTCTGTTTATAGGCGGTTTCAGGGGCTTCATTTCTCAAAAGCCCGTCGAAACCGAGAATCTGCATTCCATGCATGTATCATTGCACATACCAGGTTGCTTAGACAGTTCCTTATATGAAGCATACTGTTGTAATGGATTCTTTAATTCCATTTTTATTATTTTTGTTTTTGTAGTAATGTCTTGTTTTGTTATAGTCTCTTTCTCTGTCATCAGCTCTGTTTAGCATTTAACAAAGTTAGTCATCAACATGATCTTCAATGTGTCTCAGGTTTTTGAATTTTTGGATGACATATCAGTCAATTTAACTGATCTGGCAACCAGAGAACTTAATGTGCTTAAGGATTTGAAGGTTTTTTGCTATACTTGATCACATTTGGTGCAAATTTCTTCATCTTTGCTCATTTCTAATTGCTTGCTCATTATGAATGTTTAGAAAAAAGAGGAAGGGGATTCTCCCTTTGGTCCTGAAGATCTTCGATATTACATGAGAAGGGCTGAAGAACTGAAGTTCGATGTGGATCTTGGAACAGTCAAACAATTCTTTCCTATTAGCTTGGTTCTGTCTGGAGTTTTTAAAATATTTCAGGACTTATTCAGTAACGCCATCTTTCTGATCTGAATTGCAATTTCTCAGTTATTTAGTTTCCTTAAGTAGGTTTAGTTCTTCCATTCATCATATGGCGGAACTGTTTAGGTCTTCTGTTAATAAGCATTTCTTGTGAGAGTTAAATTGTTTTTGTCATGGTTCAGGTCTTAGGTTTGAGGAAATACATGATGTCGATGCCTGGCATGATAGCGTTCGCCTATTTTCGGTTTTGGATTTTAGTTCCAGAGAACTTTTGGGATATTTTTTCCTGGATATGTTTTCTAGGTATACTGTTTGTGCAATTATGATGTCTTAGCTCTTTCTGATTTCTTAATTCACTATGGAAGGACTTATGTTTTCTTACCAACAGGGAAGGAAAATATGCCCAATCTTGTGTTTTGGCCCTTCAAAATGGATGCTTGTCACCCAGTGGAACACGCCAGGTGATTAGAAGTCTTTGAATTTCTGCAAATATGTCGAATATAGCACCATTTACTATCCTTCTGTCTATGCTTTTCAAGATACATGTTGGGTCTATTTGGGTGCAAGCCATAAACATACTTATGTTTATGGCAAGCGTTTTTCACTGTAACCTTAGCTTGGATGGCTAAAAAAACAGGTTTACCATAAATTCACTTGAGTTTACAACTTCCCCATAAGCAGGCAACTTGTCCATAAAACTACTCGGAGTTGGTTTATGCTGGAGTCTCTCTCAGATTTATCATAAAGTCACTTAAGTTTATGCAGAACAACCAACCTTGAGTTTACAGAAAACATGTTTATGATAAATGGATTTATGACAACCCCATCTGTGTTTTCATAAGTTGCATCCAAACAGGGCCGTTGTCTGCTTAAGGTGGTATTATTTATGGAACCATTGTTTTTTTAGTACTTAACAGTGAAGAGAGATCCTGGAATTGCGGTGTCATATGGTTCACTCTAAGGAATATGACATGACGGGGTGATCTGAAGGTGTCAAGCTAATGGATCATAACAACGATCATCTTTTTGCTCAGAGCTATGCCGAGGACAATGCATTCTGTAGTGTGAGGATGTTGGACAATTTGTAGATGTACCTCAAGGTCTCGACGTGATACCACTTTTGGCAAGTGTCATTTGCTTACCCAGAGAGTGATAACTGGACAGTTGTTGAGATATGAAATGGATAACAAGTTGTTGGTGGAAAATTTTCTCAAAAAATTAGAAAATAAAACTATCCTTGGTCTTTTAAAGAAAGCATAGAACATAATTGGCCTTTTTGCCCCAAATTTCTGAGAAAACACAGGAGAAAGGCCCACTAAATAAAAAATAACGAAAAAATGCAATTTTTTGCCATGAAAGTAACTCCCCCCCCCCAAAAAAAAAGAAAAAAGAAAAAGAAAAAAAAAGAAGGGACCCCTGGCCCCCGACCTGCCGCCCATGGGCAGCAGACCCTTGGGAGGCAGCTGCCCATAGTGGGCAGCGGCTCCTATGGGCAACAACGCCTCCCAAGGAGCTGCTGCGCACTCTGGACAGCAGACTCCCTTTCTTGGGGGGTCTGTTACTCATTGTGAGTGGCTTCCCCCAAGGGGCTGCCACCCACTATGGGCAACAGCACACAGATGGGGCTGCTGCTCCTCTTTTCTTTGTGACCTTGTCCCCACGGCACATCCCCACTATCTCGGCCAATTTCCCTGAAAAAGACAGAAAATAATGAAAAAAAATGAGAGACAAATGGGGCCATAAGCGCATAGATGGACCAATTGGATGCTGCCATATGGAGCCTTGTTGTGCCTTGTCATCGCTTCGTCAATGCCATGTAATGCTCGTTCATCGCCATGTGGACCAATCCACAAGCATAGCAGCTTCAAACAATGAGATGCCGCCATGTAACCAAGGCCACATGGGTAGAGCCAATGAAAAGCTATCACTTGGCAGCACCTCATTGGCTAGGCTACCCATGGCCAATGCCTATAAGAGCCCCCATATCTCCCCTTGAAGGAATGGAGTTAATGCTATAAAAGAACCCCCTTCATGCTCTTCTTCTTCTAGGTGAGAAATGGAGTTTCGCTATGTCACAAGGCCTCTGCAATGCATCCATTACATACGTCGCAAGCATCCCGGAATATATCCAGTGGATACATCACATATTGGATATGTCACAGGCATGTTGGGACGTACCTTAACACCCTTAAACAGATGATGTATGTTTTATACTACACCCTCTTCGGCCGGTTGTCGCAGCGGCGTGATGGCAGCGAGCTGTCAGGGACATCCCTCTCAGGCCACCCTCATGCCCCTGGAGAGGCGAGCCGTGAAGCGAAGGCCTTCCGCCGACATCGCACATGAGCGGCACTCGGTGAGCCGTGGGTTTAATTTAAAAATGGACCATGTGCCGCGACAATTGCCACATGCACATGATGTTTTTGTACCACACTTCGAGACCATTAGATGCCGATGTTGGCTTGCTGACCCGCCTATAAACAAGAGCCATCGCAGACTGTGCTGCACCTCAAAATGTGCGCTACGCATAAATACACTTCAATGCGACATGAACAAATCTCATAGGATCATTACAAATCAATGAGGAACATGCACATCTTGCAATATTTGGCCCAATTGTCTAAGGCTGCAAACGGATCTGGATAATATCTGGTTCTGCTTCGGATTTGTATGCGAAATTGTGGATAATTATCCGAAACGGCTATCCGGCAGATCATAAATGGATATCCGTTTATGATCCGTCACATAAATGGAGTGGTAATGACAATGCTATATCTACTCCACAAGGAGGTTTAAAGTTTTTTTTTTTTTTTTGATTTAATTATCCGTTAGATCTTAGATCCAACGATTCATGTGTAGGGCATAAAGTAGTTCATGTGTTGTTATGTTAATATATGTTATCAAAGGCGATCGCCTTGCTCGCCTAGGTGATGAAGTAGGTTGAGGCAAGCCAAGAATGCCTCACCTTGCCTCATGTTAGCCTCACTCATCGAGGCACTTGGCTATGAGGTCTATGCCAAATGCTTTTCTTTTTTGATTATGTGGTACTGATTCTCTTATTTTTAATTATTCCAAAGTGGCTAATGCCTCTTCTAATGATGTCCAATATCATTTTTCTCTTGCATGTAGCTACATTTTTTCCCTTTTTTCTTTACATGCTACCACATTTTTTCTTATTTTTGATGATTACTAAGACCATGCACTACTTATATGAGCGCTTTATATAAAATGGTCATTTCATGTTGAACATCATTAGTCTTTCTCAAGATCCTACATATGATTATCTTAGACATTTTCTTTATTTTCTTCATATTGCCATTTTCTTCCTTTATGGTAATGTATGAGAGAACATATCGCCTTAAGACATCTTATTCTGTCAAATGCGGCAATGTCACACAATATCAACGTTCGACTTTTAGTCAACATCGGCACTCCCTAATAGTGCCTTGAGTTGCATGCCACATGGATGTAGATGTGCATCGTGCACGATCTGATCCAGATGAACAAATCGATGTTTGCCGACATGGCATGACCCCTGATTGGAGCTTGGCGAGGCTACAAAATGCATGAATAGTGCACCTCAATGAGTGCGCCAATCACCTACATGCTTCAAAGTACAAATCAAAGAAAATTGAATCATGCGTTGCCAATCTCAGCATTCTGAGTGAAACAAACAAAGGCAATAAACGAGTAATACATGCTGCCTCGTAGCGCTGCATGTCTACCTGACATTGCACAGTCGTTTCCAGGTGTGAATAGTGCATTAAAAGGCGTGCAATACACGTTCACATTAAACGAAGTTAATCAACTCGAACTTTCAAATGCAACGATGCCACACGGCATCAAGCTTCGACTTTAAGCCGTCATGGGCAATCTTTAACAGTGTCTTGGGTGCGTGCTGCACAAATAAATAGTAAACTGAAGTGCGCGCAATCCACAATCTTGTTCGAACAAATATGCGATGCATGCTGACAGAGCATAATCCCTGATCCAGGCTTGGTGAGGCCGACAAGCACGTGAATAGTGCCCTCAATGAGCATGCCACACCTCTTTGTTCAAGTAAGCAAATCAAATCATGTCGAAACATGATCTAACTCATTGAGAGAAAGGGCCGAAGCCCACTTGCGGCACATGAATAGCGCTGATGAATTGTGCCGATAAATAGTAATTGTGAATAGAACTATGTGCATAATATCAATACCCGTATAATGCAAGGGATTGGTGGGGCCCACAAAGCGCACTACATTGTGCTTTCCAATATGAAGTATCTCTACAAAAGCCTGGATCGGAGGTTTGGCAGCTCCTTTTTGACAAGTTTCAGCAGGCTAAGCACATGGATATTTTGGTGGAGGCATTGATCCGGTCCTAGAATTAGAGAGTGGATGACAGCCTTTTGTAGAGATGCTGTCCTTTCTTTTCCATTTTCAAACTTTTTGAAGGATTTGCAGTGAGACACCTTCTTGGTGTTTTGTAGAGGGTTCTCACCTCTCTTTTGTGTATCTTATAGTTTTTCTTTAATACAATGGTGCACTTTCCAAAATAATAATAATTTAAGTGTCCTTTCAATGTCATCAATTTCTTATGTTTTAAAAGGCCAATGTCGATCTTTGGATCTTGTTCATGCTGCCATTTAACAGCTACAGAAACCAGTTCACACCTATTTTGATTCGGTGATTAGGCTGTGTGTGAGCAATAAAGTGAGGAATGAGTGAGAAAATTGCACTGCATAGTAGCATCAAGGCACAGAACATTGCTTAAAGAAATCGAAGGGTTTTCCTGTGGTAGCAGGATGTAATTAATGCCAATCTGTGGCTGGTGGAAAGAGTCCCTAAATAAAAGAACTCAAGAAACCCTTTCCAAGGGCTAGTCAGTATAAAATTGTTAAATATTTCCGTGTTTCACGATGCCGACTTTGAGTCAGAATCCCAAACAAAATTTCAGGGCATAATTGCTCATCATTCAAATAAATTCAATATCCAACAAATGGCCGGAAATCATAATTCCCACAAAAGAAAAGAAATAAATCAAATCAAACAAATATGCCATGTCAAAAATGACTTACAACACAATAAGGTTTAAATTTACGGAGGTATATATGGAATTTTGGGATTTTATAATGTTACATGTGTTTATGCCAGTTTTGATCTGTTCTGAATGGTATTGGACCAGAATAGTCCATCTCGATCTTCTGTTTGCCTGTTTCTAATCCATTTAGAAACAAAAGAGTATGGTGGAAGCTCAAAACAAACACATTATAGATGACACTAGTCTGAGATTTTGAGTACTTGAGGAAAAGACAATCAAGTCAAAATCTATCTGTGCAAAAATATTGATGCCTCCTTTTCAAAACACAAAAAAATGTTGATGCCTAGGAGGAAGACACTCTGTCTACTATAGCTTTAGTTACATTATTAGCTGTGGCAAGCACATTTATGTTAGATGTACATATGGCAATTGTGCTATGATTTTGTTTTTCTTTCCCTGATGACAGTTTGTTGTCCTTGTAAATGTATTCTGTTGTGTTTTCTGGATGTTTACATTTATCTAATGTGCTGTATTCGATCAGAAATTGGTTGCTCTTTAATACAGATGCTATTCTCCATTTCTCCTTCCTGGACATTTTTAATTATCTTGCAATACAGTGACCATTAGAACAGTAAACACTGATTACAATAAACTGTGTACCAATTCTGACTTTGTTAGTAACATGCTTCCCCTCTTTCTTGCTTTGAGTTATCAGTTGATGGTCTCTGCACTTCTATTCTGTGTGCAGATACCAGTTGCATTACTGATAGCTCAGTTTCCAAAGCAAGTTGATGGTAAACCAGGACTCTTGCGCTTCACAGAAGTAGTTAGTCTCCTGCATGAGTTTAGCCATGTGGTGAGTTATCCTTCCCCTGAAATCAGTTTTTCTTTTCAATTGTTATGTTGTATGAAATCTTTTAATTTGTTTATCAACTTCATTTTTAGTAGTATCTGTTGTAGGAAATTTTGAGCTCATAAATAGCGAGGTACACATTGCAGCCAGAATGATTGAGATAGATTGAAAATAGGAGTTTTGTAGTCAAGTCTCTTTGCAACTTAGTTGAATGTAAAGGGGCCGTAAACATGAATACGATGTCTGGAAAGTTAAGGATCCTCTTTGGGTCTGAGTTGTATGTGGCTTCCTTGTATAACAGAATTATCCCCAAAATAAATACTCAAGATCATGGGAATAACATGCTGATTTATACCACTTGATGGTCTGGTTGAAGTTTGGTAAATGGAGCTGTAGTTCATCCATATTCAATTCCTTTCTTGAAATATTATGGCTACTTAGGATGGGAGATTGATGTAAATGGCTGGTCAGGAGCGATGTTAGTGTTTGGGCAAAAGAAAATGCATGTGGAAACTTCTGTGCCAGGGCTATGTTTCTCTGAAAGAAAGCATATGCTGAAAACATATTTGCCAGAGCTCTCTTTCATCAATTTTGTGTGTTAAAATTCTGGCAAAGTATATGGTTCTACATTGAAAAATTGTGTTAGGAGATTTGTTTTGTTGACTGTTTTACCTGTCTTGTTTGGTGGGCTTTATGTATTCATGTCTGTGTATTGGTTTTAGTGTAGTGGAGGGACTGGCTGTTCTCTCTGTGGTAATATCAACTTTTGTTACAAAGAGTTGACACATCCATGCTTCCCAGAAAGAGGTATATATAGGCAATGCTATTTGGAAAATTTGAAGCTGTTGCTGTAAAGCCTGCTGTATATTTGTGAGTGGTAGGCGGTTTTGATTTTAATGGAATATATTATTAGTGTGTCCACAGTTCTTCGGGCAACTAAACCACATATCTACATTTCCTGCACATGAATACTTTCGATGAAACCTTTCTGTGAGTACAAGTAGACATTATAAAGAGTTGCCGAATCTCTCTTCTTTATCTTTTATCTTTCTAATACTACCACCCATTTCTGTAATAGAATAACTATGCCCTTTCCTACTAATGAGTCTTCTTGTTCTCCCTCCCTCCCTCCCCCTCTTCCCACTCACATACTATGGTTGTGTACTCAAACATGTTCTTGGTAGAATGCTGCGTCCTCGGCTTATATGCAGCATCATGGACACAAAATAGAGACGACTGAAGTGGCGATATGCATCGAACATTTCACATCTAATTTTTGTTACAGTATGTATGCTAATCTCACATTGGATGTTTCTCCTAAATAAGCTGTTTAGGTTAGTTTCTCCTAAATAACCTGATGCAAGTCTGTGAATCTGGACTAGGTGCCATTGAAATATCATTTAATACGAACTCCTTGGACTGACTGACTCTAGCTTATTGTATTGGTGGCTTCTAATTTCACAGTAGTTCAGAATTCTACGTATAATTTTGTTCACTAGTCCCTTTTTTTGACAGTGCATCTTTTTTATGATTTGCCAGGTTCATCATGTTTGCAATCGTGCAACCTTTTCGAGGTTTTCTGGTCTCCGTATGGATGCCGACTTTATTGAGATTCCTAGTCAGATGCTAGAAAATTGGTAGTTCATCTGTACAATGTTCATTTTTGGCAGATATCATCAATCTTGCTTTGCTACATCACTTACAAATAGCTTGTGGTTTAGGTGTTATGAATCCATCTCTCTAAAGCAAATGTCTGGTTTTTATCAGGTTAGTAGCAGATGATTCGTTTCTATTAAGTGTCATGTTTTCCCCCATTTCATTGTCTAGTTCCAATGTGGATATGTGTGGGATCTAGTATTCTTGATCTCGAAATCGAAAATCACATTGAGTCTTGATATTATATTGTGAATTCATTTTAACCAAAAATGAAATTGTTTCACTTGGATCTCATATACAGCAATGCATGGTGCTAAGAAACCAGCCAATGTTGACTGACTTAGCCAAACCACATTGAAATCAACAGGGACCTGTCTGGTTTGCAGATTTTGGTATAAGTGCTGAAAAATCTAATAGAAAAACTTTATGGTTTTTCAGTGTGCATTAAGCTTCACTTTGTTTGCAGAATAGCTTACATCAGAATAAGTTTTTGGGAATTTCTTAAACCAGAATAAGAGGTATTTTGATTTGGTAAGTTGTTGGTATCCCACCCAGAATAAGGAGAATTACACGCTATTCTAAGTGATTTGGTAGGAATAAGTGGAATAAGGAGTAAAATAAAGGGTGAAATTGAGAGAATTGGGAGAATTAGGCATTCCAGGTAGAGTTTGGGGAGTTGGGGGAATTAGGCATCCCCACAATCAAACCAGAATAGGGCCTTTATACCGGTTTTCCGGCCCTATTCCGCAAACAAAGTGAGCCTAAGGCTTTTTGTTATAGCCTACCACCAGTATGCGAAGGTTTTTTTTACTGGAGGGCCATTTATAAATGTCAATCCCTTTTTAAACTGTAACACCCCCAACCCCCCTTTTTCTTTGCTGTTAATGGCCCCCCGAATGACCTCCAAAGGGAGTATGAAGGAGATGAATATTAGGTTGGTGGAAGGAATAATCGGGAATCGGGCATTGATCAGCTCGATCTAGGATCAATTTTATCAGCTAATCCAATCCCTGATCCGGTCCAATTCCCCTTTATTTATTTAATTCTAAAAAGTTGAACAATGAAAAAAATGATCACCAAATTATGCAAATTGCAAAATTATCTCATTCATTTTCAAATGTATGAACAATTTACATAAGATAAATTAAAAATATTACATGAACTAAATCAGGTGGAGAAGAAACAAGAAAAAGAAGGATAACCAGTACATGATATCTTACTTTTTGGACGATGTCTAAGATAAGATTCATGGAAAAGTGTGTATGATCGGTGTATTCTTTTCTTGTCGCTTCTACTTAGAAGTAGAGTGGATACATTCCTAGATACAACTCTCAAGAAGGATACTCCGACCATTCACATTTGTAATGGATCTTATCTCAGATATCGTCCATAAAGCATGTTATATTGTTCTGCTTATCCTTCTTTTTCTTATTTCTTTTCCACATGATTTACGTAAAAATACATGATTTAAAAATTTAAACTTGTAATGTTTGTGACATAGATCATCTCTTTGTAATTTTTAAAAATACATGATTTAAAAATTTAAACTTGTAATGTTTGCCCTATTCCGCAAACCATCTTTTGCTAGGTGCGTCAACAGTTCAGATTGATGTATTCAGTTGAATCAGTGCTTCGATTTTGGCCTCTCCTTGTGGTCGCGAAGGTTTTTTTTTTTTGAGGTGACTAAAAAGTCACATTTGATTGAAACATGCGAAACTGGGCCGGTACTGAACCGGTACCCATGAAACACCCCTTAAACTATCCCCTCTCACAGAAACAGATATGTGAGAGGGGTGCTTTGTTTTTGGAAGGGAAGGGAAGGAGGGGAAGGAGGAGAAGTTGCCGCCGCCGCCGCCGCCACTCGCCGCCGCCGCCGTTGCAGCCTGTTGCCGGAGATGTTTTGGCCATTTTGGGTGGAAGAAAAAAATAAGGTATGATATATATTTTAAATCGAGTAATTATTTTTTAGTTGTTAACTAATTATTAGATTGTTTACGTTCATTTTCTTAGTAAAATAGACAACCCTTAAGTTTAGACCCTAATTAGCGATTAAAAATTGGGACTTTTGTTTAATTACTTAAATGAAACATCAATTGAAGCGTAATTAAGTTTCATTGCATATTTTAAAGTAGGAATATGCTGTGAATTGCGTTGATTGAAAATTAATTAGGGATTGCAGTTAAAAATTGGGACTTTTGTCTAATTACTTAAATTAAACATCAATTGAAGCTTAATTAAGCTTCATTGCATATTTTAAAGTAGGAACATGCTGTGAATTGCATTGATCGAAAGTTAATTAGAGAAAAATCCTAAATTTGACCTTAATTTGCAGTTAAGAATTAGGGCTTTTGTCTAATTACTTTTAAATTAAATATCAATTGAAACCTAATTAAGCTTCATTGCATACTTTAAAGTAGGAGCATGTTGTGAATTGCGTTGATTGAAGATTAATTATGGATAAATCTTAATTTTGACCTTAATTTGCGGTTAAAAATTGAGACTTTTGTCTAATTACTTAAATTAAACATGAATTGAAGCCTGATTAAGCTTCATTGCATTTTTAAAGTAGGAGCATGCTGTGAATTGCGTTGATTGAAGGTTAATTAGGGAAAAATCTCAATTTTTACTCTAATTTGCGGTTAAAAATTAAGGCTTTTGTCTAATTACTTAAATTAAACGTCAATTGAAGTCTAATTAAGCTTCATTGCATATTTTAAAGTAGGAGCATAATGCCAAATGTACTTATATTTGTTTCTATTTTTTTCTTTCTTGTTGTAGGATTATAGCTGAACAGCAAGATCAGGACTTAGGGTGGGTCTATATCACCTTAGTTAATACTGTAAAGAGGAGAGTGAAATGCAAATATTGTGGCAAAGAGATGGGTGGTGGAATCACTCGAGGAAAAGAACATTTAGCAGGGAAGATGAGATAGGTGACAAGGTGTACTGTCTGTCCCCGACAAGTCGCCAACGAGATACGTGAATTGTTGCGTGGCCGGAGAGCACAAAAGGAGCAAAAGAATGAAGAGGGGTTGAACTCCAAGACGAGATTTCAGGTAGATAGAGTAGAGAAGGCAAAGGGATGTATACTGGGGCCAGTGACATTTCTATACGTGAGAGGCAAAGTGATGAACAAATTGTGGACTCTAGTGATGATGATGATGATGAAGATCTTGAGATGGCTGCAGCTAGAAGAGAGAGTTTGTGGCATCAAGAAGAAGACGTAGCCCGAAGGAGAGGTGATGGACCATCAACAAGAGGCACAAGTGAAGCTAAAGGCCAAGTGGGTCATATGGACAATTATCTTTTTAAAAGACAGAGTTCTATTCAGCTAACAATCAACCAAGTAATGAGAGAAGTAAAAAAGGCAGCTGAAGCGGCATGACATGTTTTTAAAAGTATCTGCAAATGATTTTTGCATGCATGTGTTCCCTTACATGCTGCTTAGTCTCCTTATTTTCAGCCTATGAGCAGATCATGGTCGTGGGTTCAAAGCCCCCACACGTCGAGACATATATAGACGTGGGCTTGATGGAGAATACGAGGAGCTTCAACAGTGTGTTGAAATTTTTAAAGCTGTATAGAAGGAGAGGATGCACAATTATGTGTGATGGTTGGATTGGTACTACGAAGAAATCTATGATTAATTTTCTTGTTTATTGCACTGAAGGGATATTTTTTATGAAATCTGTTGATGCATCAAACTATTTAAAGAACGCCAAATATTTATTTGGTTTGATGGATCAGATGGTATAAGAAATGGGAGAGAAAAATATTGTCTATGTGGTCATTGATAATGAACCGAGTTATAAAGCTGTAGGAAAGAAGTTAATAGATAAGCGCAAACACCTTTATTGGGCCCCATATGCAGTGCATAGTATGGACTTGATTCTTGAAGACATTGGTAAGAATCCGACTGTCAGCATGACAGTAAGGATAACACAAAAAATTACCCAATTTATTTATGGTCATCCTAGAATTTTGAACATATATAGAGAACAAGCATCTGGGGCCGATATCTCATCCGTGCGGGGCCTACAAGATTTGCATCTAATTTCATTTCATTAGAATCTTTGCACAAATTCAGGAATGAGATCAAGAGGTTTATGTTTAATAAAGAGTTCTTAGAGTATATGCGGGCTACCTCTAATGAATCTAAGTGTGAACATTTGGAAGTGGGAAAAATCATAGAGAACAAAATATTTTGGAGCAATGTGCAGACTTATATGAATTTGGTGGAACCGCTCGTACATGTCTAAAATTGGTGGATGGGGATGATAAGAATTACATGGGATATTTGTACGTGGCAATTGACATTGCTAAGGTACACATCAAGAACACATTTTCCAATACTTATATGAAGTGTTGGGACTTTATTGATCTTAGATGGAAAAGCACATTACACCACGACTTGCATGCAGTTGGTAAGTGAAGTCTCATACTGTTAGATGGGGAATTATTTATTAAATTGTTATTCAGTAATTATCCACCTAAATCCACGTTATTTTTTAAATCATCGAGTAATGTACAGTCGTCAAGTGCACATTGATGAAGAGGTGATCTAAGACACACTGAATATGATCGCACGTTTGTCGAGAAAAATAGAAGATAAAATTGAAGCAGAGAAACAAGTGTTTATCTCTTATATGAAGAATTGACTTTAAGATATACTCAATTACTTGTATTTTTAAGAATCTATGAATTATATTAATTGTTCATTCCATCTTTGTAGATAAATACTTATAGGCTAAGACTGGAGACATATAATGAAGACCATGTGCAAATTGCCGTAGAGAAAGTGAGCAAATGTATACTTAGTGATTACATTGTTGTTATATGTACATAAGAAAGAAGAACATACATTGATTCATCTTTTTATTTTTTACTGATTGTAAAACTGAGTGGTGGATAATGGTGTACAACAGAGACGTGTTATAATCCTTTGGCTTCCGTTGCAGTGAGGGTTTTGAGTCAGACGACATCGGCAAGCCAGTGTGAAAGAAGTTGGAGCACGTTCAGCTTTATATACTCAAAAATTCGTAACCGATTAAAGGCTGAACGATTGGACAAATTGGTGTACTGCCATTACAATATGAGATTGAGGATAAAAAACATCCGGTTAAGACAACAATTGATGGAGAAACGAGCTGCAGGGCAGGCAGAAGATGTTGTTGGCCAAATTGATGTGGAAGACTTATTTGATGATGATAATCCCTTGCAGACTTGGGTTGGGATACGAGCAACTGTCGATGAGCCAGTTTTTGATCATGATGATACAGAATGGGCAGAGGGCATACTAGATGGAGCAGTTGCTAGACATCTTGAATTAAGAATATCAAAAAGGCAAAAAGAAAATTCACCTCCTCTTTTACATGAGCATCAGAGTCAGACTGAGCATGTGCTTTTATTTACATCTGATACTGAGTTTGAGGTTGCTAGACACTCAGAGTCAGATAGCAGGCCAGTCACTCCTAGAATGGTTGGGTCACCATTATTCTTGAGAATGAGTACATCTACACTTGAGAGGGCTAATCAGGCTGTCAGAGACGACTCTGCGATTAATGAGATGAAGCAAACTTATGTGAGACATACACCACGAGGAAAATGATTATTGAATCGGTTGAACTTAAAAAAGGATCTAGAAAGAAAAGATAGCCAGCAAAAACATGGAATCACAAAAGAAAAAAATCAAGTAATGTCAAGAGGAAGTTAATTATTAATTATGATCAAGATGATGATGATGATGATGGGACACAGTCTCCTAGTGATGATGTTGGTGCAGGTGCAGGTGCTACTATCGGGGGCAGAGTGTATGCACCTTCTTTCTCCTTGCATATTGACACTGGAAGATGACATTATGAAAGTCGAGGATATTATGATTCATAAGATCAGTATGGACAACAGTCAGGTTATGGAGGTGTCCAACAAGAAGCAGACATGTATAGTTGGAGAGACCGAGTAAAGTATGAAGGCTTTCAATTCTATCCACCAAGTAGCAGTTATGGGTCAGGGTCTTCTTCTTATCCTCAAACTGCTTCTTTGCATCATGATTCTGGAATTTCATCAAGTCTACAAGCGTATACTCCAAGAGGGATTCAAAGAGGGATGCACTACTTGGCTGTATCATTGTTTAGTTATGATGAATATAGGGAACATATGCAACCTTATTATGGATACCAGCAACAATAACCAGATGATGAATCAGAATGATCTACGGATTATTATCCATATTAGTATATTCACTTATGTTTTTCATAGGGAAAGATCGTTTGATTTCATTAACATTTATTATTTGTAAATGTTTAGTACATTAGTATAATATTTTTTATGTTTAATATGTATCAAGATAATCATTTAGTATGTGTTATGTGTACTTTGTCTTAACCCATATTTGTCACATTCACCACATATTTAATTAATTATTTATATTTTTTTTCTGATGTTTTATGAATTTTATTTGATTTTTTCTGGCCTTTTTATACCCGTACGGCCGGTACCAGTACCGGCCGACACCGGCACCAGTACCGGTATCGGTATTGCCATCTATGGATTGAAAAGGTTGAAAACATACAATAAGGAAGTCCTTGGAAGGGCCAGAAACAAAACAAAACAACACAAAGATACACAAACATTACTCTACCAAGATAGTAAAGTAAGTAGAATCCAAAGGCAAAGACCAAAAAACCCAGTGATGCCCATGGCTTCAAAAAGATCATTTGATTAGGGTCTTCCACTTGTTTGCCGCTAGGAACACATTGTGGTTGTTGCACACATTGATGCTCACAGCATTTCCCCAATCTCTCACCAAAAAGGTAGCCCTTCTAAGAACATCGAATGGACTGCTGAAATTATCCTTGAACTTTCTCTTATTCCTTTCACCCCATATAGCCCACATCATAGCTGGTAGGAATAAGGACCAAACATTATTTTCTAGAGGTGGTTTAATGAGGTCTGACCAATTCCTCATCAGATCTGAAACATTCTGAGGTTCGTACCAGGTCAGTTTAACAGCCAAGCAAAGAGTTTGCCACAAAGCATTCACTATGCTACAGTTGCAGAATAGGTGGTCAAGATCATCTTCGCAGATTCCACAAAAAGAGCATTTGAAATTCTGGATTTTGAATATCTTCTTGATTCTGGAAGTGGTTGGAAGTCTCCCAATAGCCACTTTCCATAAAAACAAATTGATCTTGCTAGGTAACGATGTGGACCAAACAATAAGTTTCTACCAGACTCTGCAGCCTCCATCAGAGATGATTTTGACAAGAGAGTTAACTGAAAATCTGTCACAGTTCCCCCATATCCAAATCCTAGAATCTTCCTGATTAGGCAATCTTCTAATATGACTGATGAGTTCCAGCATGCTGACCATTGATCAAATTCAGTCTCAGTTGGATTCCTTCTCAACCTGATATTCCAGTGATCTCTGTCTAAAGGGACAAAAATCTGAGCAACTGATTTCCTTTTATCAAGTGCAATATGGTACATCTCTTTGAATTGCTCTGCGAATGCAGTGTCTGAACACCATTTATCCTCCCAAAAGCAAATGGATTCTGAAGGGAACCATCTTCTCTCAGCTGTAAACAGATCAGTGTAGAACTGCACCACCTATTCAACTATTTCCTTAGGATTTTCAATAGACTGTCCATCTTTCCTGAGCAAAGATATCAGGTTCTTCCTCCTCCTCCCATTTGCAATTCAATGATAAAAGCTGGTGTTCAAGTCTCCTGCTTTCAGCCAGGTAATTCTGGATTTCTGCTTCCATCTGATTCTTCTTCGGTGAAGCCAATCATTATACAAGGACTGAATCTGAACTCTCTCATTCCTTTCCTGGTCAGTTGGACTCCTGATTTCTTCCATTTTATCAAGCTTTGAAAGCTGCTCCCTCCAATCTTTAACTTTGATATATTTCTTTTCTCTCCACTGTTTTACCCAGATTTTCATATTTTTCTTCAGCAAATGGAGCTTTGGAAAGAGAACTGTTGGATTAGAATGTTGGCCAACCTGTTGCTGCTATGATTGTTTAACAAGAGGAATAAACTCCGGAGTTTGTAAACAGACTCAATTCTAAAATTCTTGTTTACACAGGCATCCTCTCTGCAGTCCAAAATCAAAGCATTATGATCAGAGATTCCTCTAGGTAAAACAGAAATCTTCACCTGACGAAAAGGACTCTCCCAATTGACATCCATAAAAACTCTGTCCCATCTTGATAATGAAGGAGCTCTCCGTCCATTACTCCACGTGAATCTGCACTGAGACATGTGTAATTCCATCATACCACACTTGTCAACCCAAGAACTGAAGTGCTTCATGCCTGTGGTATAATGGCTTCCTCTCTTTCTATCTGTTGGTGCCCTCACTTCATTGAAATCCCCAAGTACACACCTGGGATAATGAAATTATAACTGACAATTATTCAGTTCTTCCCACATAATCTTCCTTCTACTGACACTGCTCATCCCATAGACACAAGTTAACATCCATCCCTTATCATGCTGTCCTTTCTTCATTAGAACAGACACACAATGCTCTCCAATTTCCATAAATTCTCCTTTCCATATATCTGTATTCCATGCTATTAAAATACCACCTGATTGTCCCTCAGCTCTTCTAAAAACAAAATCTGCATTTCTGAATCCTGTCACAGCACGAACTATGTTGTGTCATAAGTTCTATCTTTGTCTCTTGGGCACAAAAAACTTCTATCTTTTTACTCTTCACAATTTCCTGAATGGCAAGTTGTTTCACCTTGTCGTTCATCCCCCAAATATTCCATGACAGCAAAATCATCTTTTTTTCTGGATCTCCTCCTGACAGATGTGTGTGCTTGTGCTGAGTTGTTCTGCAACCTCCATAGCTTCATTTGTCATCTTCGACCCTTCTCTCTGCCCTTTGCTATTCTTTTTTGGAATGTGTCCATTCCCCCCCCCCCCCCCCCCCCCCCAGATTTTTCGGAACTGACCAACCTTGCCTTGGATTTGTATTCCCAATCCCTCAGCTCTTTCAAGAATTTCATGATTTCCCCAATCCTCAAAGAAGGATTTATTTCCCTCCTTACTTTCTGAGCCTGGCAGCGCCCTTTCTTGCCCCATAGTATCAGTAAACCCAGCATTGACTGAGTTGTCGCTGATGAGCCGAGAATGGGAAATGGAGGGGTGACCTGCTGAGTTAGGTTTGCACCAACCTGGAATGTCGTCTCTGAAAGGTGTATCTTCCTCCCCCTTCTTTCTTTGGTCTTCCCGCGTTGCTGGCGGATCATGCTGATTACGGTCACCTTCCTTTTCTCCTCCACCGTCACGATCTTCTCACTCAGAATGCTCATCGCCATCAACGGAAACCAGCTGCTGCCCTTCTATCGCCAACGGCAAGGGCTGCGACTCCAGCTCCCTCTCCCCACCCTTCCTTCTGCGTGAATAAACCCTAACACGCCTCTCCTTCCTCTTATGCTTCACACTGTTACTAATACCATCGACCACCTGCGAAATGAGAGATGCAATAGCCTCTTTCCACATATCATCTGCCGAAGTACCCAACTTACCCTTCGTAACTTCCTCTGCTACTAAAACCTTCCCGTGGGCATTAGCGTCCGCTGCTTTGTCTTTTAGCTCTGTCACGTGATCGGTGGACTTGTCACACGCAGCAGATGACTCAGCCGTAGCCGATTCCTGACGAGTTTACTCGTCATGCTCAGCAGACGACTCAGTCCTGTCCGATTCCTGACGAGTTGACTCATATGGACTCATCCTCTTCCTCCCGTCGCCCTGCACTCCAATAACCCTGTCAGCCTTGTACTTATTGTAAGCTTGCACCACCTCGGCGTAAGTCCACCCCACTGTGTCTTGAGATTTACTGCTAGCACCTATTTTACTAACCTCTTTCTCAAGCAAAATTGAGAATTTACACGAATTCCATTGAAGTGTAGAAGTTACAAGGCCACAACAATCTATTATGATTATAATGGTCGTCGTTGGGTATCATTGACGGTGGTGGAGAGCCGTCCGATCACCGTAGAGAGCCATGTCTTCTTTAGACTTTGGAGTCGATCCCATCGCCATGGAGAGCCATCTGATCGCCATGGAGCCTATTCCATCTGATAGCCATCCAATCGCTGTTGAGAGCTCCGAATGCCATGGATTTAGAGAGACATAAGACAAGTTAAAGAGAGAAACCTTAGACAGAGAGAGAGGTGAAGGGGAGAGCTTAAAGAGAGAGAGGGAGACAAAGCCTAGAGAGAGAAAGCTTTAAGAGAGAGAGAGAGAGCGCTTGGATGGAGGTGGAGAGTGGCCTTGGGGGGTTTATATAGACCCTCCAAGGCCCAAAATGGATTGGACTGATCCGGTTCTCTGGTCAGGCTCAGTGGATTGGGGAATAGGGCCGGATCGGTTCAGGCCAAAATTGATCAGATTGGCCGATCTAATCTGATCCCTGCCGATCCTGCGCTCCATGCTCCTCATCTCCCCATCCTCCTCAGGTCCTTCTCTTCCACCCCTCTTCTAACTGAAATTGGTTGGAATTGGTCATATATTGTCAAGGTCACATCAGAACTGGAACTGGCCAAAATTGGACCAATGATGGACTCTGATTCTCCCTCTTTGATCAACTGCCAATCCAAAACTCAAGTTAATGGGTGCAGAGGCAAAGTACTAATTGACCCAGGAATCAAATCAGCGAGTGGAGAGGCCCAAAACTGATATAGGTGCAGGCTGTCTCATGAACATCTAATGTGGGACTAAATGGCTTTTGCTAACCCCCTTCTCCCTGGTGAACCTGCATAGGGTCACGTGGCAAGCAGCATTCTTAAAGCTGTGAAGCCAAACAAGGGAAGCTCGGCAAGTAGATAGGCCTTGACACCATGATACTGAACTGTACAACTTACCTTAAACTCAAGTTAGTAGGTGGACAGGCCCATAATTGGCATAGGCATGGAATGGGTCATGGATTCCTGGCACGGGATCAAATGGGCTTTGCCAACAGATAGCCTTTTTTTTTTTAAAGGTGACAGGTAGCCGTGATTCTTTGAAATAGAAGATAAATGGCACCACATACTTTCTACCCGTTTATTACTTTGGGATTGCCTCTGCATTATAGAAAATTGAAAATCTCAGAATGGGACCCTTTGATTCACAATAAGACAGAAATTAACAGCTTTTTTGGAGGTGGCAGACGCCACAATTTATAAAAAGGAAAATAGAAGCATGTTACAGAGATAAGTGGTAATAGAGAATTTAACAACCAGAGAAAAGAGACAAAAAGCAAAACAGCACCCAAGAAGCCCCTAAGAACCCAAAGATAGAGGCATAAATGAGAGAAGAGGCACCCATGACCCTGACAGAGGATCCATTACAAAGTGAGCCTATTCCAGTTGCTAAGTGAAGAAATAATAGGGGGCTCTGAATTCATCTTCTTGTGGTAACCAATTCTCTAGTTGTAGAGTAATCTGATAGAGTGTTGAATGATGAGGAAGGGGGAGGAAAAGCCCTTGGCAAACCATCTTGAGTTTCTCTCCTTCCAAGTAGCCAAAAGGAAGGCTCCCAACTGCATGGTGCATGTAGTGTTGTCAGAGAAATCTGGAGAAAGATCAGCCCAAGTGGAGAGTAAAGAGAGCAGGGACGGGGGGGTGCTTTGATGTCAGGCCCATGCTCCTGAATGGGATTATCCAAACAGCTGATATAATACCACAGTGGAGGAATATATGATCAGCTGTTTCAGAGAATGAACCACAGAAGGGACAAGTGTCCTTGGAGATGATGTTTAGCCTTCTGAGATGAGAAAGAAAAGGCAGCCTGTTCTGGATGAGTTTCCAAATGAAAATTCTTGTCTTGGAGCGCCATTCATTTCTCCATACTAGACATTCCCATGGAACACAACAGCCTCCAAAATTTAAAATTCTGGCGGCAGAATTAACAGAGAATTTCCCACTAGATTCCCAAATCCAACTCCTTCTGTCAAGTTCATGTTCTGAAATTTGAACAGTCTGGAGCAGAAAACAGAGCTCCAGAAATTCACTAAATTCCTCATCATTACGATTTCTTCGGAATGATAGATTCCACCCTTGTGCAGGTGAGCTGAAAAGTGCATCATAAACTGATATGTCCTTATGATAACAGAGAGACTATAAGCTGGGGAGATGTGCAGCAAGGGTTGAGTGATGAAGCCAGTTGTCTTTCCAAAATTTAAAATTAGAATCATTCCCCAAAGAGAATGATGAAGCAGCATTGATAAAGTCCTGGCATCTGAAAATGGCTTTCCAAATAGAGGAGAGTTTGTCCACTCTTTGAATGTGAGGCTTCAAGGAGTAGATGCTATTTAAGTATTTGTGTATGACAATAGACTTCCAGAGAGCTTCACCTTCCTTGCCTAAATTCCCCAGCCATTTAGCCAAGAGAGCAGAATTGATGCAATTGATGGGCACAAGACCAACACCACCTTCTTCTTTTGGTCTGTAGACCTTTGCCAATTGATAGGGATAATAAATTTGAGAGGTGGACTCATGGTTGGCAGTACCGGCCGATACTGGGCCGGTACGTACCGGTACCGGTACCCACTGATACCGGTACCAGTACCCACTGATACCGGTACCGGTACTGCCATGGACTCTTCCCTTTCCAAAATAAAGTCCATCTAATAGCGTAGACCTCCTTGGTAACTGATTTAGGCATTTTGAAGATAGACAGGTAATAGGTGGGTAGAGCAGATAGAACTGTTTTGGATAAAATCCATCTACCTCCCTGTGATAATAAGTTGGATTTCCAGCAAGCCAGCTTAGAGTCAAACTTCTTAAGAATGATGTTCCAGTCAGAAACCTTGATGTGGTCCACTGATAAGGGAAGTCCGAAATAAAATGCTTCCACCTGCCTTTCAAAATGTTCTCAACTTCGGGGATCAAGGTAGAGCTGCCATTATTGCTGTAGAAACCTGACAGTTACACACTTGGAGAAATTTATTTTGAGGCCTGAGACTTCTTCCATGATCTTAAGAAGAATCTTGACATTCTTGATGGAAGCAATATCCAAAGTCGAAAAGATAAGAGTGTCATCTGCAAATTGCAGGTGTGATAAAAGAATGTTATTTCTTCCTACAGTGATGTCTGTGATGAGATTTAAGCTAATAGCTCTGTGCCAAATCGTACTAAAACCTGTCCAATGAGATAATAAATAATAGGGTGGGTGGGGGGGGGGACAAGGGATCACCTTGTCTAAGGCCTCTGGAACTATGAAAAAAGCCACATGGTTCACTGTTAATGAGGATAGAAAACCTGGCAGTGGATATGCATTGATTAATCCAATCAGTCCATTTGCAATTGAAACCCATTAGTCTCTAGTAGAGAGGAGGCAAGACTAGTTGACTCTGCAAAAGCTTTCTCAAAATCCAATTTGAAGGCAAGGAAATCCTTCTTGTGGATTTTTAAGTTATGGGTAGTCTCAGAGGTTGCCATATAATTATCAAGGATGAATCTTCCTGGAATGAATGCGGACTGGTTAGCATCAATGATTTTCCCAATGATAGCTTTGATTCTGGTGGCTAAAACCTTAGTGATAATTTTGGAGGAGCAGTTCAGGAGACTAATGGGCCTGAAATCCGAGATGTTTTCTGCATTGTTATTTTTTGGGAATAAGAACAATGTGGGTCGCATTGAGCTTGGAGATAACATATGGATTGGTCTCAAATTCTTTAATAGCCTTCATAAGGTCAGCTTTAATGACATCCCATAAATGTTGATAAAAACCCATAGAATGACCATCCGGACCAGGAGGTCTCTCAGCTTTCATGCTGAAAACAGCTGCTTTAACTTCATCTTCAGTAAATGGTCTGGTTAAACTGTTGGCTTCTTCTTCTGAAATAATAGAAAAATGATTTTCTGCAAAGGTAGGCCTAAGAGGGTTATCTTCAGAAAAAAGAGATGAGTAGAATGAGATAATGGCCTGCTTGATGTTGGCTTCATCCATAAAGACTTGTTCCCCAACCTTGATAGAGGTGATGGAACTATTCCTTTTCTTGATACTAGCTGCAGTGTGAAAGAATTTTGTGTATTATCACCTTGTTCCAACCAGATTTCTTTGTATCTTTGCCTCCATATACCGGCCGATGCGGGTATAAAAGGACCCGAAAAAATCAGAAAAAATCAATTAGATATGTGTTGAGTGTGACAAAGGTGGGTTAAGATAAAGAAGTACACGTAACACATACTAAATGACTATTTTGATACAGATTAAACATGAAAAATATTATGCTAATGTACTAAACATTTACAAAAAATAAATGTTAATGAAATCAAACGATCCTTACCTATGAAAAATATAAGTGAGTATACTAATATGGATAATAATATGTAGATCCTTCTGATTCATCCTCCGATTATTGTTGCTGGTATCCATAATAAGGTTGCATATGTTCCCTATATTCATCATAACTAAACAATGATGCAGTCAAGTAGTGCATCCCTTTTTGAATCCCTCTTGGAGTATACGCTTGTAGACTTGATGAAATTCCAGAATCAGGATGCAAAGAAGCAGCTTGAGGATAAGAAGAAGACCCTGACCCATAACTGCTACTTGGTGGATGGAATTGAAAGCCTTCATACTTTACTCGATCTCCCCAACTATACATGTCTTCTTCTTGTTGGACACCTTCATAACCTGACTGCTGTCCATACTGACCTTATGAATCATAATATCCTCGACTTTCATAATGCCATCTTCCAGTGTCAGTATGCAAGGAGAAAGAAGGTGCATACACTCCGCCCCCGATAGTAGCACCTGCAGCTACACCAACATCATCACTAGGAGACTGTGTCCCATCATCATCATCATCATCTTTATCATAATCAACAATTAACTTCCTCTTGACATTACTTAATTTTTTTCTTTTGTGATCCATATTTTTGCTGGCTATCTTTTCTTTCTAGATCCTTTTGCAAGTTCAACCGATTCAATAATCATTTTCCTCGTGGTGTATGTCTCACATAAATTTGCTTCATCTTATTAATCGCAGAGTCGTCTCTGATAGTCTGATTAGCCCTCTCAAGTGTAGATGTACTCATTCTCAAGAATGATGGTGGCCCAACTATTCTAGGAGTGACTGGCCTGCTATCTGATTCTGAGTGTCTAGCAGCCTCAAACTCGGTATCAGATGCAAATAAAAGCACATGCTCAGTCTGACTCTGATGCTCATGTAAAAGAGGAGGTGAATTTTCTTTTTGCCTTTTTGATATTCTTAATTCAGGATCTCTAGCAACAACTCCATCTAGTATGCCTTCTGCCTATTCTGTATCATCAGGATCAAAAACTGGCTCATCGACAGTTGCTCGTATCTCAACCAAAGTATGCAAGAGATTATCATCATCAAATAAGTCTTCCACATCAATTTGGCCAACAACGTCTTCTGTCTGTCCTGTATCTCGTTTCTCTCTCAATTGTTGTCTCAACCGGATGTTTTTGATCATCAATCTCATATTGTAATGGCAGTATACCAATTTGTCCAATCGTTCAGCCTTTAACCAGTTATAAAATTTTGAGTGTATAAGGCTGAACGTGCTCCAATTTCTTTCACATTGGCTTGCCGATGTCGTGTGACTCAAAACCCTCACTGCAACGGAAGCCAAAAGATTATAACAGATGTCTCTGTTGTACACCATTATCCACTACTCAGCTGTGCCATCAATAAAAAACAAAAAAATGAATCAATGTATGTTCTTCTTTCTTATGCACATATGACAACAATGTAATTGCTAAGTATATTTGGACTCACTTTATTTACGACAATTTGCACATGGCCTTCATTGTATGTCTCCAGCCTTAGCCTATAAGTCTTCATCTACAAAGATAGAATGAACAATTAATATAATTCATAGACTCTTAAAAATACGAGTAATTGAGTATATCTTAAAGTCAATTCTTCATATAAGAGATAAACACTTGTTTCTCTGCTTCAATTTTATCTTCTATTTTTCTCGACAAACGTGCGATCATATTCAGTGTGTCTTAGATCACCTCTTCATCAATGTGCACTTGACGACTGTACATTACTCGATGATTTAAAAAATAACGTGCATTTAGGTGGATAATTACTGAATAACAATTTAATAAATAATCTCCTATGTAACAGTATGAGACTTCACTTACCAGTTGCATGCAAGTTGTGGTGTAATGTGCTTTCCCATCTGAGATCAATAAGGTCTCACCATTTCATATAAGTGTTGGGAAATGCGTTCTTAATGTGCACCTTAGCAATGTCAATTGCCTCGTACAAATATCTTATGTAATTCTTATCACCTCCATCCACCAATTTTAAGATTTGTACGAGCGGTTCCACTAACTTCATATAAGTCTGTACATTGCTCCAAATTTTTTTGTTCTCTATGATTTTTCCTACTTCCAAATGTTCACATTTAGATTCATTGGAGGTAGTCCGCATATACTCCAGAGGACCCACTTGGCCTCTAGCTTGACTTGTGCCTCTTCTTGATGGTCCATCACCTCTCCTTCGGACTTCGTCTTCTTCTTGATGCCACAAACTCTCTTTTCTAGTTGCAACTATCTCAGGATCTTCATCATCATCATCATCATCACTAGAGTCCACAATTTGTTTAGCCCTTTGCCTCTCACGTAGAGAAATGCCATTGGCCCCAGTATACATCCTTTTGTCTTTTTTATTTTTTCTACCTGAAATCTCGTTTTAAAGTTCAACCTCCTTTTCATTCTTTTGCTCCTTTTGTGCTTTTCGGCCACGCAACAATTCACGCATCTCGTTGGCGACTTGTCGGGGAAAGACAGTACACCTTGTCACCTATCTTATCTTCCCTGCTAAATGTTCTTTTCCTCGAGTGATTCCACCATCCATCTCTTTGCCACAATATTTGCATTTCACTCTCCTCTTTGCAGTATTAACTAAAGTGATATGGACCCACCCTGGGTCCTGCTCTTACTGTTAAGTCATGATCCTACAACAAGAAAGAAAAAAGTAGAAACAAATATAAGTACATTTGGCATCATGCTCCTACTTTAAAATATGCAATGAAGTTTAATTAAGATTCATTTGATGTTTAATTTAAGTAATTAAATAAAATGCCTAATAATTAACCACTAATTTTGGGTCAAAATTGAGATTTTTTTCTAATTAACTTTCAATCAACGCAATTTACAGTATGTTCCTACTTTAAAATATGCAATGAAGTTTAATTAAATTTCATTTGATGTTTAATTGAAGTAATTAGACAGAAGGCCTAATAATTAACCATTAATTAGGGTCAAAATTGAGATTTTTTCCTAATTAACTTTCAATGAACGCAATTCACAGTATGTCCGTACTTTAAAATATGTAATGAAACTTAATTAAGCTTCAATTGATGTTTAATTTAAGTAATTAGAAAAATGCTCCAATTTTTAACCGTTAATTTGGGTCAAAATTGGGATTTTTCCTAATTAACTTTCAATCAACGTAATTTACAACATGTTCCTACTTTAAAATGTGCAATGAAGTTTAATTAAGCATCAATTGATGTTTAATTGATGTAATTAGACAAAAGTCTCAATTTTTAACTGTTAATTAGGATGAAAATTAGGATTTTTTTCCTAATTAACTTTCAATCAACGTAATTCACAGTATGTTCCTATTTTAAAATATGCAATGAAGTTTAATTAAGCTTCAATTGATGTTTAATTTAAGTAATTAGATAAATGCTCCAATTTTTAACCGCTAATTAGGGTCAAAATTAGAAATTTTTTCTAATTAGTTTTCAATCAATGCAATTCACAGCATGCTCCTACTTCAAATATGCAATGAAGCTTAATTGGACTTTAATTGATGTTTAATTTAAATAATTAGACAGAGGCCCCAATTTTTAACCGCTAATTAGGGTCTAAAGTTGGAGGTTGTCTATTTTTCTACGAAAACGGACGTAAATGATCTAATAATTAGTTAACAACTCAAAAACGATATAAATATTTAAAATATATATAATACCTTGTTTTTTTCTTCCACCCAAAACGGCCAAAATATCTCCAGCAGCGGGCTGCAGCGGCGGCGGCGGCGGCGGCAGCAACTTCTCTTCCTTCCCCTCCTTCCCTTCCCCTCCAAAAACCCAGCACCCCTCTCACAGATCTGATTCTGTGAGAGGGGAAAGTGAAACACCCCTTTCACGGATACCGGGCCGGTACACTATTTTTTTTTTTTTTTTTACCGGTACCGGCCATTTCAGGCTGTACTGGTACCGATGCCGGTACGTACTGGTACTGGCCAGTACTGCCAACCATGTTACCAAAGAACTCCTTGCTCCAACTGTTCACCTGATTTCTCACATATTTGAGTTTCAAAGAGAGGTTCAGACAATCAAAAGGATACAAAGGACCCTCATTCCACCATTTGGAAAGAAGCTGAGAGAAACCCTCTACTTTAAACCAAGCAAGCTCGAATCTGAAAATTCTGTTTCGGGGAACCAGAGGGTTGAGAGATAAGAGCAAGGGAATATGATCTGAGACCACACTCGGTAAGCCCCTGACATCAGCAAGAGGAAAAATAAAATGCCATGCGATGTTAACAAAGATCCTGTCAAGCCTAGAATCCTAGACAAGGCTGGAAGGTCCTGAAAATTGGACCTGGTATCATGAAGACCTGGAGTATTTAGTTCGATCAGACCATACATGTTGACCCAATTCCCTGACATTAGAAATTAGCAGCTTGGAAATCTAAAAACTGTCCTTAGGAGGAAAAACTATTCTGTTAAATTCAGTGCTGTCGTGTATACCTCTTCATTCTCTTTCTGCTTTTACTCTTCTGGGTTCAGTTAGAATAAGATAGACCAGATTCATAGAACGTTCCTTTAGGGGTGGATATATGGATGATAGAGAAGGCATCCCTTTAGTCAAATGGGAGAGAGTGTGCAGGCCAAAGAAGTTTGGAGGATTGGGTGTCAAAGATCTGTTGATGATGATTAAGGCAATGCTGGGTAAATGGTTATGGAATCTCATTTCAGAAAATGGGAGTTTATTGAAGCGAACCATTGTTCAGAAACATTATAAGATGATCCAAAATTTTTACTTTTCCATGGATAATCAATCTTACACAAGTCCTTTATGGAAGATTTCAGCTGTTGCTCACTTATTTGAAGAAAATATTTATATCAAACTAGGGAATGGAGAATTTACTTTGTGTATACGACGAGATGGGCAGGAGATTTCAAATTAAAAGACTAGTTCTCCAGCATTTTCAACCTGGCTGTTGTCAAATGGATCAAAGTGAAAGATTGCTATTCCATTCAGGATGGTTGTACTCACTGGCCTATCATTACCGGTAGAGGACTGGAGAAGGAAGAGGAATTAGTTTATTTGTCTTTCATGTAGCTCATGCTAGTGATTAACATATGTCATTCCCAACTGTACTGTTTTGCTTGGTCCAGACATAAAAGGACCTTTTCAGTGAAATCCTTCTATCATATCATGGAGGGACATGCCACTTTACCGAAAATACAAAGAGGTTTAGAAGGTGAAAAGTCCATTCAAAGTCAGAGTTTTTTCATGGCTGGTATTTAAGCTAAGGATTGTCACAAAGGTTTATCGTCGGAAATGGAACTCAACTAATGTTGTTACTTGCTGTCTATGTGCTTCTGCTGATAAAGACATTGATCACTTTCTAATTCAGTGCTCATTTAGTAAAGAAGTCTGGACTCTGGAGAATTATTGGACAGATCACAGGACATTTATTTGCTTTCAATTCCATCGAGGAGATGTGGCTTTATTGTCAGAGGCGAAACATCTCCCTTTCAAAAGGTGGCTCCAAGAAGGTATTCTCGATGATACCACATGTGGCTTGCTGGAGTTTATGGAAGGAACACGATGGCAACATTTTTTGGGGAAGTACACCTTACAGTGAGAATGTTTGTATTCAAGTAATGCACTTCTTCTTTAATTGGAGTCGTTATCTCCTTCATTTTTCTGTAGATGATTGGAGTAAGCTCGTCACTGCGCTTACTTTGGTTTTTTGATGGTTTGATTTTCTTGTTGGGGGTACGTGGAATCTCCCCTCCTCTTCTTCTTTGGTTGTACCTATTTTGTTTATTTATCAATAAAATTGGTGGTACAATCCGCATCTTTCTTTCGAAAAAAGGTACAACACATGCAGGATAGACAGTCCTGCTGTACACCTCTGAAGAAAAGAAATAAATCAACTCTATCCCAAAAAGGATAGGCTAACACTCAAAAGAAAAGAGAAGGAATCAAAACTACTGAGATAGTAGAAGAAAGATAGAGAGTATCATTGTAAAAAGTCATTCCAATGCTTGCTTCAGTGAGTGATAGGTCCTTCATGTTCATGAGTCAACAGCTTTGCACCACTCTTGCATCCATTGAATTGCTCTTCTGATAATATCAAAAGAGGTATTGAATTCTTGCCTAAATCTTCTCAAGTTCCTCTCAAACCAGATGGCCCACATCATTAAGGCACGTGTTAAAGTGAATGGGATTGGTTCCCTACTACATTAATCTGCCCAATGAAAAATAGAAGAACTAAATTATTTATGACAACTAAACTCTGCCTCACTCTCCCATGGATGTGTTCAAGCTTATTTTCTTATTTGTAGTCCAATTCGAATCTTTCTAAAGTTGTTAGTGAGCAAAGTGAGTCTTGCAACCCAGCAGGTATCTAAACCCTACACGTGACATAATGTATAGTAAAGTTTGCAATTTGGATTGTATATTATTATATCTGAATATGTGTGTCCTCTGCATCTTTCGCCATTCTTGTCAATGGGTAGCCCTCTGCCTACTTTCATAGTGGAAGAGGCCTTCGTCAAGGAGATCCGTTGTCCCCTCTACTTTTTGTTCTTGTCTCTCATGTGCTCAGCAGGATGTGGATGAGAGGTGAGGAGGTTGGTCTTCTGACTGGATTTCAGACTACTAATGGCTCTAGGAGTATGTCACCTTCAGTATGCAGGTGACACTATTCTTTTTCTATCAAGGGAAGAAGATCAGCTCTTCTGTGCCAGACTTGCTTTAGAATTTGTAGATGAAGTGAGCGGGCTCAGAGTGAATTTCCAGAAAAGTATGGTTATTGATATTAACATGTCAGATAGAGATATGACTAGAGCAGCTTTCATCTTCGGATGTTAGATTGTTTCCTGCGACTTATTTGGGGCTTCCTCTCACTCCAAGCTCTTTGAGGTGCGATGACTGGCGACCTATCATCAGTAAGTTCCAGTCCCGTCTGGCGGGCTAGAAGGGCAGGCTCCTGTCTTATGGGGATATGCTGGTCCTGTGTCAGGCAGTCCTGGATAGTCTTCCCATATATTTTCTCTCCATTTTTAGGATTTGAGGACAATGGCCAAGCAGCTGGAAGCATTAGAAGCAGGTTCCTTTGGAAAGGGGTTACTGATGGTCCGGCCAAGGGAGGGTTTCATGTTTCTTGGGGCAGAGTTTGTAAGAGTAAGAAAAATGGTGGGCTTGGTCTTAAAGACATCCGTACGTTGAATCTTGCCTTATTGACCAAATGGTTATGGAAGCTTGGCACTACATCTTCAGGTTTATAGTTTTATGTGATTTAGGGAAAATACTACGCCACTAGCAGAACTTGGGATGTATATTTGCAGGTGGATTACAAGGTGTCCTTAATTTGGCGGGGTATTCTTCAGGCTGTAAACATTATTTTGGTTGGCGACCAAGGTTTCTTTAGGAGATGGCAGGCAGTATCTTTTCTAGATGGATAAGTGATGTTCATCCCAGCCTTTGTATTTGGTATTTCCGGGTCTCTTTAGCATTTTCTCTGACCAGATGGTCGGGTGGATCATGTTTTTGAGCGTCAACCTTCTGGTACAGGTATTTGGTCACTACACTTCAGGAGGAATCTTAGAGAGGAGGACATTCAGGGGCTGAGTTCTCTATGGGGTATTCTTGACGGCATTGAGCCGGTTGTGGATAGGCTGGATGCTTGGAGGTGGGCATGGGATTCTTCTGGAGCATTTTCTGTCAGATCAGCTTTTCAGGTTATCAGTCTTGGGGGCTTGCAGTCCCCTTTTTTCAAGCATATTTGGACTCCCAAGTCGCTGCTGAAGGTCAAAACACTCATTTGGAGGATTTCCATTGGCAGGCTTTTCACTGCAGACAGATTGATTTGCTTTGGATGTGATCTTCCCTATGTATGTTCTCTTTGGAGGTGGAGAAGAAATTGGATCATCCTTTTGCTAGGTGCAGCTTTGCTTCACACATTTGGAGGAGTATTCGTGCCAAGCTGCATCAACTAGGGCGACAGGAGAATACAGTGGAGGCTATTTTTGAATACAGTGGATTCGGATAGAGTCCTTGCTTTTCTTTGTGAGAAAGTTAGGGAGTGGGTGAGAACTTTTTGTACAGAAATTTTGGACTCATCATCCTTTTTTGCATTTTTGGAATATGAGTAAGGGGAACACCGTCTTCGTGTGGGGCCTGTGCTGTCTTTTTGTGTGGGCTTTTTGTGAGTTGCTTGGGATGGTGACTCTTATACTTGTACATCCCCCCTTTGTATTCTCTTTTTATATTAACACTATGGTGGTACTATCCACTTTCAAAAAATAATTACATCTGAATAAAACTGAAATATTCTAGCATATAGCCTATGTCAAATGAAGATATTAAAGCATGTTCATAATGTAAAATCATGTTATATGGAGAGTATCTTATTCAAAATTTCAGTTCCGAAAGACAGATTCCATGGCCATATGAATATTCGTATTATGTTTCATGTTTTATAGCCACATATATCTAACATGTGAGTTCACATAACAATTAATCCAACATGTGGAGAGGTCCCTGTTGTACCTAATAAGCATATAATCTGAATTTACATGAGCATATGATGTGAACCATTTGAAAGTCTCTTTCGGGAAACACCATATGTCCTTGCCGTAACATCTGTTTCATTTCATGAAATGGTATTTCCTGTTAATTCTCCACTTTCTTAGGATTGATGGTGCATTCCTCTCTAAAGATAGCATGTGACTGATGTGAAAATTTGCCATTCGACCATAAAAGTTGGCCATTAGTATGTTTTGGAATTTTCAAATGTGGTGAAACTTTTTGTATAGTAGTGGTACATAACTACATGTATTAATTTGGTGGATTATTGAGCATTACCTCAATCTTGAATATTTTCTTATCTGAGTTGGACGATCCATGGTAGTTTTTGGCTTGCCAGTCATGTTTTGTGCTATAAGATCATTTGCTACTGTATGTGGATGGCTATCATGACCAGTAATACGACTGGCAGTTACATCGTGGGGGGGTCACAATCAAAGCAGCATAGGTTCGCCAAGATAAGTAGAGAAATGCAGGCAGGTACTCTGGAACTGGAAAAAGTAGGAAAGAATAGTCACATTGGCATGGAGGGGTGCTGATTAAATTTGCTTTATTATTGTGCTTGTAGACATTTCGGCATCTGATGATCATAGAGGTGCTTATGATATGCTAGTGTCACATTCTAAATGGCGGTGTTCAAACCTTTTAACTACTAAAATCTCTGCTTTTACAGGATATTACCAAACCCCTTAAGGATGAGTTTTGTCAGTCACTGAAGAGGAGAAGGGACTCATTTTCAGGCCTTAAACTGAAGCAAGAAATTCTTCTCTGTAAGCTTTCTTTATCCATTAGTCTTAACTCTGGGCTATAGCATAGTCATCTATCTTAATATTCTGCTCCTGGAATTTTCCTGGATTACATGCAAGCTTTCAGTGATGAGCTGTTCGGGAATCACAATTTCAACTTTAACTGACATTAACCTTTCATTTAATTTGGATGTTCATTGAATTATCATCAGAATGACTCTGGGATTGATATGGTGCAGCCCCACAAATGCGGAACCAACATGCCCACCACACAAAGGCAATAAAATAAAGAACAGGGGAAGCCTCCCACAAAATAGAACCCCATCCCCTCTCCTTACAATATACAACAGTACCAGCCCTTTCAATTTTCTACCTCCAGACCTTTTTACTCTCTGAGAACTTGAGATTTGTGTTACCATGATCAAGCATTTTTTTTGGGGATAATTTCATATTAACAACTCTTGTATATTAAATCTCAAAAATGCCATGCTCACTTTCATTTTATCTTACATACCCTTGCAAAATAACGTATCTTCTCTGATAAATTCCTAAATTCTTGCTTCTGCCTTTTCTGTATACTGGCTAAGGAACTACTATGTGAAACCGCTTTGTCACAGTTGCCTCCGCAACCTTCTATATTGGCCAACATTGTTAACAATCTTGACTCCAAGAACCCAGCATCTTCTATTCAGTTCCTCTCTAGAGAAGTTACCAAGATAATTGGCACTCCAAGCAATAGTCTATTTTCCAAAAGAATTCAAATAATCAAAAGGCATACCGCAGCTTTGCCCAAATCCATTGGGATAGCATCAGGAAATAGCTGAGTTTTCTTTAACCTCACTTGTATGGATGCAAATACCCTGAGGAATGAGGATTCCCCTTGTCTGGTTATGACAGATTCAACTGGCCAGTCCAAACACCAATGCTATCATAGCTCTATACGAGGTCAGCCCAAGACCACGGGGCACATTCTTTCTAGTTAAAGATAGATGGGTCTGAGCCTAACTGAAAGGATGATGACAAAGAGATCCGAATCCAAATATCCTCTGCACTTAAAGCAGCCACCAGTTGCAGTCGATGAGGAGACCTAGTACGAAGAACTGCTTTGTCTGATCTCAATGCCATGTTGACATGTCTTCTCTTAAGAAGGAAGATAATTAATGAGGGGAGATGGAGTCTCGTAGGCAGAGGAGAGTATGGAGTGACCTCCCGATGCCGGAGCACCCTGCTTCCAACATCAACTGGGTGCCCTTGGGGAAGTGGGCTCCATGGCTCTCTCAACCTTGGAGCTGCTGGTCCTGCGGAGAGTTAGGACATCTCAGGAGGGATTGCCCTTCGTCTCGAAGGCGTTTCTTTGCAAAAGTTGTCGCTGGCGGTCTTGCTCAGGCGAGGAGTAGCAGGGGTAGGGAGCTCTTCGGTCTCTCCCTTGTAGGTGCCTGGAGGTGTCCTTCGAAGAGTCGGATGTTCTTCGGAGCAAGTTGCGCTTGGTGAAGAGATGTTTGCAAGGGGTGATCGTGGATGGAACGGGATCCACGGAAGCTGTGCGTACTTGCTTGCGGCAAGATGGGCCGATCTGGCTTTGGAGGTGCATCGAGTCTCTAGTCGACTCTTCCTGATTGTTTGTCCGTTGGAGGAGGTTGCTATCAAGGCGGTTGTGGCTGGAGTTCTAGTCGATCGGAACTTGGTGGTGAGGATCTCACTTTGGGACCTCCTCATTGCCACCTTCTCTAACCCCAGGCCGGTTCTGGTTGTCCTTCGGTTGGTCTGGGTGCCTCTTGCCTTAATGAAGGAAGGTTTGCTCCGGAAGCTCATCGCAGGCTTTGGCGATTTGGTGGAGGTAATGGCTTGGCTCTCTGGCTCGGGGCCTATCCTTGAGGTCAAGGTCAAGGCGAGGGTCTCCTATATGCGTGATGTCCCAATGGTGGTGGTGGTGGCTAACGTTGAGGCCCGGAGCCTGGTGATCAGAGTCCATATGGACGATGGTGGCGGCCCTGGTCTGGCGAGATTAGGGTTTTTGCCTAGGCCGCTCGAGATTGAAGAAGCACATGCACGACACGTGAGGGTGGGGTGCTGACTAAATTCAAAGTTCGAACGGGCAGTATTGGTGACGATCGGATCCGGCGCGGGTCCGATAGTGGGGCCCGAGTACTTACCGGGGAAAAGCTTGTTACGACGGGATCCACCAAGGTTTGTTTATCGGGACCGATGGGGTCTGAACATGACCTTCTTCCCAACCCGTTTATCGCCTCTATGCGTCGTCCACCCTCGGTTCCCTCGGCAGACGGAATGGAAAGGCCCAATCTCCTCTAGTGGTCTCGACTATCCTCGATGGTCTTAGTGGAAGGGCTGATAAGGCTGTGGAAGCCCTCCTTGGCAACGTACGAGGAGGATCGCTCAGATGTAGGGTTACTCGGCTGGCACATTCAGCCTAGTGCGGTGCCCGTGGTCTGTGTGCTACAACATTTAGAAATGCCTAGGTGGAATGAGTCGGCGAACCCTATTATTGTCTAGGCGGCGAGGTAGGCGTCTTTATTCTGAGCCAGCTATTTTCTTTCAGACCTTTTTTTTTGAAGTTTTTTATATATACTCTATGAATTAATAATGCTATCGACTATCGACATCTCATATTTACTTATATACACATAATAAAATAATAAAATATCCAATTCAATTATAAATCATAATTTGCTGCAAGTCAGTAACTATTTTAAAGAATAATATAGTATTAAACACAAAGTTGCTATGCCAATATCTGCAGATGCGAGAACCATCTTTGAAGTCCCATGACTGTCACTGATTGCAGTTTTATATATGAGGGAAGTCTCCACATAGCTGCAGTCTCCGCTAGTTGCTATGGGAGGACAAACATAGTTGTATCCTAGGCGAAGACAAAGCGAACCTTTCATCATGGCCTTCATAGGTATGTCACACGAATGAGATGCATTTATACAAAGGACAATTGTCTAGGCCATGTATGAGTTATTGTAGAAGCATAAAAGTCTTTCAAGAAAAGGTGGAGATGTCCAACTAAAATATCATAAAAGAAGACGAGTCCGTTTCCGCCCAGGCGGGAATGGGGTGTGAAATCGCCTAAGCGGACCGCCTAGTCGGCGAGGTGGCCGACTTTTAAATCACTGGTGTGCTAGCCCTAGTTCATAGGCTATGGAGGATCGGCAGGCGTTGGAGCTCTCACTGGAGGTGGCAAGGAACATGGACCCTGTAGCAGTCCTTTCCGGAGGTGCCCTCCTCCCCACGTTGGCAGCTGGGCTCTCTGTCGAAAATGCTACTCCTTTTAGGAGGCTCTCAATGCTCTTCGTAGGATGAAGCTAATGGGATGTCGCAGCTTGAAGATGGTCAGACTTCAGGGTGGGGGGGAGGTGTGTTGTCGGGTCAGATGAAGGAAGTGGAGCTAATTCTAGAGGCATAAGAAGGGGGACCAATAGGTTTGGAGTTGGCGGGGGGGAGGCTCTGATGAGGGTTCTATCTTGCCCTAGGGTGACCGTGGCAAGGTGGAGGTTAAAGAAATATTAAACAAAGTGGAGAAAGTGGTGGAGTCTCAGGCGAGGCAAGTGGCTGATGTTATATGAATGTCTTTTGAAGGGATGGAGAAAGACCTTCATTCCATCTTCTCCAAAGTGCAGAGGAGGTGGCAAACGGGGGTGGCTAGGGGTGTGAGGTATGGGAAGATGGTAAGAGGGAAGGAGTGGGGGAGGGTAGCATAGAGGGTGAGGAGAGGCTGTAGGGGTGGTGATAATTGAATAATGAAAATTCTTTCTTGGAGTATTAAGGGTTCGGGAGGGAGAAAAAAGCGGGATGTCCTGAAGGACATTATTAGGAGGATGAGAATTGACATTGTGTGTATTCAGGAGACGAAGTCGGAGGAAGAAAGAGAGGAGGTATAAAGGGGATTGGGGGGTTCTAGGATGACTAAAGGTGCGTTTTCTCTGGCGGTGGGTAGGGATGGGGGTATCTGGTGCTGTGGAACGATTTTGTGGTGAAGGAGGTGAATAGGAGAGTGGGAAGGAATGGTATTTCTATTACCTTCCGGTGTGTGGATGATGGGTTTATGTGGGATTTGACGGGGGTCTATGGGCCCCAAGGAAGGGAAGATAAGAAGTTGTTGTGGGAGGAGTTAAGCTCCTGGCATGCTATTTTTGGTTACCTTTGGCTGGTGACAGGAGACATTAATGTTGTGTCTCGGTCAGAAAGATTTGAAGGGTTCTCTTGCTTGGGCCCTATAGAGGACTTTAGTTCCTTCATTCATCAGGTTGTTTTGATAGATGTGACTACATATAATGCTTTTTTCATATTGTCCAATCTCAAGCAAAATCCAAATTGTTCAAGACTTGACAGGTTTTGGTAACTGTTGAGTGGGAAGATCACTTTCCTAACCTGAAGGCGTCCTGTTTGCAACATCCGATGTCTTATCATAAGCCTATTTTTGTTGAATTCTAACCATCATTTTCGGTGCATACCAGTATTCAGGATAGAGAAGTCTTGTTTGAAGGAGGAGGGATTTATGGACATAGTGTCACTAGCTTGGAGGACCAGCTAAGTTCATGACTCTACTATGGCTACTATAGTGGGGAATTTGAAGGGAGTGACTAAGGCACTCAGTGTTTGGGGTGCAAGGAGGAAACCGGTTCCAACAACTGAAAAGGAGGATATCCTAGAGCAAATGAGTGGTCTTGATGCTCTAGAAGAGGTTGGACTCCTTGATGAGGAGGATCGTCAGAGAAGAGAGGTTGTATTGGAAGCAGAGGTCGAGGGACAAGTGGATGAAGGAGGGCGATAGCAATACAACTTATTTCCATGGGATTGCCTCAAGGAGGAGGAGGAGGAACCACATCTCTGCTCTTAGATCAGAGGACCAGGTCATCACTAGTGAGGAGGAGTTGGCAGCTCACATTTACTATTTCTATTCTTAGCTGTTTAAAGAGGAGGACCAGACTAGGCCTGTGTTCAGTGGGGGGTTTTAAGGCCACTATTGTAGATTCAGAAAGAGAAGTCTCGACTAGGCCTTTCTCTATGGAAGAGTTGAAAAATGCAGTTTTCTCCTTAGCCGGAGATAAGTCGCCTGGCCCAGACAGTTTTCCTCTATTGTTCTTCCAGCATTATTGGGAGCTTACTCATCCACTTTTGCTTTAGGCGGCCTTGGAGTTCCAGGAGGGGAAGGCTCATCTTAGGGGTATTAATAAGACTTACATTGTTCTTATTCCCAAGAGGGAGGGTGCTGAGGAAGGGTGTTAAAAGACTTAACATTGTTCTTATTCCCAAGAGGGAGGATGATGAGGAGTTGAAGGACTATAGACCCATTATTCTTTTAAATGGGGTCTACAAAATCATCTCCAAGATGTTAGCAGGAAGACCAGAAAAGGTGATTGACATGCTGGTTAGTAAGAACCAAAGTGCATTTATTAGGGACATACATATTCATGAAGGCTTCCTGGTGGCGCAGGAGTGTTTGCATTGTATAAAAGCTCAGCGCAGAAGGGGTATTGCTCTCAAGCTGGACTTTGAGAAGACTTCTGATAGGGTGAGTTGGTCCTATCTATTCGATGTCTTATACAAAATGGATTTTGGTGAGAAATGGGTTTCCTAGATCAGAGCATGTCTCCTCTGTTTTTTTTTTTTTTGGAAGGTGACTGAAAGTCACTGTTTCATTAATGAAGAAGAAGAAGAAGAAGATGGTACAAAATAAAACCCCATAGCCCATTACAACCTGGATGAGGCATACCCCAAACCAAGTCTTGCCCAAAACATGGAAGAAAATTACAAATATACTGATTTTATCCTGAAAATAAAACTAGAGATACAGAAAGAAGATCCTCAGAACAACATGCTTCTCCATAATATGTCCTTCTGAAGAATGACAGAACTTCCTTCATTCAGAATTCCAGCAGCTTTTCCCCACTCTCCCACCCATCTAAAGGTGCTGATCAGTAAATCAGAAGCACTTCTGAATTGATCGCTGAACTTCCTCCTATTCCTCTCACACCAAATAGCCCACATCAAAGCCGGGCAGATGATGAACCATAGATGTTCTTGACCAGGGTAAGGACATGCTTTAGACCACCAGTTTACAAGATCCAAAACAGAATAATGGTCCACCCAAGTGATTCCAAAGATTCTACATAGAATCTTCCACTGAACTAAAATAATGCCACATCCCAAAAACATATGGTTTTGGTCTTCCTCAAAGATAGCACAGAAAAAACATGAAGAACTCCCCGGAAGATGGAGTTTCTTGGCTCTCTTCCCCGTGAGTATTCTAGACCAAGCAATCTTCCATAGAAACACCTTAATCTTGTTAGGGGTATAGTTAGACCAAACCAAATACTTCCACCATACCCTACATCCACCATCATTCAAAAATTGAACAACAGATTTTACAGAAAACTGTCCATTAGAAGTCCATCTCCAAATTTTCCTATCATGATTCTCAGCACGGATTCTGACACTGCTGGTAAGATTAATCAGCTTCAAGAGTTCCTCTGTTTCAGCTTCAGTAAGACCCCTTCTCGGCTGCAGATTAATATGGCCTGGACTACCAGTAGACAATACATCTGCAACCGAAGCCTGTTGGTTTAGGGTTATATTAAACAGTCTACTGAATTGAGAGGAAAAGACCAATCTGGACCACCATAAATCTTTCCAAAATAGGATATCAGCCCCATTACCAACTTGGAGCTCACAAGAGATGGCCATGAAATCAGCATTCTTGACTATATTCCTCCAAATGGGGGACAACAAATAACTGTTAGATGGAGAAAGAGTCCATTTATTATCCTCGTGGTAATATAATTCATTGACAATACCTGCCCAAATGGTTTCCGGACTCTCCCCCCTTCTCTACAGCCATTTCGTGAGAAGGGCTTTATTAAAGGTTGCTACTCCACAGAGACCAATACCACCTTGATCCTTGCTCTTGCATACATTTTTCCGTTTGATTAACTGAATACCTCTCTTCACCCTTTTCCCTCCTGACCAGAAAAAAGCACTTCTGGCTGACTCTATGATATTCTCCACAGTCCTAGGAATTTTAAAATACATACATGGTAAGTGGCCAGTGAAGAGAGGATTGATTTGGACAATATCAATCTCCCTCCTCCAGAAAGAAAACTGCCTTTCCACCCTTCCAGCCTATGTTCAAATTTCTTAATTAAACCATCCCAATCCCGTACCCTGATTACACCATCCGATAGGGGCAAACCAAGATATTTTATAGGGAAAGAATTAATTCTGCACTAAAAAACATTTGCAATCTCCTGAAGTCTGGCCTGTGGTACATTTACCCCCACAACTTCAGATTTCTCATAATTAATTCGCAGTCCAATAATGGCTTCCACTAGGATCAACAACTTTTTAATGTTCTTAATATCATCATCGCTTCCTAGAGTGAACAGTAAGGTATCATCCGTGAACTGTAAATGAGATAAGATAATATTGCTCTGACCAATTTTGAACCCCTCAATCAGCCCCTGTTGAATAGCTTTGTCCCAAAGAGTACTTAAAATCTGACCAACCAGCAAGAAAGGAAGTGGTGACAAAGGATCTCCCTGCCTTAATCCTCTAGAGCTCTTGAAGTACCCACACAGTTCTCCATTAATTAAGACAGAAAATGTGGATGAGGAAGTACAATTCATAACACATGAGATCCATCTCCCATTGAAACCCATGAGTTCCATAGTTTTCTGGAGGCAACTCCAACTGATTCTGTCATAGGCTTTTTCAAAATCAAGCTTCAAAATGACACCAACCTTTTTTCTCTGCTTAAAATGGTGGATAGCTTCATAGGCTGCCATGTAGTTGTCCAAAATAAATCTACCTTGTAAGAAGGCAGATTGATTGCTGCCCACAATCCTGTGAATAACTTTTTTAAGTCTTGTTGCCAGGACTTTGGTTAAGATTTTATAGCACCCATTTAGTAAGCTTATTGGACGAAAATCAGCCAATTTCTCAGCCCCTTCTGTTTTCGGAATAATGACTAAAAAGGTTGAGTTGAAAACTTTGATCTTATCCGGATTGTCAAAGAACTCTTGTACCACATTAACCAAGTCCTCTTTAATTGTGTCCCAGGAAAATTGATAGAAGCCTAGTGAAAGACCATTAGGACCCGGAGCTTTATTGGGGTCCATACTGAAGACCGCCGCTTTAATTTCATCTTCCAAGAAAGGTGCCGCCAATGTTTCAGCTTCTGATACATCTAATATGGGAAGCAAACCTTCTTCAAGATGAGGTCTCAAGGGAAAGTCTTCCAAGAAGAGGTTTTTAAAGAAATCCACAAACCTTCTCTTAATCTCGTCAGGTTCTTCAATGACAATCTCATTATCTTTAATGTGGTCAATAGAAAGGAACCCCTTCTTAGCACTAGCCACCGCATGGAAAAAGTAGGTATTTTTATTTCCTTCCTTCAACCAATGTTCCTTAGCTCTCTGTTTACATTTAATTTCCTCCTTCAATAGCTCTTCGATCAACATATTCTTTAACTTCATGAGTAAGAGCATATCATTGGAAGAAAATCCATGCTCTCACTTTTTAATTCCAGATCTTCAATATTGTTCTTCAGAATCTGTCTTTCTTCTGAAACCCTCCCCAAATTCTGTTTAGCCCACTGCTTCAAACAATTTCTGATAAACTTCAGTTTGCCCTGGAAGTTGTACATTGCTGATTCGGCCTTTGGAGCTTCCTGCCACCATTTATTTAACAATTCTTTGAATCCTTCTTCCTTATGCCACTTCAATTCATACCTGAAAATTCTGACTTTCTTTCTCTTATCCTCCACAATGAAATGCAGAGGAATGTGATCCAAAACAGATCTATTTAACCCTTTAACTTGAGACATAGGAAATTTCTTAAACCACTCGGTGGAAATAAGGATTCTGTCGATCCTTGACTGCTTACTAACCTGCTGAAGATTGGACCATGTAAATTTTCTATTGGGGATATCCAAATCCATGAGTTTGACCTCCCTAATCCATTGATTAAAGCTAAGCATCACCTTACTCCGGTTCTGCACACCAGTCCTTTCCCAAGGGAATCTAACACAGTTAAAATCCCCCACAATGCACCATGCCTCAGAAAAAAGAGAATGTAGCCTGTATAGTTCTTCAAAGAATTCTTCCCTCTGTTGGTCAGTATGAGGGCCGTACATTGATGTGATAACCCATCTATTGCAATTAGACCTTCTACTCTTCCAATTGAAAGATACCGAAATACTAAATCTGCCCACATCATAGATAGACCCATCAAACTTATTCCCATTCCACAATATCAACTGTCCTCCTTTGAGTCCCTTAGCCGGAAGAATTGCAGCCTTATCTAGTAAATGCCTACCCAATCTTGGTAAAGAAAAACTGTCAAGGCTACTCATTTTAGTTTCTTGCAGACAGAAACAATCAAGGTGAAGAGATAAAACCAGATCTTTTACCGCTCTGGCTTTATAGTCCCCATTAAGCCCCCTGATATTCCATGAAATTAGATTCATGAAGGAACAATGTGTAAACCCACCTCCTTGATCCTCTTGCCTCTGAGACTGTCAACAAGAGTGTTATTTTTCACAAATTCTGTCTCTCTCTTTCCTATTTTAATGCCTCCTCCCCTTCCCTTTCTTTTGGCAGATTGTTACAATGCATCATTCCTTTTGAGTTTCTTCAGAAAACTCAAGACCATCTCCTCCCTGCCTAAGAAGGAAACTCCTATTCGCTGGCCAAATAATATGATTTCCTTAGACCAAACCTCCTCGTCAGACCTTTGTTTCACAGCCAACGGTACGTCACTTCCTTCATAAGGGATCATCTGGGCACACAGATTATCGGTAAGTAAGGACTCCTCTTCTGTAGACTTGTATAAACATAGTTCCGGTAAAAACAATTGAGGAATGTCCATATTGTTGAAGGGATGAACAGACTGCAATAACTCTTCCCTGCTGTCACAGTTAAGTTCGTCCTCTATAATCCTGTTACGAGAGGACCTCTGCTCGCCGTACCTCTCCAAGGTACCTTCCACAGTCCATATAGACCCTTTACCCTTCTGCCAGCTCCCATACTTAGAGTTGATAAGAGACCTTCCTCCACTGGGTGCTGCTTGAGCCCCACCGGCACTCTGTATTACGAACTCTGCTCGAACCAGTTCCCCTACCTGCAACCAGTTTAAACAGTTCCGAGAAATCACGGTTCACTGGAAAGTTAAGATCCGATACGCCAGGATCCTAGCGCATCGGGTCCCCGCTATGAACCAGATCCTCATTAACCGAAAACCCGCACTGTTCATCTCCCTCGCCCGATAACCACATCCCCTGACCATCTTGCGAGCCCCGCTCAAAACTCGTCTCGGGACCATCATGCAGAACCTCCCACATCCTTTTAATGGAATAATCACCCATCCCGGATACCGAAGACTGATCGTTCCTGCCCTTCGAGGGGTTTGGGAGCGCCCCAAGAAGCCCTTTGCCTTTATGAGGTCTCGGAACACCACAAGGAAAATAAACCCTGCTAGTGCCTACCTTCCCTTGACTGTTCAGCTCCACAGGACTCAGTTCAACCGAGTTCTGAGACATACAACCCCGACCTGACTCTGGTATGTGGTCGGATGTTATCAAAGGAAAGTGCTATTCAGGGAGCAGATTGTGGGGTTTCTGGCAACATGTGGATGGACATGTCTCTCATGTGTGGAAACGTATTTTAGAGACGACAGATGGTATGGTGGCTGCTACCCAAGTGCAAGTAGGTGATGGCAAGTCATGTTCCTTTTGGTTTGACAGATGGGCTGGCTTTGTGCCTCTTTGTCAGGCTTTTCCCAGATTGTTTGCCATTGCTTCTGATCTTGGGGTTTTTGTGGAGCAGATGATGGATATGGGGGTATGGACTCCACAGTTTAGAAGAAAACTGAGGGAAGAACAGTTCTTGGAGCTGGTGGCCCTTATGGGGTTGCTTCAGGGGTACTCGTTGGATGCCTCTCAGCCTGATACTCTGCATTGGATGTGGAACCCTCAAGGAGTTTTCTCTGTCAGATCAGTTTATGCTATTATTGCGGATGGGGGATGTCGGATCCCTCTTCTATCTCATATTTGGAAGCCCAAATCCCCCCTAAAAGGTAAGATTTTGGCTTAGAGGATTTCCAATGGGAAGCTTCCAATGGTTGATAGATTGATCAGGTTTGGGTGTGATGTCCCTCCCACATGCTGCCTTTGTGGGAGGAGAATGAAGGGATTGATCATCTTTTTGTGCGCAGTGTTCCTTGTCTGAGATTTGGTCCACCTTGTTTCAGAAGTTTCATGTGGTTAAGGACATTCAGCATTCTGTGGTAGACTTGGTTAGCCATTGGGCCTGTCACCTACCTTGTAAGGGGGATAGGTTTCTGTGGTGGTTGGTTCTTCAAGCTACATTGTGGGCTTTATGGACACAGAGAAACAAGAGGATTTTTAGAAGGGAGGCTGCTTCTCAGGGCAGTATTTTGTCTTTTGTTTACAGTAGGGTGAAGGAATGGATGTTAGCTAGGTGTAGAGATCATGTGGTAAATTCTTCCATTTTTGCCCTTTTGGAAGCTTATACGTGATTCACCACCTTGGTGTTTTGTAGAGTGAGGTTGAGAGTTTTTGTTCTACACTTGTAAATTTTATGTTCTTTTATAATACAGTGGTATTCAAAAAAAAAAAAAAAACAATGCCATGTCGATATGTTGGGGGGAAGAGATCCTGGAAAGACCTCAAGACAATCTTAGAGAGATTGACATATTCTCTTTCTCTCATATATTCTTGATCATGGTCCCAATTTCCACCCTCCATTGCTAACCCTTGGAAAGAAAAGATATCAGAAAGACCTCAAAGTGATGTTGGAGAGATCAACAAGACTCTGTGTGCGTGCACGCAACTCCACCCCCCCCCCCCCCCCCCCCCCCCCCCCAAAAAAAAAAAAAAAAGAAAAAAAAAAAAGAAAAAGAAAAAAAGAATCTCTATCTGATGTCAGATATCCACCTGCTCTTTTCTCATTTTCTAATGGTGGCAAAAATGCCAAATCAATGTTCTCAGAGGAAACTTCTCTGCAGTGGGTTGAATCCTGGCATTCCATCATCTCTGGCAAACTCAAAGTGAAATGAGTGTAGTTTCCACCTGTTACGACTTTTCCACTTTCAAATGGTGGCAGTGAGATATCATTGTAAAGTATTGGTATATTTAGAACTGTCTTCATGTTTGTTTCAAGTTTGCATGAAGTTTAGAGGGAAGTGAAAGAGTGATCAGATTGTCATTAATGTAACTGAAACATTATGTCATATGTTGACTATAAATTAACCACACTGTATGCTAAAGTCTGTTGATTCTTTGCCATAGGTCTTGTTGATCAGATTATACATTCAGGGGAGAACATTGACACAGTGGAGCTGCTCAAGCATCTCCACCCAATGGTAGCTTGTGCACATATAACCGTGAACAATGTTATATGATAATAGGGTTGTTATTTTCGTGAGCTGTGTACTTCTATTGCAGGTGTTGTTGGGAATTCCATTGTTAGAAGGAACAAATCCTGCATCATGCTTTCCTCGTTTTGCCATTGGTTATGAAGCAACTTGCTACAGTTATATTTGGAGTGAGGTTTGACTTGTGAACATTTGTCGATCAAATTCTCATATTCTAAAAGATGGAAAACATGACAGGTTGTTGTGGTTATTTAGGTTTTCGCTACTGACATATTTGCATCAAAGTTCCAAGAGGATCTTTTAAATCAACATACAGGACTTCAATTCAGGAATAAGGTGTGCTGTTCTTCTTTATATTCTCTGAATGTTTATTGATTTGCACTTGAGAGCTTTGATTTCTGAGGCCTATCTGCTTTTGTTTCTAATGTCAGCATCATGGCACGCGCACCCCATGGAGCATGGCTTAAAAAATCAATTTCAGAATTGAAACTGACAAGTGTTGGTTCCAATTCCTGTTCTTGTTCAGGAATGGAAGTGGCCAGTATACATACGGCCTGGGTCTGAAATACAAGCACAGGGCAGGGTGAGCGGGGGATCCATTTGTCTCACGGCCATTCTATAGAACTTCGAGCTTTAAGGGGACATGTCGATCACAGAGGTGTTGGGAGACACGTCTCTACCTCAACCAACCTGCCTTGACTTGGTTGGCATCTTCTCGGATCTTTCCACTTTCTTGAATGATGAAACCTAAATACCAAAAGTTACTATTTCTAGGAATAACTTGACCATCAGTTGTAACCAAATCCTTTTAGTCAACCCTCAAATTACTGAAAATAAATTTCATATGTTCTGACTTAGTTCGACTGATTGTAAGACCTTAGGTTACAAAACATCCTTCCATCATTATAACTTATCAGTTAAACCCAACAATCTCATCAATTAGAACAAGGGATACAATCATGCAGATGTCTAGTCACTTCACCTATAACTAAATTAAAGGGAGAAAGGACAAATGTTGACCCTTGATGTAATCATATAATAACATTGAACTCAAATGTGAAATGTCTCTTTAGCAATAGCTTCTCTATTTACTCTCTTAAAATTTTATGTTGTGGCCCATAAGTTCTATATGACGGTAATTATTATCATTTTGCATATAATAACCGGAAAGGACTAAATGTTGACCCTTGATGTAATCATATAATAACATGAAACTCAAATGTGAAATGTCCCTTTAGCAATAGCTTCTCTATTTACGCTCTTAAATTTTTATGATGTGGTCCATAAGTTCTATATGACGGTAATTATTATCATCTTGCATATCTCCTTTCTTTTCGAAGAAAGGAACTACAGTACTTGTCAAATCATTCAACGTACTCCTTTCTTTTAAGATCATCTTATTAAAAAGTCTAGTCAACCATTTAATATTTATATCACCTTCACTTTTCCAACCTTCAAGAGATATATCGTCCAGTCCAAGAGCCTCACCCACTTTTGTCTTTAAAGCATCTTCAGCTTTTGAGGCTCCAATCTACTGAATGTAATAATATTTTAGTGTTAATTGCCTTCTTGGTTCCCTCAAAGGATAAGCCTCTGAAATGATCCTCATTTAATAATTTTTCAAAATACACCTCTCCTTGATCTCATAATCTTTAATTAGAACCCCTTGATCCTCACTATTAATATATCTAACGTGATTTAAATCCTTAATCTTTTCCCCTAGCAAGTTTTTGATCCTCCTTACTAATATATCTGGCATGATCTAAACATGATTTAAATCCTTAGTATTTTTCCCCTAGCAAATTTTTGATTCTCATTATTAATATATCTAGCATGATCTAAATCCTTATTCTTTTTGCCCCTTAGGTTAGCAAGTGTAAGCATTTTCACTCCCAAGTTATGGTGCAATTTTTCAAAAGCCTTTAATTTACCTTCACTAACTATTTTCTTAGTATTTGTTTTTATAATTTTGTATTCTTTAAGGTTCGATCATTTTTTTCCATGTTTCAGAATATTATCATTTTTCTTTTAAAGTTGTTACTCCACCACCAGACCTTTTTTCTAGAAAACTTGTTACCATTAGGTTCACACAAGATTTCTTCAGCTTCTGTTTATTTCCCTTAGAAATTTCGTATATCTTCTTTTTTAATAGTTGATTTTTAATGCATCTAATTTTCTCTTTTCAAGTTCCACCTTTAATCTTATGGAAACTATACGCCACATCTTTTTTCTTCCGCTTTTGGATGTGAACACGCATCACTAAGATTCTATGTTGATGGGCTAAACTTTCCTTAGAGATGACTTTACAATCTTTGCTTAATGATTAGTCAACATACCCAATAAGAAAATAGTCTAGTAGACTTTTATGTGTTCCATTCTATAGGTTATTAAGTGTTAATTTCTCTTTTTAAAACAGTATTAGAGTCTTAATCTCTCTTTTTAAAACAAGTATTAGCAATTATTAAATCATGGCAAACAAGAATGGCATCACCCGCGCTATTTCTATCACAAAAGCCAAAGCCACCATGAACCCTCTTGTAGCCGCTATTAAACTTCCCTACATGACCATTTAGATGTTTGTCAACAAAAGACCTCTCTATTAGAAATATCTTAGATTACCCTATCAAAATTCTTCCCATTTTTTTAACACCCTTTTCTAGTCCATCTTGAGGTTTATAAGCACTAGAAATTTCTTCACATAGTACAAGTTTAACTAGTATGTCCATCTCCTTCCTCCAGACTTATACAACTGTCTTTTAACTTTTTATCTATAATAATATCTACATCATGTCTATTATCATTATTTTTGCTTACATGCCATGGTTTATAGTGATCAATTTCTTTAGCTTTAGATCCCTTCCACCTATTTTTTGTACGTAAGCTATGTTAACCCTCTGATCTCATTAGTTTTAGTAATTCTGTGTTCTTACCACTTAGTAAACGTGTTCACCAACCACTAAACATTTGCTTAAACAAATAATAGGTTTGACCAACTCCCATGTGCTCATGCTATAAAGTTTGTGATGCGGGACAGCTATCACTATGGATCCGAACACGATCTACAGTCTGAGATCAGCGGGGAACACCACAAAAGATAGCAGATAACATCAAGCAAAAACCATTTCCATGAGAGTACCCAAGTGACAATAACAAGAAGCAAAGTAGGAAGCCGACCCTCACAGTGAGGAAATGAACGGATTGATGGTAGTGAGGACTACCCGCTGTCTAGGGCAGCATTCCTAGGTCAAGGTCATAATCTGGTACCCGGGAACGGTTCCTTAAATACTCACAACCAGCAATGAAACTAAAATATATCGGGTTAGGAACCTAGTTCTCACAAGAACGAGGCATATTAGACATGATACACTAAAAGAGTCGGCATTAAGGGAAGACTATCAAATTTACCTGCCCGCTAAAGAACGGGGAACGCTGGCCGAGGAAGCAAGTCTGCACTCAGTCGTGATGGGCCAAAAATCCACAGAAAGACGGACGCTGAGAACGTAGGCTCTGGATGGGCCGGTATATTGGGCCACAATGCACTGAAGCGGCACATATCGTGGGGTACGTGCTGGCGGTGGCGAGCAGGCCCTGGCGGGGACATCGAGGCGAGTGAGTGGGAACACCCTTAGAGGGGTAGCATGGCGTGATTGGGTGTGGTGCACCAGCTCAATCGACGAAGTTGGGGGGGGGGGGGGGGGGGGGGGGGGCGAACACTGCAAGGCTGCCAGTGGCGTCAAGCGGGAACCACCTACTCGGCACGGGCATCGAAGCGAACTTGCGTGGACGTGGTTCGTTTACAGCATGGCGATGGTGGCGGTTGTAGGTCATGCGTGTGGGTATGGGCGACGAGGCCCGTTCGCACAAACGCCGGCGGATCGCCGTGTGGTGGCTTAGGGGCGAGTGGGCTTGCGCACGGGCGAGAGTGGTGCAAATGACGAGGTCGTCCTGAGCGAACACTGCGGTGGCACGGGCAACAATGCAGGTGAGTGAGAAATTGACCGAGGAAGAAGATGAGAAGGAGAGAGTGAGAGAGGAAGAAAGAGAGGAAGGAGAGGTAGGGGACGACGCACATGCCAAGGTAGAGAGCGGTAGGATTTCACGCCCTCCCTTCACAGGAGCCTAGGAGAACGTAGACGCACACATGGCGGCTAACACTCGAACGGTTTTTTTTCTTTCATTAATCAATCATCAATGATTCTCCCACAGGGGATACAAGAATATATATAGAGAAACCCTAAAACCCTTATGAAGTCCTAATAACAAATTGACTAAAACAACCCTAGGCTAAGAAAATACAAGAAAATCGCAAGGCTAAGAAACCCGGGATCGGGTCCCGGATCGGCCAATCCAAAACTGATCGGATCGGCCGATTCCGATCCGAGTCAGCCCGATCGTGGCTGAGTCAGGCTCGGCTGGTTCGGATAGCAGTAAAAAATGGGAAAAAATATGAAAAAATGTGAAAAAAATATAAAACACAAGTCTAATGCATAATTGTGTTGAAATACATTGATTTGAAGTACATAAGATGTTGTTGGACAAAAAAATCTTGAATAAACTTACATATATGATAATGAACTTACATTTATTTCAAACGTACATTATGCCGAATGAACATATGGCTTACATACTCAGTCCATGACATATAGCTCTGGTAGTATTGTTCATATTGCATCACATACCGGCTATAGTTATCCGTATTGGTATAAATGACTGACAATTGTGGATATTCTAGACAACCTCCTGAATAGTCGGATGTATCAGAATGTTGAGGAGGGTAAACTACATATCCAGTAGGCTGACTATACCCTTCGTATGGAGAATATGATGATGCATCTGATAGTTGCTCCTGATATTCTCTCTCCCTCCTAAGTTCTTCTTTGGCCTCTGCACACTGAGGAGTTTTACCTTTGGCCTTCCTCTTTGATCTGCTGAATATTTGAATGGAAGATTCTTCACGTCCTGCTCTGCTACCATGATGTTCATCTTGGGTAGCATATGTGTATTCTTCTTCTCCAGTGAATTTAATTGGTGGAGGTGGGGCTGGGGCACTGGTAGCATCTCCGCCATCCTCAGAACTGTCGGAACTCGTCTTTGATGTCGAGTCATTTGAGGTTTGATATAGGACCTCATCATTTGGTTCTGGCGTTTCATCCTCTTCCTCGATAGTCTCCAGATCAGCAATCTGAATTCAAGTATCACTCTTCTTTTTGTTTGGTGCTTGTTTTTTGCTCTTCTTCCGACGTTTTGGAGGAGGAAGTTGAAAATCAGTAAGTAGTGGAACATTATCTAACTCACCTTCCGCCCATTCCCGATCATTTGGGTTGAATTCAGGCTCATTTGAGGTGCTTGCATCAACCCATGTATTTAGTGGATGTTGCTCTTCGAACAGCTCATCCAAGTCTATGGGTTCTTCTACATGTGTCGTCTCTGTGGCTTGTCCGGAAATTCTCTTTTTCTCCTGCCTTTGAAGGTTCCTTATGAGCTCCAGATTTTTTAGCTTCAACCTCATGTTATAATGACAGAATACTAGCTTCTCTAGACCGCTTGACTCCAATCTATTCCTTTGCTTGGTGTGAATCAAGCTAAATGTGCTCCAGTTTCTCTCACAACCTGATGAAGTGGTTGTTTGACTTAAGATCCGAATTGTGACATAGGCTAGATCTTCATACCCATATGCTTTTCCATGATCTAGCCACCAGTCAGCTGTAAATAGAAAATTGGCCATGTCAACAATGTGTAAGCTATAATTAAAAATTAAGTAGAACATTTGGTTAATAATTTTCAAACCTGGACTCAAAATTTTGGCAGGTCTTTGAGCAGTACTTGACCCAAAGTGGTATAACATCATTCTGTAATCATACATTTGCTTTCATGCCATTATTGCTCTGTCCTTATCTGCAAGCATGCGCTTAATAACAGACTTAGCCCCCATCAACACTTCCGAGCAACTATCATAATTATCTTTCTTCCCATCAGTTCTAAACATATACTGAGGGTTGAAAAAATAACCTAAGTAAATAAGTCGAAGTTAGTTATTACTTAAGAGAAATGTGTATACAAATAATACATATAGAAAGTTAGTAGCTTACCAGCTGCATGAAGATCGTGATGTAAAGTGTGTTCTCAACGTCTGTCTATTATGTCCCACCACTTCACATAGGTTGTTAGATTGTTAAGTTGAATGAGCTCCTTAGTTCTGTCCATAGCTTCATATAAATATCCCATATCCGATCTTCTTTCTCCATCACAAGATCGCAAGACACAGACAAGCGGTTCTACAATATTTAACACCGCTTGCACCCCCCTCCAGAATGATCTAGACTGAATTAGATCAGTCACTTTCTTATCTTTCTCTCTGACCTTAGTTGGTACATGCCGCAATATGTGATTCTTCCAATCTTCCGATGCCACCATTCTAATCAAGTTGTTCTTTTGTTGACTTAAACTATCTAGAGAGATATATTGAGATGCAAACCTGGTGGCTCCCGGACGAAGCAACTTTCTTCCATGAGTATGTGTGCGCATGATATCCAGAATGTTGTTGTGGTTGTAGATGAATGTAGTGATAAATCGACCACTCTTGACCACTCCATCTACCATCGGATTAGAGCAAATGTCTTCTAACATCAAGTCAATACAATGAGCAGAACAGGGAACCCAGTATAGATGTTCTCTTTTCTGTATCAACATTTGTCCAGCTAACTTGAACGCCGCTGCATTGTCCGTAACCACTTGGATAATTCTTTTTTCGCCCACTTCTTCCACTATTTGATCCATTAATTCATATAGGTATTGGGCATTCTTTATTTTTCCAGATGCATCAATAGACTTCCAAAATATAGTTCCGGCTTTGCAGTAAATTAAGAAGTTGATCATACTTCTTCTTGTTATCCCTGTAAAGTTCAAAACGTGATAAGAAATCGGAAAGAGACCCATTTTGATTTAAGAAAAAATAAAGATAAGATAAGAAAATGAAGATAAGATTTATGTACCTGTCCATCCATCGTACATTAAAGTACATCCATACTCATCCCAGATCCTTTCAAATGATGTAATGTATGTTCGGATGTCATCAACTTCCATATCCAAGTACTTGTTGTATATCTCATATGGGGAAGGTCCCTCAACCCCTTTGCCAACTTCTTATATGGTCTCGATCATGGACTCATAATATGGCCCCTTGACAGTATTAGCAGATATACTGTTATAGAAAAACCACCTAGATGTAGCTCTCCCTATCTTCTCCTTGTAAAGTTTTAAGTTCTTGAATGTAGTACTAATAGAAGGTTGTTTATCCCTCTTCTTGGGGAGGAAGGGATCTATTGGACCTACTTTAGGATCTCTAGCTCTAGTGAACTCCTGAGGCAGCTCCTCGCATACATTAGTGCTCATGCCGGCGCTAGTGCTCCCTTGTGCAGAAGGTGTGGAGCCACTTCCTTGTCCTCCATATCTTCCAGTTTGCCGAAATAAGTCCTCATCTGTAAAGGACCGCCGGCTTGCTTCCATTGCACGTCGCAATTCTAAAAGAAAAAAATTTAATCTACTATAACTATTTGTCTGAAAATGTTAAATGAAGAACATGAAAATAAGTTAAATAAGAAACTTACTTGTATCCCAATCATTAACATTTATAGGTTGATTACTTCCACCAAGTCGGACTTTAGTATCAGACCTTCGCGCTGGTTCAGACAATTCATCTCGAATTTCCTATTTTCTTCTGGCAGTACTTGTTTTGCTTGATTCCTTCTCCTTCATATAAGTTCGAAATTGGATCATAACCTTAGAAGGAACTCGAGTACATGCTGCAACTTCACTTTTTATTCCAGCAAGATGTTGTTTGAATCGGTAGACCCTGCCAGAGACGACCCGGTTGCAATATTTGCATTGTACCTTTCGTTGGCCCATGTTCACCGGTGTGCAATGACCCCAAGCAAGATCAGCGCTAGGAGGATTCCCGGATGACCGCTCAGCAACACTTTGAGATGCCATTCCTTCACAGCACAAGAAGATGAGAGATCACGGAGCTTGTAGTAGACTAATAGTGACCTCGTGGGAGAGACGGAGAGAGAATTCTATGATCGAGAGAGTGGGAGAGAGAGCAAGAATGTTAGGAGGCTCAAAAGAAATTTGTAGAGCCTTAGGAGGGCCTTGGGGGGGTTTAAATAGACCCCTAAGGCCCAAACTAGCCGTTGCTGGCCGTTTGGGAACAGCCAGCAACGGCTAGTTTGACCCCCAACGGCTAGTCAAACTAGTCGTTGGGGGCTGGGTCGGGCCGATCCGAGCCGACCCGGCCCGATCCGGTCTCGGATCGCCCGATCCGGCTCGGATCGTCCGATCTGAGTCCTAGACTCGGTCAGGTTACTCGGGATCGGCACGGACGGCCCAAAATCGGACCGACTCGGCCGATCTGTACCGATCCGAGCGGAGTTTTTGAACCTTGGAAAATCGTACTAAAATGCAAAAAAATAAATAGAAAAGACTGAAAATGGCCCTCTAATGGGCCACATACAATCTCAAAAGAGGCATATGCGACCTTAAAGTGTCTCAAGCAACTGAAAAGTCCTCATCAAGTCAGATCGAACTCTGAGTAGCTGATGGGGCCCTTCGATGACTGTAAACGTGGGTCGGGTTGAACCGAACCCGTATGCGTGTGTCGTCACCAATCCTCCTGGACTGAGAGGAACTCGACCCCATTGAGTAAGGGTCTTCCCCTTGGGAACTCTCGTCACACATGCATGGTGGCTGCTCTCACATGCATTCATTCCATCAATCAATCACCAATTCTTCATTAATTGTTTTCCACAAGGATACAGGAGTATAAATAGAGAATCTCTAGAAGCCCTAACTACAAAAATGACCAAAATAACCCTTAAGCCAAAGAAATATAGAAAATCGCACAGAAAATATAAGAAAATAGAAAAAAGGCTAAATGGTCCCCAAACGGGCCGTACACATGTCCAAAGTGCCCATAAATAGCTGAAACACAAGTCAACCACAAATAGATCATCATTAAGACACAGAGAAGTTGGAGTTGCTATAGACGTCTTTCGACGACGGTAAACATGGGCCGGGTCAAACCAGACTCGTGCTCTGGTGTCCTCACCAATCCTCCATGGCTGGGAGGAACTCGACCCCATCGAGTAAGGATCTCGACCGCTCTAGTACCGCTCCAGGAGATCTGGGTCAATCTGCTGTAGCTCCTCGTTTGTAATTCATGCATCCTCGGTAGTCAGCCGTCCCCTCCAATCAAGGATGGCAATCTCGGTATCCGGTATCGATATCGATAAGTAACAACCTACACATTTAGTATATGGTCAATCTGCTTATGCTGTGCTGGAATAGGGCTGGAGGTGGACTCTCATAGGTGGAGTCACTCACAAGGGAAGGAGAAGGCTCGAACAGGTTACTAGGTATCACTATTGGGTTCCAATAGGCTACTAGATCTAAGACATCGAATGTGGAATTGATGCCATAGTCTGGTGGTAAGTCAACAACATACGTGTTCGGCCCAACTACTTAAGCATCTTGAAAGAACCAGCTCCACGAGCTTGCAATTTCTTCACGATTTTAGATGGAACCGTACAGGTCTAATCCTGATCATCACGTAGTTACCCTCCTGGAACTCCTGTAGCTATCAATGTGCATATGCTATCTTTTTGTATCGTTCATTACTGATCTCAATGTGACGACGTGCGTTATCATGCAAACTTCTAATATACTCGGCTAATGACTCTACAGACTCAGATGTACGGGACTGGATGGGCAGAGGAACTAGGTCTATGGGTCTCCTAGGTCTATAGCCAGTGACTATCTCAAATGGACTTATGCCTGTAGACTTATTGACTGGAGTATTATATGTAAACTCTACGTGCCACAAGATCTGATCCCAACTACGTACATGCTCCCAGTCTTAGGCAGCCTATGGAAACGAACCACTCCCTCATAGAATAAATGGACTGCTTTACATGCATCAGAGGTCTTCGAACAGGAGATGAAATGTGCAATTTTGGAGAACCTATCGACAACGACCAAGATGGAATGGTGCTTACGGATTGTTCGTGGCAAGCCTAAGACAAAATCTATACTGACATCCTGCCACAGACAATCAGGCACATGAAGTAGGATATATAAACCGGTATTCTACTTCATATGCAACATTGAGCGACAATACGGGTCATATCGCACTTCAGACTAGGCCAGAAGAACCAGTACTCAACCAACTCGATGGTCTTGTTTTAGTCGAAATGATCAGTCAAACCACCAGCATGAATCTCCCAGATCAGAAAATTGCGGACCGAAGTCTGTGGGATGCACAACCTCGATCCACGAAATAAGTATCCATCTTGAAGAATATACGCACTGTGCTCTCTCGACGGTCCGGCCTGAAGGACTGCGTGGGTCGAACTGAAATCAAGATAACTAGAGTACTCCTCTCAGAGCCTCTCAAATTTGGTGACCTCCACGCTGACAACTGATAGAAGAGAGGAACGACGGCTTAGCCGGCCAGCCACACAATTCTCCACATATGCTTGATGTCTCGGGACAAAAATGTAGGCGTAAAGAAACTCAACCCAACGACTGTATGGAAGAACCTTAGGACCTCGTGGTCCAAATACAGAACAAACTCCTATGGTAGTAGATAGTGACTCCAATGTCTCAATGCCTGAACTACTGTATAGAACTCCTTGTCAGGTGGAGTACTTCAACTTGGCATCATTCAATTTCTCGCTGAAGTAAGCAACATGGTGGCCCTTCTGAGTCAAAACCCCACTTATGTTGACACCAGAAGCATCGCATTAGACTGCAAACACCTTCGTAAAATCAGGTAATCAAAGGACGGGTGCTTGTCTCATGCACTCCTTGATATCACGAAAGGCCGAAGATACGACCTTCGTCTAAACAAAGGCTTCCTTTCGAGTGCAGTCAATGATCGGAGCCGTAATGGGGCTGAACCTGCGAATGAAGCAACGGTAGAAGGTCGTCAAGCCGTGAAAATTCCGAACATCGTGAATAGGCTGCAGCTCGGGCCACTCTTCAATCCCTCTGACATTCTCCAGGTCAATAGAAACATCTTCAGCAGAAAAACTCCAAGAAGATCTTCAGGTTAGCATACAGACTCTCTCTCACAACGAAGGACGATAAACACTTGGCATAGGTGCTCCACATGGTCATCTCTAGAACGGCTGTAAATAACAGATATCGTCAAGGTGCACGACCAGAATGACTGTAAATGAGGATATCATCAAAATACATGACTAGTAAGACATCAATAAAGGGTCATAGCACCTGAGTCATCAGTCGCATGAAGGTACTAGGGGCGTTGGACAGCCCGAAAGATATGACCAACCACTCATAAAATCCGTCCTTCGTCTTGAATGTTGTTTTCTACTCATCCCTAGGTCGAATCCTGACTTGGTGATAGCCACTCTTCATATCAATCTTTGAAAGCATTGTAGCTCCCGCCATCATATTGAGCATATCATCCAAGCAGAGAATGGAAAAACGGTACTTGATCGTCATGCGGTTTTATCGCGCGATTGTCCACGCACATCCTCTAAGTACTATCCTTCTTTATAGCTAATAGTGCGGGGATTACGTAGGGGCTCGTACTCTCACGAACTGAACCCTCCTCATGAGCTCTTCAACTTGTCTTTGAAGCTCAACGTGTTTGGTGAGATTCATATAGTAATGTGACATGTTGCGTAAGGTGGATTCCAGAATCAAATCGATAGCGTGCTGGATGTCACGTATACAGGAAAGATATCCTAGAACTCCTAAAGGAGAGAGGCGACCTTAGTTGGGTGCTTGCTCAGAGTCTCGTCTTCAACCTCTCTCACCGCCAAAGCAAAAATAGGTTTGCTCTCATCAAGATCATGCTTGAGCTTCCTGGCGCTGATCAGTAGTAAGGTCACAGTGGGTGGTGCACTAAGGACAAGATCTCTATGGGCAGGAGTGCTACTTGGCTGAGTCGAGCTGGGAGCGGTAGGAGTGGTCAACAATGCCATGCCAAGTGTGGCAGGGGTGCTAGAAGGTGCATCACTAGAAGAGGCAGGGGCACTGGAAATAGGAGTAGAAGAGGCAAGAGTGCTTGGCTGGGTGGTCTCCTACTGCAAACATGACTTCGACCGGGAAGGTTGCAAAGTGATGCGCAGGTCACCGTAAGGGAAAACACAAGTGAAGGACCGGCTGTAGAGGACCGCATCCACATCATAAATCCATGGCCTGGCCATGCTAATGCTCCCAACCTCCATCGACAAAACATCGTACCAAATCTGATCCTCATATAATGGGAAATAGTATTGGAACGAGGCAATGTGTCTGAATCGGAATGGACGTAGAATCAACCTAGGACACACACTAGGGGCGAGGGTGACCAATGGTAGTCAGCTCAAGGCGTGAAACGGTGCGAGGGGAGGTGGCATTGATGCAACTTCCTCTATCATTGATCACTTTACATACTTGACCATCCATGCGATAGTAGGTGTAAAAGATGAAAGTGCGACGCCAATCATCACACTCCTTCGACTGGGATGCAACAAACGGCACCAACCCGGCCCTCATCTGGTAGGTCCTTAAAGTCCTCCACTCGAAAATGCTCAGTCCGAATACAACCGACCATCTTGCTCTCAGATTGAAACTCATAGGCCATATCGACTCTAGCCTCATAACTCAGATCCCGTGACAAGGGTGGGGGCTCCTATGAATCAGTGCTCTCAATAGCTAGGGTCCTCGAAGGGCACTAATAAGCATAATGTCCAAGCTTCTGGCACCTAAAGCATCGGTCACAAGATCCACCCCTTTAAGAAGAGTCTCCCATGCCCAGGGCCTTCCTTTTATCCTCCCGCCCGACAAGTGGTGCGTCAATCGGAGGGCAGGCAGAAGGTGCAAGCAAGGTAGCTGCTAGGTCCCTTTGAGGTGGGAATCGGGGTTGGGGAACATGATCCTGGCGAGCAAGCTCCGTAGGTCTGAACGATGGACCTCTTTGCTGAGCTCCCATCACGACACGTTAATCAATAGGGTGCTCGTAAGTCGGCCTAGCGCGTGGGGGCAAATCTACTTCTAACTCGACCTGATAGGCATGCTCGATGGTTGTTACATGCTGACAGAACAACTCCTACTGGTAAACACAGTGAAGACCCTTCTGAAATTGGGAAAGAGTTAGCGCACTCTCCTCACAGGTTCCATGCCTCATTAGGTACTCGTCAAACTTAGCAATCTACTTAGAAACAACAATGGGCTCCTGATTGTTCATCGATGTTCGACCAATAGGTCTGAGCCTGACCCGTCAACTTCATTATAGCAAAGCGTGCTCGCCGAGCGTCCGACATGCCCATCTAATCAAAGTAGTGGTTCATATTGGCCTCCCAATCAAGATAGTCCTTCAGGTCCAGGGAGCCATCAAACGTGGGAGCCTCAGCACGAGCGACTCGACGATCATCTTGGTCCAATTGGTAATGATAAGGCCTTTGCTCATCATCAATGTCATCCCGACTACCCTAATCTCCTGGGTGTCGGTATCGCCTCCGGTCACCACCAAAGCCCACCTAATCAACCCGAACTCTTGGAGGCTAGTATCCCCTCGAATCATTCCCCATACCACCCTGATGATCTCAGTCCTGGCGATTAAATCATTCATCTTGAATAGGCCAATCAACTCGGTCATCACGTTCATAATGGTCCTTCTGAAACCTCTATCGCCTCTGATCAAAACCCCAATCATGATCGTGTGGCCTATCTTGCCCCCTAAATCTACGTGCAGCTGGTTTGTATGTGCCACCCATCTCATCGAATGAGTCATACTTATGCCCATCGTCCTTAAGCAGGGTACTAAAAAAGCCTAGGCAAGTTAGAGGGCCCGTACTACCTACGTAACCCTTCGTTTGCTTCGAGGGTCCGTAGAATAGAAAGTGCCTTCTAAACAACTCGACAGAAGGGAAGGGGCCCACGTATTTGCATGACCCCTGCGGATTTGACCCTACTTACACCCCGGGCCAATCCCCGAGCGGTCCAGCTCACTCAATGAATGGGTTGGAACAAGGGGATCATCTGCTCCCTATTGGTCAGAAGGGGAAGCTTTAACGATGCATCAGTCTCTCATCTGTCTACACACTAAACTCAGAAATAGGCATCTCAATGCCGTAGAGCTGATTGCTAAAGTGAAGGAGGAGATCGAGGGAACCCATTGAATCGACTCCTTGTCTTGACTGGTTGTCTCTTCACATCATGTAGGAACGTGCTCTGATGTTCGTGAAGTCTACGTTCGGTCCTTCCTTTTAAAGAATCAGCACGAGAGGCATCTATCATTGATTCAATAATAACCAAAACTTGCGCATACGTGGGCGGGAAGGGGGCCCCACTACTTCTTCATTTAGGGGGGTGGGGGGACAAGCCTCACAACTTCCTACTGGGCGAGAGGTGCACCTAACCCACCTACCCACTCATCAATCACGGTGTTCAATTGACTTGCATTGAAAGACCCCTATTGTATAGGAATTAGGCGCCCCATCTTTTGACTGTTGTAAACTAATCTCCCGTCTCCCATGTTTGGCTCTATATAGCCTTTGTTATGTTCCCGTTTCAACGGCAGGATCTTCTCCTGATAAAGGGCTTGGCCTAAGAACCTTCCTCATTGGTTAGTCCCACATTTGCTACCTAACTAGAGTAACTGGAAGTTATAGGGTCATTTTGCCGAGTTCAGTTCCTTCGACATGGTTCTCTTGACGGCGTAGATTGTGGGGCACATGCTAGCGGTGGCGAGCGGACCCTGGCGGGGCCATCGAGGTGAGCGAGCGGGAACGTCAAGCGGGAACCACCCACTCGGCATGGGCGTCAAAACGAACCTGCTTGAATGCAGTTCATTTGCCGCATGGTGACGGCGGCGTCTGTGAGGCACGTGCGAGGGTGCAGGTGACGAGGGCGTCAGCGCGAATGCGGGTGGATCGCCACGTGGAGGTGTCGGGGCGAGAGGGCCCGGGCACGGGCGAGAGTGGGAGCGGGGAGGACGACGAGGTCATCCTGAGCAAACGTGGTGGCAGTGCCGCGTGGCGGCACCTGATTCCGCGTGTGGCACGGGCGATGATGCGGGCGGGTGCAAAGTTGATCGGAGAAGAAGATGAGGAGGGAGAGAGAGAGAGAGAGAGAGAGAGAGGAAGAAAGAGAGGGATAGAGAGAGAAAGAGAGGAAGGAGAGTAGGGGACGGTGCATACGCCAAGGTAGAGGGTGGTGGGGCTTCATGCCCTCCCTTTATAGGAGCCCTAGGAGAATGTAGACGCACACATGGTGGCTAACACTCAAAATATTTTTTTTTTCCTTTCATTATGCAATCAATGATTCTCCCACAAGGGATACAAGAATATATATAGAGAAATCTTAAAACCCTCATGAAGCCCTAATAACAAAATGACTTAACAACCTTAGGCTAAGAAGTACAAGAAAATCGTACTAAAATGCAATAAAAATAGAAAAAGGGCTGAAAATGGGCCTCTAATGGCCCAAATACAATCTCATAGAGGCATGTGTAGGGGTGTTCACTATTCGGTTCAACCTGAAAAATCAAACCGAACCAAACCAAAATTATGGGTTGGTTCGGTTTGACCAGTGACTCGGTTTGGTTCGGGTTGCGTCCTCCTTCAACCCGTAAAAACCAAACTGACCCGACAAAACCGAATTTGCACCATGAACCGTCTATATTCTCCACTCTTCCATTAAAACATTAGCTCTTCCCACACTGCCCCTTAACCAACACGTTAGACAATACTGCAGGTCTGCAACGTAATATTAAGAGAAAAGAAAAGATTATCTTTCCGGTACCAGATTAAAGGCTGCCCCTTCAATGCAAAGGCTGCCAACGCTGGGCTCGTGCGTTATTGGCGTCCTCCATTTAGTCCTGTACCGGGGGTTTTGTAAAGTCTACTCTCATAAAGTTCTATAAATTGGCTGGGTGGGCAGACATCTAAACTGTGAAGGCCCATTTAGGATTGTTGGGCGCTGGGGGGCCAATAGAAATTTGTCTGGGCGGACTGTAGCTGTGCCTGACCCAATAAAAAATTGGGTGCATGGTTTGTGCACAGAAAAGTTTAAACCGAACCAAACCGAATTAAACTAAAGTTTTTCGATTTGGTTTGGTTCGGTTTCTAAAATTGAATTGGTTTGGTTCGGGTTGAAATTTTTTTCCTTTAAACTAAACCAAACCGGCCCGTGAACACCCCTAGGCATATGCGACCCTGAAACGTCTCAAACAATTGAGAAGCCCACGTCAAGCCAGAGCGAACTCTGAGTAGCTGATGGGGCCCTCCGACGGCAGTAAACGTCGACCGGCGTCGAACAAAACCCCTGTGTGTGTGTCCTCACCAGTTTGTTTTCCCTTCGACAAATCCATTGGATACAATTGTGAACTAAAACGCATCTCCATTTTGTTCTTTTACCCTTGGCAGTTTCATCTCAACCATGCATGTCTTGTCACTCTTTTTATCTTGGTTCTTGTGCCTATGGAATTTGATGGTCACATGCAAGGATTCTATTTTTAAAATGTTTATAGGTGTTTGCTCCCGGGGGGGCCAAAGACCCATTGGATATTCTCTTGGACTATCTTGGGAGGGAACCATCAATTCAACCATTCATTGAGAGAAAAACTAGAAACAGCTTGTGGTATTGCACGTGAGCTTGATGCTGCAAGTGCAACCTATATGTGTCACTGGCGGCAACTCCTACCTGGAATTCTGAAGGTAAATCAATTTTGATGACTGGAAGATGCTTGTGCAAGTGAATAGACTGTGAAGACTGAAGTGGTTAGCTCTCTTATTTATTTTCATCAATCGGTGATGTCAGACAGTGAACATTATCACGATTTTAGGGGAGTTTGCTTCGGACAACAATTAAAACTTTTGGGTATGGGTTGAGTAGAGAGATGGAGCAAATCATGGTTATTGAGAGCTTTCATGTAACCATGCAGGGGACCTTAGATAGATGCAACGACAACATGGCTATTCAAAAGTGTATTTTCCCCTCTTCTTTTCCTTTGTCTGATTTGGATTAGCAGGCTGGTGATGTTGATGCGTTTTGAGTTACCCATCTTCGAGGACAGTAGCATGACTGGTCTCTGTTCTGAAGAAATAATATTAGCATCAGAAATTTGAATCTGCATGGTTGTAGAGGATATAGCTTAAAGCCCTATTTGATGGATGTGAGGAAAGGGATATAAGCTGTGATGGTGATACATATGCTTAACTATTATCAGATATTAGGTTGTTGCTAGAGTTTTTACTTTTTGGTTTTGCATGGGCGAGATTGACGAGAATCCAAAAGATCACAAAACAACCATCAGGCGGCATTTGGTTTGAACGGTTTCTTATGTATATATATAGGGGTCGGCTATAATGAGCTAGAAGGCTCATCTAACTTAGATGAGTCCTCCTTTATTCTTATTTTTTTCATCTTAAAAAATAAATAAAAAATATAAAAAAAATTAAGATATTCAAATATTTTTATCTATGTTGGTTTCAACACTTTGAAATTTAATTTTACTGTTAGATTGAAAAATTTTAACCGTAACCGTCTAATCAAATGTATTATTGTTTGAAAATTAAAATTAAAATCTTAAGAGATGAGATTGACTCCAAGGGTTAATATAATGTTTTTTTTTAATATTTTTTGATATTAATTTTTTATTCGATCAGACAGTTAGGAATGATTATCAAGATCGAACGGTTGAGAAGATGATTATGAGGGGTGTTTACAAAGGGCTTATTTTTAATTATATCTTACAAAAAACTATGCATTTTCTCCAAAACTCTTATTTTTGGGTGATATGCCATTCCAACATTAGAGTGTGAATTGACATAACAAACATGAGAGAGAGAGAGAGAGAGAGAGAGAGCGAGAGGAGGAGAGAGGTTGCCTCTTGCTAGTGTCATGCATGCTATTTAAGAGCGAGAGAGACTGATGGCATGCTGATGTAATGAAAAGGCTGGGAAGGTGTATATTTACACGAAGAGGGATTTTTATTTACAGTGGGACATTGGATGGAAATCAAAGTGGCTCCGCCTTTCAAGAGAGAGAAAAACGAATTTCAGCAACACCGATCAAAAAGAATCTTCCGCCTCCAACAACATAATGCTTTCTTTCAATACAATGGCGTACGATCATATAAGTAACCGAGTTTTTAACCATCATACAAATAACAGTACAATGTACTCGAGTTGAAGATAGATTTTAAAAAATTAAGCTTTCACGTTGGACCTAACGTAGAATCCACCTTTTGACCTGGCTTCAACCTTCAGTTGGATCAGGATCGGTTCCTCCTCTCTTCAGGCATCCACCACCACTGCATCTGGTCGTATATTTTTTTGGTCAAAAATATTTATACTCTTCTTAATGGACAGGATAAATAATTCAGGATCTAAAGTAGTATTTCCTCTTTAGTAAGAAATTATTTTACAATCTCATAATAAGTCAGCCTTCTTCAGACCATCATTTCGGGTTTGGCCTGAAGGAGTATTACTATTCTCCTTGCAGGTCCAGTTACCCATGGGAAATACATGGGCATAATCGATCTACCAATTTCATCCGAACAAAATGTATCTCTACATGATATTAGGCAAAGGGGTTAGCTGTATAAATGTTTGATTTTTAGATTTCAATTTTGCTTGCTGGACACTTCCAACTAGTCACTGAGAGCTAGGGAGTTGAGGCAGCTGGTTAATACCCATGAGTCAAAAGGTGGACCGGTAAAATAACCTTGTTTCACATGGCCCAAGTGCACCCGAGCTCTCACAACGCACATGACATGATTGTTGCTCTCACAATACACAACTTTTTCACATGATCCTTACTTGCAGTCTAACAATCGGAACCATATAACATAACACATCTCACATCCGTCCCGTAAAACTTACCTTCGAGTTTTAAGGGGACATTGATCACAAAGAACTCTGAATGCATTTCTTCACTTTAACAAACCTTTCTTGACCATATGTGTAACATCTCCTTGAATCTTTCTATTCTCTTGAATAATAGATCGGAAGTTGCTACTTTTAGAAATTACTTGACCCTTTTATCTATCATTCTTTCTCTATGTAATTAAAATGAACTTCCATTATCACAATCTTATGTTGTATATTTTTATGGTAGATGTTGACGTTATTGGGTCATCCAACTCAAAACCGTAATGCCATGAGTGGAGTAGGCACCATCTACTAAATATTTTTTGATTTTGTCCCTTTTCTGACGTAGAATTATTCTAACACGTCTCCTCACACGCAGGTCGATTTTAAGTTCTGTCACATAGACCACAAATATGAGGTGCGCAGTCCGGTTCATAACCATGAGTTCTGATATCGTGTTAACGTTATTGGGTCATCCAACTCAAACTTCAAGACCACTAGTAGAATAGTTCATGTCAAAACAAACATGCAAGATGTTGGCATGCCGCATAAATTCTAAAATTACGTCAGACAAACTTCTTAGAAGGGAAAAATCTTATATGCAATATATGAGCTTCATGTTTGTACAAAGTTACTTGAGGGTGCCTTATCCGTCCTTCCATATTCATAACAATTAAAAGCATTGTACGTAACTTCCTATGAAGATACCAAGTCATAATTATCATCTTTCCTTTATGTTTTTAGACTTCGTACAACTTGGAGGGTCAAATTCATCTGTCTTTCTATGAGGTTGCACTTAGGCTAATACTCAAATTCAAGCTATAACACCTTGTTCTATTTCCCGTATTATTTATTTGAGATGTAGATGTGACAAAAATTAATTCCTCCATGTATTTGATATCTCTTTTATGTTGCATGCTTAAGAGGAAGCCACTTTCAAAGGAGTACAATTTAGTGATTAAAGTACAAAGTTGGATATCCTAATATATGATCATTATAAAATCTTACAAACATTATAATATGCTCCTTATTCGAAGATACTCTTTCATTGAAATGAAGCAACTCTTATTACTAACCAGACATTTAAGTCTTCATTAGCTATACCAGTTAATTCCAATGGCAATCATAGAGATAGATGTGAATTAGTATGATATTCTTTGATACTACCTTTTGTCATTTTTATGGTTGCTAAATTTTCAAGAAGTGCTACCGTCTCAAAAGTTGCGATGACATAAATCTTATATATGTCAATAAAATTTACTTTTAAAGTTGTTGGAAAGAAATTATAGAAGTCATGGAGAGAGTAGGATGATTCGCATGAAAGAGGTACTTCAAAGCTTTAAGAAAAGAGGATTAAGAAAATCTATTGGGCATGTTCAGATTGTATTTCTATTGTGAGGTGATGTAAATATTGGGGTACTGTGCACCAGTCCAACAAATATGGTATCTTGTGATCAATACTGAATATATCTAAAATTTGTGAAGATAGGAACCAATGGAAATGATAAACCCCATACTCTAGCGAGCTAATTCTCTTATATATGATCTTTACACTGGAAGAAACTTAGATCTTTTTATAATGGAGTAATGTTTGCTGCAATAGTGCTGCAATGCGTGTCAACAGCTGTCTGATCAACGTTGATCGGACGGCTACAGTAGTATCATTATTTTTTTATTTTTCTAAAAATCTAGGTGGGAAGAGAAGGTAACCTTAAGGGAGCCATCTATATAGTCTGATCGTTCTAAAAATTTAAAAATTAAAAAAATCTTTAAAGAATTATCTCATTTTTTATTTTATTTTTAATTTTTTGAGAATCAAAGATCAAACGATACGAATGGCTCTTTTAAGATTGTCCCCACCCCCTGAGTTTGTAGAAAATAAAAAAATAATACTTACTGCAGCCATCTGATCAAAACTGATTGGACTGCTGCTGGGGTGCATTGTAGGGGAGCTGCTATGCCCCCATAACCCATTGTAGCAAGCATTACACTTTTGTAATATGCTTATTTTAGACTTGTGGGCCGAAGCCCATCTTTGGCCTCCCTCAGTGCGTGCTCAGTAGCAGCAAAGTTTGGAAGGTAGACTCATGCAATCGACCCACTGCCTACCCTGTCCATCTTCTCATTGCCATTGGTAAAAGTTTCTGACCTTATCTGTGTTGTACAAATTGACTTTCTAGATGACCAAATTAATAAAAGCAAGCACCATCACAAACATAAATTAGAAAAGACAGGGCAATGAAAAGAAAAGGAGAAGATAGAAAACCCAACCAATGGGAGTAAACTCCCACATCTTTAATAGACATACTTATAAATAAATGATATCCCTTTCAAGAAGAGTTGATGGGTGGGGTATGTGGGGCTGGTGGGCTTGGACTCCCTCTTCGGCTCTTCCCCCTCCCATGGGGTGTGGGAGGGGGAAGGCAAGAGAGCCAATGGGGAACAGTAAAAGTTGGAATTCCAAAAGCAAAAGCGGGGGATGACATTTTCTGGTCTTCTCTCCCCCGTCGCCCATGTACATACCAGAGTAGGAGTATTATTGCTGCAAAGTGCTCAATTAAATAAATAAAATAACTCGAGCTGGACATGACCGGGAAGACTTGATATACGGAGGAGCTGGAGATTCAAGAGAGGGAAAGGGAGAGAGAAAGAAGAGCCCCAATAGAGAGAGAGAGAGAGGAGGGAATACTGAGGAGAGAGAAGGGAATTGGTTTTTGTGTGCCGCTGCCTGGCCAGCTGCTGAATCCAAAGTGAGCGACCCCTTTCTCTCTCTAACTCTTCCCCCCGCCCCCCTCTCTCTCCCTATCTCTAAACTCTTCACCAATCATCGGAGCAGGAGGAGCAACATTAAGACAGAGAGTGTGGCGCTTTGTAAGTATCAAAGAACCCTTCTTTTTCCGCTTCTGCCATTTGGGTCCTCTCCAATTTTAAAAGAGAAGGAAGAAAGGAACGGCCTTTCTGTTCTTTCTGACTTTTCTCCTCGTGGGTGCAAATTTCTTTTTTTTCTTGGCCCCTTTCCTTTTTCCCTTTTTTTTTTCTGTGTTCTGAGGCGATGCTGCTCCTGTTGTTCCGTGCCCTTGGCAGATCAGTTTTCGCCCCACAAATTCGTCTCAGAGGCGCGCGGGTTGTGGCGCGCGGAGTGGGAAGGGAGGCGCATGAGAGAGGGAGGTAAGTGGAGGAAGTGGTTCGTTTGAGGTTGGATTCTGCTGGGTATTATTTCTTCCGATCTTTGGCCTGGTGGGTTCTTTTGGGTCTTCGATTTTGAGGTGTTTTTCGCCTTCTCTTTCTTTTGGATCTTAAGAAAAGGGAGGTTTTTTTGGAAGGGGTTGGTGCGCATGGCTCGCGTTTGATCCATTTCCTAGGATGGGAGCCCCCTTTCGGGTTCACTCTCTCTAGGGATCGGGGCCATTTTCCCTCTTCTTTCAGCTCCTCTTCCGTCGCTTCATCAGAAGATCTGTCGTCTGTCTGTGGAATTGGAAATTTCAACAGAGAAAAAAGAGTTGAAGGTCAAAATTATCCGACTCGATGAGAATTGGGGATGTTCTAAGGTGATTGAAACTTCAATTCGTCAACTAGAAATTTGGTCCGGAATAGCCGTGTCTCTCGCTCAAATTGGAGATTAATTTGCTTTGGTGGATTCTGCGATTAGGGACTGAAATTGCTCAAGGTTTGCTTTTGCTGCCTCGGTTATATTCGGCTTCCCTGAAACATGATTAAGCAGATACTTGGACGGCTTCCTAGGAAGCCTTCCAAGTCTGGTGAGAATCGGGAAGTAGGTGGTGGGGCTCCGACTTCTGTGTTGAATGCTGCCGCCAGTTCGAGTGGTGACCCAGTGGGCAATCAGACTACGAAGCCAAGCAATCCAGTGCTTCGAGGCCCGCCTCCTGTCTCGAACCAGGGAAGCAAGTATCCTCCAGATATCAGTGCCAAGCTGAACGGGAATTCCATCACCATCTATGAAGCATTGCCCAGCTTTAGAGACGTTCCAAGCTCTGAGAAGCAGAACTTGTTCATCAGAAAACTGAGTTTGTGTTGTGTGGTCTTTGACTTCACCGACCCAACAAAGAATCTCAAAGAGAAAGAAATAAAGCGGCAGACCCTTCTAGAACTAGTAGATTATGTTACCTCAGCCAATGGGAAATTTACTGAAAATGTTATGCAAGAGATCACCAAGATGGTTTCACTCAACCTGTTCAGGGCTCTCACTTCTCCAGCACGTGAAAATAAGGTTTTGGAGGCCTTTGATTTGGAAGAAGATGAACCTTTGATGGATCCAGCCTGGCCTCATTTGCAGATAGTTTATGAGTTCTTTCTTAGATTTGTTGCATCTCCTGAGACCGATGCAAAGCTGGCTAAGAGGTATATAGACCATTCTTTTGTTCTTAGGTTGCTTGATCTCTTTGACTCCGAGGATCCTAGGGAGAGGGAGTATCTGAAGACAATACTTCACCGTATATATGGAAAATTTATGGTGCATCGCCCATTCATCAGGAAAGCTATCAACAATATCTTCTACCAATTTATTTTTGAAACTGAAAAGCACAATGGGATTGCTGAGCTTTTGGAGATATTGGGAAGCATCATTAATGGGTTTGCTTTGCCACTTAAGGAGGAACATAAACTGTTTCTTGTCAGGGCACTGATTCCACTTCACAAACCCAAGTGCATAGCAATGTATCATCAGCAGCTGTCTTACTGCATAACACAGTTTGTAGAGAAAGACTGCAAACTTGCAGATATAGTTATAAGGGGCTTGTTGAAGTACTGGCCAGTGACAAATAGCTCAAAGGAAGTAATGTTCTTGGGAGAGCTAGAGGAAGTTTTGGAGGCGACGCAGCCTGCTGAGTTCCAGCGTTGTATGGTGCCACTCTTCCGTCAAATTGCTCGGTGCTTGAATAGTTCACACTTTCAGGTACGGGGAATATTTGAAACTCTCTCTGGAGTTCTGCAAGAGTTTCGGTTTCATAGATGCAATTTACTAAAATATTACCTGCTTCTATTTTCCCAATATTTGAGTCTTTCTTTTGTGGGGACATTCTTTTAGGATGATAATGATGATGGTGCCTTTTCTTTCTATTGTGTCAGCACTAATCAACAGATACTCCATTCTTCTTCAATTCTCTCCTGGGCTATGCATTGCTTCACCTACCTCATAAGAGAAGTTTAAGAAAGAACATGGTGTCCTGTTCATATAAGTGATGTGGCGGCTTTTAACAGCACAAACTTCCCTTTTTCCCCTATGTAGCCCACAACTTACCTCAAGAAATGGCCAATGTCCTTGTTGTAGTTTATGTCAGAAAAGACACCACCGAACTTCCCCAAATTTCCCTGTCTGTGAGATCAGTAGCTTTAATGCATTGTTCTTCATGCTGACATGTATAACTTTTTGTCATCATTCATGTTCTACCGGGTCATCCCTTGACAATTGTTTCCTTTTCTCATGTATTGGTGTACATAAGCTGGTGTTGGATCCAAAATTTCAGGGTCCCAAGCAACATTGTCCACCACTGAAATGTTGAAACAGTTTTTTTACTGAATACTATCCAGTATTGATATCTCAATGTTGCAAAGAACATTGTAACCAACTGAAGTACTGCAGCTTGGGTGAAATGGTCCTTGTCTTAATGACTAGTACACTGATGCAATCTAATTTGTTGTTTTTTTTTCCTTGATGGGCTTTGCAACTTGTGAGGATGCTGTTGTTTACACAACTTATCCACCATTCATGCTCATCATTATTGTCGTTGTCATTGTCATCATCAGAGCCTTTATCTCATTTATTTGGGGTTGGCTACACGAATCCTGTCCCACCACTTTAATCTATCTAAAGCCATGTTTGTACTTAAACCAAGGAAGGTCATGTTTCTTATCATGTCAAACCATTTATTTTACACCGTCCTTAAGTCCTTTGGCCATCCTCTTCTTTTGATGGCACCTTCTAACTGGCTCTGAATTCGGATGATGGTATACATGTTCAAGCCATTTCAGCCTGTTTTTCTAACATCGGTTAGAGCTGCACTTAAGTCTCCCTGTATGCATTCATTCCAAATCTGCAGTAGAGTTATCAACTTTCTTCATGCATTCTCATTATCGTTTCACATCTTTTGAAAATGGATTGTACCACATATTCGTTAAGTAAAGGGCTGGTGTAAAGTAGGAAAATAAACAGAAAAAACCAACCCCCACTCAGTCATCATGCACAGTTTCAGTATCCCCAAGAGAGTGTCCTTGTAAAAATAGCATGTCCCATAAAAGCCTCCCATATACGAAAGGCACACCAAGAGAGTATGACATGGCTACCCACTCATTTATTCAGACCACAAGAGTTAGATAAAATCACCCCCTCCCCAAAAGGAGAAAAACCCAAAGGCCAAGGCCCATTTTCTAACATGAGAAATGAACAAGGTAAACTGCTCCATAGATCTGCTCTTGCCCTGGAATGCGCAAAAGTTCCTCTTTTTTCCTTGTAAAGCCCATACTGTCACACGAAATACCATCCACCAGATGAGCCTGTCGATTCTAAGTTTCCAATGTCTGTTTCAACCCATCACCAAGCCTACCTTAGTGGTCAAGGAGTCCACACGAGCGCCACCTTCTGAATAGCTCTACAAACTGACTGAAAGGGCACAGCATAAACAGGTGATATAAAGCTTCCTTGTCCAAATCACAAAAATACTGCAATCCTGATGTCCACCAGAAAACAGGCTAAAACATCACATGTCGGAAGTTGGGCATGAACAACTCTCCTCATCATAAATTTCATCTTCAAGGGATTGTGAGGACTCTAGATATGGTGAAGACAAGGCATCCTCAGACCTTCATATTCTTTCACAGGAATACATTTTTGATATAATGATTATCCCTGTGTATATATATCTGTGCTGTACCACAAAAAAGAACTTCCCTATTTTCGTAATACCTTTTATTCTTTATCCTCCATTATTCTTTTGAATTGGCTTTTAAAAATGATGGGCAATTAGATATGATTGAGCTTCCTGTCTATCTTGTTTGCTTGCCAACATGGATCCATCTGCTCTGTTGGGTATATTTCTTACACAGATGAAGGCTTACATGGGCAAGTTTATGCGTATGGCTGGATCGAAAACAGCTGCCGATTGCATAAGGACTGCCAATCATGTGAAGCCACTAAGTCAGTTAGCGATAAGTGTGTTATAATCCATTAGTAGTTTTTTTGAAGGTGACCAAAGGTCACATTTCATTGATAAATAGAATGGTTACATGGTTACATTTTGACCGAAGTCAAATAGTCTCTATTGACCGAAGTCAATCATAAGCTCAAGTCAAACAGCAAGATATATCCAAAGGATAATAGGGAAAAACAAAAAAAAATAAAAAAAATATAAGAAAAGCTTCTTGAACTTCAAAGCAGTAAGGATCAAAGAAGAATCTTCCATGTTAAAGAGGAGACCAGCAGCTTTTGCCCAGATAAAAGTCCACCTGACAGCTCTAGCCAAGATGTGATCGATCAGATTGAATGATTGACTGAAAATTCTTGAATTTCTTTCAAACCAGATAGACCACAGTATGGCTGGTAAAAGAATAGACCAAATCTTGAGGTCGGATGGGATTGGGCAAATCCCATTCCATTCTTTGAGGAGGCTTGGTAAATCTTGGAAGTCCTTCCATTGGAAAGAGAGTAAAAGTCCAATGGATCTCCATAAGACATTAATGACCCCACATTGCATGAAAAGATGCTCGGCATTCTCCCTCAAGATACCACATGAATTAGGAGTTTTGACATGGGGAATGAATCTCAGTCTGTCCATGGTGGGAAGTCTGCCAGTGCCATTTTTCAGAGGAATACTCTAATTTTTGTAGGAAGAAAGGTGGACCATACAATATGATGCCATTAGACTCTCAATCCTCTGTCACTAAGAATTTTGGTGAAAGCATTAACAGAAAATGTTCCTTTACGGTTCCAAACCCAACTTCTAGAGTCCTGCATATTATTGGGGGAAAACTGATTTATATAGCTAAGAACAAGCAAAAGTTGATCCATTTCAATACCCACATGCTCCCTTCTGAGATTAATATTCCAGTGACTGCTTTCCTCTGGAGCATAAATGACATTAATAGACTTCCCTTTATCCTCTGCAATACTATACAACTGCTGAAACTTGACTGCAAGCGGAGTGTCCGTGCACCATCTGTCCTCCCAAAATCTGATCTAGTTCCCATCTCCCACAGTGAAAGTGATTGCTGTGTTGACCAGATCTACAAGTTTGTTGATGTTCCTCCATATGGGTGAAATTGAAGATTGATAGGAGGGCTGAATAGTCCATTTGGATGCTTGAGGGTAGTATTTATTTATGATGATTTTGACCCATAAAGCAACCCATTCTCCATAGCCATTGCAAGCAATGCTCTATTGATAACCCTAATGCTGGTCAGACCAACACCTCCTTGTGTTTTGCTAGTGCAGACTCTTTCCTAGGCAACAAGATGCAGTCCTTTGTTCTCCCTTCTCCCTCCTCCTCAGAAAAAGGAACTCCTTATGCTTTCAATGATTCTTTTCACAATTTTCGGAATAGAAAGAATGGAGAGATGATAAGTGCTCAAGGATGAAAGTACAATTTTGGAAAGGATCCATTTACCTCCGGCAGATAGAAATTTTACTTTCCATCCTTCCAATGCCTATGTAAACTTTTGAATAAGAGGGTCCCAATCCCTAACTTTACTGCTGACATTTGAAAGAGGGAGGCCAAGATATTTGATGGGAAAATAGGACAATTTGCAATTCAAAACAGCAACAATCTGATTGCTTCTGTCTATCCCAGTGTTGATGCCTACAATTTCAGATTTGTCAAAGTTAATAGAAAGTCCGGTGACAGCCTCCACCAACAATAGGATTTTCTTGATATTTGCAAGTTTAGTCTCTTCAGTGGAAGAGAAAATCAAAGTATCATCTGCAAATTGAAGATGAGATAGTTGAATGCCATTTCTGCTTGTAAGGAAACCATCAACCAGCCCTTTAGAAGTAGCTTGATCCCAAAGAGACCTCAACACTTGGCTAACCATGATGAAGATGAGAGGAGAGATAGGATCTCCTTGTCTTAATCTTCTAGAGCTAGCAAAGTAACCACTTGATTCCCCATTGATAAGAATAGAAAACCTGGCAGAGGTGACACAACTCATAACCTAGTTGATCCACTTTTGTTTGAAGCCCATAAACCGGAATATTTTATCAATGCAACTCAAACTAACTTTATCAAAGGCTTTCTCAAAATCTAATTTAAAGACAACTCCTTGTTTCTTAGAGCATTTTTGTAAATGAATAGCTTCATGAGCCGCTAAGAAGTTATCTAGGATATACCTTCCTTTCAAGAAAGCCGATTGATTGATGCCAATGACATTTTGCAATGCCTTCTTCAACCGATTTGCCATGATTTTAGTGATGATTTTATAACAGCCATTTAATAGACTAATAGGTCTAAAATCTGCAAGCTTCTCAGCACCCTCCTTTTTTGGAATAAAGAGAATGAAGGTAGAGTTGAAGCAATTGATAGATTGCGGCCTGTGCTAAAATTCAATCAAAGCATTCATTAGGTCTTCCTTAATGACTTCCCAGAAAGATTGATAGAATCCCATAGAAAAACCATCAGGCCCTGGGGATTTGTTGGCATTCATACTGAAAACAACGTTCTTAACTTCCTCTTCAATAAATTCAGCACATAAAGTTTCAGCTGTTGAATTATCTATTTTTGGAAGAATACCCTCCTTCAAAGAAGGTCCCCACTGCTCATTTTCTGTGAAAATATCTGGGAAGTAGGAGATGAAAGCTTGTCTAATGCCAACCTTATAATCAATAACTTGATCTTCAATTTTAATGTGTTCTATCTTTAGAGTTCTCTTCTTGGCTCCTACGACTGCATGAAAAAATATAGTGTTATTATCCCCTTCTTTGAATCAAAGTTCTTTGACTCTTTGTCTCTATTTGATTTCTTCAAAACAAAGCCAATCATTAAATTCAGTCTTAAGGGTTCCCACTTCAAAGAATTCCTCAGAGGACAGATTTTGAGAATCTGCCTTAGCTTCAAGAACTTCCAGTTTGCTCATAAACAACCTCCTAGTAGCAGCTTTAGCCTTTTGGATCTGATGGCTCCATGATTTTAAACAATTCCTAAGCCTCTTTAGCTTAGTAAAGAAAGTCCTACAAGCAGATTTATGTGTAGGGCCCTCCTACTACCAATTAGTGACCAGTTCTTTAAAGCCTTTTTGAGTTTGCCAGGCTATTTTGTATCTAAAGATCCTGCGCTTGCTCTTTCCATCCATAGTCTTCAGGAGCAAAGGAATGTGATCTGAAACATATTTGTTGAGTCTTGAAATGAATGAAAGGGGAAAGTATTTGATCCATTGTGTAGAAACCAGAATTCTATCAATCCTTGATTGGATATTAAGATTTTGCAGATTAGACATGTTAGACCATGTAAATTTTTTGTTAGGAAGCTCCAAATCTATCAGGCCACTGCCATTAATCCAACAATTAAATTTTTCCATCTCAGCAGACCACTTTTGGTTCCCAGATCTTTCCCCAGGAAACCTCACTACATTGAAATTACCAAGAATGCACCATTTGTTCGAAAATAATTCTACCAGCCTGTGTAGTTCTTGTAGAAATATATCCCTGTCCTGGTCTTTGTTAGGTCCATAAACATATGTAAGGACCCAATGATTGTTGTTGTTGATATCAGAGAAAGATACTGACAGACTGAACAGACCTATATCACATAGAGAGCCATGAAATTTATTCCCATTCCACATTATAATATGTCCTCCACTGTTACCAACTGTAGGTATGAAAACCCAGTCAGAGAGAAAAGAACCATTGATCCTAGAGATGCATTGATCTTTTACTGTTTCCATTTTTGACAAAAATAGTCAATTTTAAAGCTGAAAATAAAATCTCTCATTGCTCTCTGTTTAGATTCCGCATTTAGTCCTCTGATGTTCCATGAGCAGATGTTCATTTCAAGAGCAAGTTCTTCCCTACCATCTTTTTATCTCTTAGTCCGTCAAGTAGTTCATTGTTTTGGATATAAGATATTTCCCTCTTACCAATTTTCTTCCCTCCTTTATAACCTTTGGCTTTGGATGAGTTGTGCAGTGCATTTGCACTTCTCAGCTTCTTGGTGAAGCTAATAACCATCTCCTCTCTACCCAGAAATGATACCCCGATTCTTTCTCCGAATTGGATAATATCCTCACTCCACGGCTTCTCCACAGGTAGGGGCTCAAAAGGTGTGAAGAAAGGTACAATGGCTCTTAAGTTGTCTACCTCGTCAGTAAGGGCTTAGAGCAATCGACTGTGGTTCTGTCTGGACGGAAGAGAAGTGTCAACCAGTTTAGAGGGATCAGAGAATGTGATGATGGCGTCACTTTGCAACGACGCTTAAGAGAGGGCTGGGATGAGAGCATGTTCAGGAGGATAGTCAGCCAGACCTTTGATCTGGGATGAAGGAAGTAGATATGTAAAACCTAGAGGGGGAGCTTCAACAGACAAAGTTGGGCTACCAGAACGAGTTGCAGAGAATTCAGTATCCGGAGAAAGGAGGAAGGGGTCGTATCGGGTACTGCCGAGTGAAGACGAAGGACCCAATGGTATTAAGTTAGACCTGAACTCCAAATCCGGGGATCCGATTGACTTACCCGTTATTGGCCTTTCGAATGAACCCGATTGGAGAAAGTCTGGCACCCGATACTGTTTTTCTTCCAGACCCGATAGGCTACTTAACGGATTGATGGGCTTCTTGAGACAACTAGACGCCCCACAAGAATTCCGGGAGGTGCGCTGCTCATAACGCATCCCCGTCTTCCCTGAGGCATCGAAGGCCACACAATCAGCATCTTGAATGATGAGGCCGGCGCCCTTATCGGAAATACCCTCAATAGATGCGACACTCTTTACAGAAACAAGATCAATCCTTGAGGAAAACCCATGAGCAGACTGTTCAACTAATTGACTCACTCTGTAGTCAGGTGCCCGAGTCTGACTTGACACCCATTTCTGGACCGGCAAGCATTTCTTCGCCGAAAAAGAGGACTCTACCGGAGCCCCTGTTTTGGAAACCACCTGAACAGGGAGACGGGACTGCTTGTAAGATTTGTAGGCAGAGACAACCTCTGCCCAAGTCCAATCTACTGGCGCAGGCCGAAGTGACTCCTCCAAATTGCAAGGCAGTGAGGAAGAAGAAGATAGCTCGGGAGAAATAGAAATCCAGAACCGCCGGCCACCCAACCTAATTATCAATGAAGATGGAATACTCTCCAGAGAATCAACCTCCACAAGAAGCCTAGCATACAAAAGCATCTCCGAGCGAAGCAACCTGTCATCAATCTTGTGAAGACTGCCAAACCCTTCAACCAGCGCCCGGAATGTAGGAATATTCCAAATATGGAGTGGCAGGCCTTTCACCAAGCACCAAACAAGGTGCCCTTTAGGTACTGGCTTCGCTCCCTTCTCGATATTCCATTGCGAGAAGTGGAAGGAGTAACCCCTAAAGCAAAACTGCTGCAAAGAAAGAGCAGCATCTTTCCAACCCTGCATCGTGGAATGGACAATGAACTCCTTTCCAGCTATCTTACGGATTCTCCAGTGGTGATTCCCTGGCCCTGGCCATGCATGGGACAAAGCGTCTCGGATTTACAACACAGAGGAAGACACTGGGTCTCCCAAAGGATGATCAAGAATGCTGAAAGCGACCACAAGCCCTGCTTGCAGGAGAGACTGGGCATAACTGACCTCGTTAAACCAGGAGATTTCAACTGTGGGAGAAGGAACAGAGTCAGAAAGCATCTTCTTCTTGGAATGACAAGAGATGCTCTTGTGACCCTGCTGCCCACAGATGATACGTCTCACCTTGTTAATGCAGTCCCTAGCCCAGTGTCCTCGTCGGAGACACTTAATGCAGGCGTCCTTGCCCACGGAAGGCGAGAGTAAAGCCGACGAGCCTTCGGGAGAACACTCTCTCTCTTTCTCCTACCCACTATCTGCCACCCTTCTCCATCGCCAGAGGAGGGGAGCAGGGCACGGGACTCCATTGAACTGAATATTTTTTTCAATGGTGAAATCCTCCATCTCTAGAACTGAATAATCCATCAGTGGTTAGGATTTCTAGTAGTGATTTGTTTAGGATTTCCATTATAACAATGACCACTATGGGCACTGGGAGAGTTATTGAAGAAAAAAAAAATGCAGTTTCATACCCTTCCACAGATGCAGCATAAGGTTGCAAGTCCAACGCCCCCTGCACACCCTCCTTATCAGTGTTTCTTTTTCCTCTGAACTACAGCAGCAGCTGCCATTCATCAACAAAACCACCACCACATCTGCAACACTGGCATCCAAATGCCACAGACGCTGCTCATCAGGCTGTTCTTCCTGATCATCAAGTTCCAGACAGAAAAGAGGGAAGAAGAAGGGAATAAAGAAGAAGAGAAGCCATGAAGGCCGTCATGAAGCTGTCATCATTCATCTCTTGGCAGTTGGCACGTTTCTGCATCTGTGTCAACTGCAAATGCTTGATAACATGTGCAACCTTGGTCGCTACTGTTGTGCCTTCACAAGAACAGAGTACCATGAATAAATCCAAGAGCGCTTTGCAAATAAGCCCTTCCCTTCTTCTCTTTGAACCTTCATACCCAGCCTTGTTTAATCACCCTGCTGCACAATGAATAACCAGTAATTTTCTTTAAGAATCCAAGTGAGTGGGTCCTCACAGCAGGTAGATTGTCAGATCTGGAAGTGGAAATAAAACATGGTGTTAGCTATGGGAGGGTAAATATCCAAACATTCTTTGGAATTCAGGTGAAATGATGGTAGACTTTTCATTGGAAATTGGATTAGAGTCATTCAAACCCTGTAGGAATATTGGTTGAGGATGTTTGTGGAACACATGTTGGCATGTGTCAATTGGTATGCTGGCCCTTTGTCTAATGGACACATGCATCAAATTGGCAACCGAGGTGTCAATCTTTGGTTCTAGAGAGCAAGACCGAGATCAAAGACAACTCATCCACATCAGGGATTTTTTTCCTAATAGATGATCTATGAAAGAAGTTCCATGTCCAGAATGGCTTTGCCTAAACATTCTATTTAGCTTATATTTCTTGTGAGTAAATGCCTTTATATTATGTTTGGAAAAAGCTGGAATTATCCACTAGTAGTTTAGATAGTAAGACGATATACTCAATTAGGGTTTGTTGTAAAATTTTGGCGTGCTTGCAGAAAGTCCAGCCCCCAAGGTACTGTTGCAAGCAGATTAGGTTAATCTACAGACCTATCGAACCTGATGTGCAGTCTGACCCGATCTGTCAATTTGTGGATTGGAGTAATGCTTCGGCCAAAAGCTCGTACTTTTGCCCTTGTTGATTGGGTGATGGCTGACCCTATGATGAATCCATAGCTGTCAAGGCTTACGCCTAGGCGACGCCTAGGCACCGCTTAGGCGATAAGGATTATTTTCAAGGTCTAGCAAGTTAAATGCCTTATTGGGCCTTGAAAAAAGCACGCTTAGGCACTGCTTAGGCACACTTACAAGCGCCTAGAAGCCTAAGCAATGCCTAGGCTACTTCATGTGCCAATCAAATCGGGTCCATTGGGAGGACTCAATCCTAATATAAATAGGGCTATGTGGATGATTGGGCCCTAGGTTTAGATATCCCTTCATCTTGTCTTCTTCATTGTTTCATCTTCCTCATTGTCTTTAGCATCATCCTTCCTCGGTGAACAAATATTGACGTCAACGATGAGTCACTCCTATGCGTTCTCCTCTTACTAGGATGGTCACAATGAGACAACAAGCCTCACTTATCCATGTCCACAAACTTGGAACCCTTTATGGCCATTAGCATCCTCTCACCCTTCCTAGGTTTCTATATGCCCATCCTTTCTTCTTTTTCTCGTCAAGTGTTTGCCTCTTTGTATGTGAGTAGCCCCTTGATTATGAAGGTGCTGCCTAGGTGCCGCTTAGGCAGGTGCCTAAGTGGTTAGGCACTCAGGGACCTCAAGTACGTCTTGGGTCGCCTTACTGCCTCGACAACTATGGATGAATCCTGATCTGATCCAGTCTGATCTGCAACATGTTTTGGATTTGATTACATTTCAAGTTTCTAACCTGATTTGATCTGTGGATACCCAACCAGATCCTTAAGCCTTTATTAGCATTTATAATTAGTTTACTTGGACAACTTTATCCTCAGTATTTCAAGTATTTCAAAGTTGAACCCACTTATATATATATATATTATTTTTTTTAAGATGTTGGGTATACATTTGTGTGCATGGTTATTGCATACAGCGCTGCGTTCTTTATTTTTGGGAGAGAGTGGACAAGGTTCGTGCATTATGCCTCTCCTCAAAACTTGGGCATGGCTCACTTCCCAAAAAAAAGAAAAAAAATATATCATATTGATCTTTCAAAATGGTTTGGTAATTGATAAACTTATGACCTTGGCTCACAGTATAATGTGATCTTATTTGAACCTGCTCTTATCTGACATATATGGGTAATACCTCTGCATTGACTCAATCTGATTACCACTCACAAGTCAAACAAATCTGATGTTTACCCAATCTGATCGCAGTCATAACTTGTGTGGGTCAAATTTTTGATCACATTTGCTGTCCTTCTCAACAACAAAACTAGAAAGAGGGCAGTTTGTCTCTAAGCAGATGAATGATCACAACATTTATTGTACAAGTGAGGCCTCTAGATAAGGTTCCTTAAACCAGCTTGGGCTCCAGATCTATTGGTCCAATCTATGTATTTGGAACATATCAAAATATCGCCAAACCAACTGATGTTGGTAAAAGATTAATCCTTTTTAAAAATGTAGAAAAATCAAAAGTTGATTTTTTTATTAGCAAGTATATAAATACATATATACATATTTTAGCATATGAAGGAAGAAAGTCACTGATATTTTTCAAGTGAGGATTTTTATTAAATTATGTCATAATTGATTAAATCACAACGAATCAATGATAGCAGGGGTTGGACCCCTTCATTCTTCTAGGTGGGCACGTGAGAAAAAAGAAAAAGAAAAAGAGGAAGGAGAGAGTGGGAGTTGGAGTTTTTGCAGCAGCTGAAGGTGGCAGTTGGTAGGGAGGGGAGTATAATTTGTGGCCAAAAAGAGTCATGCTCCATATACTTCTACTCTTTAATCTTCTCATAGGGCAAAAAGTGAAAAGGATGTCCAATTTGGATTCTATACGGAGGAGAAGAACTGACACTAGATTTCAATTGCCTTCTGGCATTCCAAAAAAACAAATCCTTTTTGTCTTTGTCTAAGAATGATGTGGCAGACCTTCACCATACCCTCCTTTCCTTTTATCACTGTTTTGTCTGTTGGTCATTTGGAGCCCGGTGAAGTATCTAAATCTTGATGGGTTTGTCTAGTCCTCTAGAAACATAGAAGCACAGAGCATGAATGGGAGGATAATGAGCACGAGATGGGATCATGGGAGAGGGGAATGAAGCATATACTGTAGTTTATAATTCAATTATTTCTTTGGGAGTGGAAGCAGTAATTAGGAGTAGGAGGGCTTTTGGCAGGGGGAATAATGGCAAAATCGGCAAGTCCTGCTTCTCTAAATATGGCATGTTTTCTTGTGATAGAGTTGGTTGTGAAGGTCCTAGGGCATGATATAGATTGGGAGGTTTGTGAGGACCACATTGATAACAGTAACTCTCACTTTGTGCTTAAGCATCTGGCTTGCCAGATTGCGGGTTTGTTCTTCAATTTCTTTGTTATTCTCTCCCAGTTCTGTTTCCTAAGCTCCTTGAGATGATGAGTGTAACCAAAGCTGGATACAGTAGAAATCTTTATTTTACATCATGTTAAAGTTGATATCTGATATCTTCTGCTTTGAGAAATCATCCCTAGTACAAAGATTTGTCGAAGCTGGTCCTCAGTCCTGAAGCTCAAACTTCTCAAAATGAAAGTGAGTTTTCTAATTGTTCTTGGTCTCTGCAATTGAGCAGTGTATCATGTGTGTATTGAAGCTGAAATATGCGACTGCTTCTATGAATTTCCTATCCTTGAAATGCATATTTCTACTCATTGAGTTTTTTTCCATGAGTTCCTCTGTCACCAAATCAAAATGTAGAAGAGAGGAGGGTCCTTTTTTCTTAGTTCTGTATTCCCAAAATAGCTAACAGCTTTTTCATTAACTGGTCCAGAAAGCTGATTGGTTGGTATGCAAGATCTGAGTATATATATACATTTTCAAGGAACTGTGTCCCCAGGATTATGTGCAAGAGATTCCCAACTTACTATTTCCTTGCTTAAGTCTAACATCAGAAGAATGAACTCTATTTACCTTGCTTGGCTAAGTGAGCTCGTTCAATAATGTTCTCTGGGATCCATTTTTATTCATGAAAGGCTCTTTGTATTCTATGAAGTATGAACTGTGGCCCAACATCCTTCTAAGTAGTTTTATGAGTACTTTATATGTTGCGTTGAGGATTGGGTTGAACCTTAATAGTCTACCTATCTGTGTGTCCAATGTAGGTCTAGAAATCTGTCATTCTAACACTTCCATTTTCTTCATGGAAGATTGATTGTCCTTGCAGAGCCTTCATTAATGATATCCCAAACAGCCATTTGGAAATCCTTCCAGGTCAGAAAATTGCCTCTCTGTTGCCCAGATCTGTTAGTCACTTCTTGCTTTGTTGGAGGAGGAAACATAGTTGCAGCCTTTTCACTGGAAAATCTGTTTGTACCTTCTAAGAGTATGGAAGTCCACACCCTGTTCCTTATGTATGGGGGATAGTAGAAAATGCAGTATTTCATTTCAAATTTTCTCCTGTGTTAGTCACCTCTCCCTCTATGTTCAGTTAATCAATGGTGTTACACCTTCTTCTACGTGATTTTCTTAGAAGGTGAAACTGTGACAGTGCCACATTTTGCATATAAAGGGAGAGTATTTGAAATGTGAGGGGGGAAGGACCTCACACCAAGCGAGGAAGGATCGGGATTGACCCTAGATCTGTCAGCCAAAAACTGACTTTGGCCGATCTGCATCCAACTTGGGCCAATTCTGGCCAGTTTACCCTTTATCAGGATCAACTTTACTTTCTGCATTTAAAAAAAATCAAGAATTGTGGAAAATATGAAGAAATAGAAATAAATATCATGAAAGTGATAGAATGTAGAATCCGTACAGGAATAACATAGGAGAACATACCCTAAAAGTGGAAAATATAGAAATTGATCATGAAAAGCATAGAAAAATTTACCTTGAAACTAAAGGATACCTTAAATCGAGGCAAATTATCCTTGCTTGTGCCAAATAAAAAAGAGCATGTTGATGACCTCATTGTGGCACAATCCTTGATGACGCTTTCTTTTGGACTCGTGCCGCAATGAAGACATATGAGAGAGAGAGAGAGAGAGATCAGTGGAGTTGAGATGCTTAGAAGGGAGGGATGAGCCCATTTGTGTGTGTGTGAGAGAGAGAATAGGAGAACATACCCTAAAAGTGAAAAATATAGAAATTGATCATGAAAAGCATAGAAAAATATACATTGAAACTAAAGGATACCTTAAATCGAGGCAAATTATCCTTGCTTGTGCCAAAAAAAGAGAGCATGTTGATGACCTCATTGTGGCGCAATCCTTGATGATGCTTTCTTTTGGACTCGTGCCACAATGAAGACATGTATGTGTGTGTGTGTGTGAGAGAGAGAGAGAGAGGTGAGTGCAGGTTGGCCTAAATGAACCAGGGTGATCAGCCAATTCAAGCATATCTGGCTGATCTCGACCAAGGTTCAGGGAAAGGCAGACTGGATTAGATTAACCTGCCAAAATCAGATCCAAATCTGGCAATCCAGGCTGGTCTGGTCCAACTTTTTGAACCTTGCCTGGTGCCATCAAAGCCTCCTGTTCTTAAGTTAGTTCAGCAAGATTCATAGTGATCACCTAGTGTCATCCAGTGAACTTCTTCCTGCTCTTTAATTTACATCATTGTGGCTTTCTTTGTGGACTCCGGACCTAATATGAGGGCCAACTCTCCATGAGCTGGATTGTCCAGCTATTCCTTTCCTGCTAGGTCTCTCACCGAAAGGCTGGAAGAAGTATGTTCAACTAAGATTCAAAAGATTGGGGGTTTGGCTCGGGCTCTGCTGGCCCAAAAAAACTGGCTAGTCTGGCCATCCCAGATCTGATCTGGACTGATCTGGTCCTGGTGAGGAGGATCGGCCATGGATATTTTTAATAAATGTATATTTTTAAAGGAAAGTTTATCAAGTTATTTTTCACATGAGAGGATTTCTGTATCTTTTAGCCCTTCTTTGCACACCCTCCCTGAGGCCTAATCACAGCCTCCTGGACTCCCATGGGTTGAAGTGAGGAATACAGAAGAAAGAAGTAGAAGCAAGTAGATGGGTAAGTGACAGCAGCAGCATGGCCCGCGGTACCGATGATAGGGAATATGGCGCTTGGCGATGGTGACAGCAGGGCAAGGTGGTTCTTTTACTTTCTGTTCTTCCTCTTCCTTCTCCTCCTGCTCTCCTCTTCTTCTTCTTCTTCTTGTGGCTGTGGGGGTGTTGGTGGTCATAGAGAGAGAGAGAGGGAGAGAGAGAGAGAGAGAGAGGTGGGATTGGTTCAAGGATTGGGTTTTAGGGGTTTCAAATAACCCAAATGGCCAAATTTCCCTGTTAAGGACATGGTTGGCAGGATCGGCCGATATGTATCGATATCGGTTGGTACCGGTACCTATATGGGTTTCCATAAAATAAAAAAAGAAGAAGAAAGGCCCGCCGGTACCGGTACCAATACGTATTGGTATCCTTGTTTAAAGATGCTAGGACAGATTGGGTCGATCCACTTGATCTCTCCCTGCCCAAACTCTTGATAGGTCAGCACAAATCAGCCAATTTGCTCAATCCAATCCCTATTTTTGAACCCATGTGTTTAACATATCTCTCTCTCTCTCTCTCTCTCTCTCTCTCTTTAATGGGGGCCAGCACCCCTGATCCTTCCATTTACTTGAATACGTTTAAGTTGCAGCATCTGAGAAATATCAATAATTACATATTTGCTGAATAAATTATTGTTTAAATCCTGCTGCTTAATGAGTTCACCCAATAAATGAAGCCTGAGTGCTTAACTTGGAAAGCATTGTTGCATCCTAGAACCTCTGCAATGTGCTCCAGCCCCTTCCAAGTAACACAGTCCCACCATTACAGGCTCAGTGTAATTTGGCCTAGGACCTCTCCATTTCTTGCAGAATATGGCCTCTTCTAATTCTTTTTCTACGCTTTTCTTTCTTAATACCAAGATATGCTTTTCTACTTGATATTTTAGCTTCTTTCCGAGCCACTTCAGGTTCTCCATCCCAGGCTCATTGGTCCGCCACAGTGTGACTAGATTTTTTTTTTTGGTTAACTCTAATGAGTATAATTTTGAAAATTAAAGGACTTAGATTTCCAGTTTCTACCTGTTTGTTGTAGTAATAAGGGAAGTTTTTCAACACTTATCTGCAGAGAGAACACATTTTATCTTGGGGTGGAAAAATATTTGCAAACTCAACTGGGATCAAAATCCTGTCAAATTATGCAGTTGCTTTCATTCTTTGGCATGTCCATGTCAGTTTCAGGTTAAGGATCTCAAACTAAGTGATCCCCTGCTTGGGTTCATTAAACGGAAATTGGAAAGTAAACTCCCCTTGCTTAAATGTCCTCCCGTTCTGTTTGTCTTGGTATAACTCCCTTAAAGTCTCCACTTTTTGAGCTTGCTCTATTGAAAATTTGAAATATGGAGCTCACTGATAAAAGCTCTTTTCTCCTGAGATTGTGATTTTCACACCAGTGCAACCCTACCTTTCTGTTGTAACCCTGACCTGAGCCTTCACTGAGTGGAAAAGTTTCTAGGAACATGATTGGTCCCCTCAGCTGGAGTCCTAGTTATAAGTATGCCTCAGCCTATATTTTCCTGTGAATTGATACAATATCATTAATCCTTCAAAATTGTAGAGAATTAAACTGAAATAATGAACAGAAAGGCATATTTTATTAAATTAAAGAAAGATAAAGAATGGATCCTTCTCTAGGGATGTGTAACATAGCCTCCAACCTGGACCTCCCGTCTCTGGTGCATTCTACCTGACCTTATCTCCCTAATCCATTGGTCAATAGCTTCTGCCATGTTTATTTCTTAGAATGGCACCATGTAGATGCCTGCGTTCTGCAGGAAACCAACATACATCAACCCCCCCCCCCCAAAAAAAAAAAAAAAAAAAACATAAAAAGGGAAAAAACAATTGCAGGTGTAGTCGGATTTCCCTAGAAACATGCCTTTCATCTCTTGCAAAGACACTGCCTACCCTGGCTTACCTTAGTTGATGCCTTCTGAGATATAACCTCCTAAAGTGTATGGAATCTTGTCCTTGGCGCTCCAAGCAAGGAACTTTAGGAGTCCAAAACTGGAGTGGTCATGTCCTCTTCTACTCCTTATTTCAGCTGGAAATGGACCAATTCCAGCAACGTATGACTTCTAGCTGGTTTCAGGTGGGGAGTTGGGGGGCAACTCATTGCGCGACTAGTATCCCTTGGTGGCATGGAATGTAGAATCGGCCATTCCAGATTGAAATAGGCCGATTTGGATAGGGATTAGCACTAGTCAATCTGATTCTAGGGGGTAAAATATCCAACAAATAAAATAGAAAAGAAAATCAGCTGGATGGGCTGAATCACCTGATCTCATGGAATGCAAAATCGGCTGATCCCGATCCAGATCGGCCGATTCGGATTGGGATCGGCCATGGCCGATCTGATTCTGGGGGGAAAGTCATTGTTCTCCCTAGACTTTCATCGGGATCGCCCTGGATCGGCCAGGATCATCCCGATTCTGGCCGATCCGACTTAAGTTTTTTTTTTTTTTTAAATGCAAGGGATCGGCCCATATAGGTGTAGATCTGTCAATCTTTAGCATTGAAAAAAAAAATGTTGCATAAAATCTCCAAAGTTAACCCTAATTAGGTTTAAAATTTGGGTATAATTTGTGTAATTAATGTTCAATTGAGTATGCCAAACACTCAATTGAGTTGATTAGAGTTCGAATGCACATAATTGTGCATTAATTGGATGTGATTACACAAAATCTCCAAATTTAATCCTAATTAAGGTTTAAAATTTGAGACTTTTGAATAATATGTGTAATTAATGTTAAATTGAGTATGCCAAATGTAGTCAAGGGTAACTTGGTCATTATGTTTGTTCTCTCGTTTTCTCTATTGTTGTGTGGGTTTATGGGGTTTATTATGTTTTTATTGGAACAAGGGGTATTTGTGTTCTTGTCCAATCTTTGTAACCCTAACATCCATAATATATAAGAGATGTGAGGGGCGGCCTGGTTGGTGTGTGTCCCAGCCTTCTGTGTTGTTGTCCGTGCCTCTCCTCTCTTTCTCCTCCCTTCTCAAATTTCTACGTTGTGTCAAAGCAGGGAAGGCTCTGGAGGGAGTAAGGCAAGGCCGGTACCTTATTTTCTCTCGTGGAGAAGGGGCCGTCCCCCTCTCCTCTTGCATCCAGTGCTGTTAGGGCTCTGTTTGGAGGCCAGCCACCTTGGCCTGCTGTGGAGGAGAGGTCGTCCCCCTCTCTTCTGGAAGCCGGGCGCATTAGGGCTTCTCTAGAGGTCAGCCACCTTGTCTGGCCCAGAGGGAGGGTCCACCCCCTCTCCTATTGAAGCCGGTCCCCTGTTTAGGTTTTTTTCTGAGAGCTGGCTCCCTTTCTTTTTTCATCCAGCCACTGTGTGCTTTCGGAGGGGCCCTGTCTTGCTGGAGAAGCAGGCCGGGTGCCTTCCTACTGCTGTGGGTGTCCTAGGCCACCCTTTCCGCTGTTGTGGTTGCTGTTGTAGTTGCCCTGTTCTATCTTTGGACAGGCCGACCATCTTTTTGGGCTATTGTTGGAGCCTCATTCTTCCCTAGGTGCAGGCCAGTCACCTCGAGTGCTGCCGTTTGTGCAGGTTGTGCCTTGTTTCGACACCTAATTCCCCTGTTTTGCTGAGAAGAGCAGGCCGGCTCTTCCCTTCTCCTTGTTGCTGCAGTTGCTGCACTGTTTTGGTGAGGAGGACAGGCTGGCCCCTTGATCTTGCATCCGAAGCCCTAGTTCTGGGTGGAGAAGGCATCGGCTGTCCTGTTCTTCTAGTGTGGTTGTCTCTTCCCATCATGAATTCGACAACGAGCACTGGTGCTGATTCTCAGGAGGTTAATTCCTCCGTGATGCGTTCTACTGGTCTTTCACCCATCGAACATCATCTCCTTGCCCTACAGATGACTACCGTGAAGTTGACATAGACTAATTATCGTCTCTAGTTTGTCTCTGGTCTATCTTTGCACTGATCTTTCTTGGAAGACGAGGAAAGACATGTTATATTGATGGCAGAACCAAATGACCAACATATGACGACCCTACCTATGCCTGGTGGGAAGAAGAGAATAACCTTGCTATGGGTTGGGTCCTCAACTCCGTGAGTTCTAAGATCCAATAGTTGATTATGATGAAGAGGACAACAAAGGAGATGTGGGATATTCTGAATCTGATGTATGGCCAGAAGTAGGACGTCTCTCGCGTATATCAGTTTACAACTGATATATAGGACTTGAAACAGGATAGTATTGGCGTTGCCACTTACTTTAGGATGCTAAAAAGTAAGTGGAAGGAATTGGACTACTTCTCTGCCTACAGTTGGGCTTGTACTGAAGGTCAGAAGGTTTATTTGCAACATGTGGAACGAAACCGAATCTTCAAGTTCCTTATTGGTCTCACCTTAGAATATGAGAGTTTAAGGGCTCACATACTTAGTATTGATCCCCTACCATCCCTTGAAAGTATCACAAGGTGTTGATAGAAGAGGGGCGGAAGAAGACTATGAGTGGAGGCACTGTAACAGTTGGTAGTTGAGATTTGGTAGAGTCCACACACTTATGCGCCTGTATTGTGACAACAAGGCTGCCATCAGCATCACTAATAATCCGGTTCAACATGGTCGAACAAAGTACATTGAGATTGATTGTCACTTCATTCGTAGAAACTTGGATTCTAGGGAAATATGTCTCTTTTATGTTCGCTCTGCTGATCGTGCTTTATGATGTCTTCACTAAAGGGCTGCCTAAGGATCTCTTTGTCTTTGTCCAAGCTGTGCATGTCTGATATCTATACTCAGCTTGAGGGGGAGTGTAGTCGAGGGTAACTTGGTCATTATGTTTGTTCTCTCTTTTTCTCTATTGTTGTGTGGGTTTATGAGGTTTATTATGTCTTTATTGGAACAAGGGGTATTTATGTCCTTATCCAATCTTTTTAACCCTAACACCCATAATATATAAGAGATGTGAGTGGCGGCCTGGTTGGTGTGTGCCGTCACCCTCTGTGTTGCTGTCCGTGCCTCTCCTCTCTTCCTCTTTCCTTCTTCTCAAACTTCTTCACCATACACTCAATTGAGTTCTTAGAGTCCGATTGCACATAATTGTGCATTAATTGGATGTGATTACGTAAATCCTCAAATTTAACCTTAATTAGGGTTTAAAATTTGGGGCTTTTGTACAAATTGTGTAATTAATGTTCAATTGATCAATTGAGTTGATTAGAGTCCGGTTGCACATAATTATGCATTAATTGGATGTGATTACACAAAATTTCCAAATTTAACCTTAATTAGGATTTAAAATTAGGGTTTTTTGTACAATTTGTGTAATTAATGTTCAATTGAATATGTCGGATGATGAAGGATCACAAATGTGATCTTTGTAAAGTATTTTTCATAAATTTCATATTAAAAACTTCATAGCTTGCCTTCCTTAATTAGTGTACAACATTAGCTATTAGCGAGTTAATTATCTTTAATGTTCTCTTTTGATGACATGATTTGTGTTCGTTTTTTATTGTGAATTTATTGAATAACATGCTCATATTTTTCTAATTTTTCTTATTTTTTTAATTTTTCTGATTTTTTTTCTCAATTTTTAAATAATTTTTAATCGGGCCTATCCAGGATCGGCCTTATTCTTGAGGATCGGCCGATCCGATCTGGGATCGCCTGTTCCCGATCTGGGTACCTGACCCGATCTGAAATTCCATGCCTGATCTGGAGCGATCCAGGCTGAACCAGCCGAAAGGGGGGTTTTGAGCCCCTTTTCTCCTGCCGCCTGCTGTGTTTTCACGGCAGATAGGAGGAGGAGGGGTGCCCCCCACCCCCTACCCAGCCAGTCACCACCGGGAATCTGGCCAAGTTTGCTGGTTTTCTAGGCAAAGAGAAGGAAAAAGAAGATGAGAAAGAAGGAAAAGTAAGACGAAAAAGAAGATTTAGAAGAGGAGTTTTGGGGAAGTACACAATGTATTCTTATTTGCTTTTCATCATGTAATATTCAAGAACATATGTTCATATGCTTAATGGATCTCCACACTTGTTTACTGTTATGAACATTAGTATTTATGATGTAAGGTATTTCTTTGTATTGTTTATTTGTTTTCAATTGATTTGCATATATGGTCTTTTTTGAATTTTTCCTTATTTTTTTTCTAATTTTCCTTATTCTTCTGATTTTTAAACTTTTTAAACTTTTTTTTTTAATTACGCCAATCCTTTCTTCCATTAGATCAACCAACTTGGCCTATACGAATAGGATCGGGATTGGGACTGGCTGATTCGATCTTGCATTCCATGCCCAGTGGTCTCCACTGGTTTTCCTCCTTCTATGTGGTTCACTGGTGGGGCTCACTGCATCAGATGGTGAGATGCTTCGTCAGGGGGTCACCAGCAGCATGGGTGGTATCCTCCTGCTGCCATGCCTGCTCTATCCTCTCCTTCCTCCAACATTGTTGGTGGTGTTAGGATTCATGAAGAAAATAAACATGAAGAGCGTTAGAGTTTTGAATATAGACTCCTGTAAAGAAAAAACCTTAATTTTATTTTTCTTGTATTTTACAGGTTCATCCCTAAGCAGGCTGAACCAGACCCATCCTTGCCAGATCTAATCCTGTCCAGTCAGATTTGTATAGGACTGACCAGATTTTAATTCCCTGCCTCCAAGCATTAGGCCATTTCCTGTCTTAGTCCCACCGCAGGACAATGAGCCATTGATAAATTTATGGGAACTCCAGACTATTAGAATTTTTCTTAGTGGGCCATATTATACATCTTCTTAAGACTATAGCAAAATTTGGTTTTCTTTTCTTTTCTGCCTTCTTTTTCCTTATCAATCCCACAGATGTGGACAAAAATTGATTTTGTCTTGGGGGGGGGGGGGGGGGGGGGGGTGTAAAATTCATAAGAAGGTGGATGATGCCCTCTTGCCTTTCAGGACAGGAGACAAAGGTTACAAAGGTGTGATGAAGCAGCTATCTTCAGACTCCAAGATGGAGAGTTCAGGTCTCCTTGTATTTGCCTTAAACACGTTTGTACTTGAGCACCTGGTGGCGGATGTTTGATTTTCGTGTTTGTGTCATCTCTTTTGACTTTCAGTTGCCTCTCCTGCCCCAGGTTTTAGATGCTGGCAGATGGTCTGCTGTAGTATGCTTTGTGCCTCTGAAGAATTACACTTACTGCCATGCCATCTATCTCCCAATCCAACCCAGCTCATTTGGCTGGTAACTCCACCACCAGGACAGGGTCTCCATTCATATATGGCACATGACATATGCCCACCACTAGGTGCAAACTTCAGGTTCATGAGATATGGTCCATGTGTCATATGACAAAATTCATGTGCACAGTTCCCTGTCTCCACCTCATTTAACACTGCAGTTGCTTCATCTATTGAATTCAAAGTTTGAATGTGATATTTGCAAGGTGTCACCACAATATGCGTGTATATGTATTTGTTACATGCATGCATACATATATACACATGTACATATATGATATGTATATGTGTGCTCTCTGGGTTGACTTGGTGGTAACATTGTTATCATCTTCATTGAAGTTTTCATGCTTGATTGTGCTCTTTCATACTGGAGAGTCACTTATGCCAATTTTTCCCACCCTCCCATTTCAAGCTTATATACGAAGGTCGTCCTCCCGCTGAGCGCATGATTTCAGTTGATCAGTTCCCACCTCAATCTTCTGCATCTTAAACATGAACTCACCTCACCCCCCTCCCCAAATTCTGATGATCCCACTCTTGCTTCCTATTGATGTTTCTTGTTGTCAACTTTATCCCATCCTTCCCATAAATCTGCAATATGACATGAACTAACCTCATCCCCTCTGCCATATCTGATAATGGAAAGCTTGCTTTCCTATTGATGTTGCTTGTTATCAACCGTATCCCATCCTTTTTATCTGCAATGTTCCAATAATGTGCATCCACTATATTACTAGCAACTCAATTGACATAGCACTATGCCCTGGATTATACAGTGGAGAATGCTTGCGGCATCCATCATTGGCTGCATGAGGCAATGCTGCTGTTTATCCACTGTAGACTTACTGGATGGGCTTCTTTGAAGGCAACTCCTGTCTCTCATTTTCCACAAGAGCCAAACAAACGTTATTGCTTGCTGGCGTTCTTGTACATATTTTCTGTCTTCACATTGGTGTCCACTGGCTCCATATATGTGTTAGACCTCCAAGGTTATGATCAGCTCTCATATCCAACACCATTGCATTTCCAGAAATACCGAATCCGTTATAACTTATTAGCATTATTCAATGAGTGCCCTGTGCTTCCTCCAAATCCTTCCCAACTGAGGTTGTGCTTGCAAGGGGGTAGACTGGGAATGAATGGGAGATTGACATTACTACCGGCAGAGCCATTCTTACCTTGTTCGTCTGTCTATTTGTTTTTATGTTCCATGAAATCCTCTATATCATTGGTCATCAATGGTCAATATGGAGTTGGTTTCAAAATTAATGGCTTCTTGACGCGGGACGACTACCGAAACGACTCCGAACTAGTGTCACGATCCGAAATCAGCAAGGGTAGCGTACATGAACAGCAAATGCTCACAAAATATCCCATGTTTCCATGAATGTAACTACGCAACACAATCACGCATAAGCTCGGGAATCGTCCGCTCACAGTGACAAAATAGATGGGATCGATGGTAGTGAGGACCACCAAATAACTAGGGCAGCATCAATACGTTCAATATATGCGAAATAGAGCTGTGGGATGGACTCCTCAACTCGCAGTCCGACAACGATGATTAAATAAATAGCTAGGAGTCCTAATACTCGAGCACGGGAGCAAACCCAATCATATAATAAACGACAGATTGATGTGGGAAGGGAGGGACCAAATCACTACTAACCGGCCCACTGTCAAGTGGGGCTGCACCGAAGTAAAACGGAACCAAGAACTACCCAACAGATCCTCGAGCATACGCAGCACGTCGAACGACAAAGACCGTTGAATGGGGAAGCGAGTGCAAGATCCCCGACTTGGAGTCAGCCGAGGAAGGCTACGCCGAATGCTGAACGCATGGTGACGCCGTACGCTGGAGGTATGATGGCCGAACGGGACTGTCCCTGCATGCTTCAACGTGGAGAGGGCAAGAGCGTGCGAGTGCCTCGGGTGGGGGCGACAATGCCCCTTACTGTGAACCCGCGGACACCGCAACGTGGTGCTGGGAAAGGTGAACTTCCGCGTGAGAGGCCCACGCGCCGAGGCGACGTGGACGCCTACCACGCGGTGTTTCCTGCTCGGCCCACAGGCGACGTGGACGCCTACCACGTGGCAGACGTGGTCGAGTGGCGTGGGTTCGCCCGGGCACGGGCGACGATGCCCGGGCGTTCTGTTCGCGGGGTGCTACCACGTGGGGCTTCGTGGGCGGTGGGTCCTTGTAGGGAGAGAAACGAATACGACGCAGAGAGAGAGAAGAAGAAGAAGAAGAAGGGGAAGAAGGAGACAAGGGCAGCACGAGGCTTCACGCCCAAGAACGCACGTACGCTCGTTGGCGGCTGCAAAGCTTTTCTTTTCTATTCCATCATCAATACCTCTTTTGAGAGGTTACAGTGCTATAAATAGGTGATAAAACCCTAATTAACCTTAATGACAGAATTAATCTTGATTCTAAAAATACAAACAAATTCGTGCAGAAAATTACGAAAAAATAGAAGGATGATAAATGGGCCTTACATCAGTGCCAAATGTTCCCCTGCTCATGCAAACACAGATCAATCATCAAATGCACTATCGTCGAGCCACAACGAGGCTGCAATCGCCGCCGACGTCTTCTTCCGTCTGTAGACACGGGTTGGGTCGAACTGGGTCCGAGCGCGGGTGTCCTGCTGGGAAGAACTCGACCCTGTCGAGTATGGGTCTCGCCCACTCTGATATCGCTCTAGGAGGTTCGGGTCGATCTGCTATAACTCCTCGCGCGTAATCCACGTGTCTTCCGTAGGCGGCCGTCCTCTCTAGTGGACCAAGTAGCGCTGATAGGTCCCATCCCTAGAAGTAACAACCTGCTCGTCCAGTATATGATCAATCTGCTCTCGCCATGTTGGAAATGGGGCTAGAAGTGGACACTCAGGGGTGGGGTCACTCGCAAGCGAGGTAGAAGGCTCAAACGGATCACTGGGTATCACTGTCGGGCCCCGATAAGCCACCAAATCTGAGACATTGAATGTATTGCTGATGCCATAGTCGGACGGTAGATCTACCACATACGCGTTCGGTCCAATCCGTTTTAGCACTCTGAAGGGACCGGCTCCTCGAGTTTGCAGCTTCTTGATGGTTCTTGAAGGAAACTGCTCAGGTCGAACCCTGATCATCACGTAATCACCCTCATGAAACTCCTGGGATCGTCGATGTGCATCTGCCATTTGCTTGTAACGCTCATTGCTGATCTCAATGTGACGACGGACATCCTCATGCAGACTCCTAATATGATCAGCCAGGGACTGTGCAGACTCCGACGTGCAGGACTGGATGGGTAAAGGAACAAGGTCAACGGGTCCTCTAGGCCTATAACCAGTAACAATCTCAAACGGACACATGCCTATAGACCTATTGACCGAACTATTATATGCAAACTTAGCCTGCCATAGCACCTGATCCCACCATCGCGCACGCTTTCCCACAAGGCACCGCAGCAAGTCACCTAGACTCCGATTGACGACATCGGTCTGTCCATCAGTCTGAGGATGATATGTAGTAGAGAATTTAAGCTTGGTGCCTATCAAATGCCAAAGGGTCTTCCGAAAATAGCTAACAAAGCGAACATCCCGATCCAAGACGATGGTCTTGGGCAGCCCATGCAGACGAACCACACTCTCATGGAATAACTGGGCCACTCGAGACGCATCTGACGTCTTCGAACATGGGATAAAATGTGCCATTTTGGAAAATCAATCAACGACGACCATGATAAAATCGTGCTTTCGGACTGTTCGAGGCAGGCTCAAGACAAAATCCATACTAATGTCCTGCCACAGACAATCCGGCACGGGAAGAGGGGTGTACCGACCTGTGTTCTGCTTCTTCTCCTTCGTCGTAGCGCATATACGGCACTGAGCAACGATACGAGCAACGTCGCGTTTCAGGCTCGGCCAGAAGAATCTATACTCAACAAGCTCAATGGTCTTATTCCGGCCAAAGTGACCGACTAGACCTCCAGCATGAATCTCTCACATCAAGAAATCACGGACCGAGGTCCGGGGAATGCACAACCTGGACCCACTAAACAAATAGCCCTCCTGAAGGATGTACTCAATGTGCTCTTTAGAGGGCCCGGATTGAAGGGCCGAGTGGATCGGACCAAAGTCGGGACAGGTAGAGTACTCGTCCCACAATCTCTCAAATCCCGTGACCTCCACACTGACAACTGATAGAAGGGAGGATTGCATGCTCAGTGCATCAGCCACGCGGTTCTCCACACCCGCCTTGTGTTTCAGGACGAATGTATAGGCCTGAAGAAACTCGACCCATCGACTGTGTCTCGGGTTTAGCTTCCTCTGGGCGTGGAGAAACCGAAGCGCCTCATGATTGGAGTATAGCACGAACTCCTGCGGTAGCAGATAATGTCTCTAATATCTCAAAGCCTGCACTACCGCATAAAACTCCTTATCATAGGTGGAGTACTTCAGCTTAGCGTCATTCAGTTTCTCGTTGAAGTATGCAATGGGATGGCCCTCCTGGCTCAAAACCCCACCTATGCCGACACCAGAAGCGTCACAAGAGATCTCAAACACCCTCAAAAAATCAGGCAGACGAAGGACAGGTGCTTGGGTCATACGCTCCTTGATGTCACGAAAGGCTGAAGCAGCAACCTTCGTCCAAAGAAAGGCTCCCTTCCGAATGCAGTCAGTGATCGGAGCCGTAATGGAGCTAAATCCGCGGATAAATCGACGGTAGAATGTCGCTAAGCCGTGAAAACTCTGCACATCATGGATAGATTGCGGCTTAGGCCATTCTACCACCGCTCTGACCTTTTCGGGATCAGTAGAAACGCCTTCAGATGACACGATGAACCCTAAGAAGATTACTCGATCTATCATAAAAGCGCACTTCTTAAGGTTCCCATACAGGCTCTCGCGACGAAGAATAAGGCACACCTGCCGAAGGTGCTATAAGTGGTCCTCCCTAGAACGGCTATAGATAAGGATATCGTCAAAGTACACGATCAAAAAGGTACCAATGAAAGGTCGTAGTACCTGAGTCATAAGCCGCATGAAGGTACTAGGGGCGTTGGACAGGCCGAAGGACATGACCAACCACTCATAAAGTCCATCTTTCGTCTTGAAAGCCGTCTTCCACTCATCCCCAGGCATGATCCGAACTTGGTGATAGCCACTCTTCAGATCGATCTTTGAAAACACAGTGGCTCCCGCCATCATATCAAGCATATCATCAAGGCGGGGAATGGGAAAACGATATCTCACCGTGATGCGGTTGATCGCGCGGCTATCCACACACATCCTCCAAGTGCCATCTTTCTTTGGAGCAAGAAGTGCGGGGATGGCGCAGGGGGTCATGCTCTTACGAATGGAGCCCCTCGTCAGGAGTTCCTCAACTTGCCTCTGGAGCTCAGAATGCTCCTTGGGATTCATGCGATAGTGCGGCAGGTTGGGTAAAGTGGCTTTCGGAATCAGGTTGATGGCGTGCTGGATATCACGCATAGGTGGTAGACCTTCCGGAAGATCCTCAGGAAAGATATCCTGAAACTCCTGAAGAAGATAGGTGACCTCGGTTGGGTCTCGGCAGTAACCTCTCTAACCGTTAAAAGAAACACGGGATCACTCTCAACCAAGTTATGCTCAAGCTCCCTAGCAGAAATAAGTTGTAAAGCTACAGTAGAAGGTGTGCCAAGGAGGGAAGGCTCGTAGTACTGGTGATGCCCGATCGGGTCGGACGGGAATTGGAACATGTACTCTCTAAAGCCGTGCTGAGAGTGGTAGACGAACCAACAGGCGTGGTGCTAGAAGGGGTCGCAGCACCAGAAGGAGGTGAAGGGGTACTTGAGGATGCCGAAGAACTCTCCTAAGAAGTCCCCTGTTGAGAGGACACCTTCGGTCGAGAGGGCTGTAAAGTGATGAGCAGATCGCCGTACCGAAATATGCAAGTGTTGGACCGGCCCTGAAGGGTCGCGTCCATGTCATACAGTCAAGGCCTGCCAAGAATAAGGCTCCCGACCTCCATAGGAAGGATGTCACATCAAATCTTATCCTCATACGGTGGGAAGTGAATGGGAACGAGACACCTTGTCTGGATGGGAATGGAAGTAGAATCCACCCAAGATACACGATAAAGACGGGGGTGGTCAACGGCAGTCAGCCTAAGGCGCGCGACGGCATTAGTGGAGATTGCATTAATGCAACTTCCACTATCAATAATCACTTTGCGTACCTTGCCATCAACACGGTAGTAGGTGTGAAAGATAGTCGTGCGGCGCCAATCATCACACACCTTCGGCTGGGTCAAGATGCACCTAACCACGTCAATCCTACCCTCATCAGAACGATCCTCACTACCTCCATCCCACAGAAACTGAGTCTGGATGTAACCCACAGACTCTCCCTCAGAGTGAAAATCATCAGCCATCTCATCTCTTGCCGCATAACTCACAGCCTACAACTCGGGCTAGGATTCCTCAGGATCCACCTCTCCCATAATTATGACCCTAAACGGACACTGAGACTGGAAATGCCCAAATCTCTGACACTTGAAACACCGACCACGGGATCCGCCCTCCTGAGAGGACTCTCCTATAGCAGGGGCCTTCCCCTTATCCTCCCGCCTGGGTGGCGGGGCTCCCATGGGGGGACGGACGGGGGGCGCCGGTAAGGCGAGTACCGGGTCCCTCTGGGGAAAACGAGGGCGAGAGGGCGGGTCCTGCCGAATGGGGTCAGCAGGCCGGAAAGTTGGGGCCCTCTAAGTCACTCATGGAGCAGCGCGTTGATCAAGAGGTCGCGGATAGGGCGGCCTAGTACGCGGGGGTGACTCTACCTCAAACTCAAACTGCTCCATCTCTCTCACGACCTTATAGGCATGCTCGATGGTCGTCACATATTGACGGAACAGTTCATGCTGATACACACGACGTAGACCCTTGAAAGCGGGAAAGAGTCAACGCGCTCTCCTCTCGAGCTCCACATCTCATTAGGTATTCGTCAAACTCGGCAATGTACTCAGAAACAGTGCGAGTATCCTGAGATATGCTCTGCCACCTATCAATGAGGCGGTGGCGGTAAGTCGGGGGAAGGTACTTCTCACGCAGCTTGACCTTCATGTCTTCTCACGACTCGATGGGATCATGTCGACGCTGCTCAAGTAGGTCCTCGACATTCGACCAATAGGTCTAAGTCTGGCCTGTCAGCTTCATCATGGCGAATCGAGCTCGCCGGGCGTCAGTCATACCCATCCAATCGAAGTAGCGGTTCATGCCGGCCTCCCAATCAAGATAAACCTTCGGATCCAAGGACCCGTCAAAAGTAGGAGCATCCGCACGAGCGGCCCGACGGTCATCTAGGTCCCTCGAGACGTGATGGGGCCTCCGCTCTTCCTCAAAACCATCCTGATCGTCCGGATCATCCCGGTCCCTCGGACGTCGATGGCGTCTAGGCACCTCACCAAACTTAGGCTGAACCCCACGGGCGTACCGATCATACCGATCACCTCGATCATATCGCTTAGCTCGGTCACGACGGTCGTGTCGATCGAATCACACGTCCTGACCGCGTTGCTTTAGCCGATTATCGCGGTCACGAAGATCCCAATGATCATAACGATCAATCCTATCTACCTGACGCCTCACGCGTCTTTGATCGGCACCCTCAAACCTATCACGCAGCCTATTATGTCTCAAATGCCTACGCGCCGCAACCTGCTCCATCAACTCATCACGCTGATCATAATCCACCCCGTCATCAGCAAGACACCGCTCGTCAACAAGATCAGCCCTCGAAAGGACCTCATCATGAGGGACATGGACGGCCGGAACAGGATGTCCCGGGTGACGTGGGGCTGGGGCATGGGCAAGAACCCCCGGTGTGCCCCTAAGACCTGCCAAGTCCTGAATCGTACGCTCAGACTCATCAACCCGGTTCTCACCAGAACGATCGAACCTCTCCCGTTCCCAAGGCGCTGGTCCCAAACATCCATACGGTGTGCGAGCTGGCTAATCAACTCGATTAAATCAGATACATCCGGGGAACCCGCCTGCGAACCTAACGTAGGTGCCGACATGTGGAAAATCGAGCTGCTACGAGTGGGCATGCAAGACAGGCAGAGTGACGACGTGCATAAACTGACACCTAGACGACTAATATGCATGACGCTGACCAACTAAGCGAAGTGAAACACTAAATAGATGGAGACACGCTAACACTAAAATGATGAATAAAATAAATAAAAGATGCAACAAATATGCCCTACGCTCTGATACCAAATTGACGCGGGACGACTACCAAAACGACTTCGAACTAGTGTCACGATCCGAAATCAGCAAGGATAGCGTACATGAACAGCAAATACTCACAAAATATCCCATGTTTCCATGAATGTAACTACGCAACACAATCACGCATAAGCTCGGGAATCGTCCGCTCACAGTGACAAAATAGATGGGATCGATGGTAGTGAGGACCACCAAATAACTAGGGCAGCATCAATACATTCAATATATGCGAAATAGAGCCGTGGGATGGACTCCTCAACTCGCAATCCGACAACGATGATTAAATAAATAGCTAGGAGTCCTAATACTCGAGCACGGGAGCAAACACAATCATATAATAAACGACAGATTGACGTGAGAAGGGAGGGACCAAATCACTACTAACGGGCCCACTGTCAAGTGGGGCTGCACCGAAGTAAAACGGAACCAAGAACTACCCAACAGATCCTCGAGCATACGCAGCACGTCGAACGACAAAGACCGTTGAATGGGGAAGCGAGTGCAAGATCCCCGACTTGGAGTCAGCCGAGGAAGGCTACGCCGAATGCTGAACGCATGGTGACGCCGTACACTGGAGGTATGATGGCCGAACGGGACTGTCCCTGCATGCCTCAACGTGGAGAGGGCAAGAGCGTGCGAGTGCCTCGGGTGGGGGCGACAATGCCCCTTACTGTGAACCTGCGGACACCGCAACGTGGCGCTGGGAAAGGTGAACTTCCGCGTGAGAGGCCCACGCGCCGAGGAGGGAATACCCGTGGGCGGGCATTGCGATTTCGGGCGGCGCGAGCGGGACCTCGGACGGCACGATCGACGGTGTTGCAGGGCACGAATCGCCCGAGGGTGCTATGTGGCGCCGGGCGGCGGCGGTGTTTCCTGCTCGGCCCACAGGCGACGTGGACGCCTACCACGTGGCAGACGTGGTCGAGTGGCGTGGGTTCGCCCGGGCACGGGCGACGATGCCCGGGCGTTCTGTTCGCGGGGTGCTACCACGTGGGGCTTCGTGGGCGGTGGGTCCTTGCAGGGAGAGAAACGAACACGACGCAGAGAGAGAGAAGAAGAAGAAGAAGGGGAAGAAGGAGACAAGGGCAGCACGAGGCTTCACGCCCAAAAACGCACGTACGCTCGTTGGCGGCTGCAAAGCTTTTCTTTTCTATTCCATCATCAATACCTCTTTTGAGAGGTTACAATGCTATAAATAGGTGATAAAACCCTAATTAACCCTAATGATAGAATTAACCCTGATTCTAAAAATACAAACAAATTCGTGCAGGAAATTACGAAAAAATAGAAGGATGATAAATGGGCCTTACATCAGTGCCAAATGTTCCCCTGCTCATGCAAACACAGATCAATAATCAAATGCACTATTGTCGAGCCACAACGATGCTGGAATCGCCGCCGACGTCCTCCTCCGGCTGTAGACATGGGTCGGGTCGAACCGGGTCCGAGCGCGGGTGTCCTCACCACTTCTCAAAGTATTATATCAATTAGATATCAGCCAAAAGTTTGCATCAACAGTTATTAGCGTTCATTTGGACTAGGTCACTGGTCAGTCTTCTTGGAAGAGGACATTTAGCTCTATTTTATCATGCAGCCTGTTTGTTGGGAGCTCCTATGATGTTGTTTGTATTATGAACCTTGTGAAGATTTGGGCATAATGATATACTTCAAACGCAGCATGACCGTTGTGGCATATCTATGCACAACCACAACCCCCTGCTATGCAGGGGAAAACTGATGAACCCCTCCCCCTCCCCTTCCCTTGCAACCTCTAGCTTCACACCTCCACATCTATGCCCCCTCATGTCTGGCCTTTGAACTATTCATGTTTTTTTAGCCACATTGAAGTTTCTTTCCCTCGTATCTTTTCCTCACCTGCAGAGATGCCTTGCTGCATGTTGGCTTTTCATTATAATTAGATTAGTTGTAACTAAACATCTTGTGAAAGTTCCTGTTGCTTCACCTGTTGAAACTATATTCAGACTTTTGTACTTTTCTCAGCATGGTAGACTTCTGTCAATTTCTTGTGCATTTGTGTGACTTGAGTTCAATGGTACCTTTGAAGGGCTGTTTCTTGCATTCAATTCCATGGTGCTTTGAAGGGCATCTCTTTCTTGTGAATGGAGAAGCATCATCGATGTCTAATAAAAAGTATTAGTTTGAAACACTGGTGTAACTAAAGGATGTGGTCTTGTTTTGTTAATGCTGAAACAGTTCGAAGTTTGAACCAGTGAGACCTATTATACCATGGAGATTTGGTGTCAATTTCCTTATTTAATTTTCTAAAACTGGTGCTTATTTTGGTGTGTTGTGTCATATCATGGATCTAATACTAAATCCAGGTGCATCCCAAACTGATGGACCATTTTCCCATTTTTTTGTCCCAAATTATTTGCCTCTCTGTTTGAAATGTCACTTTCTCATATTATCCCTTATTGTATGGGGAGTGATTAATTCCCAAGGAGAGTAATACTTGCTGCACTGCATTGGGTGCAGCCACGAAGAAAAAAAATCAATTTTTTAAAGTGGGCCCTAGCCTGCCCAACATGTCCGTTCAACTTGATCTCTGATCAGACGACCCAAAAGTTTCTAAAAAATAAAAAACTGAGCTCCAATTTATTGGGGCTTGTCCCATTAACGACATTTTTAACTATTCATTGGGACTCATTTTTTTATTTTTTAGAATTTTTTAGTCCTCCAAACGGAGAGTGGGTTGCACAGACATGTCGGGCATGGTGGGGCCGACCTTTTTTTTTTTTTTTCCCTTTCTTGGTGCACCCTATGCGGTGCAGCAAGTTGCTGCACCACATGCAGTGCAGCAAGTATTACTCATTCCCAAGAAGTTCTGAAGAACAAGGATGTCAATTGGACCCGGCCCACGAAGGCCCAGTCCAGTTTTAATCGGGTTGGGCCGATGAAATTGGTCTGGCAAAAAAAATTGGCTTGGTTCTGCCCGGCCCGAGAATTAAAAGGGCCGGGCTTGAGCCTTGTTCGGCCCACCCAGTCCGGCCCGAATATATCAAAATTTTGTATGGGTTAATTTAAGTTTATATGTAAACAATGTTGTGTCAATATAAGTTATGAGAATAATCAATGAGATGTGATTTTGGTTGTGTAAAGTAAGTATTTTACATGTTTATATTACGATGCAAATATGTTATGTGTTCTAATTTTATTGGGTTGATAAAAACTCCCCATGGATTTTTGCATTAGGGAGAAAAAAAAATAGAAATTCTTCAAAATCGGGCCGAACCAAGCCCATGTAAAGTGGGCTTTTTATGGGGCCCGGGCTGAGTTTTTGAGGACCAGGCCAGGCCCAGGCCTATTCAGGCCCGGCCCATTGACACCCCTATAATGAAGAAGGATGCGGAAAATTTAAACTTTTTTTAAAAAATTTAAACTATCATGCTATTAGCTTCCTACCTGACATCCATAAATCTTATCATGTCCAGGATGCTAGTAAATATTTACGATACATCAATTTATTGAAAAGCTTTAATAAAATCATAAATATTTTTCACTAATAAAAGTTGTTTTTGTGGATCATTATTATGTTATGAACCTGTCTTTACCTTTGGCTGTGAGATATATATCATATGATCATGTGCATAGATGCTTCGTTTGGGTTGTTTACAAAACCACCCAGTAGTGGATGAACTTGAATCCAGCCTAAGATGATGAAATGCAAAGCTCCGCTCACATTTCATTTAAATTGGTGTGGAAATCCCTCTTTTGCATTTTGGCTATTTTCCTCCTCCAAGTAATTGTGAAATGTGTTCCCTGGTTCTATAGAACTGTATAACAAATAGAACTAGGTATCTATCTCACCTAGTCACATTTCATGGCACTTTGAAACTGGCCTCAGCCAAGAGAACTCCAATATGGGATAAATCCATGCAATCTGCCGCAGAGCCAAGCTTTCTTGCCTGCGTGGGTCAGATTACTTTGCCCAAAAGCAGATGAAGGGATGATTCCCGCCCCCACTCACAGTGAGAGATGGGAATCTATCCTGAGACCTCCCATGTGAGGGGAGTTCAGCATCCACTGAGCTACATGCTTGGGACTTAAAGAATGTTACCAGCTCAGAATTTGGCACTAGTTCAGTGTGTGTGTTGGGGGGGGGGGGTTATCTTTCAAAACTTGGGGGCTGTTTGCATTCTCAAAATTTTCTAGGGTAAACACGAGTAAAAGTTGGGGAAACAATCCCCATATTCTCAGAATATTCTCTTTTTCCCTGGAGTTTATTTTCTCATCCCTCGCCATGGGAAATATTTCCCATGATTCTATTTCCGCTGATTTTTCACTTTCTAGGGAAGCACTTCCCATGATTCTCCACTTTCCAGAAAATTGTTGAGAATGCAAATGCCCCTGTCGTGGTGTTTTTTGAGTTGGTTTATGGTTTTGGAATTATTAGTGCGCATCTAACTTAATCGTCCGATTGTGAAAATTCGTTCGAGCCGATCCCGCTATCCATAAATGAATAGCGTTAGTTACATCCCCTTGAGAGGAGAAGACCCTTGATTAATCGTCGGAATAACACCCCATAAATTGAACAAAAAAATAGTAGGAACTACATGCTTCAAATGCACGTGCGTTCGAATAGCTAATTTATTCGATTAAAAAGAATAAATTTGGATAAAATTGTCAATAATGACTTTTACAAATCTAAGAGCTTACATTATTGATTATTGGTTTGAAAATTTGCTTTGAAAATTTGACATGAATCAGACTTCAAATGACCCTTGCGTTGTCAAATTCATGTTTAGTTTGTGGTTCTGAAGTGGGGTCTTCAGATCAGCCTGCCATGTTTTAAAGAAAGGGTGTTACTAGCAAAAAATAATATTTAATTTTAAGGAAATTATTGACTTATTATCTTGACTTAGTTATCTTAGGATGATTTGATTGCTAAATAGCTTAACTTTTATTAAATTCTCAAATAATTTATAAGTTGTAGGGACTTCAGAACAAGTCAGATGTAGTCATTTTTGACACTGGACCTAAAGATTTTGAGTATCCATGCGAGAATCTTACGATCCTGAAGTCTTGTGGCCTTCTGAAGAACTTTTTATTATCTTTTACAGTATTGGATGGCAAAAATTCTTCTTCTTAAGTCTTACTTAATTTGGACAAGTTCATAGATAGCCTAACACCATGGTCTTATAGTGCATCTGAAGTGCCTTGGAAGTACAACCTGCACAGTCATAAAAGCTTAAACACGTGTATGTTTACACGATCAAAATGTCATCAAGTAAAGTTAAGTCAATCGAGATTAATCCAGTTAACATGATGTACTCCAAACCCTTTCAATATCATGGCTTCACCTTGATATACAACTCAATTCGGCATTCAGATGTAACTACATGCACGTAGGACTTACAATTCACTTGGTGAAATCTGCGATCACTTCAGACGAACAGATAGTACTTCTGAAGTTGAGGTGATGAGACTTCAGACTTAGCATTTGAGTCAAGTAGTCACTTGAAAGTTCCTCTTAACTCAAGTTCTGAAGTCTAAAATCACTTCAGACTCAACCATCTGGCAGCACTTCGCCATCCTAGAGATTTAATCCATGAGGACTTCCTTGTCATACGATTTTCATGAATGTTTACTTTCCTTGTCTTTCTTATCAAAGAAAGACAAAGAGAGTATGCTTATAACTCGGTTCATTATATTGCCTCATTAATACATGATTAATGAGAAAATATATGAGTCGAAAGCCACATTTATGAGAGCCGATGGCAAGAGTAGACCTCAAATGGGGTTTCCCTCAATAGGCTTCGGATGCACAGACCCCGAATTTAAGTGGCTGCCAGGGAGGGTTAGCCGAGCTAAAACCACTCACCTTTCGGTGTCCTTGATGCCTTCAGAATAGCAATGTTACCCTAGAGACATGCCGCACATTCCTACATGAAAGGGTCTGACTAGTCATGATACCCTTAATGCCTTCAGAATAGTAGCGTTAACCTAGGGGCCCGCCACACATTCCTATGGCAAAGGGTCATACTAGTTCCGGTGCCTTTTATGCCTTCAGAATAAAGGCATTATCCTAGGGGCCTGCCGCACATTCATGGCAAAAGGGTCTCGATCTCTGAATAATAAGCATTGTGGGTCCTTGTTGGAGTTTTGAAGTGGGTCATGCCTTATTCCCATGAACTCAATGAGATTTGAGAACTTGGAAGTAGGCAAATATTCATCTGAAGACCTATTAATGAGAAATAACAACATATAAAGGTTGCCTTCTCATTTTTTGGCCTTGCCAAATTACAAATCCAGAAAGCATTTTACACATAATTAAATCATTTAATACAGTTAACAAGGATTGTTCTTATATTTGGATCACTTTATGAAGTTAAAAGTGCTTTGAGAATTCATCCATATGACAAAGGATATTTCTCTCAGCCACTTCACATGAACAAATCCAAACAAAGAACTGTCAAATTAAAGTAATCATTTAAAAGGTCGAATTCTGAAATGAGACCAACATGCTTCCAATCCGCATCCCAAGGGCATGGACGGCCCTACAGGTGAATAGGAAATCATCACACAAACATTCATTCCTGAGGATGTCTTACATGATGCAAGCTTGGTCTAGATTTTAGACTCCTAAATAAGAAATTAAAACAGAAAGGAATCTAGAGTAATCTTTTGTCACCTGAGCATGTTCGAAGATCATACAAGGTCTAAAAAGATCATAGTCACAATCAGGGAAAAGATCCCATCATTTCATGATCTCACTTAAGACTTCAGAGGAAGGAATTACTCATTAAAATTAAGAAAGAATGTGGGCAAACATTGATCTGAAGCATATTATCATTTCATATTGGCCTACTGGAGGATTCTTGACATCCAAAGGATAGGCTCACATAATGAGATTCTTTCAAGTATTAAAGAAATTTAATCCCGAGCCTTTATGAAAAAGATATATGCTTTAGAGTAACTGAATCTAAAACCTAGATACAGAAAGCCTTAATGAACAAAATTAATACATCCTTGAACACCCTTAGGGGATCCTTGACCTGAGGAATCCTCAAAAACCTACCCCTCCTGTAACCGTGCACTTAGAAGATGGGGAACCTCCCTCTCGGGAGCAACACAAAAAGGAAAAGAAACAATATATAGTAGCTAACAGGAAGATAAGCACAGAGACATTCAACCCATCAAAGTATATATAAGAGGATTTTTAAACATCTGGGATGTGATCTCCCTCAAGAGGAGCCTCCCATCAGCTACCCTCTAGATCATATGATCTTCATTTGATAAAAAGGAATCACCAAGGAAACAAACATGTCATGAATGCATGAAACAGAACATCGGATTCACCATCAAACCATGGCTGAATATGCATGGATATTACAACACAACTCAAGAGAGAGAGGGAGTTCCATTAAATCCTTAAATAAGTGAGAAGAAATTACAACAGAGATGAAAAAAAGCTCAATCTTCTCATTTTCTGACCTCACTTTGTGCAGAAGATGGATAAGAACCGACCCCCTGCTTCACCTTCTCCCTTTTCTATATCTTCTTCCCTTGTCTACTTTTTCTACTTCTGAAGGGCCTTTTCTGAAGAAAATGGGGATGGAGAAGAGAATAGGAGGGATGCGATGGCCTCTTCTTGGCTTGTAAAGAGCCATGTAGTAATACCTCTTTTGCTTCAGAAGACTCTCTCTCCTGTCCACTGTTCTTCTTCCTCCTCTTCTAACTCTTCTTCTCTTGCTCTTTTTTAGATTCTAAGAAGACTTCTAAGAAGAAATATGGGATGGAGAAGAGAAAGGAGGGGTGCGCCTCCCTCTATCTGCCCTCTGTTGGGCTGTGGGATGATTCCCACTTTGCTTCGAATAACTCTCTCCTCACATATCTCCTATTCTACAGGTTTTTGAACAAGGTTTGTTCTAAGATTTTGATCCTTAGGGTTTGGGGAGGACGCGGGAGGTGGAAGAAGGCTGGGTTCTTCCTCTTCCTTGGACCTCACTCTCTCTTCCTCTCCAAAGGAGACGAAGCAGGCGCACCTTCTCCTTTATACCCGTTTTGAGCAGGAGCCAATATTCCTCTGCTGTAGGCTTGGTTTCTCTTCTCTTGGCATGTTAGGGTGCCAATCATAGCTTGACACATGTCCTTCTAGAAGCCTTAAGAATAGGTGGGCTTTTGGGCTTACACAGGCTAATGTGAAAAGTGGCTTGTACACCAACTGGTCCATTGGACTCTCATTGGGCTTCTTTTTACACTGTCAACACCCCCTTAGAGGGTAAATATACTGATCTTATGTTGAAAGAATCATCTCCAGAGAATTTTAAAATGCATTGTACATATTAACTTGTGCCTTGCCAGTTCTTGTATTTTTAGCATTATTTACTTTAAAAGCTTCTACTTGATTACAGGTAGCAGAGAGGGCCCTGTTCTTATGGAACAATGATCACATTGAAAATTTGATTAAACAAAATCTGAAAGTGATATTACCTATCATCTTCCCTGCATTAGAGAGGAATACGAGGACCCATTGGAACCAGGCTGTGCAGAGTCTGACACTAAATGTCCGCAAAATTTTCTCTGATCATGATCCCGAGCTGTTCGAAGAGTGCTTGCAGAAGTTCCAAGAAGATGAAGCCAAGGACAGGGAGGCACGGTCAAAACGTGATGTGACATGGAAACGCCTAGAAGAGATTGCTGCCTCAAGTCATGCAAGTAATCAAGCTGTGCTCGTCTCACGAATGCTAGTCACATATTCACCATCTGGCTAGAAGTGGGGCATCTGGTGTTCTCGTCGTTCTAAATCTCCCAATGGATGTGATCAGCCCTGACCTGGGGACGGACATACTTTGGGAGGTGAAGGTGCCCTTGCCGCTTACACTGACAGTGCTCGCCCTTTTGCTTCTGTATTGTTTTCGGTTGTCAGGTCACAGAGGATCCGTGGACTTTATTAAAGGATTGAACTGTACATAGGGTATATGAAGGGCATGTTTACCAATGGAAGACGGCGAGGGACAGCATGTGGTTTCATGATGTTGATGCTTATATAGATAGCTAAGGGGCATAACTGGTTGGTTGTGGCCATTTGGGTTTACATTTTGAAGGGTGAATCAGGCAGCCTGGGCTCATCGAGATAATTGGTTGCAGACTCTTTCTTATTTCCTAATTCGGTTTCGACGTCCCCGGCGAGTGCTCCCAATTTTCACATCTGTATGCCTTTCATAAATATTTATTTGTTTTATGAATGAAAACACCGTTTGGCTTGATTTTCAAATCCTCCGTACACCATGAACACTGGAATTCGGGTTACATGGTAGGTGCAAGTTGCAGTGAGCTGCGTATTTGCAGCTCTAGCCCTGAAACAACCGTATCTCTGTTCGCTGCTTGCACGCGAAATCCTGATCAAAAGGGGCCGAAGAGAGAGGAAAGCAGCAAAAAGGGACCTGCGGTTGTTGATAACAAAAGAAAGGCCCACAGTTTCTTTGCTAATTTTTGTTTCCCCATCACCCAAAAAACATTCCTGCCCCCTTCTCCCTACTGGATCGAGCTCCCAAGAATCGTCGTCATGGTGCTGGAGCTTCTCAGGTAATTTTTTTTTATATATATTATATATTAAAGAAAATGATAAGATTGTCTTCATATTATGCCAGAGGATGTATATGAAGTCCATATCGGCATATTTTCAAAAATATCTTCGTAAATCTTAATTTTTAGATCTGTCTATCTTATTTTCATATTATTGTAAATAATTTCACTGTGTCAGAATACTTGCAAATAAATATTCCTCTCATTACCGTTTGTGAGCATTTTGCTAAAGATCTCTTATCTAACTCTTATTAATCTTCAAAATAGTAAAGTATTTTATTTCTCTATCTTTCTTTTCCTTTGTTTGGCATAACATGTCAATCAAAAGTACTCTTTTTTTATGAAAATATTGTCATCCAAATATTAAATTTGATGATTGAAAAAGAAATATTCATTGCATCAATAGACGTTGGTGTACGTTAAATAAATAAAATAGAATACAAATAGCAAATAATTAATTTGTATTCTAACTAGAATAATCAATTTGAGTTTTTTAGTTGAATTACTTGTTCCAATTTATTCCCCAAGAAGTCACCCTCGTCCTGAATGACAGATTGTAGAAGTATCTAGTTACTGAAGAGAACCACAGCGTATTCTTAATTTCCCTTCATTATCGTTGAATTAGTGACCCATCTTACTAATGAGAGAATCCTTGGGTTCAATTCATGGGTTTATGATCTGATATGTAGGGAGTAGGATATATTAAAAGAGTGCACATAACATTTTTTTCTTTTTTCTTTTCTTTTTATTTCTTTTCCTAAGACAGTGCCGACGATAGCATTCTGTTCACGGGTTACTTCGGACTCTGCAATTCACCACTATGTAGCGTCTTAAAATTAAGGAGGTAGATTTCTTTAAACTGCATAGAGACGTAACCATTCTACATTGGCTCACAACTTTAGTTGTCATTTCATATCAGATTATATACTAGTTAACAACATGCGCGCAGGAAGGATTTTTTTTTTTAAAAGTTTAATGATATACAAAGCATCCCAAACATAATATCCTAGAAAAACATATTTCATATTTTTGTTTCATTAATTCAGCATAAATCATAATGTCCAATTACTTTGATGATTTAATAAATTATAATAAACTTTATTATTGTTTTCAATAATATTCACATCATGGAAGGCCGGAGGTTGTTAAAGCATTAAAATGTTTAGAAAGGCTAATAGAGCAATACTAATAAGAAGTTTGTTTCGATGTAAAAGAATGTACTGTAAAAAAATTATTTTATTTTACCGTCTTTTTGATGTAAAATAAAATTCTATTTAGACCCCAATTTGACAGCCCAATTTCTTTGTTTCAATTTCGAGGGGAAGGTCCACTATGAATCAAAATAAAAATATTTAAGCATTCTTGTCTTGATTTACGAGCAACCAAAAAAATGCACCCTCACTCTAAAATCAGTAAACTACAAAGTTTTACATGGAAACAAACAATCTCCTATGGAGAAAAGTTAGCAGTAGCGCTAGAGATTTTAAAAAGTCCCATAAAACTCTGATTACTTGAAAATTGCAGTGCATTTTTTAGAGTCAATTCTTTTCAACCTTTAGTCTAATAATCCATGCATTTGATTTTATCATATTGCTACTTTTCAGTATGAGGACAAATACATGAATATATTGTAAGGAAAATTTTCTATTATTAGATGTTTTTTGTCCCCTTTGCCATTTATAATATTGTTCCATTTCAAAAAGTTAATTTTTTGTATAAGTTATCATAATACTAAAAATAAAAGTCTTGCTTCAATATGGATGTAGGATGTGTATAAGTGTACTTTCTACCAAAAATTCAATTCACGTATATTAGCTAATATCATAGTAATATGAGAAACTCATCCGCTTAGAAAAAGTATTGGAAGGAACCAATCTGACATATATAGAGCGAGATTGCTATGGCGCAAGCCATGCCTTTTGGGCCTTTCAGGTTAGAACGGCTCATTGATATCCTTAACTTTTTTTTTTTTGGTTCGCTCATCGATGAATCAATTCAAATTGTTAACCGATTGGCGAATGTGTGTGTCTATATAATGTTTGTTCAAAATAGAGACGACGTAGCCCTTATACATTGGCTCACAATTTCATTCCTCAGTTCATGTCACATTACATAGCCTAACGCGAAGATCCTAATTATGCATGTATGGGCATATATATGTGGGTACCATATAGCAATCATAAAATTAAGGCCATCCTAATGCAAGTGCACATGGGTGAGATCATCGTACAAAGCCTAGCAATTGTGTATATATACACTAATAACTGTAATTAAGCTCTTGTTTCTGCAGCCTGCAGGTACTAATTAATGTGTGCATATATAGCGATAATTAACTTGGGTGAATCACTTAAGCCCTGATACATTTTCGGTGCCATACATGGAGCTAATTAACTAGACCAGTACTGAGGAGCTAGAGCAGTGAGCTATATATTACGCTTAATTTCTTCAAAGGATGGCTGCTTCCAAGCTAGCCCACCTCCCGGTTCTCAGCTAGCTAGTTTCTATAAACATACGGATCGGTTCACACATAATTAAGGCCCCTTCATCTAAAGGAAGCAGACGTACATATATATATATAGATGATCGCCCGCTACGATGAGAGATGGAGCGATCGAGTTGGCCTGGCCACCAGACGGAGGCTCGCCTTCCTCCGGACCGTAATCCCGAAAGCCTCTTCCATGTCCAAGTCCTCCAGGCTCATCCCATCCGGCAGTCCCCAGTCGAAATGATGCAGCAGGTTCGCAAGCGCGAGCTCAATGGTGGAGGTGGCAAAGTGCATCCCGGGGCATATCCTCCTGCCAGCCCCGAAGGGTATGAACTGGAAATCGTTCCCCCCGAAATCCACGGAGCTCTCCTGCAGGAACCTCTCCGGCCGGAACTCCTCCGGGGATTCCCAAGAAGCCGGGTCCCTCGCGATGGCCCAGGCATTGATGATGACCCTCGTGTTCATGGGGACATCGTAGCCTTTCAGCTGGACGGGCTTCGTGGCCACCCTCGGAAGCAGCAGCGGCGCCGGAGGGTGCAGACGCAGAGTCTCTTTAATTGTGGACTTGAACAAGGGCATCTCTTCTACGTCGTCCTCTGTGACCACGGGCTTCCCTCCAGCTTTGTCACGTATCTCCTCTTGAAGCTTCTTCATGGCAGCTGGGCTCCGGACGAGCTCGGCCATTGCCCACTCCATGGTCTCGTGGGACGTGTCTGTTCCAGCAGCAATCAGGTCCTGCAACGCATGAGGAGTTGGTATATATATATATATTGAATCGAAGACAAAAACTAGTGCCTCGATCCCATGCACGTATATATATATTGATCTGTTGGGGCCCTTAATGCATGAGGGTTTCAACAAAATTAATTTGCAAAGGCTTAGTATTATATACATTTCGATCGCATCTGGACAAGCCTATATATAACTGGTTTGTGCTTTGTACATTAATCGAGTATTTAAAAGTGCCAGTACGTAGTCTTCACAATTAATACGTACGGAGGGTTAATGCAAATTAACAGTGGAGATATACACAACTTTTTGCATATATGTAATCTTTTAAAGAGCTATATATGTGCAAGAATCAATTCTCATTTTGCAAATTTCTCTGACATGGGAGTGCCTTAATTTTGTTTGGCTTACATTAATATTCCTACAGGTTTCTTTTTCATTCCTTATTATAAGTAGTACGAATTAGAATGAGATTAACTCGATCGTCTAGCTTTAATGGAAGTGCCTTCCAAACACTGATCAGAGTTTAATTAATTAGAAGAGAGATCTAATCTTTGACTGTTTTCAAAAACAACGACTGTAGAAACACAAAGATTAATATGGATTATATATATACTGTAGTGAGTGTTGCGCTTAATTTCAAAAGAATGTTAATTACTTTTAGAAACCCACTATATATATACCTTCCTTCAGCCTAGACTAGCTCTAATTAAAGCTCGATCGAGTAGGCCATATCTAAGATGATCAAGCAGGCAGGCTAAGGTACGTAGCTAACTTATTAATTACCAGCAGGATAACTTTGATATCGGGTATTGAGGGGACGAAGCCCTTGTCGATACCACCATGAAGAGACAGCAGGACGTCCACGAAATCCCCCTCTCCCTCCACCTTCCGGCCAACATGACGGTCCACTATGCTGTCGAGGAAGGCGTACCAGTGCCTGGCGAGCTCCCTGACCTTGGAGCTCTTCCCGGTGAACACGTTTAGCCACCTCAAGGAGGGGAAGAAGTCGTCCACCTGGAACCCCCCGATCAAGGGTGTTTGCTCCTCCATCATCTCGGCAATCCTCCCCTCCAAGGTGCTCTGTTCCGCGCTTTTTTCCCTCCCGAAGAGGGCCCTGCTGATGACGGCGTTGGAGAAGGACGACAGGGCCCTGCCGAGGTCCACCGTGCCGGCGGAGGCGGCGACGGTCGCCAGCAGCCGCGCCACCTCCTCCTCCCTTGCCGGGCGGAACGCGCGGACCCTCCTGGGGTTCAGCAGGTGGACGATGCAGGCCTTCTTGGCCTGCCGCCAGTAGTCGCCGTAGGACGTGAAGGAGATGGTGCGGCCGCCGCGCTCCAGCGCCGGCCCGGCACTACCCAGAGAGGGCCGTCCCGCGAAGGTGACGTCATGGGTCTTCATGATCTCCTGGGCCGCTGCCGCGGAGGAGACCACCAGGGTGGGGACCTGGCCCAGGCGGAGGAACATGAGGGGCCCGTGCCGCTGGGAGAGGGCGCGGAGCGAGCGGTGTGGCAGTGAGCTCAGCTGGTGCAGGTTGCCGATGATGGGCAGCCTCGGCGGTGAGGGCGGGAGTCTGCAGGTAGCTCTACGCTTAGAGGAGCGGTAGAAGCTGCTAAGTAAGAGGGTGATGGGGATGCAGAAGAGAAGTGCAAAGGAGGCCGAGTGAAGGGAGACTCCATGTTGATGAATCCAGCTGAAGGGGATGATGGTGGCCGAAGACATTTCTCTTCTTTTCTGCGCCGCGAACCCCCCCCCCTCCCCCCCGTCTTAATTTCTGCACAACATTTGATCAGAAGCTGCCATGCATCTCCTCTTATATTGAGCTCTCAACAGCATTTAATTAAGAGTCCGGTTTCTGTCAGTAGAAACTTTGGAAGAAACTCTAGCAGTAACCACCGTTCCCACTCACTTTGACAACTTTTTTCCTGTTATCGGTTCAACAGATTTTAAATATTATGCAGAGTACTTAAATACTATGCAGAACACTTAAATACTACGCAGAGCACATAATTACCACCATATGTTGAAGTATATTTTAAATTATGGTTGTAGTCTTGTACTCTTAGTAGTATTTAAGTGTCTTATGTTGTATCTAAGTGCTCTTGATAGTATTTAAGTGTTTTGCATAGTATTTAAATGTTCTGCGTAGCATTTAAATGTTCTGCGTAGTATTTTAGTACTCTGCGTAGTATTTAAAACTTATTGAACCGAAAAAAGGAAAAAAGTTGTCAAAGTGGGTGGGATGCATCTCGAACGACGGATCAACTTTACACATGACGTTTTCTCACTGATAACTGCTGGAGTTCCTTCTAAATTCCTACTGAGAGGAACCGGACTCTTTAATTAACATATGGTGCCGTAACCTCGTACCGTATTGAGATTAAGCTGAATCATATAATTTGATCGAATTTATGTAATTTAAAAAATACAATTTAACCAAGTCCCATCCAACTCGTATCAAATCATAAGAAAGATTCGAGTCGATCCGTTATCCTTTGTTTTCCACAGCGGCCACCTTTTTTTCCTTCTCTTCCACCTGAACTGATACTGACATATGTGATCCCATCCATTAGTCTAATCCATGACCATGAAACTGTGTTTAATTTCACCCCTTTTTTTCTAAGAAAATTTATTAAACCTTTGTAGCAAGAAGAGTGAAGTACTCCTGTACATACAAGAGGTCACCACTGTGAACGCCATCTGTTGTAATGCTTTTGATACGTGGCTCCAAATATTTTCCATTCTAATCTCCTAATCTTTGTATTATCTCAAAAGACGGACGTTCGCCCAGGGGATGAACTTGATTTGTGTAGTAATTGGTACGGTACGAAAAGCGGGTTTTTACTCCGGAAAATGCTTTTTTTCATTTCTTTGAGTTACTGTCCTCACTTTGGCAGTAGAATAGATTAAGATGGGATGAATTGTTCTAAATTACTTATTTTAAAATAATGATTTTGATTTAATAATAAGACATAATATAACATTTTTCAGTGACTTATTCAGCTTCCTTCAAAAAGAATTAGAATAAGCGATCCCTCCTATCAAATCAACTTATTCTGCGAATATCTCCTTATTTCGTCTTATAATTCTGCTATCAAACTTTGGCTTATGTGCTTCTAATCTCTCAACCATCTATTTGAATTTATTATAGTGAATTTTTTATTATGATAATCAAAGTGTATCCAATCGACCGTGACAATAGAGTGAGTACCTTAAGAAAGTACATTAAGTGTGAGAATAGCATCATCCCTTTACTACAACGCTCGGCTTAGTGAGTTCTGTTAAATGACTATGACAAAGTTTGATCTCAAGCTTACCAAACTTTAATGAGTTCAAGTTTGGAGAATATGGATTCTAAGGTTCACTTTGATAATGGAATAAGGCCTAGAATAAGACCTGATATTTTATTTAATCCACTTATTTTAGTTTGATGAGTGGAATTCCTTATTCTACGTGTGTCTTAATTATGCGGGAATGAGTTATCTAGAATACCCGGTCATTCTAGAAATGACTACTTATGCGGAAATGACTACTTATTCCGCTTTAATTCAAGATTAGTTAAAAAAAAATTGTTTTAAATCAAATATCTCTTATTTTGACATAAGTAAGTCGAGATAATTGATCTCGGAATAATTAATTTTATTACGAAAATGACCCAAGCTAAAGAGAAGACATGTCGGGTTCATTCAAGCTCAAGTATGCTTATATTATGCCCCTTTTGATTAGATTAACATTAATCTTGGTATGATATTAATACTTTGATGTCCAAAATACATAAGATTAAAATTGATATTAGAGAAATACATAGAAGGGAGACGGAAAGAGAAAGAAAGAGTTGAAAGTCAGGAAAGGGAGAGGAGAGAGAATCTTGAGGCCCTCAAACACTAAATACCGTGATCGTTTTAACAGAACAAACAAAAGCATGTTTTTTTTGGTTTTAATCTTTAGTTCAAAGTTAATTAAAATGTGTTAAGCGACCTAATGTGATAGTAATGGTAGAGTTTTCGCACATTGCCGGAAACAAATATTCGATCGGATGCAAGCGTCGTGACATTAATTGTAAAATCACGTATGTATTTACATTACGGTCGAAGAAATTATGTGAACTCCTCCCTTCTAGAGACTAAAATCCATTAATGACCAGACAGTCCTTAATTAGAGGGAGCGACATATATATATATGCCAATATGCTTATAACATCTTTCTAGGGGATATACAAGTCGAAAAGTCAGAATTGGATGCTGCTGCATGCACGGGACCAAAAGAATAGGACATCTTTGCCTCTGTCGATCGAACTTAATTATATAATCTAGCTGTATCTTGCATTCTGGCTAGCTAGTAATCTGAGATAAGATTTTGGTGGCGTACGTCGTCCTTGGAGATCCTAGGCTCTCAGCAATTCCTTCTTCCTCCTTTCTATTCGAAATACTACATACACTAACTTTGAACGATGTGGACTAGCTTTGAACGATGTGGCCGGTAAGCGACAAACTAAGAAAAAAAGACTTGGATCGGCTTCACGCAGTCTCAAATTGACCGGCCTAATCAAATAAGAAAACATACATAATGGTTGGTAACTGCTGTAATTAATGTTCTTCTGATGACGAACAGGCACATACCAACATATAGAGAGAGAGTTGAGAGCAGCTCGCTCCACATTGACGGCCACACATCAGCTGCGCCTAGAATTTGGGATATACATATCATCATGAACTAGTTAGGGAGACGTGGGATTTTTGGAGGAAGAAGTTTCTTGTGTGATCAGGGTTTGTACACAGCCAGCCGTCGGATAACTTCACCAGCCAATGTCTTTTTATTATTTATTTTTATCAAAAACTCAGGGTGAGGGGGCAACCTTAAAGGCCCATGTGTACCAGCATTATCGCCTGATTACCTCCTCCTCCTCTTAGAATCTAGTTATATAAACGAAAAAGAAAAAATATTATGTTGCAGCCATCCGATCTGACTGTATTATATATATGTTGGGGCCTTAGCATTATCGCTTGAATGAAGAAGGGCAATGCCGCTTGTAAAGCTCTTTTCATCGAGTCCGCGATCAGGAGGGTTCGAGGAAGCAACCATATATGAGATTAGTCCAAGGACAGGGACTGCTCACCATCTTAGGTTTGGCAGTGTTCACACTCTGGCCTAGACGCTTACAATTGAATTGTACGGCTTACATAACAACCGAGAGCTCCCCCTTCTCAATTTTGAATACAATTAGTGCCGTGAGCAAAGAGGAGATCGATGGCGGATGTTGGAGCTGTACTTTTCATGCCAGTAACATTTGATTCTGCCAAGATAAGGTTTCTGAGTCAAGAACAAAGAATAGTGGGGGACCGGCATTCATGAGCTAGCTGTGCTCAAGCAATAGGGTAGGCACGTCCCCCACATGGCCCAAAGCCTATGGCCTATAAATCATCGAGTGAAAAATGCTACTCCAAGCCTTCGTAAGCATGGTCCAAGTCAACTTTAACTAGGAAGCTAGATCCCTAGGCATCACTTTGGTTGAGAGTTGGGATTACATGATTTTATCTAACAGCCTAAAGTATCATAAACAATTAATTCTCTTCGATAACTAACAAATTAATTAACCTAATAAGTTTAACTTAGAATAATATATGGATTTTTTGCATATAAAGCATCATTAAAAGTGAATTGACAAAATAATCATTCCTGGAAAAGTATTAGCACATGTATCGTTCTTTCGGATTTTCAAAATTATCTCTTTATTACTCATTACAATTTCTTGGTATTCTTGGATACCTATTCTTATATTGATTTTAGATTTATTCTTGAGATTCTTCCTGACTAACAAAATTATTATCTTGATCTTGAAATGTTACATGAATTAATTAATTACGTAAACGAGAGGACTTCTAATCCTACTGAGCATGTTAACCTCATAAATCATGTTGGAAAAAAAATTCAGGTATAGAAGGAGAAGTAGACATGATACAAGATGGGATCTGAGAGAAAAGTTATCCTAGTTTCAACAGTTTCAAATGTTTTCTTGTTAATAAATAAGAACAAATCCAAGGACATTATTTCAAATAAAGAGATGTATCAGCATGATATTGTAATCTATTATTAATATGTAGTTTTGACATTTTCTTGTTAATTATGATTTAATGTTATAAATGGCTTGATTAGTAATATCACACCCTTAAAATTTGGGGGGTGACATTATGTTTATGGGCTGATGGATCAAAATCTCGTCCACCACGATCAAGACCCTTCGCTGGCGATCAAAGGAGGAAAACTGTCAAGGACCCCCGGTGATGATCCAGAGGATGCCCCTCCGATGTTTCAGTCATAAAGTTGGGAGCTCCCACAAAAGAGTAGAAGAAGGTTGGGCTGATTCTTACGTACGTTGGCTTATCGAACAAGAGGTCCTTTTATAATAGTGCAGAGGCGGTTGCCGGTCTCGTTCCGGCTAGAAGGAGTTCCTTGTCTAAAGTCCCCCTATCGGACGTAATTTCTTAGTAGGAAGGAGTCTATTCGGAGAAGTTAAGATCTAAGCCGAATCTTGAAAGAGCCGTCAAATAGAGGGGGAGAACCCGCCAAATATGCCCCCAGGCTGACTTCCCAAACTTATTAGGTACAGCCCCTCCTCATGTTCAGATTTAACTTGGGATGGTAGGCCTTCGTCAAATGGACACCTAGGGATTCTACCAGGATAAGATCCACGCGCACCCTCGTCGAAGGGCCGAGATCATGTGGGCCTAACATTAGTGGGCGGCAAGGCCATACCATAGGTTTGCCTTGGGTCCACCATTATTAGGCCGGCCCATGGGCCATTTTGGGTTGGGCAAAACTTTCGCCCATCATAGGCAAATTCCCAAACATGATACATTATTCAACTTATGGGCTACAAACTCACTAGTCAAAGCTTAACATTCCTTGCGTTTCAAACTTCAAAATTCATCCATTGAATGAGTAAATGATTAAATTAGATTCAGTTGGATGGTACCAACTAAATCAAGTGTTAACTTTCATTTGTTACTAAATTAACCGATTAACTTGCCATCGGATATTTTTATATTCTAAAATATTTTTCAAAATTTGGATATATTTCGTTTTATCATGATTATGTCTAGTTAATCCTACTACTTTTGATCCTTCAGTTTGCACACTTGAAAAAAAAAGTCTAAGGCATAACTGCTCAAATTATTGGGTCAATACGCAATGTCACTTCTCTCCCATGCAAAATGCCAAATATTTTTAATGCTTTGGTAGTCAATGAGATACTCAACAATTTTGAAGTGATGTGTGAAGTTCAACAATTATTAAGGAATAATTGGGTTGGAGAGATCCTATCAACTTGTTCTTGACCTAAGATAATAAGTTCATGAGTTTAATCTTATTTCACCGTCAAGAAATAACAGGCGATTACTAACTATTCAGACTTAATGCAGGCAACTTGCAGCCTAAAATCTGAACTAACAGATTTTATTTTATTTTTTCTGTCAGTAGCCCAGTGGTACTAGGCATCGGCCCCAACTCCAGCAAGCGGGGATCAAGTCGGCCCAAAGCCAACATATGCACCTCAAAGAAGGTATTTTCCATTCCATGTGAGGACACCGTCGAACGGGAGACGAGTCCATGGAGCCCACAAGGGTCCGCACACAAGCCCGCCCACAAGGGGCGAAGTGTCCGCAGGACGAAACCTGCAACAATTCTACAGGAAGACGTCCACCCACGGAAGCTGCGGGCGGGTTCGAAACTGCAACCTCCCGGCCTAAGGTGGGGAGGGTGTACCAACTGCGCCAAGCGCCCAGTTAATTAACTCACCCTCACAAGATCGCAACCCTTTATCCAAACAACAAAGTTACCATATCCAAAGAATTTTGGCTTCTACACATCAAAAGCTTAAAGAAAAGGGTATTACAATCCTTCAAAGAGTATAGGTTGGAAATCAAGCAAAAAATATTCAAACTCATTGAAGAAACTTGTGCCTTGGTCTGCTCATTCCACTCAAAAATAACAGAAAAGTGAGATTCAAAGTAGAAACCTAGGGCCCGTTAAAAGACTTAAAAACTGAATTAACCTTATACCCTTCTATCTACTAAACAACCGCCTAGGCACAGAAATTCTACGGATGGAGGATAACAGCAAATTGAGCAAAATCAGAAGGAAAATGCGTCGCTCTGATAAGGCCTGGATGTTTCATCCAATCGAGGGAGGGGAGGAAGGGTATGGGAAGAGAAGCAGAGCAAGCGAGTCCTTACTTGCCTGAGGCTATTCGCAAGAAGGTTGGCAGGGCTGCTGGTGGGGCAGTGGTTCAGGCCTGCCCCAGGGTCACGGGGTGTCTGCAAATCTATAATAGAACTAAGAAAAGGATCGAGTAAATGGGTAACCCGATCGATTCTTGTATCTGCTTCTTATTAGTTTGATAATAACTTCAAGAGAGTCACAGAAAAAAATTATTTATCCTAAATCTGATATGTTGACAAATACACTTGATTTGAAACTCAGGTTCGCAGGATCACATAAGTTTATGCAACATGAGATAACGAGTTTGCCACTGCATAAACTGGTAAACAAAATTTCGTGTTTATGTCAAACCAAACATCCAAAATTACTGAAAATGAAACAATTCCAGCAAATTTCACTCACATCAAACAGACAACTCTCAAAAGTGTTAAAAAAAAACACGAGAATGATTCCATACAAAGTTCCCATGCAGAATGATAAACAATCTACATGGGTTGAATTTTATCAGAAAGTTTTGCAAATAATGTGTACAGGATACATTCACCCATCTTCCTAGGACCACTCTATAAGAAGAGAAGCCTCAGCAAAGTTTCCCAGACCGAACAAGGAATGACATGATTGCCAGCATGTTCAGCCAAAGTTGCATCATTATTTTTCCACTATCTAAAGCGGGATGGAATATAAGGATCAAGAGCTTGGAAGAATAGGCTTTTAGTAAGCAAATGGGTCTCATACGTCCATCTCTAGCTACATCAAAAGCTTCCAAAAACTGGGAAAGCCCACTTGCAAGCAAAATCTCTTGCTGAAGTATAACTTTACTGACCATCTCAGTCGTCAATTGTCAGTATTTTCACCCATAGCAGAGAAACCTGTGTACATCAATTCAATGAATTTAAGCAATGTGATATGATAATGAACTCCATAACTGTATATGGGCAAGGCAGGTGTATTGAGCACATTCAGCATTATACAAGCGTTGATCACATTCAGACACACAAGATGCTTTCGCTAGTTATCCAAATATAGAAATATATCCACTTGTGCGTGCACGCGCGCGTGTGTATATATTTTATGGAAGTGATACAGTCCGCTGCCAGGGTTCTGTGCGCTGGCAGCAGATTCTATTCAGAACTGCTGGATAGGCATTTGGCGGTTCACAAAAATTGAAAAAAAAAACAAAAAAAAACGAGAAGAGAAACATGGGTGCATGCGAAGCGGAAACAGCCCACTCGCACCCACCTCGCATGAAACACAGATTGCCCTTTGCGTTTCCAGCACAGGGTGCGAGCACGTGGGACGCCATGCATCATCTGATCATGCCTCCTCTTTTTAACTTTTAAAAAAAAAACTTTTTCTTCTCTGCCAGGCTTACCCTCACATTAAAAATTAAGCACCTAAGGGGCCAGAACACTCCTCAAATTTAAGAGTCCGCTGGCGACGAACATAAATAAGGGAGCAGTATCAGCTCCCTACCAACCTACCTACTTACATACATATATAGACACGTGCACGTTGAGGCTACTGAGTTGAAGGTTTCAGAGACCCCAAAAGTTATAACAATTTTCGGGAATACCTTTTCGTAATGAACATTTTTTTCATGAGGAACTAGATTCTTTGTCATCAACAAAGATTTAACAGTTGGTCCAAATATGATAACATTTTCATGCCTTTAACTGTGCTTAGAGCGAGCCAGATACAGACCCAAAAGACCTTGTTATGTAAGCTTTGCCATGGTACAAATATCTGAGAGTGATGTCATCTAGGCTGCTTCAAAATCTTGTGGGACCTAGAAAAGTGAGTCAGATGTGTATCGCATTCAAGCAACAATGCCATATGCCAAGTTTGTACAAATTGGAAAGATCGCATAAATCTGCTGTACTGCAAAACTAATAAACATCTTACTGCTTTGTCAGGCCTACAAAGGGAGCCTTACATATAAGCATGCATCTTCACATAATGCGTAAACATTCCATTGTGAGTTGTATGCCGTAGACTTGATTCTTCCTGGATTTGACATCAACTATCTATCCATAGACTCAATTCTTCCTGGATTTGAAATCCAATGCTATATCACTTGGATTATAGCATGGTATCAAAAAACAACCCTAGATCCTAGCTGGTTTTCTACAATCTTTTAAGGTTTTCAAATGCGTATGTCAGATGTCGGATATTACACAGCACTTCAAAAGCATTGTATGTTAATTATGACTTATGGCTAAAGTGAAATTAAGAACAGTAAAATGACTAATTGATATGTAAACAAACAGATGTAGAAGCTATATATTTCCAAGAAAGAGAGCAAATTGATGGTGCATAATGTAGGTTTTGGTATATTGGGCTGAAATTGATCGCATAACTTATGGTTAAACTAGGTGGGCTTAGTCTTGTGCTTTGCTTTAGAAATGCGCTTTAGGACTTCAACGCCTTCTTTCATTTCTCTGCAGATTGATAGAGAAGAATCATAACAGTGTTCAAGACGAAATAGAAAAATAATTGAGTGAACTATTGAGAATGGGCATTGTACCTTTTGCTCAGATATACGAGAAGATAGAACAAAGGCAGAAGAATCAGTATGAGTATGCAGATAGCAAGATAAAATACATTAGCCTCCTTCTACAGATGATAAAAAGGAGAAAAGATTAGTCAGACAGTATCAGTTAAAATTACTTTCGGGTATAAGCAGACCAATCTTACCACCAAAGGTGAGACAAAATTTGAAATAAAAATGTGGCCTTACCTTGCCTCCTCTGGAGAATGGTTTTCGACCTCCAGTGCAAGTGTGAGCATCACAAAACTGGCGCAGGAAAAGTTCTACAGTAAAATAACATAAAATATAGAAGATCATGTTAAAGCAAACTGATCATGTTAAAGCAATCTGAGTTCTAAACTGCATAATCTTGGGATTAGGCATACCATGAAGACGGCTTGCTGAGTGACCCTGGTTAATGGGGAAGCAACTATCAGCAAGGCTCTGCATTTAAACAGGAAAATAATGAGCATTATATCATGAGATAATGATCAATAACCATGATTTTGTGGCAAAAAGGCAGAAGATTTATTGATTTCTCCATTTAGTGACGGAGGACATAACAATTGAATTGTCCACCACAAAAGAAAGTGTCAAAGAAAAACCTCACAAAGGTGACGGTTTCTTGCAACAGCAGCTGGATTGCATTTAGATTTGGGCTTCTTGGACTCGATCACTTGGTCACAATGCAATGCACCACATAAATCAGCCAAGCACCGCCCTCGTGTCTGCATTACAGAATAGCTTATTAACTCATGAACAAAAGTTTTTATTAACTGGCATGAACAGAAGTTTTGACAATATAAAGGGATGAGCATGAATTGCAGTTTGTAAAACTAAGTGATTCAGGTATAAAAAGTTGGATTCAAGCAAGAATTATGAAAAGAGATTTTTTTTTCTTTTGGGGGAATTTGGATAAAGGGGCCTAAAAGGTTGCAATATATGTTATTGATATACAAAACTGGAGCCTGGATTTCTGTCTTTACTCGAAGGGGCAAGCATGCATCCTCTAGGCCAAGTGAGGCACCAAAATTCCGCAACTCCCGCCATCTAATCTGGAAGGAAATGGAATTAATATTTGTGTACCTGCAAGTAAAAGAAATCATTTGCTAAGTGCATGATGGAGATAACACATTTCTCAAGTATCATTCTCATCATCATCACCATGGTTTTCATTCTCACAGAATCTTGTGAGCTTGGTCACAGCCTGCCGCTGAGATCAAAACCCACAGACAAGCTATTTCCTGTCTTGGCGGGCATGTTTTTGAACATCGGCCTGGTCTGAGCTGGGTCAATCCAAGAGCAGCTTCTGAATACCCCCAAACCTTTCTGTTGACTTGAGTTGAGAGACAGAAAGAGAAATTGGGCTCCGCTTTTTTCCTTCTATGCATGCTCTCCTCCCTCACATGCTCACCACTGCCAGATCACGGCATGTGTGCTGCAGCTGCTGTGTTGAGCTACCACAACCACTACCCTGCTACATCTTGTGCTGCAGATACGAGATAAGAAGAGAAAATGAAGAACAGAGGCTCCTTTGTTCTGCTGTACCAGCCAACTCTGTCCTGCTATGCTGACTAATTGCGACACTGCTCCCCTCTACTCTGGAGTACTGTGCTGCTGCCACCTGCCATCTTTATCTGGTTCCCAGACACTGCCATCTTTCTTCTCTGTTTTATATTGACATCGGTAATATATTAAGTAGATATATAACAATTGACCTCACAATTCTTCCAGGCTTCCCTCTCTAGTTTGAGTGCCACTGTATTTTGCCCCAGTTGGTCTCATTGACTAGCTGCTGCCAATTTGAAGCAAGCAAGTAAACTTCACTTCTTGGCTGCTATTGCCATCCACTTGTCTTTCCAAAATTACATTTGGCTGCCATTCCCATTCTGATTCTCTTGCCCACTTCCTCCCACATTCCTGCCTTGAGAATGCCTTTCATAAAGGGGAGATGTTGCAGCAACTAGCTACCTGAAAATCAGACTTCATCCCTCGTTGTAGCATCCATGCATGATAATGCGCTGCCACAATGAAGTCTTGCCATTTGACAATTCCCATAGCCATTTACAAACATTGCCAGGTTCATGTTGTGTCAATCTTCAACCCCCAAGGCCTCCATCCTTCTAAGCCCAGCAAACTCTTCATTTACCAGGGACATACCAGTAGATCCCTCATTACATCCTCCCAAATAGCTTTTTCCTCACTCAACTGGCATGTAGATAGGAAGCATAGAGGGAAGCTTGACTGGAGACGATTTAACAATACATTGTGCCCCCAGAAGAGAGACTTGATTTCTAGGTTGATACTCGATAATTTCCCCGTACTCTCTGCATTAATGAGTCCCAGGCTGACATTGTCACCTGCTTACAATGCAGTTCAGTCCCAAATAAGTGATAGGAAGATATTCCATCTTACAGCCCAGAAAATGAGCATAAGTTTTTACCATATCCCCCTGTCCCAATCAATACCTGTTGGTGACCTCTTCTCAAAGTCATGGTTCACAAAATCAGCCTTCCAATCCAGATCAGCTGATTCCAACTCAGATAGGCCAATTAAGATCTGAATCAAGCCCTGCCGCTAAGTCGGGTAGGATCAGAAAATCCCAGGTCAACCTGCCCAATCCAGCCGTTGATTGGAACCTCAATGGCTAACAATAATAATTGTTATCGGCCGGTACCAGGCCGAAATGAGCCAGTTTCGACCCGTATCGGTCCGGCATGCCCAATATCGGTACCGACAAAATTCTTGGATCTCAGTCCATGAACTTTCTTTCTTTGAAAGTGGTTGATACCACTGTATTGTATTAAACTATAAAAGAGAGTCACAAGGTGTAAAAAGGACAGACGTATCAAATAAATACCCCCAAAACCCCTACACAAAGCACCAAGACTGTGCATCAAACTAGGGCCTTCAAAAGATGAACTTTCCAGTTTTTCTGAATCTTCAGAATTTTTCTTATTTTTCTTATTTTTCTTAGTTTTAAAAAATTAAAATCAAGCCAATCAAACAATCAACTTTCCTCCTATGGATTGGTCGATTTGGTCAATCCAACCCTGATCCAAGATCTCTCCAAGCTTTTTGTCTCTCAATGGATTACCAAAATCAAGAATAAGGAGACAAAGGATTAGAGAAGTAGGGGGAGGGTAAAGGAGGAGGAGAACGAGATGAGGATGACGCTAAAGAAGGAGATGAGGATGACGATAGAGGAGGAGCTTTCCAAAACACTAAGATGGCATTGAGATCCAATAAAGAAATCATTGTATCTACATAATGCATTTTTGTATTGTTCTGATTTTCATTTTGTTAATTTAATTATATCGAATGCTAAATGCACAAAATTTAAAGTTTGTTCTAAGAAATATAAGGTCAATGTGACCTCTGGCTGCTATTCCCCGTACTCTCTGAGATCTCTTCAAGATCTTTTCTCTTCCGCCTTCCGTGATGATGCTGAGATAAAATATAGAATTCCGTAACCTTGACAGCCTTAGCACATAATCTTGCTGCAACACCATGATCTCTTGTTTTCAAACTGATGGAGCAGATGCAAACCACAAAAGAGATAACCATCTAGCGTCATTCAAAACAGATCAAGCTTCTCGAAAGATATTTATCACTATATGCAATTTAAATTTTGTAAAAGTACTGTAGATAGAAATTGAACCTAATGGAGCCAATATACTTGGTTATGGAGACATGTAGTATGAATTAATGTAATAGAATGGATTTAAGATAATAGAATGCTTATAGGCAAGGAGAGTAGTAAGTTCAAATGTATATCTTTCAGACATGAACTTCTAAATGGAACAAATACCAGTAAGAAGCAACAGAGTTTTTAAGCTTAGGAGCCAATAGCTGAACCTCAGTTGATCAGAAAAAGATTCTATCCTGTTCACAAATAAGAGCTCCAAGATGGACGCAAATATGGATTCTTTTCTGCTCCTAGTAAAAGCAAGAAGGAAAGCATAGGTATGTAGTTGAATGAAAAGAAGTTGCCTTGATGAACAAAGGACTGTTCTATTCACTGAAAACAGCAAGTGTGTAAGCATGCAGGAAATTTAATGTTATCGGCTGAAATTACATTTTGAAAGAAAAATAATAAATAGTACAAAATAAAAAACATAAAGAAATTTTGTAATAAAGGTAGTTGACATACATCGTTTAGTAGATCATAATGTCGGTTATCAAAATGCATGTCAAGGAATTTCTCTGCACGAAAGCTTTTCTTGCAGAACCCACAGCGCCATTCGTTTACGTCCACATGAATTTTGTGCTTCTCTTGTTCTCTGAACATGTCATTACCAGGATGAAGCCTACACTTACTGGAAATCTGATATTGTTCTTCATCCACAAAGGGCATCAGGTACTGCAACACATATCTGTATTTTAATATATAAAGTGTATACATTATAAAAGAGAATGCAATAAAAAAAACACCACGAACTGCCATGGTTATGAAACAATACAAAGCAATCATACATGTCGTCAAATCAGATTTAATGTGTTATCCACAATGGAAAAATACCTCCTCAATGATCTCCCAGGCTGCCCTACTTCTTTCTCTAGAGCAGTGCACCTCATGACTATTTTCCCCTTCTTGCATGATAGATCTGAAGGTAAACTGAACATTAGATTTCTAACCAATGCACAGAATGGAAAAGAAGTAAGCAACAAATAGGCTGCACTTGAGGAATCATGGCCAGTTTTCTGGATCAGGGCATCAGGGCATCCAATTTTAGTTTGATTCTTAATATCTTGCGACATATGTAACGTGTCGGTAACAGAATGTTTTCTCTTATAGTTCTTTCTTATATATGTAACATGCTGCCAAATCCTTTCAAAAGAGGTAGCCCTAAACCATTTAGAGTGGAGACAGAGAATCCATATAGCCGACCCTAATTAATTTGAGATTAAGGCTTAGTTGAGTTGAGTTCTTTCAAATACCAGGTGAAATTAAATGATGAAGCATATCAGGAAATTATATAGCCAGCCAGCTGAAAAGTTTGGTTCATGTTATTATAGGTGTTCAAGGATGAAGAAAAGAGCCATTGATGAGTTTCGCACAAAATTTGAAGGCACATAATGTAAAAGCTAATCAGTTCATGCATAAGATTGCAACAACTTTGCTGGCTTACACTCAAGCCACAAGACAAGTATGCATACCAAATCATATTACCTGCTAGCTGCAACTCCTCCAAATTCCTAGAAAAGAGAACAAAACTTTAAGTCAGCTCACAAACAAACGTAAGGAACAGACACAGAAATAGCATAAAGTGTGATAATCTGATATGCTATGAAGTTATTTGGCTTGCATGAAACTAGATTCCAATGTGAATAGACATAGTATGATTGAGCATTACTTATGTGAAAAAGCAGGCATCCAATTGACAGTCCCTTCTGAGTAGAAAAAAATTATCAATAACCCAAGGACAGAAAGGCTGAAGAACACTTTGACCAACTCTTGGTCAATTTTTTTTGAAAGAGAAGCTATATAATCAGAGGCGAGAGGCGATCGAGGCGACTAGGGGTTCGCCTCAACCCCAAATGCCTAGGCGATCGCCTATGCGTTTGAGGCAAGGTGTTCTCTCATAAATCACTATGAAGGAAGAAAATGACAATACAAGGAAAATAAAAGAAAACAACCAAGATCATCATATTTAAAACTCTGAGAAGCACTGATCATGTCCAACATGTAATGTCCTAAGACCTACATTTTTTCTTATTTTTGATGATTCCTAAGACCATCCACTACTCATATAAGTACTGGATGGTCTTAAGAATCATCAAAAATAAGAAAAAATATAACATCATGTAACGGTCCTACTTTTATAACTAGAAAATAATCACAATTGCAAGGTAAGTGGCACTGCTATCCGAACCAGATGGTCCCTCGTATCTTAAATCGTTTTTGGTAATTGCACAAAATATGAATAAAGTACAAGAAATTTAATGACAAGATTTAATACTGACCAAGATCAAGGTGTAGATCCGGCAAACAGAGCCTATCGAATAGTTCTTATAAAGAATTACTAAAAAATATTAAATTAAATTCGTAAGTCCAAATGTTATTGGAATCAGTAGGGATCATTTAGTCCCTACCGATCCAATATTAGAATTAAAAACCATTTATCAAAAGTGTGCAAAATAATCAATTGACTTTTGAATAGTTGAAGTATCGAACTTGTTCAGGTTTAAACTATTTACCTTTAAATTGTCAAACCCTTGTGTTATGACAATTTCAAAGAATGAATAATACAACTGAACTATGAGAAATGTCAAAATTCATAATAACATAAATATATCATGAATCTTTTTGAGGTACTAAACTAAAGTTTATGCCTCTTTCAATAATTTGCATCTTTTAGTCTTTCACGGTTCTTATAGAGATATGTGCTCATACTTGCTTCATAGAATCATTGTGAATCTTGAAAATAAGCCACGATTAGAAACTTAGTTATGACCCTTTAATTAACTCGATAAGTCTTATTCTAAATCGCAATCTTATCTTTCTTTGATATTTCACATGATCGGTCTTTTTCTTACAATAGTAGGTCTTTTGACAAAGTGACTTATTCATATGAGAGACGGAGATAATCACTCACCAGTAGTCTTTAATCTAATTGAGCAGGTTGCCCAATACTCTTAGCCGACTGGAACTCATAGTATAAAGTTATGTTGTCCTGACTCTAGTCCCGAGTGCACTCAAGTAGTTTATTTAGCTATTGCCCCAAGATGTCCTGAGTTTGGACTACTAAACCCCTTTAATTAACCTGATCAGTCTTATTCTGAGTCACAACCTAATCGGTCTTTTTCTTTTCCAATCCAATAGGAGACACTCTATCTTTCTTTTATTTGTAACAATGACCCATGCCTCAAATCCCCAAGGACACATTTGAGGGCCTTACCTACTAGTGAAGTGTTGTCACCTTGTTAATAGTAGGACAGTATTTCAAGAAATTCACTAATAACATAATCTTTGCCATAGTAATATATTCACATAATCAAAATCTTTACATAATCGCGGACGCAATCTTATCCCCTTTATGAAGGGTCCTGATATTATCCACTTTATGAAGGGTCTTGATCTTAATCGTAACTTCTCATGAATTAGTAACTTTTGATCGTATGACCAGCCTTTACCCCTCCTTATGAAAAAAGATCTTTAATCATATTCTGATCTTATCCCTTCTTTTTAGGTGGTCTTTCATCGTCTTAAGATGAGTACTTCAATTTCTCGTGTGGAATCATAATATTCTCATTCACATATTAGTATATGCTTCTATGTATATCTTGCCATGAAGACCAATCTTAAAACAAATCACAGGTTTATTGTGTAAAACATATGCTTAACCATGTATCTAACATAAAGGTGATAATAAAATCTAGGACTTGGAATTATGGATACTATCTATCTTTTCTTTGAAAGATTTACTCCAGTGTTATGCCTTTAACAAGTTAAATAAATCTTGTATGACGTAAGAACATGAAACCATCATTATGTTAAAACACTATTTAATATTTGAAAAGATTTGGCATAACAACTCCTTATTTATGCCATGATATTATCTCCCCCCCTCCAAAGAAGCCTAAAAATGGTTGAGAAGAGAGTAGGTTGAGTATCACCCTGCCTCAACTAAGCGAGCCTTGGCACAAAGAGAAATCTCCTAGCTTGTGCTGGAGATGAACGGACGCTGCAGCCTCTGATTGTAGGCGAACCGTCTCGCTCTAGTCCACTAAACTTCCTTGTATCTTCCTCTGTTTACGTCCTTCACAAGTGCCCACTTTCTCTTTTATTCTTCTCATCGTCTTCTTCAACTTCTTCTTTTACCTCACCCTCAAACTCCCTCTCTATCTCACTCTTTTTCTCCTTCTCTCACTATTTCTCTTTCTCTTTCTCTCTCTAACAGATCTTCTCTCTCTCTAACTCTCCCACCACCACTCTCTCTCTTCCTCCCTGATCTCCCTCTTACTCTCTATCTTTCCCTCTTTCTTTCTTCTTTTCTTGCTCTTCTTCTTCACCTCTCCTCTTTTTCTCCCCCCCCCCCCCTTGCACCGCCCCTCTCCTCCTTCATCCTTATCTTTTCCCTCTCTCTCTTCCCTTTGAGCTGGGCAGCCAGCAGTCCTCCCACCTGTCCCCTACTCTTCTAGAGAGTGGAGAGGTGGTGTCTTACTAGAAGGCTTTCCATTCCTCTTTTAAAGACCCATTAGACCCAACTTTCATGGCCCATGAAGCCCCTTAATTTGTAGGAAAAATTTGATTAAAATCCCTTTCCTTTATCTTTTACATTTAATTCCCTATACTTTTTATAATCGTATAAATACCCTCATCTTTTGTAGGTTTACACATCACGTAAGAGAAAAAGGATACTAGATATTGTTAAAAAGAGTCATTAGCCACCTTAGAATAATTAAGAATAAGAAAAAGTATTACCACATAATTAAAAAAGAAACAAGCATATGGCATAAATATCATAGGCAAGTGCCTAACCGAGTGAGCCAAACATGAGATAAGGAGAGGCGTTTTGGCTCACCTCAACCTACTTCATCGCCTAGGCAAGCGAGGTGATCGCCTTTGATAACATAGAAGAGAAGTTTGGCAGACCATAGGATCTGCCATGCAACAACAGATATCCAAACCCACAACATCTAGAATCTACAGGCACCCAAACCCACTCCCAAAACCGAGCCCTTTCCAACTAACTAAATAGGGCATTCAAAATGTTTGAAATGAAATCAAGGGAATAGAAGATCAAGACACTCTAGTTCTCTATTAGATTGAACAGTCTACCAATCTTACCAAAGATAGAGCTGACCCAATCGAAGATAGGGCGTTCCCTCCAACTCTGCATTGCATAAAAGCTAGCTATCAAAGGTATTTACCCTGCCCACCTGGGTGATGAAGTAAGGTTAAAGCAAGCCAAAAGCACCATGCCTTGCTTCACCTTCACCTAGCTCACCCCTCACCCTCTTTTCAACACATTGCTGCTTGTCTTTTATTTTCTGAGTGCTTTTATGGTGCAAGCTGTGTCAATCACAGATTGATTCTGCTTCACACACGCTTCTGTGAGTTGTCATTATTCTTCATTTTTGCAGCTTGTGGTCTCCTGCTGTTTATTCTTGGGATAATGACTCCTTCAACTATGTGCTATGCTTCTTTTATGTGCTACTTTTTCTTTCTTGATCTTAATTATTCCTAGGTGGCTGACGCCTCTTTTAACGATGTCTAATACCCTTGTCGCTACATGCTACTTTTTTTTTCTTATTCTTCATGATCCCTAAGACCATTCACCACATAGATGGATACTCTCTACAAATTGGTGGTCAGGCATTGGGCATGAGCAATGGTTCTTAAAACCTCACATATCATTGTCTCGGATGTATTCTTTTCCTCCTCCTACCACTTTTTCCTTCATGGTGATTCGGACAAGAAATGCATTGCCTTAAATGCCTACACGCTCACCTAAGCATTTGAGGGTGATTCAAGATCCTAGTCACCATGCTTGAGTCTTGCCTTCAACTACATAGCTTAAAAGAGATCAAGGTGTGCCAACTCGGTCCGGGTCGGATCGCCCGGTCCGCTCGGAAACCGGGCTGTCCAATCCGACTCCGAGCCCTGACCCAGTAGTCCCGGCCTGGGATCGCTTGGATCGGGTTGGGTCGGCCGGATCGGGCGACCAGGGCCCGGGTCGGACCGGTCCGGCCGATCCCACCTCCCAACGGCTAGTTCAACTAGTTCCGAACTAGCCGTTGGGGTAACCGTTGGGAATCCATTCAAATGGCCATACAACGGTACCCATTCAAATGGCCATTTGAATGGGTTCCCAACGGTTACCCCAACGGCTAGTTCGGAACTAGCCGTTGGGGGGTGGGATCGGCCGGACCGGTCCGACCCGGGCCCGGGTCGCCCGATCCGGTCGACCCAACCCGATCCAAACGATCCCGGGCCGGGACTGCTGGGTCGGGGCTCGGAATCGGATCTGACCGCCCGGTTTCCGAGCGGACCGGGCGATCCGATCCGACCCGGACCGAGTTGTCACACCTTGGTAAGCAACAAAATAACCAACACTTCAGTACACAATACATTCTAGAGGATACCAAGCCATATGAGTTTCCTTCTTCTCGCTAATCCAACAGTCTCTTCCTTTCTTATTTTCCATGAACCATGAAGAACAACAAGGCTCACATATTCCTCCAGAAGCTTCAGCTTTATTCCCACATCTTCTACAAATGCCGGCTAACAATAGACAACCATGGATCATAATCATTACATGGTAAAGTATGACCCGTACGATCGTTGATGACCATTGGAGGACCGGTAATTTTCCGAATTAACAACTTCCATCCTTTTTTTTTTTTTTTTAGAACTGAGGACTTGAGAACGACCAGGCGGGAAAAATAAAAGAGAAAGCAAAAGAATCCGAAACACCCAAGTCAAAGCGCGGCAGGGTTAACCAAGAGACCAGATCATCTGCTAATACTTCAGAAAAAAAGAAAAAAACGGCGAGATTGGGAAGAATTCACAAGAAGAAAAGGTTGCAGAAGCACAGGAATCTCGGGAGTTCCTTTATTAGGGCAGGGATCCACCAGAAAGGAAAAATCATGGGCAAGGAAAGGAAAGGAGGAGTCTTTGAGTGAGGGGTACCAGAAGAGCTCCCCCAACGCCTCTGCCCGGCAACAGCGGCGGCGGCAGAAGCAGCAGCAGCAGCAGAGAGACGGAGACTTCGTGAAGACTAGCCATTGGCACCCCCCACCAAGCACTGCTCTTCTTCTTCTCCTACCTAGCAATTTAGAGAGAGAGAGAGAGATGTGAGTTCGTGAGGAAAACTTGCTACCAAATTATTATATATAAAAATAAAAAAAATCCACGTGAGCGCCTCCGGGATCGCAACCCAAATAGGCCTGCTGTCGACAGTCGCAACTCGCAAGGACTCGTCGGCAATTCTCATTTTATCGAAGAGTTCTAAAGTTAACGAACAAACGTAATAAATATTTTTGGATGGTCTCTGAACTATAAATGTATGTATTATACACGCGTTTTTTTTTCACACTTTTGCTAAAATTGATATGAATGTTGGTGAATTTTAGAATAGAAAATCTTAAACATCTTTTGCTAACCGTATGCTAGTCTTCGGTACCGAGTACAATCATGTGGAATGTACGCCCAAAAAGTGAAATTACAAAAAAAAAAAAAATATCCCGAGAACGATGAATAAATAAATTATAAAAAATATTTTAAATATGTAAAAATATTTATAATTATCTTTTACTTCTGTTTACAAAATATTTTAAAAGAACTTGTAAATGCAAACACTTAGTTCTTTCTATTTTTATTTTTTTTAATCAGTGGCACAATGATCAGGTATATACAGATATTTACAAACGACCATGAGTCGATCTCGAGATATGGAGATAGTTCCACACCGATCGAGAAGTCCGCCTAATTAGGCGAGAATTCTTGATATACGTGATTATCCGGAGAAGTAATCCCACATACCAGGGGATAAAGATCCTAACAACATTGAGAGTTGCATGGCTGGAAAATTTTTAAGTTTTAACTAGGATCAAACCTGAGACTTCCCAATTGAGAGACAAGTGGTGAATCAATTGCCCTTGGCAGCTGATTCTAGTTCTTTCCATTGAATTGGCGTACTTGGGTGACCTATAATAGGGGTCATATTTACATCAATGTCTCAATCACCTAAGGAGTCTATACTATATGATGTTACTTTGAGTGGACACCGCCAATTTCAATAGGATTGCTTTATGTGAAGGAAAACAGTTTTGTGACTCGTGCATTTTTACATTGAAATTTGTGTCATGTGTCTGGTGTCAAATGTGTGAGTCACAAAACCATTTTTCATCTGTGAATCCCACCAAATTAGACTTGACTAATTTTATGGTCACCAAAATAATGATACATCTGACATGATGCACTGCTCACGTCTTATACAGCATGTATTCTGGAGTCCGCACGTCAGTTCTCTGCAGCACTCTGTCTACTAGTCCCACTACAGAGGATTGACTCGGTGCAGATCCAAATCAGTCCAACTCGATGAGTTTGGTGGATTCCTCTTTTTAACGTATAAGTTAATTGACCAACTATGTATAAGAGCTCCAAGGTAGGATTCAAATTTCACTAGGTTCAATATTCTTTCAATTTGAAGATAAATCTACATAATCACATTTTTGTTTATACAAGTGATTTTTCTATCTTACTCGGATGAATGTTCCGACTGTAGTATTATCACCGGAAAACAAATCCTACAAACCGCACGTACCACACGAAGAGGTTGTTATATGCACCCAACAGCCCTTGAACTTGTGACCACCTACTTTGAGGAGGTCATTCTATGAAGGCTGGTGGCTGTGGTGCAACTTTTTTCTGTTAACGAACGCTTTTGCACTTAGATAAGTTTCACGTCGACAAAGTTTCATATAAATTATCCATGTCAAGCTATGATTCACATGGAGTCAATTATTCTTGCCTTCTTATTTGATGTAACAGTAGAATACCTGAAACAAAACAAAACAAAAATACAAAACTGGAATGAATTCCCGTCCTCTGAAATCAACTGTAGAACTCTTCCAGAAACTGCATAAAAGGGAAACATTGATGATTACTGTAACACAATGCTTCAGTATCTAATTTGCCTCACGTGTTAGGTGTCCTATTCACATTGGTTTTCTCATGTCCATGAAAGAAAACATACATGTGCTCCTATACACATCACATGGACAACCATAGGTGTGTTGATCAGTACAATTCTATGAAGGGTGCACTCTCCACCTAACTGGAGCCGTCATCTGTCTGTCCTGTGAGTTGCTATGGGCCTGAGGAAGCCAATCTTCCGCAAGTATACACGGGTCAGAAGAATGTTCAAACTTTGTTTCTATTGGTCTTGCCCCGTGTTCCATCCCCTTTGCGGCTTGAGAGGACAACGGAGACTACAGCTAAAAAACCCAACACAGAAAATGCCCAGAGAGCAACTAGCCAAGACCTCCAAGATCTAAATGTTTTGTTTGGCGCGTCTAAACGTGACTCATTAAACACAGAAATTGGCACGGTGGTGTCTCCTTTTGAATTCGCAACTTCAGCTTCTTTTTGCAATTTCAATGTAACTTGAGTCCCATTTTCTCCTTGACTTGAGTTGCTTTCGGTGTCTGGGCCGGCACAATTCCTCTTTTTATGGTGCAAGTAGAGAGCTTTGTTCAATGTCTCGACACATTCAATGCTCAGCTCATCCCTTGTAAATATGTCACCATCTTTTGTGGATAGCGTGGCACGATCTGGAGGATCAGGAAACTTCGCCCAACACGTGTTTACCAAGTCTGTAGTCCTCCACTTGGCCTTGTCAAAACTCCAATTACCAACATGAAATTCAAGCCCATAATGAAAGACCCTGTATCTAACCCCAGGCACAGGAATATATCCTGGATAGATCAGTATGTCTCGGCTTATGACATGCTTCAATTTCAACTGCACACAGGATCCAACAGGTTAACATTGAAAGGGCTGAACATGTTTTAAAAAGTGCAATATTTATTTCACCATTGTAAAAGTTTAAACATGTAATATTGATGCAACTATTGTACCTATAATTTATAGTAACAGATTAAAACCAATATTAGCATTCTTTAATTTGTTTTCTCAATTTCCCACCTGGTCTCAGAGGAGAAATCTAGTATGTACTTTGAATTCTCATCCAAGTTTCAAACTTTAAGGTCTACAAGTACCATTAGCCAGTAATTTTGGCGACAGAACAGAATAATTAACTTATAATTATCACGGACAAAGAAAAGCAGCAGAACTAGTAATAGTTAATCGTGGACAGAAAGTAAACATCTAAAATTGGGTATCCATAAATGAAGACACTGTAGACTGGAAAAATAATCAAAGAACATGAAAAAAATGGAAGCTGCAAAAGTTTCTTTGTTTCAGAGGAAATCTAGGCCTGAGGGTTACCCATAATCCTTGTCAACCAGCATGTTTGGCCTGAAGAAGAATAGATAAACGATAGCTCCAAAACACCTCCCATGTTCTTGGAACAGAAACTACCTGTTCCGAACTAGATAGAGGTGACTTATACAACTCTAATTTTCCAAATGCAACCATACAACTATTTCTTTCAGAATTACAGTTTTAGAAGCTACGATCTTGCTAAGATGGAAGGAGCGTCCAACAAGCATTTCCCTAGGAAGGCAAAATTTTATAATTCCAACCTCATACTTCGTATCTGAGGAGAATTGCGACTGTAATTGTCTGATATGTTCATATGCACAGCCCTACAATTAAATCTATTTATAAGGTTTGCATCCGTATCGTGGACGAGTCATGGCAGACTAACTTGGTAACTGACATAGGCATGTAAAGAAGCAAAAACCATGAGACATAACAGAGCAAAAGATACGCAAGAAAACTCTGCTAAGTTTCAATATGGAGTCCTCACTGGAGTGTGCATGTGCAACATGAATCCCTAGAAGCATGTAGACAAAGATGCACCACGAGTCCCCAGAAGCATGTAGACAAAAATCTTCAAACATGCAGGTGAAGTTCCTAATGAACCGTAAGTAAACTCTTACATCAACAAAGTAGTAAAGTTTCATCTCATACCTCAGCTGCACCAAAGGAGTATCCATACATCTCACTGATCCATCCAGATGAATAAATATCTCCAGTAAAATTTGTCGCATAATGAGCTCTATCAGCCCTAACCTCCTCTGTCTTATGCAACCATAACAAAGCAAATTTTCTGAGATCATCTATGTGCATAATTATGACACCACCAACTTTGTCACAAGCTTCAGGATGCTGTGTATGGAGTCTTGCAAGTACATTATCACAACCAATAAGGTATCTGAGACAATGAAAGGGAAGTTGGAGAGGTTATAGAAAGTTATGAACAATAAAGGTTTGTGACTGATTCACATGTCTTACTCATAAGGAGTCGAAACTGGATGGCCACGTTCTGCCTTGAATTCCCATGGAGTAATGGAACCTCTTAAAATCATATCTGCATCCAGAATAACTATGAACTCTGCATCAATATCTGCATGGTTTAGCCAGTGCAAAACAGCTGCTGGCTTATTGATTGCAGGATACCTACAATATCCAAAAGAAAATCACATTTAGTGCAGTTTGGAAAAATCAAAGCATGAAGCAACCAAATCAATTGACCATTTCAAGCTGAAAAATAGTAACACTTGCTTTTATTAACTAAAGAAAAAATCCTTTCAAGCTAAAATAGAAGAAATTAGTAACATTCATCATCTCATATGACAGGGAGCAGAAGTTTTTAATGTATATTTCACTAACAGAAACAAAAATTTATGTGTGTACTGAGAAATTTCAATGGAATAACCTGCAACGTTAGTATGAGGTCGAGCAAAGATGGACAAGGAGTAAAATGACTATAGAAACCTGCAATTAGCTTCGAATGACATTAAGGCATTGCAGCACCAAGTTGAAGAAACCACTAATTAGTTCACTAACCTTTCATAGTTCCCTTCAAACACAAAATTACTATGCCTCCCACCCTCATCTTCAAAGCAGAGAATATGTATACACAAGGAAATAAATAATTCCAAGTGTTTTTCTTGACTTAATAGATTCATTTCCCAGCAAAACAGTAAAGATTCTCATTATTGGGGTTAATCTAGACTTCTTCAAAATGATAGCCCACACTGTTTCACAATATATACCCAGACAGGAACCATCACATATGTCTATCACTGGGCCCAGAGATCCAAAATGCATCAATCTCCAGTTCTCTAAATATTCATCCACGTATCTCCTCTTCATACTGTTGTTTCAATTGTATCATGGCGCTGGTAATTCTCAATTCTCTCAACAGTGTCCAGAGCACTCAAAGTTTCAGTCTTGACTCGAGACCAATAATGCTAGTACACAGACCAGCTTCAATAGATGAATAATAAAAACGAATGGGAACTTGAATCAGCTGTAGATTACATTGTTTTTAATTGTCTCCAAGATGGATTCAAAACATTTATATACTTGCTAAAAGAGGACCGCAAGCTGAAACCAGCTGCCAGGACAGTCAGATGCTTGTTTGAAGACATCTACGAAGATATTTCCAATTCTATTCGATATCACAATGTTGAGAAACATATTATTTACACTAGGTCATACATGTCATAATTAACACCCATCAGAACTGTAAAATGCATGAATGCTCAAAGGCAGTGCATTTTCAATGTTCATCAAAAGCTGCCACCTTAATCTGGACACAATACAAAAGGCAGTGGTCACTTGTCAACCAATCTGCACTTGTATTAAATGAAGCCCTTTAAGTGGGAAATGCTTCATTAGTTGCCTCCTAAAATCATCTCTAGTACCCACCAATCAAAAGAGATATTTCATTTTATCCACAAAGGAATGGCGAAAAATGAATCATAAGTGCCCCCTAATTACAAAACATTAGACGCATGTTCAGAAATGTTGCAGATTTTAAGCAATCTAAAATGTGGAAATGGCTATCTGCAAAAGAAAACTAAAAACTTGACAAAGATGCCAAGAAATAGTGAATAAAATGAAAATGAAACAATTACCAATCTCCTGTCAGTGGATGTCGACTCATGGATGGTACATAATGTGTAGGTGCTAGATCGTGACCCTTATAATGTTTCAAATCTTCATCGGCACAGCTAAGAAGCCGTGTGATGTTGCCAGGTTGACCACTCAAATGAAAACTATGCACAAGCCCTACAGTTTGCCAGTCAAAATATGGTGAACACTCGGTGGAAAAAAGGGTATGGATCTTTGGATATGCCTTTTCACTATCATCCAAACTCTGCTGTTTTTCTTTGTCATCTGTGCCCCCACTCTTGTCATGCTTATTTAAATATTTTGGTTTACTGAGCTCAGCAAATGTTTGGCCTTTTAAAAAGCTCAGATACTTCGACCATTTTGTTTTGGGGCAACCTGTTGATGCATGATGCAATAAGAGGCCTTCATTTAAAGTGTTTATGCATTCTATGCTCAGGAATAAACCTCGCCTCTTGTTTTGATCAGTTACCATCAGCTGTACCTGCAAAAAACTCTTGAAAGAATAAGTAAATGACCAATGCACTGTCACGAATGTATGCAAGTGAATGAAAGGAAATAACTGTGTAAATGCATCACAAGAAAGCCTACTCTCTCTCACCTCTCCGATGATTTCCCTATCTATTCTTCCATTACCCCTCAACTCTGTCCTCCGAAAAGCCAACCATGAAAGAATCAAATAAAGCTTTTAAATTTATTGTAATTGCTTTAGGATTTGTACCTCTCTAGGATAAGGGGGTTCAGGGAAGAGACGGTTACACTCATAAACAATGCCATCTTCATGATGCTCCAACTTGCTGAAAGACCAATTGCCAACCTTAAATGGCAAACCATAGTGCATAAGTATTGGTTCAACACCCTCGCGTGGAATGTAACCTGGGTAAATCATCAAGTCATCATTTATCTTGTGTCGAAGGCCTACCTGTCAAGTAGATTATACAAAAGGATTATTACAAGAATTGTTTCCGACACAAAATGTGGGAAAAAGGAAGACAGTCAAGGAAGTCACTAATCAAGACAGAAAGCAGCTCACCTCCGCAGCACCAAATGAGTATCCATACATCTCACTTATCCAACCCTGGCCATAAATATCACCAGTTATGTTGGTTGCCCAGTGAGCTCGGTCCTCTCGTACCTCTTCTGTCTTTGAAAGCCACATTGGTGCCAGGGCCCTCAGGTCATCGATATGCATAGCTAATAGCCCACCAACCTTGTCACAAAGTTCTGGATGCTTTGTATGTATTTGAGCAAGGATATTATCGCACCCCACCAGATATCTAAATAAGCAAAATATCAATAAAGCCAAAAGCATCCATGAGGGTTGAACTAAAATGAAACTGACACAGCCAGCACAACCAAACAGGTAAAAGGGATGATAGTCATATAGACAGCATATTACAGTGGTATCGACAGCATAGAGATTTAGTCAAGACACTCTGAGGGAAATGGAAGATTCTAATATGGGGGAGAGATCTATGCCCATTAGATAGCAAGTTGATGCTAAGAGATTCTACAGTAATCTTCGAATTTTGCAGTGTTCTAATGTAACTCAAAATCATAGTTGTCAATCATGTCCCGGTCCCTGTCCTTTCTACTGGGATGGGATGTCCCGGTGTGCCGGACAATTCTTTTTTCCATACATATGCCAACAAATATAAAACATATGTATACAATAAATAATATGAAAATAAGCATATAAACATATCAATAACACAAAATTAATGCAGTAGAAACATTGAGGACAGATTTATGGGTTTATAAATGAGTATATTCATCAAATGAACCCCTCCTAAAATAAGTTTACAAGGAGCTTAAGTACTTAGGAAAAACTCATGTAAAAATACAAATTCTAGTTGGGCAAGGCCGGGACAGGCAAGGACAGGCCGGGACAGACCGGGACAGACCAGAAACTGTCTCGTCCCGTTTTCTCACTGGGACGGGACGTCCCGACCGGGACAGGCCGGGCCAGGACGGGATTGACTACTATGCTCAAAATACAATTATGAGCCTGAATATCATGGCACCAGCTAAAGAAGCTATCCTCCCAGGGAAAATGGACAATCTCCACTCTTTAAGTGTCAATTAAAGGGTACCATAAAAAAGCACCAAACACAACTTCAGTTAAAATTTCAAAACAATGGACTTGAACCCTAAGGAAGAGATATTCATATTTCTCACTGTGAAAAGTTACTTAGGCTTCATTTTTTGCAACATCACAGGAGCAAATACTCTTTGATAGTGTGAAAAGGTTTACCACAAGGACTGAACTCTATTTGTCATACCTAGGGCTGATAATGCGCTGAGCCAAGCCTGACCAAACTCAAGCTCAGCTCAGCAAAAAAATTTCGAGCCCGAGGTGAGCCCGAGCCCTAAATCAAGCCTACACTCAAGCTCAAGCTCGGGCTCGAATAAAAAACTCGAGCTCGAGCCGAACTCAAGCCCAGCTCGCTATGTTAATCAAGCCATTTGAATATATTGGCTCAAACCCTTCTAAGAGCCAGCCCATTTTAAATTTTGCTAGCCCAAACCATTAAAAGAAGGCAAGAGGTGGTGGGCATTAAGGTGGGTACAGGTCTATTTATAGGAGGCTGGGGGGAGGAGAAATTTGGATTTCTCGATATCGGACTAAAGTCCCGAGAAAAATGCCCACCCCCTCCCCCATGGACGGGCAGGCCTGCGCACTTTTGGATGCTCCACTTTAGTCCAATATCAAATTCTTAAAAGTTTTTTGATGCGGGACAGGAATGGGGGCACTAGAGGAAGGGTTCGGAGGCCAAGGAAGAAGAAGAAGACAGGGGTAGAAGATGAAAATGAAGAGGGGAAGAAGGGGTTTGGGTAGGAAGATAACTAGGGCATCACACCCTCAAACTAGACCCTTCACGGGTTCATCCAAGAACGCACAGTGGCTGCACTGTTTCTTTCCCTTTTCAGCAATATTCTCCGTTACCTCTTCCAAAAAAGTACAACTACTATTTATAGGCTCCAATAGAGGAAGCCCTAAGACCCAGAATTACGAAATTACCCCTAGACTCCTAAAATAAGAAAAGACATGCAAAAAATAACAGAAAATAGAAAACAACTAATGGGCTCCAATTGGGCCTTATGCAAGTCCCCAAAATGCTCAATAAAATGGGCTAGACACTGCAACTACTAACCAAACTCTAACCAACAATAAAAATAAAAAAATTATACATAATAAAAGAAAATAACTCGGCAAATAACATGACGTAGCCGAAGTCCTCGCGTAGTCCGCGAATGCGCCTCCTACGATCCAACTCCTGCATCATTCTCCCCCAGTTCAAAAAAAAATCGTCCTCGAATTTTAAAATGTGCCAGTATAAATATGCGGACGACTAGATCATCTGTGGGAGTCTTCAAGCAAAGGATCATATCAAGACTCACAAACTGGTCCACTACATGTGAATCACACAAGGTCTGCCATATCATATCAATAAAATCCAATCTTGACTCTACAACTAACAGGATATGAACTCTCTGGAAAAATCAGGTCATAATCACCACTGCATAATAAGTCAGCATCAAACACAAGAGCATCTAGCATGTGCAACCCATAATCAACAAATAGGTTGTGATCTTATGAATCCACAACCAATAGCTCACTAACAGCTGTCAACAATGAGTTGTCCTTAAATACATCATCTGATATCAAACAAAGTCCAGACTCAATAAACAAGTCAACACCTGAGACATTCTCAACTATAGGTACAACACATGCATGGGTTGTTGGCTCCACCTTGGCCACTTTCTCCCAAAGGTATCAATGTAGATTTAGCAGAAACATAAGCTTTAAAGAGAAAATTACCCTTCAAGTGTGGCAGCTGCAGAATGCACTGAGATTGCTCAGAATTCATGGTGGCATGCCGCTCTTGTAATCACTTAGACCCTACAATGATGGAGAAGCCTCATGATGGAAAAATCTATGCCCAAGCTCCATCAAAATACATAAAATCTATAGAGTAAGTGTGCTCTTGACATTTCACATGAAACTTAACAAAAGCACAGTCGTGCTCAACAACAATTTCACCGGTTTGAGATAATAGATCTACAATTCCTTGGGAGGTATAATTGCCACATCATAGCGGGTCAAATCTCAAAGCAACAACCTTCTCATTTGGCAATCGAACTAGAGTGTGAAAATAAGGAGAAAGTATGATACCAGATCTCAACTTGTGATGTCCAACGAGTGGAAGGAGCACTAAACAGGGTCGGCCACACTGTAAGGAATACGTTGCTGCGATCGGCTCGCAAAACGGAGCCCAAATAGGTGACCTCGATGTGCATACAGTGGTGGCACGCAAAATGAGATATCGTCGTAGCTGTCGCACATTGAAACTGGGTTGATCTTGCTGAAACGAGACCAATAGCGCTGACGGCACTTAAATCGGAGTCCGAGATGACCTCGAACAATGGGTACAATGTTCTTGTAAAGTGTACAAGTGCGGCACGCAAAACGAGGCCCAACTAGCAGACGGGATGTGCAACAAAGTCGGCCTCGCTGAGACGATCTCAATGGCGCAACTGGCTCGCAATTAGAGTACGAATGTGGTCCCGACACTGGCGGTGCGATAAGGACTCTTAGTGCATTGTCTGGTGCAATGGACCCTGGCTCACTGTTTTTGGATCTGGGCAACATAGATATGGATCTAAGTGGCTCGGGCCATTAGCGAACCAAGGCTGGACCAAGTACTGGGGGTGGCTCGAACCCGATGAAGGACCCTGGTGCAGACCGGGGCTCGAGCTGGGTTGCGATAGGGCTCGGATCGGTTTGGCTTGGGCTCGGTCAAACCAAGTTTGACCCGGCTGGAACTTAAAGAGATCGGGTCCCTTCCCTTCTTCTTCTGCTCGCCCTCCTCCCTACCAAACCTTACGTAGAGAACGAGCGGGGATGGGGAGAGGGGAACGATGGCGGCGGTGGGTTGGGCCGGCGGCGACTACGGCGACGACGCCGACAGCCGATGAAGACAGCGAAGGCATCGGCAGAGGCCAACGGAAGCGGCCGAGGCATCCGACGGTGCTGGCGTCCCAGGCCCCCCCCCCCCTCCCCCCTTTCTTCTACTGCTATGACAGCTGCTACAGGGGGTTGCCATGGCTACGGCGCCGCCAGCAAGGGCTGGCATGGACAGCAGCGGAACAACCGACGAAGGTCAGCAAGGGCGACGATGGAAGTGGCTGGCAGCCGCAGCCTCCGGTGGGGTTGGGGGACAACGACGGCGACGGCGCTAACTCTAGTGATGGGGACGGGGACGGCAAGGGCTGCCGACGTCACCGGCGGCAGCAGACGCAGTCGAAGTCAGCGGCAAAGCAGCTTGATTCCCCCGGCCTTCTCTTCCTTTTTTTTTTTTTTTTGCTGTGTGAGAGAAGGGGACGGTGTTGGGGCCCGAGTCCAGTCCTCTCTTCTCTTCTTCTACGTATGTCTCTACTGCAAACCAAACCAAGGGGAGAGAGAGGAGAAGGGAAGAAACTCAAACGGTGGAGGGAGAAGGCAGCGGTGCAGGTGGATCAGGTTTTGGCTCTGGTAACAAAACTAATGTGGGACAGGAATGGGGACACTAGATGAAGGGCTCGGAGGCCAAGGAAGAAGAAGAAGACAGGGGTAGAAGACGAAGATGAAGAGGGGAAGAAGGGGTTTGCGTAAGAAGATAACTAGGACATCACACCCTCAAACCAGACCCTTCATGGGTTCATCTAAGAACTCACAGTGGCTGCACTATTTCTTTCCCTTTTCAGCAATATTATCCATTACCTCTTCCAAAAAAGTACAACTGCTATTTATAGGCTCCAATAGAGGAAGCCCTAAGACCCAGAAGTACGAAATTACCCCTAGACTCCTAAAATAAGAAAAGACATGCAGAAAATAACAGAAAATAGAAAACAACTAATGGGCCTTATGCAAGTCTCCAAAATGCTCAATAAAATGGGCTAGACACTGCAACTACTAACTAAATTCTAACCAATAATAATAATAAAAAAATTATACATAATAAAAGAAAATAACTCGGCAAATAACATGACGTAGCCAAAGTCCTCGTGTAGTCTGCAAATGCGCCTCCCGCGATCCAACTCCTGCATCATTTTTACAGCCCCTATAATCTTCTGAAAGAACAATTTACCAAGCGAGTTTCTGAGACCGCGCACCTAGTTGGTAAGTCACGTTTGTAAACTGGGCAAGTTATAGAATAACCACAAAAAATAATGAGCTTTTATTTTAATGTGAGCCAGCTCGCAAACCGACCGAGCGGAGCTCGGTGGAGCTCAGACTCGGCTCATTCAATGACTCGAGCTTTGACCCAAGCTTGAGCTCAACTCATTTGGACGACCGAGTCAAGCTGAGTCGAGCTTAACTCGAGCCAAGCTCGAGCAGCTCGGTTCATTGCCAGCCTAGTCATACTTTTGTAGCATGAAAGTACTATAATTTGTCTTTACGCCACTAGCAGTTCAAAGGAAATAAATTATCGTACATAATATCTCTGAGAATCGACATTCAGTCAGAACATCATTGTTCAAAAGCAGATATGAGTTTATCAGGGGAATTATTACATTGGAAACTATTAACAAGAATACAATATGGTTTGCAAAACCTGCCGGTTCAACCCGGAACGGCAGAACTGGATCGGAGCCAGTGGTTCCTGATCTGGTTTGAACTGGCTGGTTCTGGCTGATTTTGACCAGTTTTGAACTGGAACCAGCTGTGACCAGTATTCAAATGGTCAGAATTCTTCTACTTTCCATGGACCCAGAAGGAAGTGCCTCTAACAATGTTCCGCCAGGACTGCTGTGTCAAGTGCCTAGGTAACCTGTGTAGATGCCATGGTAGGTGAATATGAGAAAGATTCATCCATTTCGATAGAGTAGATAGGAGCAAGATGTTCTACGGTATAATGAGCTTCAAGATGAAAATTTGGTGATTGAATAATGAGTTTGTCACATGCTTTCTTTATATCAGTTTATCAAAATATACCACGTTCTAAATAAAGAACATGTCCAATTGTCCGTACCCATAGTATGCAGCAACAGGCTTTCCTTTTTCTGCTCCAAGCTCCCAGGGTATGATAGGACCACGAATTATCATATCTGCATCTAAAATCACTACCCAATCAGTGTTCTCTGCATCTTTACTGTGTTTAAGCCAATGGACGATCCCAGCTGGCTTATTTATAGCTGGATACCTGGGGAACATGTTTAAGTATTATTATGAGTTTATGACAGCAGCATGCATAGACTCCAAAGTGAAGGGCTTACAAGAAGCTAAAAAGAATACCATCCCTATTGAGGAAAAAAATAGATAATGTTGTATAATATAATAAAAGGCAAAGAAACAACATAAAGAATGTTTTATAGCATAAAAGAATAAAAAAAGATCAGCAATAAAATACAGAGCAGGAAATTTTGACACAACAAAGAAAGCAACCAAGTTCACCATAGTATACACTATCTAATTTTTTTCATATGCAAGAATAACTTTAAAATTGCCTCTTTTCAGGTAAGATTGGCTAGGCTCAGGCACCCAGCATGCGGTGGGCTTGGGTTAAGCAAATGCTCAACCTGAACCAAACCTAAGCAATGAGAGGTGAGTGCATCCAACCCAGTTTACAGGTTGGCCCTATCAGGTTTAGGTTGCCCAGCCCAAACTTGCAGCCCTACAACACCATCTGTCTCCTCTTCCCCATCAGCAACACAACACCCCCTTTCCTTCTAACCTTGCACAGACCCCCTCCAGGCCCAGTGCAGAGGTGCCAGGATGGATACTACGAACAGTTAGGAGGAAAAGGTGGTTGGTTTGTTGACTGCCCAGGAAGACAGGATGGGGGTGGGATCTGCTCCTGGCACGAGAGGTGAGGCAATCAGAAGAAGGGAGGGAGATGAGATAGAAAGGAGAAGGCTCAGTTTTATCTCTTCAACCTTTTATCAAGGATTATCCCCATTCACACAGTTTACAGTTAATATTATTATGAAATACTAAATAGCACTGAAATACACATCTGATCATTGGACAGTCACATATAGCAACTCAACTCAACTAAGTCTTAATCTCAAATTAATTGGGGTCGGCTATATGGATTCTTTGTCTCCACTCTAAATGTTTTTGGGCTATTTCTTCTGAAAGGTTAAAAGCTTGCAAATCATATTGACTTATCCTCCTCCAAGTTAATCTAGGTCTACCCCTTCCTATCTTTCCTTCCTCTATTCTAATATACTCCACTTTTCTAACTGGAGCCTCCCTAGGTCTATGCCTAACATGCCTAAACCATCTCAATCTCCCTTCTATCAATTTGTCCTCAATTGCTACCACTCCCACCTTTTCTCTAATACACTCATTACGAATTTTATATAGCATAGTATGCATGCACATCCACCTTAACATTCTCATTTCGGCAACACTCATCTTGGAGATATGTTGCCTCTTTATCGTCCAACTCTCGCTACCATACAACATTATAAGTCTTATCACCGTACGGTAGAATTTTTCTTTAAACTTTGTTGGGATCTTGCGGCCACACAAGACTCCTGTGACAAGTCTCCACTTCATCCATCATGCTTTAATCCTATGGCTAACATCCTCATCGCACCCTCCATCTTCTTGGAGGATCGAACCAAAATATTTGAAATGGGTGCATTAGGGTATTGCCATCACATCCAAGCTAACTCCCTCATTTTTGCCACTCTGACCTTCACTAAACTTACAATGTATGTATTCTATCTTAGTTCTACTTAACCTGAAATTCTTAGACTCTGAAGTGCTCCTCCAAAGCTCCAACTTTCTATTAACTCCCTCTTGCGTCTCATCTATCCATAATTGTCAAGGTGCCGCTTAGGCGTACACCTAGGTGTAAAAGCGCCATCAGAATGGCGAGGCGTTGGCCTGCCTTTCATGGGCCCATGAAAGGCGGGCCAAGCGGCCGGCCCAGGGCACCTAATGCGGGCCTGACCCAGTCCAGCCCGCCCGCTCGGCCCGATAACCTACTTACTTAACCCTTTGCCTGACCCCGACGCCCCTGTCACTCATGTCCCCTTCATCCCCTCCACTTTCCTATACCGTGCTAGGGTTCGCCTGCCGCTGAAGCCCCTCCAGTCTCGGAGTCCACCCCTCCCTCTCTCTGCCTCTCTAAAAGGTCTGAAGCCCTATATATGTGTGCCCGATACCCCCTCCTTGCCTCTCTGCTCTGCTCTCTCACTCTCTCTCTCTCTCTCTCTCTCCTTGTGTGTGTCACAACGAGTAGGACCGAAGCTCCCCTACCCCCTTCTCTTACACATATAGTTATTCGCACATACACATAGTTTTATATAAATGTTTGATAAATTCTATCATTTTGTTGTTGTAAACTTGTAAATTGTACTGTTTTGTTTTGTATATCTTGTCTTTAAAAATTTGTTCGTTTGTGTTTAATTATCTTATGGGTATTAATTTCTTTCATTTTGAATGTATGATGTTGTTGTTATTTGAATGCGTGATGTTATTATTATTTATTTATTTGAAGAATTTATAACTTAACATATATTTTAGGGAAGCACCTAAGTTGTTGTTTAAGTACTGCTTAAGCGGCCGCCTTAACGCCTAAGTGCTTAGGCTCTCCGGAAATGCCTTGGGTCGCCTTGACGCCTTGACAACTATGCATCTATCAACATAATATCGTCCGTAAACATCATACACAACGGAATGTCTTCTTGTATATCCTTTGTTAACTCATCCATAACTAATGCGAAAAGGTAAGGACTTCATGTTGATCCTTGGTGCAATCCGACTGAAATACGAAAATCTCTTGTTTCCCTTCCAACCGTACGGACACTAGTAGTTGCTTCTTCGTACATGTCTTTTAACACTTGTATGTACCTAGTAGATACCATCTTTCGCTCAAATACCCACCACAAGACATTTCTTGAAACTCTATTATAGGTCTTCTCCAAATCGATGAACACCATATACAGATCTTTCTTCATCTCTCTATTTCTCCATCAAGCTCCTGATGGGGAAGATGACTTCCATGGTTAATTGACCTGGCATAAAGTCGAAATGGTTGGCCGAGATAGTTGTATCATAATGTAAATGATGTTCCATAATTCTCTCCCACAATTTCATAGTATGACTCGTGAACTTAATTCCTCTATAGTTTGAGCAACACTTGATGTCTCTTCTGTTTTTAATAATAGGTACAAGCATGATCTTCCTCCATTCATCTGCAATTTTCTTAGGGACTAGGATATTGTTAAACAATCAGATTAACCACTCTACTCCTACATCTTCCAAACATTTTCACACTTCAATAGGAATTCCATCGAGCTACAAACTTTGCCTACTTTCATCCTCTTCAATGCTTTCTTGACTTTCGAAAATCTAATCCTCCTAGTACAATTCACATTATGCACTATTGTATATTATATGCCCGTTATGTTTATGTTTTCACTGTGACTATCATTAAAAAGATTGTCAAAATAACTGCTCAACCTTTCTCTAATGTGCTCATGTTTCACCAAAACCTTTCTCTCCCTATCCTTGATACACTTAACTTGGTTAAGATCCCAACATCTCTTCTTTCTTATCCTTGTCAACTTATAAATATATTTTTCCCCTTCCTTGGTTATAAGTTTCTTATGCATCTTTTCAAAGACCTAAGCTCTTACTCGACTGATGGACTTTTTTACTTCTTTTTTTGCTATCTTGTATTGTTCGTAAGCCACATTATTATCACACTTTCGTAATCTTTTATACCATTCTCTTTTACTCTTCACCGCCTTTGTGCCTCCAAATTTCACTACCACCTCTCCGTCGCAGGTGAACCATATTCTTTAGACTCTCCAAATATCTTTCTAGCTACTTCTTTATTCTTTGAGGCCATATCTATCAACATAGTATTGGCCTCCATATCTGACTTCCAATCTCGTATCTTGAGAAGTTCATTCTTAAACATTACTTGTTTCATCTCTTTTAATTCCCACCACCTTGTTCTAGTTACACTCTTCCTTTTAGACGTACCCGACCACCTCTTGATCTTAATATCTAAGACCACTAACTTATGTTGACTTATTAAGGCCTCTCTTAAGATAACTTTGTAATCCTTGCATAGAGTACGATTTGTCTTCCTTATGAGGAGGAAATCAACTTAGCTTCTATTTTGCCCACTTTTAAAGGTCACTAAATGAGATTAATTTTTTATAAAGTGGGTATTTGTTAGTATAAGGTTGTAGGGCATAGCAAAATCGAGAATGCTTTTTTCCTCTTCATTTCTGATCTCAAAGCCAAAACCTCTATGAACCGTATCATAACCCTGACGTTCACTTCCTACATGCACATTGAGATCCCCACCAATAAAGATATTCCCTTCGTTTGGTACATTGTACATAAGGTCGTCCATATCCCCATAAAACCTTCGTTTACTCTCACTATCTAATACAACTTGTGGAGCATAGGCCATAGAATTTTAGATCGGGTCGAGGGTCCGAATCGGACCCCGGTGATCCCAATCCAATCCAGATCGGATCGGCCGGAATTAGCCGGGGATCGGCCGGAATTGGCCACCAAAAAGAAAGAGGGAAATGCCTGGGATCTGCCGGGATCGGACAAGATCGGCCGATCCCAACCGATTCCGGCCAGTCCCCCCCCCCCCAATCAAATCGGTTGTGGCCGATCCTGATCTGAATTGGCCGATTCGGATCAGGATTGGCCGATTTTGCATTCCATGGCATAAGCACTAACTACATTAATCACATCTCCCTCTATAATTCATTTCACTAGGATAATCCTATCTCCTACTCTCCTCACCGCTATCATTGCATCCATCAAAGTATTATCAATAATAATATCTACCCCCTTCTTATTTCTTTCCTTTCCTATAGACGACAATTTGTAGCTCGTATTTCCCACTTCTTTACTTTTCTCTCCTACCTATTTAATCTCTTAAATGCAAGCAATATTGACTTTTCTTCTCATCATGGTGTCAACAAGTTCCATCAACTTTTCTATAAGAGACCCGATATTCCAAATACCTACTCTGATCCTCCTCTCAACTTGCTTTTCAATAGAATTCTTTATATAGTAACGTCTATTATTCTCTAAGCTTGTCCTATGTCCCATTCTCTGTTCGGTTCTGACTAACAGTCACATATAGAAACATGCTTTTTTCTTTTTTTTTGAAAATGGATATTACCACTGATTATGTTAAAAATGGAGGAGAATGTACAAGAGTGTGGACAAAATCCTTATAAAGCCCCCTATACAAAAAGCACCAAGATAGTGTTTTGGTTTCCGATCCTAAACACTTATGGAAAATATGTTTAGAATTCTGATAAAACTGTCAGATGCAAATTTCTGCATCTGAATCATTTCTTTAATTCAGGATTGGGTCTGATAGGCATCTCTAGAATCATAGCTAATCAAGAAAGAGAAAGAGAAAGATCACTGGCAACCTAGTTGCATATGTTACTGTAAGAATATGTGAGACAATTGTTTCAGCATCAACAAAATCCAATCAGGTATCCACAAACTTACTTTTCATTTCCCTAGAAACATGCTGCAGAAGTTCTAGGTTATCAATCACTGCCACTGCCAACCCCGAGTCTCAGGCTATCTATAACTGTCCGTAGCATGAAGGTTCACAGGTTTTCATGCTGCTATCAACAATCCCATAGATTCAAGCAATTCTCATTGTTACGAGAAACTTTCAATACCCTGAGTCTTGAATGCAGTCAGGTTTCTAGGCCAGTAACAACACCAAGATTCATGCAAGTCTCAATGTCACCTAATCACCCCCCCCCCCCCCCCCCCCCGCTCTTTATATACACATTAACATTACCAGAGTTGTGTAGATGATGCCACTAGCAAAGGTGATCTAGGCAACAATGTGTTGCTTTGCCTCCGGATAAATGGGAAATTATGTTACTTCATCTATTTGCATCATCCAGGCAGCTAGCCCGAGCATTTCACTTTCCTCATTCACCTGTTTCAGGGCCGATAACATATCTTTTACCATATTTTTCCCATCAAGAGGGTCAGGCTGCCTATGCACTATCTCTATTTGAAAACAAGCGAGCCAAAGAGAACCCCTATATTGATACATGGTCCCCTTTCAAATGAGCACCTTGAGAACTGCTCCACAAGAGGGTTTTTTCTTTTTTAATCTTGACTTACTTCTTAAAGGAATATCATCATCGACAAACAAAGACATCCCATCAAGTACATTGAATATGATGTATGGACAAGTTTCTCAACTTTGTCAAATATATTTTTTGTTCTCCAAGTTGTAAATATTCTCTGTTGCTAGTTGGAATATGTTATTTTATGTTGGAGCTTCAATAGAAACTTTCTCAAACATTAACTGAGGTGTTTCTATGTAATATAAAGCATTAAAACCTAATATATACAAATTTTAGTAAAAGTTAAAAAAATATAAAACATAGAATTATAAGAATGTTTGATCAAGTTCTTCAAAAAAGATAGAGGCAAATGCAACCCTTAAGTTGTATTACTCTTTTTCATTTAATATATTTGTGGTACTACCCACTTTCAAAAAAAATGCAACCCTTAAGTTACAAGTTTGAAGCCTCCCATGGCATTATAGCTATTTGAATCCTCTTTATTTTATGAGAGATGCTAGTCTCTCATTTTATTTATTGTGTCTAAAGTGAGACAAAACAGAGTGATAAAAATAACAAATTTTATATCTAACGCAAAGAGGTCTAGACCTAATGTGTTCACCTGCAGTAGCCACAAGAACCAGACCATTGTTTCCAAGCTCATACCAATGACAGTACACCTTCCAAAGAGACATTACACTTGTTCAGATAGAAGTAATCCTCCACATAAATCCAAACAATACAGTGTATCACAAGCCTTCTTAAAAGATATTATCACTCTAAGGTTTGATGAGAGACACTGACACCCACTGATGGTCTAGAATTTTGTAATTTCACATCCAAAGATCTCCACCAGATGTGCACAGCATATCTCGAAGCCCAGGAATTAGGTCACATTAATATCCCAACCTAAGACCCAAAGTGCATGTCTTGCAATGGAATGAGCCAGAATAAGACGTGGAAGAGGATAAAATTCCACATTTTGCTATTGGCAACATGGAATAAGATGGGATCTAGACTCTTCTCAAATAGGAATAAGGACCGGAATCCATATCCGAGCAGATCACAAGAATATGGAACTTGAACCCTTATTTGAATTACAACAAGAGGGCATTCATAACATTTCACCCACTTATTCTACTTTTAGACACTTTTCATCTAAAGTAAATATTGATCCTGAAGAACAACAGATCCTTGTTCAACATAGAATAGCACCTTCCTGATCAAATTAAAATTAGAATAAAAATTAAAACATATGTTATACATTAAATACATATCCTTATTCCAGCATATCATATCCCATTACCAAAGAAAGACAAAGGGAAGATGACTGTTGGACTTGAATCCCGTCTTATTAGGGCGTGTCACATCTTGTCACCTTAAAATCAAACTTATTTTTTGATTTAAACATAGACAAGGCACTGCATACCCAATATACCTTTCTGTCAACCTCTCCACTTCCATCACAATATATGATAAAAGGACCTAAAAAAAAGGGAAAAAGCAATAGAAGCTCCTCTTTGTTCAAGAGGAGTCACTGCATATATGATATATGTTTCTGCCGGTCCCTCCACCTCCACTGCAGCCCTTCTTCACTCTTCAGACGATTGACTTTAGTATAGGAAAAAAAATGCTAAAAACAACAAATTGCCATGGAAGGAAGGAAGACATATCTCAGTTGGGCCATGTTTTTATGGAAGATTGCTTGGTCTAGAATACTCACGGGGAAGAGAGCCAAGAAACTCCATCTTCCGGGGAGTTGTTCATGTTTTTTTTGTGCTATCTTTGAGGAAGACCAAAACCATCTGTTTTTGGGATGTGGCATTATTTTAGTTTAGTGGAAGATTGTATGTAGAATTTTTGGAATCACTTGGGTGGACCATTCTTCTGTTTTGGATCTTTTAAGCTGGTGGTCTAAAGCATGTCCTTATCCGGGTCAAGAACAACTATGGTTCATCATCTGTCCGGCTTTGATGTGGGCTATTTGGTGTGAGAGAAATAGGAGGAAGTTCAGTGACCAATTCAGAAGTGCCTCTGATTTGCTGACCAGCACCTTTAGATGGGTGGGAGAGTGGGGAAAAGCTGCTGGAATTCTGAGTGAAGGAAGCTATGTCATTCTTCAGAAGGACAGTTTATGGAGAAGCCTGTTTTTCTGAGGATATTCTTACTGTAACTTTGGTTTTATTTTCTGGATAAAATCAGTATATTTGTAATTTTCTTCCATGTTTTGGGCAAGACTTGGTTTGGGGTATGCCTCATCCAGGTTGCTTTGGGGTTTTCTATTGTACCATATTCTTCTTCTTCATTAATGAAACAGTGACTTTCAGTCACCTTCAAAAAAAAAAAAATCTCAGTTGGGCCATGGAACAATTTAAAGATGCTTTAGTAAAACATGCCATTCAGTCGGTCTCACAGACAAGTTAAGGCAATGATGCCTCTTCAAAAAGTAGCATCATGAAACAATCCCATCAGCCTGATAAAAAAAAAAACCAGCTTCAACTCCTACAAATTAAGATCATACTAGCTGCAGCCTACTTCATTGCAAAGGAACACAATCAAATCATCTTGGGTTTGGTTGTGATAGGATGGGAAGATGTCCCAACTTTCCTTCAAAATTATAAGATATGCTAAGGCATCAGTGTTTTGTATAACATTTTGGAACTTTTTAGGATGTGAACTTTGTAAGATTAACATATCTGTGCCTCAAGGAAAATCGCATGCATAGGTGTTCCACGTGGAAAATTTCTCATAGGACATGGAGAGAGCAACACATGGGATACCGAGAGTCGGCCAACGATCCAATCTTAAAGTTGGTGGTAAGAATGGACTAAGACTGCTAAAAGTTTAGATGAGTGATCAAACTCCAAGCAGCAGAATCAAAGGAAACTATTCAGATAATGCCAGTTCACTTCTCTTTGACTGATAAACAGACAGTCTTCCAAGGAGTGATGATAAGGTGTAGTTGAAACACAAATCACAAAGGAGGCCCATTCTGGGTTCTGTCCAAATGTTTATTCCCACTGCCAACTTTCATGCATGCCAAGGGGATCTAGCCTTGTTTTCCACTGTAGACTATTCATATGATTTCCGAAATTCATCCACCTCTTTGCTTTGGTTTGTTAAAAAATGTTCTGATCGAATTCTAAACCTGAACAAGTACCCACAAATCCCAACACAAAGGAAAACCCAAAAGACCACCAAAACAACAATTTGGAGTCCAAGAAGAACAAAATTCAACCAAGTCCAGAAGAAAAAACAAGGCAAACCCAATTAAACAACCAATCGTTCAAAAGCATTGGCCTTGGAAAGGAAATAACTTTAACTTGTATTAGCAAGCCCAATTATTCATTCATGATCATCAAGCTTGGAACCGACACCATCATTACCATGCAAACCCCTCTAAACAGAAACCCAAAACCAAACCATTATCAAACACGGGGAAGAAGACCAATGGCATTCACACTTGCTTCAAACGACATGATCCACAAAAGTAGTTTCATGATTCACAAACAGGAGCAGACAACAACATGGGCAACCCATAACAAGAAAGAACAAACAAAACATCTAAAGAATTCGTAGCGTTCCTCTCACCAGTCGCCAGTGCGGGGGTGGCGGCTCATGGAGGGGACCTCCATGGTGGGGGCGAGGCCCAACCCGCGGTAGCGCCGCCTCTCCTCGTCGGTGCAGCTGAGGAGGCGCGTGAGGGGCCCCGGCTGCCGGGCCTTGCGGAAGCTGTGGACCAGCCCCACCGTCTGCCAGTCGAAGTAGTCCTGGCACTCAGTCGAGAACAGCGTGTGCACCCGGAACCCCTTCTCCCCCACCACCCCTCCCTCCCCCGCCGCCATTGCAGCGGCCGCGCGGAGGACGAAGAGGACGAGCAGGGACGCCATCGCCCCCCGCCGCGCCATCAAAGCAAGGATGGTGGCGATGGCAGGCGGAGCACTTGGGATCCGGATTTCATGGCTTCTGCCCAAATGGGTTAGGTGAAGCCAAACTTTAAAAAAAAAAAAAAGACATCTTTTTTCTCCTCTTCGCAGAGGAGGAGTTGACTTGAGAATTTTAAAGGAAAAATTGCACCTGTTTAAGAGCAAATTGGGAGCTGGACGTAGCAGAGAGATGTCTGAGATTCCGACATTTTTTTTTTCCCTTGTTTTTTTTTTCTCTTCTCCTGCTCCCGGTTGGTGGCAGTACACGCGAATTTTGACTCTGCTGTTTTAACTTGTGCTGGGGGCACTTGATCTGCGCCTTTCACTCTTGAGTAAAACGTGTGATTTTTGCAAAAAAAGTTTGGATTTAGTCACACGTTTACATCTCGACATATTATTCACGATTAAATTATGACTTTTTAGAAGAATCCTTGAAATCCTTATAAATTTAAAGAGTGATAATTAATCACGATCTAATCATGCATCTTTCAAGAAATTGTACTTTAAAAAACCCCACTCAATTTTATACGAAATACTTTTAAAATGCCTATTGTATTTTTAATTTAACCTTTTATATATTGCAAAAGTTAACATTTTATTCATGATTTTTCACGAAGTTTTTCCATTTTTTTCTTGAATCATGACTGGTGATGTTGTCCTGAGTACATTGTATTTGGAACCCGTCTTTCACGTGGGTGTAGGCTTTTTGGTGGCTTGGTAAAAGGCCAAAACGGTACAACTTCCTGCTCGCTCGCATGTGTGCTTGCTGTGACCTGTGAGAACCTTGAGCTGGTAAGCAGAAGCTTGGATCGTGGGTCCCACGTGCAGTTGGTGCGTGTGAACGATAAATCTTGACTTTAGATTTTCCGGCTTATAGCTGATGAGAATGAGAATAGATTGTCCGATCTCATTGCTGAGGAGATTGGCACTATCAAAGTTTTTTGAGATCCCTATCATGGTGCTAGGACTAAGTTCATAGAAATTAAGAAGAACAATCTCACCCAAGTTCGAATTCTAGATGTCCGCAAAATCTCCACTCCATACCAATTATCCTAAGGTCAATCAGTAATTGGCACCATTAGTTGTTGATCAAGTGTAGATTTTTATCCCAAATTAAAATATGTAACTCCAACAGAATAAGGCAGACAAAGTATAAAGAGTTTAAAGGTACCTTAATCCAAAATCTTCTTTTACCAAAGTAAAGTAGAATTACACAATTCTGTCATTTGGAACCTTATATTTACACATAATGTTTAATGTAACTAGTGGTGGTTGCGATCCGAGCTGAGTTTTTGATGGTCTCAAACTCGGTTCAATGCAGATTCAAGTTAAAAATATGAGTTTGAACTTAACTAGAACACAATTTCTTATGTCTCTAATTCAACGCTTAATTTCGAACTCAACTCAGTCATGGGATCTGACTCGAACTCTCATCGACCATCATGGACGCTCGAGCTCTCCATCAAGTTTGTTATGTTAGGTATACCTTGTGTAAACATTCTCCAGCAATATTACAAAAGCAATCTATGCATCCAATAAGCCTGACCCCTCCTCAAGTGTTCATGAACACTTGAGAAAAGGAATTAAAAAAAGGTTAATCCAAACAACCTCACTTGAAGACATCTGCCCTAGCTTGTTGATTTTTAATGAAGGTTTGGCCCTTCTCTCCATTCACCTCTATCTTTCCTTCTCCAACGTCTCCACTTATTCAGAGAATTTGATAGATTTGAGCTATATAGCTCGTGAGCCATCAAATTGAGAGGAAAGTTGTTTATAATTTAACTACCCAGAGCGCCCCTTTGAAATAAAAGCAACGACTTGTACCTGTAGCCATTCAAATCGCATATTTGTGCTATGCCTATTCTGATAGAAGTGTCTCCAATAATCTACTATAAATATATATACCAACTTTCAAACAATATTTTTTGCTTATAAAAATAATGATTAGAAATTTCCTCATCTTGACACAAATTTTCAAATTCTGATTTTCCAAAATCACTCATTTTCAAACATTATGCCAACCGTTTACCACTCCATCTACCTATTTGTTTCCCTCTCTTTCTTTATAGACATGTATCTAAAATTATTTTCTATTTTTTTAATTTTTTTTAGATCAGCTCTGTCACATTTGACATTTTTTGTACCGGCCAATTTGGAAATTGAATAATCTAAGAAAAATAAAAAATCGAACCCAATGATAATGATGGTGGTAACAAACAATCGCACCGACAACGCGGCGATGGACAGTGGGTGGGGGCAATTGGCTATGGTTGCATTAGGCATCCATGAACAGTGGTGTGTTGAAGCTCTGACGGTGAAAGGAGACTGTACAACTGTGCAGTTAGGAGGTATTTTCCTGCATTGGTGAGTTTTGAAACATGAATCTTGATTGGGTGGACCTCATGCGCAACAGCACAAGTGTGCCACAATGTCATAGCAAGCAATATAGCAAGTATCTCTTTTTGATTTGATAAACTACTTTTAGTGTTTACTTACTGGACTGAATAAGACATGTAATAGTTCATCTTAATCTGATCAAGTCTAACTTTTAGTACTCGATCAAAAGAAGTAGACCATTGGTCATTAAAATCTTTGATTGGATGAGGTTGTATTTGATGAAAGACTTATGAAAGGCCCTAAATTCTTTTCTTTAATTGACGTTTGTTATGTGCAAGCTAAAAGGATTTGAGAATACCACATGATTTATTTCTTGACATTCATCCTTCTACTCAATTTTATATGGTGGACATCCTCTAGCATGTCTTATTTCTTCATAAGTCAGTCTTTCAACTATTCTTAATCCCTATGCACTACACAATCTTCTGAAGTGCATGTTTCTTTCGGTTTTAACACTTCTAGATCTTATAGAGGGAAAAGGACCATATGCCGTCTAAGTGGACATTTGGACTAGGCCCCGGTGCAATGAACCGCCCATGCGTATGCGAGTTCTCTCAGTGGTGAACACAAAGGTCACATCCTCTTCTTTTCTTTTCTGTTTTTCTTTTTTTTTTGATCAGTGGCACAGTGGCCAGGTACATACAATTATTTACAAGCGACCAAGGATCGATCCCGAGATATCTTCTTAAGTTAGAGATAGTTCCATGCCGGTCGAGAAGCCTGCCTAATTAGGTAAGAATTCTAGGTCTGTCTGATTATCCGAAAAAGTAATCCCACGGACCAGGGTATGAAGATCCTAACATAAGATTATAATTGTCCCCAGTGGCGTAGCCGAGTGGTGGGACACCCCTTGCACCTTGCGCAGGGGCGTGCGACGCGAGTTTGATCTCGCTGGTCACATTTCTCCCTCTTCGTGGATTCCGTCCCTTTGGGCGTAGAATTGGAGGGAGTTGGGGTGGGTGGGGAGGGCTGGATTTCGATCCCTACTCCTCAAAATTGTTAGTTAGGGTCTTTTGCCACTGTGCTATGGTTCAAAAAAAACAACATAAGATTATAATTTGCTTTTATGAAAGTTGTGATAGAAGTTATTGTTACGCGTTTGAGTACATACTTGTCATAAAAACTAAGCAAAGCCTCCATTAACCGAATTACCTTATTCCCAAATTTAGAGGAACCTTAACTGAAGTAATTAAAAGATGATGGTGGATAATTATTGATGAAATATCTATTTATTACTTGGCTCGTGCCCATACATGGTCAATGAATAAAATTTACTCAGTCCACCAAAAGGTTGTAGGTAGGGATGCAAAACGGTTGGATCCGGATAGGCTTCGACCCGGATCTGAATAGGAACCACATCCCAACATCCGAATTAGATCCGGATCCGATTTTTCGCTGCCTTATATGGATCTCCGATCGAGTGTTTCGGAGGTCCGAATGAGCCCCCCTCTGCCTCTTCCCTCCACTGATGGTGTTGGTGGTGCTTGAGCTCTGCTCCAAGCCGTAGAACACCACTTTCTAGATGCGTTCATCCATGGCGACTTAATTGTCGTCATCAAAAGCAGGTGCGGGGAGAAGGAGGAGAGACCACCGGCCAGGCCGTTAATGGCGAGGTCGAAGCCCAGGCACTGGAACAGCCCCTGCCTGTACGGCAACATCATCTTCTTCCTCATCCCCTCCGCCACCGCCCGGCTAGCCGTTGTGTATCGCCGCTCGTGCACCAAACCCGCGCCACCACCTCCCCTTGAGCCCCTTGATCTGCCCACCACCAACCCGCTGTCCGTCGACTAGAAGCTCAACTTCTGATAGTCTTCCCCGCCGCCAGCAGCGGAGGAGATGGAGGCAGCGCATCCTCGATGGCATCGCCGCCGAGGACTACGACAGCACGGTGTACTTCCTTAGAGGGTCCTTGCCCCCGCTGCCCGTTGTCCGCCCCTCCGACGTGCTACGAAACAATAGAAGATCCCCCAGTCGCCACTTCTTGCTAGCTCCCCCGTTGATCCATTACGCCGCCGCTGCCGCGTCGCTGGCCGACGACGCCAGTACTGCCGGCAAGGGCGGCGGGTGGCTTGGCCACGGACTTGTTGGCGTGACCGAAGTCGAAGATGCCGCGCAGGGGGGAGAGCGAGCGCGCTGCCCGGCGTGGGGCGGGAGTGTTGGCGCAGTCGCGGGCGCGGGTGGTCTCCTCGATGGCCCTGGCGAAGGGGTCGAAGTCGTCCGGCTACTTCCGCCAAGGGAGGAAGAGTGACCTAGGAGACTTGGGTGACTTTGGAGACTTGGGTGACCTACGCGACCACGACGATAGGGCCGAGCCCCTGTCCTAAGCAGCAACAACCCCACCAGGCGGCGAGTACTGCAGCCGTGGCGGTGGCTTCAGTGGGCGGATCATGCCTTGCTCGAAGAGCTTGTCCACGTGCGAGCAAGGCTGTGGTTGTTGTTGCTGCGAGATGCAGAGATGATGTGCGGCACGTTGGCACTATGGCGATGGGCGACTCACGCGAGGCCGCTCGCTACCGACTGCTGGGGGAAGGTTGGAGGCGTTGGGTGCTGGGCGCTGGCGGAGGCGCTATGGTTTTGGAGGCTCTGTAGGTTGGAGATTGGGAAAGTTGGAAACTACGCACAGGGATTCGACGGAGGTCTGCGTCTTCCAAAGTGGGAAGGAGACGGATGTCCGTATTTCTCGTTCCAGGTAAGTGACAGCGTCCACGTTCGAAAAAATAAGATACGGTCGGGTCGACGAATCCGGGTATACCTGACCCAGTTTGCACCCCTAGTTGCAGGTCGATCTAAGTCTTCGTCGAGATGTTGAACTTAATTTTTAGTATGTATATTAAACATATAACATACCAAAGTAACACATTTTTTATAAATAGTTGGAGGGAGTGTGCTCAAAGCTTCTAATTATTTAAAATAAAGTGAGAGCAAACATTAGTTGTTCAGAAAATTATGTTGAAGTCTAATTTAAACACATTCAATGGAACTTTTCGTTAGAAAATCACTCTTGATTTTCGTTTAAAGCTATTTACATAGAGTAATTATTATTTTTAGATAGTTCCACATGTCAAATCTTTCATAATAATTATATTCATATCTCAAATTACCAAGTTCTACTTATTATAAGCTTAGGAGGAAAACTAAGAATCAGTTAAAAGACTACTAAAATAATCACTTTTAAATAAAATTTAGATCGAGAACAGCCTTATCAATTTAAAATCAAAATTAATATATTTTTTTTCTTTTTTTCTTTCATTTGAAAGATGCCAAGCAATAGAAGAAGCTTATGCATCCAACCTAATAGTTATATTTTCTGTAGGAAGTGAGCGCAGCCTTTTCCTTCATCATGAGATTCCTTCCCCGTTAAGGAGAGGACAACAATCCCCAACAGGTAATACTGCTGAAATGTCCTTTACCTAATGCAGTGGGTAAATAAGAAATACTTTTTTATTTTCTTAGGTTGATCTCGAGATGTCTTAATCGTTCTCACATTATAATGTCCGATCGAATGATTCAAAAAAATATAAACTTTTACTATTCATTGGAATTAGATTTGTCATTTTTTAAATATTTTTAAATTATTTGATCAAACATTGCACTGAACGGACGATTAGAACACTTCGAGATCTATTATAAAAAAATAAATAAAAAAAGTTTTTTTAGTTTAACCACTGCAACACTCAAGAGACAATGCAACAAATATGACTAGTCCCAACTCAAACAAACCCCCCTTTATTAAATAAAAAATAATATATTTCTTTTCTCCATCTAGTCCTCACTCGTATCCTCTTTTTTTTTTTCCCCCTCTCTCTCTCTTCTATATGACTATATCCCTCCTCCCCCGGCGCATATTAGCGACATCGCCCCTTGTGACAGCCAGAGGTGAAAGGAGAGGACCCCCCAAACCCAACCATCCTTTTTTTCGCCCTCATTTCGTCTCTTCACGTCTCCACCCATACGAATACCAAATTCGCCGATCCTCGGAACCCTAACCCGGCAGATCTCGCCGGGGCAGGGCAGGCAAACCGCCACCGCCATAACCAGCAGCTGCAGCAGCAGGGCGACGAGATGTCCACCCAGAAGCCCTGGGGCCGAATCGGCGCCTGGGCCGCCGAGGCGGAGGCCGCCGAGGCCGAGGAGCGCGAAGCCGCTGCGGCCGCGGCGGCCTCCCCGGCGGCGGACTCCGAGAGCTTCCCCAGCCTCAAGGAGGCCGTCTCTACTAAACCCAAGAAGAAGAAGGCCGCCCCCATGTCCCTCTCTGCGTTCTACTCCGCCTCATCCTCCGCCGCCGCCCATGAGTCCCGTGGCCTCACCCCGGACGAGATGATACGCCTCCCCACCGGCCCCAGGCAGCGCTCCGAGGACGAGCTCGAGTACGGCCGCGGCGGACTCGGCGGCGGGTTCCGATCCTACGGCCTCGGTGGCGGCGGCGGCGGCGGCCGCAGGGATGATATGGGGCCCGGTGGCGGGAGGAGGCCCTACGGCGGCTTTGATGACGATCCGATGCGGCGTGGCGGGGCGCCGCCGCCGAGGACCTCCGATTTCGAGCAGATGCCGTCTCGGGCGGACGAGGTTGACAACTGGGCGTCCATGAAGAAGCCTTTCGCGGCGCCGCCCCCCCCTGGGGTGGAGCCCGGCCGGCACGACCGCTACGAGGCGCTCGGGGGCAGAGGCGGGCCGTCGAGGGCCGATGAGGTGGACAGTTGGGCTGCGGGGAAGAAGCCGCTTCCTTCCAGGCATTCTGGGTTCGGATCGGGATATAGGGATTCCGCTCCGTCAGATTCTGACCGCTGGGCGAGGGGAACGGTGGGGCAGCTGCCCTCGAACGGCGACCGCGAGAGGCCAAGGCTTGTGCTGGATCCCCCCAAGGGCGATGCCGGGGTTCCAAGCGAGCCGGCGAAGATGACCAGGCCGAGCCCCTTCGGGGCGGCGCGTCCGAGGGAGGAAATCTTGGCCGGCAAGGGGTTGGATTGGAGGAAAATGGAGGCCGAGATCGAGACCAAGAAGACCAGCCGCCCGACAAGCTCTCACTCCAGCAGGCCTTCCAGCGCGCAGTCGAGCAGGACCCAGAGCCCCCCCAGACAGTTGGGAGCAGCCGACGTGGTAGTGAAGCCCAGGCCAAAGGTCAACCCTTTTGGTGACGCAAAGCCTCGGGAGGTTATCCTGCAGGAAAAAGGGAAGGACTGGAAGAAGATTGACTTTGAACTGGAGCATCGTGGAGTGGACAGGTAAGTCGCCCCTTATTTGCGCCTACGTAGTACAATGATCCTCCAATCCCCCATGCGCGAGATTGTAAGTTTTTTTCCCACATCTTTTGAAACCCATTTTTTGTTTATAATTCAAGTTCCGAATATCGAGTTCTGTTTCATTGAGAAAGAAAGAAATTAAAGCGGGACTCTGGCACATAAACATAATTGTCACATGAATCCACTGCTTTAAAGATTTGTCTTGAATGCATAAGTCAGTTTCTGAGCATGCAGTACAATAGGAATGCTTCAATACAAAAGGTTCCTTAAGTCCTTTTTATTCATTTCTCAAGTCAATGAGGTGCAACTGTTCTTCATATAATTGACCTGTAAGTTCATTAGAATGGTTTCTTTTCTAGCTATAATGCTGCATAACTTCACCGGGTGTCTCACTATGGATGTTTCAACGCGTCAATATGTTGTTCAGGAAAATGATAACAAGTGGAAACAGCAGTTCACATCCTCTTTGCAAGAAATTCTAGGATAATTTCTGAATACTCAATGTAGTGTTCTCAGTTTTTTTGGATCATCGAGGAAACATTATCATTTCCAGTCATTCACAAGCCTTCTTGTAAAAAATAATAGCAAGCTCTTGCTTATTGTCTCACACAAATTATAATATATTTTGTGGAAATGATATGGTTTTTGCCATGCCATTTTGTATAATAAAATGGCGTTCTTCATGACAATCCTCAATTATATAGAGGAAGTTCAATGTTCCCCATCGAAAGAATGCTTTTATTTATTTTTAAAAAATGTAATAGGTAAACTGTTTGTTATAAAGATTTTCCTTGCTGTCATGTTGTGTGCTATTGATCACCTTAAAAAGTTACTAACTTCCACCTTGAAGTCAATTGCTTTCTACTGTTAGTTTTGGGTGCTATGTTATCAAAGGCGATTGCCTCACTTGCCTAGGTGATGAAGTAGCGCGAGTGAGTCAAAAATCTTCACTTTACCTTGCCTCATGTTCACTTCGCTTATCTAGGCACTTGTCTATGCGAAATGCTTATCTTTATTATTATTATTATGTGATACTATTTTTATATCACTTTTTTATTCTTAATTATTCTAAAGAGGCTAAGGTCTCTTCCAATAACGTCCAGTGCCCTATTTCTCTTACTTGCTATCACATTCTTTTCATCTTTTTGATGACCTCTAAGACTATCCATTGTTTATGAGTGTTTTATACAAATTGTTCTTTACAAATTGGACATGACCAATGTTTCTCAAAGTCTTACGTATCATTATCTTAGATGTTTTCTTTATTTTCTTTCTATTGTCATTTTTCCCTTTATGATGATTTAGGAAAGCAAACACTATGCCTCAAATGCCTAGGCGCTTGCCTAGGCGTATTAGGCTAAGCCGAACTGTTGATTCCTCGCTTGCCGCTCACCTTTAACTGCATAGTTTGGTTGAGTAAGGGAACCCTCAGGTATAAGACAAGGTTAAGCTTACTTTGAAAATTTGACTTAGCCTTCTCCGACATGCAAATTGTGTGGTCAGTGATGTCTCCACTTTTCCCCCTTTCGTTCTCTCCCATCATCTTCAATGCCTTTCTCACATTTTCTTGTTGTTTTGTATCGCAAAGTAGCTGTCTGCACTTCACATTTGGCAATAGTCCCTATGAATAACGTCATTTCTGGATTTTGGTTCAAAAACTTACGGATTGGCATCCCTTGAAGTTTGAAGCAAACAAGATACCTAAGGAATCAGTTTCCTTGGACCTAGAGATTTTGGGGGGCACCACATAGTTTACATCTTAAATGTCCATGCTCCATTAGTATATGCACACTGGAAACCACTTTAGGGTTTGATTTTGGGCAGTTTTTCCTTAGAACTAATTAGTTAATTTTGTCAATCGCTTCACTTCACTTGTCACACATATGTTCGATTGAACTCGCCACTAATATGCATGAATATGCACCAGCTACCTTGGTTACTAAGGTTTTCTTGCCTCTTGGTTTTGATACCTAAGGGTGGCTTTTGCATCTGGAAAAGATGGCCAGCATGACAAGTGTCTCTGGAGGTTGAAAATGATAAAAAAGGGGGAATTCTTAGGTGGCTTGGGTCTTTCAAGTTCCAACCACAAAAAAGGCATGTATATGCACTTGTATACATGTGGGTATTCACAGACATACATACGCATATTAGCACAAATAGCCATGTCCCTTATATACATTTGTTTCAGATTTTAAGATATAATTTCCTGTAACTTGAATTTCACCTCACTTAAAGTCAATTTACTGGTGGGTGTGTGTTCTTTTCTTTAGTGTCACTAGTAATTGCCTGCTTTTTGAGCCCAAACCCTCCTTCGTATGCACTTTATTTCATCTTAGAACCTATCCAATGCTCATTCCCTCTCCGCCGTTAGCTATGCCCTCTTCCATCCGTTCATTCACCTTCATTGCCTCTGCTACATGCATCTTAATCCCTTCTATCTGCACCTTCCTCTACCTCATTTGAAAGCTCCCAAAACATTTGGCAACTTCATCCACTTCATTGAACAGTGTTCCTCAGGCCTAACATCATCTTCTTTCTTTGTTTTACTTTCAAAGCTTCAAGATTGACATCTTTGGAGCAAAATATACCAGCACATAAGCTTTTTGATTAATAATTTGAAGGGGCCATTAAGCTGGTAAGTAGCTGCACCAAGATGTTCTTGTTGCATGTGCGCATGTGTTGGAAAATTATCCTAGGTGTTTTAGCGTGGCATTTTATCACTTTTCAGGAAAAGGTCGATACTTGAGAGTTCTGTTGAACTACCTGTTTGACACTCCTGACTTGGAAAAAGAGCTGCATCAGTAGGTTGATGTTGTGTATGACAAAAGTTCCAGTTTGCTTTATCTGATTGCAACTTCATGTTTTTAAATTTGTTTGAATTTTTGGTGGCATTTTTTTTGGGTCAATAGCCTTCCTCGATCCTGTAGGTGCCACAAATTCATTAAAAAAAATAAGGTATACGGGTGTCCCCATAATCCCAAAATATCAGTCACCAAGTACAAAATACTCACCCAAAGAATATCTCCCAAGTGCGAATGGAACCTACACACACAGACAGGGGGAGAACCCGCAAGTACAAAAACTATAGCATGTTAGTGTGGACTAATTAAGGCAAAAAGAGACTCAAGAGGAACAATTACAATTCTGAGCACCTGTCACAGCAGCCTACCCTGTCACTAATGTAGACTACTAACTGACCTAGTGTTCTGCTTTTGCTATGGAAGATACACACCTCTCTCTGCATATTGCCCAAATGGTAGCATGCAGCATCATCCACCCACTGTCTTATTGGACCCGAGACTCCAAGGTCTGTGCAATTCCCGAGTATCGGAGTTATCGGTCCATTGCAAGGATGGCAGTACCGCTATCGGAGGGACCATCACGATACGTACCGGTATCGGTATCGGTTATATCGGCCCAGTACAGGGTCCATTTTGGTCCAGTACCGGGCCAATATCGGCCGGTATCGGTCTACTCAGTATGGTATCGGTATCCACCGATACGTATCGGTATCGGCCGATATTGCCAACCATGGTCCATTGAGGTCTCGTCTTGGAAAAGAGGGTGCACCACACTACCTGAAAGAAGGTACACCACATTAGCAAGTGATCAAGGCTCCCTTCATCGTTGTCACATACTAAGTGATCCTCATCCCTTTCAAAGATGTAGCCGCATGATCACTAGTGGGGAGCCATGCCACGTGTGCTGGTGTGCCATCTTTTTCCCATTTCCAATGCCCTCTGTCCACCAAGGGAGGCTGAAGGGATTATGCAGTAGGGAAAGGACAAAAGATCTGTGGGCTGCACCATCTCACCCTAGTACATAATTTCTATTAAAATTTAAAAGTGAGCACCTGATCACCCGTGCTGCCCCTTTGGATGAAAACATTTGCTAAAACTGCATTAGAAGTGCCTAAGATGGCCAAGAGGCTAAGGTAGATCTCAGCCAGGGGTCTATGGTTACACCACCTATCTCATGAGAAGAGAATCTTATGGCCATCCCCTAGAGAAAGAGTAATTATGGCCTTTGTCACATCCTGTGCACTTGGTGTACCTTTCCAAAGGCACGAAACATTAGACCAGGACTATGTACAATCTTCCGTAGCACTCTTGAGTGATGATCCCACCATAGGCCTCTCTTCTCATTGCCTAGCTTCCAAAGCCACTTAGATAGCAAAACAAGGTTGAAGTTCGGATTTGATGCGAAGGCCTTCTCCCCTCTTCTTAGGCATGCTCTGCCCTATCTTCTGTCATGCCACTTTCTGCGTCTGTTATCACTGCATGCCCCAGAAAACCTGCATTAGATAGAGTTATCTCCTTAGCTGCCATCTTTGGGGAGACAAAGTATATCGGTATGCTGGAAAATACTGCCTTCCACGGTTCCACCATATGATAAAGTCTTGCTTTCAACTTGCCGATCTTCTATCTGTCTTCTGGACAAGGATGCCCCTCTCTTTGGTATGAATAGCACTTCTAGAGAGGGGGAGGCCCAAATAACGTATTGGAAAGGATTCCACTTTTGCAACCTGTAATTCTTGCCGCCCTTTGTACCTTGGAAGGATCGAGATTCACCCCCTGTGATGACAATTTTGTCAAGATTGAGCCTTTCCGATTGTTACCTCCATTAGCATAGTTGCCTTTGTGCAATTGCTCTTCGTCTCCTGTCCCGATTAGGATTGTATCATCTCCATATGGTAGGTGAGTAACCTACAAACCTTTGCCCCAAGTGGAGAATCCCATGATGATGACCACACTCTCAGCTCTATTCTAAATTTCCTTGTCACTTGTGAGGCTAGGAAGAGAGAAGGGGGAATGTGGCCCCTTGGCAATCCTCCTCCACTATGGAAGAAGGCCATTGACTATGCATCCACTTGCAAATCCCATCTGAGCCAAGATAGAGAAAAGGCATCGCTGATGCTATCATATGCTTTCTCAAAATCCAACTTGATCAAAAGGCCTTTTTTGTTTGGTACTTCATTGTGTGGATGCCCTCATGGGCCACTAGAAAGTTCTCTTGAATTTGTCTCCCTTGACGAAGGCACTCTTGTTCAAACTCACTAATTTATCCACAACAGACTTCTGTCTAGTAGAAATAGATTTGGAAATAATCTTATACGTCCCATTCAAAAGACTGATGGGTCTAATGTCCTGCTTGCAAGTATGCAGCTCACTCCTCCTTAGGATTGAGGACCAGAAATGTCTTGTTCAGTGTACCACAGACTTAACAACCTCTCAAACTGTTGATATGGTAAGAGTGAAAAGCCATCAGGTCCTGGTGCCTTATCACTAGGAAGGTCAAAAACCACCCCCCTTAGGAATGATGTAAAATTGAATAATCCAGTGCCAAACATAAGATAGGCAGACTATCTAGAAAATTAGAAATGTAATGCAGCCCTTTGTATGTCCTTTCTTTTATGGATAGGAATCTCTCCTATCCATCTGATTGTACTTCCTCTGTTTTTTCAATAAATTGGTGGTACAATCTACGTTTCTCTCGGAAAAAAAATGCAGCTTTTTGTATGGAAGACAGGTTTCGACTGTTGGAGGCAACTTTAGGGTCAAGGTGCCTGAGTTGAATGAAAAGGGAAGTAGAAAATTAGTAAGACAACCTTCTTTCCCAACATTTTTTTTTAAAATTATGGTTGGTTACGACAACAGCTTAATTAGTTGATGAATAGGCCTTAACATGATTCCACAGAATCCACAGGCCTCTTAATTGTAAAAAGAACATGAGCCCTTACGTTCATGTTAAATACATAATTGTGTTGCAAAGAGCTAACCAAACTATTTCTTATTATGGAAGGTGATTTGTGGGACTTCCCTAGTGGTGAAATTGTTACGCTATTTATCCATAGGACTGAGATACGATTAATAAGTGAGAGATGTCATGAACATTTGTAATTTTTTGATTCTAATAAAATTGGTGGTAAGCCAATACAGTTGATGCATCAGTGAACCACCTAAAGTTCTCCCTTACTTTTGCCTGAAACAAACATCCTCTTTTCATCTGAAAACTGTGAAGTAGAAATCCACCCCCACCCCTCACCCCCAAATTTGGATATCCTCAAGCTCTCCAGCATTACAGTTTCAGTCAAAATTTCATATCCTGGCTGTGATAAACTTGCAAAAATTCTTTGGCATGGTACTCTGCATATTTTCATGCTGTTTGGGACCCTTTTTTGGTGTGGGGTTTCTGTTGGTTTGTCACCATGCATGTCTGCTTACCGTAACTGATTTCTTTTCAAAAAGTTGGGGTTAACTGTTCATGTATTCATAGTACTATCACTAATATAAGGGGAAATCATGCAAGTGGCATGAGAAGTATTAAACTTTGAGAAGTCAGTCACTACCTTAGCAAAGGAAATAGAAAGCAATGACATCAGTGTGAGTATTCACGTCATATATGCTGAATTCTAGATTTCGATGTATCTAATACTCACTTTGTTGATCTCAGCAAAATTTTGTAAACATTTCACATTTCTGGAAAAGCTTTAAAAAAGGGGGGGGGGGCACAAATGTGCAGCCCCCAAGAGAGAAAATTGGCAAGAGGGGAAAAGAGGCTTTTACCCAGGAGAATAAGGTAAGCAGATTGTGGGAGGTTTCACCTGCAGACAAGAATGTTTCTTCAAATGTTGCTGAATGAGAAAATGGTGTAGGATGGATCAATATGGCTTCTAAGTGAAGAATCAGAAAAGCTGAGTGTCTGTTTGCAGGGAGGCACCAGGTTTCTGGAGGCTGTTTTTATGAGTCATCATGCAATTACATGTTGAAACACTTCCTTCAGGAGATGTTGGAAGACAGGTTACAAGAGCTTCACCTGTTCGGAGAAGGCTGCTAGAATAAATAGTAGTGAACCTTTAAGAGTGAAGCAGAAAACCAGATGATTCTTCAAATGTTGCTGAATGAGAAAATGGTGTAGGATGGATCAATGTGGCTTCTAAGTGAAGAATCAGAAAAGCTGAGTGTCTGTTTGCAGGGAGGCACCAGGTTTCTGGAGGCTGTTTTTATGAGTCATCATGCAATTACATGTTGAAACACTTCCTTCAGGAGATGTTGGAAGACAGGTTACAAGAGCTTCACCTGTTCGGAGAAGGCTGCTAGAATAAATAGTAGTGAACCTTTAAGAGTGAAGCAGAAAACCAGATGATTGTCTTGCAAAGGTTCTTGCAGTGGATGTGCCCTGGTTCCTTTATTTGTCCGACAATACGAAGACTTACAACAGAATTCTGGTCTCTCTGTTCAGGAAGGATGGTTGGTTGAAGTGGCATTGCAGAAGATGCTTGATGATGTGTGGCTAACAGAAAAATAATGGAAAAGTAGTAGGCTGGATAATAGGAGCCCGTTATTCTTTCGCTCGAATGAAGTTAAAAACCAGGCTCTATATGCCAAGGAGCTCTCATTCTGTACTTTTTTGTCAGGTGATCAATGTGGGAAGACAAACAAGACATGCAAGTTGCTACTCCCAGACCTTGTGCTTGATATCACATAGCTGGATGCCGTTTCATGTATGTGATGTTGAGGTCTTCGGGGAAATGACAATGCTTTGGTGTTTTGAAAGTGGTTGATGGAGACACTATCAATGCAACAACTTCAAAGTTGCGCTATTTGAGGTTGAACATGAATCAATGTGTTTCTGGGTGCATAGGGTGCATTCTACTGTTGTATCCTCTTCTTCCATGCAATATGTGAGCTTAACTGAACATGTAAGGAAATCATATAGGCACAGGGATTCTGAAGCGTTGAGCAAGGATTAGTGCAGTGGTCCTGCTTCCATGGAAGATCTGAAGTCTGGAATTCCGTGAAGGGTGGATATCAATGCAGACCAAAGTCTGTCTTTATCTTCGATCTTTAGTAGTTGCACAACACTGAAACAACATGATTGTGCTAGTAGGTACAACCTGAGAAAGGGAGTTTGCATGTGCATCATAAAACAAAACATGAAGAATATATATACATATTCCTCTGAAGATACAGAACTGGCAATACATGATAGTTTAATTCGAATTATTCAACTTTGTATTAACTTTAATGATGCTGAAGCTCAGGATTTAAAAATGTTAATTAACTGAGTGTGGGCAACGATGTCATTATTGGGCTTATTAGTAGGGGTTGTCCACACCCTGCCCCAAACCCTGGTGCAAACATTTAATTTATTGATGCTGAAGCTCAAGACCTAAAAGCATGCAAAAACAAAAGGGTGTGAGCCACAATGTCATTGAACTTTGTAGCGGCCACCTATGCCCTACTTCAACTCCTGATACAAGCAAATACAGTACGTGCTATTTGTTCAAGCTGATTTTTTCCTATTATGATGGAAATCTATTAAACAAACATATTTTCAACTTCATGCACCATTTTGGTGCCTTTTGCATAGGAGGTGTTCAAGGGTTTTTGTCCTTCACTCTTATATATTCCTTTTTGCTTATTTAATACACCATGTGGCACCATCTGCATTTCAAAAAAAAAAAAATCATGCATATCCAAAATGAAAAAGCACTAATCCATAGAAATCATCAACAATCATTAGAAGTAAAACAGTTAAAGAATTTATCTTAGATCGCGGTCTTCTTTAGGTGTAGGGTACAACTCATTGCTCTGGTAATCACAACAGAAAACAGTTCGAACAGTCTGTTGAATTCAGACAAGAAATTAAATCTTGATCATCACCAAAACGTGAAATTAGTTGCTCTCTGGATTGTATCAACTCATGCAAAATCAGGAGTGCTTCACATCACAGACATACATGCATATAATTTAGGGTTGATTTGATCTTTATGCCCTGTGCCTCAAATGGAATGCCATCTCTTAGCTTTTGACGAAGTACCTTTATACTTGCTTCTAATCCAGAACCCTTGCTGAATTCATCTAATTTTGTCCATTCTCCAGAAGAGAGATAAGTGGTGCAATCTGCATACTGAAATTGAATGTTTCAAGGTATTCTGGAATGGACAATGGTGGTACTGCCTACTTCAAAAAAAACCATTCCGGAACGGATTGGGCATCGGTTTGGGTAATGCCATACCTGATCCTGGTCCAGGTTTGCATTAAGTCAGATTGGCTGGTTGGGGGTAAGCGATCTGTCTGAAAATAGAGGCATTTTTGTTAATAGAGAAAAGTTATAAGTCAAGGTGTTTGAGATAATATTGTTAAATACAAAGTGAGTGTAATATAAATATAGTATACATTGCAAATTGTAAGTCAGTCTGCTTTACTGACATGGCTGACACTACTCGCTATCCACTTCCCTAGGTGAAGAAAAAGGAAAAAGGAGGAAGAGGATGGAGAGTGGTGTCGACTTGGTGGCAGGGCTTGAAACTTTTTTTTCCCCCAAATAGGTGTAGTTGGATTAGGCTACTGATTGCTGCTGCCATATTGAAACCTTCCTCTCTGGTGAACAGGAATCAGGCATGATCAGGAATTGATTGATTCACAAGGAATTGGCTATCTGTGGTCGATTTTCTCTGATTTTGGGTTGAATCTGGCCTGATTCAGCTTGTTTTTGCGTTTTTTAAAAACCTGCGAGATTGAATTTGGCTGAGATGGATCTGGCCCACTTTTCCTGATTTGGATCAGGATCAGTTGATCATGCAATCATTCAATGATCTGTCTGAAGAATTCCAGATGCATCCAGTCAAAAGTGGAACATGACCTCTCTTTGACATGCTTACTCCTGAGTCATTGGCAATTGGCATAGAGAACCTCTCCCTCAATCCATTTGTGGTTATCTTTGTAGTAATTTACCATCCTTTGTTCCTTTCTGTATGAAAATATGTGACTCCCTAAGGGTAAAAAAATTCAGTAATGAAAGCTGCATCTGCCATACAGGATCCTTCTTCTGGACACAGTTATCAGCAATAATGGTAAAAACAATTTCATGCAATGCAACTTTGAAGGATTGATTGTTTGGTTATAGGCTTTTTTGCCATGATTTTTTGATATGATTGACTATAATTACAGAGTTAAAACATGGTTCGCGAGATTACAATACATTTCAACGTCTGCTTGTATAATTTTGTTAAGCACCAGCTACTGTTATAAATTCTTTCCTGAAAGTCCTGGTGTTTCTGTTTATAAAATAAATTATTTCCTTGCCTTTTTGCATCAAAACTTCAGACCTGAGACTGAAGAAGAAAAGTTGCTGAAAGAGGAAATCAACCATCTGAACAAACTGCTGGCTAAAGAAACTGAGTTAACTCAGAACGGGGAGCATGCTCAATTTTCTGGTGAAGATGTGGACAGCCTCCGACAGAGAAGAGATGACATGGAAAGGGAGCTAGAACACCTGGCACGTGAGTTGGATGACAAGGTTCGTTTTGGGCAGAGAGCAACTGGTGATAGAAGACCTGGCTCTGGATCAGGCAGGGTTGGCATCTTTTCAGAGAGGCCATCCTCACAGTCAGGCAGGTCAGAGGACTCGAGGAGTGTGGAGTTCACAGAGAGGCCTCGATCACGTGGTGGAGTGGGAGACATCTGGAGCAGGGCAGTAGATGACCGGAGATCATTTCAACTAGGAACTGAAGGAGGATTTCTTGGGAACAGAAATATCGACAGGTATATGTATATTATTGTTTATATCCATTATGTTCTTAATCTTACATACAGTTTTCTTGGAGCTTTTCAATTCCTTAAACCCCAGCCTGATGGTATTGCTCGTGTTTTTATTAACTGAAAGGCTTTTGTTTGAACAAAGTAAAACTATCTGGAGTGGGTTATATATAATTCCCTTGAAGAATTATCGTCGTCGTCATCGTCACATATCTTTTCCTTCCTGAACTTCATGAAAATGTCTGCTGCCCTAGTACCTGAGGCTTTTGTTTGATCAAAATAAAACTATATGGAATTAGTTCTATATATTTACTTGAAGAATCATCGTTACAGATCTTCTCCTTCCCGAACTTCATGGAAGCATAAACTGTACCAGTACCAGATTGCGAGTGTGGATTTAGATGAAAGATTTGGAATGTGAACCCCAGACCATTGGATTTAGATGAAAGATATTGCTCAATATTCATTATTAGATCATTTTGTGCTTGCTTCCATCAGTTTTCCCCATTTTCCCCTGTATCAAGGAACAAGGACCTCGGGACCTCAATTTTGGTAGATCCTCTAGGCTCTAATACCCTCTCATATGACTTTATGGCATTTCCATTGTTCTTCACCTTCTGCTGGACCGCCTCCTGCCTTATTTTAGGTAAATGATGAAAATGCCCTTGAGCCATGTGAGAGGACATTGAAGGGTCTATCAAAATTACGGTCCTCTGAATATCCAGCTCGTTCTTATTGTTCTCTTCTTTGGGTCCTTCAATCCCTTGTAGCCCTTCTTTTGTTTAAATCAAGAGGGCTTTTGTGTATGTTGAGGGGCTTTCTCTTCTTTTTGGAACTGTGTATTGTAGGGTTGAGGGACTTTTGTATATGGTGTTTTCCCTTCTGGGACCTTTTTGAGCCGTGGCTCCCTTTACTTGTACATCTGTTTACCTATCTAATGAAATCAGTGGTACTATCCATTTTAAAAGAATGTCAGTGAATGTAATTCCTGGTATCAATAATTCGATAGATTCATTGGGAATTCTTCCTCTTGAACAAGATGAAAATTGCCAGCTGATTTATCTACTTTATTTATTCATTGATTGCTTTGATTTTCAGATCCAGGTCGAGAGAAAGATGGTGATGATGCTGGTTTGACTTAGTGGGGCTCTTTTTGACACCAAAACATAATAATATTTCTCTGAATCTTTTGTTTCGGTTTACTTTTGTCTTTGTATTTGTAAAGTGACGATGAACCACTGGATCGTCCAAAACCTTTCGTCACTTGATTCATTGCTACCTTGAGATGGTGTAAAGTCTAAAACCTTTTTTCCGTGTCAAGGTAAGCAACAAGCAAGGTAAGCAACAAGAGGCTATGTTAAATGTGTTTGTTCTTTAGATCTCAATTTTACTTCGGACTGATACTGTGTTGTAATCTGATACCTTGTTTGTCGCGATTGTCTTCATGAACCCTACCTTGATATTTTCTCAACCATGGTACATCTGCAGTCGCTCTTAATCTGTGAGCGTAGCCAATTCTGAAGAGCTCTACTTCTGTTCGGATATATTTAGGTGCTTCCAGAATAAAGAGGATGTCACTGTGATAGCGTGATATAATCTAAGACAGAATATCAAATTCTTAGGTTTAAGATGGATTTACTTATTTATTAATTTTGAGAATAAGTAATTTTTGTCCGGAATGACCAATTCCTCTAATCAAATCAGAATTAGTCTTGATGAGAGGTGATTGGGTCTGGCTCAATTTGGTCCATTTAGTCAAAGATCCAAGAGCCTGTGGTCCGCAAGTACTTACGGAAGGGCACCACATAAGCGTTCTCTGTACTAAGTCTTAGGGACGTCAGATTTAGAAGATTGACACATCAGTTAGTAAGTTTCGAGATAAGTAGTGTCTTGGTCACGTCTGCGGCATAGTGAGAGGAGTTTATTCTCTCGGTAACCTAAGGTTTGAGATTTGTCTGAGGGGAGACAAGGGGTTTGGATTCAAATAGTTTTTTCTTGTCATCATGTGGGTCTTGCGGGCCAAGGACATAATCGTCTACTTAAGGTAAGCTTATACGATTTGCTTTTCGATCACGAGATTGGATCCTTTCATCTAGCCCAGTATCTCATGATCTTCTCGATCAAGGGGCATAGATCGTGGGACAATTAACTCTCTAAGGGCAACGGTATCCTTGATGCCGCACTAGGCAAGGACTATATATATCTCTGATCCTCTCCTGTAAAAGGCACATACGATATTACACTAAATTATATAATATTATTTATCTTTTGGAATCTGACTTAGATATCAGAGGGTCTTACTTCTCGAAAGAACGGGTGCCTCTGATGTATCTTCTTTCTCCTGTAGGTTCTATCATAGGCATCAGTTTTACAAGTTCTATCGAATAGCCAAAAGATTTGATCGGATAGCCATCGTCGCCTGATCAGTTTTTGACTGCTACACGATTGGCGCCGTTTGTGAGAAATGCACGAAGAGTCATGGCAAGAGGCAATAAGAATAGCCGCCGTGTCTGAACTGCATCTCAAGTCAATGATGTTGGGGTCAACATCGGCGCTAACCGGTCCTAGAGTGCGTCTTCTGGGCCCTACGGAATGGCGACGATCCCATAGGATTAATCACCTAACAGCTTGGGGCCCTGCTTACCTTGATGTAGGAGCGCCTTCCTGCACAGCCAGCAGGTGCATAACCCTGTTTGGGGGTTGCGTCTCAGGAAGAACCTCAAAGGGAAGTGCGGCAATAGCCAGCCGTTGCCAGTCGGCGGCATGGTGTACAAAGCGCCGATGGCCGTTTTCTCATCCTCCATGGGGAAATCCGAAGCAACAATGTGCAACTTGCCGCCTCGAGAGTCGTTGACTTGAACCGTTCTTCTCCCAAGAGGAAAAGCGATCGAAAGAGTCGGAGTCATCGCTCCTAGACGTCGAGATCTCACTCTTCACTTGAGAGTTCGGCCGTACACCGGTGCATCGACGAGTTAGAGAGAAGATTCGGTGAATGAGAGCACTTATTAGAGCACCAAGAGAAGTGTATCGAGATCTCCTTCGAAGGAGACACTCGTCATACCTCTCAGACGAAGAAGGGGATCTCTCTCCCTTCTCCATCGAGATCCTAGATGTACCAGTCTCCAGTAAGTTACCCATCAACAACCTCAACACTTACGACGGGTAGGGGGATCTGAAGACCTACTTCAACAACTTTCAATCTCACATGAGACTGCACAAGGTCCCGGACGCCATCCGCTGTCGCGCCTTCGCAACCACTTTGGTGGGAACAACGCATGTGTGGTTCTCCTCTTTGGCTCTGGGGTCCATACATTCTTTCGGACAACTCAGGAAATTGTTCCAAGACCACTTCGCAAGTGCCCACTGGAAGAGGTCATCGGCCAACTTAGTGGCCATCAAGCAAAAACAAAGAGAATCATTTAGGGATTACATCTCGTACTTCCACGACGAGGCTCTCCGAGTTCTAAAACTCGAAGTGTCCTCAACAGTGACAACCCTCACCCAGGGCACCTGAGACAATGCCTTTCAAAGGGCTATCATCCTCCAGGCGCCCAAGACTTTGAACGCTCTCATCAACATCGCACACTAGCACGCTGATTGTGAGGATGTGGTAACTGCCTACTACTTCCGGGGAGAGGAGGGCAACTGCACATGCTCGAACGAAAAGCCGGCGCTTTGAGGGAGAATCCAAAGGTCCTGCGGCATCGGGACCTTATACGTCATTGACTATTCCCGTATTCGTGATCCTACAAGATATTGAAAATAAGGAGTACGCTAACTGGCCCCAGAACATAAGGACCGGCCCCAAGCACTGAGACAGAAAGCAGTATTACCACTTCCACAAAGATCATGGACATACTACGGAGGAATGCCGGTAGCTATAAGATGAGATAGAATCCCTGATCCAATGGGGCTATCTTGGGAAGTTTGTTGCAAAGTCCACCCAGGAATGCGAACCCCCTCGAATCGAGAACCGCCCCAACGGAATGAAGATCTATATGATCTCAGGCGGCGTAGCATTAGAGGGAGACATCCATCAGGGGAAGAAGTAGTATGCCCGCTAGGACAACCTTGTAACTCTTGATCCTAAGTGCCCCGAACCCAAGAAAAGCATTATAAGGGATCGAATGAAGGATCCCATCATTTTCTCGGACGAGGACTTGGAAGGAGTGACCGTTCCTTAAAACGATGCTTTCATCGTGACGACAACGGTCAACAAATGTAAAGTTCACCGTGTCTTAGTGGATGGATGCAGCGGCCCCAACGTTATCAGTTACGACAATTTCCTTTAAATGGGTGTTGATGTCCCCCCTATATGACAGATGCGCACGCCACTATTTGGCTTCTCAGGCAACGCGGTACCGCCAATTGGAGTGGTAGCACTGGCCGTGACTCTCGAGACTGCTCCTCAGGAGGTCACCTTCATCGCTGACTTCATCATCATCCGAGAGATGAGCACCTACAATGCCATTATCGGTAGAGAGATCATCGGAGGAGTAATAAGGGGTACCTTCCTCGTACCATCAGAAGCTGAAGTTCCCGACTCCTTTTGGTGTCGGGGAGGCTAGAGGAAACTAGGAGGAAGCTTGTCGTTGTTACCTTATCGCCTCTAAGGGACAAGACAAGCGAGCAGTAGAGCTCTCTTAAGAGCCTGAGAAGGAGCTAAAGGCTACCTCCCCCACCGAAGATCTCATAAACATCTAGCTAGGTGAAGATATGGATGGAATAGTCCGTGTCGGCTCGACCCTCTTAGCTTCGCAGGTGGAGGAGTATCGGTCCTTCCTATCCCGATACCAAGATGTCTTTGCCTGGTCCGAGGAGGATCTCCCAGGCATTCTTACCAAGTTGGCGGCGCATCATCTCAACTTGCTCCCAAACAAGAAGCTGGTCCAACAACGGAGAAGGAGGTCCGAGAGGCAGGAAGCAGTATGGAAGCAAGTCACTAAGGGACTGAAAATCGGTCTACTCAGATTCGTCCAACACTCTCAGTGGCTTGCCAATGTGGTCCTTGTCTGGAAGGCTACCGAAAAGTGGCGCATGTGCGTAGACTTCACCGACTTAAACAAGGCTACTCCGAAGGACTACTATCCGCTACAGAATATCGATCAACTGATCGACTCAACGTCGGAGAACGAAATGCTGAGTTTCCTAGATGCGTACTTGGGGTACCATCAAATATGGATGAACCCATTTGATGAGGAAAAGACGGCTTTCATCACCGACCTAGCCATCTATTGCTACACTAGGATGCCTTTCAGCCTCAAGAACGCTGGAGCGACATATAAGCGCTTGGTGAATCCCATGTTCGAATGTCAACTCGGGAGGATCATGGAAGTCTACATGGACGACATGCTCGTGAAAAGTCCGAAGGCCACTGATCACCTCTCTGACCTGCTACAAACCCTCGACACGCTAAGGAGGTACAACATGAAACTAAACCCTTCCACGTGCGCATTTGCTGTAAGTCGGGAAAGTTTATGGGATTCATAGTAACGCATAGAAGAATCGAGGCCAACCCGTAGAAGCTCTAGGCGATCCAAGACATGCAATGTCCTGACAGGATCCAAGACATCCAATGCTTGACTGGGAGAGTAGCAGCTCTCAGTCGTTTCTTGTCAAGAGTAACAGAGAGGTACCTGCCCTTCTTCAGAGTTCTGCGGGGCATTCAAAAGCAATCAGGAAACAAAGGAAGGATCAAATAGACTCAGGAATGCGAGGATGCGTTTCAAGAGCTAGAACGCTGCATGGCCTCACTACCGATCCTGTCCAAGACAATTGCTGGGGAATGCTTGTTTATGTACATGTCAGTCACTCCTCACTTGCTGAGCTTTGTGCTAGTGAGAGATGACAAAATACAGAGGTCAGTCTACTATAGCACCAAGGTCCTGCAAGGCCTCGAGTTGCGATATTCCATCACCGAGAAGTTTGCCTTGTCCTTGATACACTCGGCCAGGCGACTGCGCTTCTACTGTAGGCCCACCCCATCGTGGTCTACACAAGCCAACCCTTGGGGAGGATCCTGCAAAATCCTGAAGCTTTGGGATGCTTGGTCAAGTGGACGGTTGAGCTGGGAGAGTTCAATATCACCTACAAGTCGAGAACCACCATAAAGATATAGGCTCTCGCTGACTTTGTGACCGAGTGCACTATCCTAGCACAATAAGTAGGCAATGCAAGTCTCGGTTCAATGTGGGAGCTTTATGTCGACGGATCCTCCTGCGTTTCAAACAGCGGCACGGGGCTAGTCTTCATGTCCCCCGAGGGAATCGAGCTACACTATGTCCTACGCTTCAAGTTCCTGGCATCCAACAATGTTGTTGAATACGAGGCCCTCCTGTCGGGCATACGTATGGCTAGAAGCATGAGTGCCACCAGGATCAAAATCTTCACCGACTCAGGCATGAGTTAGTACCTGCATGAGATTTGGAGCCAGACTGAAGGGTTCGAATACTTTGAGGTAATCTAAATACCAAGAGAGGAGAATGGCAAGGGTGATTCGATGTCTCGGCTAGCATCATCGATCGAGTTAGTGCCCTCCCGGTCAGTGCTTATCGAAGAGCTCGAACGACCGAGCATCCAAAAAGAGGTCGTAAAAGCTATTGGGTAGACCATGTCATGCATAGAGTCGATAGTAGAGTTCCTGACCCACGACAAACTGCTAGACGACCAACTGGAGACAAGGAATGTTAGGAACAGTGCTCGATGATTCACCATGATAAGTAATATTCTATACCGACGGTCTTTCTCTCAACCCGTACTCAAGTGCCTTCATCCGACAGAGGTTGTAAGGGCTATAGAGGAAGTCCATGAAGATATGTGTGGAAGCCATCTGGGGCCTGTTCATTGGCCCACATACTACTCTGACAAGGCTATTGGTAGCCCACCCTGTAGAAAGACGCATTATAATACATCAAGAAATGTGACAGGTGCCAATGATTCGCGGCAACTCCTCACCAACCAGCTATTCCCATGACAAGCCTCCTCGAGCGATGTCCTTTTGCAAGGTGGGGGATCAACATCCTAGGACCTTTGCCCGAAGCACTAGGACAAAAGAAGTTTGTCATCGTAGCCATCGATTACTTCTCCAAATGGATCGAGGCAGAGCCATTGAATAAGATAACCAACAGAGCAGTTTGGAGCTTTGTCTGGAAGTCCATCATTTGCAGATTTGGCGTCCCGAGAGCAATTGTCTCAGACAATGGAGGCAGTTTGCCAACGCCTACTTCAGAGAATGGTGTGAACAGCTGAAGATCAAGAATTGCTATACGTCGGTAGCTCATCTCTAGGAGAATAGTTTAGTAGAAAATGTTAATCGAACCTTATTCCACAGAGTCAAGACTCGATTAGAGGGGGCCGCAGAGTCTAAGGTTAAAGAGCTACCTAGCGTTCTATGGTCACACAAAACAATTACCCGGGTAGCAACATGAGAAATTCTCTTTCACCTAGTCTATGGAGCAGAACTACTGATTCCCCTGAAAATAGAGAGCCCCTCACTATGAGTTGAAGTCATGGAAGTAGAAAGCCACAATAGTTGAGGGAGAACCTTGACATGCTCTCGGAAGTCCGAGAAAATGCCAGGCTTAGAATGGTAGAGTACTAGCATAGAATGACCAAGTATTATAACCTCAGAGTCATAGAAAAATAGTTCTTCCTAGGAGACCTGGTCCTAAGGAAAACTGATCTTCGGCGCCACAACTGGCTGCGAGAAAGCTGGCTCCCAACTGGGAAGGCCCTTACCGAGTATCATAAGCTCTTGAGGAAAGCTCGTACCGACTCTCCACACTCGATGGCAAGGAGGTACCCCGCATCTGAAACTCTGATAATCTAAGAGCCTATTATTATTAGGACCTCCATAAACTTTGTACTAAAGTTGATAAATAAACAATAGCCTTTCATTCTCTCGACATGTCGCTGTTAGATCTTTTCCCCCGAGTGCTCACACTCGGAAAGGGCTCTGAAGCCTATCTTTCCCCCAAGTGCTCACACTTGGAAAGGATTCTTAAGCCTATCTTTTCTCCGAGTGCTCACACTCGAGAAGGGCTCTTAAGCCTATCTTTCTCCGGAGTACTCACACTCGGAAAGAGCCTTAAAGTAAAGTTTCGCAACTGTATTCACACTCGAGAAAAGCCAGTTGTATTTGATTTTCGTTCGTAGGAAACATATAGTTTTCTCGATTATAAATAACGAGGTACTGATAGGCAAAAGCATTTAGAGAAAACAAGTCTATTTCATTCAAAAAAGTGCCTAGAGGGCTACACTATAATATTGTGTCCGAGGGACTTACAAAAAAAAAAGTACATAACCTAAGGTGAACCGGCTTTCTTGCTTCCTAACGAGACCTGAGTACAAATGTCGCGAACCGGTATGCTACATGTAGAAGTGTAGTTGAATATTTTCACAAGATACCTCGAATACCTTGTCGGTTATTATCCATTCGATCGAGATCCAGAGAAGGAAGGCAGCTAAGGTCGGTGGTAGCCTCGGCAGCAGTGGCGGTGTCCTTAGCGGCGAGCTCTTGGGGGCCATCTTGGGAGGCAATAAGGTCAACGGCTTCGAGCCCCTCGACTTCTTCCCCTGATACGTCCTTGTCGAAGTGGTAAGCCAGGTCACCTTGTTCCAGCTGCCCCAAGCACTCGACGTCTAGAAAGAACACTTGGACCCGAGCAACAGTCGCCCGAAAGTTGACAAAGAAGCCTTTGCAGTACCTTTGTCGTAGCTGACCGTGCACTGCTCCAAGCTGAATTCAACCTTATCATCGAGGCATTCGGTCGAGGACTTGTATCGGCTCACTGCTTCAGAAGCCGTCGCTTCTAGCGACTGAGTGCAAGCACTAGGCAGCTCTAGTTCCTCTTTGACTCTCTTCTTCCGCTCCTCCGACTCGGCGACTTGGGCCAAAACCGCCTTGAGGCTGGCCCTGTGCTCCTCCTTTACCTTTACAGCCTTGGTGCTGCCGCTCGGCCGCCCTCTTCTGTTGCTGCATCTCCTCCATCCTCACTGATATATCAGTAAGAAAAAGACTTTGGGGACCAGGAGGTAGTCCCAGAGGAAGAAGGAAGTGAAGAAGAAGTCCCGAGGGACTCGAAAGAACCTATAGGATTTGAGGCCAGAGTGGACTCACCAGAGAAAGTGCAGGGGATGCGTAGGCGACGGAAGATCTTCTCTTCCCCAACTCCGGCGTGCGATAAGGAAGCTCAGGTATGCACGGGAGTGGGTTGACTTCCCCTCAAACTCCGCTTTTATAGGGGAAGGCCAACCAAGCTCTTTACCCCTTCTTATCGCCTGGAATGTCGAGAGGCGTCAAAACGGTCCGTTATGATGACTGATTAGGCGCATCATCTAAAGCCGAAGGGGCGCGTGCCGTCGTGACAGCTCTGGGCATCTTGTCACCCACGAGATGATGCCACGTGGACAACTGACACGCCTAGGATCGCTCAGGGTTCGCGAAAGGCAAGGAGATGTCATCTCTTTCCTTAAATGGGTATCCTTTTGAAGTACAACGAACACGTCTAGGATCGCTCGGAGATTACGAAAACTGAAAGGACGCCATCTCCTTCCTTAAATAGGCGTCCTTTCGAAGTACAATAGACGCCCCATTTTCCGTGCCTATTGGACTTGTCAACCCCCTTCGGGCTTCCCGCTCAATGACACTCTCATATTTGAATTTCAAATTTGGGAGTGATGGGGCCAATGATAAGGAGGGATTGGGATCTGGCCCAATCTGGCTTATTTAGCCAAAAGTCCAAGGGCCTGCGGTTCACAAGTACTTACGCAAGGGCACCACTTAAGCGCTTTCGGTATTAAGTCCCAAGAACGTCAGGCCTAGAAGATCGACGCATCAGTTGGTAAGCTCTGAGACAGGAGTGTTTTAGTCACGTCTACCGAATACTGAGATAAGCCTACTCTCTCGGTAACCTAAGGTCCGAGACTAGTCTGAGGGCAGGCAAGGGGCCTGGACTCAAAGGTTGCCTCTTCCCGACTGTCCGAGATATTGAAGACCCCCTAGGGTCGATCTATAACTCTTCTCCACTATTAGACGGGTCTTGCTGGTTAACGGCATAATCGTCCACTTAAGACAGGTCCACACGATTTGCTTCCTCACTCATGAGAGGGGATCTTTCCATCCAGCATAGATCGTGGGCTAATTAACTCCCTAAAGGTAACAACTCTCTTGATGCCGCACTAGGCAGGGACTGTATATATCTCTGACCATCTCCTATAAAAGGTATGTACGATATTGCACTAAACTCTAGAGAATCTTTTTTCTTCTAGAACCTGACTTAGGCATAAGAGAGTTTTGGTCTCTGAGAGAACGGAGGACTCTCTGACGTCTCTTCTTCCTCTTGCAGGTTCTACCCTGGGCGTTTTCAATCTTGCAGATTCTATCCAGTAGTCATAAGATCTGATTGGACGGTCATCGTCGTCTGACCAATTTCTAACCACTACAAGCCTCATTCTGAGAATAAGAGGTCTTATTCTTTCCTCATTCTGCAAACAAAGTGGGTGTATTATCTGTTGTTATGGGTGCGGAAAAGTGTACATTACTTATTTGCAGACTTGTGGCGAGTAATTTTCTGGTGTGTGAGGCAGTTTCATACTGCTGCCTATTTATTCGAAGGGATGGGATCGGATGACGTCCAGAGCCGACTCTAAGTTCTCATTGATACAAGACCTCCCTTGGGCATATCAGTGTGAATTTGCGGTATCCCTAGTCTTTTCGGCTGTCATGCTAACTCAGGTGACGCCTCTTTAAACTGCCATGTATGAACCTACCGTCTTTTTAGTTTGCATGCTTGGAGCAATTCTTAATTGTCATGTATTAATTCGTTGTTGGGACGTCATTGGCATAAATGCCAGAAAACTCAACTGTAACAGGGAAGGTAGCAACAAGTGAATGCTCTATGCGCCTCTGACTAACTATAGGTTTGCGATGGCTGCGGGAACCCGTGTAAGAGGAATCCGGAACTCTGCGAATAGAATGCGAGTACAGAGCACTTGCTTGAAATTCGCTTAACTATAGGATAGGTCTTTCTATTTTACTCATCTCAAAAAGGAGATTTTCAAATTTTAATTCTCCGATTCTTTTATAGTTAGGGAAACTCCTAATATTTTTGTTTATTTTTAAAGATCCCTTTTTTAGAAAGTTTTTTTTCCCCCAAAACGTTTAGGTTCTTTTAGCTTTACAGGAGTGTTTAGATTTTGTCATCAGACACATAAGAACCCTCATGTATTCAGATGACCTAATACTTTTGATAGGTTATAATTTAATAGTTAGGTTATTGAAGCTTCTTTCAAAATAAGACTATTTTATAGAGGTCAAAAAGTAAGCTGCCTTAATATTCCAAAGAAGTGACTTGTGATGGAGATACACAGAATAAAAGAGACCTATCCACCCAAAAGAAGAAAATAATAAACAAAGTAAAAAAAAGTACTTGTGGGTCTCAAATTTAAACCTAACATATTTCCTAATCTTTAGAGCTTTGAGCTGCTATGTCTGATCCTTGCTTTAAGTAGGAGTTATTTTACAGGGTAAACAACTTTCCATCTTCGTCACTCTCCCTTGCCCCTTTCTATTTCTCTTCTTATGATCACACGCACGCATGCGCGCACACGCACACACACGAGAAGAGAGAGAACGAACGCTACTATGCTCTACTTTGTCTCATCTCTCATTTTTTAACAAATTTTATAGTCTCAACTAGTTATCCTCTGTTTTAAAATAGTCTAAACGTTGACACACAAAAATAAAAAATTGTTGACATAAATTCTTCTCAAAAGGCTGCATAAATACTTCTCAAAAGGCAACGATATCGAAATAATTTAAAGTTAAAATTTATATTTTGTATATACAAAAATAAATAAAACAAATTAAAATCATTTAAAATTTGGAAAGATGACTATCTTCTCCCACTAACTTGTCTATGCCTAGTGCCACTTCATTGACTATCTTGTTCCTATTCTTGAGGGCTACTGTTGGCATACCTGACCATGAAGTGAACGTGTGAGCAACAAAGATAGAGGTGAACACGATTTGTTGGTAATGCAAAAGGGATAAGAAAACTGGTGAGAGAGTAGAGGAGGGATAAAATGTCGAGGGAAGCGGAGAAAGCCACTGGCGTGTAAACCGTGTAGACAAATTTCCTTTCTGTTTTTGACGAGGGCTGAAGTAGAAAGATTTGGGTGTGAATTTTATGATTGGGTTTACGAATTTTCCTGTTCACATTATTAAGGTCGTGTTTGGCGCAACTTCTATTTAGAAGTACTTTTATATTTCCATTTAGTTATTTTTTATAAAAGCCATTATATCTTGAAAGTCATTTATGTGGTATTTTATTTGTGTTTTAACTTCCAACCAAAAAGCTACAAAGGACGAGAAACTTTCAAGATTGAAGAAAAAGTGAGGTTGTTATGAAAGAGTTGACTTTTGTAACAAATCAAAATTAATTATAACTTCTCTCTCTCAACTCATTCTATATAAGAAGTGGAAGTTAAAGTGACTTTCAAGTAGAAATTTTGCCAAATACGCCGTAAACTTATGAAGATTTTTTGGAAATATGCAAAACTGATGCGCAGGAATAGGTTATGTAATCATACACCCAACAAATTTGCAGAGAGTGGGCACACCAATAATTGACTGCATCTGAAAATATAACCATATTCTTAACTGCTTACAAATTACAAGTAGGATGCAGTAAGACAGCATCCAACTTTTCATACAAATGCAACATGCAGTTGATTCAGAATCCAACTTGGATATATATACCTACAAACAGCTGGTATGTATATGATGAGATCTTGATTCTCTAATACTTTGGTGTAGAGACCTGCAGGGAGGAACAGAATAGTAGGAAACAGAGACAAAGTGGTGGATCCTTTGCTCGCTTGTCCAAGAGGCAGAAGCATATGATCCTACTTCTTGAAGCCCTTCTTCTCCGCCACAAAGAAGACGATCAATGAGACGACTGAGAAGGCAGAGAAGCACGCCGCAGCAATATCCAGCGATGCGTGGCGGCCGGTGATCCCCTGGATCTTGAACAGATTCTTGGTCTTGCCTGTATTGGTGGTCTGGCCATAGGCGACCTCCGTGCCAGCGGAGTCGAGCACATAGGCGCGAACAAAGAATGTTGCAGTTGGCACCGCCTTCTCAATCAGGTACCTGAGGTTCTTGCTGCCAGGGCCACTATAAGGCTGGAGGGTGACCTCAAATTGGCATGTCTTATCCTTGCTGAGGTCATTGTTGGTTTTCCTCCATGCACGGTCAGTCTGGCTCTCTGGAGCATAGCACAGTTTGATCTTCACCTCCTTGTAGGCGGCATCAGTGCCCGCCGGGAAGCTTTGGTTCAGCGCCCACGATACATCAATGGCGTCCTCCCCAGCTCTCAAGACTGCAGATTTGATGACAAGAAAAGCCAAGGCAAATTAGACAAATGAACAAGGAACACTCTTGTTAATTTGCCTACATCTAGATAGAAGAACAAGAGAATGTTCAAGTGTTTGGCTACATACATCTAGATGAATCTAGTTATTGTGTAATCAAATGGGGATGTCTACTAGTGACCTATATATAGCTGAGTGGTTTAGGAGGGGAGAGGAGACACAAATATATAATGAGTGGGATCAAACTCCATGCGACCATGAATCATGCTTAGGATTTGCAGGAACAGCTGCTGCCTTATATATGAATTTCCTCATCTTTCCCTGCGATGGAGTTGGTGCGGTGGTTTCAGTCCGAGAGAATTGAAAAAGGGAGGAAATGGCCACCATTGAATTTGGAAAATACTACTTACTACTCCCAGTTGATACACCATCCATTATGACTTCACCGTTTCAGTATTGCAAATTCTTGCTCATTCCCAAAGCCCACTTTCCATGTTTGTTTCAAATAGATATTCGAAATGTGAATAACGGGTCCAACAATTTAGCAACAAGCTAGCATCTCTTGGCCCCATTACACCCATAAAAATTTGCTTTTTGGACCTATTTTCCTTCTCTCTTTCCTTTTCATGCCCTTTTCCCAATCACCCATCCCTATAGACCTTTTGGTGATGCCGCAATATAGAAACTAGATCCATGGTGCAAAGGGACATAAACTAGATCCATGATTAAACTGGCAATCCATCGCAAACTGCCCTGTCCATCTCATGTTTATGAGATGGATTGAAGCATAAACGAAGCGAACATGTATAACCTATTACAATCACCATCACACTATGATTGATCACACGCGCGCGCACACAAACACAAAGCTCATACCTTGGCCTTCTTTGGGCGAAGCAGAGACGACGAGGGTGCGTTGGAGGGAGGAGAAGGCCACGCCAGCGAGGGCAGGCCTCGCTTCCACGGCGCAGACCACGAGCAGAGACAGGATGATCTCCATGGCCGACGAGGACCTGCCCATCTCTCCTCTCTTCTTCTCAACCCACTGCAAAAAAGGTGACGCCTTTTGCCGGCCTCCCTGCCTACCCGACGGCCAAGAAGCGGTGGGCAGAAAGATGAAGGGAATCCCCTGTCTTCAAAACCTCTCTGCCGCTATGGATTGTGAAGGGGCAAGCGAAGGGCTGTCCTGTTGGGTTGGCAAGCAAGCCGGCGACTTTATATATAGAGGGAGGAAGGTGGTGACTTCTGCACTCACAGCAGCTCCTCACCTCTGGTGACAAAGTCAAAAGGGCTTCTGAGGCTGATAAAAATCGGATCTTTTCGTCCCCCACCCCCTTGTTTTGGAAAGGAATGGGCTTCTTAAGCCTCTGAAAGGATGGGCATGGCGTTTTTATTTTATTAATCCCATCGGCAGAGAGGGTCTAGAGAGAGAGCTACGTAGACAGAGAGGGGTAGGTGGTGGCTCCTGGAGAAGCCGAAGGGTTGCGAAGACCCGCAGTAGTGGGGTCGGGAGGGCCGTACAGACGACTTGTGGCTAGTGGCATTGCGGCGTTTGTGTGTTGCGAAGCCCCCTCTGATGTTGGAAGGAACGGCGGATGAGTAAACAAATGGGAAGAAAGGTGGGTACTTTGCTACGGCGGGAGATTTAAGAATGTGCCCAAGGATGATAAGTGTCGGCCAGCAAGAGCCAGCCGCGTTGGGTTAACAGGAAGGGCTTCACGGAAAGGGGTACAAGTTTATTACTACAACTTTGGCGGACTCGCGGATCCACTTGGATCTTTCATGGTCTGGTACGAGTTAGATTGACTCGTGTCGTCTTATACGAGTCGCATGATCAAATTGTACAGACTTAGTCGAATCACACCGACTTGAGTTCGTCCTGATACGGTACGAGTCGGCACGCGTCGATTTAATACGACAAATCTTGCTATTAAGTATAGGTGGAAGACTAAAGTAGAGAAGAGGATTGAAAGTTCCGACGAGATGAGATCGCAGGGTGGGGTCTAATATTTTTGTCTCACGAGTAGTGAAGCACTGCTGGATTACGTCCCATGGAGATTAACGTAGCATAAAATTGTGATATAATGGATTAGTCTCGGCATATTCCATCAGCTGTCGGGAAGAAACAACTATATATCCTTTCACATCTCAAGAATTTATTGTTATTTATAACTTAATTGTTTTAATAAATAGTATTTATACGCTCATTACACACTCCTACGTGTGTAATGGACACAATATTCTTTTCTTCTACCATCTATCCCCTTCCTTTCCTTAAATTGACTAGTGTCAACGAGTCCCCTGAACCCAGGTATCTCCCCATGTCTCCTATTTTATCCTCGTCCGTATTAGTGTTACGCATGTACCAATCTCTCCTATTTTATCCTCACTACTGGCCGTGGCCTGGCCCTCCAGGCAAAAGCTTAGAATGCTCTGCCAATTACCCTCAAGTAGATTGCATGCGATGGCAACCAAGGTCCATGGGCTGCCAGGTTCAGTGCAGATGAGATACAAGACATAGGATGGGATAGACAATATCAAGGGAGAATGGCAGTTCTGAGATTGTGGCAATGAGGGTGATTCCTGGTTTTCCCGTAGTATTCTAAATTGGCCTCCTAATCTCACCCTTGATACGTATAGGTGTCAGGAAGATCATGGTACGTTGGAGGATGCTTCCAACATTCCTATTTTGATCTGGTATAGACTGCCAGACTGAGAGCAGTTTGACGCATTGAGCAGAGGGCGAAGTAGAGTAAGTCAAGAGTATTAGATTTTCTATAAGTTAGTGAGGTGTTGGCCAGGAGAATTTCCCATACAGACAAGGCACGTCCTGTGTGCTTCAAAGAACCGGAGACTATCCAACATATGTTGTTCAACTGTGAAGCTGCAAGAGCTGTGTGGAAAAGTTCCCCTCTAAGCTACAATTCTGACAGTGACCATAAGAACCTAGCAGATGGAATTGTTGAATGGATGAATGTCCCCTTCACTGAAGAAGTAGGAGACATGTCCTTCATCTCTATTTGTCTATCACTTATCTGGCAGATATGGAAGGCTAGGTGCAAGGTGGCTTTGGAAAAAATTCCATGCAATCCAACCTTAGTAATCAGAAGAGCCATGGAGGATGTGAGATTCTGGACTTTGTGTCAGAGGAAGTCAGCAGGTCACTGGTCAAAAGCTATCCAAAAATCTTGTGATTTGGTCACCACCTCCTGTTGGTTACACCAAAATAAACTTTGATGGAGCCACTGGAGTGGATAATGGTGCAGTTGGAATTTTGGTTGGAGACCACAGAGGTCATCGTCGGTAAGCTGTTGCTATGAAAGTTGACTCTGTTAATCCGGTACTAATTGAGGCTATACGATTACAAGCAGCAGTCAAACCAGCTGGAAACTTCCCCTCAGCAATTGTGGAAGGCGATGAACTGGAGCTTATCCTTGCCATCAACAAGTCAAAAGCTCCACCTTGGCAAGGACGGATCATCATTGAAAATTGCAGAAGATTAATCCAAGACAAGGATATATCTGTGACTAATATTCCTAGAGAGAGATTAGTGCAGCTCATAATCTTGCTAGGATTGCTCTGTCATACCCTAACCTAGGATGGAATCTGCAATCAATTCCCCCAAATACTGCTTATGATGCATTGTTTTTGTTTGTACTTATATTTCACATTATTATTCTATTATAGCGGTTTGACCATCAATTTTACCCAGTGTATCTTTTACAACCTTCAGGGGCACTGTTTGTCGTCCCAAGACTAATTGTTGAGTCAAAGTTTCTACAGGATATTCCACTCTCTTCCAAGTAGAACTTTGAAAAGAAAAAAGAAATGATGCTTTATTTTATAGTTTTGCATTTTCTTGGACCAACATTTTTAACCGTCTAAGCTAAGGTACTCCTCATGACGCAAGTATTAAATTTTCTTAAGCCCCAATCTTTTGGCAAATGTCAAATTTGAAGTTAACTAATAGCATACATTCATCATTGTCGACAATTGGTGTAAAGCTAAATCCAACCACAATATAGTCTAGCTCGTTCTAGAAGGTGGACGTGTGTTGTATAGGATAGAGTTCCCACAAATAAATTATTTATTTTGCAACATTTTTTGGTGTGTGGTTTCTTGCCGAAGTATTATCTCCATAATATAGGTAGCATTTTGTCTTTTTACAGGAAAAGAGCCACAACATTGAGCAAATTCATCTTGATTGCTGCATATGTGTGTTCCGCAGTGGGGCTGTATAGCCATGTTAGATTAAACAACCATGACAAAACAGAAGCAACTCACTGTCATGTCCTTCGGTATTGTGTTATCAAATTTATCAAGATTCACTATATTTCACTAACTCTATACATGAATGTTTCCAAGTATTTGCATATTTAATAGGAACATACTGACTAGAAAGCAGTTTCTAGTACCCTAATGATGAATGTTTATATAGAAATATTGGAATTGAAAGGACGAATCACAGTTTCTGCCACTTTAGTAACAATCATCTTAGAGGGAGCAAGTCACACCATTTATTATTCACTTTTTACATTGACAACATATCACAAATATTCATGATGGCAGCCATGCTGAGCACCCATGGTCTCTAACAAGGTTGGGAACAGCTAAGCCATGCTGATTCCCAGACGTACAACTTCAAGTACTGTCCAAAAGCCGATGAAAGTGTCAGTGACGAGCACATTATGTCTGCAGAAAGTCCCACATGTAGATGTAGATCTCAGTGAATTCCCAGTTGTATCATCAGTTCAGTTCTGAGGGTGAAACAACAGAACTGAGCTTCTGTGCCGCCTACCAAGGAAAGAAATTGTACGCAAGGCATTGCCTGATGCAGGATCATTCTACGGCCTTGTCATGATTTGATCAATGCAGACCGGTAGCTATGACGTACATTACATGTAACAGCTTGTACCAAAAATATAGCTTAAGATAAAAATCCTGTAAAATGCTTCTCTATTGGCTAAGCTTCAGGATTGGTGTCGAAAAATTACTTTGTAGTTTGAAATCACGTCACAGGTGATGTCCAGGTAGTCAGAAAATGTATGATCTGCAGATTTAGACACTCACATATGTATCCTTAACTTCTGAGTTCATCACAAAACTTGGAAACGCCAGAGTTATGTCCCTGAAAAGACAGCATGGAACATAGTGAATAAACATGGAACATAACAACAAATAAACATGCCTTTGAAAAACACTTTGTGATGGGAAAACTAATGCTCGAGTCTACAGGTACAAAGTTTTATTGCCCTCAAAGCCTGAGATCATGTTTAAACACATTGACTGAAAAGTAAAAGCACATAAGAAAGGTTGCAAAAGCTTTATAAAATCCATTTACGAGTAAAAGAGAAAAGCAAGAATGAATGTGAGAGAGAGAGAGAGAGAGAATTTGTGATCATAAAAGGATCATTATACTAATCACTAGAAATGCCAACAGGAAGAGTAAAAAGAAACAAGGAGTGTAATGCCACTGAAAGTTGCAAATTTCATCTATAAACACTGGTCCAAGACCCCCCCCAAAATGCCACTACTTCATTAGACAATGGAACCCACAAGAATAGACGATGAGATGAAAGTAGTTATGGTGACAACCACTCAACCAGTAGGGTGTTGAAGTCAGTTTGCAACTCACTTCAAGAATGGAAGACTCATGTTCCTCAGCAGAGAAGGATTCCTGACCACAAATTCCTTCCACTCATCCAAATCTATCCTTCCATCACTTTTTTCATCTGCTTCATTGAAAGTCTAGAACAGATATGAAACATGAACAAACACAGAACATAAGAAGTGTACAAGATCAGATAGTTAACCAAAATACAAAAATATTGGAAAGTATGAAGGACAATTTCCACACCTTATCAACGATCAATTCAACAACATCATCTGAAAGGACCAGTTCTGATTCATTCAATAGTGCAACCACCATCTCCTTCAACTGCAGGAAATTGAGGAAAATTTAATATTTCTTTTGAAAGTGGAAAGTACTGCAATTGTATTAAAAGAAAAGGGAATACAAGAGTAGGGGGGATGTACACGTATAGGAAGTATCATCCAACAATCATCTAAAATCACAAAACACCAAGTTGGTGCACCCATCACTCAACCCCTAACAAAACAAAAAGGGGTGAATTTACAATTGTTCCTTTAGAAAAAGCTAGAGCCCATTCCCTAACTGACAAATGAAGCTGCCCACTCTTTATGGGACTAACGCCTCATTCCTGAAGATCCTCCTATTCCTCTCTCCCCAAATGGCCCCAAATTGTGGCATGAGAAAAAATTAATATTCATTGATCGAATTATAGAAGCAGTAGCAGACAGAAAATAACGAACCTGATGAAAGGAAATTAAGTATTTGCACAGCTAATAAATTGATAAGAATTACAATGGGCCTGAAGACACCAACACAAACGTACCACTTCGCACATCAAATTATTAGTTCATGCATCAAATTAAACTTCATATAATCAGCTTACTACAATAATTGAAACAAGGAATTTCATATTGATATGAGAGAGAACCTCCAAAAGTTAAATGTCAAGTTTGAGTTACTTTTAGTCTTTGAAATCAGTAAAATGAATTTCTTGCATGAAATATTTATGTAAAAGTGCATCAACTGAAGAAACCACTGCAGGAAGAAAGGGAAAATAGGAAAACTAGATCACCATGAGTAAATAATCCTTGCAAGGAAAATCCCCAATAGCATCATTCCCTAGTGGATTGGTGTGCTAAGATTCTAGTTTTCATTCGAGTCAGGAAGTGTATCACCACCACCGCCGCTGCCGCCGCCATTATCATCCAACAACTAATTAGGTTTGAGGACATCATTTTTACCTCACTACTTTACCCTATCTTATATCACATTTATATGCAACAGGCACAATACCATGCTTTCACTACCTCCATCCAAGTTATTTCAGTCATATTTTCCGTAAGAAAAATAGTGACCACATTTCTTAACATGTGCTTATGTTTGTTTTCTTTAATATGTCCAAACTATTCCAAATAGCATCCATGGACCATACCCTTATGGCTGCTTCCTCACATATCTCTGGTGATCACTTGATATATGATCTCTCCTTCTCTTTCCATGCTTCACTTTGTCATTCTCATTAGATGGCTGCTCATTGTCATATCTCTCTTGTTTTCTTTCCTCGTGTTCACCTTGACTTCAACATGACTTTATTTTAGTAGTATTCTACTTTATGCAACGTATCTGCTTTGGCTACCATTTACATAGCATGGCCACCAATCTAAGAGGCATAGGATGGTCACATGGTGTCCTAGATTCTGCTTTTGATTTTAGTCAGGCAGTTGTAATGATTTGAACCAGTGCTTGTCCTCTAAACCCAACGGTGGCACTTTTTTGTCAGGTAGTGTAATAACGCCGGACATGTAGAATAAAAGTATTATCCTAGAACCATATGCCAGTCATACAATAAATTTTGGAAGGGGCTAATTGAGGATCTCAGATTCATGATTAGTGTTTTAAAAGATCAATTTGATTCATGCCTAGTAGATTTACTACAGGAGCTATTTTCTTGTCGAGATAGTTGATCATGAGATATAAAGAGAGGAAAACTACGCATATGAATTCCATTGACTTAGAAAACCCTATTGCCAGATGCTTAAATAGTTGGCTTAGTATGTATTATAGAAGAAAGGAGGCTAAAGGATTACTGATGTGGTTATGGACATGTATTCAGAGTGCATTCACTTGTATGAGATCTATTGCCTGAGAAACTTATCAATTTCTTGCTATAAAATTGCATTTAGGATCAGAACTAAGTCCTGCCTCTTTACTTTCTTTAATAGATGAAGTGACAAAACATTTACACGATGATATTCCTTAGTTCATACTTTTTACAAATGATATTGTTTTTAAACGATAAGAGTGCAGTGGTTTACATATTGAGTTAGAATGTTCAAAAGATGTGTTAGAATTTAAAAGTTCTTATATTCGTTAAATTAAGTCAAACTGTGTAAAATCTGATTTTAATAACATGATGAAGATTACGGTTGATGGCAAGTTATTCTTATAGGATGGCTATGATTGACGACAAGTTATTCTTAAGAGTGGCACTTTTCTACACTAGAATGTATTATTCAGGAGAATGGAGAGATCTAGGAGGATGTTGCACGATAAGGGTGAAGGCAGGCTGAAAGAAGTAGAGAAGCTTAGTCAAAGGCGAGAGGTAAGCGACGTGATCAGGGGTCTGCCTTAGCCACAGATGCCTAGGTAAGCGACTAGGTGTTTGAGGCAATCTATTTTCTCGCATAAATAACCATGAGGAAAGATAATGATAATAGGATTCATAAAAAAGGGCCTTATGCAAATAATCCCCTAAAGAGTCTCATACTTGTGAAGCCTCCCATACTTTACATATTTGCAAAAAATCCCCTGAACTTTTCTTTTATTCTGAAAAATAAACCTAAATTGTAAGTGATGTAAGTGATGGTGGACCTAACGATAGAGAATTTTCTACATACAATGATTACATAAGAGGTTTGTGCATATACGTATTTTACAAGAAGTTTTTGTTCGATCGTAGGGGGTTATTTCATCATCATCATCATCATCAAAGCCTTATCCCAACTAATTGGGGGTTATTTCTGAATATAATAATTATACAGGGGTTTTCTGCAAGTATGTAAAGTACGATATATGACATTCTTTAGGGGGTTATTTGAAAAAAAAACCTTAAGAAATCCAAGAAAATGATGTGTAAGATTTTGAGAAAGACTGATCATGTTCAATATACATTTCAAGGACTTAAATTGCAAGTCTGAAGCAAAAATGTTCTTATCATGTCAATATCATAAAATGCACATTTCTGAGGAATAATTTAAAAATGCCATAGTGAAGATTGTCAGAGATTTACAACACAACATCTTGAAAAGAAGCCATTCCTATATTCAGAGAACTGAATTAACCATGTACACAAGCATGCATAAATACAAACAAGATTAAGTGCGAGCTTAACAGGATGTAACCTCTTCACGTTCGATATATCCAGTCTGTCTCAAGTCATACAATTTGTAGGCAACTGCAAAAAGAAGATTTCATGTATTTCAACTAGATTTTCTAAGTCAAAATTATACTCAACCAAAATTTGCTTCAATACGGAACACTTCAGGATGTACTTCTGCTTTGCATGAAGTGGAGCATGCTCCAGGGAATCAGTTTTCTGATTGCCAGGGTGTGCATCAATGTAAAATGGATGTCTGATACTGAAACCAAATACAGCCATATAAATTAAGAGAGTCTCACTGAGTAGTAATACACTAGCATAACAGATACCGGATTAGGTATATCTAGGGACAGAATCCCAAATTCAAAAGTTGATTTCAAAATATAAGACGAATTAGCCAATTTCTAATATTAGATTCTTTAACTTTATGGTTGCAAAATATGATATGATGTTCATAGATGAATGTACTTCTGGGCATATCAAGAGTAAAAGTTTTTTAACATTCAGCATCAAAATATCAGTAGTACAGAATTTTCCAACGTCCTTACATGCAATTTTATCGTCTACTGGAGCGTTCGGATGAAAGACATTTAGAGATCGTACAAATTCCCCAAATTCAATGACTCCATTGTTCTTGACATCAAATAGGTCAAAGATCTGCATAGATTTGTTAATAAAAAGTGCATATGAAAGGGAAAACAAAAATACATGCTTCTACAAAAAGATTTAGATATCCATCTTTGGAAAAGAAAAAAAAATGAAATAGTGCATAACACTTTATCCATTGACTTTTTTCTGATCACGAAAGCACCGTTAGGCAATTAACAAAGCAATCCTTGGGATGGTTATTCATCATATGGCATCACTTTGCCAGAGGAATATTTAAGAAATAACAGAATAACAAAACATATGATAGACACTAAGAGGCATCACGTAAGTGTTATTGCCATCACTTGAAAATACAAAACCAATGAGTTTTCTGTGGCACTACTTGATTGCTGCACAGAGAAAATATTTTTATTGCTGAGAAAGGTCTTAGCATTGACATAGTAGTTGATATTTGGGAAAGCCTTCTGCCTTGTGTTTACAGTAGATAGTGAAAGTTTGAAACTGAGATAATGGGACCAACAACAAGAAAAAGACCTGGCCTTTGTCTAAAAAATTAGCCAATATATGTTACAATCTTACATCTTTGATGAGTAGCAGAAATTTAAATACAGCCCTCTTGTCAACTTGAATATAAGAAACTTAGTTAAATAATGCATGCAATATATAAGCAAAGCATTTCATTATAATTGACATTGGATTGCCAAATTATCCTGTGAAAATGGCCCCTTAAGTGAGGAGGCAACAATTTCCTCTTGCGTCTAGATGACTGGAAAGTAAGAATCCATACTTTTTTGTTAAACAGCAGTTGGATGTGCTGAGAACCATCCCATGACAAAAGATGTCATCAAGATAGAGATGAAATCACATGATCTATTACGCCATCAAAATAAGAACGAGGCATGTTGCTTTCATATTACTTGGGGCCATCTTAGTTATTTAACTGAATGTCCAGCAGTAGATGGAAATGGAAGCCTTTGTACGAGTTAAATCATTAATATTTAACATTAGAATTAGAATAGGGACACAGGTGAAAACAGTAATGCGATGATAAATTAAGAAAATTAAGACAAACATGACTAGCAGTCATCATATTATATAACAAAGAGAACTGACCCGGTCTGCAAATAGGTTCTTCTTGTTGCTGTTCATGAAAAGTCCAAGTTGAAACTCTTCCTGCTTGAACACAAAGGATAGGCAAAAAATGTGTGAAATAAGATCACAAACAACCATGCAACATGAAAGGCAGTACATACACCAAAACATAGCAAGGAGGAGGGGGAGGTCAATACCCTGTGAATCAGTCCGTCTTTTATTATTGAATTGCTTAGTTTTTTAAACAGTTCATATAAAGCCTCCACCTCACTCACAGTAACTGAAAGAGATAAGATTTTGCAGATATTTGTTAGTGGTCGAAGATTCCTGTAAACACAAATATATTAGATGACAAGAACAATTAAATCGGTATAGCTATAAGTGATTAGAAAGTGGAAAGGTAACAAAGAAATGAACTTCTAAATGAGAGGAGCCACCTCTATAACATTACTTAAAACTTATCCATTTCGGTTGATGATAGAGAATTGGTCATTGCACTTGAGAAACATGTTTTTATACAGGCGAATATGTGGGGCATTTTCCCCAATCCAGGCTCAATGCAGGTTAATAGAAGTGGATGCTTGAAGTTTCATTAAAAAGTCAAGCAAGACTTCTCTGCTCTGCAAACCTATTTTAGAAGTTTGGAAAGTGGCATCATGTAGTTTCTTCAAACTCAGAAAAAGTGAAAGCTCAAGCAGAAAATGAATGTCGAAAAAGTACCAAGCATGATCACAACAAAAACATCCTTGTCAACTGAAAAATCAATTGGCCCAGTTTGGATACATGGAGTCGACCTTGGTATAGAACCTTTTTTTCCCCTACCCAATCTGTGAGTCCACTTACTTTCACATCCACAGCACCTTTTTAAATACTCTGATGTTTTTAACTTTGTATGCTCCTCGATTAACTTCTGGAGTCGGCAATCGAGATTTTGGTACACTAGCGAGCGATGCAGAGTATTTAGGCTTTCATCTCTGGAGCATGTAAAAGATTTATAGAACTAACCAGGAGCATGACGGATGCTTACAATATGTCTCAGAGGCAAGCACAGCAGGTTGCTCATATCCAGGTGACTCTCTGACATGCTTGGACAACAAGCAACCCATGAAACCAACCAGAAAAGCAAATCAGAGGGTCAACCACCTCGCGTGCTTCACAGCTCGTCACCTAGCAGATTTTCAACACATGAGCTAATTATAACTCATAGGACTTGAAACCCCAAATAACTGGTCATACCCAATGAATTCATCTGTAAACGTGCAAGCTTGTAACCATTTACAAAGGAACAAGGAGGGCCGGCTGAACGATAAGAAACATGGGTGATCTTTCTCTTGGAACTTAAACATAGATCAGTCAGAATCATGATAAAAGCTAATGAATTTGAAAGTGAGTATGTGCATAATCCGAATAAAACTTCTTGATATCTTACTCTCTCCAAGCAAAAACTCAGAAAGGTCATTACTTTCCTCAAGGGGGAAGTCATAACAAGCAAACAAAAGCTAACACCACAGAGAGATGGAAACTTGACATTATAAGAAGCCCCCGTGACACTGCCGGACGCATCATTCACATATCATCATTTGCATATGCATCTGTTACTACCCAAATTAGATCACTATTTCCGTACCTTTCAACTAGTGGAAGCAAAGAAGGGGGGAGAGAGAGAGAGAGAAGGAGAGCAAATCCCCAGCCGCAAGCACCACTTGGAGAGGCTGGTGACCGAGAAGGCAAAAGGCGCGATTTTGAGGGCCACCACAACGTTGGAACAGCCGTACTGGTCGCTGGAGGCACCGTAAAACCGCATCCGGGCTCAAATATGTGCATAGAGACGAAGACTTGCGCCATGTGTCCTCTTGTAGCCTTGAAGCGGAAACATTTGACTTGCAACTCTTTTGAATTAAATATAGACCGGCGGCTTATTAAAATAGAGAAATATTTGCTGCACTCGTTAAGGTGCAATAAGATCGACCTGGAACGCGTCCGCCAACTTCAAAATGACGCTTCTGCAGCGTTATAATAGCGTCTGTCACGTTCAACATCCCTCGAAGAGAGAAAAGATTACTTTTTTATTTTGAAAAACATATTTGTCATTTGTAAAACATGTACTTTGGAGAAATATATTCTCTAGAATATGTACATGCTTTCTGCACGTGTGTTCTTCAAAATTCAAGATGAAAGTAAATTTTTTTCTTTTAAAAACACTCATGTGTACTGACGCCATTATAACATTGCAAAAAGAAATGTGAGAGGATGTCGAACCAAATGTCATTTTATGATTGAAAGACGCATTCCACGTAGATGTTATTACATTCTAAAAAGTGTAACAAATATTTCTCGTTAAAATGAAATCTTCACTTAACCTACTTCCATGTGAAAACTATAGCAAAGGAATGGCCCTCGCGTGTTTTTTTTTTAATACTGCCGCCAATAGTTGACAAAAGGAGTTCTTATAAATTATTGAATGATGTAGCAAGTTGTCACGAAGGACGAAAAAAAGAATCTAAAATCCAAGGGGGAAGACTTTAGGGCGTGCTCCAAAATAGGAGCAGCAAGAGCAACTGAGTGGTCATGGGGTTTTTGCTTGAGCTTTTAGAAAGAATCATTCATATGATGTTTTTTTCCCCCATAGAATTGCTAGTTTGAGAGATCTTAATCACTGTTAAAGGAGGGTTCAACTATAAGACAAAAAATAATACGTATATGTATTAGAAGAGGTTAAACTGAATAATATCTCTTTGTATGAGGGGTTTTCCAAACTTGTAGAGGAGACCATGAGCCTAGGCCCCCCTCCTAGCATCTCTCTTTAAGTCTTAATAACTCCCAATGATCACTTAGTCAGCGCACTTTTGTTGAGCAAATTTAGAAAGAAGACATCGACCCGAGAAATAGGTGTGCGGCGGGGTGGAGTAGAGCCGCCGGGGGAACCAAACGCAATGTAAACCAAGCTCAACTAAGTAGGCCCATCCGACGCATCACATTTCTGGATTTTTTATGTGGCTGTTTGTTTTAAAGTAAAATTCTAAAATTCATTGATTTTAAAATCACCAGTTTTAGACTAAGTAAAATTTTATAATTTTAAAATAAGAGGTTTGTTGTTTGTTAAATAAGACAAGAGAATATGTAAATCTTCTTGTTTTAGTTTATAATAGGTCTTTCCCGTAAACTAAAACAAGGACATGCGCCTAATAAGTGGGCAGACAAGGTCCACATAATATTTTATTTTATACTATTTTAAACAATCCAAAGTGTTAGCAGTGCACCATACCTCAGTTGTCCGAATTAGATTAAGCGATTAAATGAAAGAAATAAAAAGGATCGACTTTATTAACTTATAGGCTACCTTTATTTGCTTTGGAGCAATGTCATCAAGTCGAGACTCGGAAAAAATTTGGTCTAGAGAATAAAAATCTCAAGTTGATAAAAAATCTGAAAATTTTTTTGTGAAAAAGTTGTGAAAGATACTTTAATTTTTTATTATCTAAAATATATTCTAAGATATACCATAAAAATTTATGAACATCCAATATAAAAATTTTGGACATGCATACTTTTCTTGAGAAGTACATGATTAGATTGTAATTAAATCAATGCCTTTTGAATTTGTGAAGATTTTAAAGATTCTTTTAAGATTTGTGAGATGTCAAGATTTCAGGTTATAGGGGAAGAAGTCCACATTTAAAGATAAGATAGGTGGCATCATAGTTTTCAAAGCGGTAAGTTGGTTAACACATACATACTTGAGATCTCCAAGTGCCTAGGCACTTAGGCGCCTACCTAAGCGATGTTTAGATGGCACATTCATAATCAAGAGGTGAGGAGAAAAAGGAGAGGGAGAGGTACTCACGGACAGGGAGGCAAAATAGTTGAAGAGAAGGTAGAGGAAATGATGGACATATAGAAAACTTAAGAAGGGTGAGAAAATACTAATGACTATGAGAGATTTCAAATTTGTGGGGATAGACAAGTGAGGCTCGGTAAGAGAAGAACGTATAAGATCGTCTCGTTGTTGAGGTCGAGATTTGTTAGCCAAGGAGAGATGATGTCAAGCTGGATGTGAAAGGTGAAATGATAAAGAAGTTTGTACGAAGGCGTATTGAAACTTAGGGCCCAATCATCCATGTAACCTTATTTATATTAAGATTGGTCCATTGAGGCCTGATTTGATTGATCCATGAACGAGTCTTGATGTGCCAGACACACTTAAACATGCTTGCGGGTCCAATAGGATGTTTAATTGCCTAGACTTTGAAAATAAATCTTGTCATCTGAGCGGTGAATAGGCCTTGCCATTTCTAGTTGTAGGGGAAAACGTCACCTCTCACATGAAAAGACATATAGTAAAAGAATCTCTTCATTATTAACTTGAAACAATGACCAAAGCACTCACGTGAAATAACAAGAAAAGCTTGTAAAAGGAATCTTCCACGTCAAGTTGTGTCTAGTTTGACATAAAAAGGTTACTATTTTCAAATTTTAAAAACTCATGATTTACTTTGAATTCCACTTTAATAACAAATTGGGTTATGACAAGATTAGGTATTCTGAATTATTTATTTTAGAATAAAGAGTGCTTCACTTTGATAGCAAGGCAGAATCTAAGGCGAAATACTAAATTCTTGGGTGTAAGATAAACTTGCTTATTCACCTAATTTCAAGAATAAGCAATTTTAATGCAGAATAACCAATTCCCTTAACTAAATCAGAATTAATTTTATTTTAAGAATAAGGAGATCTGTGAATATCAAAAGAGTGCAATCTACTTTAGTATGTAAAAAAATTAGTTTCATATCTAGAGGAATACTATTATACTGCACTTTTTTATCACTCTATTAAGCACACTTATGAGGAGCCATTTGATCAAATGATTCTTATTGAAATTATGTTTGACACCATTTTAGTTGTAATTAATGCATTCAATGAGAGCTCTTTGATCAACTATAATTAAAAAGTTTCCAATGAATGTGATAAAGAGGATGACAAAAAAAGTGAATAATAACATTTCTCATCTACTAAATATGTGATTGGTCAGTGATGGGGCAGAATCCGATTCGGCCCAACAGCGGCCCAATAGCGGCCCTCGGCCCAGCAGCGGCACTCGGCCCAGTAGCCGTATCCGGCCCATTCCGGCAGATTACTAGGCACTATGGCGGTTTATTAGCAACCTAAAACATAGTTCTATATCGGCTGCAACAATCAGGTAACTCCCATCCTCCGATATAAATAGAAGGCTATTTATTATAAAGAGAGGCATTTAAGCTTCTTTCTTCCTTCCTTCTGAATCGAATCTTCTTCAGAAGCTAACTTAACCATCGGAAGGGGGTTCTCTTGGGTCGAAACTCGGGAGCCTCCCTGACTGGTTCTTCTTTTTGCAGGAGCCTCGGTTCGAATCTTCGCCGACCTCTTCGTCCGGGTCGGTTTCGGCCACTGGTCTCGGTTTTCTTTTTCTCATAGGGTTCTCGGCCTCGTTCTTCACCGACCCCTTCGTCCGGATCCCCCTCGGCAAACGGAGTCTCGGCCTCGCTCTCGGCCTCAAAGCTCCGGTCCCATACTCTGCCCACGTCTCGATCCGGATCCCTTTCAGTCTTCTCGGTCTTCTGGTTACTATCTCGGATTCTAATCTCGGAATCCAACAGTGATAGCTTCGGCTACATCACTTGGCGCCGTCTGTGGGAAGCCCGACAAAAGGTCATGTCTCATCGTCCGGTGACCAGACGATCCGGCCAAGATGAGGCGGAGACGCGAGCGACTCCGGCGCAGACACTCTACGCCGAAGGTACTCCGTCTGTTCTTCCGCAAGGTTCCATCCTCCTAGCAATACCGGAGCCCCTCGCTCCCAGGGACGACCCAGTGGAGGAACTCCAGCAGCAAATAGCCACACTGGCCCCTACTGTCACCTCTTTGGTACCACTGCGGGATATGGTGTCTGCTATCGCCCAGCATATGGGGTTGCTGAATCAGCCCATACAGCAGGTACCGCCTCCCCCTCAATACTGTCCTGCTGCTCAGGCTGCGAGGGGACAGCCAACACCCTTGCGGGCGTTTCACGACGAAGCGGCTTCGGTGCGCAGTGAGCCATTCGGGCCGCAAGGCCGAGTTCCTCGCGCCAATCATATTCTGACAGAGCCGGACAATGCTGTTGGGATCGCTGTGTCGGGATCCGACCGAAAAACGCAGCGGAATAATATGTTCGGGATCGGATCCATCCCGTTTCGTCCATTAAAATAAAACCGGTGTAAATCAAATTTACCTTGCGCGGATTCGAATCCGCATCCGTTTTCCGGTTCCGTCGGAGCGATGCCGCAAGTCGCGCAGATGCCCGACCTCTAGCGGTATCCACGCGGTTCTCCTCGCGATGGATCGTCCTCGCTTCCTCGCTCACTGCGGCGTTCGTAGATCCCGTCTGGCTGCACGTAATCCGCCGCGACATGCGGATTCTGAATCTCTCGTCGGACGGAAGCAGGAGTAGTCGGGAACTGCACGCCCAGAAGAGAGAGAAAGAGAGAAAGAACGAATGACGGCTAGGTCAGGGTTGCTGGCTCCGGACGTAGAATCCGTTCTTTTATAATAAGTCAGTTTGCGATTTTTCATAAAAACCCAGACTTATCCGAAATCTTGTCGGATTATCCATCGACTTGAAAACCATTTGCGTGTGACCCTCTAGGCCCAAATACCAGTCCAGTTAATAGCCCATTAAGTCCAGTAACCCTTTACTGACCCATTGAATTAATTAATATCCTTATATTCAATTAATCAGCCAAATTTAATGTCCCACAATAAATTCGGACGGACTGCCGATCACGTTGGATGCCAAGCAACATCGCGTGATCCTGGATGGCACTGGGGTTATCGCAACCCTCTATTGGAACCTTTCTGTCATCGGTTAGCACGCGGATATAATCCTTCATCCGTGCAATGTTCCCGAATCGACCTAGGGCATGGTTTACTGTTAAACTCTATTTGGTCGATTCACTTGAATCAGATGCCGCTAATCTGAATCCGATAACTCCTTATCGATTACAGAGTCCGCCCTGGCCAGGGACTTTAAGCGCATCATTCCCGGAACATTCTCTCTCAAACTACCGAGAGCGGATGATCCCGTATTGAACACACAATTACCTTCGAAGGCATTTCCCTGAACCCGATCGCTTGACTTATTGATAACCCATGGTTAGGGATTCGTTCGTCAAGGTCAAAGCTCAGAAACCTACCAACAAGATATTTTTAGAGTCTCAGGTCCAAGGATCATCTACGCAACCGTGACAAATGAATCGAGCTGGTTAACAGTGAGGTGATTACCATCCAGCGATTCATAGTCGGATCAGTTCAGTGAACTCATTCACCAATGAGCACCTATAGGTTCAGCATAGTGTCTCCACACAAGTGACTATTAGTCACCCTCATCATATGAGCTGAAGTAACCTATACTAGTCTATCCGGATGTTCGATATCTTATCTCAAACATCCTATGACTAGGAACAATTAAGAACATGTGTTTATAAGTCTTCGGTCCCGTAATTATGATCTCATCATAATCCGAAGACTGTTGCACATGTTCATAGACTTCATCGTGATACGATAAACACAGATCGAATTAATTACACACAATGAATTATTGCCATTTATTAATAATCTGAATAAGTACATAGTATCGGATTGGCTTTGAGACCATCTAATACTAACAATCTCCCACTTGGACTAAAGCCAATCACTTTTATACAGAATACCCATATTCTCTAAGTGACGCTTAAAAACATTTTGAGACAAAGGCTTTGTAAGTGGATCTGCTATGTTGTCGGCTGAGGGAACTCTTTCCACCACGACATCTCCTCGAGCTATAATCTCTCTGATCAAATGAAAGCGCCGCAGAATGTGCTTCGACTTCTGATGAGACCTCGGCTCTTTCGCTTGAGCAATCGCCCCATTGTTGTCACACAGCAGTAGGACAGGACCAGATATGCTTTCCACCACACCAAGATCGCCGATGAATTTCTTCATACATACAGCTTCCTTGGCGGCTTCAGCAGCAACAATATATTCGGCTTCCAATGTCGAATCAGCAGTGGTTTCTTGCTTGGAACTTTTCCAGCTCACTGCTCCCCCGTTGAGTTTGAAAATAAAACCTGATGTTGACTTGCTGTCGTCAGGATCAGACTGAAAACTCGAGTCAGTGTATCCTTGCAGCTTTAACTCTCCTCCTCCATAGACTAGAAATAGATCATCAGTCCTTCTCAAGTACTTAAGGATGCATTTCACAGCCTTCCAGTGTTCATCACCTGGATCTGCCTGATGCCTGCTCGTAACACTTAGAGCATATGCTACATCAGGTCTGGTACATAGCATGGCATACATGATGGACCCTATGGCAGAAGCATAGGGGACTTTATCCATCACTGCCCTCTCTTCAGGTGTCTTGGGAGACTGACCTTTAGAGAGTGAAATTCCATGTCTCATCGGTATGAGACATCTTTTGGAATTTTTCATGCCAAATATTTTGACAATGGTTTCTATGTACATGGATTGGATTAAAGCTAGCATCTTCTTTGATCTATCTCTATAGATCTGTATTCCCAATATGTAAGATGCTTCTCCCAAATCCTTCATGGAGAAGTTCTTTGACAGCCATATCTTTACTGATGACATCATTCCCAATGAGTAGGATGTCGTCAACGTAACGAACCAGAAATGTGATTGCGCTCCCACTTTTTTTCTTGTATACACAGGGCTCATCTTCATTCTTAATGAAGCCATAAGATTTGATCGCCTCATCAAATCTTATGTTCCAGCTTCGGGAGGCTTGCTTCAGTCCATAAATGGACCTTTGCAACTTGCATACCATGTCTGGAGATTCTTTGGATGTGAATCCTTCTGGTTGTATCATATACACCTCCTCCTCAAGGTTTCCATTGAGGAAGGCAGTCTTCACATCTATATGCCAGATTTCATAATCATGGTAGGCAGCAATGGCGAGAAGAATTCTGATAGACTTAATCATAGCAACGGGTGAAAAGGTTTCGTCATAGTCAACACCTTATCTTTGACGATAACCTTTCGCCACTAATCTTACTTTATAAGTCTCAATACGTCCATCTGCACCGATCTTTCTTTTAAAGATCCATTTGCAGCTGATAAGTACTATACCATCGGGTAAATCCACCAAGTTCCAAACTTGGTTGATGTACATGGACTGTATTTCAAAATTCATGGCTTCCCGCCATTTTCCGGCCTCTGGACTTTCAATGGCCTCCTGGTAAGTCTTAGGATCATCATCCTCATTATAGAGTATCTTTGAACCATCCAAATTAATATGTCCCACATATCTTTCTGGTGGTTTAGGTACTCTTTCAGACCTACGAGGTTCCTGTGTATCATTTTGAACAGGTTCAGAAACTGACGGTTCATCTGATGAACCATTGCCAGTTTGTGAGAATTACTTTACTCCCACTGTTCTTCTGGAGAATATAATCTTCTTCCAGAAAGACAGCTCTCCTGGCCACAAATACCTTTTGCTCGCCAGGAAGATAAAAGTAATATCCATAAGTTTGCTTTGGATATCCCACAAATCTGCATTTGTCAGTTCTGGATTCCAGCTTATCTGCGTCATGTCTTTTAACATGAGCAGGACATCCCCATACTTTAACATGTTTAAGGTCTGGTTTCCTTCCATTCCATATCTCATATGGAGTGGTCTCAATCGATTTGCTGGGTACCTTGTTCAGGATATACATAGCCAAGCTAAGTGCATATCCCCATAAGGACACTGGTAATTTGGACATGCTCATCATAGATCGCTTCATTTCTATTAATGTGCGATTTATCCTTTCTGATACACCATTCATCTGAAGTGTATAAGGAGGTGTAAGCTGAGAAAGGATACCATTATCCTTTAAGTATTTAATGAACTCAGTACTCAAGTATTCACCACCCCGATCAGATCGGATGGTTTTTATACTCTTTCCTGTTTGTTTTTCTACTTCATTCTTAAATTCTCTGAATTTCTCAAAGACTTCAGATTTATACTTCAATAAGTATATATATCCAAACATTGAGTAATCATCAGTGAATGTAATGAAGTATGAGAAACCACCAATGGCTTGGGTTGATATAGGATCACATACATCTGAATGTATGAGTTCTAATATGTCTTTGGCTCGTTCTCCAGTTCCACTAAATGGAGACTTAGTCATTTTACCCATTAAACATGACTCACAGGTTGCATATGATTCATAATCAAATGGATCCAAATATCCATCTTTATGCATCCTTTGGAGTCTGTTTTTACCAATGTGTCCAAGCCTACAATGCCACAAGTAGGCTTTGTTCATTTCATACTTACTCCTTTTAATTGAAGAACCGATATGTAAATTATCATGAGACACATTCAATAGATACAATCCATTGGACAAAATAGCAGAAACTATTAATTTATTTCCGAAATAAATTGAACAACTATTGTTCCTAAAATGTAAATTGTATCCAATTCTATCTAAACATGAAATATAAATGATGTTCCTTATTATGCTAGGTACATAATAACATTCATCTAATAAAAATGTGTCTCCGGATGATAGCTTGAGCTTCACTTTCCCCACAGCGATCGCCGCAACTCTTGCGCCGTTACCTAGTCTCAGCTCAACCTCGCCGATCCTCAGCTTACGCCTTCTTGTCAGTGCCTGCACAGAATTGCAGATATGAGATACACATCCAGTATCTAATACTCATGATGTACAATCTCTTATTGATAAGTTTACATCTATCATATAGATACCTGAAGCATCCTGCTGCTTCACAGTTCCTTGAGCCTTGTCCTTGAGGTATTCTTTGCAATTCTTCTTCCAATGTCCTTTTTGGTGACAGTAGAAGCAATCACCTTTCTCAGTACTTTTACCTTTGTCTTTCTTGGTAACCTTTGCCTTTCTCTGAACCTTGTTCTTATTCTTTCGAAAAACTTGGACTGCAAGTCTTTTTCTGTTGGTCTTACCAACCATTAGGACTTGGGGTTTATCCTTCACAAGGTTCCCCTCAGCAGTTTTTAACATGTTCAACAGTTCAGCTAAGGTGGCCTAGATCTTGTTCATGTTAAAATTAACGATGAACTGAGCATATGACGGTGGCAGTGAAGACAACGCGAGGTTTGTGTGCATCTCCTTGGGAAGTGTAATCCCAAGAGCATCCAGCCTCTCCACCCACTCAATCATCTTCAGCACGTGATTCTGTACTGAAGTTCCCTCTGCCATCTGAGCCTTGAACAGATTCTTCGATATCTCATATCGTTCGATTCTGCTCTCCTCACTAAATAGCTCCTTTAAATGGAGCATGTTGGATCTAGCATCCATCTTTTCATGTTGCCTCTGCAACTCATTGCTCATAGAGGCTAACATGTAGCATTGGGCCATGGTGGAATCCTCCTTTCATTTTTCATACGCTATCATTTCCTCCTCTGGAGCATCCAATGCTGGTTCAACAGGAGGTTCATTATCCAAGACGTAGGTAATCTGCTCAAACCTGAGGACTATCTTCAGGTTTCTGAGCCAGTCTGAGTAATTGGTGCCTGTCAAACGGTTGGCATCAAATATGCCTCGCAATGGGTTATGGTGCGACATTCTCGCCTACAGGAGATAATCAATTGATAATTAGCAGATATTCAGATTAACTAAAACAAGATATGGTCTTTTATTATCTAGTTTTACTCCCACTAATTTTCGACGGACTGTATAACCTTCAGATATACAGAACGGGAGACGCCGACTGTCTCCTAGTGGGGATCATAATCTCCAAGCATCACAGTATGACCTCGGGTAAATACGTAGTATCATACCGCTATCTCAGAGCAATCATCTCATGATAATTGCAACTCCTTGCAATATCCGATCATATTTCGGCTCCTAAGTTTAATGGTCCCGGGTAAACACAGTAGACCATTATCCCCGGTCTAAGCTTTACCATTAATACGTGACAGAGTAAAGTAGAAATATAGTTCCCGGGTAAACACGTGGATAACTATATCGTTCCTCTACTCTTATCCAAAGGCATCTAATGCCATGATCAACAGTCCTCTCAACAGACAATGGCAGATCTCAGGTAAACACATAGTATCTGCCATGACTGAATTAAGTTCTATTGATCATATTGATGGAGAGCCACGCGGTGCATTCTCAATGACTCGCGCTACGGCTTAGAGTTTGTAACGAATGTTTTACTTATTTAGTTTGGTCTCATCCTAGGTGATAGTATTAAATATATCGAATATATTATAAATACTAATAACCTAGCAAATGTAAAGCACACGCATCACATACATGTCATTAGTGTGGTCATGGACGGCACTGCGGTTTGACTTGAGCCAGACAGTCAAACGCACACACATACACAATATAACAACTTATATTATGAGTCTGCAAACCCATGGATTCAATGAACTCCTTCATTTTTATCTGGTCGACAGTTGTGGATCATCCTCGCTCCGCGCGCATCCGCTTCGATCAAATCTCATCGTAATTCTCAATTACATGATAATTTAAATGAGGAAGCCTTATGGCGATCACATTAAGGAGGAAGATAGAAGTACATGGGAATATGAGAGGGAGAGGTTCACAGACCTCTATTTATTAATAAACAATAAACCACACAATCACATTCCACATCCACAATTAATGCTCGTCCATGACCACCATGTGTTTTATTAAACAAACCACATATGAATTGCACATCAAATGGCTAAATAAAATTTTCGAAAATAACTAATAATATCAAGTTTCATAAAACCAGGGACCAAACAAAATTTTGGACAATTTGAAATTTTTCGAAAAATTTAGTATTTAATTCAAGCATGCTGATTTAAATCCAATTTAAACAAGCAAATCAATAACACATCAAATATGCACAAAATCTAAAAATAATGGCTTTAGAAATATTCCATGCTCAATATGAATAATTCAAATAATTATGGGGGTATTTAACAATTAAATACAACAATTAATCTAACACCTTAGATTAATAGTTAGAATTAACAACATTTGTTAATATGATAATGAAAAACACATATTTTATTATTAGGGCCCAAAAAATTAAAATTTTAATGTCAAAATCAAAATTTAACAATAAATAAAATTAAATTAATTTTAACAGGGCCTTTAATAATAAAAAACATATTAAATAGAAATGGGGAAGGGGGGGTTCAGCCCGGCTGAACCCCTGGCTCGGGCCAGGGCCCAGCCAGGGCTCGGACCCAGGCCCTGCTGGGCCCTAGCTCGAGCCACCTGGCCGCACGACAGGGACGCCCTAGGGTTCCCTGCATTGCAAGGAACCCGACGGCGGCTACCCCTTCCGGCGCCGGCACCGGCGCCGTCTGGGCACCGACGACCGTCCGCCGGTTCCGGCGACGTTGCCGACGCCGTCCGGTGGCCGGAGCATGCCCGTGAAGGGCTCCGGTGGCCGGAGCATGCCCGTGAAGGGCTCCGGTGGCCCTCCTTTTAATTTCAAAAATTCTTCCCTTGATCCCTCTTTTCACAGCGGTTTCAAAAACGCAAGAGGAAGAAGAAGGAAGGCCATGGCCAGCAGTACCTGGATCTCCATGCTGCCGGCATCGATCACAACGATCAAAGCCCCCAAAGATCCATCTCATGGATCCGATTCTATCAAAAATACTCCGTTCTTCGTCCAACGAAGAACACGACAAAAAACCCCCAAAAATAATATTTTCTTCCGATTTAAATCGCGATCTTATCGCAGCGAACATCTAATGAATTTAAATCTTTCAAGAAAATAAATTAAGCATGGAATAAATTCAAAAAACCATAATTTTTAGAGACCGAAACGGCGAAAACATAGTGTAACCTGGCTTTGATACCACTTTTGGGAACGCTATGTCGGGATCCGACCGAAAAACACAGCGGAATAATATGTTCGGGATCGGATCCATCCCGTTTCGTCCATTAAAATAAAACCGGTGTAAATCGAATTTACCTTGCGCGGATTAGAATCCGCGTCCGTTTTCCGGTTCCGTCGGAGCGATGCCGCAAGTCGCGCAGATGCCCGACCTCTAGCGGTATCCACGCGGTTCTCCTCGCGATGGATCGTCCTCGCTTCCTCGCTCGCTGCGGCGTTCGTAGATCCGTCTGGCTGCACGTAATCCGCCGCGACATGCAGATTCTGAATCTCCCGTCGGACGGAAGCCGGAGTAGTCGGGAACCGCACGCCCAGAAGAGAGAGAAAGAGAGAAAGAACGAATGACGGCTAGGTCAAGGTTGCTGGCCCCGGATGTAGAATCCGTTCTTTTATAATAAGTCAGTTTGCGGTTTTTCATAAAAACCCAAACTTATCCAAAATCCTGTCGGATTATCCATCGACTTGAAAACCATTTGCGTGTGACCCTCTAGGCCCAAATACCAGTCCAGTTAATAGCCCATTAAGTCCAGTAACCCTTTACTAACCCACTGAATTAATTAATATCCTTATATTCAATTAATTAGCCGAATTTAATGTCTCACAATAAATTCGGACGGACTGCCGATCACGTTGGATGCCAAGCAACATCGCGTGATCCTGGATGGCACTGGGGTTATCGCAACCCTCTATTGGAACCTTTCTGTCATCGGTTAGCGCGCGGATATAATCCTTCATCCGTGCAATGTTCCCGAATTGACCTAGGGCATGGTTTACTGTTAAACCCTATTTGGTCGATTCACTTGAATTAGATGCCGCTAATCTGAATCCGATAACTCCTTAATGATTACAGAGTCCGCCCTGGCCAGAGATTTTAAGTGCATCATTCCGGGAACATTCTCTCTTAAACTACCGAGAGCGGATGATCCCGTATTGAACACACAATTACCTTCGAGGGCATTTCCCTGAACCCGATCGCTTGACTTATTGATAACCCATGGTTAGGGATTCGTTCGTCAAGGTCAAAGCTCAGAAACCTACCAACAAGATATCTTTGGAGTCTCAGGTCCAAGGATCATCCACGCAATCGTGACAAATGAATCGAGCTAGTTAACAGTGAGGTGATTACCATCCAGCGATTCATAGTCGGATCAGTTCAGTGAACTCATTCACCAATGAGCACCTATAGGTTCAGCATAGTGTCTCCACACAAGTGACTATTAGTCACCCTCATCATATGAGCTGAAGTAACCTATACTAGTCTATCCGGATGTTCGATGTCTTATCTCAAACATCCTATGACTAGGAACAATTAAGAACATGTATTTATAAGTCTTCGGTCCCGTAATTATGATCTCATCATAATCCGAAGACTGTTGCACATGTTCATAGACTTCATCGTGATACGATAAACACAGATCGAATTAATTACACACAATGAATTATTGCCATTTATTAATAATCTGAATAAGTACATAGTATCGGATTGGCTTTGAGACCATCTAATACTAACAAATGCTTCGTCCGAATTTCATCCGACCAAGGCCGAAGGGCATTCGGCCACCACTTCAACCACCCCGGATCTGGACCGGCGACTGACAGCAATGAGGAAGGAAATGCAGCAGATGGTGTCCCGGCCGTATGGAGCACCTCTCGCCAGCACCATCCTGGAGCAGACTCCTTTCTCTCTAGAGCTTCTGGCCGTCGAGGTACCTTCTAACTTTAAATTGCCGAAAGGACCTCTGTATGATAGAATGACAGATCCAGTCTACTATTTCCAGAGGTTCAATTCTTACCTCTCCGTCCGAGGGGTTTCTGAGGCAGTCCACTGCCGTCTCTTCCCCCTTACCTTGGAAAAAACGGCCTTAACTTGGTTTGAAACGTTGGCTCCCAATTCTATTCATTCTCTAGTATAGTTAGGCCAACTATTTATCGACCAATTTTATGATGCCACTCGGCAATGTAAAATTTCGGCCAGTCTGCTTGCCATTCGGCAAGGACCGACCGAGACCCTTCAAGAATATTTTACCAAGTTCCGGACCGAAGTAGCCCAGATTCCAAACCTGGACAGTTCGATTGCAGTCTTGGCCATAATCAGCGGATGCACGGACGAGGGGCTTCTCAGCTCCATCGGAAAGCGCCATCCTCCCACCTTCTAGGACCTGGTAGCTCGGGCCCATAAATATATCAACCGGGAGGTCCTCATGATGTCCAAGGGCAAAAGTTTTGCCGAGACGGTATCGACGATTACCCCTCCAGCAGCACGTCCTCGCTTGGAAGATCATGAACCCTCTCGCAAGCGATACCGGAGAGAAGAATGGGGCCAAGACAAGCGCCGGGATTCGCAGCAGCGGTATCTACCGTTACCTACTCTACCCTCCCGAATGCTCATGGAGGTGAAAGGTATGCTTCGACAGCCTGAGCGCATCAAAATTGATCCTCGCCGAAGGGACTCCCGGAAATATTGCGAGTACTATCGGGAAACTGGGCATTCGACTGACGAATGTCGACACCTTCGGGAGGAGATTGATCGCCTCATCTGGGAAGGCCGCCTGCCGCAGTATTGACGGGTGCAGCCTCAACAGCGGCAGAACCGAGACCCCACCGAGATGACAAGGTAACGACAACTCCCGGATAAAGAAGCACCACCTCAACCGAAAGTAACTTCGGCCCCGGAAGAAGCATCACACCAACGACCCAGTGCCGGGTCAATTATGATGATATCCGGAGGACCGGGAGAGGGAGCAAGGCGTCGTCAAGCCGATGCAACGACAGAAGTAGCATCGATTGATGCCAAGACGAAACAATCTCGTCAAGAAGACATCGTCTTCGGCCAGGAGGATCTGACCGACGTTCAGTTCCCTCATGACGATGCCCTTGTTGTAAATGCTGTAATGAAAAGTTACGATGTTCATCGTATCTTTGTTGATAATGGAAGTGCTCCCAATGTATTTTTTTATGATTGCTTCCTGAAAATGGGTTTGAATGAGGTTGATATGAAGCCTCACCGGGGGCCTCTGTTCGGCTTTAATGGTGCACCTTGCCGAGTGGAAGGCATCGTCTGACTACCCGTAACCCTCGGTACAACACCAAGGCAACTAACTATCGAGACGGATTTTGCCGTCGTGAAGATTGATTCAGCCTACAACGCCATTTTTGGCCGAAGGCTGATCGGAGGAATTGGAGTTGTGCCTTCATCCTTCCATCAGAAGCTGAAGTTCCGTACCGGTCATGGAGTCGGCGAGGTCAAGGGGAATCAAGAAGCTACCCGACAGTGCTATATGATTTCGGTCAAAAGGAAAGCTACGGTCGAATCCCTTTTGATCGAATCTTCAGCCGAAGCATTCCTAGGAGAGGAACTTACAACCGTTTCGGTTCCATGAGGGGAAGGCCGAACACTGATGATAGGTTCCGGCCTTGAGAAGACTGAAGCCGAGAGACTTATCAACTTCCTGAAGGAAAACCTCAACGTCTTCGCCTGGTCTCCTTCGGATATGCCCGGAGTCAACCCAGAGGTGGCAGAGCATCGGCTGCACGTCGACCCGAATCAGCCTCCGGTCAAGCAGAAGCGGCGCACCTTCAATCAAGAAAGGAGGATGGCCATCCAGGTTGAAGTACAAAATGGGTTAAACGCGGGACATCTCCGAGAGGTGCATCACCCCGAATGGATCGCTAACGTAGTGATGGTGCCCAAAAATGACGGCAAGTGGCTAATGTGTGTAGACTTCACTAACCTCAACAAGGCTTGTCCGATGGACAGTTTTTCACTGCCTCGAATAGACCAGATAGTGGACGCCACTTCCGGCCATGATCTACTCAGCTTCCTCGACGCCTATTCGGGCTATCACCAAATCCGAATGCATCCAGACGACGAAGACAAGACAAGCTTTACGACAAACCTTGGCTTATACTGCTACACCCGGATGTCCTTCGGCTTAAAGAATGCTGGAGCAACTTATCAGCGTCTCGTCAACAAAATGTTCGCTCCACAGTTCGGCCGGAACATGGAGGTCTACATCGACGACATGCTGGTGAAAAGCCGCATCGCTGCGGATCATTTGGCCGATTTGGCCGAAACATTCCTTACCTTGCGCAGGTATAAAATGAAACTGAACCTTGCCAAGTGTGCCTTCGGCGTAGCCTCCGGGAAGTTCCTCGGCTATATGGTCACTCGCCGAGGGGTGGAGGCAAATCCTGCGAAGATTGCAGCCATTATTCAAATGCACCCTCCGGCGAACATCCGAGAAGTTCAAAGGCTAAGTGGGAGAATTACTGCATTAAGCCACTTTATGTCAAGGGCGGCGGATCACTGTTTCCCCTTCTTCAAGCTGCTGAAAAAAGACTAGCAATTTCTCCTAGACAGACGAATGTCAGTCGACCTTCGATCAGCTAAAAACTTATCTTTCCAATATTCCTATTTTATCTAAGCCGGTCCGAGGAGAGCAACTGTTCGTTTATCTTGCCGCTTCTGAAGCAGCTATCAGTGCCGTCCTCATCCGGGAAGAAGATGGTGTTCAAAGGCCAGTTTATTATGTAAGCCGAGCACTCCACGGAGCGGAGCTTCGGTATCCGGCTCTTGAAAAGCTGGCCTTGGCCCTCGTCGCTTCCGCGAGGAGGCTCCGGCCCTATTTCCTCGTACATTCGATGAAGGTCTTCACAGATCAACCTTTGAAGCAGGTTCTCTCTTGGCCGGAAGTGTCCGGGAGACTAGCAAAATGGGCGATCGAACTGGGGGAGTTCGACATCTCTTATGGGCCTCAGACTACAATAAAAGTTAAAGCTTTGGCCGACTTCATTGCTGAGCTCACTCCCGAATCATCTTCGGCCCCTCAGCCGGAAATAATCAGATCAAATCTTGAAGCCGAAATCACTTCGGCTCCTTTGTCCTCGGCAGATGAATGGCAATTATACGTTGACGGATCCACATGCTCTTCGGGTAGTGGCGCCGGGTGGATCTTGGCATCTTCAGAAGGGGTTGTCACAGAGTATGCTCTGCGCTTCACCTTCCCGGCAACTAATAATGCCGCCGAGTACGAAGCCCTTATATCAGGCCTTCGGGCCGCTAGAAGGCTCGGTGCGCAGAAGATAAAGGCGTTCAGCGACTCTCAGCTTATCGTCAACCAAATCACCGGGGAGTACGAGGCCTATCTCCAGGTAACTCGCAAGATCATAGCTGAATTCATTTCTTTTGAGATCGTGCGGATCCCTCGGGCCGAGAACACTCCAGCCGATGTCCTTTCTCGGCTAGCATCAACTCAAAATGGGGGAGGAGGCCGAATGGTCTTGGTAGAAGAAATGTCTGAGCCAAGTCTCAGCGAATCCGAGGTCATACAAGTGAATGAGTCCGAAGGGGAGACCTGGATGACTCCCTTAATTGCCTTTCTCCTCCGATAGGAGGTCCCGTTTGATCAGAAAGAAGCGAGACGCATCCGACATCGCTCCTCTCATTTTCTAATTCTAGATGGTATGTTGTATAAGAAGTCCTTCGGCCGGCCACTCCTCCGATGTCTCGGCCCGGCCGAAGCCAATTATGCCCTTCGGGAAGTACATGAAGGAATCTGCGGAGCACATGCAGGAGGAAGGGCATTGACCCATAAACTCTTAAGGCAAGGGTACTGGTGGCCGACACTCCGAGGGGACACAGTTGCTCTCATCTGCTACTGTGACCAGTGCCAGAGGTACAGTTCTCTCATTCACCAATCAACAACCATTCTAACACCTTTGTCAGACCCTTGGCCATTCGCCCAATGGGGGATTGATATTTTGGGACCTTTTCCCATTGCCACCGGTCAAAGAAAATTCCTTATTGTAGCGGTAGATTATTTCACCAAGTGGGTTGAAGCCGAGCCCCTTACGTCCATCACAGATAATAATGCATGGAGCTTCGTATGGAAGTCCATCATTTGCCGCTATGGCATCCCTTGGACAATCATTTCAGATAATGGCAAGCAGTTTGACAACCATCGGTTCAAAGACAACTGTGCAAGCTTCGGTATTCTACATAAATTCGCTTCGGTAGCACACCCTCGGACGAATGGCCAAGCCGAAGTCACTAACCGAAGCATATTGCGAGGACTGAAGACTCGTCTCAGCGAGGCTAAAGGCTGATGGGTCGAAGAGTTGCCAAATGTTCTATAGGCTTATCGAACAACAAGCCGAACCCCTACCGGAGAAACCCCATTCCGAATGGCCTATGGAGTGGAAGTTGTTATTCTTGTTGAAATCGGCCTACCATCGCCGAGGTTTCTTGCTTATGATCCGAAAGATAATGATGAAGCCCTGAGAGATCACCTTGATCTGATAGAAGAAACTATGGATCAAACTCGCATTCGGCTAGCGGCATATCAACAACGCATGGCGAGATATCACAATACTCGAGTGAAACCTCGAAGTTTTGAAGTCGGAGACCTCGTGTTGCGGAACGCCCATGTATCCAAGCCGGCCGAAGCCGCAGGGAAGCTCTTTCCGGCCAACCTCTCCCTCGCACCTGGAATGTAGAACGACTTCGGCGCTATTTCATGTAAGGCATTTTCCCGGGATTCAACCGGACATCTTGAATGAATATTTTATTCCGAAATAGTGTCCGGCATTACTCTAAGTCCGTGCAAACCGTACCGGGAGTGGCTTCGGCCATGCAAACGGTATCGGGAGCAGCATTACTCTAAGTCCGTGCAAACCGTACCGAGAGTGGCTTCGGCCATGCAAACTGTATCGGGAGCGGCATTACTCTAAGTCCGTGCAAACCGTACCGGGAGTGGCTTCGGTCATGCAAACCGTATCGGGAGCGGCATTACTTTAAGTCCGTGCAAACCGTACCGGGAGTGGCTTCGGCCATGCAAACCGTATCGGGAGCGGCATTACTCTAAGTCCGTGCAAACCGTACCGGGAGTGGCTTCGGCCATGCAAACCATATCGGGAGCGGCATTACTCTAAATCCATACAAACCGTATCGGGAGCGGCATGGCTTCGGCCACATACAAGACCGAACTCGATTATCTACTTGGAACGATATGCCATGAAACAAGCAAGTACAAATCACCTCTATATATGTGAGTACAAAAGTAGGCCATGTGCCTGGCCTCGGCGTCTTAAAAGCAAAAATAACCGGGACAAGCCCCTGGATTAGCTATCGGCGTCCTCGCCATCCACATCAACGGGAGTGTGGCCTGGGGACGTCGGAGGAGAAGCATGGTCCGAACCTGCCGCTGCATCTTCCGGAGAAGCCGGGATCCTCTCGGCCTTGAGCTGTCGCCACCAGGCCAAGAGCTGCTCGCCTTCTTCTTCTTCGGTAGGGAAGCCGAAACCCATCAGATATATGTCCGAACAAGCCTTTTGGGCAATGGTCATCCCCAGATCAAACATGGTCGCGGCCGCCCTTGCCCCGGCATCGAGCATTTCATCAGCATATTCCGGGCCCTCCTTATAACTCGCCACGGCCGTGCGAGCGACGTCGTCAGCTTCCTTGGTCTTGGCCTCCAAGTCTGCTTCAGGGCCGATACAGCTTTAGCGTAACAGCGGCGGTCCTCGTCCCGCTCCTTCTCCTTGTCCTGGATCTCGGCCTTTATAGATACTGATAAAGTGTTAAATTAATCATTTAAGGGCAATCATATGCATCATACTCATGTTTTTATCTGCAAAATAGCATGAAATGATAGATAATTGTGTAACAAGTCCAACGGTACCAATTTTATCAAATTCTGACTTAAAAACATCGTCATTTCATGTAATTAAAAGAGTATAGCGCATTTGCGATTTTTCGACAAAACCGAGACGAAATGAATAAATATGATGATATTTTTATGATAATGCGCTAAATTATATTTATTTGATGTGAACAGGACATGCCGATTATGCAGTGCAGCTGGAGGAGTTTCCAGAAATTTGGGAGAGGTCTAGTGTGCGGATTTCAACTAAAACAGAGGTAAAAATGCAATTTGATTCCTTCCTTCGCTGGAGTTTTCCAAAACCCACTATTTCCTTCCGTCTCTCCAATTTCCTAAACACATTCCTTCCTTTATTTTAAAAAATCATCTCTCTCTCTCGTTTTAGAAATTTGAATCCTAATTCTTCTCCAATTTCCTTTTCCTCTCCTTTAACCTCTTTCCTTCCCCAATTCCGACTCTCTCTTCCTCTTTCCGTTTTGTTTTCTAACTTCTCCCTTTCCAAAAACTCTCCCACACGCTCTCTCTCTCTCTTCTTCTCTCCCATATATTCCGAGCCTCTCCCCTCTTCCAAACACTCGTCCTCCTCCTCCGTAACCTTTCTCTCCCACAACCTCTCCTCTCCTCTTTCTCTTCCTCCTCCGTCTCTGTTCTCTCTTCGTTTTTTTTATTTTCCAGCAGCATCCTACTCTTGTCCTCCTCCGGTTCTCTCCCTCTCTCGGTTTCTCTCTTTCTCTTCCCACGCATCCTTCTCTCTCCCTTATTCTTTCCCCCTCTCGTTCCAGCAACTTCTCCCCCTCTCTCTTCTATTTTTCTCCTCCTGCTCCAACTCCCTCCACAGATTTCCCTCCTCTTTCCCTCTCTGGGTCTCTCTTTCTCTCCCTCCGTTTTCTCCTCCTCCTCTCTCTCTCCGTTTTTATCTTTCCCAGCATTCTTTCCTCTTTCCGTCTCTGCCCTCTCTCGGTTTTCTCTCCTTTTCTCCCTCTGTTTTCTCTCTTTCTTCTAAACCTGAACCAGCAAGCACCTGCTGCTGCACGCCTGCCTCCACGTTGAAGCTTGCACGGACAGCTGCGCTTGAAGCACTCCATGCGCCAGCAAGCTCCACCGCCCTTCACTGCCACGGCTCCCACGCACCTGAAGTTCCTCCAGCTGTCCATGCAACATCCAACGCAGCAGCTTCTTCCAAGCACGCAGTGAAGCTGTCCCAGCTTCCGGCTTCCTCCTTCCTCCAAGCTCCTCCACGCCAACCAGCAGCTTCACGCATGCAGCCCACCAACAGCCACGTACACAAGCAACCACCAGCTATCCCAGCGTTCACAGCAAGCTTTCAGCCTTCCTCCAGCGCACAGATTGCATGCAAACGTGAAGTCTCCACGTTGCCGGCAGCAGCAAAACATTGAGCCGGCAGCCACCCACAAAATCCCCCACATATTGCTTTCAATTTATTCTTTCCCTTCCCCCATTAGTATAATAATTGTTTAGTTAATTAGGATTAGTCAAGTTGTTATTTAATATTTTGTTTATTTAGGATATTAAACCGTTAAATGTTGTAAGTTGTTTCATAATTTTTAGTTAATTAATCATTTACACTTAGTGAATAATAGTTTCTTTGTTAATTTTTCTTAGTTGTGCTTATTTTCCGTATGTGTTTGTATTTAATTTCTGAAAAAGAAAAGAAAAAAAAAGAGTTATTTAATTCAAGTAATTATGTTTTTAGGTTACATTAGTTAATTGTGTTTTAGTTTAATTAAGTAATTACTCTATTTGAATTTTCACTTATTTTTAGATTACCTGAAATCCAAAGTTTTTAAAATTAAAATTCTATCTCCCTGTGGTTCGACTCAGACTCACCACTGTTAATTTTCAAATTTTGATTTGAGTGAGCCGGATAAATTTAGATTGAACGTTTTCATGAGTGTTTAACGACGCACAATTCGAAACGATCAGATGCGATCTCTGCTCGGGTCTGATCCAGTTGACGTTCGGCTTTCTTCTGGGCCTCGGTGGCTATATGAGCCACCTCTTTTTGTCCGTCTAGGTCGGACCGCAGCCGCACATTTGCCCCAATAAGGGCATCAATGTTGGCCTCGAGGTCTCGCTGCACCGAGGCCACTTTGCCCGCGGCCAGCTGGTCCGAGGCTTGATCGACGTCCTGAAGCTTCCGCTGGATGAGGGCCTGGCGGCGAGCGAGAGCCCAGCACATGACTGCGGCCTACAGCAGAAAGAAAGAAAAACGTGAGCCGAGACAACTGAAGAAAACAACGAGAAGAAGTGAGGACGAAGAGAGAGGTCTCACCTGGATGGCGTGTCGGACACACTGCAGGGACAGGCCTTCCGAAGAGAGCTCCCGGATCTCGTCTCCGGCCATCGGGATGGTTAAGCCCCGAGCCAGGCGCAGGCACGTCTGAGAGTCATCCAGACTGTCGTCTGTGATGACCCCTGTGTCCGGGCGCCATGGCTTGTGCCCTACTCCCGAGACATGTGGGTCCCGGCCACCCCAAAGGGATACGACAACACCGTATCCGCCGCGGCGCCTATGGCAGAAGGGGAATCGCCCCCCCGCGGCTGGGGAGAAGATGAGAGCGGAGCGTCCCATCCCGAGACCGACTTCTTGGTCATCGGGGCAGATTCCCTCTCGTCGCGGTCGTCCTGGCGCTTCCACTTCTCGGACCGCTCACTCCCCCCGGCAACTGCCTTCCCCTTCCGTCGCTCCCTCTTGAGAGCAGCGGTAGCCGTGCGGCCTTCGGCGGAAGCTGCTGTCTGCCTCGCCGGCCGAATGCCCGGGGCCGAAACTCCTTCGACCGATCTCCCTTCCGTAGGCCGCGGCTGGGACAGTCGAGATGGCGCGGGCTGCCGAGATATCCGGCTCATGAGGCCCCTGAGACCAGACATTTCTGAAAGTAGAAAAGAAGAAGAGTTAGGAAAAGTTCAACAATAATTTTATGACCCAAAGTCGACTTACCCTCGGCCATTGCTTCAGCGCCCTCTTCGGACGGACGATGGACCTCCGCCGGAGCCCTAGTTGCGGTAGCCCTTGCCTCGGCCTCTCCCGGGACATCTCCGGGAGGAAGGTAGGGAAAGGCCCGGGCAGGAGAGTGCGACGGATCCAGCCAGGCTCCCATCGCTATGATCCTGTCCTCGTCCTCGAGAAGCTCAGTGATGTTGTACGGAGCGTCATCCTCGAAGAGGTGGGCGTCAGCAAGCTGTTCGGGGTTGAGGGATGGGCAGTCGGAAATGCCCTCGGCCAAGGGCCCCCATTCGGTAGGAAAGGGCTAGATACCCTTATTCCCCTCCGGTAGAGAAATAAAAAAGAAATCCTCCTTCCAATGATGAATGGACGAAGGCTTCCCGGAGAAGATCCCCCGGCCGAAGCGGGGAATGAAGCAAAACCAAGAAGACCTCCCCTGAGGTTTAATTTTGAAGACATAACGAAAAATATTTACAGAAGGGACGAAGTCAAGAATGGAGTTAATAGCCAAGAAAGCGTAGACCGTCCGCCAGGAATTCGGAAAGAATTGAGACGGAGCCAGTCCATAGAAGCTCAAGAGATTTACGACAAAAGGATGAAGGGGAAGGCGAAAGCCTGCCCGGAAGCTGTGCTCGTAAATCGAAAAGTAGCCCGGCCGAAGGGAATTGGCTCTTGTACGCCTCCCAGGCCGAACGGGAATCATCCAAGAGGGAATCAGATAGTAGTTAGTTATGCCCTTCGGTTCATCGACACTAAGGGCGCAAGCTACGTCCGAGACCTTCTTGGCCTGACGACGGCCAGTTGTGGAAGGCTCGGCAGCAGCAGGGACGGGTTCTACCGCGTCCGCCATAACAGAAAGGAAGGAGTTTGAGGAAAAAGGAGACAACATAGAAGATTAGGGAGTAGGTCTAGACGAGGAGCACGACGAGCCGCTTTCAGCCAAAAAGCTGCTCTCGGCCGAAGTAGAACTACCGGACATAAATCAAAAGAAGAAAAGGCTGGAGCTGAGGCTTATCCTCATATTAGGAACTCCCCGACGATGGAGAAGACGTCCCCAGACGACTTCGATGGAACACTAGCGGCCGGAGAAGAAAAGACGTTCGCGACGCTGCTCGCAGGAACGCTCTGGCGCGGAGAAGAAGAGAGAGAATGCGAAGGAACAGTGCTGAGGCGAATGAAGCCGATATTTATAGGAGAACCTAGGGGAGTCGGATGGCGAACCGACGGCTGAGATCCTTCAACCTTTCGGCTCCGCCTCGCTCGTATGTCCGACGCGTGCCCCGTCCCTCGCCATGATGACGAGCGGGCTACCGGATCGAAAAGAGGCGATCAACGGCTGGAAGCGGCCTAACCCTTCGGCTACTCCTCCGGATGCTCGCCACGTGTCCCGATCCTCGTGTCGGGGGCCGGAGTGGCGGTGATCCAGGTGAAGTTCCGGGCAGAGAACCTAAACAGCCGCGATCCAAGTGATGACTGTTGACGGTTGAGATCTTTTTGTGCTTTCGGCTACTCGGCCGGATGTTAAACACGTGTCTTGTGTTTGTTATGATGCGACTATGAAGGCAGGAGATTCAAAGTCATATCCGCCCTCACTTGGCATCCCAGAGTGTCCTGATAACCTTGCCCTTTCACAACTAGGGACGAAGGTATTCGTCACCAAGTCTCGGCCTGGGAAGAAGGTATCTGTGACAGAGTCTCGGCCTGAGACAGGGCTGTTTGTCACCGACTCTCGCCGACTTGAGGCGAAGCCGTGTCTCCCGGTTTTTAAACAGGAATGAGAACAATCGTTTCAGACGAGAATTATGTCAGATTTTATTTTTCCGTAGGAGCTTCGGACTTTACTCTCGGCGTTTCATAAAATTGAAAACAACGAGAGTAGGGGGCCATGTGATGGGGTAGAATCCGATTCGGCCCAATAGCGGCCCTCGGCCCAACAGTGGCCCTCGGCCTAGCAGCGGCACTCAGCCCAGTAGCCGTATCCGGCCCATTCCGGCGGATTACTAGGCACTATGGCGGTTTATTAGCAACCTAAAACATAGTCCTATATCGGCTGCAACAATCAGGTAACCCTCAACCTCCGTTATAAATAGAAGACTATTTATTACAAAGAAAGAGGCATTTAAGCTTCTTCCTTCCTTCCTTCTGAATCGAATCTTCTTCAGAAGCTAACTTAACCATCGGAGGGGGATTCTCTTGGGTCGAAACCCGGGATCCTCCCTGACTGGTTCTTCTTTTTGTAGGGGCCTCGGTTCGAATATTCGCCGACCTCTTCGTCTAGGTCGGCTTCGGCTACTGGTCTCGGTTTTCTTCTTCTCATAGGGGTCTCGGCCTCGTTCTTCACCGACCCCTTCGTCCGGATCCCCTTCGGCAAACGGAGTCTCGGCCTCACTCTCGGCCTCAAAGCTCCGGTCCCGTACTCTGCCCACGTCTCGGTCCGGATCCCTTTCGGTCTTCTGGTTACTATCTCGGATTCTAATCTCGGAATCCAACAGTGATAGCTTCGGCTACATCAATCAGTTTAATTGAACTCTGTGTCAAAACTGTACACGTCAGCCTCAAAATGCTTTGTCATCTGGATAACACAAAATGTTGTCTCCTAATTTGAAAATTCCCGTGCCAACTGTGAAGAGGGTAGCATATCCCCACACACAACATGCTTCTCTAGGATGGGGCCATGGTTAGGTCACCAAAACTACCAGATGTAAGAAGTGACGAGATGTATGCATTTTTTGAGACCAAATCGGAATAAGTGACTGATAAAGGGTCATTTTAATCATCAAAATATTATATTGAATTTGGCGAAAGTTGACGTTAAGTAGAGCTGGTGTTGAGTTGGGCTATCCTTTTGGGGGGGGGGGGGGTTGTCATGCATACGCATGCTGTTGCAGTAGGAAACACCCTTGAGACGACTTCCCTAGCTCTTCATCATTTTACACGCATCTCCCTAGGGTCGTGCGGACTATTTTACAAAGATTGGAGTGCCATCACCGCGTGAGCAGATTCATGTCCCAAGGACTACACCAATTGACTAGTTAGTATTTAATAATTGTTCATTATTGTTGACGCTTAGTCCCATATCGGGTTTTTTATGGGCGCCTTCCTTTTATATATGTTGAGGATTCCCTCAACTCAATGCACGTAAGTTTTGAGTTCAAGTTCGGGTCTCTTTAACATGGTATCAGAGTTGGGCCTTTTTGGATAGACTGTTCTATTTCACCCAATCCATTCATAATGTCAGTTATGTGTCAGGAGGGATATTGAAGTTTAGTCCCATATCGAATTTTCTATGGGCACCTTCCCTCTATATATGTTGAGAATTCTGTTAACCGTCACATGCGGTTGAGGGATTGAGAGATGGCCATGTGCCCACGTGGGCAAGAAGTGGAAAGAGTGGGGAGAGTGGAGATAAGCACAAAGTCCATAATAAGTGGGACTTTGACCATGCGGTTGGTAACCACAATCCACAACTCTCACTCCTACGTACTTCCTATACCCACTCCCCCTTGTTTTTGAATATTAAAAAATGGGAGTATATTTAAAGGGGAATGGAGTTACGAGGAAAGAGGTTGAAGGTTATTCTCTCCCTCAAGAAGATTATTCTTTTCTCTCTTCTCTCTCAAGAAGGACTCCTCTTCTCTCTACACTCTTTCCCTCTCCTCAAGTTGCTCTCCAAGGAAACAATCACCATAGCTTTGGGATTTGCAGCGTGGATTTTAGGAAGAAGCCCGTCACGTGGTTCTCCTCCTCGTCCTCACGGAGTTGTCGCCATCCATCCACGAACGTCGCCGTTAAGGTATGTTTTCGCCGTGATCCATCTCCGTGCATTCTTCCGCATGTCTTATTTGATGCATGGAGAATGTTTTATCATCATTGGTATCAGAGCCAGGTTGTGTAAACCATGGCGGCGTGGTCCTCGATCAAAGGGAATCATTCCGGTACTGCGACCTCGTCGAGCAGAATGGCTCCCTTGGTGGTTATTAGTGACGAGGAATCGGAGCGGGTACCCGATGAACTGACCGACTATGACGAGGAGTCATCCGGCGACGACCGCGTCCCATCTTCTCCTTCAAGGAGACTCACGGCGCCGGAATACGTAGTGTAACGACCCGCCATCCTATGACCGGAGACCCGGTCACTAAATGGATGTCGGCCCATTAACTGCGGGTTCACACCCGGATCTCACACAACACATCTGGAGGAGTAAGTGCTAAACAAGGCTAAATATAACAATCACACGGACTACAAAGGTAAGCAAGTGCGCATGAAGGAAAATAACAATGTCTGTATACAGTCCAACAATAATTACATGTCCAACAAATTAAATAAGTACAGGCAGAAAGAAAGTACAACAACATCGGGGCATACCCCGGAACAGAGACAGCTGCTGGTCCGCACACCAAGAAGGCACCACACGCCTCCACACGCCGCGAAGTCCACACCTGAAACCGCAGGGAGTGAGCCACACCAGAATTGGGCTCAGTAGGGATCATCCGATCCCCTGCCTCCCACTCACACACCCACAAGTGCAACAACAGGGATATATGGCAATTAAGCAAAGCAGTAAACATAGTACCCAAATTTGATATGAAACGTACGATAAGCAGTGTAGCAAGAACCATTCTAAGCAACCCGAAGAACCCAACACAGAGTCACGTCTCATAGCCAAAGTCCACGAAGCGACTGAACCACACTGTCGACTGAAGTCAAACGTCGCCTCCCAACACTACCACCACTGCTCACGCCTGTCCACCCCTACAGTGTTCCGGGGCACTGTAGGGTGAGGCAGTGAGTCAAACTAGGACTAACTGGAACCAGTGTACCGCCACTGTCAGCTACGTGTGCACACAAGCAGTCTAGACTACTGTCCTACCGTCCGGATTGCCTCCACGCTAGGCCTCAGCGCTTCAGGAGGGCCCTGGGGACCGACGAACCCCCGTCAAGCCGAAGCTACAGGAACTACCCACAACCCTAACCTCCCGGACTGCGTCAGGCCAAAGGGCTAAGGTTACCACTCGTAACCTTGATCAAAGGTCACATCAGGCCCAGTGGCTATAGGGGTAAAACAACTCCACAACCAGCTCCACAGCAAGAAACGCGCCGGAAGCTGCCTCGACAAACAGGGAAACCCGACTCGCTGAGACCAAACAGCAACCCCTCGGATAGCACACCGGCTACTCCGGCCCAACGGACTCAAGGTGGTCCTGTTTCCCTCAGCCAAAGGTAAACCACAACATGTACCCCTCCTCCCACCGGTACGGCACAATGCCTCACAGACACCATGGCCTTTTCCCCACCGACCCATGGTGACAAACGTAAACCACAGTCATTCCGATCCACAGTTGTATAAGCACACACACACACATAACATGAAGTAATTCCACTCACACAGAAGTCCTCAGTCTTAGTGTACAACGTAAACCATGCATTTGAACCGCTCAACAGTGAAACACATGTTAAAACCAACACTTAGACAGTTCTGTCTTGAATCGCGTCGACCGAGGTCGACGCCATTCAAGCCCCTCAGACAGGTTTATTTAATAGCCAGATTATTTCTTGAAACGCATCGTCATAGGGAGTCGCCCTTTAAAACGGGTCCACGTCCACAGACGCCATTCACATCGAAATCCCAGATTTACATACCCTCACTCGGGGTGATTTCCTGCCTAAATGGCGTCATGATGGCCCGACGTCCTTTCGAAAAGGCGCCGTCCATCCATGACGTCATTTAGCGCCAGAACCCCTGTTTCGTGAAACCTCGAACAGGGAGGTTTCTGCCCTAAAAGGCGTCGTACTGCCCTGACGTCCTTCTAAAAGGCGTCGACCAGGCACGACGCTGTTTAGCGCCAGAAACCTGATTCCCTTGTTCGAACCGAGGGTCTCTCCCTTAACCCCAAACACCCCGAAAAAAAGCCCCAAAACAAGAAGGGGAGGAAGAGGAATTCAACCACCACAAGCATGCTACGAATCCACGATCACAAGCACAACCATTCCCACAAGGAAACCCCCTAAACATGCTCAATCTAGCCCAAACACGTCATGTCACGCCATAGAAAACACGAGCATCACATGCAAGGTTCGTCCCCCTATCGGTTCTTGAACTCCTCCAAGCTCCTCGCCGCCGACCCGCCGCACCGCAGACCGCCGCCGGTACCCTCGAGGACGCCGCCACTCCGCCGGGACGTCGGCCGCCGTCCGGAGAATGGAACGCCACGAAGGAGGTGGTGGAGGTAGAGGTGAGAGGTAAAGAGGCTATGGAGTGATGGAAGAGGAAGAAGAGGAAGGGAAGGGAGGAAGGAGGGCGGAGAGAGCGGAGAGGGCGAAGAGAGAGAGTGGGAAGGCGAAAATGAGGGAAAGAAAGGGAGGCTCGCAGGGTCAATCAGAATCTAGGTAAAACGCGTCGACCGAGGTAGACGCCAATCAGTCTGACAGGACGGCTGTACTGACAGCGCTCTGAAACGCGTCGCTCACCGCGGACGCCGTTCAGACGACAAGACAGGTCGTACTGACAACACTCTGGCGCCGTACCCTGGCATCGCAGATGTCGCAGTCTGAATCGCGTCGACCAACCTGGACGCTGTTCAGACGAAGTGACAGGGGCCGTACTCTCGTGGCCCGAAACCCGCCCACGTGGCGCACACGTGGCACAACAGCAAGCAGACCTAAATGGCGTCCACACACCCTGACGCCTTTTGAAAGGCGTCGAGCAGCGCAGACGTCATTCAGTCTGAACTCTCAAGACCCCCTCCAGGGTCCAAACCAGGGGATCCGGCCCGAACCCGACCCGAATACAGAATCCGAAAGCTCAGTCCTTACACGTAGCCTACCTCAGAGGGCTTTGCGGCGTGCATTCTGGACGCGACCAACCATCCGAGATGGAATGTGACGGCAGCCACGACAAGTTCCACATGCGCGAGGATGAAGACGGCGCCTGTAACGACGGCCATGCAAACGACGACACGGACGTCGAGGGAAGCCCACCGCGGCGGTCGACGTCCATGCGTGGAGAAGACCCCACGCCAACGGGCGGAGTGCCCATGCTCGCAGGCGTGGGGGTCACGCCCCGCGTGGACGTGCTGCCCACACATGCGGGTGTGGCAGCCATGCCATGCGTGGGCAGGCCGCCCACGCACACAGGCGTGGTGGCCGCACCCCGTGCAAGGCGCTCACACCCCTGCAAGGGGAGGCTCCCACGCCCGAGCACGGGGCTGCCGCGGCGGCCATGCACGGCCTAGGGGGGGAGGCCACACCCATGACCGCATGCGGGCCAGGCGTGACGTCAGGCTTCCCGGACGTGGGAGTGACCCGTCCGTGGCCTCCGTGCAGGCCGGACATGCCGACCGCAACTCATGGGTGTCACCACGGCAGACCTAATGGTGCAACACGGCCTCGTCATGGTCGTACCAATCTGCGTAGAAGATTGGGTCGCCGGGCTCCACGATTGATCCTTCGCATAGATCCGTATCAGATTTTCCGTATGATAATGAACGGAGATGTTAAAGTTTGAAATTAGAGAATTCTAGTTTAATTTATTTCTATTTTTAAATAGTATTTTGAGGTAATAGTTAACTAGAATTTGGTTGATTAATTTCTTTATTTAATCCAATGTAAGTTGATTAGCATGGTTCAAATTTTATTGATGAATGTTAAGTCTTCATTTGTTGTTTAGTAATGATTGTCATATTGCGTAGATTGATATAATTCAATTAGTTGCGTAAATGATTTAATTTAGTCATTTAGTTTGACTTTAAAAATTAAAACGTGAAAATTGATTTAATTGCTTGCGCATATGAAGATAAATTTGTCTATGAAATAATCAAATTAAATGAATGATTATTATTTTTTTGGATAAATGCATATTTATAAGATCGTTAAAATATTGCACATATCGGTTAGTGGCAATTGATTTTAGCGTTCTTAGATTTAAAAATATGCATGATTTTATATTAGCCAATTAAATTGACTTAATTCGTGCACAATTATCGTATCATTTAAATATTGCGCATGCTAGTGTAGCGCCGATTGATTAATTTTTTAAATGATAATTTGTAAATTTGCACGTCTTGAATTGATCAATTTACGCACCATTTAGCTATCATTTCATTTAAAATGATCATGGTGAAATTGAAAATTAAATATTTACATGATCATGTATTTGTTTGTAAATATTCATGATAGTTGAAATTTGATCAAGTTATTGAAATATCATGGACTTTGCTATTAATGTTGATTTAATTATGAAGGTATTCACTTTCATGATATTCAAATTAATTTGTAACGTTGGATAATTGGCTATTACGAGAGATTTGAAGTGTTTCTCTTATTGGAAAATTCGTTTAAAATCATTCTATTAAAATTAAGTTACCTTGAATTAATCGGGAGATGATTATAGTATCCTAGATCTATATTTCGATTCCGACGGTTGAGTTAACTTAATATTTATTGGTCTGAATTTTTAGAAGCGAATTATGATGTGTAAACCCTATCAACTTAACTCTCTAAATTTTATTTATGTAGTGATTTAAATGGCCATGAAAAATTTCATTACTGATTTGACCAAGGGTGACAAGTTGACGGGGATGAATTATGACATTTTGCACCGTAAGGTTCAATACCTGCTAAACGAGCAGGAATTACTGGAACATCTTACCACCGTCATGTCACCGCCTAAGGAAGACAATATATCACAGCATCGTCAAGATCAAGAAACGTACCGACAATGGTTCAATAAGGATCGTAGCGCGCATTTTACTATGTTAAGCAGCATGCAAGACGATCTTATTGGGGAATTTGAGAAATTCCACACTGCCAAAGATATGTGGGATCAGCTGAAGTTCCAATTTGGTGGAACTTCGACTACGCGGTTGCGCGCTCTTATACTTAAGTTTGAGACCTACCGCAAAGACCAAAGACAGACTATGACCGAACACCTTAGGGTTATGTCGGGTATGATCAGGGACTTAAAGTCGGCAGGTCATGATCTTACAGACGAGCAGCAGGTCCTTGCAGTAATCCGATCTCTACTGGACTCTTAGGTCCATATGAAGCAGATTCTTACCCATAACGAGAATATCAAGAATTTTTCTGATATTTCCCGTCATATGGAGTTAGAGGCTGAGCGCGAAGAAGCTGTACGCGCCACTACCTTAGTCGCCAAGGGAGGTAGACACCAAGACAGGAAGGGCCCAAAGAAGGTTTTCAAACCTAAAGATCGTGAAACTGCATCCAGCTCTAAGTACAAGGCAGAGCAAACACCGAAGCGCCACTATAGAGGCAAGTGCGGTGGAAAAAGGGACAAATCAAAGGTGAAGTGCTACAATTGTGAGAAGATGGGACATTTCGCTCGGGAGTGCGCTGAGCCAAAAAGGGTATCCCTAAACCCAAGTTCTCTCTCTGTGTATGTTCGTTCTCATGTCTTAGTCGTCCGAACTTATCCTGAGTAAATTGTGGATTCATGAGCGACCAAGCACGTGACTAGAGATCGAGATGGGTACCAAGATTATCGCCGAATTCCAAGAGGGACGCAAAGAGTGTACATGGGCAATGGGACCAGTGAAGAAATTTTAGGAGTTGGTGTGAACCAGCTCAAACTTAAAACTGGTCATGTATTAACATTGCATGACGTTCTTTATGCGCCAGAGATTCAGCATAATCTCTTATCAACTTCATCTTTATTATCCATAGGATTTGCTCTTGTTATGATAGGTACTGGCATTGACGTTTATTTAAATAATGTGTCGTATAGACATGCTTTATTAAGTGGTGGTTTGTTTAAATTAGATGTTGATTTCAATGCTTCTACTTCTTCTGTGTTGTATGTGGCTGATGATAAAGACCTTAGTTCGGAAATATGGCATGCTCGCCTAGGTCACATAGGACAGGATAGAATGACCAGGTTAGCTCGAGAAGGCCTTTTAGGTTCACTCGCTAAGGTTACTCTACCTTTATGTGAATCATGTTTGGCTGGAAAGACATGCCGAAAATCTTTTGGAAAGGCCAAAATGGTTACTGATGTATTGCAGCTTATCCATTCTGATATTTGTGGACCTTTGAGTGTGAAGGTTCGACATGGAGCATCATATTTCCTTACCTTTATAAATGATTATTCGCGATACGGTTATGTTTATCTAATCGCTCACCGCTATGAAGCACTGGATTGTTTCAAACGCTTCCTAGTTAAGGTTGAGAATCAGACCGGTAAGAGTGTAAAAGCTCTTCGCACAAACCGATGACGCGAATATTTATATGATCAGTTCAGGATTCTATGTGAGGAAAAGGGAATTAAGAGACAGCTCACTATTCCATACACTCCGCAGCAAAATGGTGTTGCCGAGAGAAGGAATAGAACGTTGTTAGACATTGTTAGGTCTATGATGGCGCATGCCAACCTCCCAATATCATTCTGGGGGGATTCTTTGTTGATTGCCGCCTATTTACTTAACCGTGTGCCTTCACAGTCAGTTCCTTCTACCCCTTATGAGTTGTGGCGTGGCGAAAAGTCTTATTTGGGAAACCTACGCCTATGGGGGTCAGCTGGCTAACCCTAAAGCTAAAAAGCTTATCTTCATAAGATATCCTGATAGCTCACAAGGGTATGTCATGTATGGACAATATCAAGATAAATGAATGACAGAGAAAGAGGTTCGAGACATTATATTCTTAGAAAAAGAATACTGTAAACTTGGCGATGCCGGGAAAAGTTTTGATCTCTATGAAGTGGATGAGACAAGTGTTCTTTTACCATCTTCCACCGAAGGGAGGGAATTAGTTCCTAACCATATCATCGCTGGAGATAGTATAGATGATCAAGCTAGTGGGAGTATACCTATTAATTTACCGAGTGGGAGTACTCCATCAGAATCGGAAGATGCCGACACCCAAGTACGTCGCAGTAAACGTGGGCACACTCCTCGTCGACGTTTTGAGATTGAAGAGGAGATTTTAATGTGTCAGCCTGCGGATGATGAAGAACCTAAAATGTTAAAGAGGCATATTCATCATTATCAAAGAAAGAATGGGAAGCTGCCATGCTAGACGAAATAGATTCAATGGAAAAGAATAAGGTCTGGGAGTTAGTTGATCTTCCGCCTGAGCGTAAAGCTATTGGAAACAAATGGGTTTTCAAAATTAAACGCAAGGCAGATGGATCAATTGACAAATACAAAGCACGACTAGTGGCGAAAGGGTATACCCAGAAGGAGAGTATTGACTTTGATGAGACGTTCTCCCCGGTGGTGAGATTTACGTCTGTTCGCCTGATCCTAGCTATTGTCGCACATTTAGATCTAGAACTCTTTCAAATGGATGTTAAGACGACATTTCTTAATGGAGAACTAGACGAGGAAATTTACATGTTTCAACCATAGGGTTTTGAGGTAAAGGAACAAGAGCGCAAAATTTGCCGCCTAAAACGTTCCATTTACGGCCTCAAACAATCGTCTAGGCAGTGGTATTTAAGATTTCATAGGGAAATCACCTCATTCGGTTTTGAGACGATTGTGGAAGATCACTGTGTGTACATCAAACGAAATAAAGAGAAGATTCTAATCCTATCATTGTATGTAGATGACATTTTGTTGGTTGGGAATAATATGGAGTCTCAATGCCACTAGGCAGTGGTTATCTTCCGTCTTCGAGACCAAAGATATGGGCGAAGCAAACTATATACTAGGAGTGAAGATAGTCAGAGATCGCTCTAGAAGGTTTTTGAGTATGTCTCAGGAAACCTACATTAATAAGATTCTAGAGCGATACCGAATGAATCACTCCAAGCCCATTGATACTCCAGTTGATAAAAGTTGTATTTTAAGTGTAAGCCAATGCCCACAGAATGAAGAAGAGAAGTGTAACGACCCGCCACCCTATAATCGGGGATCCGATTACTAAATGGGTACCGAATCATTAATTTTGGGACCAAACCAGGATCTAGTGAGTCTGGGAAATAAATAATAAACTAAGCTAAACATTCACATCGCATTGAATTGAAATAAAAGTGCAGGAATTAAAATTATTACAATGCGACTCGATACAGCAAATAATTACATTCTCCAACAGAAGGAAATAATTAAACATACAGGCCAAAGATAAATAACAACTACATCGGGGCATACCCCGGAACAACCGCTGAAGACACACTACACCCAGCCGCACGCGCCGCTCTAAGTCTGCTGGGAGTCCTCACCTGAAAACCGCAGGGGTGAGTCTCAAGACAAGACTCAGTAGGGATCCTTCGATCCCCACTGCCCACACACACACCCACAAGTGTAAAGTACAGCTAACAGTAAAGTAACAAGTGTAGTGGCAGGTACGATATCTAATTCTCTACGTGAGAACACATGCGGTCGAAATATAATAATCATGCACATTCTAAGCCAACCGTTAGAAAACCCACAACTGCCGTCTCGATAGAACTCGCCGACCGTACAAACAACGGTGGGAAAAACCTCGACCCGCTGAGACCAAGGAGTAGCCCCTCGGATAGCACGCTCGCTACTCCGGCCCAACCGGCTCAGGTGACTACCCCTTCCCTCAGCATGAGTGACTCTCCGAATGTACCACTCCCACACCGGTACTAGTTGACCCCGGGGTTCACCAGGTGACCCTCTCTCACTAGGCGTCACCCCGCCCACGCCCCCACCGGCGCTGTGCTCACGCCCCCACCAGCACAGGGTGATAAAGCGCTACAATGTCACTCCAAGTCCACAGTAACTGAAAACCCAACACAGTGCGATCCGGTCACGTGAAAATCCCTCGATCGCTCAACACACATAGAACCATCCGATCGTGAAGAATCCGTCTTTATCGGGTGCACTAACACATGTGCAAACTATCTATCTAGCAATGTGAACACGTTTTACTGGCATGCATTAGTGAGATTCTGTCTTGAATCGCGTCGACCGAGGTCGACGCCATTCAAGCTCCATGTACAGGTTCACATAAATCAGTCTTCAGAATCTGGCCTTAAAAAGGCGTCGACCCTCATGGTCGCCTTTCAAAAGGCGTCGACATCCCCAGACGTCTTTCAACACGAAAATCCGGAATTCCCAAGGACTTAACCAGGGTATTTCTGCGGTTAAAACGCGTCATGGATGCCCGACGCCGATCAAAAACGCGTCGTTTACCCATGACGTCTTTCAGCCACAGAAATTCCAACCGGACAGACTGTCTGACAGTCAATCCCTGCCTAAAAGGCATCGTGATGGCCCGACGCCCTTCAAAAAGGCGTCGTCCATGCACGACGTCTTTTAAGCTCAGGAATCAGGAACGCCCTAAACCCGAGGGCTCCCTTCCCACTTCCAAATAACCCCGAAAATCGTTCAAACTGGAGGGAAACGAAGAGCAAGACAATTCATAGGCAAACACCCCCATAGAATTCCTAAACATGCTCATTCTAACCCCCGAAACCGAAGATCTACCATATGCATATTGAGGAAAACGTGATCTTAAACACAGTGCCACGGGGAACGTCACCCTACCGGACCCTCGAACGCCTCCGAGCTTCAAGCCGTCCGCCTGTCTCGCCCCACGCCGCCGCCGGTACCGCCAAGGTCGTCCTAGCTCCACCGTGACGTCGGCCGCCGTCCGGAGAGTAGAACGCCGCAGTGGAAGTGGAGGTGGTAGGGGTAGGAGCCAGGTAGAGGATGGAGTGGAGGGAGAGGCGAAATGGTGTGAGGAAAAGAGGGAGGAGGAGGATCGCCGCCGAGTTCGCCGGAGGGAAAGAGAGAAAGGGAGAAGGAGAAAATGAGGGAAAGAAGGAGGGCTCGCGGGGTTAACCAGAGGCTGGCTAAAACGCGTCGACATGAACGGACGCCTATCAGGTGACAAGACGGCTGCTCTGACAAGATTCTGAAACGCGTCGACCTTCACAGACGCCATTCAGACAATTTGTCAGGGCCGTACTCTGACACACCCAGAGTCTCAGTCTAAAAGGCGTCGACCCACACGGACGCCGTTCAGACGACCTGACAGGGCCGTACGCTCGCGGTCCAAAGTCAGTCCACGTGGCACCCACGTGGCAGAACCTGAAACGCGTCTGCCATGGTGGACGCCGTTTAAACCGCGTCTCGCGGGCTCGACGCGAAACAACACAAAGTTCCAGACCCCACTAGGGCCAGAACTACAGGGTCCGACCCCGAAAACCGAATCCGAAAACCTCAGTCCTTACAAGAAGAATCAAATGAATAAAGTGCCATATACGGCAGCTATTGGGAGTCTGATGTATGCTATGTTGTGTACTCGACCCGACATCAGTTATGCCGTAGGAATAGCTAGCCGTTATCAAAGTAACCATGATCCTGCTCACTGGAAGGCAGTCAAGAGAATATTCTGATATATACGTGGAACAACAAACCTTGCCTTATATTACGAAGGAGGTGATCTAAGGTTGAAAGGTTATAGCGATGCTGATTGGGCCAGCGACAAAGACGAAAGAAAGTCTACGTCAGGGTATGTGTTCATACTCGGTGGCGAGACCATTTCTTAGTGTAGTAAGAAACAGACGTGCATTGCTCTATCCACTATGGAATCGGAATATGTGGCATGTTCAACAGCTTGTCAAGAAGCAGTTTGGTTGAGGAATTTCCTGCAGCGATTGGCTGTCACTCCTCATCCGGAGGAGAGTATACTTCTCTATGTTGATAGTACATCAGCTCTGGCTTACGCCAAGGATCCTAAGTACTATGGTAAAACCAAACACATTGACATTAGATATCACTTCATTCGAGATCTGTTAGCAAAAGAAATAGTGGTCCTTCGACATATTTCTACCAATCGTATGGTAGCAGACTCACTAACTAAACAGATCACTAGAGAGGCTTTCACGACCCATAGTAGAGCCATGGGTTTATGTAAACTATAATGTAAAGAACAGTTATTGTTGACTTCGATATAATTATGCCTTCTCTTATTGAATATTTTTGATGGAATGCTTGTTTACACATCAATGAGTGTCACCAGACTTGAATTGACCCTCTCACACGGGTAATTCGCCTTGGCGCTGAGATAGTGAGCAAGATGAGACATTGTGTATCTATGGCGCTAGAAGAGCGAATAAGATACACTTAAAATATTTATTTATGTCGCCTCGAATAAGAGCCAAGATGAGATCTTTAAAGATCGAATACGGAAATAATTGAGCCCATCCTGTATAGTCTGCAGAAGCCAGATATGAGTCTTGAGACAAGGCGTTGAGTAGAAGCGACTGGGTCATGAGACTCAAGTTAATCGCAGTGGGAGTGATTAGACTAAGATTCGTATGGTGTTTGATGATAAATTTATAAATTGACACGCCCACATTTGTGGAAGAACACCATAACATGCGTTTCATACCACATGTGCGATTCTCGACCAATAAATGAGAATGATGAATGGATCTCTGTTTCAACATTCTGATTGCGTCGTCGTCATTATTTTTGCAGCGCTGAGCCAACATGATCATAACTCAAAGTTCTTGGATACAAACTTATTTAAGATTAAGGACAACCAAAAATAGAGGTTTTTTCTCTTTTTACCACCATGGAAGTGCTAAATTTCAAATATAAGCACGATTTGATGAATTCGAATATGTCTGTGAAGACGACTCAATTTTGATGAATCATCCACAGAGATACAGGCTGTAAGATAAGAAAAGTTAAAGTGATAAGGGAAAAAAAAGAGAGCCAAGTGTATACAGACAATTCATCAGGAGAACGAGGTATCTCACATTAACTGGGCAAGAAATTGCAAACTGTTTGTACGATGAATAAGAATAAAATTGTTCTAGCAAAATATCTTCCACCGAGCAAAGGATAAAAGAAACCAAATAGGATTATTATAAGCCTTTTTTTTTTTTTTACCAATGAAAGGCTTGAATTCATTCATAAAAGTTGAAGAGAGTTCGAGTACATCATTTGCAATGACAGAGACAACATAGCTGGGAGGGTTAGGCTGTTCCCAAGTTACATCCAGGAAGGTAGAAGACCCTAGCTTAGCAATAGGGATGTACATTGGGTGGGCTGGGCTGGACTATGTTATAATTTACGTCTAACACAAATTCAAAATAATTCAGTCCAATTTTATCCCAGCTTAAAATTCAACCCAAGTTTAACCTAAATTCAGGCCAAATTCAATTATGAGTGGTTTGGGTTGGGTTGGGTTGACCCTATTTATAAATGATTTGTTAGAAGTATTTTACTATTTGTATGAATTATTGTAAAACTCAACAAATTAAATTGAGCCAGTCCGTTTTCAACCCAACCCAGCTCAGATTTAACTAATGTCAACCCAAATTTAGTTCAACTCAATTTATATAATTTGGGCCAGTCCAATTTCATTTAACATAGGCTGGGTTGGGTGGACCACGGGCTGACCTGCTCAATTGACACCCCTACTTAGCAACAACATGGGCAGCCTTGTTGACCAATCTAGGAGTGAGTTTCATATGATTGTTTTGCTTTCTCAGGATGAAGATGCACTTATCAATAATGTTTTTCACCTTCCAAGGAGGGGCCTTAATAAGGAGTGCAGAGTTGATGAGGGATTGTGCATCACCTTCAACAGTGACTGGACCACCAGCCTCTTGAGCCAATTCCAGAGCCAAAAGCATTGGAAACCTGGTAACAGGATTTCCTATGGTGAAGATTTAAGAAACTGTGGTACCATAGATCAAGGGGCCAAAGCACTCAAAATAGGTATAAACATCTTCAAGACCATATTTCATAAAAAGAATCCTATTTAGAAATCATAATTAATGCTAGAGAAATATTGATGAGCAAGATCTGTTGTGGCTTACCTTGAAGTGAGCAAATCCTAGATCTCTTTAGCTGTTCCAAATCTCCTAAGTTGAAGATAGATGCAAGGCATCGAGGTATTACGAATCCAAGTGATGATTTGGTGATTTTCACTTTCCCAACCATCTAAGTGCTCAAGAAATTTTGCATTAGATGCACCGTCCTCTATTGTGGGTTTCTTGACTTCTGTTGTCACAAAGTGTCAAAGCTCTCCCTTGTAAGAAACGATGCATGCTTAGTTGGAGAAATCCAAGATCATAGAAACATGTTGAGAGATATCTAGTGTGTCCATGATATATAATAAGATAACTAGCAAGAGAGAAAGGACGATTGAAGTGACTGGGAGAGAGACCAATTGTATTAATTGCTGGCGTAGGTGGAGCCGATGTGAGAGCCAACACCAAAGGAGATGCTGTAGTGGAACTATGACATAGCTACCGCTGGTAGTGCCAATCTGCTGGCTGCATGGGTCTCCAGAGGCTCCAAGAGAGATGAGAACACAATAACCGAAGGAGAGTGATCGGTTGTATCAAACAACTAGCTTTAGAATGGGCACTTATAATAGACTCTTACGAGGGTTCTGATTAGTGACGGACGCAAGAATTTGGTCTAGTGGGGTCTTCAGATTGAATACTGCGGGCCAAGTTAGAAGGGGGATAGCAAGCATGCAAATGGGTCAGATTCGGTGCGGATTTAAGGTATGTCTATGACCATATCTATTAAGTTATCGATTTAAAAATATTATCCGTTAACGATCCTATAAGTTAATAATCGGTCGGATAATTAAATCTTAGTGTACCATATGTATTCGGTAAAAAATATTGTGTATTTATTATCTTATCTACTATGAATATCGATTTGAAAAGACAATTCGTTAATTGACCTATAAGTTAATGATCGGTCGAATACTCAGATTATCGATCGGTTACCATTTGCATCACTAGGACAGCAATGCAGTTCACTTAGACTGAGCGATTTATTTGAAAAATACATTCACTAAATATAAAAAGTAGTACACTTTAATAATAATAAAAAAATACATTCAAATTTTTCAAAAAGATATATTCAACACGAATAAAAAGAGTACATTTTAATAAAAATAGTATATTTCATTACAAATTTTTCTTACAATTATACTTTACCAGTCTTCATATAATGAAACAGTTCAATAATAGACTCATTGTTCAGATTCTCAAACAAATCTTTTTCAATATATGTTACCAAACAATTATTCATCAATTCATTACACATTCGATTATGTAATTTATTCTTCACATAAAAATGATTTAACATTTATCTTGTTGAAGCGATTGAATTAGGGATAAAGGGAACTCTCAGTGCACGCCTGCGCGGGCGGGCGTGCACACATGTCGCAAGTGCACCAAGCCGAACTCTTATAAGGCGTTTGGTTGCATTATAATATCACTTTTTAATAAAAATATAATTTTACAATGAAAATATTTAAAAATGCTTGTTCGGAGATGTTTTCAAAATATATCTTGATAGAGATTATTCCATTGGATAAGCCTGTTAAGAAAAAAAAAACAAGTGGGCACCTCTTTCTTTCCTTGTAACGTATGGGAATAATCTCCTTTTCCCCCACCCATCACATATGTCACGTGAATTTGGACACCCCGGATGGATGGACGTCGGGTCAACACATCCTGCGGTGGTGGCATTAGAGCCCGTGTTGTATTTTGCTTTGCCAAACATAATAATAAGAGGTATTACTATTTTAAGATTTTCCATTTTCTTTTAACTTTTTATCATGAAAGGATGTAAAAATTTGTCGTACAACCGAACATCCCATTGGGAATAATCCTAGCCCACTGTTAAATGGGGATTGAAAGTCTTGTGTGTGCTAGTCTGACTCATGACACATCTCACAGTTCAGACCAACTCATAATTGACTCACTTAAAATTGTCAAAACTTAATTCTATCTGTCAATCTAAGTTTGATATCAGAATAGGAATGAGTTAAACATATTTTATTCCTATCTTATGTTTGGTATGTCAGAGATAAAGGATAATTAATTTGTCTATTGGATGACTTGCGCTTATTTCCATCTATGTTACCCAAACACCAAATAGGAGGTAAGAGTCTTCTTAAGAATCTTAATAGATTCTCACAGTACTATCGCGTCTAGAATTAGGCAAAACTTACTGTGATCCATCGACCTAAGCTCGAAGGATTTGATGATCAAACCAAGTTTGGAGTCGGACGATTGTCTTTAACTTCACATTTCAGATTAAGGTTAACAATTTTTTTCTTATTTATCTCAACTTAATCTGACCATAATCTTTGATTTTAGTCTGTCTTGATGATTTTAGTTACCTGTTTTAACTCAAGTCAAGATGTGACCTGCCCAGAACCTATCATCACTTCTAACATCTGACCTGACAAAAAAGGAAAAGAAAACTCTAAAAGCTGAATGGATTTGTGATGAGTTGGTCGGATCAGTCGGCCAACCACATGCATGAAGGAGGAGAGGAGTAGAGAAAAAGAAGAGGTTGGCAGACCCATGACAGGCCACGCATCCAGAAGTTTGTTGTAGCCGGGGAGCTTGCAGTGTTTACAGTAGATGACGCCCTCCACCGCAATGTAGTACCTCACGGCATGGGTGGGCTTTTGGCCTCCAGCTGCCGGCAGGGATCGTAGAGCGGCCGAGGTCACGGGCATGGGCGTAGGGCATTGGGAATCTGGGATGAGTCTAATTATACGGGTTGAGTGGTTGGGTCAAGGCCCAGTCAATTCTTACAATGGGTCAATGGAGTCCTGGGCACCCAAATTTAAAATGAGCGTATAAAATTGCAAAAGTTCAGTGGGTCTTAAGACCCCACAATCCAAAGGTTGAATCCGCCACTGATTCTAATGCCATGTGAGGAAATGCATTCTAGAGGAGAAAGAGCTGTTGTATTCTTACATTGCAACGGTACACACGAGAAGGCCTTCTTATAGCCAAATGCATACATAGAGGAAATGGTAAAGAGGCAAAAGCTTATACATGCCATAAATGAGGAATCAATGAAAAGGAGAATATAATTATTCTTACTATAAATGAGGAAGTGGAAAATAAGGGCTGCGACCACCTAGATACAATATGCAGCCACCTAAGTTAGGAAGCCAGCACACCAATATTTCTCACAAATAAAAATGTTCAACTAAGATCACATGGAATACAGTGAAGTATAGGTTAATGTTCAACTATCTCTATCATATATTTTGCTTATTCCATGCATCCAGGTTGGCGTGCATCTCCGAGCGCTCCCTTGTTCAACTGCCCTATTTGTGTACCCCCTTTCTTCCCCTGCTTTGCTGTTCTCTCTGTGTTCATGGTTATTCTTTTATCCTCCGTACTCTTCGTTTGTCTATTAGTTTGAATGAAAAGAAGCTCCTTTATTGTGTTAAAAAAAAGATAGGCAGAAAAGGTATATCTACCGATGAAGAATGCTAATTTATCATGTTTTTCTATCATTTACAAAAAATAAATGTCATAAAAATACCCCCTGAAATTGTCCCCACATAGGGAACTAACAATAACTTACAACAGTGCCTGTGACACATGCCTTTGGTGTGTAGCAAAGTAGGGTGACAAAAAAAACATGGTATACTAGTATTCTTCTCTACAGATTTAGACACTGGTATCCACATCCTCAACGTCCGAGTTCATCACAAAACTTGGAAATTCCGAAGTTAGGTCCCTGAAAAGGCAATATCGAATAAAATGAATAAAAATGACTGAAAAAACTATTTCTAATGGCAAAACTAATGCTTCGGTCTATAGTTACCAAGTTTTTATTGCCTACCAAGCGTGAGATCACATTTTAATACATTGGCTGAAAAAATTAAAAGAACACAACAAAGGTTATGGAAGCTTTATACCGCCCATTTACAAAGTAAATGAAAAGCAACAAGAATTACATGAGAGATAAAGAGACTGGCAACACATGCAGTTGTTTGCATGGGATATTTTTTATCATAAAATTAAAGATGCATGTTGTTCGCATAAGATTTATGATCACAAAAAGATTATTGTATCAATCATTAGAAATGCAATTGGAAGAGTAGAAGGGAAACAAGAATGAATGCCACTGAAGACTGTAGATTTCATCTATATACATTAATGGCTCAAAACCCTAAAACCCCGCCTAAGGCATTTGACAATGGAACCCCCAAGATAGGCGAGATGAGATGAAAGTAGTGATGGTGCACAACTAATTAAGGAGGTGTAGAAGTCAGTTTGCAACTCACTTCAAGTATGGAAGAGTCATGTTCCTCAGTAAAGAAGGGTTCTTGGCCACAAACTCATTCCACTCGTCAAAATCTATCTTTCCGTCACTTTTTCCATCTGCTTCATTGAATGTCTAGGAAAGATAGGAACATGAAGAAACATAGAACACAACCAGGGTATAAGAGCAGATAGTGAAACCAAATACCAAGGTATTGAGAAATATAAAGGACAATTTCTACACCTTATCAACGATCCATTCAACAACATCTTCTTGAAGGACCAGCTCTGATTCATCCAAGAGTGCGACCACCATTTCCTTCAGCTACAAGAAATTGGAAAAAAATTAGTATTCATTAGCTACATAATGGAAGCAATAGCAGACAGACACTAAAGACCTTGATGAAACAAAATTAACTCTTTGTACACCTGATAAGAATCACAGTGGGCTTGAAAGCACTAACCCAAACTCACCAGTTCATGCATTAAATTACCGATTCATGCATCAATTAAACTTCATGTAGAACTAATTAACTACAATAAATGAAACAAAGAATTTCATATTAGCATGAGTGACAACCTCCAAAAGTTAAATGTTAAGTTTGAGTTGCCTTTTAGTCTTTGAAATCAAGAAATTGAATTTGTGGCAAGAAAGGTCTACGTAAGTGCATCGACAGAACAAAACACAGCAAGATGAAAGAGAAAATAGGAAAAATGAATCACCATGGGTAAATAATCCTTACAAGGAAGAATCTCTAAATAGCATCATTCACTACTGGATTGGTCTGTTAAGCTTCTATCTTTCATTTGAGTTAGCAAGTGTATCAGCACCACCACCATCATCATCATCATCCAACAACTAATTAGGGTCAAGGACATGATATTCATCTCACTACTCTACGCGATCTTGCATCATATTTGTAAACATCATGCATAATACCATGTCCCTTTTCACTGCCTCCATCTAAGTTATTTCGTCATCTTTTGCCCTAAGAAAAATGGTGAGATATATGTGCTTATGTTTGATTTCTTGAACGTGTCTAAGCTATTCCAAATAGCATTACCCTTATGGATGCTTCCTTACGTATCTCCGATGATCATTTGATACATGATCCCCTCTTCTCTTACCACACATTCATCTTCTCATTCTTGTTAGATGGCTGCTCATTCTCATCTCTCTTCTTCTCATTAATCACTCTTAAGTGCCCAACTCGTGAGTTCTCTAATTACTCATCTTCTCTCTTCTATGGACTAAATTGAATACTATGAGCACTCAAACCAACAGTACCCTCTCTGTTATTGTAACATACCCGACAAAGTGAACCATATTTTGATATTACTTATTTCCACATGTTAAGCAAAATCCACATTTTCTGGTCCAAAATCTATCATGTCTAGCTAGGTGGAACAAAAAGCATGGCTTGTGCATTTTAAAGGCCTTCTTGTGCTAGTCCAAAGCAAAGAATGTTCTTATCATGGCAATATCATGAAATGCACATTTCTGAGGAATAATTCAAAAGCCCTATAGAGCAGATGATCAGGGATTTACAACGTAGCATCTCCAAAAGAAGCAACTCCCATATGCAGAGAAGTGAATTAAAAAGCAAGAAAAGTACAAACAAGATTGGGTGCAAGATTAATAGGATGTCACCTCTTCCCGTTCGATATACCCATTCTGTTTCAAGTCATACAAATTGTAGGCAACTGCAAAACGAAGATTTCTTGAATTACAACTAGATTTTTTCCAAGGCGAAATTATGCTCAATCAAAATTTTGCTCTATTCAGAACAATTCAGGATGTATTAATTTCTGCTTGTCTCACTGAGTATTAAGACACTAGCATATCAGAAACTGGATTAGAAATATCTAGGATTAGAATCTCAAATTCAAAAGTTGAATTCGAAATATTAATTAAGACGAATTAGCCAATTTCTAATATTAGACTCTTTAACTTTATGATTAATATAGAACATGATATGACATTCATACGTGAATATATTTCTGGGCATATCAAGAGAATAAAACTTACAAATTGACTACTCAGTGTCAGAATATATATATCAGTTAGTACAGAAATTTCCAACAACCTTACATGCCATTTTATCAGCTACTGGTGCATTTGGATGAAAGATATTTAGAGATCGTACAAATTCCCCGAAATGGATAACTCCACTGCGCTTGACATCAAATAGATCAAAGATCTGCATACATTTGTTAATAAAAAGTGCATATTAATTAAACAAAAGGTCATGTTCCCAGAAAAAAGATTTACATATCCATCTTTCGAAAAGAAATAAATAAATAAATAATGCATATATACTACTTTATTCAATGAACCTTTTTTTTTTTTCTTCTGGTCAAAAAAGCACTCTTAGGCAGTTGCAAAGCAATCTCTGGGATGATTATTGATCATATATATGGCATTACCTTACCATATATATATATATATATTACTCGATCGGGGCCATCTAATTAGTTTGTTAACTGAGCAATAGATGGAAGACTTGTTGAGTCAAATCATTAATCTTTGATGCTAGACTTAGAACAGGGACACAGGTGGACTAGGGTAATGCAATAATAAAATTAAGCCAAACATGCATGATTAGCAATCGCCATAATATATATATATATATATATAACAGAGAGAACTGACCCTGTCTGCAAATAAGTTCTTCTTGTTGCGGTTCCCGAAAAGTCCTAGATGAAACTCTTCCTGCTTGAAGACAAGGGATAGGAAAAAGAAAAAGATTACAAAAGAGCATGAACATACGCCAAAACATAGCGAGGAAGAAGGGGAGGTCGATACCCTTTGAATCAGTCCATCTTTTATTATTAAGTTGCTTAGTTTTTTAAATAGTTCATACAAAGCCTCCACCTCACGCACAGAAACTGAAAGAGAAATAAGATTTTTCAGATATTTGTTATAAGTGGTAACAAATGACTGTGAACACAGATATATTAATTAGATGACGAGAACAATTAAATTGATATAGCTAGAGTGAAAGATGAAGTAGACAATGAATGTTGACAAACTATCCAAGCATGATTGCAACAAAAACATCTTTGTCAACTCAAAAACCAATTAGCCTAGTTTTGATATATATATGTATACGTGCATGGAGTTGGCCTGCCCTATTTTTAAGTCCACTAACTTTCACATCCACAGCACCTTAATTTTCTTACTACTCATGATGTTTCTCACTTTGTGTGCTCCTTGATCAACTTCGATCGGAGTGAGCAATCAAAATTCGATACGCTAGCGATGCAGACTATTTAGGCTTTCATAGCTCAAGCACAATCCAAAAGATATTTGTAGAACTAATTAAACAGAAGCATGACACAATCGTAGATGCTTACAGTGCGTTTCAGAAGCAAGAACAGCAGGTTCCTCGTATCCAGCTGACTTTCTAACATGGCTGGAGAGCATGCAACCCATGAGACCGACCAGCAAAACACATACGCACGGCGAGTCACCTGACAGCAGCACAACACATGAGCTAGTCATATCCGATAGCATATGTAGGACTTGAAACCTCAAGCAACTGGTAAATATCATATCCAATGGATTCATCTGTGAATTAAGATGCAAGGAGCTTGTGACTACAAATTAAGGAACAAGGAGGACCAGCTGAATGACAAGAAACATAGGTGGTCATACATAGATCAGCCAAAAACCGTGATATATAAAAGCTAATGCATAATTGGGAGATGGGCATATGCATACTCCGAATAAAACTTCATGCTATCTTTTTTCACTGAGGAAAAAGCTCAAAGGGAAAAGACATAATAAAATAAGCAAACAAAAGTTGACACCCACAAAGGTGTTAAGAATGCCAGGCTCATGATCATCTATGTAAGAAGCCTCTGTGACAATGCCAGACTCATCATTCACATGTTATATATCATTTGCGTATGCATCTATTACAACCCACGTTAGATCACCATTTCCACGGCTCTCAGCTAGTGGAAGCAAACAAGGAGAGAGAAAGAGGCAGAGCAAATCTCGAGCAAAGGCGGGATTTGGAAAATCACCCGGCCCACAAAGGTGGAACACTAGTGCCAGTCGAAGGGGGAGGCTGCGGACTCAGATGTGTGCATAGAGATGAAGGCTTGTACCTTGCGTCCATTAATAGGGGAAATTCTGTCCGTACTCCCTTTATATTATTCTCTTACTTATATCTCAATCGTATTTATTGTAGTAAATTTTTCATTATGATGATCATGCTGCGTTGAATTGATAGTAATGATGGAGAAAATATCTTAGGTGGGCTGGTTTGGTTGGACAATATATAAGGGGGAATAGGATGCCTTGTTCCCCCTTATTCTTTTGCTTCGGTTGCGCAGATTTTTTATATCGGATGGGAATGGATCATATTGGAATCAGAGAGAATAAGTAATAAGCGCATAGAATAAGAATATATAATGATACATCTTTTATCATATTTTATTTTTTTATTTAGTTTATCTAATCAGAATGATTTGTTCTGGATAAAAGTAGAACATAGTTATTAAAGCAAGATGAATCTTCCCAATATAAGCGATCTAAACGTTCTAAATTTTAGAGGAGAGAGGTCATGGGCCTAGGCCGTCTGCTAGCATTTCTCTTACTTTAACCCGTGTTTGACAAGTCAACAGAGTAAGTGAGTAGAATAGGAGGTTATCTAGCTAGTCATCTATGTTAAATACTGTTTTGACAAGTAGAATATTTGACGGGTTGAATCCATCAAAGGGTAGAATAGCCTGGTGATCTCTATAATTATTCTCTCTCCAGTAAAAGAAAAGAGGTGGAATATCTCATCTTTCCTTTAAAAAAATTATTCTAACCATCTTTTGCCGTACAAAAAATTGACGAATGGAAGAATATTTGGGTACAGAGTGGCAGTGTGCCTGTGGGAATTATCCTCTCACTGGATGGAGAGATGGTATAGATTTCGGGGTGGCTATTTTGCACACTTGAGATCTTCTAACCACTGTGCACGAACCCTATAGAGGCAACTGCTGGGAGAGAACAAAAACGAGCACATCCCTCAAAAGAGAAGAGTGGAGAAAAAGAGCAACGGAGGGACAGTTTGAGCCGGCACTTGCAAAAGAGAGTGACCGTGCAATCTTCAAAGCTTGCCTCTTCCTCTTGTTCCTTATTCTTCTCTCTCTTCCCTTTTACTGGTTTACAATATTCGTGCACATGGTAAAAGAGAGACTAGGCAGTGAAAACACAGCTGACATGCATACTCTTAGCACAAGAGTTTACATTTGTGCACAATATTTGCCAACTATGTTGTGGATTAGCGGCATTGGATGGGGGTGAATTGAAAGGAGGTTTGGGACCGCCACTAGGGATCCATCCTTGATGGTGTCATTTAAGAATAAAGCTCCCTACTACTAACAATGAGAGTTTAACGAATTATATGGTTTTAATATGTGAAAACTCTTATGTAAAGATGAATTTCTTGTTACCAATTAATACGAAATTTATCTATTATCACCTTTTGAATCGTCCAATCATCTAAGATTACGATCTAGCTAGCAAATGGTTGTTAATATATATATATATATATATATATATATATAGTGGGCCCATGAGTTGTGCACTTTCAGCATGGGAAATTCTCATTGCACACCCGTGCGAAGGGGTGTCGATCGCGCTGACCTATCACCGTGCGATGTGCCTGCCCATCTGCCCCCGCGGGTGTGCACCAAGCCAGACTCTTTCAACATCTTAATACATGAGTTTGCTGTTCACCTTTTCCTTCCTTTGTTTGTGGAGCTGGGCGCGTGATGAATCAACAGATTGGTGATGGCCTCCATGATGGTGAGTTAGATAGAATTAATGGTCTGATTTCTCCTAGAAACAAATTAAGGAGGCACAAATGCTAGCTGCCTACGTTATCTCGATTGTGATATGGATTCTCTAAACAGCACCGCATTCCATCCCCTATGCTAGCGGTGTCTGCCAGCCCAACTATCACCAGAAGCACAATAAGCATCTTTCCTCCCATACATGGTGAGATCTCATTATATATCCTCCTGCATGGCGGTGAGATGGCCTTCTACTCTTCCCTTTTTTCTTTAATTCTCTTGCAACCATCAGAGGAGCACACCTGATGTGGCAGTTGAGGCAGAGAAAGGACACACAGCTACATTAGTTTGGATTAGAATCATTTGGTCCAGTGGAGGAGACAATGGGGCAAGTTGGGGCCATGCAAAAAGCACATTTATTTTATATTTACTCTTATAGTTCCTAGAAAAGCTTGAAATTTTGCACGTATCTTTTCTTATATGTAAGTCCTACTTTAACAAATATAAACAACCTAATTAAACTGATATTTTTGTACAAATAAACTTTGCATTAAAGAGTTACATTGGCCTCCCCAAAGAATTTGTTTTGGCTATGCAATTGCTTTGGTCCTTTTATTGTAATATGCTCTTTTGAGCATTTATTGGATGTTTTATCCAACTTACCTGATCCATAATCATAACTTTGTATTGGATTTTGTTGTACTTGTACCTCTGTAAACTAACATATTTGTACGTATACATCTAACTCCCACTTATTGTTAAAAATATCCCTGACATCTTCTCAAAACCTACGGTTATACCTTTCTCATGAAAATATCGTCAATTCTAATTGAATATACTAAAAAGATTTGAAGTACTCCCCTAAATTTATGAGAGTTTTGTATACATATCCTTAAATTGACTACAATTGACAGAACTTTTCTAGCACATACGGTTATTTATGGGATTTTGACCAAAGTATATAAATGCGACCTTTCTACAATGCGGACTTAATTGGCCTTTAGTCTCACTTGAATAGAAATATAAAAGTTTAAGAGCTAGTTTTTAGAAGACCTCTTTCAGGTGTTCAATGAGATCTATTCTATGCGATTGTACGTGCATGACTCAAAAGGAAGCCCATGTCAATTATGACTGTCAATGGAAACCCGATTATCCATTTTTCGACCTGTTACCGAAAAAAATATCCGTTTTCGATAAAAAGTATCCACCTGATAATTATCGAAATCGGAAACGGTTATTTCTGATAAGTTGTCGGAATCAGAAACGAAAACACATGCTTTCGTATCCGTTTTTCCAATTTTGATTGTTATTAAGTTTATTATTGATAATAAATATTAACATTTAGATCATTTTTGATCTAACGGTTGAGGAGAGGGACTTTTGTAAGAAGGGACAACCCTAATAAGTTATAAATAAATAAATTAAAAAATTAATAATTATCAACAATAATATCCGATTCTGATCTCAAAATCGAAAACAAATTGAAAATGGAAAGTGTATTTTTCTATCTTATAGGAAACGAAAATGAAAAATGCATTTTTCGATTTTATCGGAATCGGAAACGGAACTAGGTTATTGTTATTGGAATCAGAAAACGGAAACACTTGTTTCTGTATCCTATCCATTTATCTCCCTAATGTCAACACATTAAGCAGAACAACATGATTTGTTGAAGGCTAGAATATCTACAAGTCGACTCGAAGATCCAAATAATCAAAATATTAATGTTAGTGAGTAGACGTTGCATTACCTTATTATTCGACAATTTAAGGTACCATTTTTCAAAAAAAAATTTACCTTATTATTCGACAATTTAAGGTACCATTTTTCAAAAAAAATTTAAAGGTTTAGTGGTATATCATTAAGGATAAATATATGCTACATTCGATAGCGTAAGAAAAGGACAACCAGCATCCAACATAATACACGTTGCATTGCCTTATTATCCGACAATTTAAACTTCCTTTTTTAAAAAGATTTTTAAAGGTTTAGTGGCATATCATTAAGGCTAAAGATATACTACATTATATAGCATAAAAAAAGGACAGCCAACATCCAATATAATACACGTTGCACAGTCTTATTATACGACAATTTAAGATGCCCTTTCTAAAAAGACTTTTAAAGGTTTAGTTGTATATCATTAAGGCTAAAGATGTGCTACATTCGATAGCATAAGAAAAGGACAACCAACATCTAATATAATATATCACTTTTTGACATTCATAGTCATAGTTTTACATTAGCTTTTGTTGTATTTGTACTTCTGTAAACTAACATATTTATATGTATACCTCTAACTCTTACTTATTGTTATAGATATCCTTGACATCTTCTGAAAGTTTGCGGTTATACCTTTCTCATGAAAATGCCATCCATTCTGGTTGAATATACTAAAAATAATTGAGGTAAGCTCCTAAATTTATGAGAATTTTACATAAATATCTCTGAACCTTAATTGATAAAATTTTTCTGGCATATTCGATTATTTACGATATTTTGACAAAAAGATATAAATGCGACTGTTCTGGAATGCAGACTTAATTCGTCTTTAGTCCTACCTAAAAAGAAATATAGAAGTTTAAGATCTACTTTTTAGAAGACCTCTTTCAGGCTTTCAATGAGATATGTTATGTGCGATTGTACGCAACAGTGTTTGACTAAAAAGCAAGTCCACGTCAACACATTAAGCAGAACAGGACGACTTGTTGAAGGCTAGAATACTTACGAGTCGACTCGAAAATCTAAATAATCAAAATATTATTGTCAGTGAGTAGACGTTGCATTGTCTTATTATTCGACAATTTAAGGTGCCATTTTCTTAAAAGATTTTTAAAAGTTTAGTTGTATATCATTAAAGTAAAAAATATGCTACATTAGATATCATAAGAAAAAGACATCTAACATCTAATATAATGCATCACCTTTTGTCATCCATAATCATAACTTTGCATTAGGTTTTGTTGTACTTGTACCTCTGTAAACTAACATATTTGTATATATACTACTAACTTCCACTTATTATTAAAGATATCCTTGACATCTTCTAAAAACTTGCGGTTATATCTTTCTCATGAAAATGCGGTCAATTCTAATTGAATATACTAAAAAGATTTGAGGTACACTCCTAAATTTATGAGAGTTTTATGTACGTATCGTTGAATTGACTACAATTGACGGAACTTTTCTAACATATGCGGTTATTTACAATATTTTTACAAAAATATATAAATGCGACCTTTCTGGAATGCGGACTTAATTGGCTTTAGTCCTACCTAAATAGAAACATAAAAGTTTAAGAGTTAGATTTTAGAGGACCTCTTTCAGGTGTTCAATGAGATTTGTTCTATGCGATTGTACACAACAGTGCTTGACCCAAAAGTAAGTCCATGTCAACTAAGACTGTCAATGGAAACCCGATTATCCAATTTTTTGACTCATTACCAAAAAAAAAACACCTGTTTTTGTATCTATTTTCTAATCTCCAATTTCGATCGTTATTAAGTTTATTATTAATAATAAATATTAACTTTTATATCATTTTTAATCTAACGGTTAAGGAGAGGGACTTTTGTAAGAAGGGAGGAGCCTAATAAGTTTTAAATAAAGAAAGTTTTAAATAAAGGTGCTCGTTTTCAAAAGATTTTTATAGGTTTAGTGATATATCATTAAGGCTAAAGATATGCTACATTCGATAATATAAGAAAGGGATAGCCAACATCTAACATATTACACGTTGCATTGCCTTATTATCCAATAATTTAAGCTGCCTTTTTTTTAAATATTTTAAAAGGTTTAGTGATATATCATTAAGGCTAAAGATATGCTACCTTAGATAGCATAAGAAAAGGACAGCCAACATCTAATATAATGCACGTTGCACTTCCTTATTATACGACAATTTAAGATGCCCTTTCTAAAAAGATTTTTAAAAGTTTAATTGTATATCATTAAGACTAAAGATATGCTACATTCGATGGCATAAGAAAAGGACGGCCAACATCTAATATAATACATCACCTTTTGACATCCATAGTCATAGTTTTACACTGGGTTTTGTTGTATTTATACCTCTGTAAATTAACATATTTATATATATACTCCTAACTCCTACTTATTATTATAGATATCCTTGACATCCTCTAAAAACTTACAGTTATACCTTTCTCATAAAAGTTTCGTCAATTCTAATTGAACATACTGAAAAGAATTAAGGTACGCCCCTAAATTTATGGGAGTTTTTCATAAATATCCCTAAATTGACTACAAATGATAACATTTTTCTGGCATATTCGGTTATTTATGATATTTTGACAAAATGATATAAATGCGACCTTTCTGAAATGCGGACTTAATTTGCCTTTAGTCCTACCTGAAAAGAAATATAAAAGTTTAAGATCTACTTTAATTTTTAGAAGACCTCTTTCAGACCTTCAATGAGATATGTTATATGCGATTGTACGCAATAATGGTCGATCCAAAAGCAAGTCCACGTCAACACATTAAGCGGAACACATGATGACTTTCTAAAGGGTAGAATACCCACTAGTCGACTAGAAAATTTAAATAATCGAAATATTATTGTAAGTGAGCCGATGTTGCATTGCCTTATTATCCGACAATTTAACGTGCCCTTTTTCAAGAGTTTAGTTGTATATCATTAAAGCTAAAAATATATTATATTTGATTGCATAAGAAAAGGACAGCCAACATCAAATATAATACATTACCTTTTGACACCCATAATCATAATTTTGCATTGGGTTTTTTTGTATTTGTATCTTTGTAAACGAACTCATTTGTATGTATAACCCTAGCTCCCACTTATTGCAATAGATATCCATGACACTCTCTCAAAACTTGCAGTTATACCTTTCTCATAGAAATACAATCAATTCTAATTGAATATACTAAAAAGATTTGAGCTACGCCTCTTAATTTATGAGAATTTTACATTCATATCGCTGAGTTGACCACAATTGATAGAATCATTCTTGCATACTCAATTATTTATGGTATTTTGACAAAATGATATAAATGCGACTTTTCTGGAATACGGACTTAATTGGCCTTTAGTCTCACATGAAAATAAATATAAAAATTTAAGAGCTAGTTTTTAGAAACCTATTTTAGGTCTTCAACGAGATCTGTTTTATGCGATTATACGCAACAGTCGTTGACCCAAAAGCAAGCCCACGTCAACACATTAAGCGAAACACGTCAAGAGTTGTTGAAGACTGGAATATCTACGAGTCGACTAGAAAATTCAAATAATCGAAATATTATTGTGAGTGAGTAGACGTGGCATTGTCTTATTATCCAACAATCTAAGTTGTCTTTTTCAAAAGATTTTTAAAGGTTTAGTTATATATCATTAAGGGTAAAGATATGCAATATTCGATAGTATAAGAAAAGACAGCGAACATCCAATAAAATACATCACCTTTTGATATCCATAATCATAATTTTGCATTGGATTTTGTTGTATTTGTACTTCTGTAAATTAACATATTTGTATATATATCCCTAACTCCTACTTATTATAATAGATATCCGTGACATCCTCTAAAAACTTGTGGTTATATCTTTCTCATGAAAATGCAGTTAATTTTAATTGAATATACTAAAAAGATTTGAGGTACGCCCTTAAATTTATGAGAGTTTTACATACATATCTTTAAATTGACCACAATTGATAGAGTTTTTCATACATAATCCTGAATAGACTACAATTGACAAAATTTTTCTGGCATATTCGATTATTTATGGTATTTTGACAAAAAAGATATAAATGCTACCTTTCTGAAATACATACTCAATTGTCTTTTAAGAGTTTAAGAGTTAGTTTTTATAAGCCTCTTTCAGATCTTCAATGAGATCTATTCTATGTGATTGTACGCAACAATGGTTGATTCAAAAGCAAGTTCATGTCAACACATTAAGCGGAACACATCATGACTTGTTGAAGGGTGGAATACCTACAAGTCAACTAGAAAATCAAAATAATCGAAATATTATTGTAAGTGAGTAGATGTTGCATTGCCTTATTATCCGAAAATTTAAGGTGTCATTTTTCAAAAGATTTTTAAAGATTTAGTTGTATATCATTAAAGCGAAAGATATGTTACATTCGATAGCATAAGAAAAAGACAACCAATATAATACATCAATCATAATTTTGCATTTGGCTTTGTTATATTTATACCTCTGTAAACTAACATATTTATATGTATACCCCTAACTCTCACTTATTATTATAGATATCCTTGACATCCTCTAAAAGCTTGCGATTGTACCTTTCTCACGAAAATGCCGTCAATTTTGATTGAATATATTAAAACGATTTGAGGTACGTCCTTAAATTTATGAGAGTTCTAAATACATACCTCTGAATTGACCACAATTGACAGAATTTTTTCTGACATATTCGATTATTTATGATATTTTGACAAAAAGATATAAATGCGACCTTTCTGGAATGCGGACTTAATTTGCCTTTAGTCCCACCTAAAAAGAAATATAAATATTTAAGAGCTAGTTTTTAGTAGACATATTTCAGGACTTCAATGAGATCTGTTCTATGTGATTATACGCAATAGTGGTTGACCCAAAAGCAAGCCCACATCAACACATTAAGCGGAATAGCATGACATGTTGAAGCCTAGAATACCTGTAAGTCGATTCAAAAATCTAAATAGTCGAAATATTATTATCAGTGAATAGAGTTGCATTCCCTTATTATCGACAATCTAAGGTGCCTTTTTTAAAAAGATTTTTAAATGTTTAGTTGTATATAAGTAAGACTAAAGATATATTACATTCAATAGCATAAGAAAATGACAACCAACATTCAATATAATACATTACCTTTTGTCATCCATAATCATAACTTTGCATTGGGTTTTGTTGTGTTTGTACTTCTGTAAACTAACATATTTGTATGTATACTCCTAACTCCCACTTTTTTGTTATAGATATCTCAGCCATCTTCTGAAAGCTTGTAGTTATACCTTTCTCATGAAAATGCCGTTAATTATGATTGAATATATTAAAAATATTTAAGGTACGCCCTAAAATTTATGAGAGTTTTACATACATATCCCTGAATTGACCACAATTGACATAATTTTTCTGGCATATTCGGTTGTTTACGGTATTTTGCCAAGATGATACAAATGCACCTTTCTAGAATGCAGAGTTAATTGGCCTTTACTTCCACTTGGAAAGAAATATAAAAGTTTAAGCGTTAATTTTTAGAAGACCTCTTCTAGGTCTTCAATGAGATATGTTCTTTGCGATTGTAGGCAATAGTGGTTGACCCAAAAGCAGCCCATGTCAACACATTAAGCAGAACAATAGGACTTATTAAAAGCTAAAATACCTACAAGTCGACTCGGAAATCCAAATAATATGAATATTATTGTCAGTGAGTAAACGTTGCATTACCTTATTATCTGACAATCTAAGGTGCCCTTTTTCAAAAAAAAATTAAAAGTTTAATTGTATATCATTAAGGTTAAAGATATGCTATATTCTAGCATAAGAAAAGGACAGTCAACATCCAAATAATACATCACCTTTTGACATTCATAATCATAATTTCTCATTGGGTTTTGTTGTGTTTGTACCTCTGTAAACTAATATTTTTGTATGTACACCCTTAACTCCCACTTATTATTATAGATATCTCTGACATCTTCTAAAAGGTTACGGTCATACCTTTCTCATGAAAATGCCGTCAATTCTTATTAAATATATTTGAGATACGCCCCTAAATTTATGAGAGTTTTACATACATACCCTTGAATTGACCACAATTGACAAAGTTTTTCTGACATATTCAGTTATTTGTGGTATTTTAACAAAAGGATATTGATGCCACATTTCTTGAATGCAGACTTAATTGCCCTTTAGTTCCACCTGAAAAGAAATATAAAAGTTTAAAAGCTAATTTTTAGAAGACCTTTTTCAGGTCTTTAATGAGATCTATTATATGCGATTATACGCAGCTGTAGTTGACTCAAAAGTAATCCCATGTCAAAACATTAAACAAGACAATATGACTTGTTGAAGGATAGAATACCTATAAGTCGATTCGGAAATCCAAATGATCAAAATATTATTGTCAGTGAGTAGACATTGCATTGCCTTATTATTCAACAATCTACAGTGCCCTTTTTCAAAAAAAATTTAAAAGCTTAGTTATATATCATTAAGAATATAGATATGCTACATTCGGTACCATAAGAAAATGACAACAAACATCCAATATAATATATCACATTTTCTCATCCATAATCATAATTTTGCATTGGGTCTTGTTGTATTTGTACCCCTATAAACTAACATATTTGTATGTATACTCCTAACTCTTACTTTTTGTTATAGATATCTCTTATATCCCCTAAAAGCTTGTGGTTACATCTTTCTCATGAAAATGCCGTCAATTATGATTAAATATATTAAAAAGATTTGAGTTACGTCCTTAAATTTATGAGTTTTACATACATATCCCTAAATTGACCACAATTGACATATTTTTTCTGACAAATTCGGTTATTTATGGTATTTTAACAAAAGGATATAATCGACCTTTCTGGAATTCAAAATTAATTGGACTTAAGTCTCACCTGAAAAGAAATATAGAAGTTTAAAAGCTAATTTTTAGAAGCATCTTTCAGGCCTTCAATGAGATATGTTCTATGCGATTGTACGCAATAGTGGTTGACTCAAAACCAAGCCCACGTTAAGACATTAAGCGGGACACAGCATGACTTGTTGAAGGCTAGAATACTTACGAGTCGACTTAAAAATTCAAATAATTGAAATATTATTGTCAGTGAGTAGATCTTGCATTATCTTGTCATCCCACAATCTAGGGTGTCCTTTTGCAAAAGAGTTTTAAAAGTTTAGTTGTATATCATTAAGGCTAAATATATGCTACAATCGATAGCATAAAAAAAGGATAACTAACATCTAATATAATACATTATCTTTTGACATCTATAATCATAATTTAGCATCGGGTTTTGTTGTATTTGTATCTCCGTAAACTAACATATTTGTACGGATACCCCTAACTCCCACTTATTGTTATAGATATTCCTGACATCTTCGGAATAGCATGACTTGTTGAAGGCTAGAATATCTACAAGTCTACTCGAAAATCCAAATAATCGAAATATTATTGTCAGTGAGTAGACGTTGCATTATCTTATTATCCGACAATTTAAGGTGTCTTTTTTCAAAAGATTTTTAAAGGTTTAGTTGTATATCATTAAAGCTAAAGATATGTTATATTAGATGGCATAAGAAAAAGACAATTAACATCTAATATAATACATCACCTTTTGGCATCCTCAATCATAATTTTGCATTAGGTTTTGTTGTATTTGTACCTCTATAAACTAACATATTTGTATGTATACTCCTAACTCTCACTTTTTGTTATAGATATCCCTAACATCCTCCGAAAACTTTCGATTATACCTTCTCATGAAAATGCCATTAGTTATGCTTGAATATACTAAAAACATTTGAGGTACGTCCCTAAATTTATGAATGTGCTACATACATACCCCTTAATTGACCATAATTGACAGAATTTTTCTGACATATTCGATTATTTATGATATTTTGACTAAAGGATATAAATGGGATCTTTTTGGAATGCGGACTTAATTGGCCTTTAGTTCCACCTGAAAAGAAATATAAAAATTTAAGAACTAATTTTTAGAAGACCTCTTTCAGGTTTTCAATGATATTTGTTCTATGTGATTGTACGCAACAGTGGTTGACCTAAAAGCAAGATCATTTCAACACATTAAGCGGAACGGTATGACTTGTTGAAAGCTAGAATACTTACATGTTGACTCGAAAATTAAAATATTCGAAATATTATTGTCAGTGAGCAGATGTTACATTGCCTTATTATCTGACAATCTAAGAGTCATTATTCAAAAGATTTTTAAAGGTTTAGTTGTATATCATTAAAGCTAAAGATATGTTATATTAGATGGCATAAGAAAAAGACAATTAACATCTAATATAATACATCACCTTTTGGCATCCTCAATCATAATTTTGCATTGGATTTTGTTGTATTTGTATCTCTGTAAACTAACATATTTGTATATATACTCCTAACTCCCACTTTTTGTTATAGATATCCCTAATATTCTTTGAAAACTTGCGGTTATACCTTTCTCATGAAAATGCCATTAGTTCTGATTGAATATACTAAAAATATTTGAGGTATGTCCCTAAATTTATAAGTGTGCTACATACATACTCCTGAATTGACTATAATTGACAGAATTTTTCTGACATATTCGGTTATTTATGATATTTTGACTAAAGGATATAAATGGGACCTTTCTGGAATGCGGACTTAATTGGCCTTTAGTTCCACCTGAAAAGAAATATAAAAATTTAAGAGCTAATTTTTAGAAGATCTCTTTCAAGTCTTCAATGAGATTTGTTATATGTAATTGTACGCAACAGTGGTTGACCTAAAAGCAAGCCCATTTCAACACATTAAGCGGAACGGTATGACTTGTTGAAGGCTAAAATATCTACAAGTCGACTCGAAAATCTAAATAATTAAAATATTATTGTCAGTGAGTAGTCGTTGTATTGCCTCATTATCCGACAATGTAAGGTGTCCTTTTTCAAAAGATTTTTAAAGGTTTAGTGGTATATCATTAAGGCTAAAGATATGGTACATTCGATAGCATAAAAAAATGACAGCCAACATCCAATATAATATATTACCTTTTGACATCCATATTCATAATTTTGTAGTGAGTTTTGTTGTATTTGTACCTCTTTAAACTAACATATTTATATGTATACCCCTAACTCTCACTTATTGTTATAGGTATCCCTGACATCTTATGAAAGCTTGCGGTTATACCTTTCTCATAAAATGCTGTCAATTCTGATTGAATATATTAAAAGGATTTGAGGTAAGCCCCTAAATTTATGTGAGTTTTACATACATACCCCTAAATTAACCACATTTGACAGAATTTTTCTGGCATATTCGATTATTCATGGTATTTTGACAAAAGGATATAAATGCGATCTTTCTGGAGTGCGGACTTGATTGACCTTTAGTCTCACCTGAAAAGAAACATAAAAGTTTAAGAACTAATTTTTAGAAGACCTCTTTCAGGTTTTTAATGAAATATGTTCCATGCGATTGTACGCAACAATGGTTGACCTAAAAGCAAGCTCATGTCAACGCACTAAGTAGAACATCATCACTTGTTGAAGGCTAGAATACTTACGAGTCGACTCAGAAATCCAAATAATCAAAATATTATTGACCGTCAGTAAACATTGCATTGTCTTGTTATCCGACAATCTAAGGTGCTCTTTTTCAAAAGATTTTTAAAGGTTTAGTTTTATATAATTAAGGCTAAAGATATGCTACATTCGATAGTATAAATAAAGGACAACCAACATCTAATATAATACATCACCTTTTGACATCCACAACGATAATTTTGCATTGGGTTTTCTTGTATTTGTACCTCTATAAACTAACATATTTGTATGTATATCTCTAACTCCCACTTATTGTTATAGATATCCCTAACATCCTCTATAAGTTTGCGGTTATCTTTTTCTCATGAAAATGCCGTCAATTCTGATTGAATATACTAAAAAGATTTGAGATACCCCCCTAAATTTATGAAAGTTTTACATACGTACTGCTGAATTGACCATAATTGACAGAATTTTTCTGGCTTATTTGATTATTTATGGTATTTTAACAAAAGGATATAAATGTGATGCGGATTTAATTGGCCTTTAGTCCCACCTAAAAAGAAATATAAATGTTTAAGAGTTAATTTTTAGAAGACCTCTTTCAGGTCTTCAATGAGATCTGTTTTATACGATTATACGCAACAGTGATTGATGTAAAAGCATGCCCACGCAACACATTAAGTGAAATAACATGACTTGTTAAAGGTTAGAATACTTACAAGTCGACTCGAAAATCCAAATAATTGAAATATTATTGCCAATGAGTAGATGTTGCATTACCTTATTATCCGACAATTTAAGGTGCCTTTTTTCAAAAGATTTTTAAAGATTTAGTTGTATATCATTAAAGCTAAAGATATGTTACATTCGATAGCATAAGAAAATGACAGTCAACATCCAATATAATACATTACCTTTTGACATCCTCAATCATAATTTTGTATTGGGTTTTCTTGTATTTGTATCTCTGTAAACTAACATATTTGTATGTATACCCCTAACTTCCACTTTTTATTATAGATATCCCTAACATTTTTTGAAAGCTTGCAGTTATACCTTTCTCATGAAAATGTCATTAGTTCTAATTAAATATACTAAAAAGATTTGAGGTATGTCCCTAATGAGAGTTTTACATACATATCCCTGAATTGACCATAATTGACAGAATTTTTCTGAAATATTCAATTATTTATGGTATTTTGACAAAAAGATATAAATCCAACCTTTTTGAAGATGTTAAAGATATTTATAACAATACGTGGAAATCAGAAGTATACAAACTACAGTGGACATGCTCAAATTTGTATTTTAGCATTGTGAACCCAAAAACTAGAGGATTTAAAACTAAAACATACATCAGTCGGTCAGTCATTCTGATCAGCAAAGCATTGCCTCATAATTCAGCTGGTATAAATGTAAACAACGCTTTTTCACTAATTGCATCATAATAAGCAATAGCTGCCTATCAATCTGAGTGGCTCGTTATTTTGGCAGCATCAAACCAACATGATCGTAACTCAAAAGTTCTTAGCTACAAACTTATTTAGGATTAATAGCAACCAAAACATAGAGGGGTAAATTTCAAATATAGCGAATGACTTCACAAATTCGAACATATCTGTGAAGAAAACTCAATTTTGATGAATTGCTCACAGAGGCATAGGCTTCGAGAGGAGAAAAGTTGTATTGATAAGGGAAAAAGAAGAACAAGTGTAGAGAGGCAATTCATCACGTGAACGGTGGGCATAAAGCCACATAACTGTTGTACGATGAATAAGTTTAGAATTATTCTAGCAAAATGTCATCCATCGACCGAAGGATACAAGAAACAAAATGGTATTATTATTACAAGCCTGGTGACAGGCTCTCCTGTGAAAATTTAAGTAAACCATGGCAACGCAGCTCGGGGGCCAAAGCACTCAAACAGGTATAAACATCTACCAAAATATTTCATAAAAAGGAATCCATAGTGACAAATGTCTGAAATCATAAAATGATGAAGTAACATCACATGGAATACGATGAAGTATAGATTAATGTGGCTAAGAACTATTCGAATTTTTTTTTTCTGATTAAGTGTTGGTATGAACAATTTGTCAAAGTTAACGGCAATGCCTTTTCGCATTTTGAATTGGTCAATAGAGCCCAACAAATACAGGGTTCTAATAGACTCTAAAAATCCCGTCAAGAGCAAAAAACCATCTCAGTACTTTCCATTCGATCAGCACCAAAAAGGGACAACTTATCATGATACACATCCACATGACCATATGCGTCTGCTCCAGGAGGGCACTCCAAAGCAGCCTCAAGAACACGATGGTGAACTCCAAAGGAGTCGATTGAGTATCCTCCTTTGTGATCATGTCCGGCAAGGCAAGCCTTCACGCACTTGTATTTGTGAATTATGTCCATTACTTCATCACAATTCCACAAGAGTGCTTCTGGAGCTGCTGCTCCAGGATGTAATGGAAGATGACAACATATGATGACCTTCTGATCATTCTTTGTTGAATCCTGGAGGATATCATCAAGCCACTTCACTTGTTCTTTTCCAACAGCTCCATTGAACATAAGAAACCTTCTGTCGAGGCCCACCAATCCGTTAGGACTATTTTTATCAACATTTGGATTTTTCTCTTTCAGGACCTTCCTAGCTGCCAAGGTATTTGGATGATCCTGTGGCCAACCAATGGCACTGATATCATACGCATCAAGAACAACAATTCTATACTCAGGGGATGGAGAAAAGTCATAGTATGCACAATCATTCACTGAGGGCATCTTGAGCAAGTTAATTAAACTACTGCGAGGAAGGTTGTAAAGACAATGATTTCCAATCATGTGATACACAGGGCCATTAAACGTTTCAAATTCCCTGATAACTCTCTGCACTGCCTGTAGGGAGTCCTCTTTTGGACAGAATCCATCAACTATGTCCCCAAAGTTAACCGAAAACTTAAGATTATTTTGATCATTCCATTTCCTGACGGCCCTTTGCAGAACTAAAATACTATGTCGATAGTAACGGGGGACACCAAGGAATGAATGCCCATCAGGAATATCAGCATACTGGACATCAGATATCACTCCAAAAGAGAAAAGGGGCCCGTTCGCATGTGCCTTTGCTAAACCATTTACGGACGTCATTATGCATGCCAAGGATGCTGCTCAAGTTTCCTGCATAACCAATCAAAATCTGTGAATTAGGAGAAAACAATATGTTATGTACAAAAAAGTAAATATGCCAAAAGTAAAAATGAATGGCCTCCTGAGGAAAGGTAAAATAAAACTCTGCAAAATGTAGAGACTCCTGACGAAAAGGTAAAATAAATCTCTGCTTTCCAGAGCAAAGATACTATACCCCTACCCCTTTCCTTTAGAGCAATTCATGAGTGCAACTGGACTTGGTGACAGCATGGAATGCAGTATCGGCCAATCCCGATCTAGATCGGCCGATTCAGATCGGGATCAGCGAGTCCCGATCTGGCGGAATCGGCCGATCTTGGCCAATTTCAGCCAATTCCGACCGATCCGATCCCAATTTGGATTGGGATCGGTGGGTACCGATTCGGCCTCCCGATCTGTGCCGGAATTCCATGGGTGACAGTGTTGCCCAAACAGCACAGTCAACTAAAGCATAACATTTCAATAATTCAAAACATCTCCGAGCCCCTTTTATTACAAACTCAATTGCAATCCTGATAAATCTTATCCATCAACTGGCATGCCATGCCAAATCCACTTTCTTAGAAAGGAGAATATCTTGGTAATACCATGGTAGGCACTGTTCCCTGATTCATAATGGGGATCGAGCAGATCGGTGGGTGGGTCTGGATCTGCTGATCAGGACCAATCCCAACTAGCCGTTGGGACTCAAGTGGCTGGTTGAAGTAGTCATTGTTCTGGCAATGTCTAGCTGGTCTGCGATGGCTAGTTTCGATTGAGGAATGGCCCGGGACCATAAACAGCTCCATTTGACCATTCCCAACCCCATCTCAATACTTTCTCACTCTCCTCTCCCCCTTAGCACTCTCTTGCTCTTTCTAACACACTCACACACTCTCTTTTTTCCTCTCTTTCACCCTTTCACACTCGAGTTGTTCTTTGGGGGACAGCTCTCTACATCACATATGGTGGTTGGAGTGGCTATTGCACATACTCTTTCTCTCTTACACACTCTCTCTTCCTCTTTTCTCAATATCCCTCAATATCCTTCACTCCTTCTCACTCTCATTCCCTCTCCCTCACTCTCAACTTATGCTCTCATGTTCAACAGTCCATCCTGCTTGACCAAAGAAAGGAAAACCATCATGAGAAGTAAAACTGTCGATTTTTCTGAATCCCAAAAGCATCCCCAAAGAATAAACGAGCTCCAAAGAAGCTGAGACTGTGACAACACACTGGAGAACAAGTCAGAAAGAGATGCCAGCTGCCAAGTGAAATTGCCACTAATATGAGAAGGGCAGTTCACTCAAACAAGAGACTGGATGCATGAAAGCCTAGATGTTTTTTAAAGATGATTGTAATGTAAATAAACATACAATGTTATAATTAGATGGCAAATTTTACATCGTGTATTGTGGAAAATCATTGGATTTGTCTTGCCTCAAACTTGGACTCAATCAGCGCAAGATGTATAACCCTTGTTTGACAGCTTCAAGATTGATAGATCGATAGATGGAACCACCTCAGACTCGTGTTTTTGGCTGGAGTATGTGGCCAATGAGAAACAAAATTGTCTTCCCAGGAAGAAGGATGAGTGTCAAGAACACCTAGAAAAGGACAATTTTTGTCCAATTGGGCAGATTTCTTCATGTAAAGATACCTAGATCTATTATTATATAAGCATGTCATACAAGTGTAATGCAATGCGTTAAAGGTAGCTCACCTCTGAATTTCTTTATAGCATTGCTATTTGTCCAATAAAATTGGTGGTGAAGCATCTACAGACCATCTTTTCTGAAGAAAAAAGGATTTATGCCATCTAAGGTCTTTAAAAGGCAAAGAGAAGGCCCAATTCCTTATTGGCCTCAGCAGGTATCCACAAGTGGATTAGTTTCTTCTTTTTGATGTTTGATATAATTCAACTGACAATTTCATAATGAATATAAAACAAAAATTCACATACCCAATCTTCGTTTTGTTGTTTGAACAGTGAATTATAAGAAGTCCAGGCAGGGGAGGGCATAACACCAAATATTTCAGAAGCATCTAAGAGGTCGATGCAGTAGAACACCTCTCCCATGTTTTTGAAACATACAAGAAATCCTGGAATTATGTACCAAAGTTAAGAACAATGATCATTATCAAGGATCTTAATCCACAATCTAACAGAAAAGAACACCTTGACTTAGAGAATTGCAGTACATACTCTTCTATTCATTTTCTTTTATTTATGTATAAACAATCTTTATCCTAAAAATTCTCCGCAAGAAATGAATCCAATTTAACCCCCATATTGTAGCCTATGAAGGAAACCGATTTATATTTTTTACAAAAAATGAGGAAATCATTGTTAGTTAAGGCCTATTTACTTCAACATATTGTTTGGAATAATCAACCATGAAAAAAAGACTCCATTTTCCCCAAAAAAGAAGAAGAAATAATAGACCTAAAAAATAAAATAGTGGGCCTTTCATTATGTTAAATTGCTATTGCTTGACATAAAACAGATAGAGTATTTGTTTCTGTCTTGTATTGAATCTTTTTTGTGGCTCGGTAGACATTAGATATTTGAGGCCATTACTAAATATTGTTGCATCCTTAATAATGTAGGCTAATGGCAAGACATGAGAAACCTTAGAATTATATACAAAGATTAAAATCTGTAGTTGTATATTAGGTGGGTCCAGCTTAGGACCATTTGCACAAAGGGGGAAAATGTGAAACAGGTGATTGTTGAAGGCAAAAGAAAGACCAAATTTAGCTGTTTGCGATGGTGAAAATTTGGAAAAGGGTTCATGATAGTAGAACATGGATGATTAATCCCATGAAATATGATTCTTTTCTCTATTACTTCTTTCTCCCTTTATTGTGAAGTGAAGAAGATATGTCTATGTGGATAAAGGGAAAAGAAATTAGAAAGATGATTATGAAGCACAGATGAAAAACCCATTCTATCAGTTTGTGGTAGTAATAAATTTGAATAGAGCTCATGGTACTAGAGGCAGGTGAAGGATGCCATGCAATATCACAATTTCCTTGGTTATTTCTTCCTGTTTAATTTAATGAATGCAGTCTCTTCATTTCTGTTAGAAAATAACAATTTGCCGTCTACATGCAAAAACTTGAGCCATATCAAGCCTTTTTAGTCCACAAGTAGAAATATCAGCTTATGGCATGGGGGATATACCTTTAGTAGGTAATTAAATGTTCACACAAATTGATTAGGGTGAGGTATGGTTGACTTGATCAAGGCACTTAGGCAGCAGTCTTTTAAAATAGTGGTGAGTTGGTGATCCCCCTATCAAAAAAGGCAACCTCCAAAAATAATGGCACCCCCCACAGATATCTTTAGATACTTGGTGCAAATTCAAGTTTTTGAGAACAGAGAGGCTGCAGTACATCACATTCTATCATTGTTCCCCTTACTATCCATTGCATACTCTATTTGTTCAGGTCCACATTCAAAAAATAGGTGAACTTAAATAATGGACTCTAGGTCCAATTCAAAATTTAGGTGAAATTGAATATCTAAACAATTACCACAATAGTCTCAAATTCTCAATGCATTCACCTTGTACGTGAATGATAGTTAATAAGCTTAGGTGTTTAATGGATCCCTTGAAATGTTTAAAAACATGTAGGCAGGGTAAAGCAATAGAACCCTTTAGTATCTAGTCAGACTGCTGAAACAGTGTGGCAGGCACCTAGCAATTGAGGCCGTTATCATTGGTCAATTTTTTAATATTTTAAATAATTCTCATATAGGCTTTGACTGCACTTGCATGATAAAGGAGGAACAATTACGACATGTTTCCAGTTTTCAAACATAGAATAAATAAAGTACCCCCAAATTATATGCTAGACATTTTTTAGAACCATACAATAGTTAAGATTAGAAAGCATAGTCAGGTGATTAGTAAAGCTTCTAAAAAATTTGGATTTCTGATGTGACATAAAAATATTTTTGAACTACATATCAAGACTAAGGACTATAATGATGGTATATTAAACGTATCTTCCACTTTATCTACACATGCAGAAAGATATTAAATATATGTATCTGTGTTGTGTGTGTGTCTGACTGTCTATATGTAGACACACACGCATGCACAAAAAACACATACACAAATGAGAAAGCTGATTGTAAAGTGAAAAAGATATGATTTAGTAGTTTGTGCTGGTGGAGATGGGGGATAGAGTACAACAAGCTGGGAAGAAAGATGAAGATCCCATGCAATCTGATGATTTCAACTATTATTTTCCTAACATACAGTAAACATGAAACAACTCATCAGTCTGGAAGGTCAAGTGAGCCTTGAAGGTTAGAGCTTTCATGTGTCTGGTCCTTAATAAGAGAATTCTAGTTTATAGATGATGCTGGTGTAGGGAGGGGATACCATTTGCCCTATATGTGGCCTGGGTACAGAAGATGTGGACCATTGATGGAAACATGTCTTGTAAGTAGAGAAGTTTGGAAGGCTATAGGTAGCTTAGCTGATTTTCAATGCTCATTCAAGACCATTCAGGATATGTGGAAACACACTTCTGAAGATTGAAAACAAAGGTTGGCAAATGCTTAAGATATCAAATTCTTCTAATCATTCCTCACACAATCTACTGGAGTACCTAAAGAGATTGCAATGATTGCATCTTCTGAGCAAGTCTAATTTACATTTGAGAATATTTGTATCAAAACATTCAGCATTGTCCCTTCTTTATAATTAGAGTAGGTACATTCTTAGTATACCATGCAAGGTTGGATAAGGGCCATCAAGATTTTGTAATTGCTAATTCCCTTGTGATGTTTGCTGTTTCCTGAGCTATTGCCCTTGTGGGAGAGGAAACTCCACTACCAATTTGTTTGTACTACCTCTCTTTATTGAAATAAAAACAGTGGTATAGCCACAATTTCTTTGAAAAAAAAAGCTTGATGTTGCTATTAAAATTTGTAGTCCTACTCAACACCTGGAAATATAGGTTCATGTCATGTGATGCATCTTTTAAAACATCCACGTAATTATATGATGGAACAAAATAATTATACAAAATCATTGGAAAGAGTCTGAGGCAATAACATTTGAGGAAGCCAACCTAAGGCATCTAGATGAGCTGCCTAGGCACCTGGGTGGCCAACTTTTAAAACAGTGAAAGCTAGTCAAATGTAACTACTTGCAAATTCAACATACCAGCACTGAAATAAGGGAGATTTGAGCATCAATAATGCTTACAACCTATAGAAAGGATATTAAATACACATTATGTTCAAGTGTGTTGGCTCACATTGTATTGAAGGATAACCTGTTGACTCTTTCATATAAATTGTGCTATTACCCTCATCAATAATATAGAGCATTACACTATTCTCATCTTCACTCATCAGAAGGTAGAACGTTTGCCCTTCCCTCCTATCCTTTGCCCTTCTCTTCATCTTTAAGGGGCACTTCTCTACTGATGAAGGTCTTGAGAACCTTCTGCAACTGTTGCTCCTCCTATTATTGTTACTCTTGGTTTTCCACTTCCCACTTCAACTCTTCTCCCTTTGTGTGTTCTATCCCTCTAATAGTCATAACCATTGGTCAAGTCTAGCTTCTCTCCATTGGCTAAGCCCTCACTTTCTCCTCCTGCCGAGTCAAGTTGCACTCACCCTACCAAGTACACTTTCAGTGCGGTCTGTTGAGTTTACTTCTCCTCAGCATATTGAAGCCAAGTCAAGTCATGTCTGCTTGCCAGCAGTCCCGTTACAAGGTCTACTGCTCGTGACTTGTTTGGCCCTTTAAAGGTTCAGGCCGATGCTCCATCCAGTACTTCTCCACCCTCTCTAGTCCCACTCTATTTTGTGGATCTAGCTTGACACTAACCTGTTTAAAGATCGGTATCTTCCTGATCACTTTGTTTTTGTTATGGCTTCCCATTTCTCCATGGTTTCATACCTTTCTCGCAGTCATTCACGCTTAAGAAGAGCCTTAGACCTGTCACCAAGTACTTTAGTACTCAAGCGGCAGCAAGCTATAGAGGAGTAGCTCCTGACTCCTCAACAAGCTCATACTTGGGGTCTTGTTACACTCCCAACTAGCATTGTGTCTATCAACTACAAGTGGGTTTACAAAATCAAGACTAAGCATGATGATTCTGTTGAGCAGACCAGGGTGTGCGAAGTAGCCTGTAGGTTTAGTCAGGAGTACGACAATGATTATGAGGAGACCGTTGCTCCATTGGCTGCGACAACCTCAACCCACACTTTGTTGTTTTATTGCTCCTACTATTCATGGTTGACCGCTATCAGCTTAATGTTTTTTCTTCATGGTGATCTCTGTTGAAGTTATTGGGCCATCCAACTCAAAACCTTTAGGCATTGAGTGGAGTAGGCACCTTCTATTTAAGTATTGTTTTCTTTTGTCCCTTTTCCGATGTGGGACTATTCTAACAATCTCTTCAAGGAGTTATACATTCAACATCCTTCTACACTCTCTATTCCAACTCAGTACATTTGTCATCTTTATAGAGCCATGTGTATAGGTTCAAGTGGGCACCCTGGACCTGGTTCGAGTAATTTTGCCATCTCATCCTTATCATTGGCTTTGTCCATAGCATACAAAGATAATACTTTCTTTGCTCCTGCTTCTTCACATGGTAAACCCCTTTTTCCCCTCTACATGGACGACATAATCATCATCAAAGGTAATGCATTACCTTAGTTTCCTGCGATGATGACAATGATAATGATAGGGAAAGAAAAAAAAAATTGCAACTTGCAAGTCAATAATTCGTAGTAGTAAGGAATCCAATTAAGCAGGTTTCAGGATGCTAGAGAAGAAGCAATGATTTTATGTTTTTTATTCATTGTGTTGGGGTTAATGCAACCTCTTTCCCTTATCATAACACCAAATCTTCACGAAGGAAATCTTGTTGTGTTATCATGCAGCTTTCCAGTTCTATTTAAAGACGATGTAAATAATGGACACGCAGCTCAGGTAATTGCATTACATGATGGAACAAACCAACTAGATAGAATCATACATCAACAAAGAGAATTTCAGAAGGGATGCGAACTCACGGGCAACCCCAAAGAGTGAACAATATATGAAAGAACCGGGGGAAATTACAACGCCCAGGACCAGGATCACGACCAGGATCTCTCTCTCTCTCTCTCTCTCGGTTGCGTTGGGTGATGGCAGCAGGAGGGAAGGTGTTCCGAATTTGTACGCTCCAATGGCAAGGTCCAACTCCGCTACCGCTTCGCCGGCCTCCCGTACATCGTAAGGCCACAGATCTTAGATGGGGAAACGTGGTTGGCGGATGCGCGACGCGTGGCCGCCGACGCCCTCCGTTCACGCGCCGGGAGAATAACGCGCGAGTCGGGAATCGGGATCGGCTGACACTTCCGCATCCCACTCATCTCCAGCGGGTAGACTCGATGAACAGGTGGTAAGAGTAACTTTGCCCAGATAATCGTTTGACTTGACTTGTTTAATTAAGTTAAATAAATAAATTTAAATAAAAATCTGAATTTAATTTATTAAACTAGTCAAATTTGAACACAGACCAGTGACTCGTTATGTTTGTGAATAAATTCATCTAAGTACTCAATAAGATATCTTTTTAAGTACCCATGAACTTATTCTATTCATGAATAAATTTAGTTAATAAGATATTCGATATCTTATAAAGTTTTTTATTAAATAACTAAGGGCACAAATAACTGAGTATTCATTCCGATCCATTAAATAACTATCAAAAATTAAAATGCAACTCAATATTTTTTTTTTAATTATCCAATCAAAAATTGAACTATATGAATGGACCCTTTAAGTTGCCTCCTCGCCTCCAAATTATATATTAAAAAAAAAAGCACTTTCTGCAATAGCCAAATGGTGCTGAATCATTCTGTAATATACACTCTAATTAGTTCATAAAGGCATGAAGAGATAACTAAGATAATTTTTTAAAAAATGGATGTCATAGCATCTGACAAAATGTGCATCAGATCTTGTGGGAATGACATGCTATAAAAGAATGATATATATTAAGTAGGGACGATATTGACACGATGATCCATATTACGTAAAAATTATATGTACTATATATGATCTATGTTCAGTATACGTCCTCATATACATCTCTACATGAACATGGCATATACTGCTAGCGATGATATATACTATGCAGGAATTATAAATCACATGTCATAATATTTGTTCCCTACTTAATATATATCATTCTTATGCAATATATGTCACGCCTACATGTATCATCTTTACATACAATATATTATTCCTACATAATGTGTATCATACCTTGTAGTATATGCCATCTCTACAGAGGGATAATATATGCTATGTAGAAAGAGCATATACTAGGCATGAATGACATATAGTGTATGTCTCTACATAGCCTATATCATCCTTGCTAGTATATGTTGTCCCCGTGAAATACGGCGCATATTTAATACTTGTTAGATACAATAATTTTATATATGTGAAAAGTTGTTCCAACTATCTTTTTATGTCTATGTGGATCAAGAAGAGTATGTATTATAAAATGACTTAGCATTATTACGTTGCCCCCTAGTAAGTATTACTTCTTTTCTTTTTTTAGAATAACTTGCCACCCCAGTAGTTGATTTTACACTGACTGCCGGTGTTTCTAAAATAAATAAAAAATTGAATTGTTTTAAGTGGGTCTCATTATACCTATATGTCTATACAATCTGATCTTAGATGAGATGAACAAAAAAAATTCTAAAAATCAGCAACCGAGTCCTAACTATTTTTATTGTTCATTGGAGCTTAATTTTGAATTTTTAGATTTTTTGTTGGATTGTCCAGTTGGAGATTAGATTATACCAACATGTAAATCAGGTTGAATTTTTTTTTTTTTTTTAAGTTTTAAAGACACCGGCGGCAAGTATTCTCTTTTTTTAAAAAAAATCCGGTGGCCCAGTAATTTGTCGGGCCCGAATGAGGTTGGCTTTGTCCGGTTTGCCGCATGGAATCCGGGCTGGTCCGGCCTGTTAAACAGACAGTCGTGGGCATTCCGCCGCCGGTTCAACCGGGAAAGCAAAAGCGCGGCGGCACCCTCGTCATCGACCGGGCGACGGAGGCGTCGCGGGGAGTAGGATGGCGGGTAGAGACGGCGGCAAGGTTGCGGGGGACGCGGAGGGGAATGAGGGGAAGTACCTGCTGGGCGCGCCGACGTTCGAGGAGATGGGGAACGGCCGGCTCAGGTGCGTGGAGACGGGGCACGAGCTGCCGTCCAGGGACATGGCCGACAGCTACGGCCGGAGCAAGGGCTGCCGCCTCGCCCTCATCGACGCCGCCCTCGCCCGCAAGAGCCCTCCTCTCAACATGTTCAAGCCCGACCCCCTCTCCAAGTGATAAAATAGCTCTCTCTCTCTCTCTCTCTCTCTCTCTCTCTCTGTGTAGACTAGATTCTATCTCAAAACTCTTGTCTTTCTCTCTCTTTCTTGTTCCTATATCTGGTTGGCAGTGTGTTCCTATATCTAATTCCATGTAACTTGCTGAATCATGTTTTACTGCTGCTGTTGGAAAAGAGGTAGCCGATTATATGTCTTCTCGAGCATTTAAATTCGTTTGATCCTTTCTAAGTGTTCTTTATTGTGCACATGTAGGTCAAAGCTAATATGCAAGCTGACTGGAGACACAATCAATAAATCTGAGGAACACATTTGGAAGCATATAACAGGGAAGAGGTTCCAGAACAAATTGAGTATGCGGATTTTTTAAACCTCTCTGTGCATTTCATTGGTGGAATCGCCTTCTTTTTTCCAAACTGTGAACGGATTAACATCACTGATCATCTTTGGACGATTCATCTATTATCTCGGTGACTTGGAAACTGTCAAGAGTCTCTGGAGCATATTCTCCATCTACCCATCTGAAGTTGTGATGTCTAGCTTAGGAATGCTGATTTGTCAAAGATTCTCGTATCTTGTAAACATCAGGGGGGCGGATTCCTTACAAAAAGTATTTAGTATTTAGCTAGATAATGAAAGCTTGTGGTTCCATGAGTGCACACTCCTATTCAAATAATATTCAATATTTTCTGAAGATGATGTTTCTTAACAGTTGTTTTGTGACAGAACAAAAGGAGGCAGAAATGGAAGCAGAAGTGCCAGCCTCAAATGGAGCTGTAGTAAAGAATGCCAAAAGAGGTAAACGACTTACAACCTGTTCAGTCCAACATTTTATATTTTGATCATTGATAAACTTTTATCTTGGTGAAGTTTGTGCCATCACCATAAATATTTATTAATGTATTAACCTCAATGTAGATGAAAAGAAGGCTGGCAAAGTGCCAAAAGATGTACATCCAGAAAAGAAATCTAAGCAAGTGGACGTACCATCGAAGTTGAAAAAAACAATCATAAAAGAAAACCAAGCAGAACATAATAGTGAAAATGGTCCTACGCCAAGCAAACTCATAACTGGGAGCAGTGATTCAGAAGAACCTGACTTCTGGGTCCCACCGATAGGAAGTCGATGGGATTTTGATAATGGAAAGAACCGCTGGGAAGCTTCCTTGGATTCAAGTCCTGAAAAAGATGAAGATGTCTGCAAAGGTAATGTAAACAATGCCCTCAAAGTATGAGTAATAAAAATCATTTTTCCCTTGCCTGTGGAGCCTTCTTACATATTGCCTATGATCCTATGTATGACTTAAGTATTTTAAGTAACGTGAAAATTCATAGATCCTTGGTATCATTTGTATCTCCATGATTCACCACATTATTGAAAAGTTCTTGCTTTAAATAGTGAATGATTTTTGCTAATATTACATTACCAAATTATTTGTGATGTAATGATGTTCATTGAGTTGTGTGAATAGGTTGTCATTAGCAGACATTGTCCCTTGTCTTTCTTTGTCATTGGCAGACATTGTCTGTTGTCTTTCTTTTATATTATTACTCCTTTATCATGACTAGTCTTTTCTATATCTCGACCTTCTCATAAGGTACTTCAGGGGCCAATTTAATGTTGAATTTATGGGTTCTCACCTTTGTCAAATGGTATTATTTCTATTAATTCTCTGGTTTTCTTCCGTGGAAGCACTGAATCTATCGTTCGGTTTCTGAATATAACACCACAGATTATGCATTTGCTCAATATTTTCTTCATTTTGGACTTTCGTCTTTTGAAGATGCTAAAGGATATGGATATGCAAAAAGTTTTAACTGGAACTGTGTTGAATTTCTTATTTGAACTGTAGTCTTGCTTGCAGGTATACATGCAATTGATGGCATCCGTACGTTACTACCTGGTAGAAAATTGTTGTTTCATCATAGTAGTCGGTCAACTTTGATATACAAAAGGAGAGCATTGGATGGTGGCATAGATTGCATGGTTTGATGGCATTGGTGCATTTAGCGTTTTGCCACACAATGAAGTGGTGGAGGCTGGAAAGAGTGATTGTCAGTTGATCAACAAAAGTCACATGCTGCAGAAAACCAATTTCATTTTATGCCTAATTGATCTAATACATTGGCAATATTCTTACTTAAGCAAGCAAAGAGTAGTTTTGGGAAAAAGAACAGGAACCTGCTTATGATTTTTATTGATATGGAAAAGGCGTATGATGGAACACCAAGAGATGTTATGTGGTGGGCTCTAAGAAAGAAATGGTTATCTAAGACATATATGCAAATGTTAAAGGACATGTATGATAGGGTGAAAGATGATAACTGTGTTGTGTGACTACCTAGTTTCTGTTGTGATCTCCATTGAGGATCATCCTGAGTCTTTACCTTCTTGCTTACAGATGTCTTGACAAAATATATAGAGGTATGTGTTCCTTTGATATTCTGATTTGGTGATGGCATTGTTTTTGTAGATAAGACTGGAATAGGATGAACAACAAGATTATTGGAAAAGGCATTTGAAGGAGAGGAGATGAAGATACATCATAAAGTTACTTGGAAAGCAAACTCGATACAGAAAATTCTGAGAATGAAGTGATACTCATTATGGGCGACCATGCGATTCTGGCAGTTGCAATTCTGGTACTTGGGGATGCATCGTGCAATGTATTGAGAGTACACGTACAAAGTTGGTTGGACATAGTAAAAAAGGGCTCCATCTTCCTAGGTTTAACAACAAATTTGCCATTGAAAAGATTAAAGTGGTGGGACAGGTTTCATTTAGCCAACCAAATCTATTTTAAGGCTCTGATGATGATTTGTGACCCATAGATCTCAATGTCTAGCCAATCTCTTCCATGAAACTGCTTAGTTTCCAATAAAGAATAGTTATCTCTATGTATACTAATTCCTACCTGAGTACTGAAAAGATCTTGCAGATCTATGAGGTCACCACCTACCGAAAGTCTGGCATTAACTGCATAGAAACCCCTAATAGGAATTCAGTTGTGAAAAACCCTTCTATTGAAGGCAGTTGTGTGTGTGTATGCTCCTAGATATTAAAACATCTATATCTGCCCTCCTCATAAGCTGGGCTTTAAGTATAAGGTGTAACCATGATTATATTCCCCTTTCAGTGAACGGGTGAAGAGAGTTCTTCAGAGACAACAAGCCATTTGACCATTAATCACAGGATCAAATACCCTCAAAATATTCATATGGAATGCAATACTACTTCAGGGGGGCATATGTATAAATTTGCGTAAGGAGGTATATTCAATTGTATTTTTTTGGCAATTGAATTTCCAATGAGGGATTTGGGCAGTTTACACAAAATTCTCTATGGTTCTCTTTACTGGTGTTATCTTGTAGAAGCCTATTGAAAGTAGACTGTCTTCTTTAATTTCTTTTTGTAATTTTTCAATCCGCTGCTCTTTTAGCAGTTGTAACATACACCACAAACAGACTCTCTTCTATACTTTCTCAATCTGCTGCTCTTTTAGCAGTTGTAACTTGTAACCCACACCAAAAAAGACTACCTTTTTTTTGGTTGAGACGGGACGGTACCTGCGGGAAGTCCCATCAGGGGCTGAGGACAGCTTTGGGGCAGACACTCAAGTGTAGGACCAAGCCTGCACAGAGGCTGGGGGCAACTCCCATGCTAGACACCTAAGTATACTGGGTAAACCGTTCAGCGCATGCGGGGGGGGGGGGGGGGGGGGGGGGGGGGGGAGGAGAGACAGCACACTGGGTCACTACTCCGGGTAAGCCAGGGCTCAAACACGTGACCTGCGGGAATTTTAACCTGCCGAAGGCCAGGGCCTTACCACTGCACTACTCACCCCCCCCCCCCCCCCCCCCCCCCCCCACAAACAGACTCCGTTATCATATTCCTTGGATGGTTTGTCTATTCCTAGCTGTTGAAGGTTTTTTCTCCCTGTGCATTCTCATTGCCTTTGATTTGGATATTCCCTTTGTTTCAATTACTTTGGGGGGGAAAAACTGTTCAATGGACATGGTTGCTGTTTGTGAAAGCTTTCTTGACCCACATTAAATATATTGATGAACCATGATAGAAGTCATTAGCAAATTAGACATATAAGGTTAGACTAAGCAAAGCGATATTTTGGCTTCTCAAAATAAGATGTGAGTGCAGCAGATAGGAAAAAAGTGGAGAAATTAGAACAGTGCATTTCAATTGAAAGCTAGGTGCATTTCTGTTGAGATAGAAGCTTGGATAGATTACATTTGCACAGCAGCTGTGATGTGAGGTCTTCTTGTCATCTTTGAATATTTTGATCAATGCAGCTCTTGCTATCTTCTCAACATGCTTCCCTTTTGTTCGTTATTGGTCATTAGCAGAGGAAAGCCAAGAATGCAGTTCCAAAATCTTTTCCAATTTATTCAGTTTCACTCAATTATGTGGATCTAAACTTTTCACTCAATTATGTGGATCTAAACTTTCTAAGTCTCCACAGTTCTCATCAATATCCTACCTTAAGCAGTTTCCTAACCTTTTGAATCTACAAAGATTTCTCTTTTACCTTTTGTCTTTCTTAACCTGGATATGCCATAGGATTTGTTACAATAGTGTTGACTTGGAGATTGTTTTACACCTGAATTATTTTTCTTTTTCACTGAATGAAGCAGATGCTGAAGATGATGCTGGCACAAGGGATCTTTCCTCTCGGTATGGCATATTGTAAAAATTTCCTTCCTGACGTCCACTTTCCATTTGCTTGTTATTTAGACCGCTGATGTTGGCTATTTCGTTGATTGTCAGAACAAAGCGTATGTCCATAGCTGTTGGCCCAAGCAGCTTTGCCTCAAGAAAGAAGAAAAGTAAGAAAAATCCTGCAGACTAAGAATAGAAGATCTATAAAAACTTAATCTAAGAAATATGTTCCTTCATGTGTAAGCTAATCAAATCAGTCTATGGCTGAGCAGTTCCAGGTTTACCGAGGCTTTCTATTGGAAACTTTTCTGCTCAAGTATTCATTTAGCTTTTGTGCCAACTAATTTTGACATTGCAGTTTTGTGGTAGTACCCGGATTCGAAGGGGAGAGGGTCAATCTGAATTAGTTGTGTTCATGTTTTCTTCTTAGACATTTGCCTCAAAGAAATGGAACTGCAAAACAAAAATCAGTACGGACCTGTATGTTTAACAGGGTTTACTCATATTTGTTTGCTGAGTATTCTCCTACATGATTTATCCCTACTGCAGTGTGAAGAAGAATTGAGATGACAACCTGTTCCTGCTGAAGGAAACTGGGAGTCAAAAGTTAGAACAGTAAACAGGGTTCACTTATATTTGTTTGTTATATGAATCTACAAGATCTATCCGTGCTGCAGTTTGGAAATCACTGAGAGTAATGAGATCACAATATGTTGCTGCTATTATATTCGACTTTTTTTTTAATTTTTTTTGGTTGCCGCATGATAGAAATAGGGATTTCTTTCAGCGGCAGCAAGTGCTAGGCTGTACGAATCTTCGTGCTATATGCGGGGTTGGGAGCTACAGCCTACAGCTCTTGTCAAGTACTTAGAATCTTTTCTACCGCAGTCTTTTCAATAGAAATGTATGAATGACTATAAAAGCAAATTATGAGTGAATTATACTAGAAATCTAATGTTAATAAAATCTATAATAAAAATAAACATAACTGAAAAAATAAGCAATAGATAGTATATGAAGTTTGAAGTCTTTTCCTTTCGATGACAGCAGGGAACTAGCAATCGTGGCTAATGCCCTTACCTTTTGGAATATGTTAGTATTTGTTTTAATTTCAATATTGTGAGGTCTATAATGTTAATATTAATATTGATATTAGAGAGACACAAAAGAGAGTGACCCAAGAAGAGAGAGGTGTGGGGCAACGAGAGGAGAGTTTTCAATACACCAACTCCCCCCATTAATCATGTACTCTTTAATTTCCCTTAGTTAACCGGCTTACTTGAAAAAAGTTATATGGTAGTAGGAAGATTACAATTCTTGCAGGTGAAGAACTAGCGTTCGTGCGAACACGCCATATCAACCGCATTAAATATGAGGAAAATTGTATCTTTTTAACTTCGCCAACTAATAAGGCATGTCCTTTGACGCCACTATCAAGCAAGAACTTGAATCGACATTCAGTGAACGTTCGTTTCAAATCATCTACCCAAGCGTCGTACAGTTGATTGGCACAGCTACCACATATGAATGCAAACTGCAGGATAATCGATTAAACATACCTACTGTAAGATTCTTTGAACCAAGTTGCAAGATTCACTCCTTGTTACTTGTGGACGAGTCAACCTCTTCATTATCTATTAACAATCTATCCTTGATGCTTTGTCCAAACAGTGCAATGCGAGTGCATCAACTGGAGAAGGGCAAGAACCATCCTTTGTACATCATGTGTACTCGCTTCCTTTATTTTTTGTTAATAACCAAGCGGACAAATGCTAGTATGACACGTATTCAAGACACATCATAGGAAGTCCCCCATCAACCTAAAACTGACCCATCCCGATGAAGAATCAAAAGATTTGACAAAATTTTGCGAGCAGATGCATGCCTGATGTCGTATCTCTAAAAGTCCCATGTATTTGAAACATATTTATCAAAATTTGTAGCAACATTTTTTTTTCCTAATAAAACAAAACTAATGACAAAAGGTGCCAAAATATTCGCTTAATAGGCAAGTATGCATTCGGTGTTATCCAAAATCAAGCATGTGTTATCTGTCATGGAAATAATAATACCAGATGAATTCAATAACCAACATAATTTGACGCTCATCCAACAAGATGAATGAGAATTAATCGATATAATTTGATGCTCGTCCAACAAGATGAATGAGAATTAATCAATATAATTTGATGCTCGTCCAACAAGATGAATGAGAATTAACGGCTGCCATAGTACTAGGATATGGAGGAGCTATGAATACACTTGTCTACTGTGAGATTCCATAGAAGTACATCATCTCTAGGGGGCAATACGAGCTCTGAAATGAAGGCCGAGCATTACTTCAGAAAAAACAATAATGGCAGCCAACCCAGTAGACTCACCGCAATCTGGGTCCTGGGGAAGCCGCACAGACAAAAAGGACGGACCCTGACACCTGAATTAGGATGATCACCAAGATGACTGGAGGTTATGGAGGCTTATAGAGCAAAATTCCTGAGTAGCTCACAAGGCAACACTGTTGAATGTCTTCTTCAGAAGCTACTTCATATTTAAATGGAAATAAGGGGGCAACTGGTAAACCAAGTATAAATGGTCGCATCTAATTCCAATATAACAATATATATTCCCATCGCATTCCTGTATAGAGAGTAGTGTTTTCCCCTGGGACCATTTAGACACGAGGTCATCAGCGTCGCAACCATACCAAGGTACTGCTAGGCCATTGTTATGCCGGTTCGAGTATTTGATGAACCAGCCTGTCTGGCAGCTCTCCACTAGCCTGAAATAGAATAGATGTAAGCTGAATAAGCCAGAACTCATAAGCACCATCATGTCTCATAGCAATAGGAAGTATTCTTTTTAGGTGATCGCCACACAGTTTCAACATACCTGGGTAACGATAGAAGCAATTCCTTTTCTTTTATTTATTTATTTATTTTAGTTGGGGGGGTATGGTGGTGGTTAGGGGGGATGAGCGGTCGGAGACATAAAAAAAGAGTGGATGCTGCTGCAATCAGAGAGGTAACTAGTTTTAGTGGTATAATTATGTACTCAATACCAAGTAATCATGTTAAGCCTTCTTGCTCAGCCCATTAAATGCAGCTCACACTGTACAGAGAGCAACCAGTCGAGCCTTATAGCTAAGTTTTGGGGTTCTACTTTCCGACCTTCCAAAAAATTCGGTGTATCCAGAATGAAGCTTTAAAGGTTTACATTGTTAAATTTGTGATTAACATGTCATCTGTGTCCATATCCTAGTGTTGAATTTGTGATTAATATGCCATTTGCTCCATGTCCAATTAACAGAACAGTGGGGCAGGAAAAACAGATACAACTGGTGAGTCACAAAAGTCCTATGGCGGTCTTGTTACCTTCAAGAACAAAAACATATGTGGTTCAACAGAGCCTGCTATAAATAATTAACTTTACAACTAACGAGTGAGCTAACTGCCTAACACACACAAAAAAAGAGCAAAAACAAACTCTTTATAATTGATGCAAAAAATAATGAAAATTTTCATGGTGGGTCAAAATCTTTGTTGCTGGTCACAACTGATGCCATATGACCAACACAATTATAATATTTCATAGTTCATATGATATATAATTACCCCACATTCCAGAATGCCCAAAGGCTGCTAATAGATACAGAGTAATGTGTGGTTCCTTCTCATGGAGTACAAACAAAAATAAGAACACAGACAGGACGAGCAGAAGCCAAGATTTTCACACATCTGGAGCATAGAAAGATCCCAGATCTGGGCATGAGACAAATATCTCATGATTTCTTCTCATGTTGATGAATGGCCAGCGATGCTTTTTCTACAAGCAAAATGGTGCAAAGATCTCCCAGTTCTAGCATTCTATATATGTTCCAAAATTGTGTAAACAACAAAGCATTTGATGATTGACATGTGATTTCAAAGCAGAAGTAACCTTTCTTTGATTGTGCCATTGTTTTTCAAACAATAGGAAATGTTGATATTTTGGCATAAATGAAAATTGATCTCAAGATGGCAACTTTTGCTTAATGTCAGCTGTTTTCTCAATCAATGTACATGAGGCAGTTCAGAGACAAAAGTATCTTCGACCTACATTTGGGAACAAGAGAGAGGGTTGTTGAGATTTCATGACCCCCCCCCCCCCCCCCCCCCCCACACACACACACACACAAAAGAAAAAAAGAAATAAAATCCAATCCTACATGGGGCAGAGATGGAGAATTTTCTGTTATCAACTCCAGCCACTTGGAGGGAAGGGCGGATGTAGACTATACTACTGCTTAGAACACTTGCTCTGTTGTCCAATTGAAGAAGAAGAGACAGAAGGTGTGACGAGGAAAGTGGGTGCCCCGTCATTTTAGAGGTATGGATTTTGCAAGGATCATTTTGTTTTGGGGGTGGGGGGAGTTACCATTAGCCCAAACTCAGACCAGTCCTGAATCTCCTGATCTAGTGAAGCAGCATCCGACTTACAGAGGTTTGGAGATTTCACGGTGTTGATCACTGTGATTTTTTGTGATTGTTTAATCCTTGCAAAAGATTTAGGTCCTTCAAGCTTAGGGATCAACACTTCAAAGTTTAAATGGGAAACTTGAATTGGCACATGCTAATTGAGTGGGAAACTAGTCTGCTGAGTCAGCAGGTTTTCAAGTTGGCATCCAACACCAAGCTTATGAATATTGGCTCCAACACTAATAACAGTTAGATTAGGACATTTGCAATTAACAGGTAGGCATGATCCAGATATCTTGCGTCTCAATTGATGGATGCCAATTTCAATTAGGATCGTGGACACTGATAAGATATTATCAAGAATTAAGTGGAGATGTTGTTCAACTATTGCCGTAGGGTGGCTCCAAAAGGTGTTCGGGCAACAAAACCAACTGAAATTGAATCTCAATGAAACGATGAGGAAGGTGAACATGGAGCCAAAAAAAAAGGCCCTTCTGAACTCAGACAGAGTGCAGTTCATGGCCAGAGCCAGGTCTTAACAAGAATGAGGGACCAATTGCCACTGGTTTTACATGATGCCATAAAAATTGTATCTATATAGAGATACTATGATTGTTTCAAAATTCAATGTACACATGGTAAATGTACACTCATACACACAAATGTTTCAGTCCTAGTTGGGTTGTTTTGTGGGTGTATTGGGGGGGGGGGGGGGGGGGGGGGGGGGGGGGGGGGGGGGGGAGGGGAGGGGTTGGTGTTTAAAGATGCTCTTCGCGAACTTACCTGAAAGTGTCTCATGTGCAAGATTGGCTCACATCCAACCTCCGCAACTGATCTTCCTAAAGGTGTTTTTGAGCTAAATCTTTTTGCTTGGTACGCCCAAAGAGAACCTTCTCTGTCGGGAAGCTGATGACAAACTTTCAATAATGACCTGAGAGAATTCATCTGGAAACATACAAAGATACAATTAGATAAAATGGACTTCTTTTTAGGCCTTGTAGGGAACAAAAGCAAGTTTCTAAAGAAATAAAGTGCTCAAACATTGTATTGATGGAGTGAAAGCTGCAACAGCTGGCAATACAAACTCATATACATTAATATACAGAAATACTAATAGAATCATGAAGAAATAAATGACAGAAACGTCAGCCCACACTGAATCATTCTGGTAGGTTTTATCTGAAGACAAAACAGAGACTGAAATGTATGATCATGTTAGAATCCTTTGCTACTGAATAAAGTTGATGTAGATGAAAATGGCAAATAGGATGATGATACACTCAACTAACTTTAATACATTCTAATAAACATTGACGTAAATCCTAACAGAACAACAAAATCCAGGATAAACAAACACATACCAGTAAAAATTGCCAGATGAACAAGCAGATAACTGTGTCATGTAAGATGGTGTCCAGTCATGACACATTAGGTACTCAGGATATGTAAATGCAGAAAGAAAATGTTAAGCACTTTGTTGAGTTCTAAACATCTAATCAACCAGTAAGCAATCATAAGAGCTATATGAATCAATCAATCTAAGGTTTGATGTTGAACAAGCTAATTAATAGGTAAGCTCTACTGTACTTTGTGTTGATAATCTGGGGCCATTTATTCATGTTGTTAATTTGGGGCCATTGATGGGACTTCATAACGATTTTTGTGCATGCACAATGTGAAACTTCACTGAATCGGAAAACAGAAAACAAGATCCAGCCCAGGTGCCTACATGGTTATTGCCACTTCAGCTGGCAGTCTGGCACTTAAGTTCCTAAGCATCCTAGATGACAGAACAATGTTACAATGATAGCTCCAAAACTTAGGCACCACAAATAAGAATATGCTTACCTTCATATATGGACAAGAAGCACAACCACCATGGATGGAGCATCCTTCGCCAGTTGACACTCCAGGAACAACACTAAGTTTAGCAAGATCATGGGCTTCAGAAAAATCTTTCCCTTTTTTTGTACTAACTGACGTCGTTGATAATGAATCAGATGAGACTGGGAACACAATCTCAACACTGATCTTTCTAGAAGCAGGCACGTTGGAGCCCAGCAAATTGCGGACAGCTGCGACAATGGAGGTTACCATTCCTGATTCTGTTCCTAACACAAACTGAAGGTGTTCATCAAGGTCTCTATCCAAAGCCTCTTGCACTCGCTGCTTAATGAAATCTAATATGTTTTGAGTGGAACCAACAACACCCATTCCTCTTCTTTTTGCCTCCATTGCCAAGGAAAACATTTCTCCTGGAACTTCAAAATGGGCTGTCAGGAAAGCATCACAATACAGTTCCTTTATCTTATCTACAACTTCCTGTCCAAAGAGGTGATGTACAATGCAGGTGCCATCCTAACAGAAAAAAGGAAAAAAGTGACACCATGAATGCAAGGTAAGTAGCAAGAGTTGGAAATAAGCAAGGATAGTAACTCTATGCACAACAATTCAATTGATAAATCCATATGCATTAAGCAAGAAATAGAGATGAATTTGAAAAACTAAAGCAGTGAGGCATTTTCAAGGCAAAAAAAACAGAGAAAAGTAATTGGTAAGAACTTGCAGGAGCTCACATTGCCTTCTTTGGGTTTATTTGGGATGATAGGGTGCCACACACCACCTTACTATATGGTCATTCGTGTAGAGGGATTTTTTGAGAGTTCAACCATATTATACTTGTAGATTCCTCTTTCTTATTTAGTAAATTGGCACATAATCCACTTTCGAAAAGAAAAGTACTTCTGCAGCACTGTTTTGTCATTTAATTTTATAACAAATGCATGCTTGAGGCCCAAAGTTTTTTCATTTTTTCATCTGTTGAGCGGGATGGGATTTGTTGGCCTAGGACAGCATTAAACTAGTGGATTTGATTAGGAGATGGCTGCATGCTGGGTTTCCAAAGAAGGAAAGAGGGGCACAGGTTGTTGGGCTCTATGGGTTCTAAAGGAGGAAACATTAAAAGGAAGGGGGAAGAGAGAAGGCACTAATGCTTTCTCATGGGGAAGGATGAAGACTCCTCGACCATTGGTGGGAGATCATTTACCAGCTCCAGAGAGAGGAGGAACAGATGGCAGCAACAAGGATGAAAACAATTTCCAACAGATTAAATCATACCCTGGCAGGATGGAACAGAAAGTTCCAGTCAGCATGATTTCTTTCCTTTTCTGTGCATAAAACAGCCCAGGCTGACAAGCATAGCTATTACTGACTTACTATCCAGAGAATATCCACCATTGTAGAAGAAAGAATTGGGGAGGAATTATTGATTACTATCTATGAACAAATCTTCTTTGTCTAAGTGGGTAGAGGAAAATACGTTAGTCTTGACGGACTTAATTGGGGTAGTTCACTTTTTTGAGACCTAAGGTCTTTTCCTTACCATCTTGGTATATCTTGCTATCTTTTTTTTTTTCTTATTACTACCTCATTAATATTTTTGATCTTTTCATGTTAGTCATGAACTATAGGTGGTTATGTAGAAGCTTGGTTTAGGAGGGGAGTATCTTTTGCCTAGCTCTGGTCCGCTGGCAGCGGACTGTACCATTACCGTGAGATCTAAATCTAACGGGTGAAAAAAGCAAATAAAAAACCAAAAAAGCATCCCAGGGCGCGCGGGACAGAAGAAACCGTCCACGCACCCCTGCCTCTATGTGAAATGTGGAAGCTCCGCATTTCACGCGGAGGTGCGTAGGGTGCGGCGCAAGCCCGCGGTGCACCCTGCGCCCATCCAATCATGCCCATAGCGTGATCGAATGGTCTACTTTATTTTATTTTATTTATTTATTTATTTAAATCCCATTTCTCTCCATCATACCATACCCCTCCCTGAATTTTCGGCACCACAACATTCCAGAAATTTAGGATCCGTTGTCAGTGGACTCAAATAAGGCAGTGTGTGTGTGTGTCTATATATATATATATATATAGAGAGAGAGAGAGAGAGAGAGTGAGAAAGAGGAGTGCTACTATGCAAACCGCACCCTCCGTGCGGTCTGACCACACGGTCTGAATCCCCCCTTTTCCCATGTTGAAAAAAATAAAAATCACCATAAATTTCCAAATATTTAAGTTGAGAGAAACACTAAATAGATGAAGACATGCTAAACTAACACGATGACTAAAAAATAAATAGATAAAATGCAACAAATATGTCCTAGCAAAACCTGGCTCTGATACCAAAACTGACGCGGGACGACTACCGAAACGAGTCCGAACTAGTATCACGATCCGAAATCAGCAAGTGTAGTGTACGTGCACGGCAAATACTCATCAAATTTCCATGTTTTCATGAATGTAATTACGCAACGTAAGTCGCACGAAACTCGAGTATCGTCCGCTCTCAGTGATAAAATAAACAAGATCGGTGGTAGTAAGAACTACCACAAAACTAGGACAGCATCAACGCAGCCAATATGCTCAATCTAATGCCAAGGGATGGATCTCACACTCACAATCCGGTAGCAATTATCAAATAAATAGCTAGGTATCATAACTCACAGGAACGGGAACATGCATGATCATATAATAAACGAGCAAATCGAAAAGGACAAAGACCACTCCGAACTAACCGGCCCACCGTCAAGTGGGGTTCCGAATTTGTACGACGTAAATCTGCGGGCTCCTCGGCATTCTCGTAACGTGTCACAGCTCTGGAAAATAGGGGATTTGATCACTAGGATTGCTCCTTTGCTCACGAACGCATCTAACCCCGTCTGTAGCGGAGAAAAGCCACGGAAACGTGCTGGTTGTGCGAGAGCTGGAACCATATTTAGATTGGTTTCCATTCCCTAAGATTTAATTTTCACCGTCAAATTAAAAAAACTCAACCGTAGCCATCCAATCAAGTGCAATCTCAAGGGACGAGATCAACCCTAAGGAATAATATGACGAATTTCCTATCTTTTACTATTTTTTTCAATATTTTCATACATTGTTTTTTATAAATACTTGATCGGACGGCTCCGATTGATTTTCAAGATCGGCTAGTGAAAATTAAAACCACTGAGATGGGAACAACCTTAAGGGGCCTATCTGAATATTTAAAAATCATTAATATTTTTTATTTTTTTAAAACATGAGAAGAGGAGGATTTTAAAGGGGGCTCACCTAAGTTAGATGAGCCTAGGGGCACATTTAATCCGTCTATATATATATATATATATATATATATATATATATATATATATATATATATATATATATATATATATATATATATATATATATATATATATATATATATTTGGTTCAACCCGAGAAACCAAAACCGAACCAAACCAAAATTGCGGTTTGGTTCGGTTTGACAGCTGCCTTGGTTCGGTTCAATTTGCAGTCCCTCTCAACCCGTAGAACCCAAACCACCCAGAAAGAACCGAAATCTTACACATCTTTTGAAAACTTCCAAACCTCTGTTAAAATATATATTAGTCAAGACGCAAGAGAGCAAAAAGATACCTGGGTTGGGCGCGAAGGTAGGCTAGATGTTTGTACATTCAAATTCGCTTGGAAATTATAGGGAGCAAAAATAAATCTGGAGTCATGTGTGGGTTTAGTCCCACATCGGAATCTTTGTAAACACTCCCAAAAAAAGTTATGAATAGAGCAGCGACCATCCAAACTGCCTATTCAAGTGTTGCTGAGTGCTGTCCCATTAGTGGCCCAATAAAAACTTCAAATAGGTAAAGATACCTAGGCTGGGTGGGAAGCTGGGCCTGGCCCAATGAAAGGTTGCGTGCATGGAAGCGCCCAAATGAGTGTAAACCAAACCAAACCGAACCGAATAAAAACCAAAATTTTTTGGTTTGGTTTGGTTCGGTTTCTAAGAGTTGATCGGTTTGGTTCAGTTTGAAAAAAATTCCCCCTAAACTGAACCAAACCAACCTGTGAACAGCCCTATATATGAATCGATTTGTGGTACTATCCACTTCCAAAAAACAAGAATAAATAATACAAAGATCTATTGAGTTTTGGACTCTCCTTCATTTGCAAACAGTATATAACTATATACTTATCATATCACACCTAAAGAAAAAGAAATATGATTGAAAGATTGTCCTTTTTTTGGGGGGGAAGGAGATAAATGCAACCAACCCATAGATAAGGGTGAGATATTTTGTCACTCTAGAAGGTGTTTGGCACATTACATACAATACAAGAAGAAACATGCATGTATAATACAGTGCCCCATACCATTACTTCCAAAGCATGCATCAATTCCATACAGAAAAGGTTATCAACCAAGAGCAAAAATAACTGGGGCATTAGCCTCTAATGCTGTCATAATAGTTGAATGCTAGTTGAAAGACAATGAAACAACAAGAAAAGTCGCATCTTGACAGTGATTCATATTTCTCAGTACTCATTTAAGACTAGGGAACTCAAACATCAAGTTACACCATTAAGGACAATTCACCTCTATGGAGAAAGGATCATCTAGGATCATTTGTTTTTTGAACCTCCAGCATCCTTCCATTAGTTATATTCATAGTGCACACATCTAGATCTCATTCCCTCTGTGTGCATCTCATGTTCCTTTTTTTTTTTCTTTTTTGCCTTTTGCCTCACCTATAGAATTATCCCACCTTGCTGTCAATGTCTGACATCCAAATCACCACACTTGGTTATGCTCATTTGAACATGTCAACGATGAGATATCTCCTCAGATTAATGGTGTGAGGTATTTGATGTGAAGAAAAAAAACTTCTTGGTGCAGTGTGTCTTCATACAATAGCCAGTGATATCCATCAGACAAAGACCAACCCCTTTCATCTCAATATCACGCACAGATTCGAGGCGGGCAGGTAGATGGAATGCAATTAATGATGGATGTAGATGGTACATACATTGAATTTACTCACTCCTAACCTAATCCTTACTTCTTTTTAGAAGGTAACAGAAGGCTTTCACATATAGAAGGACCTCCCCAAAAGCAAAAACCACTCTCACCAAGATGGTGCGGCAACATTATGCACAAAATAAATCCGGTGGGGGTGGGGGGGGGGGGGAGAAAAAATAATCCACTCCCTTACTTTGAATCATTATTAATTACAACAAAGCATATACTTTTGGAGACCTTTTTCCTGGGAAAGAAAAACTAATAGTAAACAAAAGAATTGGAAATCAAGTGAGTATATTTGAAGGTGGATGGTAGAAAGACGTGATTATCAGATAAAGGAAAGGGTAAAATGTCATGCAACTACATTACAGCAGAAAAAAGGCTTTGAAACTCTAATTGGTAGAAAAGTTACCCAACATTAAGCCACAGCTACATTAAGAAAATATTACTGTGTGATGATAAAACTATCATGTACTACGTAAAACATGCTTTGTCTTGTTATGAGCAATGAGTAACTTACTCGAAAATAGTGCAATCGGGTTAATAATGATCTTATGGAGTTCCTATCATGTTTTGGATGGATGTGTTTTATCTCCTCATCTGACATATCAGCCATCTGGTGAAACAACTCCACGATATTTGCACCCATGTACGAATCAGGGCCATACCAAACATTTAAGCCTGGAATCTGTCCAAAAGCCTGAGAGCATACAGCCAAAAAAGAGAGTTGATACACGAAATCACTATGCTGTGGTTTGGAAATCCAAAAAATGATAAAGCTAATGATCTTCAAAAGATCTTAAAAACTAAATGAGAACCTCTCAAACACTCAACCTGCAGTATGGTCTGTACAACATTAGATGAGGTACAGGTGATTGTTGGAACAAGTTCATGACCTTGAGCTTTAGTCTCCAATGATGTGTTTATATAGATTACATGCAAAGAAGGATGCAACTTTGAAGCTGTATCAAGAAAAGTTAGGTATGCTGGACTAGCTGCAGCATCTGCCAAAGAACAACCAATCTGCTCACTTGACATCCTGTAGACGCCAACCTGCATATATTCAGTCACTGTTAGCAATTGGAGGGAAACCAAAAAGTAAAGAATAGACAACCTTTGATGCAAAATGACAGAGTGATATCAATAGCCAACCATTCCATGATTTTTTTAAGAAAACAAAGTTTTTTTTTTAATAGAAGGAGCTATGAATCATTTTTATGGGGGGCTACTTAAAGCTAATGCATTTGGAAAGTATGTATGGTGAAACAAAGTGGTCCCAGACACTCAGGAACATCATGAAAGAAAACGAAAAGGGGATATCTCACGCACATGTTCAAGGAAAGAAAGTGGAAATAGATGGACTGCAAAATTGAGATGTCGATACTACATTTCTGTACACACCTTCCTGTTATAAGCTATATACGATCCTACTCATTCCAGCACTAATGACAATCCTTTCAGAAACAAGCTTTTTCCAAGATGATGATTGCCATTTTTACCTCCTCCTAGGGAAAATGAACAGTAACCACACTATTGTATTGGATATTCTTCTATGATCGGAAAAACTTGATTAAAATAAGAATATTTTTGCAAAAAGTATGTGTGTACGCTTGTGGAGAACAAAACTACAAAAGTACAAAATCTTAGTACTCGATCAGACTCTTCCCAGGGAAATCAAAGTTGGATCGGATGGCCGAATTAGCCAGTGCCAATTCAGATCTTAATCCAGATTATAGTTGCAGGGAACAGTCATGGGGGCAGTAATGGGAACGAGATGGGAGCAGTAGATCATCTAGTTTACCATTCAAATTTCCTTTGAGAGTAGGAGCTGGAACGGGGAATGGGAACGGGAACGCTTGTGAGAGCGGAAGCGATGGTAAGCTGAGCGAATCCTGCTACTAAGATCCAGATTGGATCAGCCTAAACAGGCCAAAGTCGGCCAAGTCAAGGGTCCAATGAAAAAGCATAAATCAGCTAAAATCAACCATTCCCTACCCAATTCTTCACCGACCCTGGACAATAGAGATGATCCTTGCTGATTCCGGTCCATACAGACTCTGGTGTAGACATTGTTTTTTATTCAAAACAGCCAATTCCTAACTGCTTTAGCGGCCTCACAAGATGGGTTCACAAAACCAACGAATTATGAGAAACAAAATGTGAAGTAGGAAATGTTTCCCAGAAGAAGATTTCCGCACTTCCATAAGTGTCCATATAGACATGAAAGCCTAGAGTTACATAGCTTAGATGCACGATTCACTCATTTTCCATCATTCCTGCTCCCAAAGGGCTCCCGCTCCCTGTTCCTTTTCCTACTTCCAAGGGGAATTCAATGGTAAGCTAGAAGATTCCCCTTCCATCTCGTTCCCATTACAGCTCCCTTGACCACTTCATGCTTCTAAGTTCTAGAGACTCTTGAATGCTTATGCTCATTTCTGGGTGGCGTTCCACTTGTAAGTTGTAATACAATATGGTTCTATATGAATGCCAAGACGTCAGGAGACAGTCTAAGCTCATGAACATCATTGATTTATGTTACAGTAGTAGTACTGGAGCTATCTGACTTCCTAAGAATGATCTTTTTCTAAGTTGTATAGTTAATAAGCTAACTTCTAGTATGCACATAGCTGTGATAATATTTTGAAAACCTAAAACCAAAAGCATATGTTTGGGATTTTTGGTATGTAGTCAGAAGCGAGAGACGAGAGAGGCGACTAGGGGTTCACCCCAGCCTCAAACACCTAGGTGTTTGAGTGGATGTGTTCCTTCATGAAATCACCATGAAGGAAGAAAATGGCAATACAAGGAAAATATAGAAAACATCCAAGATAATCATATATAGGACCTTGAGAAACATTGATCATGTCCAACATGTAATGACCAATTTGTATAAAACACTAACACAAATAATGGATGGCTTTAGGAGTCATCAAAAATAATAAAAAGTGTGGCAGCATGAAAAAAAAAGTGTACTGGACATTGTTGAAAGAGGAATAAATAAGAATAAATTAAGAAAGAAACAAGGCATAGACATCGTAGGCAAGGGCCTAGATAAGTAAGGCAAACATGAGCAAGGTAAGGCGTTTTTGGCTTGCCCAAACCTACTTCATCGCCTAGGTGAACATTCCCAGGGCACCTGACAGCAGAACATGTCTTGAGAGCAATTCAAATACAAAGATATAGCAACATTAGATAGATAAATTACCACAACAGCCCATTAACAAGAAACTGATCCTTTTATATGCTGCAAATCATCTCAGACACGATGCATTGTTCTCTACAAGAGGCTTCTTTATAAGCAGGCATATGCATTGGTTATAAATTGATATTATTTAAGCAGTGATAAAATCATCTCTCTCTCAGATGTCAAACAGTGCTACTTTCTTGATGATTTACTTCCAAAAAAAATCATAGAAATAGGATTTTGTTAATGATTGCAGACATAGTCAAGCAAGGCGATGTACATCATTAATTTGCAGGTGAAAACGTTTCTTTCTATTCCACATGATAGGTCAAATGCAAATCTCAGATGCATGCATGTAAACAAATATCATTTGACATCTGGATGCATAAGGTTCTGTGTAAAAGAGAAGATAACACAGCACAGATCCCTTGAAAGAGTTAACAAAGACAAGTCTACAAAACCTTCTCGAAACCGGCTTGATCAAGTATTGAGCGTACGTTCTCTGACATGAAATCCACACCAAGAACCGTAATATATTCACATCCAGCTTCTGCCATCTTCACAGCCCTATCTGCCATAACCAATGAATCAGATATATGGATGTGAGGCCACAGCTTCTGTGCAGCAGTAAGGACACCTTGGACCTCTGGATCCATGTAAAAGTGTGCCACAACACCAATTTTTTTCTCCTTCAGCACATTCGCAAGTTCTTTAACCTTTAGTGTATCAGGTGCTAGATACTTTGCCTGCAATTATGCCATGATAGGTATTTTGAAAGTGCTTAAAATGCATAAACTCAAAGGGCTATAAAATCAATCGTGAGTAAAAAAATCTCTGATTTTTTTTCTGAAAACTTAAATTGGCTGTGATATTGCCTTTTCTCATAAAACAAAAGCCCTCTATATGCTGAAAGATCAAACATAATAAGTTTTGCACATAAAATATGGTGATCACAAGATTCCATAGACTTGCTCATAAATTAAGAAAGTGTTTGGTTGCCGTAACAAGTACCTGTATTAGTAGGATGCTGCTATTAACAGTAGGTGTTTGGTTATGCTTGATTAATTTTGAAATTTATGTATAATGATATTATAATTCATATATTGAAAGCGTACAGACTCCTCTCCTTCTTCTACCCCTAATGCTTTCCTTTCCCTTTGGTTGCTGCACTCCATATTCCTCTTATATTGACCTCAAGACACAGTCTGCAAAGATGTAATATTAAACCTAGTACTATATCAAAGCTTATATGCCATCCAAATGGGCCTTAAAGTGGCAAAATGGAAGAGGTTATTCACATAATATCACTAAAAAGAGGTCTGGAAAAAATCAGAGGACATGTATCAGTGGAATGTGAAATGGAAGTGACACCATAATTTTTCATCATTCATCTATACTTTGTGTATACCTGCCTTCCCAATTCAGTATCACTCCATCTCCCAGTATATTGCAATGCCAATGGAAAGCCTGATCTTAAGTTTAACATGCAACATTTGTGGACTACGAAATATATGATGAATGCCAGTCCTATTTATAGACTTATGAAATATATGAAGAATACTTTGCAAGATACGTGCAAGAATCCTCAGCCACAGTTACAGTTTCCTCTTAAAGTATGACCTCCTAATTCCATTTTATTCAGCACCTGTACATATTATGGTCCTCAAAGCATCATCGCTGGTGCACTTTCATTTTCAATTTTTTTGTGGAAGCAGATCGCAAAACATTTATCCATTGATTATGTGGATGCGTGAAAATTTGCGTGCCTCCCCTAAGGTACTGTTCCCAGAGCGGAGGTGGAATTTTGTTATTTTTCTTAGAAAATGGCCATCGTTGGGAAAGAGGTTGCATTCTGCTTATAAGTACACGCCTATTTTTACAACATCCAATATAGGACTAAAGCGGTTTACCATTTTTATACCTCTACACAGTCCCCTAGTGAAAGTAGGCGTGTGCGGATCCCTTTGAGCCGCTACAACATCCAATGTAGGACTAAAGTGGTTTGCCATTTTTATGCCTCTACATTGCTCCCTAGTGAAAGTAGGCGTGCGCGGACCCCTTTGAGCCGTTGGACGGATCAAGTCGACTAGAGGTGCTCGGACAAGTTAGTGACTTTTTGTTCAGTTCCCAAGAGACGGCTTTTCCAAGGAAAATGACAAAATCTCACCTCTGCTCTGAGAACAATACATCGGAGGAGGCACGCAAATTTTGACGCATCCACGTATTCATATTCAATAGCAGATACAGATATGTCACAAGTTGAGCGCTCCAGCATTTGACAACCCACATCATCCCCGGACTATTCACCAGCTATTGCCAATCTATTGTTGGTGTACAATACACACATATACAGAGATTATTGCGAGGGAGTAGGGAGATGTCTGTGATACTGATATGTACACAGAGAAAGCCCGTTCCGATAACATCTTTCTCTTCAAACATTATCACGCGACAAGGTAAACGGTAAGGAGCTCACCTGAGCTTCGGCATAGCTCCCCTTTGGCCGGAAGCCATCCAATCCGATCACCAGCGACGGAAAGGGCTCCACCGGCGGCCGCCCATCCCCTTGGGCAACCAGCGCCTTGGTCCGCTTCTGCATGCTCAACAGCACGTTGTGCCAGGTGTTCACCCTCGACGGCGCCTTCCCCCCCGCCGCCCCTCCCACCACGTTCAACTCCGCCAGGTCCTCCGTCCGCATCTCCATCACCTCCTCTGGGGCGGCCCCGTCGAGCGCCGAAACCAGGCAAGCGCAGAAGCCCCGCGTGATCTCCGAGTCGCTGTCCGCCGCGAACCGCATCCGGCCGGCGCCGTCCAAGGCGGCGGCGAGCCACACCTGCGCGGTGCACCCCATGACGCGGTTCGCCGGCGTGCGGTCGGCGTCGGGAAGCGGCGGGAGTTGGGCCGCGTACTCGAGCAGCCGCTTCACGCGGTCGAGCGGTTCCGGCAGGGCGCGGAACTCGTCCGCGAGCTGCCGGAGCCGCAGACGCGGGATGCTGTCATCGCCCCCGGGGCAATCAGAGGAGAAGAGCACAGCGGACGCCTCCTTGGCGATCGCGGAGCAGGAGAGGCGGGGATCGTCGTGGCCGGCCGCGGCGGAGTTCGGGGGGCCATGGAGGCATCTAACGACGGGAAAGCGGGGCTGCCTACATCCGACGGCGGGAGGCGGTGTTAGCCGGCAGGTCCGGAGGCGGCGGGGGGAATTGCCGGTGAGGCCGAGGCAGAGGCCGAGGAGGGTGGAGGAGGCCCCTCCTCCATCTAGTGCTGCCGCTACCATAGCCGAAGACTCCATTCCCTTCTCTCTCTCTCTCCCCGCGGTCTTTTTTCTACTTCCTCTGTTGCTCTCGGTCTTTGAGAGAGAGGAAGCGCACAGGTGAAGAGAGAGAGAAGCGAAGAGGAAGGGGAGGAGGGGGCTATTTCTAGGCAGTTAACAGTTAAGCGCGTGGGGCAGCGGGCGAGATGGTGGAAATGGCGTGAGTGTTGAGTCCACCGCAACACGGGGCAGGAGGAGGACCAGCAGGAAATGTGAGGTCAGTGTCAAACGCCCACCACAGACATGTACATATACATATACAGTCATATTTACTGCACAGTCATTGCGGTGAGAAATTTGAAAAAAAAAAAGAAAAAAACTAAGTCATCTTTAAAATGTCTTAATCATCTGTATAGTAAAATATTCGATTCAACAACTTAAAAAAATTAAAAAATGTACTCTCATGTACAGTAAAACTGTGATTTTTTACGGTTCAGCGAAGCTCGATTTTCTAATGTTTATTGGTTTTCAATTTTTTATTTTTCAGATTTTTTAAACCATCCAACCGAACATTGTACCGTAAGGACGATTAAGACCAACCTACAAAAAAATTTACTCACTACAATATCTTTATGTGCAAGAGAACATTGTAACAAATATTACTCTACACATATATGTATATAAGCCACAACCCAGTCTTCACAGAATCGCGGCGGCCACCTTCCTTGTGAGGCCACGTATCCAACTCTCGCAGGGTTACAGCTTTTCTTCTCCATTAATTTATACGTGAAAGACTTTAATGCCCTCAATCGCCAGGGTACGTGGCACGGCGCCGACGAGCGTCAGATTCCTCTGCCGGTATCACGATTATAGACCGATATACTTCTCCATCATTAAGGGATAAGAATACACTGACAGACAGAATAATTTAATCGAAATAACAACTTCAAAACAGAGAAATCGGCAAAACACCTATTAACAACATCGGATCAACCGCTGATAGGAGTTGGTTCCATTCCAAAAATGATTAGTTATTTTGGAGGCTTATTCTTTTTATGTTATTAAGTTCTTAATTCCAATCTATCCAATTTCTGATAGAGAACTGAATCCTCCCGCTTCAAAGACACTTAGGTCCCGTTTGGTATCGGGATAACATTCCAACAGAATAAGTTTAAGTCATCCTAGAACAAATTATCCCTATTCTTAATCTTGCGTGCGTTTGGTACAAATTGGATTAAGAGCAAAAAGTAAGTTTATTCTTCGTTTGGTACGCATGAGGATAGTAGCGGGAATAAGTGACTAAAAAAGACAGTAATGTCCTCCTTATTCCAAGAATACAAGGGCAAACTTATTCTCCGTTTGGCATGTCATAATGGGACTTAGAAAAATTTGAGGTACTTCAATTGCTTATTAGTTTATGTAATTTTATTAGTTTAAAAATTTTAGAATACTATATTGTTTATGTAATTTTATTAGTTTTAAAAATTTGTTGTACAAATATAGACATAGGCGACATGTACCGTTATTTGTATATTTATATTAATTTTTCATAAAAAAATTTCTACAAATAGAACATATTTGTAAAATTATCAAATGTATCATATTTAGCTTGTTTCTTTCATATTAATTTTAAACGCACATATATTCAATAAAAAATCGAACACTTACATTTGGTGAGATATTATTCCATGTCATTAATTAAAACATCTAAAATTTATTTATTTCTCATTACACAAATTTATGAAACTAATTGAGATACAACTAATAACATTAAATTTTATCTATGTATATTACATATTATAAAATTTATTATACAACTTTATATTTTATTTGGCTTGACCCCTTATTTGTATATTTGTATTAATTGACACATAAACAAAACATATTTGACGTGACTCATTTTTTCACACATATTAATTTATAAATTTACCATATTCGGCGTGGTCCCCTCACATTGATTTTAAAGATAATTTAAACAATAAATGACATTATTTGTATATTTATATTAATTTTTCATAAAAAAATTTCTACAAATAGAGCATATTTGTAAAATTATCAAATGTATCATATTTAGCTTGTTTCTTTCATATTAATTTTAAACGCACATATATTCAATAAAAAATCGAACACTTCATACATTTGGTGAGATATTATTTCATGTCATTAATTAAAACATCTAAAATTTGTCTATTTCCCATTACACAAATTTATGAAAATAATTGAGATACTTCAGCTAATAACATTAAATTTTGTCTATGTATATTACATATTAAAAAATTTATTATACAACTTTATATTTTATTTGGCTTGACCCCTTATTTGTATACTTGTATTAATTGACACATAAACAAAACATATGGTCTCCCTGTGACTCTTTTTCACATATATTAATTTATAAATTTACCATATTCGGCGTGGTCCCCTCACATTGATTTTAAAGACAATTTAAACAATAAATGGAACACATCTACATGTAATGGGATATGAAATTTTCATTTACATTAATATTTAAAAATCAAACGTACATAGGTCTCTTTTTAGTACATGACATTCATAAGAAATAAACATGTTTCAAATTTACATTCATGAAATAAGAATATGCAGAAACGTCTTCAAAATGCCTTCATTTGTTCAGCTGCAAAGTTTGTATGACCACCGTTATTTCCGCTCACATAGACACCACCAAGTGAATGGAGAATTATCACCATGCTGAAAAGGGAATATAAATGTTCAATAACAAGCAAAAGATATATGATATTATTTAAAATAATACTTACCTTTTGAGACCTTTGTAAAACCTTCCCATTTTGCATCAATTGATTTATCCTTTCCATCATCACTGCCTATTCTTATTAGAAACATTAATATACAAAAAAACAAAACAAACTAGTCGGACATATAAACATATGCAATACATATGTTGCATCACAATGCTTACCTATGGGAGTTAGAAACTAGCACACTGAACTGAGGCTCAGGCTTAGATGCATTTTACCTCAATTGAACTGTCATTCCCATCATCACTACCCATTATCACATTAGAATTAAAAAAAAAACAAAACAAAACAAACAATCGGACATATAGACATAGGCTGCCATCACAATGCATACCTATGGGAGGTAGAAGCCAACACAATATGTGGGAGACTCCCAATAGAGGCTCAGATGGTCAGTTCATTTTTTTTAAAAAAAAAATCACGGGCAATGCGTATGTTGCCATCACAAATCACTCAATCGACTCAAGGGTTGCCGTGAGACCTACATATGCATTGTGCCTCAATTGAATTGTCCTTCCCATCCTCACTGCCCATTATCACATTAGAATTCAAAAAAAAAAACAAAACAAACAATCGGACATACATACATAGGCTTCCATCACAATGCATACTTATGGGAGGTAGAAGCCAACACAATATGTGGGAGACTCCCAATAGAGACTCAGATGGTCAGTTCTTTTTTTAAAAAAAAAAAATCATGGGCAATGCGTATGTTGCCATCACAAACCACTCAATCGACTCAAGGGTTGCCGTGAGACCTTCATATGCATTGTGCCTCAATTGAACTGTCCTTCCCATCATCACTGCCCATTATCACATTAGAATTCAAAAAAAAAAATCAAAACAAACAATATGTGGGAGACTCCCAATAGAGGCTCAGATGGTCAGTTCTTTTTTTAAAAAAAAAAAATCACGGGCAATGCGTATGTTGCCATCACAAACCACTCAATCGACTCAAGGGTTGCCGTGAGACCTTCATATGCATTATGTCTCAATTGAACTGTCCTTCCCATCATCACTGCCCATTATCACATTAGAATTCAAAAAAAAAAACAAAACAAACAATCGGACATACATACATAGGCTTCCATCACAATACATACCTATGGGAGGTAGAAGCCAACACAATATGTGGGAGACTCCCAATAGAGGCTCAGATGGTCAGTTCTTTTTCTTAAAAAAAAAAATCACGGGCAATGCATATGTTACCAAATTTTGTGGGGCCATCACCATGTATTGGTGGACCTTTTAAGCTGTCTCCAAAGGGTAGTGGTTTTGGCAATCTTGTGTCACATTATTATATAGTTTGCCCTATTTAACAGGGTCCCCCTAGACATCTCTTTACCGTATCATTTGTTCACATCCGCTTTGAGATTTGATCCCAAACCACAGTTGTGGATATCGATTAGGGCTGGATGGTCGGAGGATCCGGCATGAACGTCGCAGGCAAATGGGCTTGGTGCGTGTAGTAGCATCTATAAATGCCACTTTAGATTAGGTATGGTTAACCCAAAGAACCGAAGAACGCTGGTCTGGTTTAGCTCGACTCTTATCATAAATGAGTTTGGATGGTGAATATGGTCTATTTTTACTTTTGGATAGGCCTTAGAAAGGAAATTTTCAGCCCATTTCTCTTACTTCACAGGGTGTGACCAAAACTAAAGCACGAGCCCGAAAATCTGACATACCCGATAAATATTAAGCATAAAAATGGTATTTGTATAAATTTTATATGATCAATGTGAAAGATGAGATAAAAAAAGGTCAATCATTTGAATTCTGCATTTGTCTTCTTGAAACTGATCATCACTTGATATAACAATTAGGGGTCTACTGTCAAACAGACGAGCACAAAGATTAACTCTAAACTGCAGGCAAAACGATCAGGCTTTATAGATTATATGTGCACAATTTTCCACAAGGGTAAGAAATCAGATTAACCAAATAGCTAAACTAATGACTTTCATGATTGACATCCAGGAAACCCTTTGTAGAGATAGAACAGAAGGAGATGTCTTTCATTGTCCAACACACAGGAAATCCCAACCATGAATTGAGTAAGTATGAATATAAGCTTGAAGTTGGAAGCAGTCCTGAAAGTATCAGATCAGTGGTTCAATACCACAGGAAATTTGTGTTAAGGAAAATACAATACCACTTACGAAAGACAGAACAGTGGTTCAGACCAAGGAACTTAATATCACAATTGGGACTTCCAATGGAGGCTCAGATGGTCAGTTCTCTTTTTAAAAAAAAAAAAAATCACATGCAATGCATATGTTGCCATCTTGAGGTGCCAATCGACTCAAGAGTTGCCGTAAGACCTTAATATGCATTTTGCCTCAATTGAATTGTCATTCCCATCATTACTCCCAATGGAGGCTCATATGGTCAATTCTCCTTTTTTTTTTTTAAATCACCTGCAATGCATATGTTGCCATCACAAACCAACCATCTGACTCACCCTGAATTGAATGAGCAGGGTTGTTGTGAGACCTTCATATGCATTTTACATCAATTGAACTGTTCTTACCATCATCATTGCCCATCATCACATTACAATTCCATCAAAAATAACACAAAGAAGTCGGACATATAGACCTATGCAATGCATAGGCTGTCATCACAATGCATACCTATGGGAGGTAGAAACCAGCACATTATGTGAGAGACTCCCAATGGAGGCTCATATGGTCAATTCTCCTTTTTTTTTTAAAATCACCTGCAATGCATATGTTGCCATCACAAACCAACCATCTGACTCACCCTGAATTGAATGAACAGGGTTGTTGTGAGACCTTCACATGCATTTTACATCAATTGAATTGTCCTTCCCATCATCACTGCCCCTTAATATGCACCTGTTTATATTTACAGCCCATTGAAAAAAACAAGTTAACCAAAAGAAAGAACAAGTGAGGCATATAAACCTGTGCATCAGTTTATATTTACAGCCCAATCCACAGAAAAAAAAATTAAAAAAAACTGGGGCATATAAACACATGCACATGTTTATATTTACAGCCCATTGAAAAACAACTTAACCAAAAAAAAGAACATGTGAGGCATATAAATCTGTGCATATAAGAAGAAATCTGCAAGAACATTGAAAAAAACAAGTTAACCAAAAGAAAGAACAAGTGAGGCATATAAACCTGTGCATCGGTTTATATTTACAGCCCAATCCACATAAAAATAAAAATAAAAAAAACTGGGACATATAAACACATGCACATGTTTATATTTACAGCCCATTGAAAAACAACTTAACCAAAAGAAAGAACAAGTGAGGCATATAAACCTGTGCATGTAAGAAGAAATCTACAAGAACATTGAAAAAAACAAGTTAACCAAAAGAAAGAACAAGTGAGGCATATAAACCTGTGCATCGGTTTATATTTACAGCCCAATCCACAGAAAATAAAAATAAAATAGACTGGGGCATATAAACACATGCACATGTTTATATTTACAGCCCACTGAAAAAACAACTTAACCAAAAGAAAGAACAGCTGAAGCATATAAACCTGTGCATATAAGAAGAAATCTGCAAGAACAAGAACAAGAAAGACCAAGTAGGACATAAAAGACATGCACATGTTTATATTTACAAGAAACACCAAGTAGGACATAACAGTCATGATTGTCTACCCAAAATGAAACCGTTTGCTTCTATCCGTGTATAAGGTAGCCATAAGTTCAAACCATAAGTTCAACCCAAAATGAAACCATTTGCTTCCACATATGTATAAGGCAGCTATCAGTTCAACCCAAAAAGAAACTATTTGCTTCCACATATGTATAAGGCAGCTATCAGTTCAACCCAAACTGAAACCATTTGCTTCCACCATATATCTATGTCAATGTCAAGGAAATATTAAGGTTCAACTTATGGCACTCGCAGGGGGTAGAACAAAGATGACATAAATGTAGCATTACAACATATGAAATGTCCATGTATTGCAAAAGAAAAAAAATCCACGCATCGAAAATAAACTGTAAACATATCGAAAATACAATATATGAAATGTCATTGATCATTCCCTCCTTCCTCTTCCCCGTGCCTGCAATTGACAATGGGTGTGCAGTCATATACCACATTTGAAAATGAATATAATAATAACCAATGTAAAACAAGATATGTATAGCAATTTGTACCCTCGCCTAGTGTGCTGTGCCCAAAGACGAGTGGCCATTTGGTTTCTAAATCTCTCCCCTCTAGCAGCCTCTGTGCCATTAACATTATCCTCTTCGTTTACTTCATTGTCTCCCTCCATCATCAAATCACATTCTCCTTGTTGGAAAATTAAATCAAGGCCTTGTTCCTTCCTAATGAAGTTGTGTAAGACACAAGAAGCCATTGCAATCTTTGCCTGAGTCTTAATGGGATAATTTCGTCGTTTTACTAAAATTGTGAATCGGGCTTTCAATACCCCAAAGGCACGCTCAACAACATTACGTAGCTGAGCATGCCTATGATTGAACAGATCCTTCTTACTTCTATATGTTAGCCGATTCCTTCTTGAAGAATTATACTCAGACAAATGGTATCGAGTGCCGCGATACGGCGCTAAGAATTGAGGGGTGTTTGCATACCCAGCATCGACCAAGTAATATTTCCCTACGATACAAGTTGTAGCTATTGTTTAGCATCAAAATTGAGTACTTTAATTACTGTATTGAATAGTATTTACCTTCAGGTACAGTAAAACCTCCACTCTCCATTGCCCACCTCAAGACCTTCATATCTGCAGCAGAACCCTCCCAGCCAACAACAATGTATGTGAACATTAGATCAAAATTCACACAACCCATGACATTCTGGGAGGTTTCACCCTTTCTATTTCGAAATCGAGGCTGGTCAATATGTGGGACCTTTGCAGAAACATGTGTGCCATCAATTGCACCTACAACATTCTATTGGCATAGGAAATAAAGTTAATCAAACACATGACGACACAAAGATACATAGATAAGAATGTTAGGTGTGTACGGTAAATAATATTACCTTGAAAAAAGGATAATACTTTGGATCACGACGAATCTTTGGGTGCACCGGTTCATCGGAAGTAGGGCCCTTGATGTAGTCACGACGTATTGACAATATTGCCATGAGCACATTGTTAAAATGACGACTTATGGTCTCCCCTGAGTGCTGAAACCATTCACGAAGCAACCTATTCCCAATACCATGGCCAACCTCAATCAAAAATATGGCTAATTGTTCAGTAGCAGACATGTTCTTCGTGTCTTGTAGGGCACCCCGCTCCATGAGATTATCTCTCAGTCTTAAAAACAACCATGGGTGCACCCGAAAACTGGAATATGACCTTCCCACATGGCCTGCCATCAACTCATTTACCCACCTATTCCCTCGACCTATATCAGTATGCATTGGCCTACTAGGACCATGAGTGTGAAATGACGACGATAACAAATGAAGTATGACCATGTGTTCAACTTGTTCCCAATACTCTTCCTCTTCCATCATAAATGTAAGAATGTCAAAGGTAGGAGGGTTCATAGCAGCGAATTCCATGTTGTCAAAAGATAAGATCCTATGTTATACAAGTATGAAATGATCATGCTTTGCACATAAAAATAACAACAGAAATCACATTTAAAAAAACAAATTAAAGGATATCAATAGTAGCCTAGGCGGGTCATTATCCACCCAAGCCTCAATTCATCTGGTGGCGATAAAAAGATAGAACGATCATCGACAGGCTTCAGCAAATCAACAGCTTTATAAAAAGACTCTTGCGGAATTCCAGTGACTTTCATCAACTCCTGAAGAGCTGTTGCAACGGACGGAGCTGACATTTTTTGATGCTCCACAATCTCCCTTGTCAATTTGAGTCTTTCCTCACCCAACTTGACTAGCCTATCCATCTGCTCATTACCAAGATCAGTAGCCCGCTTCCTCTTTCTATTAGCATTAGTGGAAGTGGAAGTGTTTCTCTGTGGAGGAGTAGCCTCCTCATTCATGTTAGGTGTGGGAGTTGGCATTTCTTCATGCTGGACATTATATTCGGATGTCTCACCCTCTAAATTGAAGCAATTTAAATTGAAGTCTAAGCCTAGGTCCACATCCGTCACTTCATCATCATCTCCAGTTTCACTTCGTATATCTAGGTATGAGGTACCCGAATTAGGTGCAGCATTATCTCCCCTAGCCAAAGAAGTGGAACAAATCAGGTGCATTTGTTCCATGAAGTAGAAAGGCTTTCCTTGTATTTGTTTATATTCTTTATTGCACTGAAAAAAATGTTACATTTGCTCATGTTATTAGTGATGAATGACTGAAAGTAATGAAATGAAAAACTCGTCATACAACACCCACTCACATACCGCTATCAGATCCTCCCAAGTCTCTCGGTCGCCTGGGACAGGCACATGTTTTTCATCATCCCAACCCCAACCTAACGTCCTATTCTTAAGATTAAGATATAGGGAATACAATTTCTTCAGGTTTTTGAAACGATTCTTCAAATGATAGAGTGAATAGCCCAGTTTAGAAATGGAATTGAATTTAACAACAGTGGACTTCCAAGCCTCTTTCGTAAAATTGTCATTGGCAAATCCATCGTTGTTAACCCTGTACTCTACAAGAAGATCTACCAAGGTACGATCACCTTCGATACTCCAATTAGCCACTCTACTTTTACCATCCTTAGACTGACTCATTCTTTACCAGGGAGGATTATTGAACACAAAGAAAGATAAAATAATGAGATCAATGTAAAATCATAAGAAAACGTATATGTGTGTATATCAATGGAGCAATCAGACGCGTGCAATGAGGAAACATAAAAAACATACAAGTGAGGAGGAACCACAAGCAACAGAGGGAATGAGTATGTGGAATGCTATGTGGAACCACAAGCGACAGAGGGAAGGAGCAATAGCGCCATATGCTATGTGGAAACATGAGGGAATGAGTAATCACATGCTTTCAACAGCACAGTGCCAACAGAAACGAGCAGCACCTTCATAACAGAGAAGGACCAGCTCATTCACAACAGAGAAAAACCAGTACATTACAAACAGAAAATGCAGCAAATTTCAACAGAGAAGGAGCAACAAATTCCCAACATAAAAAAATAATACGGGCATCATGTTCAGGAAGAAGAAAGGAGAAAACGAGGAAAGCACCATATAATTGCTGCACAACCACAACCGATCGCCTATAGCAGGGGAAAATAAAATAGGAGCATCATGTTCAAAAACAGGGAAGGAAAAAATGATAGCCATATATATTGTTTGCAGGAACATGGAAGGAAAAATCCGAAGACCACGTGATGCACAGGAGCAAAGGAGCAACCAACAGAGGAAAGGAAAGGAAACACCTTGCCACGAGATGCAGAGAACCAACAAACAGAGGGGAAGAGAAGACCTTGCCGCCGGGAAGGAGACGAGATGCCGCCGAGAAGGAGATGCCACCGGAAAGGAGGAGAGATGCTGCGGGGAAGGAGGCGGGATGCCACCGGGCTGCCGGAAAGGAGGCGAGATGCCGCGGGCCAGGAGACGTGATGCCGGGGTCGCCGCCGAGAAACACTCACCGTCGGGAAGGAGGCGGGATGCCACCGGGAAGGAGACGGGATGCCGAAGTCGCCGCGGGAAGGAGATGCCGCCGGGAAGGAGGCAGAATGCCGGAGTCGCCGCCGTCGACTCACTGTTCGTCGGAGTTGCTAGGGTTTAGAAGGGAAGGGTAGAGGGGCGTCGGGGGTACAGGCAGAGGAGAGGAAAAAGATCGTCGGGGTCGAGAGAAATGGGGATGCCACCGGGTGCCGGAGTCGCCGCCAGGAAGCCGGAGACTCAAGGGTTGCCGTGCAGAGGAAGCCGGGAAGCCGGAGTCGCCGGGAAGCCGGAGCCACCGGGTGCCGGAGTCGCCGCAGGGAAGCCGGAGTCGCCAGGATCGGCCGTGCAGAGGAAGCCGGGAAGCCGGAGTCGCCGGGAAGCCGGAGCCACCGGGTGCCGGAGTCGCCGCAGGGAAGCCGGAGTCGCCGGGATCGGCCGTGCAGAGGAAGCCGGGAAGCCGGAGCCGCCGGGAAGCCGGAGCCACCGGGTGCCGGAGTCGCCGCAGGGAAGCCGGAGTCGCCAGGATCGGCCGTGCAGAGGAAGCCGGGAAGCCGGAGTCGCCGGGAAGCCGGAGCCACCGGGTGCCGGAGTCGCCGCAGGGAAGCCGGAGTCGCCGGGATCGGCCGTGCAGAGGAAGCCGGGAAGCCGGAGCCGCCGGGAAGCCGGAAGGAGGCAAGGATGCCGGGATCGGCCGTGCTGCTCGTCGGAGGCGCGTCGGGGGTACGGGAGGGGCGTCGGGGTACGGGCAGAGGGGCAGAGGAGAGAAAAACGGGGATGAAAAAATGAGATTAACTCATTCCACCTAAAACGTGGAATGAGTTATCCCCAATCTTAACCTCATTATTGGGGATAACCTTATTCTTCTTAACCCCTCTTATTCTCACATATTTTTGGCATACCAAACGCAAAACGGGTATAATCCATCCCTATCCCCGTTCTATCCCGATACCAAACGGGACCTTATTCTCCTGATGTACTCCTTTCGAATGCATGTTTTCCCGCTATTATTAAATGCTCGGCTATGATCCAACTTCCAATGCAGGACTAACTAAACTTTTTCCAATCCCTTGCACAGGCAGTAACGCTCTGGCATCTTCTCATCATAAAAGCATCGGATCCTCTTTCCTGTTTGGAAAACTCTATAATTGAAAGTAGGGATCTTTGATTATAAGCCCTTCAAAACTTTTGACATTATAAATAATTCTTCTTAATTTGACTATTTATAAAAAAAAGTCGTCAAAACTTCAACTTGTTTACGAAAAAACTTTCTTGAACATCTTTTTGGTGTCACTCTTAGAGATTTTTTTGTAACACTCTTTACAAGAGTTTCACGTATTTATTCGTAACTTATTATATTATAATTCTTTTTTTGTAACATGATACATTTCAGGGACTAAAGTTTAACTATATAGGGGAAGGGACTCCTTTGCTCTCTATTCATCATGCGGCACAGGCAGACGTCAAAGGCGTGTCTTTTCCTTTAAAAAATAAAAACACGAGAAAGGGGAGGAGACTGCAAAAGGATGGAAGAGACGAGTGGATCAGCTTTTTGGCTAATGGGACAAATGGGATAACGATAAGGTAGTTTATCGGAAGTATGTCCCCTAGGCCGGTCCACTGCGCCAAGCCAATGCCCATATGCCACAGTTCCTTTGAAACATGTGGGCCGAGAGCAACCGTGGCGCTTTTCTGTTAGGTCGTGGAGCCCAGGCGGGCCATAAGCTGACATAACCAATGATACGGTACGGGTGGGAGGGGAAGGACCGGCTCCTTGTGGAGCTGAATCGAACAAATGAGGGTTTTGGAAGCTCACAGCTCGTGGACGCCAAAAGAGCAGCGATCTGAGACAACCCGCCAAGGGCCAAGGCGGACCGACCCCCAAGCTTCATCTACTCCGGCCCGCCCCCAAATATTGAAGTCAAGGTGGGTGGAGTGGGAAAGAGGTTCAATTCCTCTGTGATTCTAAGGGAATTGAAGTACTCATCTAAAAGTTGATTATGACCCAAATGTGCAAACTCCTCCTCTCCCTCCACTCACGTGAGATTGTGCCTAGAGAATTTTGTTTTATAAAACTTTGAAATCTATAGTTATCTTCTAAATAAATATCGACTAAATTCAATTTGCCCAAGTTATAATGAATTATGGTTTAGGAGAAGAGAGTCAAATTAAGCATGTGCAAATAAAGTCGATGCGTCCAATTTGGCTCAGTGATTCAACCCAATGAGACTGAGGTGGGGTCCTACAATCACCATATAGAAATGTATATATATATATATATATGATCCGAGGAAGATGTCCCACATCATAATGCACCTAAAACAAAAGAATGGGGGCATGTGGGGTTCCAAATGAGGGCCAATTTCCTATTCGTCATTCTTAAACGTTCCCAGTGTGGATTGATGTATGGAAAAAGTACATTTATTAATATCATGTTACTTTGAGAGAGGAGGAGCCCTTCATTCACCCTTGGCGGGTGGGTGGACTTGTCCATGGCGGGCGGGCGGAGGGAAGAAGGAAGTTTCGGAGCTCTCACACCTACTCCCACTTCTCAGCTCTCTCCAACTTTTCAGTGCAAATAATTGGAAGACTTTTGTCTCCTTCTCCTCCCTCTGATTTATATTATAGGCCATCAAAATAAGACAGAGACCTAATATTCGACTCAGTATTCTTGGATCTAAATATACCGTTTGCATGATGGAAAGCCCATTATTTTTCATGATAAATAAAATGTAATGAATTTCTATAATATAGGTCTGTAATTAATTCATTGTCACCAGTGTTTGAGTTATATAAAAAGGATTGATTTTCAGGTCAGTTTTGATCGGATATTAGAACAGTGGATCCGAATTTTTATCTAATTACCTATTTAACCAGCCATAATCTTTTCAGGCTTTTTTCACTATGACAAGTTTGTTGGACCTTGGTTTCTACACCCTCCATCCTACCTTCACGATTCCTAACGTTACGTACGCAATGACCTATCCAAGAATCAAATAGTGCATCGGCAAGTCTCCCTCGATTCCCTCTTCATCCCTTGTTCCATCAAAGACAGGCGTTCTTGGTAATAGTGCCATCATGGAAGTTCAAATATTAGGCGGGTAAGCACAATTAGGCGAGAGAGCCACCTGTTTAAAAAAGAAGAAAAAAACTGCACTTTCACATTAGGCGATAATATATAAGACCCTATTCATATTGTTTGATACTTTTATAAAAAATAGTCTAAATTATCTAGATGTAGAGGTGTACCCACGTGAACGTGCAGATTTTAATAATCAGTACCGAAGCGCAAATAAGATCGTGTTTGTTACAATTTTTAATTAAGAGTATTTTATACTTTTATCTAATTACTTTGGGAGAGAGAGAAATTAACTATTAGAAGCCATTTACATAATATTATTTTTTTATTTCCATCTAAAAATTATAAATTAGAAATTTCCTAAGTTGGAGAAAAAGAGTAAACTGATTAAGAAAGACAGCTTTTCATAATTATATAAGAGGGACTATAATTATTTTATTTAATAACCTTCATATTAAAAAAATTAATAGTCATATGCCCACTTAACCACCCCACCCATCAGCTGCGTCCCGAATCCCGATGTGGGCCGTGAGCGAATTTAGTTTGCGTGGGCCTGCTTTAAGAAGGCTCCAGGACAGTGATTGGCCTAACGTAGGCGTGCAACCGTGCAAATGATGTAGGACTTCTTAGTGGCGCAGACTCGCCTGTTTGCATGGCCCAATAATCTTATTAGTGGACCAGTACGATGCTAGTGGAAGACAGGACTTATAGTGGCACCATAACCATTCAGGAGGCTACAGATTGATCCCTAGTCGACCATCCAACCATGCCACATCTAAGAGTAAATTTATTTATGTTATGCCTTCTAGATGTTAAGAATAATTTTGAAATGATTAGAATAAGATTCTAGTGCAAAACAAATGAAATTTTAGATTAATCATTGCAGTTTTTAGAATATTTAACGTTCCCTACCTAACGTGTCACTAAGCTGGCGCTCCTCCATTTACTTCCATACTTTATTCAGATTTTCTTATTATCTAATTTTTAAAAGTTCAAAAAAAAATATTGGTTTATCTTCAAAAATCTAAAAAGCACAATCTTAACAAGCTCACCATGACACGAGAGTGGTGCTCGTCGCCAGAGACGAAAGATGGAGAATAGAAGGCTACTCTTTCTTTCTTCTGTTGCACCAAATTCAACTTATTAGACGAGTAATATTCGTTAAGAGTAATATTTACTGTAATACCTCCTCTAATTGTAATGTGGATATTGTAGTGGGTAAAATATTTTTTTAATTTTTTTTTAGATCGGTTCCGAAGTGTCTTATCCGTCCGTAGAGTGCAATACTCAATAGGGAGATCCAAAAAATCCGAAAAAAATGAACTCAATGAATAGTAAAAACTACTCTTAATGGGCCGAGCCCAATAATTATTTTTGATTTTTTTGATTTTTTTTATTCATCCAATCGGGCATTGCACTGTACAAATGCATCTCGAGGCTGTTGAAACGGCTATATAATAGTATTACATTGGTTAATTTCAGTTGTGACCAGTACTTATAATCTTGGGCCCTTCAAACTCAACATCCAGATTTTGTGGTTTGTAAGATGGTACCAGAGCATAGGCCTGGTCCAACTTTATCTTTTCAAATTTATCATCCAATTTGCGCCACCTCCTATTATCTAATTTCCACAACCCATCTTGACCATGAGGGAGAGTGTTGGAGTGACTATATAATAGTCTTACATCGGTTAATTTCAGTTGTGGCCAGTACTTATTATTTATGATCTTGGGCTCTTCAAACTCAACATCCGGATTTTGTGGTTTGTAAGAAATGTCAACCTAAAAAAATTCAGAAAAAAAATGAGACATTGCAGTAAGTATTGCTCAATAGACAAATATCTTCCTTACAGGGTGTCGATCAGCCGAGTCTTAAAAAGAAAATGGTACGGGAACGGGAAATGTTCCCTGTTTTCCTTATCCGGCTGATGTGGGTGCACTGGATAGGTTCCCATCATTAATCCACTCTGCTGTAATTTTACAAAGAAGTTCTTAACTTGTGTTCTTCCTTTGAGGAAGTAAAAAAAATTAGGTAAAATTTTCCGTCATGGTAGCATTGCTCGTCTTAAAAAACCCTAACCCAGCCTGACTTCATAAAATTTCCTTACGGGGAATGTGCCTGGCCCACCTCAAGCCCAGTTGAGACTGACCCGGCCCAAACAAAGGGACCGTCGGGACTAAAACCCTTAATTTTCCGGCGAGGGCCAACAAGGAAGAATCTTTAATATGAAGGTCGTCTGTTAGGAGTTTTTATTTTTTTTTTTGAAGTGCAATTTTGAATATAAGAACAAAATACACGCATAAAGCTTTTCGTAAAATTTCGTACAAGACACTGTCAAATGGATATGCTAGAAGAGGATAAACTAAATGCGAGTCCTAATACGAGTTGTGACAAAATGTTGGGGGTCATGGGCCCTATTAGTAGCCACCTCCAATGTGCGACACTACCGAGGGAGTCATTTTTGTGCATGGTAAGATGTTGTAGAATGTCCAAAAATGACCAACATGAAATTTTTCTTATGTTTGTCATGTCATAAATTATTTTGTCATATATTTAGAGTATCATAAGGTATTAGACTTTAAAATTCTACCTAGTTATAGTGCTGTACCCTTTTTTCTTGATTTTGATTTTCAATCTAAAGCTACCTAAAAATAAAAGGGAAGATTTTAAGACCTGTCGCTTTGAAGGGAAAGACTTTATACGGATTTTAAAATTGGGAGTTTCAAAGCTAATATTTTACAGAATTTTACTTTAAGCCAAATGATCAATCTCTAAGGAAATGAAATAATACTTGCTGGCAGTTTTTCATTTTTCAGTTTTTTTTTTTTAAAGTCGTAGCCAATCTGATTTATAATTCATACGATTTGATCTCTGATTGGACAACTAAAAAGTCTAGAAGATAAAAAAAATCAAATCCAAATGGACAGTGAAAAAACACTCCAATTAACAGTACATTTTTACTGTTCATTAGAACTTGATTTTTCATATTGTAGACCTTTTTAGATTGTCCAGTGTTGTTTTTTGGGTGATTTAAGATTTTGAATTATTAATTCGCATCGTTCTGATTTGATCCTATAAATGTAGATTTGTTTGACCCAATTCTACTACCTATAAATAGAGTAGCATTAATTACATCCCCTCGAAAAGTGAAGACCTTTGATTAAGTATCGGAAGAAAGTAATATGACACCCCATAAACTGCGTAAAATATGAAAAAGCAAGTGTTCAAAATAAAAACTACATGCTTCAAATGCATTTGTCATTATATATTCAATTTTTTGATAAAATTACCATTGTTCGTGAGAAGTTTTTTTTTTCCCTAGTTCAAAGAGCTTGAATACTTGATTAACGGTTCACAAAGTTATCTTGAAGATTTGATGCAAATCGTACTTCAAATGGCCCCTGTATTATTTATGTCATGTTCAATTTGTGATCTTGAAATGGCACTTCAAGATCAAATTGTTGCAACCACGTGAACGGTTGGATTTACTTTTTAGACACTTCAACTCTGCATTTTAAGGAAGAGAATTGAAATATTAACATTATTATGAAAGTTTTATAAGGTTGGATCCCTACAAACGATTCATTTTCTGTATTTTATAAATAGATTATCAAATATGCTAGGAATTCAGAGTCACATAGTTTAAATTCAAAAGAGAATTTATAATTAATTCAAATATGATTTGATGTAAAGGAAATAATGAAATTTTAACTTAATTGCATCATGTTTATGTGATCTAGTCACCCTGAAGTTCACTTTCCCTTAAGTTTGGAAATGAACAAGCCAATTAGTAAAGACTTCAAGATCACCCTATGAATATTTACTTGTGCTCAATTTTCAATCAGTCATTTTGAATGTTGATTAATCCGACTTACGATTCTGAAGGTTCGGGTTCCTCGAAAGTTATTAAGTATATATTTATTTTATTTTTAGTTCATTTTTTTTCTAAGGTATTTGTCAACTAGAACTCTCTTCATAAATTCATAATGGCTCAAATGAGCTCGTGATATGACATGATCTTACAGTATGTCCCAAGTACTTTGATGGATAAAACATGCACAATCATTAGAGTTGAACCACGCACATTCATTTGCATACAATTACCATGGATAATATCCTCACTTGATAAAATACTAAAGTGAATTAATAAAAAATCAATTGGGTTAATCAAATGTACCCAAACCCTGCCAATATCATGGATTTACCTTGATATGTAACTTAAACAGGCACTTCAAAATCAACTGCGCATGAATTAAAGGACTTCATATTCATATTGTGAGAACTATCACCGCCTTAGATTCACTTTCAGTGATTGTGAAGTTGAACTGAAGAGACTTCACACTCATCATTTTGAGCTTAAGATGACACTTAAAGGTCCATTCGGATCAAAATTTGAAGTCTAAACTCACTTCAGTTCAGGAGACCAGCAAGGCTTCACCATCTTAGTAGGTTAATTTATGAGTATTTTTCCAATTGAGCGTCAACCTAAGGGTTGATTTTTTTTCATCTTTCCCAAGATTATGAGAAAGCTAATGAAAATATGTCATGGTTTGGCTCATTATGTTGTCTCATCAATAAGACATTAATGAGACAAGACAAGAGTCAAAGGGCAACTCTTATGAGAACCGAAACAAAGAGAAAACCTTAAGGAAAGTTTCACATGTAATGGACTTGCAAAGAATAGGCATGATTAGCCAATTTTGGAATATGTAAAGTGGATCATGGTAGACTCAAAGAACCTCTATAGATCAATGAGAGCCTAAGGGTGAACACTTCACTTGGAGGTTCATTTGACAAGAGGAGACAACACTTAATAAGTTTTTCTCTTATCACTTGATCTTACAATTAATGAAATCTTGAAATCACTTAACTCATAATGACGTGTCTAAAAGACTTAACAAAGATTGCTTCTTTTCATTTAGGCTCTTTATGGAGCCAAAAAAGCATGAAGAGAACTTTCAAAGAATGAGAAAAGATTTTCTTAACCACTTCAGATAAGCAACACCCAAATGAAGTGCCAATTAAGTTAAAACAAATATGTCAATGAAGTGACCCTAAAGTGGAGCTAGAGGGATCTAAAGCATCACTCTAGGACTACAAAAGGTTACACAAATTAACTTAAAAGGAGTTCACCCTGGCGCACAATCACTCCATAAATAACATCCATGTCGATGTCCTAGTCTACATTGGAGAGTTCAGGATCACTAAGCAATCCAAAGACAAAACTTAAAACAAACACAACATAGCATCTTTCTCCTCTTTTAGGTATACATGAAAGCAACCAAGGTCTATAAAGACTATGAACAAGATCAGGGTGGTGCACCCATCATTTCAACTCACTGTAGCCTTCAAAATGAGGAAAAGGTTCATAATAATCACAAGAAAGCGTAAAGTAATATCAATATGAAACAACTTGTGACTTCAAGCCTGGTATATTGGAAGATTAACAACATGGTGAAGCATAAGATCAACAGAAGAACTAAGAAGAATCAAGATGAAGAGCATCCTTCTCATTTCTATTTGATGAGGCGAGAGAGAGAGATTACATCGAGACAATCACAAAATGCCCAAAACTCACTATTCTGCTGACCTGAATACGTGAAGAACGAACCAAAACTATGCTGTAAACTCACTTCTTTCTCCTCCTTCCTCTTTCACCGTTGTAGGGATCTAAGAGGATTTTTGTCAAGAAAGTGGGCATGGAGAAGAGATTGGGAGGGGTGATCCCACCCTCATTCTGCCCTTATTGGGCCATAGGCCTATTCCTCTATAGGTTCAAGTAAGTCTCTCTCCTCACATATTTTCTACTCTAAATGAAATTTCACTGGAATTTTTTCTAGGCTCTTTGCTTCTTAGGGTTTTGGGAGGTGGAAGGAGATGGAGGAGGACCCTGGTATGCCTTCTTCCTGGACCTCACTTTCTCTCCTCCCTTTTTCTCTGTAATGGGATCGGAGTCCGACCGGAGGAAGAAGCCTACTGCACAGGGTGTTTATATACACGTTTTGGCAGAGCACCAATATCCTCTGTTGAGAGGTGCTTCGTCTTTTTTGGGCCACAATGGGGGCCTACCACAATTTTCCACCTGGACCTTCTAAAAGTCTTTAAGAGGTTGTTTGTTTTAGTGCAAAACTTTGTAAATCACCAGTTTCAAAATAATTGGTTTTAAAACAAGTGAAATTTTCTTGTTTTAAAATCAAGAAATGTTTGTTTGGTTGTTTGTAAAATAAAAGAAGAGAGATGTTTCAATCTTCTTGTTTTGATTTACAGTTTGATTTACAGTGGGTCTTTACTATAAATCAAAACAAGGGAGTTGGACTGTCAAGTGGGCAGACAAGGCCCGGACATTATTTTACTTTAGATTATTTTACATTATTCTAAACAACTAAAAATACTGTAAAATGAAACAATTATTTCAAATTATGCCGCTTTTTATGCTGAAACAAACAACCCTCAAGAGAAATTAGACTTTGGGCTCACATGGGCTCACGTAGGCAATGAATAAATGCATTTGGCATCACCTACTCTTTGTACTCATGGACCTCTATCTTATTAGCCTTCCTTTCCTTCTTTCAAGTCTTCAGGAAGCCCTAGTATGAGTGAGCCTTGGGCCAAAATAAGCCAGGGTGGTTTGATAGGCTGCGTACACTGGACGTCCCTCTTCGTTACAAAGAAAACATGTTTTGACCGGGAATGTACTTAATATTCGTTATACCTATATATTCTTTCTTTATTCAAGATAAGTAAAACTATTTTGAAAACTCTTATGCATCGAGCTACCATAACTAGGCATGATTTTTTTTCATATATATAATTTTAAAAGTTGCATCCTTCCGCTTTTTAGATGATATACATGAAATCATCAGGTTGTGGGACACTAGAAAAACTTTGACGTGAGGAGGTCCGAGAACAGGTGAACCCATAAAAATGTAAATGCCTCCTCGTATTAAGATTCCTCATCAGGGAAGGATCTTGAACTCATTATAAGTAGGTAAAAAGAAAGAAGGCATGATATTAAAGGTTACAAATTGGGAAAGCTTTTCTATTTTTCTTATCCAACTGACTCGGATGCATTAATTATGGGCCTTTCCTTCTTGCTTGAATACCTCCTGATGTAGCCGAAGCTATCACGACCGGATTCCGAAGCTGGAATCCGAAGAAATGGATCCAAAGCTGGGTCGGATCGGTGCTTTAGAGGCCCGACGAGGATCCGGAAGGCGGAGGAGGCAGAGGCGAAGCCGAAGGTCCGAGGCCGAAGCTGGCTCGGACGGTGGCTGTCTTGTCTTCGGGACGTAGTGGGCCGAAGCTCCTTTGGCAGACGAAGGGACGGCGCGAAACCGAGTCTCCTCCGGTCGCGGGGCAGCCGGCGCACGGCGTCGAGACCAGAGAAAGGAGTCCGAGGTCGGCGGCCGAGACCGACTCGGGAAGGTCGGCGATGATTCGAACCGAACTCCTGCAGGAGGGAAAGAAGAAGAAACCGGTCAGCAGGAGTCCCGGGCTTCGGCCCTAAGGAACCCCCTCCGACGGTCAAGTTAGCTCCTGAAGATGATTCGATTCATAAGGCAAAGAGTAGCTTTAATGCTATTTGGACTGTAGTCCTTAAGGGTCTCGGAGGCATAAGAGAACATCCCTTTGGCAATAAATAGCGGTGTATTTATAGCAGAGGATAGAGGTTGGTTAACGGTGGTAGCCGATATAGGACTATGTTTGGGCTTACTGGTAAACCGCCATAGTGCCTAGTCCTCCACCGGAGTGGGCCGGACTCGGCTATTGGGCCGAAGGGGGTTAGGCCGCTGATGGGCCGAAGCCTGCTGGGCCTGGGGCTGCCGGACTGCTCCCGGGCCGTAGGCTAGTGGGCCGCTGACGGGCCGAAGACTCCCTGAGGGCCTTGCACTGCTGCTGCTGGGCTGAACGGAGTTTGGGCTTGTTTTAATGGGCCGAATCGGATTCTGCCTAATCACCTCCCATTAGCATTTAGCACCACCTAAACCAGCATAAATTAAAATACCCTCTTCCCCTCCTTTTAGGGGTGGAAGTAAGTCAGACGACCTATCAGGGCCTTACTGCCTGGCTTGTTGTCGGCCTGACTTGATCTGGCCTGTTTAGCAATTTAAATCAGGCTAAAGTCTTTATATAGATCTATTTTCACAAATAGGTCAAGCCTATTTTTCAAAAGTCTATTTTATAGATCTACAGACCGGCCTGTTTATATATTATATTATACATATATTTTTTAATATATATTTAAATACTTTGTAGGCCGAAGAATATTTTTGGCCGTATAAGCTAAGGCCTATTTTTGGCCTATTTTCTGATGGCTTAAACAGGCCAACCGGCCAGACCAGGCCTACTATTTTTCTAAACAAACTAAGACGAGTATCTTTTTTGGCCTATAACAAGCCAACAGGTCAGACCCAGGTTGAGTCTTTGCCATGCAGGCCTAACCTATTTTAGCAAAACTTAAGCTGACCTGACCTACTTCCACCCCTACCTCCCTCTAGGCTGCTTCAAGGACCTCAACACCAACATCATCCTGCCGGTGACCATGCGTTCCCAAGCCTGGTTCTTGTACTTGTCAGTTAGTAAGTCGATACCAATAACTAGGTTAAATAAGGATTTCCCGGCCCTAATAAGGGGCTTTGGCTGCCACCAGCAGGTTTGTCTGCCGGTGAGTTAGCAGCATGCATGAGATCAGTTTTATTTGTGTGTGTTCAATCTATCCTGTCAATTATGTGATGTGTCCTGGAGCACGTATAAGCATGGGGGATGGTGACTGTTCTTAATTTATACCAAGATTAATTTCATAATCTATAATCTAACCTTCATCCGCTTGGTCGGGTTGAATCGGGCCTACATTCTTAGTACTTTTTAACTTTTCTGTGTACAAAGAGAGAATAAATTCATCTATCTGGCTTAACAAAATAACTAAAAATAGAAGGTACATGCATAATTGAGGAGTACTACTTGAGAACATTTGTGTTCATATTGTAGTTTAATTTTTTGTTCAAAGATATATTAAATAAAAGGTATTTTAGTGATCATCTGAATTTTCATTTATACATATATATATTAATATTGAGTTCAAGCTAAGTCAGGTTGATCGATCATCAACTCAACGCAACCCATATAAGGTTGGGTTGAAAGACACCCCAACCCTAACGCAACCTAAACTTAACTTGGTCGGATTGGGTTTAGCCCATTCAAAGTTATAGCTCTAGTTAATGCTATGTTCTTTAGATTTTGGAAATAACTTTAAAATATAGAAGTGAAAAAATCAGAATAAAACTTGGCGCAAACAAATAAACTTTTAAAATAAACATTGTACTTTTTTAGAGCATTTAACATTCCTCAACTAACGTGTCACTAAGGTGGCACTCCTCCATTCACTTTCACACATCTATCTAATTTTTTTGGATTTTTTGCAAATAACTCCTAAAGAATGTCGTATTTGTAGATAACTGTATGTATGATTCATATTTGCATATAACCCCTCTTAACTATAGTATTATTTGCATATAACCCCCTCAACTAAGTCGATTTATTTTAAACTTCACTTAAATTAGAATATTGTTACTTATGTAGAATATGTGAAAACTATTAAATAAAAATATTAATAATATCTTCAATTAAAATAAATACATCTCATAAGAAAAATCACATAAAAACCTATTCATAAGCTAGTTGCATATAATTAACATAAAAAAAATATATTTTTTATGTGGAGTAAAAATATTTTAACTCGAGTGAAACTTAAAACAAATCACATAATTAAGGAGGTTATATGCAAATACTAATAAGGTTGAAAGGGTTATATGTAAATATGAATCATGCAAGAGGTTATTTACAAATATGACATCTTTTAGGAGGTTATTTGCAAAAAGTCTAATTTTTTTTTATTATCCAAATTTTTTAGATTCCAAGAGAAACTTCTCATTTATCTTCAAAAATATAAGCGGCATAGTATTAGCAAATGCGCCCTCATGAGAGTGAAGCTTGTGACCGAGGGCAAAAGATAGAAAAAGAAGGTTATTCTCTCTTTCTTCTTTTGTACCAAACTCAACTTATTAGACAAAGAGTAATACATGTTGCATCGTACAGGATGTGGTCAAAAAATGAGACTTTTTTTAAAAAAAATTTTATGGTTAGCTCCACCATGCCCTACATATTCATACAACTCGATTTCCAATTAGACAATTCAAAAATTTCTAAGAAATCAAAAATTGAACTCCACTAAATAACTAAAAAAACACTCTTAATGGGTCGAGTCCAATAAATTGAAACTCCGCTTTTGAATTTTTTGAAACATTCAACCGGAGATCAATTCCGTACAAGCATATAGAAAATAATGGGACCGACCATAAAAGTTTAATTTTTTTTCTAACTCTCTTGCTACTCCACGTGCATTACTCTTTGCTTACAAGAAGCCTGAGCCCAGCCTGACTGGATAAAGTTTCAGCCCAAGCCTGGCCCTAGCCCAAAAAGACGCCGTAATGTTTACGCCCGGTGTCCGTCCCATCTCAAGCCCAGTTGAGCCTGGCCTTGCCCGACGGCTGAAATCGGGCTCCACCGAGAAAAGGGACCGTGAAGACTAAACGCTTAATTTTCTGGCGAGGAAGAATTTTGAATATGAACGTCATTTGAATAGAATTAAGAGCTTAGGAGTTTTTCTTATATTTTTAAAGTAAAACTTTGAATATAAAAATTAAAATACACACATAAGATTTCGCACAAGGAAGTGTGAAATGGATAGGTTAGAAGACGATAAACTAAACGTGAGTCCTAATATGAGCTTTACCAAAATGTTGGGGGCCATGGGCCCCATTAGTCTACGGTGTCCACTAGCCACCTCTCATGTAGGGATGTAAATTAAGTAATAATTTGCGTCTAACTCAAATTCAAAATAACTCAGTTCAATTTTAGTCCAATCCAAATTTAACTTAAATTTAACTTAAATTCAGCTCAAATTTTGTCCCAATTTAATAGTGAGTGGGTTGGGTTATGTTGAGTTGGACAAGTCAGATTTATAAATAATTTGTTAGAAATGTTTTACTTTTCGTATTAATTATTGTAAAAGTCAATAGATTAAACTGGGCCAGTCCGTTTCAGTTCAACTTAGCACAGGTTTAACTAGTGTCAACCTAGTTTTAACCCAACACAATTTATATAACTTGAGCCAACCAAATTTTCTTTAATATGAGCTAGATTATATTGGGCCACAGACTGGCCCGTCCGATTGACACCCCTACTCCCATGTGACACACTTATGAGGAGTCATTTTGTGTATGGTAAGCTGGTATAAAATGTCCATAATGACTAACATGACATTTTAGTTATGTTTGGGGTGGCCTAAAGTATTTTACCGCATATTTGGAATATCAAGGTGTTAGATTTTAAAATTATATCTCTACCTGAGAAATTAAAGGGACGATTTTAGCACCTTGCTGCTGCCGCTTTGAAGTGATAGATTTTGCACATATTTTAAAAAGGATAAATTGCATATATAACCCTTTTACATAGATAATTATACTTTTATCCTTCAATTTCCCATCTTATTATTAATATTCTTACTAAATAAAATTATGAAAAAAATATCCTTGCCGTTGCCGTTCGTTTGTCTTTTGTTAAATATCTCTTATTTAATTCTAGTTAGTCTTTAACTAAAGTTAAAATTATCTAAATTAAATGTCCTTATTTTTTGTTCAACTCTCTTTCCATCTATCTTTCTTTCTCTCCCTTGGACAAAAATTGTGACGATAAAAAAGTTACCTCTTTTTAGGGGCATTTTTGTTCAAACGTTAAATTTAATGATTTAAAAAAGAAATCTTTAACATAAATTAACCGAATAGATATTTTTGACATAATTTTTATTTAGTAGGATTATTAATAATAGAACAAAAAAAAAGCATAATTATCTATGTAAGAGGGTTATATATGTAATTATCTCATTCTAAAATTGAGGATTTAAAAATTAATATTGTATATAATTTTACTATAAACCAAACAATCAAAATCTCTCTTGGCAGATTCCATTGAGTTCGCAACTCTTGGGTGATGGCACTCATGTAATCCTATCTCATTAACGGGATTGGCCGGCTTATATATTTTAGTGACTCCGCTGATGATGAGAAAGGTAATTAATGTATATTAATTGCTTAAGTAATCCTATCTCATTAACGGGATTGGTCGGCTTAGATATCCCAAAGACTGTCGATAGATCAGATCAGTTAGGTCAGATCTAATGTGTGTTGTTAATGTAATCCTATATATCTCATTATGGATGGGGATTAGTCAGCTTTAATTATTCTAAAAACTCATTACCTCAGAGCGGTTAGGTCAGATGCACGCATCCTTATTGTTGACCATCTTATCCCATGCAAAACCAGCTGCTTCCGTGGAGAAGATGATGCTGCCGGCACGGCATCCCCTCATCTTATCCCATGCAAAAATCACATGCGTATATTACTAAAAGAAAACATATTTTGACCAAGGAAGAAGAATCATTCCAACTAAACGTACCGTCCACGGATCATATTTTTGAATGAATTGAGCTGATATATATATATATATATATATATATATATATATATATATATATATATATATATATATATATATATATATATATATATATATATATATATATATATATATATATATAGGAATGTTGTGGTGCGCTTTGGGCTATCTGTGCGGTTAAATCGTGCGGTCAATTTTGCTTCCACCCTCAAATTAGAAAAAAATAAAAATCATCAAAAATTCTAAATATTTAATAACCTTTTTAAGATAATTTTTACTTCTTAGAACTTAAATTTCACCGAAAGATCATATTCATAATGATTGTAGCAAGATACGACACTAAACTCTAATGAATATTTTTTCTTCCAGAACTTGACTTAGACATCGAAAAGTTTTGCTTCCCAATAGAGCAGGAGAGCTTCTGACGTCTCTTTTCTTTCTTGTAGGTTTTATCATAAGCGTTTACAGTCTTATAAATTTTATTAAGTAGTCAGAAGATATGATGGGATAGTCATCGTCGCCTGACCAATTTCTGACTGCATTGAGCTACAATAATTAGGTATGTTTCTTCAAATTTAAAAAGTCACATTTTCTGGTTCAGATGATATAGATGAAATTACCCAGTTATGATACTTCTTAATCTTTCAGCATGAGGAGGCCGAGGGAATGTTTTCTTATCTGACAAGGATCTTCAACTCAACAGTAGGTAAAACGAAGGCATGAGATCTAGATAGGGTTTAGGCCTCTAAAAGTCAAAATTTGAGAAAAAGAAATACTAGTATGATGAAATATTGAACGCTCATTTTTCTTACCCAACTGACTTGGATGCATTGGGGGCCTTTCCTTCTTCAGCACCTCACTAACTGCCCCCGGTGTACTTAATTTGTAAGAGAAAAAAAAAAGGAAAAACCCTACCGCATGAAGTCCTGCCCCTGCAGAAGGTGCTCAAACGTGGTCGTGAACATTGTGAACGGTCGGAGGTTCCCGAGCGTCAGCATGGATGATCATCCGCATGAAGTCGAGTTCATGAACACCAACATCATCCTGCCGGCGACCATGCGTTCCCAAGCCTGGTTCTTGTACTTGTCAGTTAGTAAGTCGATATAATAATTAGGTTAAATAAGGATTCCCAGCCCTAATAAGGTGCTCTGGCTGCCACCACCAGGTTTGGCTGCCGGTGAGGTAGCAGCATGCATGGGAGTTTTATTTGCCTGTGTTCCATCTTTCCGGTGATCAGACGACCTAAAAATTTTTAACAAGCCAAAAATTGAACCCCACGTAATGGTTAAAAAAACACTCTTAATGGGTCGAACCACATAAATTGAAGTTCGGCTTTTGATTCTTTAGAATTTTTTGGACCATGCAATCGAAGATCTGTTTGTATAAGGGTGCCAATCAAAACACTACTTTTTTATGGTGGCATTTTTGTTCAAACAATGAATTTAAAATTAAAAAAGTAGAATCTTTAATGGAAGTTACTTGGGCCATTTTTTACATAATTTCTTTTTTGTAGGATTATTAGTAATAAGGTAAAAAAACTGAAGGGTAAAAATATAATTATCTTTGTAAGATAATTATCCAATATCTTACAGAATTTTACTTGAATCCAAACGATCGATCTCTCAGAAAGTACATGGGCTCCAGCTCTTGGCAGATTCCATTGAGTTGGCAACTCTTGGATGATGGTAAAGATAATGTACCTTGCTCATGTGATGAAATCCTCTCCCATTAACGGGATTGGCCGGCTTTATATCTCCTAGCTAATTAACGACTTTGCTGATGGTGGGAAAGGTAATTAATGTATCTTGCTAAAGTAATCTTATCTCATTAACTGGCATATTGATTGGCTAATATATATATAGAGTGTCGACGTCAGATGAGGTCAGATCAGCTAGGTCAGTTGTAATGTATGCTGTTCATGTAATCCCTATCTCATTATCGGGATTAATTAGTCAGCTAAATTATTCTAAAAACGCGTTACATCGGAGCAGTTAGGTGAGATGCACATGAACCTTCTTCCGTGGAGAAGTTGACGACGCTGCCGGCACGCCATCGAACCCCTTATCTTATCAACATCTCGTACGGCTATGCAACTCCTCACATGCACATATTACTAAAAGAATACACGCATGCATGTTTTGACCAATGAAGAAGAACACTTGGACGTAAACAAACTTAGGAATCATAATAGTTTTTAATGAATTGAGCCTTGCCATTTTTCTTACCCAACTGGCGTGGATGCAACACCTACCTCATCAGCTGGCCTTGTACATGCATTTGGACAAAAATAAGAATAAAAAACCCACCACGTTGGCCATGATCCTCCCAAAGCCTGCATATATAAATGAACACCCCAGCTCCCTCCCTCTAGGCTGCAGCTTCAAGGGACCTCACTAGCAGTCGAATCACTTTCTCGTCACCAGACACACCCATCGGTTGTTCTCTCCAAATTAACCAGAGCATGGGACCCGTAGTCCGCGTCCTCTTCCTGTTCCCCCTCCTCCTGTTGGCATCCCCCGGAGCCCAAGCCCAAACCGGAGACGCCGTCCTCGACTCCACCGGCAGCCCGGTGCGGCGGGGAGTGCAGTACTGGCTGGTGCCGCCCTTCTTCCCCGCGGGCGGCGGGCTCCAGATGTCCCGCGTGAACGGCTCCTGCCCCCCGTACGTCACCCAGCTGGAGGGCGAGGTGGAGAGGGGCCAGCCCCTCATGTTCTTCCCGGAGGAGGAGGCCAACGGCGTGGTCCGGGTGTCGGTGAGGAACTACGTGCTGTTCCCCCGCCCCACCCCGTGCCCGCAGTCCACCATGTGGCGGGCGGACGGAGAGTACGTCAGGACCGGCGGCACCGCGCCCTTGGGCGACCTCGACTTTAGCAGGTTCTCCATATTCAAATCCAGGCGCGGCTACGTGATCCGGTCCTGCCCCTGCAGAATTTGCCGCAGGGGGTGCTCGGACGTGGTCGTGAACGTTGTCAACGGTCAGAGGTTCCTGCAGGTTGGCACGGGTGATCGTCCACATGAGGTCGTGTTCATGAAGGCGACGGAGGAGGAGGAGCCCGCCAACATCATCCTGCCGGTGACCATGCATCCCTAGTTAGGCTCCTTCTCGTACTTGTCTAGCTCCTCAGTTAGTAAGACAGTAGCAGTCACTACTATAAGGTAAATAAGGATGCCCCAAGTAGCAGGGTTTGGCCGCTGGGGAGTTTTATGTGGGTTCCATGAGTCCTATGTTAATTTCTCGATACATATATATATATATGTACCCTGTACCAGCAGCTATACATTAATGAATAAATAAATGGAAGGTTGGGGGGCGGTGAGCTGTCGTTTTCCCTTGCTGCAACGACAGGGTGGACCGGTTCAGCGATCCCCCCACCGTGCCAAATTAAGTCGATCGACACTTTTTGACAAGATCAATTTTATAATATGTGATCAGGTATATATATATAATAAGAGTATTTCGACTCCGGTTCCTGTAACTGCACGTGTGGACTACTGGACGGGGCAGGTGAAACAGGAGGGAAGGAAGGAGTTTTCTCAAAAAACCCTTTGTCGTCAATCGAAATCGAGAAAAGTTTGGCGTGTAATATGTGACATATATATGTACTCTCTACCCGGCATATATATAATGAATAAAGAATAGAGATCTTTTAAGCGTAAGATTTGATGGGACTAGGTCAGTGCAGAGTGAATTTTTTTTAAAAGAGTCCCTCATTCACTGATTTTCTCATTTGCAAGGAAGAATTGTTTTGAAAAATCTCTCTGCACTTACCCAGTTCCATCCAAGCCTAAACTGACTGAAATCAATGGACCGGGTAAGTGCAATAGGATGGAAGGAGTTCTTACAAAAACCCCTACATCAGAGAAAAAAAATTCATATGAAAGGGTTGTATGAAAAGTTCTCTTCTCCACACCGACTTAGTACACTTGTTATCTACACTTGGAAGATCCTCTACCTTCTCATATAATAAGTTGTGTGTTTTGACACTTGGAGGCATGGAGATTGGATCCTCTATTCATTTTTTCCCCTTTAATCGTTTACGTTGACTTAATATTGATCTTGACCACTAATGCAACTCTCTTGATTCTGTGACATTTCCAACGGTAAGAAGGTGTGGAACTCAAAGAACAAGAGAAGAAGAAAGGGAAATGAGTAAAGTGGGTATTCTATTTATTTCTAGCATATTCTCCTTTCCTTGTTGATTAATTTCTAAGCGGATCAGGAGCCTATTATAAGGGTTAGAGGATTTTGGAGAATTTAAAAGATTATGAGAGCTTATACCACAAATCAAAAGACTGTATATAACAACTGAAAATTTTAAAAAAGTACATAAAATAACTTCCAAAGATGTGTATATATACAATTATTTTGATTATTTGAAAGAGAAGTTAATAACATTAGATTAACTTTTGACTAGTTTGACTCGAACGTTAAATTAAGTAAACGATACGGTTTTTATTGGGTGAACGGTATATGCATACCCATTTTGACAGAACTATACCTTCAATCCCAGGCCACCGCTAGCCAGGTCATGACAAGCCTTACAATCTAGCAGCCTAGATGATATGCATGCATGTATATCACCCATAGTTGCAGAGACAAAATTCATAGCACAGGCTGTGAAATTAAACATAGTTAACTCTTGGAATTAAGTTATAAATTAACTCTGGATATATGAAGTATATTTATGATTCATTAACTTGTAGGGCCAGAAGATATAAGAAGTATATTTGTTTTGTCTTATACCAAATGATCCGGCCCTAGGAAAATACATTGTCTTCAATTCTTGAGAGATTCCATTGAGTTCTAACGACGCTCTTGAGAGAGAGAGAGAACGACTTGGTGCACACCTCAAGGGGGTGTGGATGCGTTTTATGTCACGCACACTCAATGGATGTGCGCCAATTCACCGATTTTACCCGCACTCCGGGTGTGCGACTAGAATTTTCCATACTTTTAAGGAGGGAAGGAGAGCTATTCGACATACATGGGTACTATAATATTGAATGAATCTAAATGGCTATTAGCCATATTTATCATGTACTTTTATTTGTTTAAAATAGTTAGAAAGTTATTAAGAAGCCCACTCATTGAACTGCAATAATTAAATGTTTTTTTTTTTTTTTTGAAAAATGATATCCTCCTCCTCATCTGCTGATATAACCTATAGGTGAAATCACCAAAGTGCAACTGGATTAGTTAGACACAAAAGATGACGTGCTAATGGATTATTCGACAATGGTTAATTAGACGCATAATAACAATCTCCTTATGTTAAGATTTCCTCCTTAAGAACGATCCTGACCGTTGATCAGCCCTTAAGATAGGGATGTCAACATAGAGAATGGTTCGCGTATAATCTTTTGGCCCCCAGTTAATTACCCATATGAAAATAGATAGAATTTTTAAAACCATGCATTTTTGAACTGATATATTAAAATGGACATGTTCCAAAAACCGTTATCCGCCTCTCAAAATATTATTACATAATTATATCTTAAAAGTTTTATGTCATCTTATTGTCATTTTTCTTATTTTATGTGCCTATAAAAATATGATGGATTTTTAAGTAAGAGATCCAAGTATATTTTGGTAAAGTATAGCTAGACTGATATCTTTATGCTGATGAAAGAAGTGTAATTAATTTGAGCGTTCTTTGCAACCAACAACAACATTTATTAATATTATACGTTAAAATTGATAATTTACAAGTACATGCATTTGGATATCAACACATGATTGGATAAGAAAAAAACATTTTTCTTGACTTATAAATATAAATAACTAGATAGATAGATAGATACGAGGATGAAGAGTCCATTTGCTGCACGCGCGGTGTACATCCAAATCGTTAGGAGACATGTTCTACTTCAGGGGACCTCACCAGTCACCGGTCACCACGACCTTAATTAATTAAAGCCATTAAGTTAATTGTTCTCTCCAAAGCAATTAATTAGTTACTAACGATGGAACCCCCACTCCACGCCCTCGTCCTCCTCTTACCCGGCCTCCTCCTGCTCGTGACATCCCCGGCCCAAGGCCAAACCCCAGACGGCGTCGTCGTCGACATGTCCGGCTACCCGGTGCGGCGAGGCGTGCAGTACTGGCTGGTCCCGCCCAGCTTCCCCGCGGGCGGCGGCCTCCAGATGTCCGGGGTGAACGGCTCCAGCTGCCCCCCACACGTCATCCAGCTGGAGGGCGAGGTGGACTGGGGCCAGGCCCTCATGATCTTCCCGGAGGAGCCCCGGGATGCGGACGACGACCTGGTCCGGGTGGGGGACAGCAACTACGTGGTGTTCCGCGGCCAAACCGTGTGCCCGCAGTCCACCCTGTGGCGGGCGGGCGGGGAGTACCTCACCACCGGCGGAACCGTATCCACGGCCGACCTCAACTTTAGCAGGTTCTCCATATTCAACTACACCGACGGCTACGGCAGCGGCTACGTGTTCCGGTCCTGCCCGAGCAGAAAGGGCCGTACGCCGTGCTCAAATGTGGTCGTCAACATGGAGAACCGCGTCAGGATGGTGAAGCTTAGCTCGTCTTATCGTCCACACACAGTCTTGTTCAAGGAGATAATTGACGGTGGAGAATGACTCCACCAAGCAACATGTTGGAAGATAATTATCCTGTAGACGTTAGATTCGTAGAGCTCGTCCAAGATCTAGGAATCCTATATATATAAGAGTACTCTTATCACTTAATTAGCTAGAGAGTCCATGCATGGATGTAGAGTTATTTAATTATGTTGGATTATTCTTTGAGTTTATGATGATCTTGTTTATTTGATTACAAGTAGAAGTTCTTTGACAGAAGGTCCTTTGTCATCTAGTAGGACTAATCCTTGTCTCGGATATAAATATATATCATTGGAGTCCCTCACGCATGCAAACAGATTGAGAAGAATAAAATCGCCATCGATCATCTTCTTAGATCTCTTTGTTAATTCGTGTATCTAGCTAGCTGCTGTGGTGCATGAAATTAACCACGCGGAATTAAGGGTCTCTTTGTTTTCACATAAAATAGACTACAGAAAAAAACATTTTTCGAAAAATATATCACAATCACTTTTTTGCTTATCCGTAAAACTCAAGTCAACAGAAAATTTAATTTGTTGATTTTTTTTTTTAATGAAGTGAAAAAGAATTTCTAAGAAAATACATTTACAAAGAAAATGTAAACAAATGAATCTTCTTGAACTAACTCGAACTCAGATTCTTACTTGTTACGGTAACAACGTAATTAAATGGACATTTCTTGTTCATCTTTTTAACCAATTTCTAATTAATACAAATTTGTATACAAGTCCTTTATATATATTTCAAATCTTTTCACTGGACGTCTGAAGAAATTAAATTCTCACTCTGTCAATGATTCGAGGTCACATGGAGCACGAAATTATCCTTTACTTTTTTTTTTGAGACTTGAAATTATTCTTTGCTACTCGTCTAGTATGTACCACTTGGAATTACCAGCAGTACTGTGAGTTTGAAGAATCAATTCCTGCCGTGAGCTGAACTCTTATTCTTTTTATTGGAGGTTTGTCCGAGAGCAGAGTTTAATAAAATTATTAAGGGTAATTTCATATCCTTAAAAATCTGGCCACATCTCATACTCCTCAGTCACTCCCCATGGAGATGAACAAGTCTATGTATATGTTTGGTTATGGCCATTTGGCGTGTAGTCACGTTAAAATATTTAGGGTGCATTTGGAATGGCGCAAAATCTGTTATATGTATACATATAATTTATGGGTTTTTTAGTAAATAACATCCAAACAATGTTGTATATGTAGAAAATCTCTTGAAAAATATGTATGTATAAAAAATCCTCTATATAATAATTACATATACATAAAGATCCCTCTACAATCAAGCCTACCATCATTTACTAAATGATAAATAAGGACTTGTTTTAGACTTCAAAAAATTTCTATACATGTACAATGTAAGCAGTTATTTACTAAAAGTTTATATTTTAAGAAAATTAATTACAAAAATTGTTTAGTCATTCTAACATTTATGACAACCAAAAGATGCACAAACTCGATTTTTTTAATCCACTTAGGGATTCATAGTATGATAATTTTTTTTGAAGAAACTATAAACCTAAAATCTTAGGTCACCAAATGGAAACTTCTTCATAAACGTGGGAAAAATGTGTAGTTCAATATTAACAGTAAGTCTTTGTCATCTCTTAGCCCCAATCCTGCATTTTTTGGGAAGCTTCTTTCCTAGTGATGAGGCAGAATCCGATTCGGCCCATTGAAACAAGTCTAAACCCCGTTCAGCCCACCAGCAGCAGTACAAGGCCCTCAGGGAGCCTTCGGCCCATCAGCGGCCCAACAGCCCTCGGCCCGTAAACGGCACCGTTGCTCCCGGCCCAACAGGCTTCAGCCCGTCAGCGGCCCACCAGTCTACGGCCCGGGAGCAGTCCGGCAGCCCCAGGCCCAGCAGGCTTCGCCCATCAGCGGCCCAACCCCTTTCAGCCCGATAGCCGAGTTCGGCCCACTCCGGTGAAGGACTAGGCACTATGGCGGTTTACCAATAAATCCAGAACATAGTCCTATATCGGCTATCACCGTTAACCATCCTCTATCCTCTGTTATAAATACACCGCTATTTATTGCCAAAGGTATGCAATTCTATGCCTTCGAGACCCTAAAGGACTATAGTCCAAAAAATATTAAAGCTACTATTTGCCTTCTGAATCGAATCATCTTCAAAAGCTAACTTAACCGTCGGAGGGGGTTCCTTAGGGCCGAAACCCGGGACTCCTGCTGACCGGTTTCTTCTTCTTTCCCTCCTGCAGGAGCTCGGTTCGAATCATCGCCGACCTTCCCGAATCGATCTCGGCCGCCGATCTCGGACTCCTCTCCCAGGTCTCGACGCCGTGCGCCGGCTGCTCCGCGACCAGGAGACTCGGTTCCACACCGCCCCTTCGTCTACCGAAGGAGCTTCGGTACCACTTCCCGAAGACAAGCCAGCTACCGACCGAGCGGCTCTCGGCCTCGGATCTTCGGCTTCGCCTCTGCATCCTCTGCCTTCCGGGTCCCCGTCGAGCCTCTTGCACCGATCCGACCCAGCTTCGGATTCGTAACTTCGGATTCCAGCTTCGGAATCCGGTCGTGATAGCCTCGGCTACATCACCTAGTAATCGATAATATCACGTGTGGTTGCGGCGACCAAAGCATATATCTTTCTTTCTGGTCGCTTAAAGCGGGTAGTCTGTCATGTTCTCTTCTATTATATTCTATATATATTATGCTCATATTTTTTTATTATTACATATACATACATTCATATTTACTAATATTTTTTCAATGATGACCCTTCAATCGTACTTCGTACTGTTATACATATGTATATATGTAAACGTTTCGATTATGGGAAAGAAGTTAAATAAGATTAGGTTAACACCTTTTGTCTAATTTTGACTCGCACAAATTAAGTGAAGCTAAACAGACGATACATAGATGATTTTGGAGTATACAATGACAGTAAGGCCATAGATGATACAATAGGATTTATTATAGGGCATGTACATGATAACATCAAAAATGAGAGTATGCAATAGAATACAGTAGACTCTGAAGATGAAAGATATATTCATGATAATAGGATTGCTTATGTAATATCTACCTCCTTAACTGCTAACATCAGATCAGTTAGCTGAGATCCACACATCCTACTCAACATTAATGGAAGAGAGGGAATCTCCTCTAAGGGGGAGAAAGGATAAACGCTCCACTTCTCTCTCTATCTCTCTCTCTCTCTCTAACAGATAGATCTCCATAATTTTTAAAAGACATAGTAATCTTGGCAAACGAGTAACATAGTTTGATTATACTTTGTATGTCAATTACATATCTAGAGGAAAGGTAATGAAGTCTCACTTTTTATGTTACTTTGAAAGTCTCACTTGGATTTTCTTCAAAAGAATCTCTCTTTGAGAGAGGTTTTTTCAAATGTCTAAGGAGGACTTCAAGATTCCTAGCTTTTGAAAGCAACTAAAAAATCTATTCAAATGAATATATATCTCATTAAATGTTTAGATTCTTCTACAAATTGAAATTTTGAAAAGGAGACATTTGACTACCTCCTATGCATTTTCTCTCTCTTTTTCTCTCCTTTTCTAATTTTACAGATAAAAAATAAAAAATAAAATCATACAATAACTAGTTTGACACATCAATCAAGAGCTCCCAACATTAAAGACAAGCAGACCTTAAAACAATTCGATTAATACTTGTTGTAATATTTCCCTAATTGCAATGGACATTGCAGTGGATAAATTTTTTTATATATTTTTTTTTTAGATCAGCTTTCGAAGTGTTCTAACCGTCTGTACAGTAAAACACCCCCGATCAGACAATCTAAAAATAAAAAATATCACTTGTCTCTGGCTACCAAATTAGGTGGGTTGGCATTTGGCGGCTCAAACGATGGATAAGGACCCCCTAAAAGGGAGTCTTGAATTGACTCGTGAATTGTGCAGGTCGCTTAAGGCGGGCAGTCTATTGTATTCTATTCTACATTAATATTATTCCCTATGCTCACACTTTTTATATTATTACATTAAATTTACTAATATTTTTCAGTATTGATGTCTCCTTAATTTCTATACTGAAGGGATACCCATGAAACATATGGCTGAGCCAAGTGTAAGATTTTTAAGAGGTCCATAGAAAAAATATAAGAGCTTCTAAATGCATGTGTGTATATATACAGTCAATTCGATTATGTGAAAGAAGGTTAGATAAGATTAGATCAAACATTTTCCCTCTTCTGACTCATCCAAAAGATTAAGCTAAACGAACGGCGGATGATTCTCTTGCCTTCCATTTCTCTCTCTCTCTCTCTCTCTCTCTCTCTCTCTAACAGATAGGTCCCCACAATTTTTAAAAGTCATAGTAATCTTTGGCAAACGAGTAACAAAGTTTGATTATACTTTTTCTTGTCTTTCTTAGATCATAGCCTCTTACGATCGCCTTCTAGATGCTTTAACGGTACATGTGCCGTGGGCTCCAAGTAGACCTGGTTGCTGGTGAGTTGGGGACAGCAAATGGCTTATTGATGGGCTCTCGTTGGGCTTCTGGGCTCTCACATGGGCCTCATTCTTTGTATGTCAACACATATCTAGAGGAAAGGTAATGAAGTGTCACTTTTTATGTTACTTTGAAAGTCTCACTTGGATTTTCTTCGCATCTTAAAAAAAAGAAAAAAAGATTGAAGAAATATCAGAATCCAAAAGAAACGCTCTTTGAAAAAAGTTTTTTCAAATGAGATCTAAGGAGGACTTCAAGATTCCTAACTCTTGAAAGAAACTAAAAAAATCTAATTAAATGAATATATATCTCATTAAATTTTTAGATTCTTCCACAAATTGAAAATTTGAAAAGGAGACATTTGACAACCTCCTATGCATTTTCTCTCTCTTTTTTGAATTTCACAGATAAAAAGTAATAAGAAAAGCATAAAATAACTAGTTTGACACATCAATCAGAAGGTTATAAGGTTTTTCTGACAGTAGTTGTTGCGTCCTTTGTTCTCGAGGGAGATCTTCTCTAGAGTCGAGGAGGACTTAATTGCCTTCCTTAGGGACTCTCTCACCTACGATTAGGAATCTTCTGATTGAGGATGATCATAATTTTGCTTCCTATATCTTTATTTTCTCGGATTTAGTCCCAAGAATTAAGTTTAATTTCAGTGTCTGCTGTGAATTTTGTCATTCTTCATGATTTAATTATGGTTGATATAATCATACATGATATGGGCTAGCTGTTAGATTGCATGGTAGGTCATAATAAGCAGGTGACGGCCGGGGATTAAAGGCAAGAGAATCATCCGCCGTTCGTTTAGCTTAATCTTTTGGATGAGTTAGATGTTTGATCTAATCTTATCTAACCTTCTTTCACATAATCAAATTGACTGCATATATATACACACATGCATTTAGAAGCTTTTATATTTTTTTCTATGGACCTCTTAAAAATCTTACACTGGCGGGGGACTCCTGGCCGCCTTCTAGTCATGTCTGCAGTTCCTATGGAATTGGTCAGCTTGTAGTTATCCTAGTAATTAGTTAATATCGGTTGGTGAGATCCACACCATGCTTAATGGACACGAGGATATGCGTGCGTGGTGCCACCGTACGGAGAAGACGACTCTGTCTGCAGGGCATCCCCCTAATGGACACGTCTCCATTTTGTCTGGCAATTCACATGCGTGTATTAGAAGAAAACATGTTATTTGAATGAGTGAAGAAGAAGAATTAATTAATGATCCAACCAAACCAAAGGCAGGCGATGAATTGAACTGATCAGTCGCTGTTGCCCATTCTTTACGATATATTTTCATCTAGAGAAAATTAAAGATGATATATGTATATATATATAGACGAAGAACTTAATTTTGCCTTTTGAAGCTAGTCAAAAGATTGGTGCCACATGCAACTCAAGAGCACCACGCATCCACGATTCCACACCATGCACGTCGGCCGTGAAGGCGACGCTCCCTTCCAAAGCCTCTATAAGTACCCCCCTCCCCATCCCTCCAAGGGACCTCACCTCACCAGTCACCCGGCCACCGGCTATATATATCGAGCGTCGAACGCCCTGATCACCTCACATCAGCGATCAATTGTTTTGCTCGATCGAATTGAGCCAACCATGGGAGTAGCCGTCCTCCTCCTCTTGTTCCTACCCCTCCTGCTCACATCCCCGGCTGCCCAAGCCCAAACCCAAGACCAAGAGGCCGTCCTCGACTCTGCCGGCAACCCGCTGCAGCGAGGAGCGCAGTACTGGGTGCTGCCGCTCTTCTTTAACGTGGGCGGCGGGCTCACCATGTCCCGCGTGAACGGCTCCTGCCCACCCCACGTCGCCGTGCTGAGCTCCGAGGTGGCGAGGGGCGAGCCCCTCATGTTCTCCCCGGAGGAGTCCCGGGAGGACGGCGTGGTGCGGGTGTCCGAGAGGATCTACGTGCAGTTCCCCCGCCGCAGCTCGTGCCCGCAGTCCACCTTGTGGCGCCGGCGTGCCGACGGCGGGGGGTACATCACCACCGGCGGAACCGTGTCCTCGGCGGACCCCAACTCCAGCAGGTTCGCTATACTCAAATCCAGTACTGGTCGCGGCTACGTCATCCGTCACTGCCCCTGCAGAAGGTGCCGCTTGCCGTGCTGGAATGTGGTTGTGAAGAGGGTGAACGACGAGGAACTCCTGGGCCTTAGCCTGTCTGATGATCCGTACAGGGTCCGGTTCGTGAAGGTGGAGGAGTAGGAGGAATCCTCCTGCCAGTGACCATGCGTCCCCAAGTCTATCTAGCTAGCTCTCTCTCGTGTGCTCCTCCTCGGTTACAACTCATAAGTAAGCGTGCAGTATACATAGGTGTGTATGTACTAGTAATTAATAAAGGATGCCGACCCCTTGGGGGGTTTGGTTCAATGTATCCTGCCAACTATACCGTATCCAACGTACCCAGTATGCATGCATTCCATGAATTTAATAAAGGATGGGGCCGGTGAGCTTTCCCTTCTCCTCTCACTGCAGCAAAAAAAATATTTACGTCTAAACTTGTAACTTCTACCAAGTAATTTAATCTGTGAATTATACATATAAGAGTAAGCGATCCATGTTTTGACACTCGGAGGCGCGGGCCACCGAGAATATTAATTGGCATATCGAGTTATGCCTGCTGCACATATTCTTAATATTTTCTTTTTCCAGATGAGTTCTGAGAAGTGTCCTATACATTCGTACAAGTCCATCTCTCTGATCGAAAGATCAAAAAAGAAAATCAGAAAAATAAAAAACTGTTATTAAGCTCGACCAATTACCGACATTTTTTATTGTTCATTGAGATTCTTATTTTGACTTTTCAGACTTTTTTTGGTCGTCTAATCGGAGACCGGCCGGAACGGACGTGTAGGATACCTCTAGATTCACCTGAAAAAAATATATTAAAATAATTATTTCAAACTCACTGCACTGCAGCATTGAGGGTCAACTCATTCGCATATATGTTGCATGTCCATTGATTTTTTCCTTGATCATTTATATATGTTGGCATTAATCTTTCATCTTTGCTACATTGCAACTCTCTTGCATGAGGTTTTTCGGAGGTTATACGGGAAATAAAGTTGCCAGAGTCTTCAAACAGCAAATGATACGCTCGAACGAACTCAACTTTAATGACTAGAAGTTAAAGCTCATCCCAGGAGTGATATCTCTCTCAATGATCAACAAATTAAATTAAGATACATCTCATCTGCGCGCTTTCCCTGATCAACGAGTTATACGGGACCACATATTTCCTCAAGTACGACGTTCTATAACAAGAAATCAATTAAACTGTTTTATTTTCAACTAAGATAAAAGATTCTTACTCGTTGCTGCATGAAGAGGGTTAAGTTGTGATTGACCCAAAAAAGTCCAACAACAAACAGTCTAGGAGCTCATGGCTCCGCCAATCCCCATGGGCTCGACACAGTGGCCCAACAAGATTCGACTGAAATTCTGACTTTTCCAAAAGAAAGGGCTTTCGGAACAATCCTCGCCCCTCAGCCAACAGCGCCACCCACGGGTGAGGCCCCCAAATGAGGACCCAGAGGACCGACTGCCCGATAAAGGGGAACTCATAACTCATCGCCCCTCGACTAGCAAGGTCACCCAAGAGCGAGGCTCCCAAGACAAGGGACTCGAGGAACGACTTTCTGAGATCTCAACTTCTCGAGAAGCCGACTTCTCGAGAAGTCTTAGAAGATTAAATCTTCCTTCCTTTCTCTGAATGGGAATCCCAACTCTATATTAGGCAACTATCTATTCAGAGCATGGCTCATGAACTCTCATCAAGAGAAGAGATCCATCCTTCCAAACTAGGGGCCACAGCTCCCTCAATCAGGGGGGCCCTAAATTGTGGGCCACCACTAAAGAACTGTTACAGAACTATCCTACAGTGCCTCACTCTAAAGGAGACATAAATACACCATAAGGTACCTCTTACGCGCACCCACACCTAGAGAACTCTAGTTATCAGTCTTTCTTCAATTTAGGAATCTGACTTAGGCATCGAAAGATTTTCCCTCCACTTAGACGAAGTACCCCCTAACTATCTCTTTTTCCTTATAAATATGTGTTACGTGTGTTTTCCTTCTCAAACAAATTCTATCTTGACGAGTAACTAGAGATTGGATCGGACGACCCTAAGTCTCAACCAGTTTCTGACCGTTACAAACTATATATATAGTAACAACTTATAAGTGGCAAAGTTTGCTCTAGACTGAAAAAGAAAAGGAAAAAGCAAACGTGCTACGATCTGTTGGTGGTAATTACCATGTTAAGCTCCAGAACACCGCCCTCGATAAGCACAGAGCTAATATTGAGTGTGGTTCCTATCAGTACAGGTTTGGATTGAACTCAATCAGTTAGAGAGGGGAGGAGGGAGGCTTTCATAAAAACCCCTCCTCGAGAGTGGGAAAAGCAACATATGAGGGGGTTTTTTGAAATCATCCCCGGCCCTCTCTTTACTGACCAAGTTCAATCCATGTATGGACGTAGAGGATCTCTATTCCTAATATATATACCGCTGCCGCTCAACCTGAAAATTCTTATAAAGCTTGCAAATTATTAAAGATTAGTTCTTATTCATTTTTCAACTACTTTGATTAGCACCAAAATTTGTATATGAATCTCTCTGCCCTTTGACTGCACGTCTCAAGAAAGTTGTTCTTCTGTGTCAACGAGTCTAGGTCACATGCGGCACGCGCGGAGGACTTCTTGTTATTCTTGCTACTCGTTTAATATATAAGAACGTATGAACTTGCATGCGCGGACGTGGAGCATAAGCTTGGAGAAAATATTCCTGCATCGAGCAAAACTCGTGTTTCTTAATTTCTAGTTGGGGAAGTTAATTTCGTTCCTTGTAAGAATCAAAAATAATACGTGGCTCTGGCTACCAAATTATTAGGTGGGTTGGCATTTGACGGCTCAAACGATGGATAAGGATCCCTAAAAGGGAAATCTTGAATCGACTCGTGAATTCTGCAGGTCGCTTAAGGCGGGCAGTCTATTGTATTCTATTCTACATTAATATTATTCCCTATGCTCACACTTTTTATATTATTACTAATATTTTTCTGTACTGAGAACTGAAGGGATACCCATGAAATATATGGCTGAGCTAATTAGTGTAAGATTTAATTTTAAGAGGTTCATATATAGAAAAATATGAAAGCTTCTTATAAATTAATGCATGGGTGTATATATACAGTCAATTCGATTATGTGAAAGGAGGTTATATTAAACATTAATTTCCTCTTCTTGACTTATATATCCAAAAGATTAATTAAGCTAAACGAACGGCGGATGATATTCTTGCCTTCAATCCCCGGCCGTCACCTACTTATTATGACCTAGCATGCAAATCTAACAGCTAGCCCATATCATGTATATATGATTATATCAACCATCATTAAATCATGAAAAATTCATAGCAGAGACTGTGAAGTGGAACTTAGTTCTTGGAACTAAATCCTAGAAAATAAAGATACAGGAAGCATAATTTTGATCTCTAGCCAACTCTTTGGCAGATAATTGCATTGAGTTGGAGCCTTGGAGCCCACGCACATGTAGTCCTATATATCTCACTAAGGGAATTGGTCAGCAGATCCTAAAGAAAACTCGTTACATTGGATCAGTACTTAGGTGAGATCCATATATACCATGCATCGTATTCAAATACTAATTAGTGGAGACTAGGATACGTGTGAATACGATGCTGCAGCCTGCCGCGCGTGAAGAAGAAAACCCTGAGCGGGCATGGCATACCCCTTTACCAGCCTCTCACGTCTCCATTTTGTCATGCAATTCGCGTGCGTATATTACACAAAAAAACATGCTTTAAAAAAGAAAGAAGAATAATTCGACATGTGTAGATGGGTATCAAAATATTCAATGAATTGAAGCGAGCTGATGTTTATGACATACTTTTATTTATGTAAAATGATTAGAATTATTAAGATACGCACTCTTATTACAACAGTTAATAAGGCGTTTTGTTTCTCAAGTTTGAAAAGTCATCCTCCAGCTTAGGTGATATTTAAATGAAATCACCAAGTTTTACCTCAGTTGATGTATGCTTTTTGACTAAATATTCCAGAAGAAAAGGTCGTATGTATATAGATTTAGCAAAAAAAATCTCCTTCCAATTAGATTAATATTTTGTCCAAGTATGCTCCTCAACACAACAAAAGTTAAAAAGACAAGGATGATATATAGAGGTGGAGCTGAGCCCTTTGAAAGGCAAAAGATCATTACAACGCTATAAATAACCCCGGCCCATAGATCACCACCACGTCGAACACCCTCTAATCTAATTGTTGTCTCCACACCACAGCAAGCAAACCATGGGACCCGTCCACGTCCTCTTCCTCTTAGTACCCAGCCTCCTGCTGGCATCCCCTGTGGCCCAAGCCCAAACCCAAGACACCGTCCTGGACGAGGCCGGCAACCCGCTGCGGCGAGGAGTGCGGTACTGGGTGGTGCCACCCTTCTTCCCCGGGGGCGGCGGGCTCACCATGTCCCGCGTGAACGGCTCCTGTCCCCCGAACGTCGTCCAGCTGGGCGGCGAGGTGGAGAGGGGCGAGCCCCTCGTGTTCATCCCGGAGGAACCCCGGGAGGACGGCGTGATCCGGGTGTCTGATAGGCTCTACGTGCGGTTCCCCCGCCCCAGCCCGTGCCCGCAGTCCACGTCCACCTTGTGGCAGGCCGACGGGGAGCACGTCACCACCGGCGGAGCCGTGTCCTCGGACGATAGCAAGTTCTCCATATTCAAATCCACTACAGGTCGCGGCTACGTGATCCAGTCCTGCCCCTGCACATGGTGCCGCATGGCGTGCTCAAATGTGGCTGTCAACGTCGTGAACGGTGAGCGACTCCTCGGCGTTGGCATGGATGATGCTCCGCATAGAGTCGTCTTCCGGAGGGTGCAGCAGTCCTAGTCCACCCATATATATATATATATATATATATATATATATATATATATATATATATATATATATATATAGTAGTAAGGTCAATAAGGATGCCAGGGACTTTTATATATATGCGTTCCATGTATCCTGTCAATTACCATGTGTGATGTAATGGACCCAGTATCTATGTATGTATGTATGTACGCCATGGAATAAATTAAGTTTCGGGGGCTAGCTGATCACCTTTCCCTTTCAGGTGCTGCAGCAATAAATAAAGTCTATATTTTTTATTAAATGTAGTTTTTTTGTGAAGTATGCAAGCTCTGTGTTATGATCTACTTGGGAGCCACGGAGATTGAATTCTCCATTCATTCTTTCCTTAATCATTTATGTCGATTTATTAACTTTTATCTTGGCTACTGATGCAACTCTCTTGATTGCACACGTTTCGGAGAATGAGAGGATATGCAACTCCAAGAACAAAGAGAAGAACAGATGAAAATTTTGTATTGCATAATTATTGCATACATAAGGACCCAATCATCAAGTCTATCAGCACTAAAATTACTGTTATCATCCTCATATTAAAAAATAAAATAAAAACTTTAATAAATTCTTAAATATTTAATTCTCTTCTCAAAATTATTTTCATTCTTTTTGTCCTAACTTTTACCGTCAAATCATGAGACATGCAATCTAAGCCGTCCTATTTCACGTTAGTAAAATTGGTAATAAATAGTCAAACTCCAAAGGATCGGAACAACCCTAGTGCTTAATCTAATGATTTTTTATTTGTTGACTATTTGTAAAAATTAAAATCTATATACATTTGATGGACGGTTAAGATTGATTTCAAGATCGGAGACAATCGGATGGTCAAAATAACGCCCCAAAGGACTAAAACGATCTTAAGAGAGTCATTAAATATTTATGAAGATTTTTATGTCTTTAAAATATGGGGGTGGAATCTAAAACATAGCTTGCGGTTAAATTGTACACACCGTGACGAACGTCATTCTAGCATTTCTTTTTGTCTCGTGTGTCTCTGCATAAAGGAGTGCTATGGTGAGAGTACTACAATGCGGCAAACAAAGTGCACCCATTGTTTCGACTTCTTCTTCGTGTTTAGAAAAAATAAAAATCATAATAACTTTTTACATATTTAACTCTCTGGTAAAATAAATTTCATCTCTTTGGACTTAAATTTCACCATTAGATCGTGAGGTTTTCGATGTAAGCCGTCAAATGTGACATTCGTAAAATATCAAAACTTCAAGAGATGGAAATAATCCTAAAGATTAATCTAACAAATTTTCTATTTTCTAATTACTTTTTCATAATTTTTAGTGATCCAAAAAGTTTTAACTTTAGGCATTGACGGTATAATCAATTGTGTTAAGAAACTGTGCATGTTCAGCAATATGGTCGCTTAAGGTGCGCAGTCTGTATGTATTAGTTCGTGACTGGACTTCCCGAGAGGGTGTAGTGACTCGTTGCAACGTGGTCACTTAAGGGGGGCGGTCTGTCACATTCTATCCTATTATACTCATATGCTCTCTTTTTTTTCTTTTAGTATGTAAACTTTTATATTTACTAATATTCGTTCGATTTTATCTCTTTAAAGGATTATTCAATGAACTATACAAATAGCTTAGGCATAAAATGTAAGATTTATTGGAGGTATATATATAGGAAAATGTCTAAAAATATGCATGTATTAGTCGTTTCAATTATGTGAAGAAAACAAAATAAGTTTATGTTAAACTATTTTCTCTTAGTTTTGACCCACCAAAGGTTAAGCGGAACAAACTGCAGATGATTCTGTGGAGTATATAGATGTCAGTAAGGCCATAAACAATACAATAAGATTTATTATAGGGCATGTACATGATAGCATCAAAATGAGAGTATGCAATAGAATACTGTAGACTCTGAAGATATATTTGTAATTACTTCTTCATGTAATTTATCTTTCGAGAAACGGTACATTTTCTACCTACTTTGCATTTATCCGTCTCATTGTGACGTACAAAGAAGGGAGTCGGAATCGGGTGGAAAGCAAGGGGATAAAAAGATTCATAGGCGAGATCAGGGATCTTCACGACTTAGAGACTTCAACTTATACTGTTCTTTGTTTCACTTGAACTATAAGAAAAATATTATTCTAATAAATTATATTTATATAATTTGATAACAAGTGGGTGAACCTGGTAGCTAGGATAGGTTGGATTATTCCTATCTAATGTATTTTAATACAAAAGAGAGATAAATAGGTGAAGTGGGTTAGTGAACTTTTATAAAATAAGATAAGGATTCTTGAGTTATCCTCTTTCTACCCCCAATTTACTCTGCCTTAACTTAGGACGAACTCCCTCCTAGGTCAACCCAGGGATAATCCCGAGATAGAAAGGGCATAAACTCTAACCATAAGGAATGCAATAGATTATACATTATGAGCTTTTCAATAATTAGAATTCATAGACAAGACATAAGTCTAACCAAATGAATTAATTGTGCCTCAGCTTCTGTACTTGGGAGATTTTATTTGGAGAGAAGTGAGATAAAGATACAAGAATAATAATCTCTAGAAGTTCTACTACCGCTGCTTTTGTACAGATTCGAAGAGGAGTGAGGGAAATTAAAAATAATAAAAGGTACTCATTCTTCTTCTTTTATCAGAAAGACAATGACAATATAGTAAATGCAACTCCAAAAACTACAATCTACAAATTATACTTAAATATCCAAATGAGATTATATGATTCTCACAACTAAAAATTGTGCCTTTTCGAAAAGATGAGGATAATGCGATTTTTTGATCCTCTACTTTGCTCATAATAATAGATGAGTAACACTTGTTGCTCTGCATGCTAGTGCACCCAACGCAAAAAAATTGAAATTCTTTAAAGTTTGTCTCACCATGTCCCACATGCCCACACACGATCTCATCTCCAATTAGATAATTCAAAGAATTCTGAAAAATCAAAAATTGAGTGCCAATGAACCATAAAAAAAGTCCTTAATGGGTTCAGTCCAATAACATTCTTTTATTTTAAAATCTATACTTTTTAAATTTTTGATCGTTGGATCAAAAATTGAACTATATAAACATGTGGAACATGATGCAGCCAACCTTAAAAGGAATTAAAAAAAAAAAGGTGACAGGCAGTCTAAATAAAAAATAAATAAAAATGTTTAAGGTCAAAGCCACCATGTCCAATATATACGTACAACTCTAATTGAACGATCCCAAAATAATTAAAAAATTAACTCTCATTTATTAGGTTGGATCAATTGAATATTTTTTGTTATTTATATGAACATGTCGTACATGGTGGATCCAACTCATTGCATGAGAATTGGAACATGTCCACATATTGGGAACGGGATCATTTGGACAGAATCCGTCCCCTTTATGTGTGTCTTGGGGCGCAGGAAGGTCCAGGGGATCCGGTCCTGATGATCCCATTGCCACGCATAGTACTGTAGGACGGAGACGACGTCACTTCACATACACGGTGTTGATGCGGAGAAAATGTCGTTGGTGGTACAATTTCTTATTTGAATCCCTCACCCCCAGTTTGACCCAGAAAGTTTGCATGGGTACCTCTGTAAACTCTAGGTTGGTTAAAATTACAGTTTTGGTGAATGGTCAACAACTAGATTTTAACTGTTAAGTCCTACTTTGATAGCAGAATGAGTTACGATGGCATTAGTTACTAATTCTTTCAATCAAATAAAAAATAATTTAATTTTAAAAATACGAAGTCTTATTCTTCTCACACAAGGACATACTCCCATCAACCTCTCGTTCGTTGAACTTCATTACTTTGAAGAAGAATCATATCCTCCACCTTAGGTGATGCAAATGGAATTTGGCCCTCTCAAAGATTGCATGTGTCTGCATATGCTTAAAGGACCTGACTACGGTGGGAAAGATTTCTCGAAATCTGAAATAACTTTTAAAATATTTTCAAATACAAAGCGTATTATGTCATAGATTATCTCGTTTCCTTTAACTTGGTTAACGTTTGAAAAATAAAACTGTCCACACAGCATTTAGTCTTTCTCAAGCAAACAGAGATATCTCAGTCGTTGGAGAGAGAGAGACTGTGTGTAAAAAGTAAAAAATATATATATGTGAGAAAAAAAAAAAGACAGAGAGAGACTGTGTGTAAAAAGTAAAAAATATATATATGTGAGAAAAAAAAAAAAGACATTGTTAGACTCCCCAAACATTACGAAATAAAGCCCAAATCGCAGGACGTCCACGGCCTTTTACAGGAGTCGGTACCACAGAAAAAGCCACAACACACCACATCATGTGATGTGATGTGATGCTCCCCTGTATTCAGTTCCCAAAAAAAAGGAATCCCCTCCATTCTGCGGGCAATCACCTCTCATGGCACGCCATTAACTCTTTTTCTTCAAACCAAACCATGGAACTCGAAGCCATCCTCCTCCTGCTCACTTCCCCAGCTGAAAGCCAAAGCCAGTAAATCTAAGAATTATTTATTCTTTCTATTCTGCCAATATATTCTGCCAATAAGATTTCACAAAACTATCAAAGTAAACGCCTCTTAGTCAAATATACGTTATTTTAGATAAATAATTCTAGATAACTTACTTTGCAAGTAAATTAAGACTATATGTAATAATTAAGGATGCTCCTAGAGAGGGTTTGGCTGCCACCGGATCATTGGCCGCCTGCGAGTTGTATGCGTTCAATTTATTCTGTCAACATGAGTCTGATGTACCCACTGTATCCATGAGCGAGAAATTTAACATCAGACATATGGCATAAATTTTACACGTGACATAACTTTTAAAATGAATGAATAATAAATATAAATTTTAAAATTTGTGACATATGTGCAGTGTTTATTTCTCAATAAACGGTGCAAATAAAATATATATGCTTCTGCTCTCCTCATGGGCTCTCATGTGATGGACACCAGTCCATACAACCACTTAACTGATTCACCTTTCCACCGCTCAAGATGGCTGGTTTCTTATTATCCTTAAAAATCTGAGTTTCTTTTGAAGCCGAATAACTATGCAAGAACACAAGGATTACATGCATACCAAAATATAGTGTACCTCTAGAAACATTAATTTATAAGAAATCAAATCATGAGTTTATGACATGATAAACTTTTTTGTCTTTCAAGTTAAAAGCTGCCGGCAAAAACGTGTGGATTGCGGCATCCAGGCAGCTGGTTTTGAAGGTGGTACCACATGAAGACAAATTTCACGTGAATCACGTTTTCGTATGAAACAAAGACGATGGGTCGATGTCATATCTTCGCATCCAAGCCTACGATTTTGCCACGGCATCTTCATATCCCATCCCAGATATTGCCACGTATGCACGTCGTTGTTGTGTACGTATGTATCAGACATTAAAAGATATATGCATATCAAAGAAATTTTTAAATATGTACACCTCTACTTTTAGATATTACTATAAGTACCCTCGACTTTTTTACAAGTATTGCGGTTAATTTCCTTCACTTTACTTACTCTAAGAGGTGCTCCAATGTTTAGACAACAATATTCTATCATTATATATTACAGAAGACGTAATTAAAAATAAAACATCGAAAAGAAAAAATCAAGACGCTAGCTAGTCACATGGTCTCGTGCTCATTTAAGAGTGGATTCCACCACACTTTAATTACGTGAAACAAAAGGAGGTCATTTCAAAGATAAAAACAATGTCTCAAAATTGAGGATATATATATATATATATAGATAACAATTATGATAATTTGTAGAGGCCTATGTACAAAAACACCTATATATATATATAAAAGATCTCTATATAATTTGAGGTATAAAGTTCTCACTCAATTATCCATGTACTCTTCACAACCAGCATATATAAATACCCCCTTCCCTGCTTCAAGGGACTCACCACCACCCACCAGGGTGAACACCCAGATCCATGGAAGCGAAAGCCCTCTTCCGCCTCCTCCTCCTGTCGCTCCTCCTCCTGGAGATCACCTCCCAAGGCGATGACAAAACCCGTGACGCCGTCCTCGACGTAGACGGCAAGCCGCTGCGGCGAGGCGTGCAGTACCTGATGCTGCCCACCATCGCCTCCAGGGGCGGCGGCCTGACCCTGTCCCGAATGAACGGGGTCTGCCCGCCCAACGTCGTCCAGCATAGCGTGATGGAGAAGGGCGACCCTGTCATGTTCTTCCCGGAGCAGAAGCGGGAGGACAGCGTGGTGCGGGCGTCCGAGGGGGTCTACCTGCTGTTCCCCCGCCTCACCCCGTGCCCGCACTCCACTGCGTGGCGGGCGAGCGGGGAGTTCGTCACCACCGGGGGAACCGAGTCCTTCGCCTACCCCAACCCCAGCAGGTTCTCCATATCAAAGTCCCGTACTGATCGCGGCTACGTGATCCAGTCCTGCCCCTGCCCAAGGTTTTGTCGCACGCCCTGCTCAGATGTGGCTGTCAACATGGTGAATGGCAAGAGACTCCTGACCCTTGGCTCGTCCGGTTATCCATACAAAGTTATGTTCAGGAAGGTGAGGGAGGAGGAGTTGGCTGCTGCCACCAGCAGATAGCTAGCTTTAATTCTCAGCCTTGGAGCTGCATGTGTTCTCGGTAATCTTCAGTCATATGTATATACCACGAGTTAATAAGAAGTTTCCGTTGGCCTTGCAGTAAGATCACTATTGTATGCTTCAGCCATGCCATGACCTACCCTCCTGGCCGTCTACATGGTGGTATGGTCATCATATATGTCTTCCTCTCATCCGCTCTGTCCTACGACGCGCCATTAATTAATTTCTTTGAACACGATGTGGAGTGCATTAGTACTACCAATCCAAGATCGACACAAGGCCTTTTTCCACCCACCAGTGCCCATACATTAACCAAGAACTGATTAAAATCCTCAGAAAGTTCAGGTGCCCATACTATTTTTCAAAAAAAAATAGCCCCTCACATGAAGTTTTTTCTATTCCTCGTGCAGGGTTTTCTTGAAAAACTCTCTTTTCTCTTTGCACTTACCCAATTCCATCCTCAGCTGTATTTACAGAAACCGGACTCATTAACGAATGCAATCTGATTGGAGTGGCCGTGGAGGGATTGTGAGAAAATTGTTCCTTCTTATTTGACGGTTAATCAAATGCACTGAAACTTTTCATGTTAAGATTTACCCATTTATACCAGGGATCTCAAACCTTTATACCAGCCCCAAACTCACACAAATCAGAACACATTGTTCTTCCGATTGTTACTGTTGGCTCTGATGGCGTTTGAGATGATCCAGTTTCACTGGCCCATTTGCAAGGTGGGCCGGTCCGCTATGAACTATCCTTGTTCGTTATCAAAATCTGATGGGCCTCTCAACCAGTAAGCTCATGAACTCATACTCCAATAGGGAACACCCTAATCCGAAGCAGACTCTAATGTCCTGGGGGTGCCAGGACACTTTTGGCCACATGGACTCATCCTCGTCAACTCCGAAACAGATAAAGAAAAGCTAGAGTTCGGTCCCTTCTAAGGATTGAACCTAATTTCTCACCGTACGCTCTCCGATCAAACTCGGCTACCATCTAAGATCTATCCTTATAAAAGGGACTCCTTAATACCCTCAAAAGGTATACGTCATATACTAAATCCTCTACTTTCTCCTTGTTCCTACACTCTTTGACTTAGGCATCGAAGGAGGTTCCTCTGGATTGCAACCGAGGGTCTCCTCTTACCTTGTATCTGTTTTGTAAGAGCGTGAGGAGTTTTTGTGATCTAAGGAGTCCTGACCATCTGATCTGGAGTAGGCGAATCTCCGATGCCAACATCATTTTAGCACTGTCTATAAGAAACCAACAAAAAATCATGGTCATAAGGAACAATAACTACTCTCAGTGCGGTCTCCTTGACGACCCCCTTATTCTTCTTCTCGTTGCCCAACAAATTGTCCCTCTAATCGTCCTTCCCATCACGGCACCTACTGTTCTCCCTTCCGTTCCACCTGCTATCCAAATGCCTACTATTCAAGCTCCTGTTGTTCAAAGCCTTAGCGCCTACCGCCGCATCTATCAGGGCCGGAGTCAGGAACCTACCTCCTTCAGGAGATCTTAGGCAAAGAGGACTTCCGACTATAATAGCCCTACTACAACGACTTGAGGAGTGTCTTGACCGTGTGGAGGGGCTTCTAGTAGGCGACCCTAAGCCGACCAACCCGCAGCAAGGCAATCCACAGCTAGAACTTTAGCCAGTTTCCCCCCGGGGTTCCCAAGCTTCACTGGGACCTCGTGGACCTGGCCTGGAAGGTCAATAGCTGTAGAAGCGTCAACTGACCCCCCCGGCAAGAAGGGTCGGCTTAGTCCCCCTCTTTGGTTGGAAGCTGGACAAACCTAGACGAACTCATGGTTGCTCGCCTTAGTGCTCCTCTTTGACTGGAAGGCAAGGTGAAACATCTCCGGTGAAGGCTCCGAACAACCGAGCTCCTTTGTTCGGATGAAGAAGCCAAAGATTAGCCACCAAGAGTTTGGCGGACAACATACAAGTGAACACATATAAGTTAATGAAAATAAGCATACTTCTAGATCATAAAAATGGATACATAAAAATTAAATTACCAGACAATATATAAGTGTACACATTTTTACACAATAAAATTGAATTGTACTTGTTTCGTCATATGCATGAAATGTTATTATCATAAAATAAGGATACTTCTAGCTTCAAATTTATCATGTGAATGAACATATAACATAATGAAGACAAACTTATGAAAAAAGTAAATTAACAAGCATACTAACTACGTGTAAAAAAAAATATAGAGGGTAAGCACAATGTCATATATGAGCGTATATTAAAGTGCCTAACTTTAACTTCTGCATTTGTCAAATTATAAAAGTTTTTATATTTTCATAAATATGGTATATAATAATATTATAATATCAAATATAAAATATATTTTATTTTAATATTATAATATAAAATATAAAAAGACATAATTGGGTTACAAGATATGAAAGCAACGGTTTCATTTTCCCTATCCTATATAAAAAGGATAAAGATAAGATAATGAAAAATATCTTCATCATTATCTGTAAATTTATATCCTCATGTGTCCTATAAGCTACGGATCGGTTATCTTTTTCTATTTTCAACCCTAAGTGCACAGTAAAAGTAACCACTCTACACTCTTACAAAGAAATGCAGCCGTCCCTGATTAGATGGCTGCTATAGGATTTGTGGTACAACAAATATTTCTCTACCAATTCGGAATGACATACCGAAGTACGAAATACTTCATAGAATGATGTAGGATTTGCAGCCTAGCAAGCAAAATAAGTAGTTTCTTAAGCAGTACAAAGTTGAAGGAGCATTTCCACGAGGTAGAACATCCCACGACACCAAAAGAATGTTATGAGGTTGATCCTAATCTATCATTCAAGAACCTTTGGGGTCTATAAAGCCACAAATTCAAGATATGTGCTATTATGTAGGTTTCTTGGGAAACAAAGTCCTAAGCACATAGATTGAGAGCCAAATTGACTACTTCAAAAGCCAATTATCGATAAAAATAATGCAGACAAATGTAATACACGTTTATTAGAAAAAGTGACCTCTAAAATTTGAGGCCAAAATCAGTTAGTTACGTCCATTGAACAAGCTTCTTATGTTTGAGTTCGGCAACATCCATAGAAGGGCATGATTTAGCACAGTCCCATCCTTAGAAAAGGTATTTCCTATGGTAACACTGTGCGAAGCACAGCGAAAAAGCGATATAAAAGCAAATGTATAGTACATGCCTCCTTTGATGCTATGCAGCCTCTAAACACAAGGAAGTTTTACTCGTTGGCATCAAATCAAACACATGTTCCGCGGGTTTTTTTTTTTTTTTCAAATTATTATGCTCTTCATGGGCTATCTAAACTAATATGATTCACGCCTCAAAAACCAAATAAGAAAAGCCCATCACATGCGCCTAGTCAAGCAGACTTCCCAAAACCGCACAAGGTGAAAATTGTAATAACACATTGCATCATCAATTGACAGGGCAATCGCTCGGGCGAGGGAGGGTGCTCCTACCAACTCTCCCCCCCTCCCGGAATCGCCGCCAGAATTGTTGCAGGTCTTCCTCCTTCAGGCCGGAGGTTTGACTGGCGTCGTTGGCGTTTTGGTGGGAGGAGGCCCCGCCGGGATCTCCCCCCTCCTCTCTCCCTTCTTCTCCTCCTCCCCTTTCCCCTCCATCTCCTTCCCAGTCCCTTCTTCACCCTTTCCCTCCAGAACTCGCCTCGTTTCTTTCCGCCTCCTCTCCAGCTTTCCCTATCTTTCTCACTTTTGTCGAGCCGTTTCTTTCGTTTGGCCTCCCCGGTTGTGCTTCCGGGCAGCTGAGTATAGACGGGTTTGTTTCTCCAGTGTTAGTTTAGGTTTTTTAGATGTTCTCACCGTTTGTTTCACTATCTACTTCCCCTGCTTGTGGCTGGTATCACAGCTTTTTGGCCCAGATCTAAGGATGCCTGCGGAAAGGTTGGATCCATCATGGAGCTGTTGTGCACTCAGTGCCCAACCCAGTTGAGATTTGCAAGATGATTGGTGGTGTTCGAGTCCCTGCACGTTATCCGTGCGCTCCTCAAACTGGTGACCCCTTGTGTTCTGCACTTCTCTCTGGTGCCTAACTCCTTACAGGTTGCTCCTGTTTTTGGTCTTTCTTTGACCTGTCTCCCCAGTTTATGTTTACCTATTTCCTATGTACCCTTCGTGAACGAAGGAACGCAGTTTCCCTCCTCCAAAGAAAAAGATGAAAATTGAAATAAGAAATTTACAGAAAACAAAAAAAACCAAGGGAAAAGCGAAATCGAACCTAATTCCCTCGCGCTCTCTCTTCTACCCCCACCCTTTCCCGGTGAGATATAAAAATTTTGTATCTAAAACATTTCCGTTTAAGGGTATTATAAGCCATTTCGCATGCAAGACACGCTAACAGACGTGCAATCAAGCGTCACACAACTAACGGAAGGGTTTCGTAAGTCATTACGGCTTAGTTCAAAGGTGAGGATGCTATCCAAGAACACAGTTGGCTTGAACCAATTGGAATGAACCATCTTCCGGAGAAACAAATTGCCCACACCTTAAGCAAGGAAATGCATTTTCCCGCCACAACACAACACTCGGTGGTTGGCTGCTAATCTTACCCAACCTGACCGATACAGACATCAATTGGATCCCACGCGACAGACAACCACCCAGCAGTCAGCAAGGACAAAGAAAAGCACCATACATGATAGGAGAGTTGAAGCGAAGATCTGACAATTACAATTTACAAGTGCTATATATTGTTAAGATGGGGAGCTATGGCGCTCCAGAAATTGTGGCTTGCAGTGATCTGTCGCGACCACCGCGCAGCCATGGAAACACCCGTTTAGAAAAGAAAAAAAACAATTAAGCCAACTCACTCGGGCGCCAGAAAAAGCTTGCTGTACAAAGCCACTTCTCGACACCTTTTTCCCCTCAAAGCAGGGAGGCTTGACCACCCAAAGGCCCAAGAACACAAGAAGTTGTTCACATTCATAGCAATCGTCATCTCCTCTGGTGATCCCTCGTGAAGAAGGGATGCCTCAGAGCCTCCCGGGCAGTGAGTCTTTCAGAGGGATCGTATCTGAGCAGACCTTGCAGAAGATCTATGAGGTCCCCGGCCGAGTGATCTACATGCTGCATCACAAGGTTCTGCACAAGAATACGAGAAGGGTCCAACCGAGTTGAGTTTTACACGCGCGCACACATGCGACATATAATAAGATCACCGTGGCAGAGAATGGAAACTAAAATAAGACCATATACATACTTGGAGTCGAAGCAACTTCAGAACGGCCCTGATGCTCTCTCTAGAGGTAGCACCTTCTGGCCAGTCCAACCGGCCCCTCCTAACGTACTTCTCGGCATGTCGACTGCAATTCATTTTGTAAGTTGTAACCCCCTCACTTATCAGGTAAAAGTTACTCCGACATTGGAAAACATATTAATACCACCTCAAGTGAATGGGGATATACTACTTACTCTGCTCTCTTAAACATGTGCTGGGGCAAGGGACCCAAAACCCTTTCCATCATGGCCAAGTGTTCCAAATTCTCATGAGTCTGAAACAGCGCCTCGCCCTGTGGATATGTTTATGCAGATGACACGTTAAGGGCAGGCATTCCACAAAACATTCAAGTCCCAAAAGAACAGCAGGGAAACTGTTAGTGCCTCTTTAAAAAAAAATGTAACCATTTGTGAGGATTAAGGACTTACAGAGCAAAGCTCCACCAGTATGCATCCGACACTCCATATATCACAGGGATAACTCCACCCAAGCCCTACAGAGCCAAAGAAGATAATATCATTATCATCACAATTCGTTGCCATGGGCACTCTCATTGAACAGTCACCACCAATATACTTACCCAGAATAACTTCAGGTGCCCGGTAATGCCGAGTAGACACAATGTAACTGTGATCTTGATGCTCATATGTAGTGCTCCCAAAATCAATCACCTTGACAGCACTCAACTTCGGTAATCTCTTAAAGCAAGATCCATCCTTTGGGGATCGGGATGAACCCTGTCAACACCAAAAAAATATGTAACAGATGTTGAGAAATAAAAAAGCGAAGATGCCCCCAAAGTATATTATAGATAGAAAAGAGAAAGTCAGTAAGATACCCTGTAATCTGGCACTTTAACATACTCTGAAGAGACGAGTAATATGTTCTCGGGCTTCAAGTCAGTGTGGATGAGCCGCAAGTCATGCATAACTGCATGGAGGCAAAAATCAATCTAACATGCAAACACATCTAAATATTTAAGCAGACTATGAATACAGATAAAAGCCAGTATTTGAACGACTGACACTACCACTAATGCTTGTACTACCTACACCTAGATATGCAAATAGAAAAGTGTGCACAAGACTATATATATATGTGCAGGATAGAATGAAAAGGACATTAAGTATGTTATGAAGTGAAACTATTCAGAAATCAGAATTGAAAGATAAGAAACTTCATAAGCTCTGCTACACACATGCTACACATTCCAACAGTTGTCTGCCAAGCTCCCGGACAAGATCAACAGGATATGAGCGATAATTGTTTTTCCGTAGAAAATCATATAAGCTTGGTCCAAGCTTCTCAAAGACCTGTTAAAACCATTTAAATCCATGGACAAGTTTTAACCCCCCAGATATTCAGAAGATCGGGGAAATTCAAGTCATTACAAACCAACCATATACTTACAATACAGATATGGTTACGATAGTCAAACCAGTTCCGTATTTGCACACAACTGCAAAAATACACCAGCTTATACACTGCTCGCATACCTAATGCCTAAAGAAAAATAATTAGCAGGCAATATAAGCCCAATAGTTTCCAGGTCCACTTACCGGCCACTCTTATCATGCTTAGCTAGCTGCTGTAGGACATCAATCTCTATCATTGCAGCTTCTCGGTACTTCTTGATACCACGGACAATTTTTATTGCTACCATTTCTTTCCTCTCCCTATCCCAGCATTCAAGAACTTGGCCAAATGTACCTGGAAAATAATGGGCATGGGGATATGTCATGACTACTTTTTGACTCCTGCTGTGATAACAAAGGGCTCATAACAGAACCTTCCAAATAATGGGGAATTACTAAATGTAAGCCATATGTCTAACAAAAATACGGTGAGAAGCTGCGACTAACTAGCTATCCTAGAATCATAGATACATTGGGTACACTAAACGAGGATGAGGACACTAACCTTCTCCCATCTTGCTGTAGATTTTATCTGCAAACGAAAGCAAACATGGTATGAATAAGATGTCTGAACTCAAAGAATAAAAATAAAAGCCAACAAGAAATCAACAAAGATAAAATCCTCTTTACTCCGTGCGACAAGAGGAAATTTTACTTAATCAAATACAAGGAAATATTTCTCTTTGACATAAACATTAGGCCTAACAAACACCCTAGAACAAATATGTTTACACCCCTGTCAGGCAAGATGGTTATAATCCAAAAATTACATAATCACCACCCTAGATGCCAACAAAGGCTTGTATCAAACATACCTACATATGCGACAAAAACATCGGAAACTTGGGACAGCAATAAAAGAATGCCCATAAATGTGGAATAATCATAACAAATTCCTTGACATAAGGAAGAATACTAAGACGTATACAATACCATAATGTTCTGTACAACAGAACTCATAGATCACGTATCTTACTAAAAGCTTAACTACACTGTTAGACAGATGACTATGAGACAAAACAAGCGCACAAAAGTAAGATTTTGATAATGGTGATCAAGTGTAATTACAGCGAGAGGTTAAATTATCTCCAAGCGCAAACATGTAATGTCCATCCTTGTCATCCTCTCGCCAAGGGGGAGAACCATTTCGTGCCACTCCTTTCCCATATAGAGTAGAACAAGTATGGTCTGAAGGTGCCCTTGAAGATAGAAAGCTTGCCACATCTCCCAGTTCTTGCCCACATGACAATCCTAGCTGAGCCTACACACAGCCATCCATTCAATTTTTTCCACTTAACAAACATAATTATCCTTGATCATCTCCATTTAGAACACAACCCATGGCAGCAATACACATATCACAAGAAAACAGAACAGAATAAAATCAATAAAGTTGGCAATGATTAGCTTAGCCAATTAGCCGAGAATATACCCCTTTCACCATGTGCAACCTGAATAAGAATTAGGCAAAAGACAACTATGAAGATAGACAGACAACCGTTGTCCAGCGGATCTTACAGCGTACGTTTGTCATTACAGATGTTTCGGAACCTTCGCCCAATCAAAGAAATAGTTTCACGGTGTTCAATCGCTACACAGAATATTGGTCAAAGCATATGAAACACAGTAAGGGATGCGGAAAACCATTTAGAAGAGAATAATTAGCTTTATAAGAAAGACACCTCTCCATGCCACTGCCAAAAAAACCATTAAAAATTCATTCTTTTTTTCCTCTTTTGTAGACATTAAAATATGCACGCAATAAAGCACTAATTCAGATCAAACAAAAATTGCTACAATCCTAGAAGCAGGTAAGCCAGAGTTAAGATTCAAACTAATAAAATACACCTATTTGGTGATAATTCGGTGTATCTGCGTAGTTAAAAGCATCTCCCTGCGATATATTTCTCGGTTTGAATGGGAAATTGGTAACCCTCAGAAATACAACCAGCATAAAAAACAAACTTTTCAATCTCCCAAAGAGGACTAAAACCGTGCAAAAGCTAAGCTCTTAACCACAAGAGATCTGCACAAACAGATGAACCTGGATCGCTTCGGAAGAAAATAACCCACGATCACCGAAATCTGGACGAGAAAACTCGGGAAAAAACCAAACAAGAACAGAAAAAGGCTACATACCTGCTCTAACCTGTAGATCTAAATAAACAACAACAGATCTACTAGATTAGCGAAAAATAATAAAACAACTCAGAGAAACACTAAATAAAAACCGAAAAAAGAAGGAATCAACATCGATCGGAATAGTACCGGCTGGACGTCCCAGGCCAATCGCGGCCGCTTCCTGGGGTGGCGATCCATGTGGCTGTGCGGGAACTCGGTGAGGCACTCCATCTCCATATCCTCCCTCGGATCTGCGCGAGACGGCAGCGAAATGAAGAGATCGGTGCAGGAACCGGAACAAATCGAGATCTGAAGCCACAGATCGGAAGAGATCGGCGCCCTGCTGCAGAGGAAAACCTTAACCCTAACCAGATGAACAGGAGAGCACGTTATCTAAAGATGGAGGACTCCAACCAGGGCCACCCATTTTATCCTTGGAAAAGGAAAGGTAACCCTCGACCGCATATTAAAGTGGATTATTCCAACCACGGTTAGGATACCTAACCCAGGTTAGGTTCGAGTTGGTGATTGGCCTGGTGGGTGGTGGTGGCAACACCTCAGCCGCGGATGACTCTCTCTTTTCCTTACCGCCGTTGGATCGTGCGTCGGACTCGCTCGTGTTCCGGGGGCTGGATTGGCACGTGATCGCGCGTGAACGGGTGTGGGAGATCAATTTATATGCAGCTTCCCTTTTAATAATGAGTAATACTTGTTGCAATGACATTGGAATCTACCACGATATTGTCCTCCTACGGTTGCCCGACGTCTCAGTGGACAGTAAATTGATCAATTTTTTATCTTTTTACTTTTTAAATTTTTTAAATCTATCTAAAATGTCTAATCAAAAATTTGACGATACAGTCAACAACGAGTTCGGATAAATTTTCAATTGGCTGTATTTTTCTTTTAAAAATTTGAAATACACTTAATTTTGCGTGCACAAAAAAAAGTTAATTTTTTTAAGAAAATATATAGTCAACTTGGGGTCTATCCAAATTCGCTAGTTGTACCGTCAGATTTTTTTTATCAAACGTTCTAAAAAATTATACAATAATCAACCCATTTGCGGCCCAACGAGACGTGAGGCAACTGTCTGATCCACTTGATCGAACGGCAACGTCCTAATGTCCAAGACATTGCAGCAAGTATTATTCCCTAATAACATATATGAACATCTTCTAATAATATATTGCTTAAGTGTATTTTTTAATATAATATAATACAATATATATACACACATGAAAATCTATTTATAATTATCAGATGGCATAGTTTGTGAAAGTGTAACGTAAATCTGTAACTTTCTGAAAAAGACAGGCATGATTTGTTTGGACATTTCGTTTCATTGTATTTTACATAAATAAATCAATATTTATTGAAAGAATCTTTACCGTATTAATAAATTCGGAACAACATAATTTGATAACATATTTTTCAAACAAAAAAATCATGTTTTAAAAAAGTTAACTTGTCTTTATATTACGTACAATTTTGTCCGAAAAATAATTATATCAATTTTAACTTTTATTTTATATATTTTACGAGTTTTTAAGTTAATTTGAAAAATCTTTAAGACTATCTTTCCCCTAAAAAATCCCAACTTGGTAAGTGGTAACATTGGTCTATGAGCCATGTGCTCTAAAGGTCATTATGTTTGATGTTTCCAAGAGCAAAAGCAACAGCAAAGTCGTCATTCATTTTATCATTTGTATACAAAAATACTACATTTTTGCATAACCAAAGTTCATAAACGTGTCATTTAGGAAAATGCTTTCATTTGAGTGAATTAAAATAAAAACATGTCGAAAATAGCGATTTCATCATGAACACAATATTTTCTTGGATTCTTTTTATTTGAAGAACTTATAGAAGAAATATCTTTTATGAAGTTTGTAAAAAGGCAAACAAATAAAACCAAGGATAGTAGCTTCACATTGAACGACCGTGGAAGCCAGTAAAACCAAAGAACATTAATTCATCCTTTGGTACGTACGAGAATATTTGAAAGCCAGTATAATACCATTGTTGCCTAACATCGCTTTTGAATACACTTAGATGGCAGTCATACATTGTTTTGAACACACCTATCTTTTCATGTGTGATTACCATGTAGGCATCTCAAATAAACAAGTGTTAAAAAATGATATTACAGTACCATTTTCCAAAATATTTTCAACTCTTTAATCTTATCCCATGGATGTCAAAATCGAAAAACAGAAAGTCAATTAATTAAATTTTCCGTTGACTAGAATTGTACAAATTACCACATATCTTATTGTGATATATCTTTTTGTACAAAAAAAATTCATGTAACCTGTTTTATGTGAAAATAAGCGGACCCTCGATGCTGCTTGATTGCATTTCAGGTAAAACATTATAGAACACAGTGAAGTCTTGCATTTTATGAGGCATAAAATACAACGTTTTGACAAGGCCAACTTACTTATGAACCTTTCCCGGAAAGCACCTCATGGTACCAAGCGTGGCTTACTATACGACTTCACTCAAATTCTTGTGAAATGTAAAACTACTAGCCTTTTTTTGATAACGAAATTACTCATCGCGGATTACTTGCACTGGAGTAAGTCATCTTTCTAGGTTTATTCCATCATCAAAGGGCCTTCAAAATACGACGTGCTGGAATAATTTTAAAAAATTGCTAGGATACCGAGTGTTTGAAACATTAAAACACAATTCGGTGTACATAAACAATGTAGAAATGATATGTTATCTATCAGGATAATGCCAAACTCAACATGAATTCCTCAAACGTGGATCGATGTGGGCATCAATACAGCTCTTCACAGCTAATGAAGCAAAGAAATGCTCGTGGGCGTCAAACACAGCTCTTCACGGCCCATGAAGCAATAGAAATGTTATTCGCAAAAATAAACGTGCACTGGGCTGCACATTCATCTGCCTTAGATCAACAGAAAAATTGGACTTTTATTCCAACTACATCCATCAATAAAGATAAAGATCGATACCAGAGAATTGATAGACTTCTGATGAAACAGCTCTTCGCAAGGAACATTCACACTAAGTTGAAACACCTCTGAACAGCGTAGTACTGTTAATAGACCAAAATGCTCATACCAAGAAAGATGGTTCTGACTAGGCACAAAAATCGATACACCATAAACCAAGGGGATACAAATGCACACAAGAAACGAAGGTGACCACTAAGGTAACAGCAGTGCACAAAACTGCTAGGGACCAACAAAAAAAACTGAAAGAACCTTGTATGTCATTGCATACAAAGCAAAGTTACATGTTAGTTAAGTCCTCAAAAACCTGTCGAACCTTCAGGATGTTCAATGATGCAGAGATTCGTTAGACCTCGTTAAACATCAGACCTTGTTAACAAGTATCATGCTTGAAGGCTTCTGATGCTCCTGTGAAACCAGCTATGTGAAAGGACAAATGAAAAATGAGTAGTACATATTTATGTTTAAGTAGAAACAAACGAAGGCCTGTAAAACATAAACTGGTAAAAGATTCTTAGGGAAAGACTCAATTTCGATCCACATGGCCGGTTAGACTTTACAATTCATAGTGTTAATGCTCATAACAAGTAAAGGTTGATGAGACCACAATTTACAAGCAACAGGTAAGAACCAAGAGTATTTAAAGTAATGGTAAAGCAAAAGAATGTAAATTTATTTGTGTAATACATTCTTTTTGTGTAATGTGTGTCCTTCGTTAAATGGACGAAGCTGAAAAGATAAATCCCTATTCAAAACTTGGAAAGCTGTTGATTTAAGAAGAAATAATCGATGCCAGCAATAAACATAGAAATATGCATAGACAAAGGCAGGCTTCAGCAAGCATTCTGTGGAGAAGTAAATTGCAGTTTTGCATGCACTAGCACACAAGTAGCTGGTGAATGCATCCATGTGAGTGCAGATTTATGAGCAGGTGTGTAATTGCATCAAGGTTGGTTTACTCGATACCAGACCTTGAATCGGGTTGTTGAAAAACCATGTCAAGTTGGGCTGACTCATACCAAACCGTTTAAGTTGGATCAAGTTAGCAAAATCTCTTCAAAGTGAACAGATCAACTCACGCCACCTCATATCAACCAACTCGAGACTTGTGCATTCAAAAAGCTGTCAATTTGTACGAGTTGGCAAACCATGGTTTGCACAGTGGTCAGCAATAACTCATCATATACAACCATATTAAGATTTGTGAGAATAAGATCTATTTTAGTTAATAAAAGGTTTCTTTTGCACATGCTAGGTACAATATTTTGGATCTTCTACCTCCAAAAGGAATTAAAATAAAGAAAGGGAGCAATAGAAAGTATTTCAAGATAGTATTCACATAAACTTGATGAAAACAAGTTAGAAACCCACCCATTTCATCTTTCAACTTTCATCTAGTCACCCATGAGAATCTACTCACTTACTTTTTGGTTTTCCCAGAAAGACTTTGCAGATGACACAAATTCGTATATTGGGAGATCGATGCCAGTGAACTTTCCTTGCTCTAGATCACAATATCAAATAGCATTCCCAGACAACCAAAACAAACTTATGACCTCTCAGCTTATTCCCATGGCATTGGCACGTCCCTTAGTTTTTCCATATCATAACCATTGATGGCTCCAAACAGGATAGAAAAGTCTTCTCATACTTCTTAAGAGCTTCTGATTCAAAGCTCTAATATGTGCAATTCCAATCTAGCTCTAAAGTGAATGACAGCCAAACAAGTCTATGTAGCAAGCATCTAAATGTAGAGGCATTCTACCTTGCAATGTAGAGATTCAAAGGGGAAAATTTTGTGGTTCACTAGACACCTTTAACTAAATTTAAGTATTCTTTGAAGCAATCATGAACTCATCAATTAAATCAAATAAATAATTAGGAGAGTGCTAACTACAGCAGAGATGCATTTAGCTGGTATATTAAATCCTGCAAATAATTAGGGTTATAAGGTTATCCTTTTAATTTTTATCTCCTTTTATTTAGGATTTTGTTTCAAAATCAATTTCCTTATAAAACAAAATCAAAACATGTACCTAACAATTCTGAGGATGTTGCTTATTTTCCCAGTTCAATGTCAGATATCCATAAGAGTAGCTAGTCACTTATGTTGTGCCAAAACCCTCTACCACACCACATGGTTCTGCATACATCTCCTTTACCATCATGGCAGCACCACGACCATTCTTTTAGGATCCCTTGTATGGATCTCTTGGTTACAACCAGTATGAATTTTGTGGTCCAACAGCCATGTTCACATCTAGTGCCAGTGGATTGGGTTGGACGTCTATTACAATGCAAGCGCTAATACACTTTCAAGCTCACCCAAATTACCATGCATTTCTTGTTGATGCCTTTTAAGCTCTAAATAGCATCGGAACCAGGACCATGCCCGTTGAGCACCTCTTATAGCTTTCTTGGCTATGATCTCCGGTCAATCTACAAGAATATGTTCTATATCTACCTTCCGTGTCCAAATCCAGAGCCTAGTTGATCAGCCTGGATGTGAAACAGGATGCCAACCCCACATCAGATATCTTGCTTGTATGGTGTTGAGCCCCTCACCTACTACCATACAGTGTGAAATGCCTTTGACAAATTTTCTTGTGAATTAAACAACATTCATGATAAAACAACTAGAAAGCATCTTGGTGTCGGTGCCCTACCTGCATTTTTGTCTCTGAAGAATGAGATTTCATAATGGTCCTGTCAATGTAATTTTCCCAGGGCCAGTTGCTTGGCAATTCAGCTATGAGACTGTGTCAATGAGAACGCAGCTCTTGAAGCAGAGGACCAAGTTGCTGTGCTCCAATTAATAAAGCATCTGCAAGGATAACAAGTCCAAACTGCCACAATAAAAGTTATAAAGCTAGTTTTCTCATAATAATATTCGTTATAAATCTGTAAAAGCTGTAAAGTGTTTCTGTAGCCAGAAGGTACCAAACGAGCAGTGAAGATGAATCGGTAACCCCATCCTTCCTTGGCAGCTACAATGCGTTGCTGATCTGTCCACCTAGAAACAGCAAAGAGACAAAGGATGAAAAAAAGAATTGACCAAGAAACTAACCAACCTTATACATAGTCAGTCCAAAAGTTATTCAACGTTAAGAATAATTATGTTAGAGGTATATGACAAAATATAAAGGAAAGTTGAGTCTTAACGAAGCCAAGAGAAAACAAACTCATAATATAAAAAGCATTTTTAAAGTAAAGTGATTTATGAGAATTAGCAGATAAGTGACATGCAATTACCCAAGAAACTCAGAAACACCACCAATACCCGCAAGCTTAAAAGGTTGAGGACCTTCACGCTGCAGATCCTGTTGTGATAAGAAAGCATAAAAGATATGATTGCTCACTTACCATAAACAATATTGAGGATGAAATTTAGAGAGATGAGAAAATCATGCCTATACAAGAGGTCACAGTACCTCCTCTTCGGCAGCCTCCAAACCCCCTTGAACCCAGAACAGGTTCCTGTAGCCAGCATTGTAAAGTTGTTCACAAGCAGCAATTGACCTGTGCAACAAAGTTACGGTCATCAAGACAGGAGAGAAGTTTGAAGCCAAATGTCGTACAGAACAAATATTGCTAAACATAGTCAGCAGTTCTTCCTTCAGAAATAGATTTGAAAGTGTACGTAACCAACATGAAAAGTATCACGCGGATCAGTCACAAAAATCATGCGGATCAGTCATAAGCCTGACTTTAACACTCTAGTCGCAGCTAGGTCTAGCACAGATCCCCAGCTTTGACAAGAATTAACCAGCTGTCAACTTGATGTCACCCTTTAAATTTTGCTAATGTAGACATTCTACGACTCTTATTTTGGCTCAGATGTCCAAAACAGTCAGACAGCCAATATTAGATCATTCCATAAAAAAGTTACTTCAAAACAAGGTTCTCCGTATCATAGATCTAGATCGGATCGGGTCCGGCCAGATACGAGTCGGATCCGATCCGGATCGGCCCTACTCGGGCCGACTCGCACGAGTCGGTCCAATTCAGGCTAGTTCAAGTTTTTTTTTTTTTTAAGAAATCTTCAATTTATTGACATAAATAGGCAGTTTTATAAATTCTACTCGATGTTTTTATTATGGTAAATGATTATGAGTCACATTTAACAAGGAAATATTAATTTCATACATTTAATTATATAAAAAAGATAACCTAGCATACTAATTAAGAAGATTTAATACAAAGGACGTCAATTTGCAAAAGAAAGTGGCACACCAAATCTCATAGAATGATCAAATATAAATTTTCAAATATCAACACTAAAATTCATAAGTTTCTCAGAGATAATATTATATATGACATATGCAGTACATGAGTGATAAAATAACTCAATCATCCTCATCAAAGTTATCAAAAGAAGCAAAAGATCCCTCATCCTCTCCACCAAAGTCTAACTCAATCTGGTAGAAGGTGAGTCATGTGGTTGTCTCTGTAATCATCTAACAAATAATGGTATGTGGACAGCAGTAGATGGAACATGAAACTCTAAAAAGAATGCTCTCACAGCATCCACAACCTCCGCTCTAGATCCTCCAGTGGATGTAGATGACGATAGACGAGTCGACAATGTAGGTGACCTAGTTGTCGGTTGTGTAGGTCTTGTGGTAAATGATGCTACTAAAAGACTCCTAGTACGTTAAAAGATATATTAACATGAAACATCAGTAGAACAAGACAGAAAGACAGGTATAGGAGACCAAATGCATGCATGAGACCACTAAAGTATTTAGGTTTACCTTTGTCAGATGGTTCCATCATAGTAAAGGATTGGGATGATCTTATGAAGAAATTTAACCAAAGTTTGGATGGTTGGAAAGAGAAGCTTCTTTCAGCTGGAGGGAGGTGGATTTTGTCCAAATCAGTGATTTCAACATTTGCCAGATTTATCATGTCCATCTTCAAGGTTTCTAGGACAGTTGAGAAAAGAATTGAGGCCATTAGAAGTTCGTTTTTTCTGGTCTGGAGGTGGGAAACAGAAGAGAGGGCTCCATTTACTCAAATGGGATTTGGTTTGCAAGAGTAAAGATCAAGGGGGTGTTGGGCTTGTTAAAATCCCACATTTTAATAAGGCCATGCTAGCCAAATGGTTGTGGAGACTTGGTGAGGAGATACATTCAGATTGGGTGGAAGTTTGTGAAGGAGAAATACCATTTTAACTGAAGTACTTGGTGTCTTTATCCTGCAAACACATCTTATTTATCTCTTGTTTGGAAGAATCTCCATAGTGGGTGTGATCAGGGCTTCAACCTTTTTTCAACTTGGCAATGGTAGAAACATTCAATTTTGGGAACACGAATGGTGTTTAGAAGGTCCGTTTGCAACTACATTCGCTAACCTTTACCAGATTGTGTCAGATAAAGGAAAGACTGTTGTCAGATGTTCTCCACTGAAAAAAGAGGACATTGGAATATCAAATTTAGGAGGGATTTAACTGAGGCAGAAATGCAAGAAGTGATGCATTTGTTCAAGGTGTTGAATCAAGAACAAGTTTGGAAGGTTGACAGCCAAGAAGACAGAAGACTTTGGAGATGGGATCATGGGATTCCAAGTGCAAATTTTCAGTTAAACATTGTGAGAGTGTTAGATGATGGGGGCTGCAGGGTATCGTAGTAGGTAGTTTGGTCCAAGGTTTTACCAAAGAAGAATCAAATTGTTTCTATGGAAGATTGCATGGAAAAGACTTCCTACGAGTGACAGAATAAAAGTTATGCTCCATATTCAAACTTCCACATGCATGTTTCATGGTATATTTGAAGAAAATATTGATCATATGGATGCTATAAGGTTATTGCCAAGATCTTAGCAACCCGATTCAAGAAGGTGATACATAAACTTGTGGGCATTAATCAATCAGCATTTATGCAAGGCAGATTTATACTGGATAACTTTATGACAGCTTATGAGGTTATACATCATTACAAGATCAGAAATAAGCAAGGAGTGTTATTAAAGCTCGACTTTGAGAAGGCTTATGATAGAATCAACTGGAATTGTCTCAAAAAAACAATGATCCTCCTGGGTTTCAATGAAAGATGGGTTAGATGGGTAATGAGCTGTATTTCATCCTCTAAGTTTTCTGTGTTGATCAATAGAGAACCGTGTGGATATTTCAGCAGTTCAAGAGGTCTTAGGCAGGGAGATCCATTGTCTCCGTTTCTGTTTCTGCTTATTGGACAGATTTTTAGCTCTCTTTGGGATAATGCAGTCCAACTTGACTTAATTGAGGGGTTCAGAATAGGCAGGAGTAACATTCACCTTTCTCATCTTCAGTTTGCAGATGATACGCTATTGTTTTCATCAGGAAGCAAGGAGGATATCCAGAATATCAAAAGATTGCTTATTTTGATAGAACTTATCACATGGCTGAGGATCAACTATGAGAAATCAGAAATAGTGGGGTTGAATGTGCCACAGCCTAGTCTTTTGGAGATTGCAAAATCCTTAAAGTGCAGAGTGAATAGGTTCCCTATTAAATATTTGGGTTTGCCCTTATCAGATGGAAACTTAAGGGTGAGAGATTGGGATGGTTTAATTAAGAAATTTGAGAGTAGATTGGAAGGGTGGAAAGGCAACTTCCTTTCAGGAGGAGGGAAAATGATATTGTCAAAATCGGTCCTTTCGTCTTTGGCAATCTACCATGATTCTATATTTAAGATACCTCGGGCTGTGGAAAAAATCATTGAAGCAATTCGAAGTTCCTTTTTTTGGTCAGGAGGGAGAAGGGAAAAGAGAGGTATCCATTTGATCAAATGGAGCAATGTTTGCAAAAGTAAGGAGCAAGGAGGAATTGGTCTCTGCGGTGTGGCTACTTTCAATAAAGCAATGCTAGCTAAATGGTTGTGGAGAAGGGGAGAGCATCCGAATGCACTTTGGGCTGTGATTGTGAAGGATCTTTACTTTCAAGGTGAGAACAAATTGAATTTTTATCCTTCAATCAGCTACAACATGTCTTCAATCTGGAAGAATATTGTTAGATGTGCTGAATTCATGGATATTTCGAGTACTATTCAGGTGGGAAATGGCAAGGATACACAGTTTTGGAAAGATAAATGGTGTTCCAGTGTGGTCTTCTCTGAGCATTTCAGCAATATCTTCAATTTAACCCTTCACCAAGAAGCTACAGTAGAGGATGTGTTATGCAATATAGATGCAGGGCAGATCAGTTTGCCTTTGAGAAGGAATCCCACGGATGAGGAAGCAGAAGAACTAGTATTGCTAATTAACACCATTAGTGAAGTCAGAATTTTTGGTGAGGTGCAAGACAAAAGAAATTGGAGATGGACCAACAATGGGCAGTTCTCGGTCAATTCCATGGCTCAAATGTTGAATGATGGTGGAACTAGGGTGTGGTGGAAAGAGTTAGTATGGTCTAATCATCTTCCAAATAAGATCAAAATTTTCCTGTAGAAGCTTGCTTGGTGCAGAATTCTTACGGGAAGGAGGGCTAAGAAACTACACATCTCTGGGAGTTTCTCTTGTGTTTTTTGTGCTCTTTTTGAGGAGGATCAAAAGCATTTATTCTGTGGCTGTGGTATTATTATCATACAGTGGAAGATTATGTGTAGATTATTCGGAATCAATTGGGTAGAGCAATCTTCTGTGTTGGATCTCTTATACTGGTGGAGCATTAATTGTCCATATAAAGATCTTAAACAATTGTGGTTCTTGACTTGCCCGGCCCTTTTGTGGGCCATCTGGTGTGAGAGAAACAGAAGGAAATTCAATGATCACTGCAGAAGCCCAAATGAACTGCTGAGGAGTACATTTAGATGGGTGGAAGAATGGGGATGGGCTGCTGGTATCCACAAGGAGGGGAGTTCTGATTTTTTTGACAAGGCCAGGAATTGGAAGGAAATGATCTCCTGATAGGCAGCTCTTAGTGTGTTTTGTTTTATTTGCTTGATAAAACATCCTTGTAAATTTTCATCATTTCATATGTAGATGGGGACCAGGACGGGGGTTGTCCGATCCTGATGGTGATGGCCCCTGGGCTATTCATTCTCTTTGTAATCCTCCTTTTTATTCAATGAAATTGTGACTTAATGTCACCTTCAAAAAAAAAAAAAAAAAATTGATCATATGCTCTGTACGACTGTGCCCGTGGTACCGTTACTGCTTTATGGAAGACTTTATGCAGAATTTTGACAGACTCCTGGGAGAAGGTTGATGATGTGCATGACCTAATGAGATGGTGGTATGTGAAATGCCCTTATCATCCAGATAAGGAGGTATGGGCTATGTTTCTTCCAGCCGTGCTTTTGGTCTGTTTGGTTAGAAAGGAATAGTAGAAGATTCAGTGACAAATTCAACAGCTCCTATGATATACGCAGCAGGACAATCAATTTGGCGGGCAGTTGGTCCAAGATAACAGGGGTGCTGGTGAGGGCACCCGAGCTTGAGTCCGCTTCAATCCGGCCCACTTTTACCGCCGCCGCAGGACGTCCACAGAAGAGCGTGCAGCATTATGGCTAGGAGATGCTTATTGATACATTTGGTCCTCCATTTTGGGTCTTTGAGCTTGTGATAGGCCCACTTGCCACTTGATGTATTTGCCTTTTATTTAGGCCTTAGGGACTTGTGATAGGCCCATTTAGGGCCCATGCAACTGCTTTTATTATTTCTTTTGATTTTTTTCCTGTATTTTCTTCTTTTAGGAGTAGTGTAGTCATTGAGGACCTAGGGCTTCCTTTTTGGGAGCCTATATTATCTATGTATGCCCAAAAGGGCAACTTAATGATTAGCTAATAATTGGAGAACGGAAAGGTCCCTGGCTGCCACTGTGTGAGCTCGTGTCTGAGGGCCCGAGAATGGCTAGTTCCTTCTTCCTCCCTTCCCCTCCTCTGTTCTTCCCAGCATCTTCTTCTTCTTCTACCCCCCTTCGTCCTCTGCCCCTGGGCCTCCGAGCCCTTCCTCTAGTTTCCCCTTCCCTATCCCGCACAGGTGCACTTGGACGGGGATTCAGTGGTGATGCAGTAAGTCTACCAGTGGAAGATACTCATTTATGAGTTCTTGTCCTCCTGCTAGTGACCGGCACTGATTTATTCTCTTGATAAATATGTGAGGGTTTCTTTGGGTTTTGTGATTCGTATCAACTTTTGTACCACCTTCTGCCTGAGGGGATTTTTCATTTTTTCTCTGTATTGTCCTCTACTCTTTTTATTAATGAATTGTGGCTAATGCCACTTTCCAAAAATGCATGCATGAGAACAGAAATATTTAATTGTAACTAACAGGGAAACCAAACCATATGTGAGCTTGTAATTTGCTCAGAAGAACAAGAATATCAAATGATCACCTGAGTCCCTTCTGGCAAACCACAATTAGATCAGCATCTTTTGGGAATTTGTTTTTAACATTTGCAATAAAATTGCTGCATGAAGGGGAAAAAAACATAAGTCAGCAGAAAATATACATAATCAGGAATTATGTTAGGGTGTATCTTGGCATACTTGTCATAGACCAATGTAGGAACACCACTCCACCAACCTCCTGAAGAAGTCAAGGGATAATCTTAACAGGGTTGATAAAACAATTCAGGGAAAAGAGAAAAAGACATCCAAAAAAATAAAGAACGACAAATGTAGAGCAAATTCATATTCTGAAAAAAAACACTTAGTAGATTAAGTACCCCAAAAATAGAGAAAACTCTACAAATCCAAGTATGCATATCTCTGGCTTTTGGTCCATGAGACCTTTTTTATCATTATTTTTCTTTTTCTTTTTTTAAATGGTGGGAACAAATTAATAGTTAGAGTTGTGAACAAGCATAAAGCTTGGTGCCAGGCTATTAATATCAAAGTCCCTCAGAACAGTGCACGGTGAAAAACCTAGCTTCTAAAAGAAACAAAAAATACATATTTTCTTAAAAAACATAAGCAAAAAATCTATAAAACTATACTTGAAAACAAATTTGCAAACTCATTAGGCTGCTTCAATATATCTCCAAGGGTACATTATGTCAAAACTTCACCAACACTTTCCATCTACTGCAAAATACATTTTTGAAGGTAATCTTTTCCATAATATTGAATAAGAAGGATGTATCACATCCCAGCTTTATTAAGAAATGAAAAGAGGAAGCACATCTAGTCATAAAAAGTAAAGCATCAGAAGGTGGGCCAGCACTGAAATAATCAATCTTGTCCCCCCCCCCCAAAGGCTTTTGGGCATAATACTGAAGTTATGTGGTGATTTGACATGTGTGTGCCACCATTAAAAATCATCAATGTTTCCCAAGAAACAAAAAGAATAAAATGCAGCTTTTGAGAAACAACTAAAAAATTAAACATATAGACTTATATCAAAAAAAAAAATCCGGTCATTTGTTAGGCTGCTTCAATATGGGACACATGCTTGTGGCCAATAAAAAACATTGTAAATTTTCCCCAAGAATAAACTAACATTATTCAACAAGTATGTTCATGCACTCCATTTTTTTGTGTAAAGTTAAAGTTTTCTTTCGAAGCGGATGGTACCACAATTATATTTGTATTAAATGAAAAAAAGAAGGGAATGCACAGGTACACAGTCTGAAAGCCACCAAATACCGTGGACAATTAAAGTTTGGTGATTTGGCAACTATGCATCTTTGTCAAGCTCCTTGGTGATTTAAATTGATCACGGATTGCACAACTAGCCACATACAGATCAACTTATTTGGATTAGAGTTGATTCCAGTTAATATAAGCCAAGTTGGAGACCTGATCACCCAAAGCCAAAAGGACAGCATCAGCCCAAATCCATGGCAATTTGGCTTGAAACAGTACAATGGACTGAACCCCCTTCTCAGTCATGGTAGGGAAAAGCTGCCAAGCATGGTCCATTTCTTTTGATATAATGGCAATCCTCCTTGAATTTTTCATTAGGTTGGGAAACAATTAGACAAATCTCCATGTAATTCCTTGAGTTGGACAGGATTTACATACATAATCAACCAAATTAGGTAGGACCAACCTTGCTATCCTTGCCCAGAGCCTGTATTAAGACAGTGAAGCCACATCTATAAAATATATTAGTCAGCAACGAGGCTAAAATGTTTGCCAATGAAAATATCTAGATATGCTCACAGAAGAAGAATATAAACTGGGCATAATCCATCACGAGGATAAGAATATTGCATAAAGATACTTTTGTTTACTTATTTTCTACTTTTCCTATTTCCTTACTTTTATCTCGATTTCTAATTTTGCTGTTTTTCCCTTTAATCTGCCAATCCAGACAAGTCTGACCCCCTAGTTGGCCAAATTAGGACAGACCTTTCCTGCTATCCTTCCCAAATCTTACAAGCAAAATCGAGCTATATCCTGTAATATAAAGAAGGGCATAATCCATCTCAAGACATGTATGGCAGCCTAAAAAAGAAAAGTAGATACACAAATTGCCGAAGCAATTATAAGCTAGAAAAACCAAACTGAACTTTGAATAATGACACTGCTGTGTCAACTTTAAAGGAAAACACATAATGCTAGAAGCATAAAAGATGTCCCAGGAACTTAAGATCTTTAAACTTCATTAGTTATACAATATGAATTCCAACACAATGACTTAGCTTCATTTTCCAACAAGCTAATACCACAACCTTGGAATCATATAAGTAGCACATATATGCTCTGTGTTCTCTTTACAGCATAGCCATGATACCTCTCCATTGTTCTCATCTCTTCTCCTTCCTGCCTGCCTCTGAAAACACTAAAGGTATTGCGGTTTGGTTTAGGTATCCCAATTCAGTTCATTTTGCTTTTAAGGATACCAAATTCTTGGGCTGCTTTACCTCTTGAGGTATAGATTGAGATGGTGGCTCTCAAATGTCAAATTCTCTGCATAGTTATATATGCGTTGTAAGATTATTAGCTCACTAACTTTGTTTTGGGATTCCTTATCTTTTGGTCAATTTTCGTTAACTTCGCATAAAATAAACAAATAAAAGGACAAGAAAATATTGTAAAATCTCTAACACATAATTCACGGAAATGGAATCCTCCAAGCTTCCTTAAATAGCCTTCAGGTTAGCTAAAAAAGACTTGTCTCGTTATCAACTTATCATCATATTGTCATTATAAAAAAATTCATCTCATTAAGACTCGCATGTTACCCATTACAAAATTGGTGATCTTCCGGGATAGAGTTCCAAAGTTGGGCATATTGTCAATGTCAAAAATCGGAATCCAAGTGGAGGCCTTGACCCATGCCTGCCAAATAGCAAACATGTCATATCAAACCACAGATAATATAACCAAAAAAAAGGAGAAAAGTTACATGAACACAAGATGCCTAACCTTCTGCCGCTCTATTGATGGACGAACATCAAGGAGGCTTTTGTCAGAGAGTTGAATGGCATAACCAGCTTCCCTTGGGGTAAGGACCTTAATTTTCTGATCTCTAATCTGTAAGCGACAAACGAAATTTAACAGAGACAAACAAACTAATCCATACATGTACACTTAAAGGAAAAATAAATAAATAGTTATAGCATTTTATTGCATTTCAATGCAGGTGTCCCACTAAACATTCATATATCAGATAATTACTAAGGAAAACCCTTACCCATTAATCTCCCGTCAACCTCGACTACCCTATCCTAGGGTGAATAAGTCAAACTGTACAAGGACCTACGCATCTGGCATCAACCCCACTGCAGCCAAAACCTAGCTTCCGTGGCTTAGGATGTAACAATGAAATATCACAACTTTATAGAAGATTTATTCATGCAGTTATCAATGGCTTATGTTATGGAATTCACAGAAAGGGGAAAAATAGAAGAAAATTGCTAGAGTGAGATCCACTGAACCTCTAGGACATTTGAATCAACACAATACGCTCCAATTCCCCGGTCAGAGGAAACAAGGGTCAGATTCACCGTTAGAATGAAGTCCTCGAGATGACCAGTTACACGAATTCTCATTTTTGTCATACAAGGGGGAAATAATGCAACAAATAACAGAAAAAGTAAATATATACTCATAAAAGGAAAAGGAAAGATCCACCAGAGCATCCCATCTCCTCCTGGCAGCAGCCATCTCTTTCATCTGCTTCGCCGGGTCCTCTTCGTCGTCCACCGCGACGCCCATCCTGACAGTAACCCTCCGGCACTTGAAACCCAGATAACAAAAACGACACTTCAGCAAAAATACGCAATGCGATGCCAAAAACATGCAGCAGGGTGGAGGACGGAGGTTTGGGAAGAATCGGAGGCTTACTCGGGTGTGAGCCGCGGCGCCCGGCCGGCGGCGAGCGGCCGGGAAAGGTCTCCCGGCGGAAGGAACTCTGCTGCTGCTGATGCCCCAGCACTTCGCGCTCTCCCTCCCGGGTGTTCGAGGGGAGGAGACGCCCAGGGTGGCCATGGCGACGGGGAGCCCAAGTGCTTCCATCTGATCTGCCGCTGCAGAGACATTCGACGGCAAAGTTTATCTTCTTCTCCGAGTATTTTATTTATTTCTAATATCGAGTCAGTTAAATGAATAAATAAATAAAAAGACCATTACATGTTAAAGGTCTGATTTTATAATGTGTCATAGAGTGGGTTTTTGCATATATATTCTTGAAATACAGTATATTACATATATGCCCCTTACTGTCATATATTATTTTTAATACTCCTAAAATCTCAGATATATTGCAATTATACCCTCTATCGAAATACAGTTAAATCATACTTAGATGTTTTGCATCATGTCCCTAAATTCACTGATATTTTACATATCTATCTTTAAATTAATTAAAATTTTGCCTATATACCTTTAATGTTATTAAGATTTGCGACGTATTTTCAATATATTCAGTTAAAATTCACGTAATTTTGACAAAGGACATAACCACAACGTATTCGAGATTCTAGAGTGTTAAAAGTAATATGTGAGAGTTAGAAGTACACATATAAATATAATATATTTGAGATATATATATATATATATATATATATATATATATATATATGTGAAAAAACATATATTCCTCTCTCCTGCATACTACGACCCTTGTATACTGCCCAAAAAAAGAGAGAGAGAGAGAGAGAATTGAATCTAAGACCTCCTACAAGAAGAAAGAATCATGCTGTTGAACCATTTAACTTATTGGCTCGTCTCAATTTTTGTGCTTTCAAAAATCATTGCAAATGAGAGAGATGTATCCAAGCATTCTATACTCGTTTGACTTCTATTCGATCTGTTGGTGAGATGCATTATAAACTATATCATGTTGAGTAAATGTTGGTGGAGAAGGTACACGAAGCAATGACACTATTGCGGCTAAGAATAGATCGAATCATATATTTATTTTATGCGGAAGATAAATATAAATATGATGAACACACATGAAAGTTCATGAGTGTTTAACTACATACACTTATCATGTACATGTTCGATTATAAAAATATTTAAGACGTGTTTGATAAAACTTCTATCTGAAAGGCACTTTCAACTTTCACTTCTACTTGAGGAAGAGAGATTATAACTTATTTTGATTCGTTACAAATGTCAACTCTTTCATAACTACCTCATTTTTTGTCTAATATTAGAAGCCTCACTTTGTAATTTTTGGTTGGAAGCATAAATACTACATAAATAACTTCCAAAATCCAAGTAATTCTAAGAAAATAATTAATAATCAATCTGCACATCATGACCGTCTTAAAAGACAAATGAGATTCAACTATTGTATTGCCAAAGAAGGTAAATATTACATTGTTTGAGAAGACAATGATTGTAGCGCTAGATAAGCCTATTAAATTGATAATATTTATGATATCAGATAAGTTAATTCTAGAGACATCATGCAAATTAAGTGATCTCTCCATGTGATATTATTTTAATAATAAATACGTAATTAACGTTGACACCAATGGTTAGAGTGTGGCTGTTGTCCGAATTAGTCTCTTGATAGATAACGTAAAAGGAGGGGTGAGAAATAAAGGTGTCAAATTTGTCAGGCATAAATCTCATAAGATTACTCGAATTGCACTATGAATCTGGATGCAGGCCCCGACAAAAGATTTTATAACTGAATACATAAAGATTATACGATGACGGGGCAACCCTGAGGGTAAAAGACGGACAGTTCTCTGGTCGTTGTTTTTTTTTTTCGCTCTCTTGGGGCTGCCCTTATCTTCGTTTGTTTTAAAAAAATTTAAAACTAAAAGAAAACAAGTTGTACTCCAATCAAAGCTGATCGGATGTCTACTGAGATGAGATGCAGTGCAGCGGTGCTTTTAATCGGACGGTCCAATCTGTGGCCAAATCTAACTCAGTCCATATTAAAAGAAGTTGGGCTGGCCCAAATTGTATAAATTATATTGAACTAAATTTAAGTTGACATTAGTTAAATTTGGCTGAGTTAGGCTGAAAGCGGATTGACTCGGTCTAAATTATTGACTTTTACAATAATTCATATAAAAAGTAAAACACTTCTAACAAATCATTTATAAACAAGGCCAGTTCAACTCAACCCAACCCAACCCAACTCACTTATTATTGAATTAGGACTAAATTTTAAATGAATTTTGGGTTACATTTGAGTTGAATTTAAATTGAATTTGAGTTAAATTTAGACTATACTATTTTTAATTTAAATTAGACATGAATTATCACATAACCCAGTCCAACCCGTCCAATTTACATTTCTAGGTGCTTCAACGCCCCCATTACCACAAACATTCCTCTAATATGCGATCTATACTTCGGTTATCTTGAACATTCAATCTTATGTTGTATTTTGGACATCTGAGTCTTATTTCGGGTATCATGGACATTCATATGTTATTCTGAGTGTTTTATGCTTTCAGGTATTATTTTAGGGTAGCTTGTTTTTTTTTTTTTTTAATCTCATTTTAGGTATCTTGTGCATTTGGGTCCTTTTTTTTTTTTTTTTTGATATCTGCGTGTTTGAACCTTAATTTCTAATGTCTAGTGTGTTCCAGTCCTATTTTCAGGTACGCTCAGATCTTATTCTGAGTGTCTTACATGTTTAGTCCCTGTTTAAACGGATTTTAGTTAACACTTGCACTAGGATCTTTTTTTTTTTTTTTTTATATCTTGTGTAGTTGCAGCTTATTTCAGGTGTTGATAATTTTCGGATCTTATTCCATATATTGTTCAATTTCAGGTCTTATTTTAGCTACTATATATTTCTGGATTTGATTTACAACATAAGAAAGAATCACACATCCCTAGCCACATCACATCCATAATTATGTACAAAAACATGTTGAACATGTTTTAATGATCACAAATAAAATTATTATAGGTTAAAACGTTGAACAATTATTTTCAAGGTCTTTTTCAATATTGATCCTTATAAACATAGTAAATTCGAAATAAATTCTTATGTCTTACATATTTTGATATTATCCTTTTACTTAAAATTTGTTTTAAAAAACAAACACTAGTGGGATATTCTTCAAGTCAATGTCAAAACAGACGGAAATACTTGAAATAACTTTAAAAAATAAAAAATCAAGCCCATGAACAGTAAAAAATGACTTTAATGGATTGAGCTTAATCTTAAACTTTAAATTTTGAGATTCTTTTGCAATGTCCAAAATCGAATATTGAGTGTTATGGACATGTAAGACATGTTTGGGGTGACTTAAAAAAACTTATTTTTATTTGTTTTGGTTGCATTGACGACTTAAGTAAATTTAAAATTTAAATAGGAGTATTAGTGACTTTTCTAAAGTGAGTTAAACTTAAACTCATATTTAACTTTAGTAGAATTAAGACAAATTGATAGAAGTAAACCGAATTAAAAACTAAAAAGTTTAAATATATAAGGAATAATATTAAATATGCAAGATGTGTAGATTTATTTTGAGTTCATTATGTTTATATAGATCAATATTAAAAAAATATATATATTTTCAATAGCATATGCTATCGTAGGCCTGTCAGGTTGATTATGCTTGTCATCTAGACTTAAACTCTTAGTTCTTAAATTGTCAGCCACTGCGTGTCCTATTTTTTATTTATATTTCATATTTGTTTGAAAAAAGTATGCATAACATGAATAATCAAAGAGTTAAATCAAATTACAATAATAGTCAAGAGGATAACATTAAAGCATAAAAAAAAAGAACTGCACGAAGTGCAACAGGAGGATGATGTAAAATATATTACGTAGAACTCAACCATAAAAGAGCATCTATCTATGAATATACACTACTGAACGCATCGAGGAGATTACAGCAAAAATTGAAAGATTAAGCAACCATCAACAATATGGGCTAGACCTTAAAAAATTAAGAACTTTAGCATATCTTGTTAGAGAATGAGATAGTTGAAAAAACATGTCATAATTTTATAAGAATATAACCAAACAAAAAATTATTCGTAACTTCAAAAGAAATGCACTAAATATAATTTGATAAATCAATCAGCACAATGATTTTAAACTTTTCAAAAAAAAAGTCCAAAATAGTTTAAAATATAGATAAAGAATTTTTATAGCCGACTCTAATTAATTTAAAATTTTCTAAGACATAGTTGAATTGAGAGTATAAATCTTATATCCTTTGTTGATATTACGTAAAATGTTAGATTTAAGCATGAAAATGTGCTATTCGTAATGTATTTATTTACTAATATACCCTCCAAGTCTTTGCATATTACACAAGAACTAGCAATCATCTACGATCGTTCATGTTTACTTAAAGGTAATGAAAAATGCAATAAGTGAAAGAGATACATTGTTATACGTGGTGTGGGTACTTTCCTTACTCTCTAAAGTCTATACATTAGTGCTGTAAATGAATATCCGAATTTTAATTATCCGTTATGTTTCTATTTATATTAATAGATACGGACTCTGTTAAGACCACGAGTTAAATTATAGGAAACAAAAATAGATCTCCGATAATTATAGGAGTTGGAAACGAAAACACTCATTTTCGCATCTATTAACCTATTTTCGTTTACGAATGATCATCCACCTTATACATCCATCTATACATACAACAGTAAGAATATCTCTTGACAGTTTGATAAAATTAGACACATTTTTACGGCACATGTTTAGATATATTCATATGTAAATTTAGATCGATAGATAAGGTAGATTTCAAATTTTAAAATTCATAGATTGTTAATTCTTGCATATATTAAATATTTGTAGTTTTTAATTTTTTATTTATTAGAAAAATATTAAAAACTAAATATTAACAGTGATTTTAAATAACTTCTTGATATAATAATGACGATAGCGGAAACTTCGGTTTAGTTCTCTTTTCGTTTTTGATTTAAAACAAAAATAGATGCGGAAGCAAAAAACACTCACTTTTGTCTCTATTTTCGTCTCTAATAAATTTTATAAGAAACAAAGTGGAATGTGTCATTTTCGTATCCATCTCCTACCCGTTGACACCGCCCTAATATACACATTAAAAGACAAACTAATTTTAAAATAAAGGAAAACAAAATCTCCTGCTTCTAAAAACTGTCGATTTTAGTTTTTAACAAATTTAAGTTGAAATTTGAAATTAACTAAAATGAATATCTTATAAGTCAACTAATTTTAAAATACATCTGACAATAATTTACAACACTCTGAATACAGGAAAAGTAACATTTTATGACGCTTTATAATAGTTTATGACCCAAAATAACTTGAAGTGTATTAAAAAACCACTATATAAGAGTACCATTTTCTACCAGCGACGTATTCCGGAGCCGGACAGAGGATCCGCGACCCAATAAGACCCATTGCAACGAAGCAAACCACGCACGAGGGCAGCGGATCCCGGCCCGCACACGTTAAACGCCGACGAACACATCATCACAAACAAGAAGCGGACTCCTCCGTCTCCTCCTCGTCCTTCCCCCTCTCCGTCGTCTCCCTCTAGAGCAAGTAGACTGGTAGCTGCAAGGTACCTCCCCTCTCTTTCTCTCTCTAGTTCTCTCTCTCTCTAGCCCCACGGCCATGGCCGAAGAGGAGGATGCAGTCCTCAGCGACGTGGACGGCGACGACGACCCTGTCCCCATCGAGCTCCCTGCCGGGAGGACCTCCTCCCCTTCCGACGACGCTGCCTCCGCCGCCTTGAACCAGCGCCTCCGCGACCTCCAGGCCGAGCTAGACGCCGAGCGCCAGGCCCGCAAAGCCGCCGAGGACGGCCGCGCCGACCTGCAGAACACCTTCTCCCGCCTCAAGGTCCTCGCCCACGAGGCCATCCGCAAGCGCGACGAGGCCGTGCGCGAGAGGGACGAGGCCGCCCGCTCCGCTGAGAGCGCTGCCGCCGAGCTGGCCGAGGCGGCGCGCCACAGGGAGGAGATCGCGAAGCAGCTGGAGGATGCCGCGAAGCAGAGCGAGGCGTCCAGGTCGGAGATGGAGGCCGCCGCGCAGATGCTGGTGTCCGGGATCGAGAAAGTCTCCGGCAAGGTCGGGGGGTTTCCCCGGGACGTGCTGCCCAGGTCGCAGAAGTACAGCACGGGCCTGCCGGCCGTGGCCTATGGGGTGATCAAGCGGGCGAACGAGATCGTGGAGGAGCTCCTCCGGCAGGTCGACGCCGCCGGCAAGGCCCGGGACGAGGCCCGGGAGCAGGTGGAGCAGCGGAACTACGAGATCGCGATCGAGGTCTCGCAATTGGAGGCCACCATCGCCGGTCTCAGGGAGGAGGTGTCGCAGAAATCCTCTCAAGTCGAGAGTTTGGAGAGATCCCTGGGCGAGAAGGATGGGGGAATCGCCGAGATGGTGGGGGAGATATCGCAGCTGAGGCAATTTGGTGAGGAATGCGAGGCCAAGTGGAAGGGGCTTCAGGCGAAATTGGACTCGCAGAGGCTGGTGGTCATGGACCAACTCAATTACATCTCCCGAGCTCACGAACAAATTGGCGAGATCATCAAGAACACAGCGTTGAACGAATTCGACTGCTCCGAGTTCTCGGAGTCTCAGTTCATGTGGAAGGAAATGGACATGGATGAGAATTTGAGGACCTCGCTGGAGGGGACGGTGTCTGTTTGTGAATTGGCAAGTGTTGCTGCAGAGAAAGTGAGGTCAAGCTTAGAAGAGAGGCGAAAGGAAGTTAAGGGCCTCAATGAGACGGTGGCTCGGTTGTTGGCTGAGAAAAGTCACATCGGGAATCTTCTTAGAAGTGCATTGTCATCAAAGCTGACTGCGGTGAGGCAAGTGGCTGCAAATGGGCCAAGAGAGGCAGGGGTGGATCTCAAACTCGACGGTAAACAAGGTGGCGCCAACGGCGAGGAGGATGAGGTGTATACATTGGTAAGCTTAGTTTATGATGGTTGAGCAAGATGCCTTTTTTTTTTTTTTATTGGTTCTTGGAATAGAAATTGATAGTGGAATCTTCTCAATGAACATGTTTCTTCCCTCCCATTCTGATTGGAAAGGCTGGTGTTTTAGAGGATACAGTTAAGGCATCACAGATAGAAATTATTGAGCTGCAACATCTGGTGGAATCTCTGAGGTAACTTTTGTGTCCATTGTAGATTGTATTCTACACCTGTAGCTATAGCTGCAGGGCAGGAATGAAAGAGTCGCTGATTTTACATGCAATCTCACTTGTCAATTCCATGTTGCCCTAAAATTAATTTATCTTCCGACAGTTTATTGGACATGCTCCGTTATTCACCATCAAGTTAAGGATTATTAATGCATATTTTTTAGGAAATTTCTTGCTTAAATACATTCTTTTATTTCCATGGTTCATTTGCTCCTGGCTTTATTCTTCTCATTGGGTTCCGCATCAAAACACTGTGAAACAAGGAAGAGAAGAACACAGCCTCTGAACAGACCCAGTTAATGTGTATGTGATATCTTCAAACTTCAATACTAAAAACAGCATCTGAACATGGTATAGTGGGTATCTTAAGGGGAGTTAAACCTGAAATATTTCTCAATGAAAGGAAGTTAGCTTGGGTGCTGCTTACTCCAGGAGGGCTCTGCCGCAGAGGTTGGGAGCAGGTGGTGCAAAGGTTTGACCGCTGGTTGGCAAGGTGGAAGGGGAGGTTGCTTTCTTTTAGATGCAGGCTGAATTTGTGTAGATCGTGATTACTGTCTATTTTCAAGATCCCCCACTATGTGGTCAAGAGGTTGGATTCTATTCGAGCCAGGTTCTTTTGGCATGGATTGGGGATGTGAAGATGGGAGGCTTTGATGTATCATGGGATCGTATATGCAGATCTAAAGAGAACGGTGGTTTGGGTTTGAAAAACATGAAGCTTTTCAATATGGCCCTCCTTTCTAAGTGGATATGGAAGTTGGTTCATCATGATGTGAGTTTATGGTTGCAGGTGATCTCTCATAAGTACGCCCTCTCTAGAGAGTGGGATCTCCACCTAGCTACAATTTACAATGTCCCCCTCTTTGGAAGGGTGTTCTTTCTTGTGCCGATGTGGTCAAGGTAGGTCACTCATTACATTTGGCAATAGCAGGAGCATACTATTTTGTTTGATGCTCCTCTTTGCCTTTGCGCTCCCTCTTACCTCAGTTGTTTGAGATATCACTGCAATAGTTGGCCTTAGTCTCACAAGTCACAAGTGACCGATGGAGTCCGTTACCAGACTACTTGGAGTCCTTTGTTCAGGAAACATTTCTGAGAGGAGGAGTTAGGGGAGTTGCTCGGGTTGCTTCAGAGTTTGTAGTCATTCATGTTAGAGCCAGCAGTGGAACATCAATGGACCTAGAGATGGGACAAGAACAAGATTCATTCAGTTAAGTCTACATACTTTATGATTTCCGGTGGGGGATGTAGATTTGCTTTCTTCTCTTCAGTTTGGGGGGTTAAAAGCCCTTCGAAGGTGCAATTCACGATGTGGAGAGCTTCCCTTAATAGGCTTCCCACGTGTGATAGATTGGCTCGGTTCCTTGATGATCTTCTAACAGTGTGCTTTGGAGCAGCTCCTCCATAAATGGGAAAAACATTGGCCATGCAAAGGTGATCGGATTGTTTGACGGCTGATCCTCCATGCCACTAGATGGGCGCTGTGGCTTGAGCATAACAATAGGGTTTTTAGAAGGAAGGCCTGTCGTTCGGAATATGTTTTCTATTTCATTTGTAAGCATGCGAGGGAATGGGCAATGATTAATTGTAAGGTGGATTGTAATAATCCCATCGTCTTTTGTCTTCTTGTAGAGTATTGAGAGTATACACTATCCTGGTGCTTTACTTGGGAGAATATTTTGTTCTCTTCTCCCCTTTTATACATGTTTTCTCTTATAATACACGTGGTACTACCCACTTAAAAAAATGATCTTCTAAGAGTGTGTTGTCTTTGTGGAGAGGAGGGGTCTTTGGACCATCTTTTCAGCTCATGCCTCTTCTATGGGGAGGTGCGGCAGTTGATAGGCGATCTTTTTTCATACGGACTGCTCGTGTTTGGACTTGATGGAGAAACTCCTCCGATAGTGGGGGAGACTATGGGCTTTGAAGCAAGATCGGGTCCTTTACTGGCTGATTTTCCACACTACTATTTGGACACTTTGGATGGAGCAGAGTAGTGTGATTTTTAGGCAGGAAGCGGCTACCCCGCACAATATCTTCTCTTTTGTTTGTGATAAGGTCAAAGGGTGGGCTAAAGTCTCTTCTAAGTTGGATTCTTGTAACTCCTCCTTGTTTTGTCTTCTAGAGGAGATTTGAGCAAGGAATTCCGGATCGGATCGGGTCCCCGAATCGGGACCCGCCGATCCCGATCCGACTCGGATCGGATCGGCCGAGTCGGCCGATCCAGATGAAGTCTGGCCAGTCCGACTCGGCCAGATTAAAAAATAATAAAAAATTAAAAAAAAATCAGAAAAAAATCAGGAAAAAATAAAAAAAAATCAGAAAAAATTACATACATATTATTCAATTGATGTACAATAAGAATGAATGCAATTCATGTACATCCATAAAAAATCCTAAACCCTAAAACCCTAAAACCCTAAACCCTAAACCCTAAACCCTAAAACCCTAAAACCCTAAAACCCTAAACCCTAACCCCTAACCCCTAACCCTTAACCTTTAAACCCTTAAACCCTTAAACCCTAAAACCCTAAAACCCTAAACCCTTAACCCTTAACCCTTAACCCTAAAACCCTAAAACCCTAAAACCCTAAACCCTAAACCCCTAAAACCCTAAACCCTAAACCCCAAACCCCTAAACCCTTAAACCTTAAGGGGGGGATCGGGACCGGCCCGAACCGGACCAGATCGGGTCCGGACCGGCCGATCTGGCCGGTCCGGCCCCGATCTGGTCCGGTTCGGGCCGATTTCGGCCGTTTTTTTTTTTTTTTCAAGTCGGTGGGGGGGAACAGTGAAATCCCCCCCGAATCGGATCGGAACCCGCCGATTCCGATCCGAATCGGCCGATTCGGATCGGAATCGGCCGATTCCGCAATCCATGGATTTGAGTGGGGGCTATAAGGGGGACTTTTGTTGTTTTCCCTTCTTTCTTGTGCATTTACTTTTTTCAGCTTTATAATACAAGTAGTATCATCCACATTCAAAAAAAAAAATTGTGAATAATTATCTATTTTAGCGTATTGATAGTGGAAGAATGGAGAGGACCAGGTGACCAAGTGCTTGCCTTTGTCTTGATTAATTGGGTGAATAAAGGATCACCTCACTCACTTTGTTCCTAAACTCATTATACTCATGGAAGGTCTATACTATTTCTTTTTCTTTTTTTTGGAAGTGGGGGTAGTGGGTGTGATTGTGTATAAAGAGAAATGCCCAAGCAGGTATAGATATGTGAGTATGGCTTGCCTATCAACTTGTTATATGTGGTTCATGGTTAGTTGAAGCACATGAAAAGGCGGGTTTTCAGTTAGCTAGCTTAGTATGTTTCCTAACACCTCACAATGACATTGGAGTGACTTATCTTATCTTCCCTAGTGGGATATATATATATATATATATATATTTTAATTCCAAGAGTAAACCCACAAACCCATGATCGAGCCCTGCGTCACCAGTACCTCGAGCCGTAGGCTCGCCAAACATCTCTCGGGCATTGTGCACCCCCCCCGGCCTAGAGGGCTCTCTTGAGCTATAGATGGCCTTCTTTCATCATTTTGACCCCTTGAATGAGAATCTTGGACAGAAAATGATCGTCATTCTTGGACCTGTTACCCTTTTGTCCTCCATCTGTAGCCACTTTTTATTGGGAAGCGATAGGATAAACACTGCACATTATAGGGACTCTGCACCTAGCTTCGGGGAGCAAGCCCATGATCAAAGTTGTTTGATCCATCCATAGGCTTACTTATGTTTGAAATATGACTGTCTCTTTGGAAGTTGAAAGATTAATAATGTGGGTAACACTCAAGGGGACCATTTCTATTTATTCGTAAATTCTACTGCCTGTTTCTATTCAATCATTTTTCTTTATTTTTCTTTCAGCAATGGTGCAAGGTGCAGTTGGGTTTGGGGAGTGGTAGTTAAGTGGGGGCCTTCCTCAAAGTCTCAACTCCAGTGCGCCCTGTAGGGTTCATCCAGAATGGACTCACCCTTGCAACTCTAGAAACCCCTCTATTTAAAGCAAAAATTTCTTCTATGTCTGTCTAAAACAAATATTCTATATATAAATCTACAAGCTCTTTGAAAAACCTTGCAACATTCCCTTCATTATAGTTAAACTTTATTTAAACAAACTTGGCTAACATTTCATTAATTTCTAGATTTATGTGTATAATACTTGTATTTAAAACTTATTTGCACTGCCACCAAACAATTTTTTCTTGGCTTTGCCATTGTCTTCAAGGTTCTATACCTTCCTCGTCAACTCCAAAATTTCTCCAAGTCTTTGGAACTCAACCTCATGACCCATGGAGCTGCAAGTGTTGGTCAAGGAGTACACTTGTGACTCCTTTAATGCTTTATGCTATCCCTATGATTTTGTTGGCTTATTTTATATGCCTTGCCATTTCTATCACCCGACTTCCATCCTAGAATATGACAAGTGATACTGAACATACTCAGATATAATAATATTTCAGTGGACATGACTTGAATCATCTCCATTGAAGAATACTTTCACTTTTGTTCGTGTTGAAGAATGCTTTCACTTTCTTTTGTGCAATCTTGCATTAAGATATTCCTGTATCAATCTCGAAAAAAATGCAATTATTATGGCAGTTTGACAATGGAAAATGGCAACTGCCAACAATTGTTCAGAGTCCCTTTGACACTTACCTATGTTGCTTCTATGCTGCTTACCTAGATTCTGTGAGATACCAGAAGGACTAAACTGTTTCCGTTATTAGTTGTCTTTGTATGCTATGAGGATGATGCTAAGTGGGACTTTGAATCTTTGATTTTGTATACAACATCAGTTTGGTGGTTGATCCTGCATGCTACATTTTGGGCCATTTAGGGTGAGTGGAATAGAAATTTTTTTGGCAATGAAGCCTCTAACCAGAAAAAAATTGTTCTTTTGTGAGTCAGCGGTGAGGGAGTGGGTTCTGGCCTTTTGTAATGAGGAAGTGAATAGATCATCCTTTTTTGTTCTCTTGGGGGATTCTTGAGGCTTGCACCACTGCGGTGCCCTTTTGTATAAAGGGATTTTAAAGGGTTTTTGCCTATTCTCTTGTACACCCGCACCTTTTCACTTTTATATACCATGTGGTACTATCCATATTTCAAAAATAAAATAAAAAAATACAACATCAGTTTGGTGGAGGGGCAGAGAATATTGAAGAATTGATTTCCTTTAGCACATTCCTAGCTGTCCCTAGTGGAGTCAAATCTCCTAGTCTATCAAAATGTAGGCTTCTGTAGAACATTTCATGGATCATTATCCATTGAATAGAGTTGGGACATGTCAGATTATGGTTTATTGGCACTAGGCTAGAAACCGTCCAAATTCCTCACCCCCTTGATCTGTTATGTGGGCACACAGCTGGTTCGTAACCATCATTAGGAGCCTAAGCAACCACACATAGGTACTTCACTTGATGAAAGACATCCAGAAAAATGTTTAGGAAAAAAATGCCTAGGTAATAGGTAGAACAAGGTTCTATGGGACCAATAAATGGTGCACAAGGATGATAGTCATGTTGGTGGCTCATTCTTCATGCCACCTTTTGGACGTTATGGGGCGAGAGGAATAGTAGGATTTATCGGAAAGAAGCCTCGATTGCGGATTGTATTGCCTCTTTTGTTTGTGATAGGGTTCGGGAGTGGGCTGACCTTTTGTGCAGCAAGCATACTTGTAAATCCTCCTTTTTGGTTCTTTTGAGACGGTTGTGAATTGTACACCTTCTTGGTGTCTTTTGTACAGGAGGATTCTTTTGGGGCATTTTTCTTGTGCGCCTTTTTCTTCATTTGATGAATTGTGGTACTATCCACCTTAAAAAAATAGGTAGAACAAGGCGACACACCCCATCTTCTAACTAGGTAGACTGTATGGGCAATGGGAGAGCCACTTCACTTTCACAGGCAGACTTTTCCGTCTACTGTCCGTTATTTTTTTTTACCTCAATAAGTAACATTGTATTTGCTAAAAATTATGGAATATGACTATACATGCATTGAAAAACGTTAAGGACAATAAACAACCGATAGCCAAGATGCTTTAATTTGATGAAGTTAGAGACAAATAAAAGGCAAGATTTCAACTAGACTAAAAAAATGAATGGAGTATATATTTGTTTACGCATTTCAGAATTAATAATAAAAATTTCAAGCAAAAGATAGAGTAATGATAGATGTTCAAGGTTAAATAACCACCTAAAATCACCAACATGCTTAGATTATAACTAGAAAACTCGGATCAAAATGGCCATATGGATAAATCTAATTTTCAAGTTCCAAGGTTGAAACTAGGCATAATGAAAAGATTAAATGTCCCGAGGCAATTCCAATAATCCAAGGTAACAGAGTTTTGTAGCATCTTAGGCATGAAACTGTGATTTATATTTTCAGATTATTCTCCACGATTTTATTGACCAGTTTGTAAATTATATAGAGTATCTTGAAAACTATGGACCTTCCAAGTCTTTGTGCAGAAGTTAAGCACATGTGCATATTTGGACTCTTTCAAGGGGGGAAAGGCCATCTCCAAATTATTAACATTTTGGAGACACAATAGGAGGTCAATGACACGGTGGCTCCACATTGGCACATTTTTGCCCTTATATTCTAGTAATCCTTTCCTACGAATAGCCATCTCCTATTGCTTGGCCCGTGACTGGGTCACTATAAACCTGCAGCTTCTACTTGATTAATCCCCGAATCAACCCACATTGTACCCTATGAGTCCTGCTCTGAGACAATAATGTAATGACCTGATCCTGCCCTAGTTTAAATTATGGGAATTAGATCTTCATTTAGATTGTGAAGGTCAAGGGTGATCTTCATTTAGATTGTGAAGGTCAAGGGTAAACTTAGGTTATCATGTTACAGGCATTGAGTCAAATTGTTTAGAACTTGGGCTTCTTGGTTTTTAAGTGGGACATTAAGAGAGATTATGTTATGACTTATGAGATCAAGGGCACTTTGGGTATGGGACGTCTCTTTAGGACACATTGAACGTTTTAACATGTTAGGCTACCCTGAATTTGGCTCAATCCCAAGCATCATTCAATAAGCATGGTAGCCTTAAAGCTACACTCTTTAAAGTGTTGAAGGACATGACCTTAACAGATATCGATTAAGGATATAAAAGGGTCATGACATTGCTGAGGAAAGCTTCCTTTACAAGTATTCCAAAGGAAGAGGAAAGACGCTCTTTAAAGATCCCGTGCATCTGTGGCAGGTGCAATTGAAGCAGGTACAGAAAACAGAGTTTGTACTTGTGCGGGATCAAGAAATCTAAGCAGGAATCTTCCTTCCAACGTCACCATGCTAACCAGGGAAAGGAAGATAAGAAGGGGAAGCATATGGAGAGATGGCAGGAAGTGTCAATCCATTCTTCCGCAGCAAACCAAGGTAATGCTTTCCTTGGACCTAAGGAGAATCTCCAGGAGGATGCAGTTTTGGCGGAAAACCTGCAGTTATCAAGGGACAAGGTTAATCCACAGGATATACAAAATAAGAAGGTAGCAACCTCAAATTCAAATTTAAATTTGAACTCAAATTCAAATTTTCTTTCAGATTGGAGCAATGAGGACATAATTCAGAAGGCACCAATTTTAGGGTTGCAAGTGAGCCAAGGGCAAGCATGGCAGTTACAGAAGCTCTGGGGGAATTTAGAAAATATGGCCCACAACTCCAAAAATACCGTAAAGGGAAAGAGAGAGTTACAAAGTTTAATCAAGTGTAGTATAGAAAAGATCAGCACAGGGGATGGTTCTTAACGAAGACAGCGTCGGGGCACATCCATCTGTGTCGGGGCACTTCCACAAATTGAAGATTATTATCAGTCGGATTAAGAACAGTGAAGTGGAGATTTTACTTCACTGAGTAACATTTTATTTTTTTACAAAGTTGTATTAGTTGTTGTGTTTTTCTTTTTTCGCTTTGCAGTTGTTTATGTAGTTTGATGGTTGAGGAACATCACCTCACCATTTGATTGTACTACCTCTGTTTATTTTTAATAAAATTGGTGGTATAGTCTACACTTTCTTTCAAAAAAAGGATGTTAAAGGGTCATGGACCCACAAGAGATCTGTTAGGATTACATTCTTTATCAAACCTAAATGGATCTACCCAAGGCCCATTAAGTGCCATTGTAGATCTATTAAAAGGATACAAGACCTTAATGAGTTTGGGTGGACCTAATAAGGTCCACTATGGATCCACAAACAAGCAAGCAAGCATACAAAAATACACGGCTCATGGATTGGAGGAAGAGATTTTAAAAAATTCCTCCTTGATTACAATGAAAAGTGAAGTTCACTTGGAACATTCTTGAAGAACTTGGGATACAGGGGACTTTGGAGAAGCTTGGATGGATCAAGGAGCATTGGAGTCTCCTTGGGCATGATCATAATTATCAAACTTCTTATTGAGACTCTCGGCGTGGGGTTTGGGGGGTTTGTATTTGTAGGAGTCAGATGAGGAGACAAGCCGCAAGAGAATACCAATGATTTTGTATGTGTGTGTGTGTGGGGGGGGGGGGGTAGGGGTAGTTATGGAGCCAGTGGGCACCCCATCCTGCTCCTCTCTCTCTCTCTCAGCCCTGTTGTGCAGGAGGTGGTCCTTGCAAATGTTTTTATTATGGAACCAGATAGGCCCTGGTTGGTTCTGGTTGAAAGGCTGGTTATGGCTGATTGCGGCAATTTGTTCCCATCAGAACCGGAGCAGTTCTAGCCAGTTCCAATCTGGTTCAGCTGCTTCCGGTCTAGTTCAGCCAGTTTTTAGTACCATGGTCCTGCAGCACCCCTACGAGTGCTTTTCTTTTTTATGGATACACACATTCCCTCTCTCCCCTCTCTTCCTTCTTTCCTTCCTGTCTTCTTCTCTATCTTCAGTTCTCTCCCTTCTTTGGACTCACGCTCTCTCTCTCTCTCTCTCTCTCTCTAAAATCTTCTTTTTCTCCCTCTCAGGAGAGGATCAGTTGCTGCTGCTGTGTTTCCTTGTTCTTTCTCCTGGTTCTGCTACATGGAAAATCTTAGAAGGGTTCATGGGCCTCCGGCTGCTCCTGCTGCCTTATAGGTTAGTTTTTGGGTTATAGTCCCTATATTTGGTAAAAAACCTGTGGACTTGTGTATTTAGTGTTGACTCCGGGAAACTTATTCTTTCTAGGTAACCTTTTCCTCTTTAATACATATTTGTGGCACTGACCATTTAAAAGAAAAACGTTAACAGTTGTTTGAAAGGTGAAAACAGTAGATGGCAAGGACTAAAAAATTATGAAACCTAAGTTTAATAGAGTCAAGGCTAAAAATGCAAGATACAGGGACTTTTTTTCTAGATTCGAGACTAAAGACTAAAAAACTCTTTTTTTTTTGCTTGCACTCCCTTCTTTTGTTCAACCAGGCGGTTTTAGAAATCTGAGTCATGGCTTTATTTAAGGCAACAGTCAACTAGGGTATGTAAACTGCACCCCTGAAACCTTTTTTGCTTCTCAAAATGTCCCCAAGTTTAACATTCCAATGCTGTACAGCTTTTTTTTTTTTGGTTGGTTTCAACCAAGGGGTTTTAGAAATCTGAATCTCGGCTTTATTCGAGGCAACAGCCAAATTGGGTATGTAAACCACATGCCTAAAACCTTCTTTTTTTTTTCTGTTGCTTCTTAAAATGTCCGATTTTGACATTCCCATGCTGTATGGCTTATTGACCAGTGCACCATCCTGTTAGAACTCGCACCTCTAAACCCTTCAGTTATCCATTCTCACCTCATCCTATTTATCCCTCTGTCCGATCTCTCTCTCTCTCTCTCTCTCTCTGCTGCCTCCTCTGTAACCTTAATTTATCTCCTCCTTCCATCAGCACAACCCAATCTTGGGCTTGTGTAGAGATCATACGGCAAAGTCATAAAGAGGGGTTGCTTAAGCATCCCCCCTTATTTTCTTCCAGAAGTTATGCATGTAATAAGCAAAATCAATAAGTTGTAACTGGAAAATAGGAAATTTGAAAGGCAGTAGCATTAAAAATAAGAAAAGGAAGCAACAACTGTATGATGTGGCCAACAATAACAAAAGTAAACCACCGTTTTGTTTCAAGGTCCCTATCTTGTACATTGCATGGGCTATTCCTTAGTTCCTATATACCGGTGTTTGCGAGGGTTTTTTTTTTCTAAAACCTTCGTCGGGACCTGACCTAGACGCATCTCTCCTATGTCGGATTATTCGGAAATCCATTTTTTTGTTTATCTAGAGAATTATAGGTCGGTTTTATATTTTATCGGACTATGAGAGCTTGGGATTAGCCCTCAGGGAATCTGGGACTTCGAATCAAGCGAAGATTCGAGTATATGACCTCTCTCCACTGACCTCGGTCAGTGTTAATTACGCTGAGCGACTGCTCGGCAACCCTTGATTAACCGTCCGTATGATGCCCTTATAACATGCAACACTACTACTACAGGCAGCACATGCATATGAAGATATATTTTAGGTTAAACTCTTGGCCTCACCCAGGTTTAGGATGTGTTTATATTATTTTGGATTGATTCCAAGCTATCTGGATTAATTCTAAGTATATTGGATTGACTCCAAGTATTCTGGATTGATTCCAAGTATTTTAGACCCATAAGGGTATTTTTGTAATTATGCCAAGTTGGAGGGTATAGGGAGATTATGGTTATTTTAGTGTATGAAATGAGTTTTAATGATTTAGGAAGGTTTCAAAACCTTAGGAGGTATTTTAGAGTTATTTCAAGTGTGTTTGGATTGTAAGGGTATTTTGGTAATTTTGTCCAAATTGGATTTTTAGACTTAAAATCTATTTTTATATTTTTTTGAGATTTTTTATTTATTTTTATCATATTTAGGGTATTTTGGTAATTTTACCCATCTTATTAAGGTTTGGAGGGTATTTTGGACATATGAGAGATTTTGATATTTTTAAGAATTTTCTGTGATTTTTACAAATTTTTAACATGTATGAGGGTATTTTTGTAATTTGTATTAAGCTCTAGGGGCATTTTAATCATTTCAGAATTTTATATATTTTCATATTTGGTTCTCTGTTTTTTACTGGTTTTTACTGAATTTTACTGATTTTTTTATTAATTTTACTGATTTTTATTAATTAATTAGGTATATGAAGGATATTTAAGTTATATTTTGGATTTATGTAATTTCCATATTTTGTTTTCTGATTTTTACTGAGTATTACTGATTTTTACAGAATTTTTCTGATTTTTATATTTGTTTTATTAACTTTAGATAATTTTCGCAGATTTTATTAATTAATTAAGTATGTGGAGTATTTAAGTCATTTTTTTAACTTAAGATGTTATTTTATGTCTCAATGTTTCATTATTAAATTTTAATTATGAGTCTAAGATTAGTTATGTATGGGATGAGGCCAATGATATTTTAGAATATTTAATTATATGTTTTATGTATTTTAATTAGTTATAAAACTAATTATTTTGCATATGAAAATATAGTAACATAGTGTTACTTAAATAGTAGATTCATGAACACATGCACACACATATGCTCAAAGAACAAATAGTAGCATTCATTCATTATTTCGGCATAATCCCGTCTTATAGGACGGTGATTTTACAACATAAATTTGGCAGAGCTTCCCCTTAAGAATAAACCTTAGGAAGAGAGCCCTCCAAGAAAATATCTCCTCCAAATCGCAGCAAACCCGGGCAAGAGCACCGGATTTGGTCTTCAAACTGGTAGAGTTTCCCCTAGGAAATTTTGGGCCAAATGGGCATGGGGCTTATCCTTACCCCTTGGGGGATATTTATAGGCTTCAAAGCCTTAACCGGTGGGGGTACCCACCGGAATGCTTGAGGTGGGGGGTACCCACCGGTTTGGCTTGAGGTGGGGGGTACCCACCGGAATGCTTGAGGTGGGGGGTACCCACCGGTTTGGCTTGAGGTGGGGGGTACCCACCGGTTGCCACTTCCTCCTCCCCCTCTCTTTTTTAATTTTTTAATCACATGGGTAAGAGAGTGGGAGAGAGAGCATTAAAAAAAATGAGAGAGAGAGGGGGGAGAATCCGGTGGGCACCCCCCCCACCGGTTCCCAACCGGTGGGGGGGGGTGCCACCGGTTGGCTCCCCTCCACCTGTTTGGGAACCGGTGGGGGGGGGGGGTTCTCCTCCCCATCCCCTCCACTTTTTTGCTTTCTTGGGCTCTTTAATGCCCTGGTTTCAGATTTGGGGGGGGGGGGGTTGGCCAATGTGAAAAGGGTTTAAACCCCTTAAATCCAGACTTGGCTACATGTGAAAGGGATTTTTTCAGGATGGGTATTAAATGGGGTTCACATGGGATTCTCAACCCATGTGTGAATGGGGTTAGGATTCCCCATTAACTCCCTCCATCCTAATTAATCCCCCCCCCCCCTTCTTTGAATTTAATAATGGGAGAGAAGGGAGGGCTGCTCCTCTCCCCCCACCGGTTTCCCTTTTGGAACCGGTGGGGGGTTCCCCAACCGGTGGGGGGGCTTCCCCCTTCTCCCTTTTGCTTTAAAAAAAGGGTTTCAACAACCGGTGACAAATGTTCATTTTGTATCCACTTGAAGCATTTACATTTTCCCATAGCAGGATTAGAAAACCTTGTACTTCGAAGTTCGCATATTCTGGCTTCACTTTCTTTGACAATATCATCGTTTGCCAAGTTGGAATAACTCGGCCCATCTCGTACAAACTGAATTGATGTTAGGAATTTTTAGAGTCTTGGTTGGCTTTGAGAAGTTATGATGTATTTGGCATACCATTAATGATGGAGATTTTAACAAGACTCGTACAGGCTCTCAAGAGTCAGTCCAAGTTGCGATATGAGTTGATCTGATTCCTGTTTTCGGACTGACGCATATCAGTTTTTCAAGGTTCCAAGTCAGAACGGCATATCAATATGACTAAACTTAGACAATGTGCACACATTAATTGTTTCCTGTTGTCTGTGGGACCTGCAGATGGCATGAGGATTTGAGAAGCATGTCTTGGTGCATGTACTATGTTTGGCATGCTAGGATCATGTGTGCACATGAAACTGGGAAAAGACAGATGGGTTGTCTGGGGGTTTTCTGACTCGTTTGATATTGCTTCCATTGTCTTTTGCTATGGCATGGAATCTCGTGTAACTTTTCTAGATATGATCGTGGTTCAATGTTTCTCTAATAAACATCTGTACACACCTTTGCTTCTGAATTCTTGTTTCTGACTTCAAAGAATTCCATTCTCCATGTAGATGTTGCAAAAACTCATGCTTGTTGCTAGATGGTTAATTTTACTGATGAGAAGTAACTTGTATGCCTACTTTCTAGTTGAAATCAAAGTTGCTCTTTGGTTTTGTCTGTTTATATGATGAGCTGCGTAATTTTCTTTTTGATCTTGCATATAACTTTAGAGTTCGATCTAACATCAAATTTCATCCTCATCTTCACTATTATTTTCACTTTTTATCTATTGTTGGAATTCACTTCTACATATGGTTTGTGCGCTACTGACATGCTTTTTTTAAAAAAATCTGCATATCATTTTACTGGATTAAGAGCGGAGACTAGTTTGCTTAAGGCACAACTGGATGCATATGCAAAAGAGATCAGCCAACAAAAGCGCCATATTAAGGAACTTGAAGAAAAAGAGCATTTGGCAAATGAAAGTGTAGGTTACATCCTTTAAATTCGGACACATTCTTAGTTATTTAGTTTGAGAATTGTGTTCGTTTAGCATGAGAAATGCAGACTTGTAGCTTTAAGCGGGCAAGTAATATTGTACGTTGGCAATTAAGGAGTTATTAACATTGACCCACTTTTCTTGTAGGTTGAGGGTCTTATGATAGATATTGCAGCTGCAGAAGAAGAAATTGCAAGATGGAAGCTTGCAGCAGAGCAAGAAGCTGCAGCAGGGAGAGCAATTGAACATGATTTCACAGCAGAGGTATGGGCAGATTATGTACTAATATGGAAGCAAGAGCAGACACTGTAAAATGTCCTTAGAAACTATATCTAGTACGTCTTTCTTTAGTAGTTACAGCTTCCAGGCTTTCCAGCTGTGGAGGAGTTCCTAGCTTTTACAAGGAATGCTCTATCCTGCTTGCACTGTGTCTTTGTCTTGTCTATCATCTGCAATGTACAATTCACAAATTTTGTGTATTTATCTTGCCTTGTGTTGATTTAAGCTGTTCTGAGATTTGCATATAGTTGATTGTGAATGGTCATTTGTATATAGTTCTGGAGCTTTTCTAGTTGGCAACATATTTAGGTCCTTACTCTTGTCCGTATGGCTACAGTACACAAATAGCCATAGGCTACATCCTCATCTAAGGTTTCCTAGATGTTCTTGTTGGGCTTGAGCCTTAATCTATTCTGGGTCAGATCATACATGGTACAATTATATCATCAGTAAGCCTCATCTCATCAATGTAAGGTTGCCTAGATCCAATCAATGATGATTCATTGCCTAGATCCAATTTACGATCAATCAATCCAAACTCATTGATCAATGGATCTGTTAAAGCTTATGATTGGCTGCATGCCTAACGTCAACCCTCTCTATGCCCTCAAGTCTAGTCTGGACAAAGGGGGATATGCTGGATTTCCCATAAGACCAGTTGGCATTTGGCATATAGTCAAACGGTGCTACTGGTTGTGCAGTTTAAGCTCATGCAACAGAGGGGGAACTCTTAAAATGTCCCCATGACTTGGGAAGATGTAGACATCAGGAAGCATGTCTGACATGGGGCTATTCTCTTATCATACATAGGACAAATCAACAAAAGAGGGAGTTGAAATGCAACCATTAGATTAGTAAAGAGAGAGCTGAAATGCAACACTGAATTGTGTCATCATGTGCGTCCATATTGGAGACCAAGCTTCTATGACAATATATACTCATGGTCCCAAATCTTACTGTTGTTAAGGGTGAATGATGTTTAAGTAGATCACATCTGAATTTTATATATTTAATTATAGATATAAAATCTCCTTCTTTGTGATTAATACACGTGGTACTGTCCACTTTCAAAAAAAAAAAAAAAAAAAGATAGAAACTCTTTTAATTCTTGAGGCCTGTTGGTCTTCTCCATGACTTGGTACAGGCTGATGCAACAAATCGTCTAATTGCCTGTTGCTCAAGGGTTTTCATGATTACACTAGACTGACAGATTTATTATTTAAGCATTTTACCATTTTATGTCCCAAAAGTGACCGATGACATGCTAAAACAGTAATGTAAATTATTGTGATTATAATTTTATCCCAGCTCTTTTTCCATTTTTCTGTCCGCATGCACCCTCAATGAAGTGCCAGAGATAACCCTCCAAACATATACTCCACTGTATATTACCGCATGATATAACCAATGCACGCATCTGAGCATTAGTTGTCATAAATGCGTCTTTTACTGTAGATACTCTTTGCACCATCTCTTTTTGGACACCATCACTCCCGTAATGGTAAAAAGTTGCACATCTAATAGCCACCCCCTATGCTTGTCCGTATATGTATGTACATACATCTGTGTAGATGTACATTCACTTATGTCTGTTGCAGTAATGCTTCTATCTAGGCCCCTATGTATGTTCGCATATGTATGTACATGCATACATTCATAGGGATTCTGTACAATCTTGTCACAAGACATTTTTTCAGTTTATTCTGGTAGCATCTTATCTTATGTGGATCAGATAAGCTTATACATTCCAACCTTCAGTTGTCTACCCTTCGTCAAGAACTTGAGGATGCAAAGCAGGCCATATTGGAATCAGAGGGTAAGCTCAAATTCAAGGAAGAGACTGCAGCTGCAGCCATTGCTGCTCGAGATGCAGCTGTGGAATCATTGAGGTTGGCAGATATTCGGGCAACGAGGCTCAGGGAGAGGCTGGAGGAGCTGAGCCGGCAGGTGGAAGACTCGGAAAATCCGGAAGACTCGGCGAGCCGATACAGGCAGCGATATATCTGTTGGCCATGGCAATGGCTGGGGTTGAACATTGTACGATATCCAACCGTTACTCATGAGAGTTCTAATGAGATGGAACTCTCAGAACCCCTCGTCTAGTTTTTTATTTTTATTTTTATTTTTATTTTGGGGGGGGGGGGGGGTTGTATTCTTGCTATAGGTGTTTGTAGTGTTTCGAAAGCTAATTGTTGATGAGTGCCTCATTTGCACTTTTTTAGTTTAAAATGTAAATTTAATATTATTTGTACTCATAATTTTCCTATTAAGTCAGTCTTCCATATATATATATATATATATATATATACATATAATATAGACTGAACATACAATCAATTAACTCCTGGAATCTAAATTACATGGTATCGCTCCATGATAATTTCCTATTATCATCACAGCAAGCCCATGCAGTAGATTCATTTGACAGCATCCAAGCTGATTTTAGGTGTAAGCTTTGCAAAGAAAGTCAAGGCGCTTATGTACTATTCAAAATTAAAGACAGGTTTGTCACCTAGTTCTTCCAATGATTTGAAGCCATTGAGTGACAATACCTAAACCAAAAAAAAAAAGTTCTAATTAGGTGCCCTTCGAAGGAGATAATGGGATAAAGCTTGAAGACATTTTAACTTCCTTCCATTGAATTAAAATAAGAGCTTCCTTTCCTTCTTTCAACAAGCGATCTAACGTAATACTGACGTCTCAACTAAACATGTTAACATTGACTCTGGCATTGGCACCCTCTATCTTTCAAGAGGATCCATGACGTGATGACGACCTTGAGAGGACTGGCAGAAGTCTTCGGTCTACTTTAAATTGAGCACTCAAAATTCGTGTTTGAGTATACCATTTTGTTTGAATAAATACTGTTTAATATCTATGTAGATTGCGCATACTTGTATTTATTTTTTCTTCAAATTCATTATATCGTTACAGCCTGTGCATTTATGTTTAAATAATACTCTTGAATTCAAATTCAAGCAATTTTAAATGACATTTTTGTAAGAAAACATATAATATTTGGCATTGAAATCAACCAAATTTGATATAAACTACACTAAATTAGTTGGTTTTGTCTGACAAACGTTTGACATATCAAACCCAAGAAAGTCTCGATTCTGATTTTTTTTCCATCTCCGATCTGATTTTTAAAATACTGATCCTGACCGTCGCGTTGTATACCAGAGAACCGGACAACTGGTGGCTACTTTTCCCGACGGCGGCCGGTAACGGCCGCTGCTGATGGCGGCATACGAGCGTCCTCAGAATCGTCGCCAAGTCTGAAACCAATCCAGAAGGCAGACTCGGAGTCTTCCTCTAGGTCTCCGGTCAAACCTTCCCGGAACCTCGCAAGAAATTTTCTATTCCCCTCTTGACACACTTGTATTTAATTTTTTTTGGAGTGGTAAACCTTTAGTTTCAACAGAAAAAAGTGTACATTATTAGAGTAGATGAGAGGGCTCTAGATTAGATGAGTGAGGGTGGCCGCAGTGTGCATGCCCATTTGCAACGGCTACTATAATAATATGAGTTATATTTGTTATATCGTTTGGAGTGCGACATAAAAAATAATATTTTTATTTTTTTAAATCGACCTCATCATGTCTTACATATTTGTATAACTTGATTCCGTTAGAACAATCTAAAAAAAAACTAAACAACGAATATTGAAAATAATCATTTTATTTTTTTGGATCATCGGATTGGAGATCGGATGTACGGATGTGTTGGCAATGATGGATACAATTTAAAAAAAATAAAAGTTAAAAAATAAACTTATTGCTGTAGCCGACTGATCTAAGCCGATCAGTGATTGCCCAAGTGCGGAGCAGCTCGCACCGCACTGCAAGCAGTGTAGCATGTATAACTCTAGTAATGTAACTTCTTTCATAGCCCTTCAACCAACCATGTAGAGTGGTTGGCTTCATCTCATTATCTCCCCCTAGGAGGTTTCAAATTCAAGCTGGTTAGGAGTCTAAATTTTTTTCATATTGTCTGACAGCATTATTTCTCTTTTTGTGTGTGGGATTGTCACCTAATTGGGTGAAACAATCAATCCCGTGTAGAGTACTCTCGCATCGGGAGGAAAAAATAAGTTTTGTCCGAATTTGAATCTAGATCTTTTCTATATACGCTTAGATAGGTGGCCACCGTGCCATCTTGAAAAAAAAAAGAAAAAAAAAAAAGAAAACAAGACTTCTTTCATGGCCTTCAAGATGGGTCAGGTTCTCTAATTAATTCCAATTGGCTTAAAGAGGGGTAGAGTCCTTTCAGGGGCATTACATATTAATTTGGTGTGGGCTCTGTCTCTTCAATCTAAGTACTGTTTGATTGGATTTGTAGTCTCATAAAAATATTATAAAGATCATATTTTTATGAGATAAAAATAGAATTTTTTGCATATATACTCTTATAAACTAGCATCTTGTTATCCATCTCCCTAACTCCCATGTATTATATGAAATATCCATAAAACCCTCAGAAATGTTGTCACTATGTTAGGGCTGTCAATGGGCCCCTGAAGTCCAAAACCCGGCTCAGCCCAATGCCTAAAAATCGAGCTTGGAAAGTAAAATTGAGCCCAGATAAAGTTTGGGCCGTGCTTAAAAAAATTTGAAGCCCGTTTCATGTTTCAGGCTAGGCTTGGGCTCGGCTAAGCCAGAACCCGAAAGTCCGATGAGCTCGATCCTTTATAATGGTGCCTTATTTATGGTTATTCATGTCTATTGTATCTTTGTTATTTTTAACTTTTACATTGGAATCATTGGTCTCTATTATATTTTGGTTAGCTATAAAAGCATAGTATTTTTGTTAATTTTTTCCAATCGAAGTTGTAATTATTTCTTCTACCTTTCTTTTTACCCTAAACAATTGGTGCTTCTAGTATATGTACAATTATGTTCAATAATTTTGTGTGAAAGATGAATAATTGTATAGTCATCATATTAGGTTGACAAGTTATCTTTTAAACAAAGAAAGCAGCATTCCTTAGGCCTGAAGCCTGAGTCCGAAACCTAATTTATTTTGGACTTAGACTAGATTTGGGTCTTGACATACAAAAATGGGCTTGGGCCGCACTTGGGTTTGAATTTTCTTAGTGGGCTTAGACTTGGGCTTCGTTAAACTGATCCGAGCTCGGCCCATTGAAACCCCTAACTATGGCCCTCCGTCGAAGTATCATTAACTCCAATAACTCCAACTTAATATGCCAAAAAAAATTCTGTAAATTTTGATAAAGTTAGGGCCATATATGTGAACTTATAGTAAATTTAGAGGCATATACATAAAAATATCTGTAATCTTGCGTGTAATGCATGTTTGTGTAACGGATAACGGATATCTTCCTGCATGAATTGAGACACAGGTCATCTGCAGCTCAGCATCTCCTTCGTTTTCCTTAATTTCTAGATAGGAAAGTAAATAAGAAGGGACACTTTAGACCTTTCTCCTTTAGAATGCTCTTGTTTTTACCTTCCCTACAGAAAACTATGTGAGAACATATCCCGTTTTGCTTGGGCCCTGCAAAAATTGAACTGGAGCGTCCCATAAGACTGTGATCCCTATGTTACGTTGTGCATCTAATGTTTTTTTGTACTTCGAAGTTAAACTCATCTTGGCACGTAACTGTGCGCGGTCTAAGTTTTTGAGTGTACAGGAAAACCCGAAAGTCAAACCTACCTCAAAAATCCTATCACCAAATACGCTTAGGCCCACGAGATCCCAATTCAACTCAAACGCATACGTAGTTCATACGTTCTTGTTCTGATTGAATCGGACCAACACTAATGGGTTGAGTGTATATATATTATTGGCCTCTAAATAAGCTTATATTTGCTTATGGAATTGATCTCTCAACGGACCAAGGAGAAGTAAAGCTCAGTTATTTGACCTTATACGCCCTGCAATCAGAAGGAGCCACCGTGCAATTGCCAATTTGACCATGGCTGAAGCTCTTCCGGGGGCTCTTGGCTCCACATTCTCAATATGCATAATATATGAATTCCACGAGAATATGACAAAAAATATAAAACATATGCTCTAATTAAGCACGATTCTTTGACTTATGAGTATGATTTATGTTTCTTTGTGCGAGTAAAGATCACATAGATATGCTTGTGGATTCAATTGATGGGTCTGTGTCCAAGGATATGCTTAACTTTCAAAAGATTATTAGCTTCAACCTTAAGATTAAGCAATTGAAATAAAGAACTCTCTTCTTCTATCAAGCACATTGTGGCTATAACTTGCTTTGCAATCAAGTAATCTCCCATTGTATTATTTGATTATAACTTGCTGAAATTTTATCCTATGCTTGTGTATCATGATATCTTATTATATGATTTGCCATTTTACTCTCTCTTCCCTCGTATAAGTATACAAGTGTTCTTTCTACGTGCTTTCTTCTTTTTATAGTCAACGTAGTATTTTCTCAATATCTGACAGTTGGAATGCACCTTCTTGATATATATTTTTCTGAACATGGCCAAGACGGCTAAAGACAAGGCTACACTACTCAAAGACCCGGGATCGAACCTCAGGCCTCTCCCTCACCCCCAGGCCTCCCTCCCACCTTCTCGATATTGACTTGTGTTAGGATTTCAAGAAATGGTTTATGAAAAAAGAAGTAACTCTGAAAGGAATGAACTCCAACTTACTTTAATCTTTCTAATCTTATCTTTTTCACCATGATTTAATAAAAGTTCTTATTATGGTACATAACATTATCTTAATTATCTTAAGTAAGATGCCACTCGGACTTCCTTAACATATTCTCCTGGCATCACACAGTCTCTTCAATCTTCATTTTTTTTTGAAATAAAGCTAGCGGTATCCTTCATTAACAAGATAGATCAAGGATTAGATAGCATGATGTGTAAGAGCATCCTAATAATTAAGTGTCTTAACAAAAGGAGTTGACAATAACACCGCTCCACATCCAACGAGAAGTGCGCCGCAAGTTGCCCAGCCGCCGGTGCGAAGGAGACACGGTCACACGACCAATGCGGGCTATGACGCGCGAACCCGGCCTCGTGTTGACCAGGACAAAGTGTGCGCCCCACAATCAAGAAGATGCCTCCACGTACCCTGTGTGGAAATGTCATTCGCTGCGCACCTAGAAGATGCGAGTCGAGGCATACCAAGACACGTCGTCGTCGGCCTTCCAGTTGACGACAAAGCGTTACAACGGGCCACCTGCGTCATCACGCAAACATCACATCGACTCTGTCAAAAACCGGAATCTTCCCCTCTGGTTCGCATGGATTTATTACGGAGGAAGACAACAAACTAGAGGGAGAGGGGGAAACTTCTGGGTGGGAGGAGGAAGACAGCCTCGTCCTCTCTCCACTGTTAACCATTCCATGTGGGAACAGAGGTCGAGCAGAGTGACCAAGCAAAGGTGTCAGCTTTGAGAGGGCCCCTCGCAGAATCCTCTGCTATCTGGATCCAAGACGCCAACTTTCCCTTGTGTGGTGTCTCACCAGCTCTCCTCGGGCTTCTCTGGCAGCTGCCCACTATCTGCTTCTTCTGCTGCCGGAGGAGAAAGTGAGCCATGGTAGAGGGCAAAGGCAGCAGATTGGGGAAAGCGAGTGCGCAAAGGTGCTCCCTTTTCCCGTCCGTTCCATCCTTCTGTTTCTGTTCCTGTCTACCAGTCTGGTGAGGCCCCTCTCGCCTCTGCTCTCCTCCAGAGGGAGGGGATTCCCGTGGCTCCCAAGGTGTTTGGATTTGATGGTTATACCTTCCTGGGTCCTTTTCTATTCCTTTCCTGCACCCCTTGTCAGCTGCCTCTCTATCGATCCCTCTTTCTCTCTTCCTACTTTCTCTCTCTAGAAAACATTCCTTACCCAGGCAAAAAAAAATCCTTCTCGGTAAAAGTAAATTTTCGGGAGCAATATTGGAAGTTGACTTTTCTGATTGTAATGATTCGAGAAACAATTAGTCATCCCGGTTTCAAGCGTGTTTATTAGACTTTTCACCTTCGCAAGTCGCAAGAAGTTATCCTTTTTTTAAGATAGTAGAGCCTTCTCCAATTGCTCTTCTCTCTCTCTCTCTCTCTCTCGGCAGTGCCAGACCTGGGTTGGGATTTGAAAGAAGAAATATCTTGCCCCATGTGTAGGTGTAGCTTCGTGTCAGCAGTGCAGACGTTACGTGTGAAGGGGCTGCTTGGGCACCGATCGTGGCAGGTTTGAAGACTTCTATCTTCTTCCTCTTCTCCTGTCCCTGGTCGTCTCTGGAGCTTTGCTGGTTAGGTTGGTGTCTCTGGAGCATTGCTGGTTAGGTTGGTGGGTAGGGGTGCAGTTGAATTAGCCAAAGCTGGAACCTTTTTTATGGGTTTTTCTTGTAGGAGTCCGAACCGAAGAAGAAGACAGGAAGGTGGGTGGTTTCCGCTTTGATTAGATATCAATCTGGTGTGGGAGAAACCTTCCGTGGCTGCGTGGGGCTCACGCCCTCCCGCCGATTGTTAATTTCGTGTCTATCTAGTCTTCCCACCCTGACACAACCTGGGTTTCCCCAATTTTCTTCGACATTTCCTACCAAGACCTTAGAGAAAACGAAGGTCTTGATCTTTTGATCCCTCTCGACGCGGTGGGGGTGGGTTCTCAGTTCTCATGATTTGATTGTGCTGGGTAGGTGAGCTCGCCGCGCCTTTGTGCATCTTCTTGTTGTCTCTGAAGGCATCTGTAGATTGGTTGGGTTGATGGGAGGGAAGAGCTCCAGGGAGGACTCTTACAGGAGGTCTGTCAGGTCTACTTCCTCTTCCTCATACTACGGCAGCGGCGGGGGTTACGCACAGGAGCAGCCGCCATGGGGGGCTGCTGCTCCTGCATATTCCCCCCGAGAGCACCCGCAGCCGGTCTACCAGAGCTATACCCCACGTGATGAGGGCTATGCATCACCTCGACATGAGGGCTATGGCGCAGCACCGACTGTGAGCTACTCAGCACCACAGCCCAATCCTCGCCGCAGGTTGGAGAGGAGGTATTCGAGGATAGCCGACGACTACCACTCCTTGGAAGAGGTACAAATATTGTGATTCCTTGAGAGGTTTTGTATGTAAATCTGCGTTATGTAAATCTTCATTCTTGCTTTTCCTTTTCAGTAATAAGCGCGAGCAGTTGTATTGGCTTCTTGTGTTGTGAAAACAAAGAAATTGAAGGATTAGGTCAACTGCTGAGTTATTCATGTTTCTTAATACATGTAATAGACATATGACAAGGTGATTTCAATCCTCTATATGATGGAATGTAAATGTGGTTGCCTTACTGGACGTCATCATTTCGGGAGTCATCAATCTACCGGGATAAAACTTTGGTTCAAATATCAAGTGCTTTTTTGTGGCAAAGTGGCTGCTTACTACAAAATTCATATCTATGTAGAAGAATTGGTTAGACTATGCCCTCATCCCCTTTTCTTTGACTTTTCACAACCTACTATGACAAGGACAGAATCCTTTGTCACTTGCATAAGCAATCTCTAGGCGCAAGCCAAAGTATCTGTTTGAGTTTCACCATGCACCAACAAACAATTGAGGGATCATATAATCCATTGAATTCTTTACCAAAGCCTTGTAGCTTTTGATCTGACTATGTTCAGTCTGTTGTCCGGCTATTTTAACCAGGCATAATAAAACAACTAAAGTAGTCTACTAGGTAGAGAGTCTCGGGGAGAGAGAGAGAGAGAGAGAGTGCAGAGAGAGGTGGGGGAAGGAAGAGAGCTTGTAGTGCTGTCCTACTCTTTCCCTAGAGATGAGATTCTCTTCCAGCTCGTCCAGAGAGAGCAAAGGTGGTTGGAGTCTTGGAGATGCACTCGAGGTGGTGGTGCGGGAGGGGTGGGAGTAGAGCATGAGAGGGAAGGTGAGGTCGTTAACATTGCCCTGAGCGGTGGACACTGGACAGTGAGAGTGGCACAAGTGAGGTCACCGGAGGTAGAGGATTAAGGTTGGGAGGTGGAAGGGTGAATAGGGCTCAGTATGGGGAGGGCAGTTGGTATTTGTACTCTAGATTCATCAAGCAGGCAAAATGGGCTGAGCAGGTCATGTGGGGCAGCCAGGGGAAGCACCGAAGCAGGTTGAGATGGTTGCCTAATTGGCCCAAATGAATCAAGCGATCACTTGAGCCACAGCGATGCAACTTGTCATCGCCGAGGCAGAGTGGAAGCCTTATGGCACTAGGGTCCCTTTTTTTATGAGAGGCTAAAAACTTATATACTTGTAAAATGGCCCTTGAAACAAAAGTATCATATGTCTTCGTAGATTACCAAGTCTCAAACTTGAATTTTTTCAATAAACCGTCCAATTCATGTTGAAAATCAGATGAACTGAACAGGTTCCTTTGAATTCCAATCCGAACTGCCCGGTTTTTCATTTCTTGGCTTTCAAGCTAAAGGCAGTAAGGTTTAGCCTACTCTATGAAATGGTGCTATTTACAATATCTTCTATGTGGCATTTAGCAATGATAGATCTCCAAGTGGAATTCACTAACTAGTTCATTCTTATGGCTGAAAACTGAAAGAACAACAAAAATCAGTGAGACAAAAATGATGCCATTATGCCAGCAGCTCTAGGAAAATATTGAGGTAAAGCATAGAGACATTAGCCCCAAAAACTGAACATGCTCCATTGTGCACCTTTAATGTTTCAATGACAATTTAGTGCATTTATGCAATTCTCCTATAAGAATTATGAGTCTATGATGCCTAGATGCTAAAACTTTCAACATTGCTTGCCTTTTTTTAAAAAAAGTTACATTGCCATGTTGATTGCAGCATTTCTTAAAAAGTATTAACTTCAAGTTAATACTTGCCAGTATTCAGTAGCTATCATCCAAGGCTCAAAAGATATTCATATTCTTCCTTTTATACTCTAGTTTACATACTTGAATTTATGCTCTGCACCCTTGTGCTTAGTTGATGTGCAGAATTTCAGTATCATGGATGCTTTGGACTTGAAACAATAACCATGCAGACAATGTATGGTATTTGGATGAGCTAGAGCCAGAAAGTTTATGGAGATGTTGACAAAATGATCTCGACATCTTTAAGCTTTGTCACCGGTACCTGAAACTTTTGTCATTTCATCATTTTTTCTTGTAAGATCAAATATGCTTTTGACTTGCTGGGTTGCTTAGTTCTGTTGCATATCCTTTGTCTCCTGGTAAGGCTGGGGGAAAGGAAGGCCTAATAGTCATCCACCAGTCTAGCCATTGGTATTGGAGAGATGGAAATGTCAGAATGAAACTCTGTAGCCTAATGGCTCAAACGCTACTGGTTCGTCCTGGGAATTGTGAGATAATGAGCGGGAGGGGACATGCATGGTTGTTATGGTCATTATCTTTTTGAGTGGGACAGGATATATTGAATGTCTGGATGAGGTTGAGATTCAGAGGAAATGAAAGTCAGTTTAGCCGTTCTGTTGGATGCTGGTGAAAGTTAGAATTGTGTCCAATGAATCTGCTTGCCTTTAGTTAAGCTTCCTGTGAATTCTTGTGGAGTTTCTGAATGCATGACTTTATTGTGCAGTGAATTTAAGTCCTTTTGCATAACTGTATTAGGAAAGAAACATTTGAATTATGATGTTTGATTTTGGGTTGCCTTATCCATATGAAAATTCCCTACCAAAGTTGTGGAAAATGGATGCATTTTTTTGTGATCTGTAAATTCGATCAGTGTAGGATGGCCCTTGCCTCACCTGGTTCTTTAGAAAAAAAAAAAAAGGGACAAATGAAAAAAAATTGTTCTGTATCTCACGGTTTTTTGAGGATTTTGTTGAAACTGTGGATTCATGTTTCATCTACAGGTCACTGAAGCCCTTGCTAAGGCTGGGCTTGAGTCCTCAAATCTCATTGTTGGTGTTGATTTTACGAAAAGCAATGAGTGGACAGGTTTGAAAAAGGTTCATTCGTGGCATAATGTTACATTCACATCTGAAGAATATATGCTGATTTCTTTCCATTTGCAGGTAAGATTTCGTTCAACCGTCAAAGCTTACATTATATTGGAGATGTCCAGAATCCCTATGAGCAGGCAATATCTATCATTGGAAGAACCTTGTCTGCTTTCGATGAGGACAATTTGATCCCATGCTTTGGCTTTGGTGATGGTAATATCTAATGCATTGCTCACATTTTGCTTAACAATTAGAAGAATAGTGAGGATACTCATTTTGTTTTCTTGGCAGCATCAACACATGATCAGGATGTGTTTAGCTTCTATGCGGATGAGAGACCTTGTAATGGTTTTGAGGAGGTCCTCTCACGATACAGTGAGATAGCACCACAGCTGCGATTGGCTGGTAGGTATTTATTTATTAATCACTTGAGGGCACGAAGTATCATAAATCCTTTTGACCTTTCTCCCCATTTGACAGGTCCAACATCCTTTGCTCCAATCATTGAAATGGCTATGACTATTGTGGAACAAAGTGGTGGGCAGTATCATGTTTTATTGATAATTGCTGATGGCCAGGTACTATGAATTATTTTATAGGAGATTATATGTTAACTTGGAAATAAACTGAAATTTCAGTAGTTCCGATAAAGTAGAGAATCTACTAAGAGAATTTCTCAAATATGTAATTAAGGGAGTGACGGAATGGACTGGATGAAAATTTTCCCTCTGTGTGTACTTCGTGCTTCATTTCTATGGATGGCAATAAAAAGGTGTTGCAAATAATAATATAGAAGCTACTAAGAAGTGCCACTCTAATTAATGCTATGTTTCCTCATGGTAGACTTGCTGTTTCATTAATAAAAATGCAGTAAGGATATGATAAATTATTAAGCAAGGAAGCTACTAAAGAGTGCTCAAATTTGATCGCCGGTATGGGTCTTATGTTGAATTAAGAATTACCTCATATTTGTTGCATGTGGTGATTCATTTTATCGACGTGCTGTGAAATACAAACAATATTCAGGTTCCTTACTCCCTTGTCTTCTCGAAACATTCTTCAGAGTATGCTGCCCCTTATCAGTCATAAGAGAGGAAGTGCCATATTGACTCCCAGTGGGATCCAGTGAGATGGATAATACTTAACCACTTCTATTCTATAGTTCCCCAAATGAGCAGCAACTTTTCAGAAAAGCTCGTTCGGTTATCATTTACAGCATGGATTATGTATTGGTTGTGATATGTAAATACCATATTGTTTAGAGCTTGACACAAACCAATTTCTGCTTTGCATACCCAAAAGAAATATCTGACTAACTTCTTGTCCATTACTGGCATGGAATCCTCATGAACATGAGCTTGTATTTTCTTATGATCTGTAAACACCACTATTCCTTCAATTTATACATATATTGCTGCAATCTTTTATGAATCTGCAGAAATGCATAATTCATCGCCATTTTAATCTTTTCAATTGGTCATTGGACACATGTCTGCAAAGTGTTTACATTTTGTGTAATTGTAACAGGTCACTAGAAGTGTAGATACTCTGGCTGGACACTTGAGTTCCCAAGAACAGAGAACCGTTGATGCTATTGTGAAAGCTAGGTATGCTAAAGTAGGTTTTATTTTGTTTCATTTGGTGTTATCTCAAATTTACCATTCTTTTCTTGATGCTTTGTGGCCACATGTTGCCACAAAGGGCACATTTGGTGTTTTTCTCCCCTTCCATTGTAGAAGAGGCTCTAAGCTTGCAAAACACGTATGTCTGGGCAATTTCTCTGGAATGAAGGGGATTGGTGTGGCGGCCACCACATATAATGGCTTTGCTTTTTAGGATGGGTTTTCATAGTAACTCTAAATGTTGGGGCTTAAATGCACATAGAAGCCAAGCAGTTTTCATGTGGGAGTTGCAGCACACATACTCAATACTGTTTACTATAAGATGCCATTTCCTTTTTATAATAAGCCAGTATTTTGAATGTTGTCCATCTTCGATTGATGTCCTTCAAATGATTTTTCTTGTATCAGCCAATTTCCTCTATCAATTGTTTTAGTTGGGGTTGGAGATGGTCCTTGGGACATGATGAGGGAATTTGATGACAACATACCCGCCAGATCTTTTGATAATTTTCAGGTATGACGGCAAGGTACTTCCAAGTGTCCAAATAAGACAGCTTTCTACATGTATAATCTTTACGAAGTTGTTTGCTGATGAAGTCATCTATCTATTCAGTTTGTAAATTTCACAGAAATTATGTCAAAGAGAATACCACAATCCAGAAAGGAGACAGAGTTTGCCCTTGCAGCACTGATGGAAATACCCTCTCAATATAAAGCGACATTAGAACTTGGTATCTTGGGGTAAAAGCGCAGCCTTATCTATGTTACGTTTATGTGTAGTTGTGTACTATGCTGTGCTTCTGGTTGTCTGCTGATCACTGTCTATTTTATCTTGCATTTCCAGTCATCCATCTGAAAGATCTCCAGAGAGGGTGCCACTTCCCCCACCTATTGGAGGATATGGTGTGAACTCTGTTAGGTCAAAGCCTTCTTCTAGGTCAACTAGCTTTCAACAGAGGACACCAATGTATCGCGAATATGATACTGCTGCTGCACCAAGTGCTGCTCCACCTGCTCCACCTGCTTCAAATGCTTCATGGGAAAATCATGTAATGTATTTTTACAGCCTTCTTTGTTTGACATTTTCACATTCTCTATGGTCATGATATTACGTGCTAATTGACTACTGAGTGAAGACTCATATTCTCTGCACTTAGCTTCCAATATTCATCATTCTAGTTGTCAAGGCACCCTGCTTTGAGCAGGAGACCTGGGTTGAATGTGAACAAGACTTACATTTTTGGGATATAGTAACTTAGGTTTTGGAGAAATTGCTACAATTCTTTTGTTGGTGCAATAGTTGTTTGTATCGTCCTAATAAAATGTTGCTGATGATTGGAAAAACCTCATCATTGTTTTGCTGTTTGGACAATAAGTTTCTATATCATCCTCATCCTACTTCAATCAGAACTTTGATGTTGACATCCTGTTTGCATTGCAGTTGTCTTGTTATTGACTGATATTCAGTTGTGAGCAATTTATGAAATCGCTTGTATTTCAATCAAGCAATAGGAGTTTACTCTGGATAGCACCTGATGTTAAGCACGACAATCTTTCCTCATTAGCTATCCTCTTCTCCTGTCGTGTGTGGGGTCTGGGAATGTTGGATGTTTGATTAACGGCAGGCTCAAAAAAAATGCTCGTATAACCATTATTCTGTCTCGGACACAATCTGAATGTAGATCGATAAGACATGGTTTATTCACGCCATTCACACATGCACACTCAGGTTGATAAATACTCACCATCTAACAATATGAAATGATGAGTTCTTGTTTGGTGGCTTATTTACTCTATGGATATCTTGTCTTATTGGACAGGTCTGCCCCATTTGCCTCACGAATCCGAAAGACATGGCATTTGGTTGTGGCCACCAGGTAAGCTTTTCAATGGCATTGTTTTTTCTTGATTGTTTCCAGCTTTCATTCTATTCTAATTAACGGACCCATAAATTTCACATTTGCAGACGTGCTGCGACTGTGGACCAACTCTCCAGAATTGCCCCATATGCCGGAGTGAGATTGTAACAAGAATAAAGCTTTATTGAGAAACCTGAGTGTTGCCGTCACCTGAATGTGGATCAGGTTACGCAGGCCTCGAGTTTGATTGGATTCTTAATAAAATCCGGTACGAGATGGAAGAAGAGCATTTACTACAGTTTAGGTGAATGAGGTGATCTATCAAATGAAAAAGAAATATATTTATTGTCCTGTACATATTTATCCATAAAAGATGATTAATGTCTGTAAGTCTTGAGGATGAGATTTGAACATAACGCAGAAAGGAAGTTCAGAAAGATGGAGATTGACATTACTTTCCTCCACTACATGTTGCTATCTACTTCATCGTCATGTAAGCATGGTGACCTGGATTCTGCATTTGATGCTTCTTCTGTGCTTAGTTTTGGTTCCTGCTGCCTGCAAAATAAAGGAATGGCTTAGATGGGTAGCGCTGTATGGATTCTGCATTTGATGCTTCTTCTGTGCTTAGTTTTGGTTCCTGCTGCCTGCAAAATAAAGGAATGGCTTAGATGGGTAGCGCTGTATCCTTTTGCCTGTTGTATCTGATTCTTTAGTCCTTGGTGATCATGGGCTCCGTTCTTGGTCATTTTTTTCCATTCTATTGTATTGTACCTTATAGGGGACTTGTTCAAAATTGCTGCACCAGGCTTTTGCTAGATATGGACATGCATGCCTTCTTTTATCAGATACCAGTATAGTTTTTTCAAAGTATTTGGATCTATATTTCGAAAATATTAATGTAAGGCGTGTAATCCTGTTGCATCTCCAGTTTAACATCTTAAGATCACTTTCTCATATTAATGTAGATTTTTGTAAAACGTGTAATCCTTGTTGCATCTCCAGTTTAACATCTTAAGGTCACTTTCTCCTATTAATGTAGATTTTTGTAAAACGTGTTATCCTTGTTGCATCTCCAGTTTAACATCTTAAGGTCACTTTCTCCTATTTATGTAGGTTTTTGTAAAACGTGTTATCCTTGTTGCATCTCCAGTTTAACATCTTAAGGTCACTTTCTCCTATTAATGTAGGTTTATGAACTTTTCTTTGTTGACACTTGGGGAAAGTCTTGTTTAAATATTTTTCTGATCCTCATCTTGCGGTGCCAAAAAGTACCAGGTTGAACAGAAATTTTTTTAAATTCATCATTTCCTTCCGAACAGAGCAGGTAATTGGAGGGAGGACACTGCACATTTGTTTCCAAGTGTTATTTCGTCATGCTCAGGTAACTAGAGAGGACACTGCACATATGTTTCCAAGTGTTATTTCATCACGCTCAGGTAACTAGTTATCTGATCTATCATGCTCACTTTGTTAGCGGAATAGGATCGGGAATAAATCGGTACAAGGGTCTATACCCGGTTTGATTGTGAGGATGCCTAATTCTCCTAATTTCCTCAATTCTCCAAAACTTCCAAAAAAAATTTCACTGCAATTCCCTGTTCCAAGAAAGATTGTTGACTTAAACTCGATAAACGTAGACGAGTTATTGATTCTTCATGTCCCTAGGAAAGTGAGCAACTGAGGGTGTAAATAAAGAAAAGTGGTGTTTTACCAAAGGGTCTTTTTGGTTTTGGTTAATGAGTTATTTGGGCGAGCACTGTATGTTAAGAGTGTTAAGATTGGACCCTAAAATCCTCGGATTACTTGAACAAGAGCTCAAATCCTGAACGATACTGAAAAGATTCAAAATGAGGGTTGTGACAATGCAGCACGCAGAAGGAAATACCAAAATGGCATTAGCTGATTGGAATTTACAAATTCCTAAACTTTAGACTTTATTATGTTCTTGGAGGGACTAGACAATTAGTAACCCACCCAACACTCTACTCTAAAGAGTACATGAACTTATCATAATTGGGACTTTTTTTATCCATTTCCTTCCACACAACTGTGTTTGGACTGAGTTGACTGACCTAGTGGGAAGTGGGAAACTAGCAGTGTGAAGTATTGGGATGCCACGGCCGTGGCAAACTTTTTGTCTTTAGTTATTAGAGGATGGAATATAAATTTTTATCTTGTAAAATACTGAATTAGGCCGAAACTTCAGTTTGAAGAGAAATATTTTCCACACTGCCCTCAAGTGTTGTTTGAATTTCTACTGTATACATGTCGGTAGTGACTGCACACCGTCCAATATGTCAATTGAATTATAATTACACCGAATGTTGCGACAAATATTTTTCTGATTTGACACATCTCCAAGTAAGTCTGGCCATTCTCACCTGAACTAGCTGGACAACTGGCTTTGAAGTAACATTTGGTGCACTGATCTCAATGTTGCACTGAGGGGTCAGTACAGTGGAGTAGAAAAAATATTTTTTTTTATTTTTTAGGTCGGTCTAGAGTAATGCCCTACACGTCCATACAGTCCGTTCTTCGATCGGACGATCTAAAAAAATGTGAAAAATCAAAAACTCTTATTGGACTCGGCCCATAGACATTTTTTTACTATTTATTGGAGATCGATTTTTTTAAATTTTAATTTTTTTTTGAATTGTCTAATCAGAGATTAACTTGTACGGACGTGTAGAGCACATCTTGAGACAGACCTAAAAAAATTCAAAACATATTTTTTAAAAATCTTACTGTACTAACCATCAGTGCAGCAGCAGCAAGTGTTACTGCTCGCTTTGATAGACCCAAGAATAAGGGCCCACTTTGGTTGATCGGGCCCAGCTGAGCTCTGCGAGGATGAGATCCTAGTCCTCGTCAAAACTTTCTCAAATGTTCTTCTTTTTCCCCACTATCAAAGCCAAGCCGGCAGCAAGCGGGAACAATGCCATTAGACACACCGATTATTCAGAGTTCGGCAAAGGACCTTGAAAGGTAAATAAAACCTTTTAAGTACATTTCTTGGAACCCTTTTCAAATTTTTACTTACTTTCTTTTATCTTATTCAATAGCTCAAGTACTTGGTAGTGGCTTGAGCGTTGGAGTAGCTTTCTCTTGGTTCATACATGAACCACTTCGCATATCAGTCCATTGACCCAAGCCAAGCAGGATTGACCACCTACCTCACTACCGACCTATCAGCCAACTCTATAGCTAGCTCTTCTTGTTATCTGATCAAGAATTCTGTCGATTGACCTCACTGTGCATCAATGAGAAAGGGGTAACATGAAGAGATCTAGAAAATTGGATTCCTCTTTAGTAAAAAGACATCAACAAGGAAGTTTGCTTTAGTGTGGAGGGTACATGTTCCACCTATGGGATGGGATGGTCGGTTTGAAAGGTGTACTAGTACTGGGAGGAGGATCCATCCAGGTGAGAGGGAGTGTCCTCACTGGTCCCACTCCTCTTAATGCGGCCAAAGAAGGGAAGAGGAAGCAGAGCTCGTGGCTGCAGTGTTTCAGATGAGGTGGGGGCTCGAGAGGTTGCTTGGGGGTTAAGTTTGCTTCTAGGTACTTTCTTGTTTGAATGCCAAACATCCTAGTAAGAAAAACACAGGAGCAAGCAACGGTGGTGCTTCCCCTTTTCGAGCTGGCTGCTGCTTTTACTGTGTAACTTTAATTGTTTTATTCTTTTGAATTAATTAATTCAAGTCCCCTCCTAGGAGGTACGACTTATTTTTTACCTTCTTTGCTTTTTGATCTGGAGCCCCTTGGTATCATCTCCCAAAGACAACACCATTTCCAAGGTTTACAAAGCAACTCTCCTAACTTTTTCTCTTACTTTTTTAACTTTTACTCCTTCTATGAAAATATTTGTTTCCTACTTTTACAAAATAACCCTTCAATCTTTTGTTTCACATTTTACCACGCCTGCACGAAATGCACCTAGCTTTTGTCTTCTTTTTTCTGAAAAATTGTCATATACCCCAGTGTACTATTGATCACAATTTTTTACTTTAACTGATATTTTTATTAAAAATTAATTATTACCTAAGTAATACTTTATAATCTTAAATTATTTTTAAATTATCTATTAACATATATAATGTTACGCAAACTTCAAATATTTTGTCTTCTTCTCCTAAAAAATTACCACATACTCCCGGATACTATTCATCATATTTTTTCTTTATTTTATTTTAATTAATATTTTTATAAATCTTAAAAATTAGTTAATATATAATTAATATTTTAAATTTTAAATTATCTTACTAAAATATAATTTGTGTACCACTCACAATCTTTTGTCTTCTTCTTTCGAAAAATTGCCACATATCTTCGAGCACTATTCATCGTGAATTTTTTTCTTATTTTTATTTTAACTAGTATTTTATAATTTTTGAAATATTTACTATATAATTAATATTTATAAATATTAAATTATTTTTTAAAAATATAATACAAGTACACATTATCTATCTTTAATACTATATTGCTTTAACAGTATGACAGGAACATAATAATATTTTAACATTATAAAACTTTAAGACTAAGACATTCTTAAAGTGAATATTGTGGCACCTTCGCACTACACTAGTTTAATAGGTGTTAGTCTTAAAGTGGCTTAGTATTAAAGTATATTATTGTTCACTTTAAAGTATCTTGGTGTTAAAATTTTATGGTATTAAAGTATTCTTGCCTTCTCATTCTATTATTAAAATATCATATTGTTAGAATATTATAGTATAATGGGAAGATAATAATTACATTAATACTATAAACTTTAACACTAAAACTTGTTAAAGTGTTGTATTATAAAAGTGTTATAATATTCACTTTAAATGTCTTAGTGAAAAAGTTTAATAGTGTTAAAGTATTGTTATTATTGTGTTAAAAGATTATACTATTAATGAATTATACTTTAGCACTAACACTTGTTCAAAGATATATTTAGATGCTAATAGATATAATACTTTAATATTATAATAGTCCTTTAAAGGAATATATTTAAGCATTAACATCTATTAAAAGGTTATACTACTAAAAGATCATATAAGTTAGTGAGGGTTAACAAGTAAGAGAGAAAGTTAGAAGGATTGTTTTGTAAACTTCGGAAATGGCGTTATCCTTAGGAAGTGACACTAGAGGCTCCAGGTAAAGTTCTCAAGAAACTAAGAAGGATGTGCAAGAGACAGTCTGACAGGGAGTGAAAAATAAATCCCAACCCCTTCCCACAAGCCTAAATTAATTAATCTTATTTTTTCTTAATTGTCACTTGTCAAGAATAATTTAAAATTTGAAGCACCTCCCCAACTCTATTATGAGCACTTTTGTTTACAATAGTGAGAGAATTTCAATGTGGATAGAAGTAAAAATAAATGTCTTTTGTCCCATCAAAAATAAGATTTTGAGATTTTGAGAAAATCTAATAAACTCATAGCGTTTCCAAATGCTACCCCATTTGTAACTAGACACAGGGGAAAAGGATTCCTCAAAATTTGATTTTAAATTTTTAATAGATTTGTGTCAAACTTGTGAATTGGCAATAACGGTGTTGGAGGATATAATATTGTCCTGGAAAGTAAAATAAATATGTACTATGTTTATATTTTTAACTATGGTGTCATACCCTTCAAAAGTTAAAAGTGACATGTTCGTGGGGGATAACCTTGATCAACTTTTGGCAAAAAAGTGTCTTATGTCTGCATGAGTCTTTCTGTAACACCTAGCATCTTAAGTAGACACATTATAGGCCCATTAGTATAATGGTAGGTCCATTAGTGGGGTTGATTTTCTAATCTATTGATTTTTTTCTACAATTTTTCTGAAATTTGATTAAGTTTCTGAAACGCGTCTCTCTGGGCGGATGCAATTCAACTGAGTTGAATCGCGCCTAGTCGAGCTGACGATATTCAAGATTTTTTTAGTATGATCCGTGGTCGGTTCTCTCTTTTTTGAGAGTGGAAGGAGTCCGCTTGGGACTCATGTTAAACACCTATGTAAATATCTATAGTAGGCCCAAGTCCCTCTCTTAATCTCCAAATCATTAGAGAACCTTAGAGAGAGATTCGAAGAAGGAATGAGTGAGGCGCAATGTCTCTTTACGACGTGCAAGGAGGAGAACGCAAGGACGAACCCCGTAGCTTGAGGATGACCCAGTGAGCGTAGTGGAGCGTGGTGGAAGCTTGCCGCCTTGCCGGAGATAGTCTTCTTCAGGTTAGTTGCATCGAATTGAGGCAAGTGACGAAGAATGATTAAAACATTAGTATTTTTATATATAAAAACTCTAGTTTCAACTTAGTTTATACGTGAATATAATTTTTGGAGAGAATATATGATGAATAGATCCCTTCTTTCTTCCTCTTCTTCAATGATTTTGAATTTTTCGAAGGACCTATTCTCAGACGCGAAACGCGTCCATACAGATCGACGCGATTTACGAATCACGTCGGCTATGCACGACGTGATTCACATTGAGTACTGAATATTATCATGATTAGTTCCATATTAATCCATGCTAAAATCTATGTAATATGAATTTATGATTCTATGATGATTAACCATGCATGTAGGAAGTAGTTATTTTAAAAGAACTATTATTGATTATGTCTAATTTCATATCATGATAATGATATTATTGTAAAAGAACTATGTTGTGATGCTAGTTAACTCTTAATTATCTTTGTAGCGAATTCATGAACATGTATAAATCATGATGCATCTATTACAGCATGTTTAGATTCATGAAAGTTCATACATGTTCATAGTTTTCCGCAATAATTATGTCTTATGGGAAAATATGGAGAAAAATATATTAACATGTTGAATGGCGTTGGGCTAGGCCGACGCGATTCAAAAGGTTATTTGATGAGTTAATTTCATGTTATTTCATGCTTAATGTCATGCCATTAATACATGTTATGCATTAGATCATGTTCTACCTTAGACAGAATAGTTCATGCATGCATATGTTAATTAAGATGATAAGATGCTAAGTGGATGCACCAAGTCGGTGATGCGGGGACCATCTCTTGATTCTCTCAGGACTAAAGTGTCACGTAGCGGGAGCCATCTCTTGATTCCATGGAAGCTACCTCTAGATTCCCTCATTCACTCAGTTAATGACTAAAGAGATAAATAAGATACTCGAGGCAAAGGGTAAAATCCGAGAAGTATGTTTACATGTTATCCCGGTGGGATCTAATAGTCATGTTAGTTGTTTCATATGCATATTCCATGATAATACATGATTAAATGTACATGTTTAGTTGTTGTAATTAAGTCATATTTCAGATGATAACATGCTTCCATGTTCATGTTTATGTAAATAACCATGTGTAGTTCATACATGTTATTTATGTGAGCATGTTGCAATGTCAATGAAGTATGCTAAGTCGAAGAAATTGATCTATATGTTAGAGTTGATGTCATGTTTAGATAAATGTATGCAAATTTTTTTATGTTATAGATATATCAAATCTATGTCTTTGTAGATTATGAGCTTGCTGGGTTCTATGTGACTCATCCTTACTCACTTATATTTTTCAGACGATCTTGAGTTTAAGGTTGATCCCAAGGAGCATCAGGCGTGATCCTTGGACTCAAGGCTATATTAGTAGGTGTTATTTATTATTCTGAGTTTGATAGGTTAGCAAGAGATGTATATGTTTGATTCATTTCAAGAATTGAGATGTACTCTTCATATTTAGACTTATAAAGATCCCGGATGATGTATTAGTTGCTTATTTTCATATTTATACGGTTCAGTGTCTGGTTTGCTTTGCTTGTGGCTATAAGGGTTGTATTATTGATTAATGTATTGACTCATGCTTATAGTCTTCATTGTCGATGTACGTTGTGTGGGTTGTTCCCACTGTCACAACTCCGAACTGACAATTTGCAATAAGTCGGTATGACTGAACCGACCGACAGAACGAATGCGGTACAAATTTGGTATCAAAGCAAAGGTAGATTTGGGTATTGAGTATGACCAACTTGAATCATTGAATAAAGATTATAGGATTAGATATTATTAGTTTGAGGATTAGGCTTGCAATATAGGCCTAATATGTGTTCTTTTCTTACAGGATATGTCGGGTAGACATTGTCGTCTGGCGAGGGAGCGTGCACCCGAGCAGAGGGACATTGGCGAGGATGGTAGTGCACCCATTCCGCCTCCACCCCTACTGCTCGATGTTGGAGTGTTCATGCAGATGTTCTAGGGCCTAGTGCAAGCGGCCCAAAGCAACATCAACAATAGAGGCAAGAGGTGCTAGTGGACCAGAGGTTCGTCAAGGATTGACGGCGATGGAGAAGATCAAGAGGATGGATCCACCTTCCTTTAAGGGGGGAGCGATCCGACCATGGCTGAGAACTGGATTCGGGAGATAGAAAAGATTTTCCAGATGATTAGATATCCGGAGGATGATGAGCTTGGCGAGCTATATGCTTTAGGAGAGAATGGATGTTTGGTAGACTTCTATATTGAGGACGAAGTTCGCTGGAGTGGAGCTACATATTTATTTGGAGGAGTTCTGATTGCTTTTAGGGGAAAGTTCTTTCCTAGCATGTTCAGGATCGAATGGTGCAGGAGTTCTACCCAGGGATAGATGAAAGTGTTGGAGTATGAGGCAAAGTTTTCGGAGCTGTCGAAGTTTGCGTGCCACATGTGCATGGATAGATATTAGAAAATGCAGAAGTTTCTGATGAGATTGAAGTTGATCTTGAGGACAAAGTTGGTGGCGTACAACTTTACCACCATGGAAGAAGTCGTCGAGGCAACTTATCAATAGGAGGTTGAGCATGAGATCTTCATCGAAGAGTGCAAGACTACATCTAAAGAGAAAGGTTTATCATCGACTTTTCAGAGGAAGTGAAAACAGCCAGAGTTCCAGATAGCACCTCAGCAGGCCCCAGCTAACATCCTGATGCCACTAATGGCTAGACCAGCACCGCTAGCAGTGAGAGCAGCACTGACTTGCATTGTTTGCCAGTAGTGTGGGTGGCCACATGGAGATTTAGAGTTCTTATGGGTGACAATCAAGTGCTTTGGTTGTGGCAAGCCTGACCACATTGTTTGAGATTGCCCGAAGACGAAGTCTTATTCAGCGACTGCACCTACTAGACAGCGAGCCCTTACTCGTGTTTTTGCACTAGCCCGAGAAGATATAGAGGTAGCAGAGAACGTCACAGAGCTGGATAGTTCACTTCCCAAGGGAATGCATACAAACTACATTTTTGCTATTGAGGATATTGGGTGTAGAAACCACTGTAGACGGTGATGCCAAATGCCATCTAAGGTGTCGTTTAGGGACGGGCATCTATGTCTGACATGGTTACTCCCATTTTCAAACTTGTGTCAATGTCTTTTGATTTCAACTTTTAGATTTCTTATGGACATGAGAGAGAAGGACAAAAAATGGACACATTGGTTATTCTCCGAAAGCGATTTCTACCCAGCTTTTGTTGGGATAAAGTTGATTCTAAAGTTAATTTCTTTATTACACCCTCCTTAATTACCATATTAACAGTACTTAATTTTATGTGAAAGGTTAAAATGGTGAAAAATTACTAACAATTTAATTTTTTTCTATGCTCACCCAAACATGAGAACAAGGAGTTGACATAATGATGAAAAAATTGCAAATCTAACACATACTCTAAAACCTGATTTAAAAAAAAGTTAATTACATATAAACCTTCCTTATATGCAAAATATCAAAAATACTCCTCTTATATACACAATATCATATGTACCCTCATTATTGGGATATAGTTTAAAATTTGCCATTAAGGTTATATCTATTCATAGTCATCAGAATATGCTAGGAATATTCTTTATAATCGTTAAAAGAAGACGGTAGGTGGATGGTAGAAGATTGAATGTCTAGAATGGCCCCTCCCCATAAGAGAGAGAGAGAGCCCTCACCGACCTCGACGCCTGAGGACTACGATACTGTCAACTATTACACTCATTTCACTGTCGCCTCCTCCTAGCTGCTTCTACTGCCCCACCGCTGCCTCCTCCTTGCCCTCCATCGGGAGTTGGTCGTACACCACATTGGCGAAGGAGGCCACCATGAGCACCTCTGACACTGTGGCTATTATGGAACTCACAGAGAAGCCACTAAGAAGAAGGATGGAGATAAGTTTGGGAGGAAGAATTTAAGGTATTAGAACTCGAGATGGAAGCCTCATGGATGCGACCACCCAAGGTATGCATATATAACTCTCTCTCTCTCTCTCTCTCTCTCTCTCTCTCTCTCTCACATTGGGGAGGGAGGGGGGAATCACCAGCTAATGGCTTTGGAGGCCAGGAGAGAGAGTGCCTGCTAATGGCAATGGAAGCCTAATCGGGGAGGGGGGGACCACCGGTTGATGGCAATGAAGGCCAGGAGAGAGAGAGAGAGAGAGAGAGAGAGAGAGAGAGAGAGAGAGAGAGAAGTCTTTAATCCAATAGCATAAATGGTTTTTTACATCTTGCTTAATATTAACTCATGTACAGTTTGGTTAAATGGATGGAGGGTAACGGGAGTGGCAATCTTGATAGAATGTTATGATAACGAGGGTATATATGATATTGTGTGCATAAGATAGGTATTTTTTATATTTTGCATGTAAGGAGGGTTTACATGAAATTAACCCTTAAAAAAGCATGGAAGGAAATTAATTGTTGCGAGACAACATCTAACTTATTAACGATAGGCCTTCAATATTAATTACTTATCTAATAACGTGTCAACTAATAATGCAACATTAATGTCTTAACTTATTAAGATATGTTAATATGTTAATAATTAACACATTAATATTTTGATAGTCATGTATGAATAGTTAACATAAAAGGTGAAAAGTAATACCAAATGAAAAGCAAAAGTCATATAGTTGGCAAAAAACTTACAAGACACGGGAACTAAAATTAGACCTTTGATGAAGGGTCCAATGAATGATCTCTGTTTAAAATCTTTTTAGTATTGCAAATTAATAGATTTCAATTTTTATCAGCTTATGTGAGCATTCTTTTATCTATTTTTTAATTTTCATTTAAAGTTATTGAAAATCAAAATTTAATACTTTTAAAGTTAGTGATTTTGAAATTGAAAGATTATGATTATTCATTTTTTGCTAGTCTCAAGATTGGTGATTTAAAATTAATGCTTCACAATGTTTTATGACAAAACTATTAATCTTCTAAGTGATTGACATCTAGCATATTATCACTTCATCAAAATTAGGTTTTTCTAAAGTAACATATTTTTTCCCCAATACTATGGTGCAGTGGGACATCCTCCTTGCTCGGAGTGAGGAGACCCTAATTCGAATACAAGTGTATAACATGTTTTTTTTTTCACCTTGAATGAAGGTGTTTTCATCTATTTTGGACGTAGTCCTGACAGTGTTCAAAATCCGCTTTTATATCTAGTCCTCCTTAACTGTATGATTAGATATAAAAAACAATAACATATTTCAAAATTTATTAATAAAATCACATGTTTAAAATCTAACAACTTTTTTTATGTTCCAATCATTATATCTTTACTAGACTATTGGATGTGTGACTGTGTTGGCAATACTTTTTTAAAACTTAGTTTAAGAATGAAGCTATATTACATATTATAAGTTCATTCAAAATAAATCATAAACATAAAGTGTTTGATGGTACAGATTCCTCTTCTCTTTTCTCTATTTTTCACTTCTTCTAAATTTATCTTGTTAAAGATTATATGGTACATAATTTAAACTCTAACAATCTCCATGATTTGTATTTTTTTTTTTTTAAAAAAAGGTTTAGTGTCAATCAATGTTTTAAAAATCAGACCAGACCTGACCAGTTAGATTGAAAAATTTGGAACCGTCAGTTCTTCTAGTCGGGTTTATTAAAGAACCATCATTATTAAAAAAACCGGTTGAACTGGATTAAAATCAGTGGATTTCAACCAGTTTCTTTAAAAAATCCGTTGGTTCAAAGTAGAATGTTATGTTTGCACTATAAAAATATCATTTGTTACTATTGAAATTTGAACTTCATACCACTCATCAAACTAAAAACACATATATCACTGCGCAACACTAGTATTTGTGACAAACTTAACTATGAGTATATAATATTTACATATTATATATACTATTTTAGACAGTTTAGTCTTAACATCGATTTTAAGCGGTCGATTCAAAATGAACCAGACCAAAAAAACTTTCGATTCGACCATCAGTCTAATTTTTAAAATATTGGTATCAATAAGACAGTATTGCATAGTAGGCGGTTATTACTAGTTCAACTAATTGCACATACAACAAGAGGAGATGAAAGTAATTGTCTTTTTTCTCTTGAATCCATTGAACATAAGTGACGTTTAGAGATTAAGTATTACTCAAGTCCCTTCTATCATTGTATTGGGATGATTCAAATGAATAAAATTGAAGATTAAAGTGATATATACCAGTTCTCAAAGTTATAATAACCTGATCAAGTCAAACCTAAGATTGATTAGGCTTTCGAAAGATTATTTGGCTTTCCAATAAATAAAATATAAGAGTTTGTAAGTGTCAATTGAAAAATAAAAATAAAAATCAATACTTAAATTGATGCTAACAAAAAAGATAAAATGACAAGAGAGAAGTGAAAAATTTTAGAAGAGATTTCATTGCATATTCAAGAGTATTACTTTTTGAGCACTATATCTAATGAATATTAATTATTTTGATTTTTAATTAAATGTGACATAAATAAAAATCATTTATAGATGATATAAGAGATGTAACGTGTCACTTTAAGAATGTTCAAGTCAATATAACTTGGTTCATCAGTCATAAAATATAGGTAAACCCATCTTATTATATTAATAGACTAGATTGTCCTATTCTTATCTACTAATATTGCTAGAAAATAAATGTAAAACGATTTTATTGAGTTAAAGATGTCTCATTTTTTAACAACCCTAACTAGTAGACCACCTTAATTTGTCACGCACTCTAACTTTTAATTAGCCAATTAAAAAAGTCATGTGGGGTGTGATCTCATGATTATAATCTAATATGTAGCCTCTTTATGCACTTGAGATGATACATCAAGTATTTTCTCATGTAATTAATTTTACTTCATGTTTATATTACAACATCTAGATCATTCATAAACATATTAAATTGATGACAATAAAAGAAAAATATATTATGTGCTTGTAATTATATGAGTTGAGATCTTCTTAGTACCTGTTTGGATAGGAGTCCAACAGTACTGAGAGGGGGAGGAAGGCCAAAAAGTATAAAATTCACCCCCACATGATAGTAAAATTTGGGAGGGTGGCCAAAACCCCCAAATTTTACTATTATGTGGGGGTGGATTTTATACTTTTTGGCCTCCCTCCCCCTCTCAGTATTACTGGACTTCGGTCCAAATAGGTATTGAGAGGATTTTTATTCTAACTATATTTTCATAAATTTGTAATGATATTTATATTTTTAAATGTGTAAATAAAATATATAATTGTACTAAGTGACCGACGCAATTTTTACCTAGTGGGGTCAGGGCCCCACTGGATTTGCGAAAATCCTCTAGCTTAAGTATGATCCTACCTCAACTTAAGTCAATCCAAAATAACCTAAAATAAATTGTCCCCATAGATATCGAACCTATGTCCTCTAGGTAGAAAATGAAATAGCCAACCAACTAAGCCATTTTCTCTTATTTTTATATTTAGTTTTATCTTTGATAACATATTTAACTTAATTCAAATTTCAGAAAAAGTTTTTCTATTGCCTAAACAGGAGATGTCTTCGCGGCACTCAAAATTACACATGACGTGACGATTAGACTATTTGAGTGACCAAACTAGATAAAATTTCTACATTCGTCATTGATCATATCTCGTAATTAACTCTTATTTTATGTAATATCATATGGCAAAATATGAAGAAAATATTTTTAAAATAAACGTATCTTCTCTCATCTTTCCCTCTTTTGTTTTCTTTATGAAAGTGTAATTATTATTTTACAATTGAGTTGAGTATTCAACCAATTATGATGTATAAGAAGACAAATGCTAATGGAATTGTAAGGGTAAAAATATAATACATTTGGAAAAATATAACAAATGTAATGAACTCTGTCCAATGCCTATAAATCATATTGTGGTAATAACATTGAGCTCAAATAAATTTTAGGCTGGACTTAAAAAAAAATTGAAGCCCGTTTCATTTTTCAGGTTGGACTTGTGCTTAGTTAAGCTCAAACTTGTACGCCGAATGAGCTTGTTCCTTTATATTAATGCCTTACTCATGGGTTATTTATGTTCGTTGGATCTTTGTTGTCTCTAATTTTTATATTGAAATCATTTGTGTCTATTATATTTTTGATAGCTATGAAAGCATAGAGTTTATGTTAATTTTGCATATTAAAGTTGCAATTCTTTCTTATACCGTTTTTTTTAAACCCTAAACTATAAGTGCTTCTAGCATATGTACAATCATGTTCAATTATTCTGTGAGAAATATGAATAAGTTTTAAATCGTCATGTTAAGTTGATAAGTTATATTTTAAACAAGGAAAGCAATATTCCTTATCTTTAGATCAAAAACTCGATTTATTTTGAATGGAGAAGGGGGGTTGGATCCCATTATCATTTAGGAAAATGGAATAGGGGAAAGATATCTAGATTTGGATTGATCGGTAACTCTATTAAAAAAAATAATGAGTACATATGTGGATTATTTCTCATGAGTATGATTCCTTATGCGGTTCAAACCTAAGTTACCTTTGTAAGGGTTGAAGTCTTCTAACTGTTATACCATATGACCTAAAAAAGTCTGCCTAGCTCTAGATCGAATTTTGTTACTCAAAACCATGTGATGCATCTCTTAACATTCTATTTATAAGTAATTCATAGAAAAATAAGTTCAAAGCTATTATAATTTTATTTTTATATTAGTTTTGAACACATTTTACATAAGCCATATTATATAATATAAATATGACTATATTTTTCACATATTCCATTTACTTGAAATGTTGATAAGTGAGAATATGCTAATTACAAGATATGTCGCCTTAGACCTTAACTTTTATTGTGGCTATAGAAAATGAAATATTTTTAAAATCTCGTTTAAAAGTTGGTTTTATAAAAATAAAAATAAACCTTCAAAACTTATATTTCTCTTATAATCAAATGGCCACAACTTTATATTTGTGCCATCGCAATGCACTCATTTATTGTTGGATATTATACATTAGCATAATTATATTATTATTTGTGTCAAGATAATGGTAATATCTCTCATTTCAATGCAATCTTTAGTTTTATTGAGAATGTGCATCGACGTGGACTAAATTCATTCAATTATTAATTTTGAGTTGACATATCCGTCATACGATTTGTTAAAAAAAAATTGAGAAAAACTCCTTACATTGAGTTGTATGGAATTTAATATGCTGTTTGTTTTAGAGTTTTTTCTTGTGCATGCTTAAGAGTAATAACTAACTAAATTTGATCTCATTTTTCTCACAAAAGATTCACTCCTTTTCTTTAAGAATGAGATCTTGAGACCATTATCTACAAAAGTAGACTTTTGTGTGCCTTTGCCTTACATACAACATTTAAGATAAGATCATAGTAGCGATGAAGAAAATGAATTATTAAAATGAAGTCTCCATATCTTGTAAGTGAAGTGTATGAAAATATCTTTGTAGTAAAATTATAAAGATCTTGCTTATATGGTTGAATAGCAAGTGGTAAGAGAAAGGTTTCTCATAAAGTAGGAGAGCATTCGTATATAAAGTCCTATGTTCAGTTCTACGTAGGATTTCAATAGATAAATTTTCTTTACCTCGTGTTTTTTGTCTCCTAGTTACGTTATTTCCTCTCTCCCTTTTTGTTTCATCTTTCATCTCTTTTCCTTCTCTCTCTCTAATTTTATGCACTGAAAAAATATAGAATCTTCCAAGTAGAACCGCTATTAAACACGGCGATCCATCTTCTTTTCTTTTTTTTACTTTTGAAAAAGAATATTACTTGTTGCAATGCCTCTGCATTGTAATCTACGTGGATTGCATTGTAAGGGGCAGCAACTGTTCGATCAAGTCAGATTAGACGATGACTGCGTAGTCCGACTGTGTGAAAGATGTCGATTTTTTTTTTTTCGGATTTATTAATTTTTTGGAGCGTCTGCTCAAAAATCAGACGATACAATTAGATTGCTCAAGTCGGTATCGATCCGACTATATATATATTTAATTTTTTTAATGTAAACATTAATTTATATGTACAAAATAAAATAATTTTTTGTTAAAAAGCTATATATAATCACGGGCTCCCTCTTCCTTCCGCTGCAAGCCTACGTTCATCGGAGAGAAAGAGCGAAGACTGGAGAGAGAAGAGAGACTGAAAGAAGAGAGAGAAGACTAGAGAGAGAGAGAGAGAGGATGAAGGCAGCAGTATGCGGCAGCTCGGACGCCGGCGGCATGCACGTGGCACGGAAGCACCGCTTGAACGGGGAGCAGCAGCAGCAGTCGCCGCAGCAGCGGCAGCAGGAGACGGGGAAGAAGGTGGCAGTCGATGTGGGCGCCGCCAGCGGCGAGAGCGGCATGGCGCCACCTCCCCTCCCTACATCCCCGCCCGACCCAGAGACCTTCGCGCGCAGGTTCTCCCCTCCTCCCTTCCCTTACCCCCCCCCCCCCCCCCCCCGACCCAGAAACGTACGCGCGCAGGTTCTCCCCTCCTTCCTTCCCTTACCCCCGACCCAGAGACCTACGCGCGCGGGTTCTCCCCTCCTCCCTTCCCTTACCCCCCCTCTCTCTATATTTGTCTGTCTCTGCCTCTTCCTGTTAATCTCCTCATATGTACGTTGCTGTGTTGGTTTCCTGGTTTGCATGCAGCTACCAGCTGGAGGCGCTGGAGATGGCGATGAAGGGGAACACCATCGCCTTCTTGGAGACGGGCTCCGGGAAGACCCTCATCGCCATCATGCTCCTGCGCGCCCACGCCCACCTCCTCCGGAGGGACCCCTCCATCTCCTCCTTCTCCTCCTCCGGCCAAGGCGCCTACCATCCCATCGCCGTCTTCCTCACCCCCACCGTCATCCTCGTCTCCCAGCAGGCGGACGTCATACAGATGCACACCGACCTCCGCGTCGGCAGTTTCTGGGGTGACATGGGCGTCGATTTCTGGACCGCCGCCACCTGGAAGGAGAAGCTCCAGGAGTTCGAGGTGAGACCCCCACCCCCCAAAACCCTCTTTGCATATCTTCTATTGTTCTAATGAAATCGTAGAGGTGAGACCTTTTGTGGTTTTACTCGTCGATCTCCATTTTTATCAGTTCACTCTGTTTTTTGGTCGGTACGGTTTCCTTTTCTTTCTATTTGTCCATGATGTCCTTTTTATGTGCTAAGATCTTGAACTGGGTAAGTCTCACTCGTACTCCGTCTTGCGTCGGCAATGTACTAATAATTCTTATGTTCGTCATTCGAACAACTTGGATAGCTGTGACCATCACATAGAGAAGTGATCGTGCTGCCATATATATATATGTTGCAAAAAAAAAAAAAGAAAAATCTTGGTGAAGACATCTCAAGGTCCATGTTTATGTGCTAGAGAAGATAGATCACCGTGTTTTTCTTGCATTTGATGCACGGTTTCAGAACGTTGCGGGGATGTTTATTGGTTCTGTCATCTGTTGTTTATAATACAGATTTAAAAGGACTTAATATTCAAGATGTACGGTTGAGGAGATTTGATAAAGTTTGCGTTGTAGCTCCGATATATTATCTCCGTGCTTCTTATGTTTACTCCAATGCTCTTCATTTTCTAGCCTTTGATCACCCTGCCATGGCGGTGTCTTCCATTTTGGAAGCACGTGCTAATTAGAAAGAACGATCATGGAACATGGATAACAATCAATTACTTCTACCTTAATCTTGATCAGATGCTTCCTCCTAAGTTACCAATCTTCTAGCGAACGACTAAGATCAATAAAGAGGACCCCTGCCCGATGTCAATACTTCTCCCTTGATCAGCATCAAGTCAATCTATTGCCAGCATATAATTCAACTTGGGAAGTTAATACCATTGCATGTGTAAATAAACATGCGTGATTAATTCTTCCTGGGTACTAATCGACCATTTGCTTTCTATGGCATGTGATACTTTGGGAAGTTTGACTTGGGATATGATGTTTTTTTGGGCTAGTCGGTTATTGTGTCAATTCTTACTAGCTAGACATGTTGAGACCAATTTATTAAGGTATTTCTCAGTTAGGTGGTAATTCACTAATCCTTATCAATGTCATTGGTATTTGACTTTCATTATCCAAATGGAAACATATAATACATTTTTATCATTTATGATTATCTCTTTCCAAAACTTTTGTTTTAATTCATTTTAGAAAAGAGACAATAATAATATCTGCTGCTAGTTTCTCAAGAAGGACAAACCATATGGTGCCGAGTGTATACTGGTGGTCACCATGGGCTCTTTTCAAATTGGGCTTTTACTCACTGTGGTTAAATGAGTTAAAAGTTAATATAGAAATGGGATTTTGCCATAGATTTAGTTCCTGTTTATTTCCTGTAAAGGCTGTTAGTGTCACTATTTCAAGTGCCACATTACTCCAAAGCAAGGAAGAAAAATTTGGGTTCCGCCTCTGATTTGGTTGGTGCAAAGCCTATGCAGATTGCATCAATCCCAATCTGAGTCAAACCTCTTTGGGCTGATCCTGGCCGGCTCCTGCTGCATTTTTCTGTCCAAAACCTAGCCAAAGGATCACAACAAAAGGATTGAAAAGGTGGATCATGATTGGATCAGTCCTCCAAAAACCAACACAAATTGGCCAATCCATGCCGAGTTTTGAGTCCTTGTTTTGAAGAATAAATTTGCATGTTCCCTTTTGGAGTACGTAGTGAGATTCTATGTAAAGTAGTTGTGGCAATAATTCATTATTTGTTTGACAAACTCCATGAATCAATTTAGATAGGTTAATCTTTTCATCCAGCTTTCCTGTGAATCTTTCTTCTTTGAAAATATTGATTTCATACTATTCTCTATGCTAGGCACAGCTTTTGTGTGAGGTGTGAACCTACCTTCCCAAAAAATATTGATTTCACACTATTCTCTCTGTGTGATGTTCCTGTTGTTTCCTTTATGTATAATATGAGCTCTGGAAGTGATTGACGATATTTAATTTCTTATGGCTTCTCAACCTGCATTATTCATCTAATCACCATTGGCTATGTCATTAAGTTTCTCTGCATGCTGCCTGACTGCTGTCATTTAGTTTCTTACCCATTGGTCTATAGCAGTTTCTGGGGTCTCATTTCTTTACATCTATGAGTGATGGAAGCAACAGATGTCCTGGTGCTTTTTACACCATTATCATGCTGTTACTATAAGGGGACTTGCTCCAGTGCTGCTTAACTTTTCTTATCCTTTTCTTTATTAGACTCGAGTGCTCATGGTTCTCATGGAATCAAATATTTTAGAATAATAATGCTTCATGTATTAAATGCTATTATTCATGCAGGTTTTTGTGATGACACCACAAATCCTTTTGAACAACCTTAGGCATGGTTTTTTCAATATGGATATGATAAAGCTCCTAGTATTTGACGAATGCCATCATGCCAAGGGGAGACATCCTTATGCTTGTATCATGACTGTAAGATGTATTATCCCATTCAGCTGGTTGTTTGCACATATGTATCGGTTTCTTTTGATGTCTTATTTAGATCTCTGAAGATGTCTGCTTTTATCTGGATTGCTTAGCTGAAAAGTGTGTCTGGACTTCTATTCATTTTATTTTTACTAATTCTGGCTAATATAGAATATCCTTTCATTTCATAGCTATATTTTCTTGTATTTTCTCAGTGAAGATAAGAATGAATATCCATGGTCCTTTAGTATTACTAAACCATCAAGGCTACAAGAACGTAGACTATCCAGGCTAGAAGAACGTAGACTATCCAGGCTAGAAGAACATAGACTAAGTGAGTTTAATATCTATTTAATTAAAACATCAAAGTTATGAAGGCCGAAATAAATGGAATATAAGCAGTGGTAACGTGTATGCTGTAAATCTATGGTCTTCATCATACCATAGTATGACGTATTTCATCAAAGAGAAAATGAGAAAAGAAAACTGTGAATCTGCAACCATAATTCATCTACCTTTGTATTATTGAACTGACCATGTAAGCTTATCATGCATTGAGGAATAAAATGCGGCTTTGAAGTTTGAACTATAATGCACATATAAGAATTAGAGTTACACATGCGGTGCAGCAAGTTGCTGCACTGCATGGGGTGCAGTCAATTTTTTTTTTTTTTAAAAGTTTTTATGGTGTCCCTCATTATGCTCTACATGCCCGTACAACCCGATCTCCGATTGGATGTCCCAAAAAATTCTAAAAATTAAAAACTTGCCATTCATTGGGCTCCATTATTGTTTTTTTAAAAGTTTTTGGGACGTCCAATTGGGGATTGGGTTATACAAGCATGTTGAGCATGATGGGCCCACTAAAAATTTTAAAAAATAAAAAAAAAGTCAAACTTGCTGCTGCAGCTGTCCGGTCTAAGCAGATCGGACAGCTGCCTGCTTGCGGTGCAAGCAGCACTGAACTGCAAGCGGTGTAGCAAGCATAACAGATCAGGACCAAAATATATGCTGCAATTTATTGGAAGGATTGGGACAGGAATAACGCAGGCAATGAGCTGAGCCACTTATGAGCATGGATTGCGGAATCGGCCGATTCCGATTCGAATTAGAATCGGCGGGTTCCGATCCGACTCGGGGGGGATTTCACTGTTCATCCCCCCCTTCCCGATTTTAAAAAAAGAAAGAAAAAATAGTGTGAATCGGTCCGAATTGAGCCAAATAGGGTCCGTCCGATCCGATTTGGCCCGGTTCGGGCGCGATTCGGATCCCCCCTTAAGGGGGCCGATCCAGCCAGCAGCATCAGCGTTTCTGCTGCTGCTGCTGGCCTTCCCCCAGCCCCTGCCCCTCCCCCGGCCACCACTACTGCCGCTGGCAACTTGACCCCCAAAATAGGCTACAGTTCGGAAAATCTCAAGTAGAATAGGCTAGGGACAAACGAAGTGATTAAACCTTGTTGCCTTTTATCTAGAAAGATCCAAAATAGGCTCCATCCAAAAAAAAGGTTGCCAGTGGCTTCAGATATTGGAAGGAAAATATACACAGATGATCATCAGTATATAAGACAAAAAGAGAATAACCAGCAACCACAATAGATACAAAACCATCAAAGTAGAAACAAGAAGTTGATGTACATTGCCATGCTATGAATGGCTACCATCCGCCGTTCTCTGCACTCCCCCCATTAGATCTCTCCCAGCCACTTCCCTCGCCAGAACTATGTGCTCCACCATGAGGCTTTTCTTGACTCCAAGCATCTCTCTGTTGAAATGAACCACTGCGATTGCCCCAACAACTAGGCTCGTTAGCTTTATCGAAATCAGTCTTTGGAGTCCAAGCTTGATCCTCATTAGACATTGTTCTTTTGGTTGACACAGATGTAGAATTCCATGCTTTTGCAGAGTTGCTGTCAAACCCCTTCGATTTGTTCCAATTGTCCGGCCCTTGGGACACTTGTCCACTTGCTTTTTCAGAGGAAACAACATCACTCTTCCGGACATCAGACCCTTAGTTGTCTTTAATGTATATATTTTTATGGATGTACATGAATTGTATTCATTTTTATTGTACATTCATTGAATCATATGTACAATTTTTTTTCTATTTTTTTCTGTTATTTATTTATTTTTTTAATCCGTCCGAGTCGGATTGGCTAGACTTCATCTGGATCGGCTGACTCGGCCAATCCGATCCGGGTCGGATCGGGATCGCCGGGTCCCGATTTGGGGACTTGATCCGACCCGAAATTCCATGCTTATGAGCGCTTGAGCTTCGAGCTACGATTATTTGGTTAAATGAGCTAATTGAGCTTGAGCCTGGAAGGCTCAGCTTTAAGAAAGGTCTTTGGGCTTTGCAAGGTTCATTGGGTACATTAAGCTCAAACTCAAGCTTGATGGGGCTCGAACATGAGCATTGTTTCATTTGAGTCACTTAAAAGAACTCAAGGCAACTATGCATCCTATTTAGGTTGAGTCAAGCCACAAGCTCAAGCCCACGTTAGGTGTCAAATTGAGCTCAAGCTTGAGTTCATACTTAATGTTCTTTTGTCGAGCCAAGCTCGAGCTTGTGAAAACTTAGCTTGGCTTGTTTCCACTTCTAGACAATAAGCACTTCTTTTGTAGGGAAATGGAGGATTGTGCAGCATGAATGTATACCCGTGCAGATGACATGTTCTATTAGAAGTGGAACTAAAAGGAATTGTCGCTCCTTTTCTACTGCAAAATGGTGATTATGTTACAGGAATAGATTCCAGCATTGCTAATATGTTGTATATCATTTAACTTTGTTACCTAAACACAACAGGAAGATATTTTTTATGCTAATTCCTCATGCTATTTGTTGGAGCATTTGGAAGGAGCACAATGACAGCATATTCTCGAGAAGTACACCTTGCGTTGAGAATGTCTGTTTCAGATTATTCACCATTTATTTATGTGGAGTCATCATCCTTTACAGTTGTCAAGTTCTGATTGGAGAAATTTAGTTAGCAATCTTCAGAATTTTTCATTTTAATTTCTTTTAAGGAAGGAGGAACTTCTCCTCCTCCTTTTGATTCTACTCCCTCCATTTATTACGCAATAAAATTGATGATACAGTACCACACTTTCATTCTAAAAACATCATTCAACATTTTACAAACAGAGAAGATTTTGACCTTCTTAAAATTGGTAGAATCTTAATGTAAGATTTTTTCTAATCTACCTCTATTTAATCATCTAATGTGGGTAATAAATGCTCACTGCATTAGTCTGTTAAGCCAAATAGTCTATTAGTGTTATGAATTCTAAAGTGAAACAACCCGAAGTGCTACAAATGCCATGGATTACTGGATCTGATTGGGTTCCTGGAGCGGCTAGTTCTGATCCAGATCGGCCGAGTTGGGCAGATCCAAGGGAAGAAATGCCAATTCAGGATTGGCCTAATTAAAGAAACAAACTATAGTTACAATCAGAAAAAAAATCAGAAAAAATGAAACAATTCATATGCAAGTCACTTGAAAAAAATAAACAATACAAAAGAATACCTTAGAAAAATAGTGAACTTGGCTGGATTCCGGTGGCCTACAGTGGCGACCGGTGGCAGCAGCTAGGGCAGTGGCGACACCCTTTCTTCTCTTGGTTGCTGTGAAAATACAACGGATAGCAGGAGAAAAGGGGCTTAAAACCCCCTTTCAGTCGGATTGGCTTGGATCTCCTTGGATTGTGCTTCATTGGGTGATTCGGCTGATTCCAGCCCGATCCAGGCCAATTCCGGCTGATTTTCTTGTTTTTAATTTTTTGGATATTTTACCTCCAAGAATCGGCATAGCAATATTTTTTTTATTACCAGGCTAATAATTGTTCAGGCATGGCAGTACTAGTGTAGAAATGTTAACAAGGAGCAGTTGAAAAGTGGAAAAGCAACCAGGAGTTCATCACGCCATTTTGACTGCGGACATTATTGTTAATCATATCGGACGAACTTAGTGTAAGGTTAGGATTCCAAGGACTTGCCACAGACTCAAAGTTTTATTGCTGGTTGCCTACCATACTTCAAATTTGTATGCACTTCAAATGCCCTTATATCCTCTTTCATACCCCTGCCATCAACATCGATCACTTTAGGTTATGTACTTACATGTAGCTGGGTTGCACTTTACTGTGAAAAGCCTATTCTACCCTTTCATTTTCTCTCATTCTTCCCCTCTCCCTGTGCGACCCCACATCCCAATCCTTTGTTTTTTCACTCACCTAACTGCTGGGGGCTTGTTCACTGGTCAAGTTCATTGGCTGTGGGGGCTTGTTTGGATAAGAAGCAGCGCAGGCTCTGTCATGGGTTCGTGGCACTCACTGTTAGTAACTTAGTATCCTCATTAGCAAAATTCTGGACCTTTCCCAGCCACTCCATTCCTTCTTACCTGATCTGCTGCGCCCAATGAGCTGAACCTGGGAAATGCTCTTGCTGCTGCATCCTTGTTGGCTGAAGGATCTGCGTCCTCATCCTCCTCCTCCAGGGGGCAGGGTCCCGACTGTGGTGGCAGCTCTTGCATCTGTGGTTGCACTCATGATCCTGACAAGGATCCTATGCACGATGTTGCTTGAAATTCCTGACTTACTCTGCATCTGCCTCATTCCATGTTCTACTCTGCTCTTGCATTACGTACACACTCCCCTTAAAGCTGTGGCCGCGTAACTGGCATCTGAGCATTGTGATATCCGCCTAATTTTAAAAGAGGATGGGGTGTGTGAATTCATCCCCCTCAAGCTTAGTGACAAGGCTACATGCTTTTGCCATGCTTTGCTGTGCTTCTCTGCCACATTGCCATGCTGTTGTTCATCCCCTTCACCACTACCACCTCCTTTCTGAAAATGTCACCCTCATTGGCCATGAGATCAAGTCATTGCAGAGGAAGCTCACCCACATGGAGGGCGGGTGAGAAAGCTTGGACCCTTCCAACCCAACCATGCCCCTCAAGCTCAAGCTCTGCCTTAGCCACCACCCTTGTTTTTCCGCTGCCAACCTGCTTGCCTTACGGCTTACAAGCCTGGTGGTCTGTCTTGATGACACCCACATAGTGCGGAAGCTTGTCTTTGGAGTCTATGAGTTGCTGTTGTGGCAAGAGTGCATTTCAGAGCCCACCCCATAGTGGGCCTCCTCCCATTGCCCTATTGATGTGGAACGGCTGCCACTAAGGGTCCAAACATGACAAAGATCTGAGATCAGCAGTAAACACTATAAAGGACAGCAAATAAATGTTAACAACTGCAGTGCCCATGAAAGAAAATATGTAAAGATTAACAAGAAGCTAAGCTCGGGAGCCATCCCTCGCAGCAAGGAAGCGAATGGATCGATGGTAGTGGGAACTACCAATTGACTAGGGGAGCAACAACACACGCAAATGTCACAAGTTAGGAGGAACGGGTTCCTCACAATATTACACTATCAGCAGTGACATAAAATGAGCGCTTAACTCACATGTTCGGTGGCAGATTTAACCACATATGAGATAAGCAAATCGTGTGGGTGGCATATCAGCCACTAACTGACCCGCTGAAAAGTGGGGCACACACATTGAGGCAGCAAGGTTTCCACACGATCACGCTGCTAAACCGGCCATGGCAAGGTGTCTAGGTCCTTTTGGTTGTGAGCCGGTGAGAGGCCCGTGGACTGGAGCGGTTGGGCCTTGGAACTGGGTAAGCATGGTGGCGGAAGTGGGCTGAGCAACGAAGTGCGGCTGAATGCCGCGTGGCGACGGTGGGGCGGGATCATGGAATGCAGAATCGGCCGATCCCGATCCAAATCGGCCGATTCGGATCGGGATCGGCAGGTCCCGATTCGTCCGATTCCGTCCGATCCCGGCCGATTCCGGCCAATCCGATCCCGATTCGGATCGGGATCGGCGAGTCCCGATTCGGGGACCCGATCTGATCCAGAATTCCTTGGGCGGGATGGCACCTTGGAATGATGTGTGGTGAAGGTGGCCTCTTCACTCGACACATGCAACGATGCTAGCAGATGGGCGAACAACGTCTTGCGGATGTGGGGCAGCGGCATTGGGCAGGACGCCCCGATCAAGCTTGATCGGCGAGGTTCGTTGTGCGTGAACTCGGTCGCGCGAACACATGGAGGGGGGGGGGGAGCGAGCTCGTGATGTGGATGTGGCGGGCCGAGGTATTTTGCACTTGTCGCGAATGATGATGGTGAACGGGGCGGGGTTGGGAAGCGGCGTCTAGGGCAAGTGGCGACCGGTTCAGTCGTCTTCCAAGCTACACAACCGGACGGGTCGCGTGAAGGAGTCAAGCGGGACGAGAGAGGGAGAGGCAAAGAGATAGAAATAGAGAGAAAGAATAACAAGGGGGAAGCCACGGAGACCGAGATCAGTAAGACGACAGGGAAGAGAAAAAGGTATGAAGTAGAAGAGGAAGGAGGGTGGGGATTAGGGCTTCGTACCCTTAGAAGAATAACCCATCTGATTCACACGTTCACAGGCGGCAAAATCAATTCTTCATTCATTCAATAATCATCAATGTGTTCCGACGAGGAGATACAACGCTATAAATAGAGCAAGACCCCTAGAGAACCACTAGCCACCAATGACCAAAAAGACCCTATGCCTAAATAAATACATAAAATCATGCATAAAATAGAATAAATAGAAAAAACAGCTAAATGGGCCCTAAACGGGCTGTACACATGTCCCAAGTGCTCTTCAATAATGTAAGTACAAATCAATCCACAAATGAGCCATCATCGAGCCACAAAGACGTTGGAGTTGCTGCTAACGTCCTTCGTCGGCGGTAAACATGGGCCGGGTCGAACCGGACATGTGCTCTAGTGTCCTCACCACCTACCCCTATGGATACACAGTGAGCATGGAGACTATCATCATCTGAGATAGGTATGATAGGCAAATGTAGGCAAAGTAGAAGTGTAAAAACGACCCCCTTTCTCTACCCTCTTTGGTGGTTGGAGAGGATGGATGCCAAGAAGAGATCAGCTGGCGCTAGGAGTGAAGATGTGGAGGGAGGAGGTAAGATTTTTTTTTTTTTTGAAATTAAGGTTAAAAGAGTAATTCTTTTAATTTTTAATGATGTTAAAAAATATTCTTCTAATATATTCATGTGAGAAATGCAACACAACTAGGGGGATTCATACGCAACTTCTAGATACATGGATATAGGACATAATATCATAATATAGACATTGGGTGGGTATGAGAAATTAGTATAATATAGAATAGAATGGCTAATTGTATGAAAAGAGTAGCTAAAGAAATCGTAGGTGAATCTAAAGATAAAATGATTCTTAAAAAAGAGACATGGTGGTGGAATACTGAACAAAAGTCCATTAACAATAAAGTGGGAATGCTTTAAAGTATGGCAAAGGAGTAAAAATGATCAAACATTAAAATATTACAAAATTGCAAGAACAAACACTAAGAAAATAGTTAGTGAAGCTAAGTTTAAGGCTTTTAAAGAACTATATCATACGTTTGGAACTCAAGAATGTGAAAAAGATATATTTAGACTTGCAAAACTAAGAGACAAAAAGGGTAAAGATTTTAATCATGTTAAATGTATTAAGAGCGAGGATGGTAGGGTTCTAGTAAAAGATTGTAAGATTAAGGAGAGATGGAGTACTTATTTTGAGAAATTGTTAAATGATGATCAATTCAGAGGCTATCCTTGTGAAGAAACTAATGACTCCAGCAGACAAATTAATTATAATTACATTCGACATATTAGATCTTTATAAGTTGAAGAAGCTCTTAAAAGGATGTGAGTGGGTAAGGCCCTTGGACTAGATAGGATACCTATCGAAGTTTGAAAAAGTGTAGGTAATATAGGTATTAAGTGGCTAATTTGACTTTTCAATAAGATTAAAAAAAAAAAGGAGAATGCAGGATGATTGGAGAAAAAGTATTGTAGTTTCTCTATTTAAAAAAGAAAGGGGATATTCAAAATTGCAATAATTATCGCGCAATTAAACTTATTAGCTATACTATGAAACTTTAGGAGAGAGTAGTGGAGAAGCGTCTCAGACATGTTACTAGTATTTTAGAAAATCAATTTGGATTCATACCTAGTAGATCTATTACAGAATTTATTTTCTTGTTGAGATAATTGATGGAGAAATATAGAGAGATGATAAAAGATTTATACATAGTTTTCATTTTTTAGAGAAAGCTTATGATCGTGTATCTAGGGAGTTAATTTGGTGGACTTTAGAGAGGAATAGAGTATCGAAAGGTTATATTCATGTGATTAGAGATATGTGTGAGAGAGCTTATACTAGCGTAAGGTCTATTGTTGGAGAGACGTCTGAATTCCCTGTTACTATTGGACTACATCAAGAGTCAGTTTTAAGTCTTTATCTCTTTACTTTAGTTATGGATGAAGTTACTAAACACTTACATAATGATATCCCTGGGTGTATATTATTTGCAGATGATATTGTTCTGATTGATGAGAATATTAAGAATTTGAATGATAAATTAGAACAATGGAGGTCTGCTTTGGAATCCAAAGATTTTAAAATTAGTCGAACTAAGACAGAATACATGAAATATAATTTCAGTAATAGAAATGTTGATTAAGTAGATTTAGTCACTACCGAAAATCAAGTTATTCCTAGAAGTAGCAATTTTTGATATTTATGATTTATTATTCAAGATAATAGAGAAATCTAAGAAGATGTCACTCATAGAGCCAAGACAAGTTGGTTGAAGTGGAAAAGTGCATATGAAGTCCTTTATGATTTTCCCTTAAAACTCAAAGGTAAGTTTTATAGGACAGTTGTAAGACCTGCTATGTTATATGGTTCCGAGTGTTGGGCTGCAAGAAAGGATCGTGTGGAAAAATTATGTGTTGTTGAGATGAGGATGTTAAGGTGGATGTATGGTAAGATTAGAAAAGATAAATTAGAAATGAGTATATATGTAAGGATTTAGGCTATGATTTGGTGGACACTTCTATTTATGTTAGAGAGCCGTGTCGGACACTCGGACATGACACGACACTCGGACACCCATGTCCAACTCTCTACTTCAAGATTTCAAAGTAAATACTAGAGATTTCTTATAATACTTAGCATATCTTCTCAGAATATTTGTCTATATGATAAAATTGATATATTTGAGTTGTATCTTTTATATTTTAGATAAATTTTAGTAATTGTATTTTATTATATACATGTGTAACTACGTATTCATGTATATATATTCGTATGTTCTCCGTGTCCTCGTGTCCTATTTTTAAGATATTGCCGTGTCTGACGTACGTGTCTGTGTCGACACTTGACACTCGTATTCGTGTCCCACAGATCATAGGATTTAGGTGTAGCTCCTATTGATGTTAGCTTAGGGAGAATATGTTGCGATAGTTTGGTCATGTACATCGTCGTCCAAGTTTAGCACCAGTTAAGAGGTGTGGTAGAATTAGAGTGGAGAAGGGTAGAAGACATCGAGGAAGACCTAAGATGAGATGGTTAGATATAGTTAGAAGGACATGACATTACTACGTGTTACCTCAAGTTTGACATTTGATACATTAAGATGACGAGATATGATTCATGTAGCCGACCCCAAATAGATGGGATAAGGCTTTGATGATGATGATGAGACATTGAGTGGGTATGCATCAAATACATGAAATTCTAGGAGTGTACGTAATTATCCTTAAGAATATAATATCTTATTTTAGCACTCGTAAGAAATTCGACAAAATTCAGAAATATGTTCTTTCTGTAGTTGAAGTTTAGGACATCATCACCAATTATAAAATTCAAGATCTGGTATAGAAATTTGCAACCGAAGTAAGGCTGTTATAGGAACTTCTACTCTTTGCATATTCCCCCCTGCAAGGGAAGAGACTTACAAAATGCTCCTTTTTTGCTCTGTTTGAGGAGGATCAGAATCACTTATTTTATGAGTGTGGAATAGTTAAAATTCAGTGGAAGGTGGTCTGCACTTTGTTTGGTATTCCATGGGAGGATCATTCTTCAGTAATGGATATGATCAGATGGTGGATTGAAGTATGCCCTTTCCCGAGTAATAAACAACTTTGGTTTTTGTTTTGTCCTGCACTTTTATGGGCAGTCTGGTGTGAAAGAAACCGAAGAAGATTCAGTGAAAGTTACAGCAGTGTTTGTATCTTCTGAAGAGTGCACTCAGATGGGTTGAAGATTGGGCCAGAGTAGCTGATTTACTGAATGAGGAAAGCATGCAGTTATTAGAGGCTGTTAGACCACAGGGGAAATTTTTTTCTTTGAGTTTTAGTTGATTACATTGTTTTATCCTCTGGATAAAACAGTGTCGGCTTGTCGGCTTGTATTTACTCAATTCTGTCACACTAGGCCTTACTAGGGAGGGTGTGTTCCCGTGAAGGCTGTGTTTTCTTTCTCTACTCCTCTATTCTTCATTAATGAATTGTGACTTATGTCACCTTCAAAAAAGGGAAGAGACTTACAGGGTCAAGCATGTATGCATTCATCATGGAATGCAATCTCGCAAGAATCTCAGTTTCAGTAGGCTTCCGAGGAACGAAGCCCCCAAAATTGCCTGTAAACAACACTTTCGGGAAATCTTGTGAGATCTTGGGCAATCTAGCGAGGAGCTCAGACATTCTTGGGCATTCTCGGAGTTTCGGGCTTTTCTAGGGTAAATTTTATGTGTATATATGTATGGCATGTATACGACATATATGATATATATGTATAGTATATATCATATTATTATCATACATAAATGTCTCGAGATTTTGTCCTTGTCTCTCGAGATTTTACTGAGAGATCTTGGATAGATCTCTTCTCTCTGACCTGCCCGAGACAAAGTCAAGATCTGAGATGGCAAACCTTGGAAGTCATATGTCACAAGTACCTTTATCACTTTTGAAATTCTTTCTTGCTGCTTGTACCACCAAGTTTATTACTAATAGATAGAGGTAGTACTACCAATGAGGAAAGAACGGTTCCTCACTATTGGAACTACACCATGAAACTGCACTTAGGAACGACTCTGCTAAGTGCTAACTATGGAACCATTGCAACGAGCTCAACATACTAGGAAATGAACATCCCCAACCTTCTCCACTAAAGGATGACAGATGCTAGGTCAAATACTGGAAGTTAATGTGTGATTGTTGTCCAATTTGGAAAGTTTTAATAATGATGATTCTTTCTCTTGTAGACGTATAGTGTATGTGACATAGATGTGGGCTTGTGTCGGTAATTGCTGTATTCCTCTGCACATGATGCAATTACATCATAATAGACGCATGCTTTACATCTGCAAAAAATGTCGATTGTCATGGGGGAGAGACAAGTGCAGAATTGTGCATCCTTCATGGGACCTTTGTAACATATAACTGCTCAAATCACTTACATCATGGATGACAACACATGAAATCATATTGAGATTTTCACTTTTCAGTCCTCATAATCTTCCCATATTCCTTATAAGCCTCTACAATCTTCATATTTCCTTAAACCCCCTACAATCTTTGAATCATCCTTAAAAAGTCCATCCAAAGGGCTTTTTAGGAGGGTTGAGGGGCCTTTTAGGGACATTTTAAACAATTACAGGGACTAACAAATATAGATTGCAAGGGCTTATAAGGAAACGGAAAAGTAAAAACTCCAGTCATATTTATTAAGACCTGAGGCCGTCATTTTGTTTTGGAAAGGAGTTGCAGTTCCAGTTCATTAAAGTTAAAAAGAAAGTATAGATAAAGTACAGAAAAGCAAGATAAAAGGGAAGAACAAAAGACAGTACAACCCCCTAAAAAACTAGAAAACTCAAGATCCTGGGGGAGATTTTATTGAGGATAAAATGGAAAAATACAGACTGAAAATCAGAAAATAGAAGAAAGTGTCCACAAACTTCTTCAATTGTCCAGCCTTGGAGATCAAAAAACACTTCCCATTGATTAAAATCCTTGCAGCTTTTCTCCAGTCCATCACCCGGTTGATGGTTTTTTAAGAATATCAGTAGCACCGTTGAAATCTTGACTGAATCTTCTTCTATTCCTCTCATACCACACTGCCCACAGCATGCCTAGTACAAACAGAGACCTGAGGCTCTCATTATAAGGCAGTTCTAAGAGATTTTATGCAATTTTCTTATTTATATTTTATTCTTCATGTGCATACAATTGTATCCATTACACAAGCAAAAAAAAAAAAAAAAAAAATGGTGTCCTTGCTTGTTTTGGCAAATTTGTCTTCCCCATATGGAAGGAATGAACAGAAATTATCTGCTTACTACTTGGACACAAGGTGTACACTTACAATGCCTAGCGTACTGTGTCAATAATTGATTCTCAGTCTGGGTCTGTTCACTTCCGCTTCTAAAATGGCCAATATTTTGATTCCTGATATGGAGATAGAGGTACAATGCCGCATCCCTGTCCAGACTTCCTTGTTTGGCTTTTATTAGGTAAAAGTTTCTCTGTAGTCAACTAAGGTAATAAAATTTAACTTTTTATCTAACTAAGCCCCCCCCCCCACCCACCCAAAAAAAAAAAAAAAAAAAAAAAGGGAAAAAAGGAAAGAATGTTTCCCTTGGCCAAGGAGCCTGTAATACTGGCCAATATTTTGGTTCCTGATATGGAGATAGAGGTACAATGCCGGATCCCTGTCCAGACTTCCTTGCTTGGCTTTTATTGGGCAAAAGTTTCTCTGTAGTCAACTAAGGTCATAAAATTTAACTCTTTATCTAACTAAGGCTCCAAAAAAAAGATTTTAAGGAAAAAAAAGGAAATAATGTTTCCCTTGGCCAAGGAGCCTGTAATGAACTGATGATTACCTGCTGTGACATTTAGTCTTTTTGGTTGCTTGACATTACTTGAGCTTGAATTTTGTTCCCAGTTAAACTTGTCTAGTTTTGTTTTACAAAATTTATTGGAAACAACTCTCCCCTTAAAGAAATGAATTCCCTGGCCATTCTGTTAAAGTAGACAAAGGAATATAGGCACTGGTTGTGTATCTTGTGTGCATGATATTTAGAATGGTCTGTCGTGTTTATTATCTCTTAGGGCCAGTTTGTTTCGTGGATATGGTATTCTGGATTTCCTGTGCCCATATCTCTTATACCTAGAACAACAAGAATTCTCTTTGGAGCACTTTTTCTTATTCTAGGAATAAGTAATTCTCACCTTTTAGGTGAGTTGAGTTATTCCACTTGTTCCAAGAATAATGTGTCCGCACCAAGAATAATGCGTCCGCACTCCCAAACTCGGATTAGCAGAATAAGCCTCATAAGCCATCCTATTCGACCCCTTATTCCCGAAACAATCTGGCCATTAGTTATTAGTCATCAATAGCTTAGAGGAAAAGGCATATAGTAAAGATAGTTGCTTGCATTTAGTGTACCTCCATGAGTGTTCTGCATTTGATCTTTTCTTGAAAACTAGGTTTTCTGTTTGGTTATCTCATAGTGATTTTCTTGATGTCTATGATGTATACCAGGAATTCTATCATCGTCAATTAGGTTCACGGTCAATTAGCCTTCCTAGGATATTTGGGATGACTGCCTCGCTTGTGAACACAAAAGGTATGTGTCAATGGTTTCTTTATTCCACTTGGCTGATTTTGTTGGCACGCTGAATTAAATTATGAGATTTGTCCATTGGTTATATAGTCATTGTTTCACAGAAAAGCAGCCATGTGCCCTAATGGTCTTAATTCCCTGCAGGGTCAAGCTTACGAATCAGATATGAAAAACAAATCATTGATCTCGAAAGCCTTATGGCCTCAAAGGTTGGCATGATTTTTCTTTTTCTTTTGGTGCTTTATCACATGTTCCTTGGGTCCTTGGAACTCTCTGGCACGTCATTACCATGACAAAACCATTATTCAAAAGTTTTATGCCTGTTTTTTTAATTATTTCCAGCATTTCTCTAATTGAAAGTAAATAAAGATGAAGCTAGGTGCTAGTACCATACCAATTCTGGAGTATAAAACGTTAAGAAACAGCTGAAAATTGGATTGGTAATTGACAATCATGTAATAGATGTTGTCAAAAATAGTTTAATAATACTGAAGCCATCAGTCAATTGACTACCATCAATGCACTCATTGATGATTAGAGAACTAGTCAAGAGTTTGAAAATATTTATGTGCTATGTGGAAACATCAAATGTAATTCCATCAATGTCAGCATGTAACATGTGCCTATTATGATACATATTTATGCCTTAAAACAGACCATCTGTGCAACTGTACGGAGGTTGTAGATTTTGGTATGCTTGTCACCTCTGCTTCAATGACGGCTGTGTGTGGCATCTTGGTGGTACTTTGTGTAGATATCTACTGTCATAATTTTCCATTGCCACACAGATTGCTATTAGTGCCGTTTATAGTGGGGGCTAGGCATATAGAGGATAGACTTTGCATCTTCCAGAATCTCTCTCTCTCTCTCGCACGCGCATGCATGCAAACACTCACACGCACAAAAGCAGGATGACTCCTAACCGTTTCTTCATTGGCTTCCTGTTGTATGCCTTTATCCACTGTGGGTGCCAAATGAGAGGATAGGTGAAAATTGTTCATCAGAGTGGAATATAGTTTTTGTTTTTCTATGCTTTGCATTCTCTGCTTTAGAAACCTTAAATGCTTTTATTCTTAACTGTGGGCTTTCACAGGGGTCTCATTCAGATGATGAAGGAAAAGGGTGAATGTGGGAATTGATCCTTGTCATAGGTAGTCTGGAATCTTTCTGACACCCTCATTTTATTTTGGCTTGATTTTTTTCTTTTTTTCCTTTTTTTTTTGGGGGGGGGGGGGGGGGCATGATGACCCGTCTCTGGCCTTGAGGGCCATGTTGGAGCCGCCATTAACGTTGTATGGTGATGGTCTGGGAAGCTGTAGAAGTTAAAACTGTGAAACTGGGACACAGTGGAAATAACTAAATGGAAGCTTATGTCAGGAACTTCATACATCAGTAAGTAAAGATATGAGTGGAACATAGAGAAAGTGCATAACCAATGTCGCAAGTGTCATATCCAAAATAAAAGAGGTAATCTCTTAGTGGAAAAATTATCATTTCTCTTAGGGTAAGGTACTGCTCTTTGAGAAGCCAGCCATTCATACTCAGGTTTCCCACGACTGCGATCCAATAAAAACACAAACATACACAAAACTGGTAGTAAGTTGCAATTCATGTAGGATTCATCCCTGACACTACCATGGTTATGGGTAGGGATGCAAATGGTAACCGATAGCCCGATTATCTGACTCGATAGCTTATAGGCCAGTTTAATGGATAGTATTTAAACCGGTTTGCATAGCAGATAAGATAACAGATAAGAATTTTTTACTGACCGAAAATATATGGTACACTAAGATCTGATTATCCGACTGATTATTAGCTTATAGGATAGTTAACAGATAGCATTTTAAACTGATAGATCAACAGATGCGGTTATGGATCTACCTTAGGTCCACACCAAATCTGACCCATTTGCATCCTAGTTAGGAGGTCAATGGAACAGTATCCAAGCTAGTAATTAAGTAAATGAGTCTAGTCTAGATGCAACAAGGTAAGTAAGCAACAGCTCTGAGCCACAACTAGTTTATGTACAGCAAGATAAACAAATGAGAAAGAGTCAGCAGTATAAAAGAAAACTTTGCCTACACATGACATCCGGACTCTGACAACTAGTGACTCGTCAAAGAGAGTGATTGGACACTCAACATTGATTGACTTATCGAGAAACAAGGCTAAAATACTTAACCTTCATGTCACATACACAAAAATGAAGGCGCATCATGGGTTAGGACAGGGCCACTACAACTGTAAATTTGGTTCCTCTCGATCACACCTGGTCCCACCCAAGGCACATACACAAAAATGAAGGCACATCACAGCTGATCCTTGTACCGGATCATCCCATCTGCCCCAAGAATCAGTGGTCAGGGGATCGGGGTTGGTTCCCCTAGAATCCGATCAATTCCATGAACCTTGATTTCAAGATTTATTAACAATACAGAGATCTAATCAAACCACCTCTTTATGCAAATCAGAGTAAATCTGAATCAACGGTTTACCATATCTTGAGATGCCTCTAGATCTCTACTTCTTCAAGGTTCCCACGATGAAATTGCTGCTAATATCAAGAGTAAAGAGGGAGAAGAGGAGTAGGATTTTTTAGGGTTATAGGAGAAAGGAGAAGGAAAAATGGGAGGAAGAGAGAGAGAGATAACTTCATCTCACATACACAAAAGTGAAGGCATACCGGGTTCCTCTCAATCATGACTAGTCCCACCCAAGGCACAGAGAGAGAGAGAGAGAGAGAGTTAACTTCAACTCACACACACAAAAGTGAAGGCACATCAGGTTCCTCTCGGTCATGGCTAGTCCCACCCAAGGTACATGATGTTCTGAGATGTAGTTTTTTAACTAACAGTTCCTTCTGTCCATAAAATATGCGAAAGTTGGGTAGGGAATCAAGAGGCACATGGAATTTGGGTTGACTGTGAGGAATAGCAAGGTAATTATATTTCTGTTGAGAGTTGCATCAGATGTCATTAATTGGTCCTCACTCCTGTGAGACTAGCATGTAATGAGTTCCTCTACTGGAGGGATGTGTGTGTGTGGCATGCGTGTATAATGGGTGACATAAGGAATGTTGAGGAAAACAATCCACTATACATTTCTATCAATTTTTTCTAATTTTAAAGATATGTGGTCTAACTACTACTGTAAATAAAAAGCTTGAATATTTTGCCATCGGTTTTCCCTATTTATTTTTCTTTTCATTTTCTTTTGAACGTAGATGGTACCACTTGTATTATAAACAAAAGATAACATATACAAAAGCAGGAAGTGAAAGACAAAAAACGGCACTTATGTTAAGCTCAGAAATGTTTTTTTCTTGGAGGTGGTGTTGATATATATACCTTGTTCTTTATTGCTGAAGGTGTATACGGTTGCGAATGAGTCAATCTTGGCAGAGTACATAGCATTTTCTACCCCAAAGGTCAAGTTCTACAAGCATCAAGACATACCCTATGATTTATTTGTATCCATAGCAGATTATTTGAAATCATTAGAGAGAGAGGTGTGTTTCTCCCCCTTCTTGTTTCTCCAATCATGTGACTTTGGAATATAGACATCATTGATGTGCCTCATGATGAAAGTAGTTATCTTGGTTGCGTGCTAAGTTCATGCTTAAACTTTGAAATGATTGCAGGTTTCTATAATCATGTCCCTATGGTTTTACTTTTTACGCGTAGTGAACCTTATTTAAAAACATCTTTCTTTCTGATGCAGTGTCAACAATATAGGTGAAGAAACACGAAGGTCTGTTTGGTGAAAAGTCCCAATTTTCTTTCCTGTTGCTTTAAGATGATCAGATTTTTGGTTTTGTGCTTAGCATGAGTAGGACTTTTAGATTTTTTGTTGCAGTATGAATACATGTTTCCAATTTGTTGTTTAGATAGTCCTACTTGAAGTAGGAATTAATACCGATTTGGCTAAGCTTATTATGACCTTAATGCAAAAGGACTGCATGTTGAAAAACCATGGTATATTCTGCCCAAACTTTTAGCCTCACTTTGATAGCATAATGGTTACCATGAAATGGGGTTATTGTGGATTGCTTATTCAGAATACGGGGCATTTCATTTGGTAGTAGGGTGGAATCCAAGGTGGAATACCAAGTTTTTGGGTGTAGGGTAGAATTGCTTATTCACCTTATTCGAAGAATAAGCCGATCTTGGACGGAATATTGAATCCCTCCCATCAAACCGGAATTTAGCTTATTCCGAGAATAAGGAGGTCTTATTCCGCTGAATTCTGTTATCAAAGTAAGAAAATGAAATTGTTAAGAGTGTGACTGTTTTTGAGCCTGCTTCATCTGGAGACAAGACTTTGGCATTATAAACCATGTTTGTTATGATTATTATTTATTAGGACCTTAGTGGAGAAGGAGGTCTGCGTGTAGAGAAACCTTAATGTATTCTTTCCAAGATCTTGCTAGGAGTGTGACTGTTTTTTAGCCAAGTTTCATGTGGCGAGAATTTGGCATCATAAACCGTATTTTCTGTCTTGATGGTTTACTAGAGGAAGGTTAGTTAAATCAAATTGACTCCGATTGGCTGCTATTGTTTGGATGATGCCTTTTGGATTAAGACTTGAAATTTGGATAAAGACTTGCTGTGATTGAGATCTGAGGTTCTTGGATCTCAGTGCCCTCTCAGCATGTTATAGAGAAGAATCCTCGAGAGATCTCAAAGAGGTGTTGAAGCAAGGATGGCAGTACCAGTATTATTGCCGGTATTACTAATACCGATATGTACCGGTATCGGTATCGGCCGTATCAGCCCGTATAGGCCGGTATCAGTCCACTCAGTATGGTATCAGCACCCACCGATACTGCCAACGATGTGTTGAAGAGGTCAAGAGATAGTTTCTTCTCTCTCTCTCTCTCTCTCTCTCTCTCTCTCTCTCTCTCGTTATCTTTATGCCCTCCTCCTATTTTTCCTTCTCCTTTCTCCTATACCCCCCAAAACTCCTACTCCTGTTCCTTCTCTCATATGCTTGATCTCTGTAGCAATTTTATTGTGGGAACCTTGGAGAGGTGAGATCCAGAAGGATCTCGAGAGATGGTAAACCATGATTCAGATTTACTCTGATTTGCATAACGAAGTGGTGCAATTTAGGATTCTCTGTTTTGTTAATAAATGTTGAAATTAAGGTTCATGGAATTGGTTGGATTCTAGGGGATCCAACCCAGATCCCCTGACCACTGGTTCTTGGGGCAGATGGTACGATCTGGACAAGGATCAGCTTCAGATCATCTGATCCTGGCCAATGTGCCTTCCCAGGTTCCAACTCCAACCCCTACTCCACCCCAACCCCCCTTAGAGTCCTCTCCTCACACCCTATCCCCCCTGGTCTCCCAGCCTTGAGAAGAAGGAAAAGGATGAAGAGATAGCAGACTCAGTGTGGATGCTGCTGCCCCCTTGTCACCACCTATTGTTGTTGATGTTGCCATCTCAACTTGGGCCATCGATGCTTCCATGCTCACCTGGCGCCATTGATGCTGCCATCCTCACCAGTCGCCAATGCCAATTCCACCAACACCGCCACTTCCTCCTCCTACTATTTGTTTGCATGCATGCATGCATGCGTGCATGCATGCATGCATGTGCATCTATCTTCTTCATTTCTTTTGTTCACCTGATGCTTAAAATCTATCACAGATGGCTGGTGGCTGGAAGGATGTGCGTGGCTGCCCCATGGAAGCCACTCAGAATGGCAATCACAATGCACTGTTGATCTTGTGCTTTATTATGTTTAATAATGGAGGTGTCCAAAATCTTTACAATAACAACTGAGGTCCCAAATGTATAAAAAATAACAAGATGGAATTGAATAACTAGCTCTTATTAGAAAAAAAAAATCAATGATTTCTACTGAACTCACCTACACAGCTACACTTCAACAAGCATGTTTGCTCTCTATGTTGACCAGTTAGCCATGTCTCATTTGTATGTTGTGCATTGTACCTGTCCACATGCACATCCTGTTAATGCATAGTGCCTGTAAATAATTGGCCAAAGACACAATTCTTGAAGACTTGCCAAGTTAACAACATTCTTTATAATTATGTATAAATTTTCTGGCTTTTGTATTTGTTCCAAGGGATTTATTGTTTGCTGAATGCTGTGGAATTATTCGTTGAATTTGTCAGCATGTGGAAGCCCTTCTACCGCTAGGACTTGATAACTCAGCTGAAGCTAGTGCAAGGAAAAGGATATCTAAGTTGCATGCAACTTTTTTGTTCTGTCTTGTGGAGCTAGGTGTTTGGTCAGCTTTGAAGGTTTGAATATGTTGATTTCTTGTTCTAATTAATTCCTTGTTTTAATTTGTTTGCTAGATTTCTGGTATTTTTCCCCTCAGTCTGCAACACTGGTCCTTTGTTTCAGGCTGCCGAGTATTTGTCTAATAAAGAAAATGCTATATATTTCTGGGGTGAGGGAAGGGATGGGACTGGGGAGATGACCGTGAGAAAGTTTAGCAAAGCTGTGTCTGTTGTCCTTTCTCAATACTTAAGAACAGGTTGGTACCCATGCCATACATTAAGCTCAGTTTCTTATTAGTACCTTGGTGGTTTCTCTAACTTTAGTTGCCAAGTTCCTATTTCCTATCATTAAAAAAAAACAAAGCCAGAGAATTCTACAAGAGGATAATGACTACCGAATATGGGGGATTTCATTTGATCATTATTCAATCCAAGACATACAGGTCATGCGGGCATTATCTGTTTGCTTGTTTGGCATGTCATGTGCAAGGTATCATCTTTTGTTGTATAGTAGTCTTCTTTTTCGTAGCTTGTGGTGCTAACAAGTTGTTGGCCCCCATTGATGGCTTATATGGAAAATCAAAAGCTTCTAGGTGCCGAAAACCAAAAAAAATCCTAAGATAATCAGTCTAATTAATCTGGGTTGGCTTGGGGCCTTTGAGTAAAAGACCAACTTGAAATAACATCAGGAACAACAGATACTGGATTATTTTAGAAATGCCCATCAGGTAAGTGGCATCACCAAACACGATCTTTCGAGGTCACATGCTTTTTGGTTGCCAGCAGAGGCAAGGGGTACATCACCTCTCTCTCTCTCTCTCACACACACACACACATATACTGATATGCGTGTTTAATAGTGTATCTGTTTTGATGAATCCTATGCATTCTTGAAGTCCTTCAAGTTTGATTACGCTTGTCTGATTCTTCTGAAATGATGGCCAGGAAATTGGATAGAGGATGATCTTGGACCAGTGATAACTAGGGGACTGTTGACAACAAAGGTTGATTGCCTTGTTCGGTCACTGATGGAGTACAGGCAAGTAAAAATACTAGATGATATGCTTAGCCAGTGTTGACATGTTATCAGTGTTACTCCTAACCATGCTTGGTACATTTTGCTTTAAACTTGTGCGAAGGGGTGTGCTTGAATGCTTTCTATCTGAACCTCTAATTTAATGTGTTCAAATGGCTTACTGGATCTGTTAGTGTGTAATAGAAATTAGGATGCATCTTCATTCTGAGGATGCATTTGAGTAGATAAGCTGCTTAGAAAGATATGGTGAGCTGTCAATGAATTGATAAGCTTGTTTAGAAAGATATGGTGAGCTAAGGAACTATCTTTATCTTTGCATGTATCTGAGGTTTGTTTATGATAGACACGGGAACTACGGTGTTTTCCCCCTTGACATGGCCATCAAGATTCAAGAGTGGGCAATTCCACTGCATCACAGTAGTGTTTGTCAACGAGTATTTCTTTTTCTTTTAAATTGCGGTTGGAATACCTATAGAATATTTTATAATTTATTGGACAATAATAAATTGAAGACATCACACTTCTCTGCTGGAAGAGAAACATCATCCCTCTCACCATTTGGCATGTATGTAAAGTATATGTTCTTATATTAAAGATTCTGTTTTCTGTGTTCCTTTAGTGCTGTTCCCATTTGTCATTTTTTACTGGACCACAAGCGGCCAATGCCCATAAATAATGGGGACTCTTCTCACGTCCTCATCATTTCAACATTTGATCTTGTGGTTCCATAGAACCTTGACTTAGCATATGCAATCGTCTTCACCCTTGTGCCAATCACCTTAACTAGACCATCTCCAAAACTCCTAAAGAATGATGGGGATCCAGGAGCAGCTGGAATGGAGTCCAAGGTCCAATGTGCAGTTCATTTGGCCCATTAGGGGCCCATACGGAGTCTTTTAATTTATATGTAATTTTTCCATGTTTTTTAGTTATTTTCGGAGTCCCAGGGGTAGTTTAGTAATTTTCATATTAGGGTTTCTTTGAAGAGTCTATATATTGTCCTGTATCCCCTCGTGGGAAAGCATTGAAGAAGAATTTTGAAATGAAGAGCCGCCGCTGCGTGTTTTCTCCCGAGACGGGACGGGAACCCTAGTCTTCTTCTCCTCCAACCCCCTCTCTTCTCTCTACTTCCGATCTACCCCCTCTACTGTCCCGCATCAACTTGGGGATCCAGGAGCAGCTGGAATGGAGTCCAAGGTCCAATGTGCAGTTCATTTGGCCCATTAGGGGCCCATTTGGAGTCTTTTAATTTATATGTAATTTTCTTATGTTTTTTAGTTATTTTCGGAGTCCTAGGGGTAGTTTAGTAATTTTCATATTAGGGTTTCTTTGAAGAGTCTATATATTGTCCTGTATGCCCTCGTGGGAAAGCATTGAAGAAGAATTTTGAAATGATGAGCCGCCGTTGCGTGTTTTCTCCCGAGATGGGACGGGAACCCTAGCCGCCTTCTTCTCCAACCCCCTCTCTTCTATCTACTTCCGATCTACCCCCCTACTGTCCCGCATCAAATTGGTATCAGAGCCCAAGCTCGATCCCCACCACAACTGCTCCCCTTACTCGTCTTCTTCCTCTTGAGCACTCCTCCTCTTCCAACCTGCGCAACCGGTCGCAACAGGACCACCCCAACCATCGACGCCCTAGATGCTCCCGCAGCACCACAGCATCCCGGCCTGAACGGCCTTCCCCTCCTGCAGTGCCCTCGCCGTCGGCCCTCTTCACGCGCCTGCCGGAGCCGCCTGCCAACCCCCCCCCCCCCCCCCCCCCTGTTCACGCCACCCGCAGGCTCCGGGCACAACCCCTCCCCGCGGGTTTCCTCCCTGCCGCACGCAGGATTCGGGCCGGCCATCCCCGCGAGCTCCCTCTTTACAGCGCGTGGGTCTCTACATCACGGATCGCAACTCTGTCATCGTTTTGACCTCCGGATCTGCCGCACTAGCCACCGCTGGAGCCACCCGAGCATTCCACCTCCGCCGAAGCCGCCGTCGACGGGCCCCGTCACCGTCGTCGACGTCGCCTCCGGCCACCGGAGTCGCTCCGCCCCGCCATCGCCACCGCCTCACCCGCCCGCTGGAACTCCGGCCCTTGCAGCGCCGCCTGGTTCGCGTGTAAGAGGCGAAGAAGAAGGGCACGTGCCCTGTTAAGGTCGAACCGGTCGAACCGAGTTGACCCGGTCCAACCATCTACCTGGTTCGACTGACCCGAGCCCATGGCACCTGGTTCGAGCCAAAGTGATGGTGGTCTGAGCCACTTGGTGTAGCCCCTGGTCCAATCAGGGTTAGGACTTGGTCCAAGCCCTCAGCTCCAAGGTCCAAACCAAGTTCTAATCTTTGGGTTCGCTACAGTGCACAGGAGGTGCACTAGGGGTTCTTATCACACCGCCATTGTCGAGAACTCGTCTGTGCTCCGATTTGCGAGCCGCCAGCGCCGTTGGGTTCGTATCGGCGAGGCCGACCTCGCTGTATGTTCTGCCTGACAGCAGTGTCTCGTTTTGCGTGCCGCACTTGCCCATTTGGAGTCTTATCGCACATGAGGTACACTCATGCGCGCTGTTCGAGGTCTTTCCGAACTCCGATTTGTGCCCCGTTCGCGCCGTCGGATCCGTCTCGACGAGGCCAACTCGGATCCAGTGTGCTGTTCTCAAATTTGCCTCGTTTTGCGTGCCACTTCTGCACGCATACTGAGGACCCCGACGTGCATCCCGAGGCCAACCCAAGTTGCCTCAATTTGCGTGCCAGCATCCCAGCGCACAGATTCGCAGCAGCTAGTGCCCACTTACCTCGTTTTGCATGCCACTTTTTGCACGCATATCGAGGATGATGATTGGAGCTCCGATTCTTGTGCCGATCATACCGTTGGCATCCTTGCAGTGAGGTGGACCTCGTCCATCATTTCTTTGGCCAGTGGTACGTTTTATCATCATGGATTTTAGTTTTGAGGTAGAGCTACCCAATTCCGTGAAAACTCGGGTGTATCTTGAGGCAACGTTGTTCGGCAATGTTATTTCACAATCTATTGTGGATTCTATCTCCCACACGGACTACGTAAGGGTCTCTGGAAACCGAGTCTATGTGCCATTTTTCCATCTCTTAAGGAGCAGCAGTACTTCCCGAGCCGTCAGGTATTATGATGATGCATGGTGCAAGATTATACCCCATGGCTCGTATATCGGTTTGGGTAGAGAATGGATAGACGAGCGGCAAGTTGTGATTGATCATACTGGACGAGATTGTCTAATACAACATGAGGAATACTAGGCACCCTTTCTTATTCTCAATGCCACTTATCAGGATCGCTGGACGAGATTGTCTAATACAACATGAGGAATACCAGGCACCCTTTCTTATTCTCAATGCCACTTATCAGGATCGAGAGATGTTTCAACAAGCGGATGATTGGGACGACTTCCAAGAAGATTGGGAGCGTGAGAGGTCCCAGATGAGGAGTGATCTTCAGAAGATTTCTGCCATACTTGCCAAGTTGACCAAGCCAAAAGATGTTGTCTATGAGGCCGACCGAACGATGATCGAGGAGTATGAAAATCAAATGAAGGAGGTGCACTATGTGGCCGATCCAGCCCTAGAAGATGAATATTTGGGGGAGGTCGATCCAGCCCTAGAAGATGAATATTTGGGGGAGGTCGAATCAGTGACGCCTATAACAGATAATGACCTCTTCCCCACTAAAGCGAATGAGCCGAAGACAGAACCGCTACTGGGAGATGTAGTCGATCAGCCGAAGGTCGTTAAAGATGTTATCAGTTTGCATGATTTTGATCACATATGGAGCGACGTCGAGGCACAATTTTTTCCTCAGGTTGGAGCATTCATGCGCGCGATGATTCATGGGTCATCGGTGTTGTTTTCCGAGCATGCTACCATCATTCCCCCATGGATATTGACTCATTTTAAAATTCGAGGACGAATTTTTTCGAACCAGGGGAGAATGATGGGGATCCAGGAGCGGCTGGAATGGAGTCCAAGGTCCAATGTGCAGTTCATTTGGCCCATTAGGGGCCCATTTGGAGTCTTTTAATTTATCTGCAATTTTCACATGTTTTTTAGTTATTTTCGGAGTCCTAGGGGTAGTTTAGTAATTTTCATATTAGGGTTTCTTTGATGAGTCTATATATTGTCCTGTATCCCCTCGTGGGAAAGATTGAAGAAGAATTTTGAAATGATGAGCCGCCGTTGCGTGTTTTCTCCCGAGATGGGACGGGAACCCTAGCCTTCTTCTTCTCCAACCCCCTCTCTTCTATCTACTTCCGATCTACCCCCCTGCTGTCCCGCATCAAAGAACATTAGCAGTTCCATTTCATGTTGTCATCGGCATCATTTTTTGGATTTTTTTTTTGAAATGGGGATGGTACCACATGGTATGTTAAAAATAAAAAGAGGTGAATGAACATGGGTAAAGAACAAAAACCCTCATAAATTCCCTTCATACAAAAGTCACCCAAGTGGTGCAGCCCTCAAGTGCCCCCCCCAAAAAAAGGCCTTTGCCTGCTCCCTAACTCTACGTAAACAAAAATAGCAATTCTCTCCGGAATCAATGCTTCCTTGCGGAATATTCTTCTGTTCCTTTCTTCCCAAATGGCCCAAGGCGTCGCATGAAGAACTTGCCACCCAATTTTGGTGTCATCCTTGGGAGTAGGAAGCTTTCCCCAAGAATGCAGCAAAGTGACGAGTGACAACAGAATCCATAGTAGGGCATCCCTCATCATTATCTGGATGTTTGTGCGACTTTTCATCCTCAGTGTTCCATGCATCTGATCCATGTGCTTGTGAATCTATGATGATGCAACATGTCAGGCCCAGAGGGATATGGCTAGTGTTGACTTAGTCTAATTTTGTTCTTACTTGTGTGAGCTTCCCTTTCCCTTTAACATGTGCTTGATTATTATTGTGATAAAATAGGTAGATTTGGACATAGAGGTTCCTGAGCCGCCACTTGCTCTTGAGGTGCTTCCTATGACTGTTGTTTCTCTGACATCTGCTGGCAAGTAATTCTAGAGTGTTCAATGGCATTGAACTTTATGTGCAGAGTATTGATCAGATATTATCCGTACCCTCTTTCAGAAGCCATGAATGGGAATCAATCTAGAACCATGGATATAATCACATCAATCTCAACAAGTATTTTTTTTTTCTAGTTTAAAACATTTTTCACCTGAACTTGTTGTCTTGATGAAAACTTACTCCCCATTTTGCATGATTTCATTCTGTTATAATGTTTGCAGGAGTTTGGATAATTTAAGATGTATAATATTTGTTGAAAGAATTATTACGGCTATAGTTCTGCATGCCTTCTTAACCAACGTTCCAAAACTCTCCGGATGGAGGACTGAGTACATGACAGGAATACGTTCTGACATGCAATCCCAGACCAGGAAAGATCATGTCAAAATTGTGGATGCATTTCGTGAAGGAAAAGTGAGCCTTTGCATTATAAGTAGCTTTTGAGCTGAGACTTTTTTGTTAATATGTGCCTGACCTAAGAATAACTGATCCTGCATGCAGGTAAATATCATTGTCGCCACACAGATTCTTGAAGAGGGTTTAGATGTACAAAGTTGCAACTTGGTAGTACGGTTCGATCCTTCTCCTACAGTTTGCAGCTTTATCCAGTCGCGTGGTCGTGCCAGAATGAAGGGGTCAGACTACCTGTTACTCATCAGGAGGTGACTTTCATTTTCTTCCTTTCTTCTGTGTTACACCTTGTGCATAAGAAACTAGCAGCTTTAGTCAACCTTCTGCATGTTTGAAGCCAATTCCATCATATGCATACAATGTTCTTATTGGATTTTACTAGCCATTTGATATGGATTAACAAGTCCTGATTGTTTCTTTTGGATCTAAGTTGATGGTTCCCCAATTTCATTTTTTGAGATTCGGCATTAATTCATTCTCAGAGTGAATCTCCTTTTCCTTAACTTAGTTTGTGCATCATATCTTAGTTCTATGCTTTCCTGTTATATGCATGAATTCTGTTTTTGTCACTGGGTTTTTCCTCCGTGTAAATGAGTTTTATTTGTGTTCATGGTAACATTCATATTTATATTTTTAAAAATTGTGGAGGACATCTTAGTTATGTTTAATTGTCTGTTTAAGTTTAGTGGGGATTCATCTACACTTTCAAGAGTGAGGAACTACCTAGATAGTGGGGATATTATGCGTGACGAGTCTTTGCGTCGGGCATCGATCCCCTGTGCAGCTCTGAATACGGAGATGGTTGATGAGGACTTTTACTGTGTTGCATCCACTGGAGCAATCGTTACTTTGAGCTCTAGTATTCCTTTGATATATTTCTACTGCTCAAGGCTACCTTCTGATGGGTATGGAATTCCTGCTCGAGTTCTATTTAAGTATTATCATGTGGGCGGTTGATTTTTTGGGTAACTTAGCTGTTGCAGTCGCTTGTGGATTTTCTTTGATTGCTAGGTACTTCAAGCCTTTCCCAAGATTTATAATCGATAAGTACTTGAATGCTTGCACTCTGCACCTCCCAAAGAGCTGTCCTCTTCCCTCTGTCCATGTGGAGGGGCCGAAGGACTTGCTTAAACATATTGCTTGTCTTGAAGCATGCAGAAAACTGCACGAGCTTCATGCTCTAACCGACAATCTTTTACCATGGTCTGAGGTGGAGGATGGAATTGATGATCAAGAGAGTGGTAATTCCTCTTGTCTGGATGTGGAAGTTGCTGTTGATATCCTGTCATTCATTTTCTACTTGATTTCCATGCCCATCAAATGATGAAGTAGCACTTTGCTTGAGCAGCTCTAATCTTACCTGGATTCCAGGGTTGTACTTATAAAAGAATATCCTGTTTTCTCTCAGGAAGCTTTTCATATGAAGATTCTCAATTTAATTATTTCCCAGAAGAGCTGGTGGACTCTTGGTCATCTTTTTATGCTATGGGATCATACCATTGTTACAATATCACCTTAAACCAGAATTTTTCAGCTGATGTGCCCCTCAGAAATTTTATCATGGTCACTAAATGTGACCTGGGATCTGATTTTGCTAGTGTTTCTTTTAATCTGGAAGAAAATAGAGGTTCTGTGACAGTTAATATGCAGTATGCGGGCACAATCAATCTTAGCCCTCAACAGGTGGGATATCTTTTCTTTATTAACATATCAGCTGAAAGAAAAGTTTAACATGTCTCACTGTTCATTTTGATAATTTTTTTGCAGATTCATATGGCTAGACAATTCCAGTTGCATGTTCTTAGCATGCTTATTCATCAAAATTTTACTGAGTGGAAGGATACTGTACACTGTGCGCACAGCAAGGATACAGCTTCAACAGTTGCTTATCTTGTATTGCCATCGATCTTCAGTAAACGAGAGTTTAGTATTGATTGGGTTTGTGTTGCATCCCTGAAGGTTCAGCATCATTGTTCTCTTGGGGGCACCTCTCGTTGGATACAAATGAAAAATGGTGCTATATGCAGTTGCATGGTCCAAAATTCTGTTGTATATGCTCCTCATAATGGATATATATACTACATTACTGGCATTTCTGACAACCTTCATGGGAACTCGGCTATGGCTAGTAAACGTGGACTGATTTTGACATACAAGGAATATTATCAATCGCGGTATGGTTTTGAATCTTCAAGGATATCGTTGTTTTAGTAGCGTTCAGTGTGTTTTCTGCATGCTAAGTGGCTTGACATGAAAACAGGCATGGAATCTCTTTAGTGTGGCCCAATGAATCACTTCTCATTGGTAGGCACCTCTTCAAAGTGAATAACTTTCTTCTCCGGAGGCAATTTCGTGAAGAGAAAGGTGTGTTTTGATTAATGTAATGATAATCATTTGTGCTTGTCTTGTCGTTAGTTGTTCAAGTGGTTTCTACCTAAAATTTGGGAGGGGAGATAGTTTTCCAGTTGGCTTCAGCCTGATGACAATCAATCGTTCAGACAGAGAGGAAGACCATTTGGCATTCAGTTGCCGGAAATGGCATGCCCTTTCAAAAAAGCTGCTTATCGCTGTCAGTGGGCTGGATCTGTGTAGACACATAACTAAAACTGAGAAAGTGGTTTATATAGAGTCTGGATAAAACTATTGGGTAATGAGGTCTGACATGTCAGGGCTGTTTGAGATTCTCGCAAAGTAACTCCTCACAAAGGTGTGTTCTTCTGCATTGGTAAATCCCTCTCCGACAATGTTGTCTGGAGCCTATCACTTGTCTTTGTTTTGTTGTCTCTCTCTCTCTTCTCTCGCTGATTTACTGACTCTATTATTGTCCCTATTCTCTGGCCTTGAGAAAGCTTCAACATTTGATTTGGATGACCATCAACAGGTCTTGAACAACAGGGGGGTGACATTGCAATTGGTCTACAGATCCTCTTCTTCTAGTACCCAACTTCCTCACTGAGCTATTTCCTTCTTTTCAATGGTTTCATCATCATGCAGTTTTTTGAAGAAAAGTTTGGTATGTACAACCAATTTTATTGAATAAATAGAGGTAGTACATCCAAAATGTGAGAGGAGAGATTCCTCACACTAATCAGAACAAGAACTTTTAATAAGCAACAAACAAAAATTATAAGCCTTTAACTGCCTTGATCCAGTTTTGTTAATAGAGATGCCAAGAATAAATCTGCTCCAATGATTGATAGATACTCCTGCAATGAAGACAAATATTGTCAATGTAGACTCTTTGACCTCTGAAAAGGCAACCGTTTCATTGCTTCCAGAATACTCCAGCAGATGGCATGGGGTAGAAGGAGCAAAATTTTGACCTTAATTGAATTCCCTTGTGCCAATCTGTAAGTTTTAAAGACGTGGATAGTAGAGAAGCCTAATGTGATCTCAATCAAAGGTGCAAAAATCCTCCAGACCTCGTGGCAGACAGCACAGCTAATAAATAAGTGATCAGCATCTTCCTTGCAAGTCCACAAAAAGAACAAATAACATTAGTATCAGTAACCCACTTTTTCCGATATACTTTGGTTACAAGTCTCTTTTGGAACAATAGCCACATAAAGGCTCTCACCGTAAGTGGGGGCTTGACTTTCCACAGTTCCCTGTGCAAAGGATAAGATGGAAATCTTTCTTCAATAAAAGTACATAGCCTTAACAGAGAAATACTCATTATGTTTTCCCAAAACAGAAATGTCCCCTGGTCTCTTGTAATATGCCTGTCTGCCAATAAATTGAGCAAAGAAAAGTACTACTCCCATTATCTAAGTCCTATTCTCTAAGAATAACATTCCACTGTGTAGACCCGCCTTCCAGGATATGTACATCACATGGTTAAATCTATGCTTCAGCAAATAATCCCCCACCCATTTGTCATGCCAGAAGAAAGTAGATCAACCATCACTGATCTTGATTCTTCCATCCTTGGCAAAACCCCTGCGTGGATCACATAGACGACGAACTCCAGCAATTTAAGTAGAATTCTGATATCTGACCTCTTTTTTTTTTTAATTCTAGGGGAGACCCCGACTAGAAATCACTGGATTATTCTGCCCTCCGATGGAATATTCGACCCTCTGAATATTCCATTTGCCAAACAGTATTCTAACAGGGATGGCCGTATAACCTCCTATTTTACCCACTTATTCTGTTGCCAAATGGGGGCTTATTGTACCACCTCCAGGCCATCTATCCTGCTGGGAAGAGTCCAAGTGGAAGGGGTGTAAAAGGAGAAGAAGCTGCTCTAGCTCTCTGATATCTTTATCCCTTAGGTTTCTTCTGAAGGAAGGGCTCCAGCAACTAAGCGGCAAGTGATCATCAAAAAGTTGGGAGACAATAGCAGTTGGGTGACTGGCAGTGGCATAAAGACCCGGGAAGATTGGGTTGAGGGGCCGTAGGCCACGCCACTTGTCCAACCAAAATATAGTGGACCTCCCATTTCTAGGCACAATCTGAGAGCCAGCTAAGAAAACATCAGAGCAAGATAGAATCCCTTTCCAAACCCAAGAATAAGAGGAAGGAAGAGTCACATCCCCCAATCTAGCATTAGTGTAATACTTATGGATGATGATCTCCCACCAAAGCCTTGACTCGGAGGTCACAAGTCTCCATAGCCATTTAGAGCGGAGGGTAGTATTAAAAAGCATGATATTCTTTAAACCTACCTCCCTATTTTCCTTAGGCTTGCACATTTGTTCCAAGTTCCAACTAACATCATATCATCCTCTCTTCGGGTCCTTCAAACCATGGATGGCAGTACCGGTACCGGCCATACTGGCCAGTACGGGTATAAAAGGGCCCAAAAAAATCAGAAAAAATAGAAAGAAATCAGAAAAAATAAGAAAAAAATAAAAAAAATCAGAAAATATAAATAATTAATTAGATATGTGTTGAGTGTGACAAAGGTGGGTTAAGATAAAGAAGTACACGTAACATATACTAAATGACTATTTTGATACAGATTAAACATGAAAAATATTATGCTAATGTACTAAACATTTATAAATAATAAATGTTAATGAAATCAAACGATCTTTACCTATAAAAAATATGAGTGAGTATACTTATATGGATAATAAGCTGTAGATCTTTCTGATTCATCCTCTGGTTGTTGTTGTTAGTATCCATAATAAGGTTGCATATGTTCTCTATATTCACCATAACTAAATAATGATGTAGCCAAGTCGTGCATTCCTCTTTGAATCCCTTTTGGAGTATACGTTTCTTGACTTGATGAAATTCTAGAATCAGGATGCAAAGAAGCAGTTTGAGGATAAGAAGAAGACCCTGACCTATACAACCTGCTTCTTGTTGTTCACCTCCATAACCTGACTGCTGTCCATACTGACCTTGTGAATCATAATCTCTTTGACTTTCATGCTGTCTTCTTCTAGTGTCAATATGCAAGGAGAAAGAAGTTGCATACACTTCGCCCCCGATAGTAGCACCTGCAGCTGCATCAACATCATCATTAGGAGACTGTGTCCCATCATCATCATCATCATCTTGATCATAATCAACAATTAACTTCCTTTTGACATTACTTGATTTTTTTTCTTTTGTGATCCATGTTTTTGCTGGCTTTCTTTTCTTTCTAGATCTTTTTGCAAGTTTAATCGATTCAATAATCTTTTTTCTCGTGGTGTATGTCTCACATAAATTTATTTCATCTCATTAATCGCAGGGTCGTCTCTGGCAACTATATTAGTCCTCTCAAGTGTAGATGTACTCTTTCTCAAGAATGATGGTGACCTAACCATTCTAGGAGTGACTGGTCTGTTATCTAATTCTGAGTGTCTAGCAGGCTCAAGCTCAGTATCAGGCATGGATGGCAGTACCGGCCGATACATGTAAAGGGTATTGGCTGATACTGGGCCGGTACCGGCCGGTACGTACCGGTACCGGTATCCACCGATACGGGTACCGGTACCGGTACTGCCATCCCTGGTATCAGGTGCAAATAAAGGCATATGCTCAGTCTGACTCTGATGCTCATGTAGATGTACTCCTTCGGGCTTCGTCTTCTTCTTAATGCCACAAACTCTCTCTTCTAGTTGCAGCCATCTCATGATCTTCATCATCATCATCATCACTAGAGTCCACAATTTGTTCAGCCATTTGTCTCTCATATATAGAAATGCCACTGGCCCCAGTATACATCCCTTTGCCTTTTCTATTATGTCTATCTGAAATCTCGTCTTGGAGTTCAACCTCCTCTTCGTTCTTTTGCTTTTTTTGTGCTTTCCGGCCACACAACAATTCACGCATCTCGTTGGCAACTTGTCGGGGACAGACAATACACCTTGTCACCTGTCCTGTCTTCCCTGCTAAATATTTTTTTCCTCAAGTGATTCCACCACTCATCTCTTTGCCACAATATTTGCATTTCACTCTCTTCTTTGCAGTATTAATTAAGGTGATATGGGCCAACCCTGAATCCTGTTCTTGTTGTTCAGTCATGATCCTACAACAAGAAAGAAAAAGTAGAAACAAATATAAGTATATTTGACATTATGCTCCTACTTTAAAATATGCAATGAAATTTAATTAGGTTTCAATTAATGTTTAATTTAAGTAATTAGATGAAAGCCCCAATTTTTAACTGCAAATTAGGGTCAAAATTGAGATTTTTTTATAATTAACTTTCAATCAACGCAATTCATAGCATGCTGCATACTTTAAAATATGCAATGAGGCTTAATTAAACTTCAATTGATGTTTAACTTAAGTAATTAGACAAAAATCTCAATTTTTAACTCCTAATTAGAGTCAAAATTGGGATTTTTTCCTAATTAACCTTCAATCAACGCAATTCACAGTATGCTTCTACTTTAAAATATGTAATGAAGTTTAATTAGATTTCAATTGATGTTTAATTTAAGTAATTAAACAAAAATTCTAATTTTTAACTGCTAATTAAGGTCAAAATTGAGATTTTTCCCTAATCAACCTTCAATCAACATAATTCACAGTATGCTCCTACTTTAAAATATGCAATGAAGTTTAATTATGCTTCAATTGATATTTAATTTAAGTAATTAGATAAAAGCCTCAATTTTTAACCGCTAATTAGGGTCAAAATTGAGATTTTTCCCTAATCAACCTTCAATCAATACAATTCACAGTATGCTCCTACTTTAAAATATGCAATAAAGTTTAATTATGTTTCAATTGATGTTTAATTTAAGTAATTAAACAAAAGTCCTAATTTTTAACCGCTAATTAGGGTCAAATTTGGGATTTTTCCTTAATTAACTTTCGATCAATACAATTCATAGTATGTTCCTACTTTAAAATATGCAATGAAGCTTAATTAAGTTTCAATTGATGTTTAATTTAAGTAATTAGAAAAAAATCCCAATTTTTAACTGCTAACTAAGGTCTAAAGTTGGGGGTTGTCTATTTTACTAAGAAAATGAACATAAACAATCTAATAATTAGTTAACAACTAAAAAATAATCACTAGATTTAAAATATATATCATATCTTATTTTTTTCTTCCACCCAAAATGGTCAAAACATCTTTGGCAACGGGTGGCGGCGGCAGGTGGCGGCGGCGGTAGGCGGCGGCGGCGGCTCCTCCTTCCCCTCCTTCCCTTCGCCTTTAAAAACGAACCACTCCTCTCACAGATCTGTTTCTGTAAGAAGGGAAAGTGAAACACTCCTTTGAAGGGGTGTTTCACTGGTACCGGTTCGGTATCTGCCCGGTATAGTTTTTTTTTTAAAAAAAACTGGTACCGGCCATTTCAGGTTGTACTGGTACCGGTGCCGGCCGATACGTACCGGCCGGTACTGCCAACCATGCTCCACAGCATGCTAAAAGAACCTAGCCTGTAAGGACTCTAATCTTCTTGCCACCATTGAAGGGATCTTAAAAATGGACAAGAAATACACTGGAAGACTGTCAAGGACTGATCTACATAATGTCAATCTACCGGTGTTGGCATACTTTCAAACCTCCGAACTATCCTCTCCCAGTCTCTGCAGCAGAGTGCTCTTAACGATAGGGGTAGTTCTAGATACGTAATGGGGAAGGTATTTCTAGGACAGCCTAGGACAGCCACAGTTCTAGAAAGATCGTTCTCCTATATTAAGGCCAATTAGCTGACTCTTCTGAAAATTAATCTTCAAGCCTGAGACTTCTTCCAAAAATTCCATCATGAACTGGGCAACAAAGAGGTGATCCTCTCCTTCTGAGAAGAACAAAATAGTTCATTGACATACTGGAGATGAGACATGTCCATGCCCTGCTGGGTAATCTGAAGGCCTCTGATAAGTCCAACTGCATCTGATCTCTCCCACATTCTGCTGAGGATGTGAGCAACCAAAATGAATAGGATAGGGAACAGGGGGTAACCTTGGCGAATACCTCTACCACTATGGAAGAAAGGTGCAGGTTGCCCATCGATGAGCGCTGCAAAAGAAGCCAAAGAGATGCATTATCTAATCCATCTCTGCCACCTATCCCCATAGCCCATCTTGTCAAGGACTTGGAAGAGGCACTCCTAGCTAACTTTGTCATAAATAAGGGTGTTCACTATTTGGTTCAAACTGAAAAACCAAACTGAACCAACTCATTCAGTTTGGTTTGGTTTGGAGTCTAAAAAATTCTGGTTTGGATTGAAGCCAAACTGAACAAGAAAATTTGGTTTGGTTTGGTTTCTACTCTTCATAAACCAAACCAAACCAAACCAAATTACTTATAAGGGCATAAATTTAATATAAATTTTTAGTGGTTGTTGCATATATTAAACTAAAATCATTGAAAATTATTAAGTATAATGGAGTACTATGACCCTTTCTATTTAGATCAAGAACATCTTCCTCTATTCATATGTAAAGTGTAATATAAGTTTTTTTAAAAAATTAAAGTGTAAAGAGTAATATGACCCCTTATTTTAAAATAATTTAATTTCTTTCGTCATTATATGTATTTTAAAATAATTTATTTTCTTTCATCATTATATGCCTAAACCATCTATTAGAAGTTAATTAGAATAACTACGTAGTATATTTATTCTTTGTTTATATGAATTATTCACTTATTATATAAATTATTAAATTGTTGAATATTTATTTGAGAGGTAATATCTTATTATGATGGCTAAACCAAACCAAACCGAACATGACTGAATTATTTCAGTTTGGTTAGGGAGTTTGTTTTGTTTGGTTTGAGTTCTCTAAAATTTCTCTAAAACCAAACCGAACCAAATCGTGAACATCCCTAGTCATAAGATTTTTCGAAGTCCAACTTCAACACCACTCCTTTCCTGTGCTATTGTTTCAAGGAGAGGAGACTCTCATGTGCTATTAGGAAATTATCCAGAATATGTCTCCCTTCAATGAATGCCCCCTAGTTATTGCTAACTGAAGTGTCCACCACCTTCTCTAGTCTGGAAGCTAAAGTGTTAGTACTCATTTTGTAGACCCATTTACCAAACTGACTGGCCTAAAGTCCCTCAAAGTGTCTGCCCCCTCCTTCTTAGGGATAAACACCAACAGGGTCTTGTTGATGCCTCTCAAGTGAGCTCTCCCCTCCGGGAACCCCAACATCCATTTGATAATGAATGATATCCATTTGATAATGACCCAGCATCCTAGGTAGAAGACCAAAGGGAAACCATATGGGCACAACTCTTTATCTCCCACAAGGTCAAAGACGGAATTCCTGCACATGAAGTCTGATCTGATGGGCATTGGAGGAGATCCGGTCTCCTTCTCTAAGGCTCCTAATATGGTTCATCGTTCTTCTACATGAGGCCAACCTCTAGAAGTATGTTGTGTTCCTGTCTCCTTTGATCCACCCCTCCCTAGACCTCTACTTCCAATAAATCTCTTCCTCAAGGAAAATCTCATTGAATTTCTCCCTAAGTCTTTCTCTTGCCATTTTGTACTATACATCAAGAAGGCCTGCTTCCTTAGCCAAGCCTTTGAGCTTGGCTGTGAGCTTAGCCAAGCGTTAGAACCCTCCATGTTCCCCTCCCACATCCTTCTTACCATATCATCAAAGTCAGCCTCCCTTAGCCAATATCTTTCCAATTTGAACCTGTGGCGCTGAAGGTAGAACAGTTGGATCGGAGAAGAATCAACTTTTGTTTGAGGCTATCCTTGTCAAACATTCAGCCTGCATATGAAGGAAGTGATCCTCCTAGTCCACTGACACCAGGAATCTATCCAACCTAGATAGAGCGGGCACCTCTCTAAGGTTGGACAGGTGAAGGTGGCATTAGATGTCAGAACATCAACCAGAGCCGCTTTTGCAATGAAATCCTTGAAGACCTCGATCTCCCCTACAAGATGGGAGAATCCATTGCTCTTGCCAAGAGAGGAGATGTCATTGAAATCTCCTCCTTCCCACGTCTTGAGAGTTGCTCTAATTGCATGTATAAATTCTTTTTGTGAGATCTGCCTCTTTCTTGACTAAATTCTGTCTTGACTACAAGTCCTTCCACATCTGATTTCTCTCCAATAGGTTTCTTCATTACCGCTTCTGTTAATAAAATTGAAACTGTCTTCATACTCTATAATGTTTTGCCAATAGAAGTGTTGCCCAGGCTATCATATATGGAGGCAATGATGGGGCTAATAATAAAGCCTTATGCCCATCCTTATTTGTTACTTTGCATTCATCAACTCGCTGATGATCTTGGTGAACCGTTAAGGTGTTCTTGTAAGCTGGCTCCTTCCATCTTTAGCCTCACTTGGGTAGCAGAATCCAGCAGAGTAAGGCCTCCTTATTCTGAGAATAAGCCAAATTCTAGTTTGATAGGTGGGATTTGGTATTCTGGTCAAGAATGGCTTATTCTTAGAATTAGGTATAAGCAATTCCACCTTACACTTAAGAACTTGGTATCCCGCTAGGATTCCTCACTGGTATCGAAGTGAAACAGTCTTTTTGGAATAAGCAATCAAGAATAACTCATCCCATCGTAACTCATTCTGCTAATAAAGTGAGTCTTAGAGTATATAACTGTTTCTTCAAGAACAATCTGGCACTCTCCAATCTGGCCCATAACTCGGAGCTGAGTCCATGGTCATGATAGAATGCAGCATGTCATCATGAAGATTGAGGTGGATGACACTCACTGTCCTCTCTTCCATATCCTTCCGTTCTTTCATCATCTATTTTATTCAATTTCCTTGATTTTTGATATAAACCTCTGTCCAACCCTTGTTGAGTCAAACCTCTTTCACCCTTTTTGCCAGTGAATGAAATTGCCCTTCCGATTGAAATTTCCAATTTCATCTCTGACACTTAAAAGTCTGCTGCCATTGTTACAGAATTACAGAGGTGTGCGTCTCACATAATTTATATCGAATATCTTCCAGGTAATTCATGTCTCACACAATTTATGTCAAATATCTTCCAGGCAATCCATGGTATGTACAATCTACACATGAAACAACCTACTTTCTGTGCTTTCCTCCCTCTGGCACCAATTGTTAATTCAGCCTGGTAGTTGTCCAGTTTCTGGTTACACCCAAAACACTTACAGTATTACACTACGTACAGCTCTGAAATATGCATTTTTTTTGAGGTCCCTGCTGCAGTGGCAGGCTAAGTTCAAATAAATGTAAAACAATGCCCCGACCCAGGTTCAAAGCTGGGCACCCCCTAATAACCTCCAAGGCCCGTCCCCCCGCCTGCCTTTTTAGCCCTGTTTCTTGTGTTCCACAGGTGTTATGTAGGGGAGAGATTTGGTACTCCACTATACCTGCCTGCCTTTTTAGCCCTGTTTCTTCTCTACTCTTGCACTGATTTCCTTTTTTTTTTCCCTTTCAGGTATCATAATCTGATTTCTGTTCTGAAGAAATTTGTTAATTGATAAACTACCTCTGAAGTATGATCTGATAATTCATTTTTCTTTATAAAATATTTTCAGAATGGAGCACTGCTGGTGTTGAATTGCCTCCTGAGCTGTGTGTTATCATTCTGTCGCCTATCACCTTGAGTACATTGTATTCTTACACGTTCCTACCATCTATGTTGTGGCGGATTGAATCTATGCTACTTGCGGCTAGGCTGAAGAAATCCCAGTTGGATCACTGCATGCAAAATGTTATTCCTGCCACCAAGGTATCTCATGTTTACCATTGCATCTTCATATCACACGTAGATGTTGTTACAAACGGATCATTACAGAAGAAACCAAAATGCTTCTCTCGTTGGTTCAAGTCATAGTATTTCCTGGATATTTTTGCATTTTTCTAGTGACAATCATTTTCTCTACTACAAACTGTGTTTTGACAATGTGGCAATGGCAAAAAGAATTATTTATTTGTATTCCAACTGGTTTTCATTGGGCATTGTTTGTAGCTATGACCTTAGTCCATATTACAGAGTACATACTATCATAAGTTTTCTGGATTTGAAAGGCTGCCCACTAGGCATTTGATGGGGATCCAGGAGCGGCTGGAATGGAGTCTAAGGTCCAATGTGCAGTTCATTTGGCCCATTAAGGGCCCATTGGGAGTCTTTTAATTTATCTGCAATTTTCACATGTTTTTTTAGTTATTTTCGGAGTCCTAGGGGTAGTTTGGTAATTTTCCTAATAGGGTTTCTTTGAGGAGTCTATATATTGTCTTGTATCATCTCGTGGGAAAGCATTGAAGAAGAATTTTGAAATGAATAGCCGCTGTTGCGTGTTTTCTCCCGAGACGGGACGGGAACCCTAATCTTCTTCTCCTCCAACCCCTCTCTTCTCTCTACTTCCGGTCTACCCCCCCTGCTGTCCCGCATCAACTTGGTATCAGAGCCCAATTCCGATCCCCATCGTGCCTCCACTGCCTTCTCTTCTTCTCTGCCTTTCTCTCTCTCTCTGTGCGTGATCCCTCTCAGCGTGGCCCTTCCCTGCAACCCAGGCCCGACGGCCATCCGTAGGTACCCTTCCCAGCGGCAACAGACCACCGGTCCTGTCCGCGGCAACCCTGCGCGACGCGGACCCTACGCGGTCTTTCCCCCCCACTGGAGCCAGCCGTCCCCTCTGGTTCGATCAGGGCTAAAGAGGAAAGAAGGAGAAGATGAGGAAGAGGAGATCGGAGAAGCGGTGCCTGGTGTGGCGAGGAACGATCGGGTCGTCTGCAGCCGCCGCTCCCCCCTGCTGTCGCCGCTCCGCCCCATCGCCGCGATCGCCGGCCTCCCGCCAGCCCGCCTCTGCCGCCCCGCTTTCCACCGCCAACGCCAGCTCCCCCACTCTCTTCCTCCCTGCGTGGGCCCCTCCCCGGGCATCACCGGCACCCCTCGCTGCCGGCGCCGGCGCCGCCCTCGCCGGCGCCCTACGTTGTCGCCGCCGCCGCGCTCGCTGGCCGCCGGCACCACCGCCTCGCTCGATCGCCGCTGCTACTCCTCCCTCGTGCTCTCTCTCTCTCTGCTCCCTGTTAGGGTTTAGGGGGGGGGGGAGGGTGAGCCGAAGAAGACGGGCCCGTGCCCTTTAAGTTGGATCCGGCCGGTCAAACCGGGTCTAACCGAACCCGGTCCGCTCAAGAAGGGCCGAGCCCACTACACCAGCCGGTTCAACCAGATTCCAGCTTTGGTTTGAGCCAGGGTCCGAACCCAAGCCCCAACGGCTCGAGCCACCCTGCCTCTTCAGCCTTATTTCTGGTCCGAACCAGTGCACACAGGGGGTGCAATTGCAATCTTATCGCACCGCCAGTGCCAAAGACTCATCGGTGCTCCGATTTGCGAGCCGCTAGCGCCGTTGGGTTCGTATTCGCGAGGCCGACCTCGCTGTACGTTCCGTCTGACAGCAGCATCTTGTTTTGCGTGCCGCACTTGCACGCTTTACGAGGGCACTCGAGCTCGCCGTTTGAGGTCTTTCCGGACTCCGATTTGTGCACCGTTCGCGCCGTCGGATCCGTCTCGACGAGGCCAACTCGGATCCAGTGTGCTGTTCCCAGATTTGCCTCGTTTTGTGTGCCACTTCTGCACGCATATCGAGGACCCCGATCGTGCATCTCGAGGCCAACCCAGGTTGCCTCGATTTGCGTGCCAGCATCCCAGCGCACAGATTTCGCAGCAACTAGTGCCCGCTTACCTCGTTTTGCGTGCCACTTTTGCACGCATATCGAGGATGATGATTTGAGCTCCGATTCTTGTGCCGATCGTACCGTTGGCATCCTTGCAGTGAGGCGGACCTCGTCCATCATTTCTTTGGCCAGTGGTACGTTTTATCATCATGGATTTTAGCTTTGAGGTAGAGCTACCCAATTCTGTGAAAACTAGGGTGTATCTTGAAGCAACTTCGTTCGGCAATATTATTTCACAATCAATTGTGGATTCTATCTCCCACACGGACTACGTAATGGTCTCTGGAAATCGAGTCTATGTGCCATTTTTTCATCTCTTAAAGAGCAGCAGTACTTTCCGATCCGTCAGGTATTATGATGATGCATGGTGCAAGATCATATCCCATAGCTCATATATCAGTTTGGGTAGAGAATGGATCGATGAGCGACAAGTTGTGATTGATCAGACTGGACGAGATTGTCTTATACTACCTGAGGGATACCAGGCACCCTTTCTTATTCTCAATGCCACTTATTAGGATCGAGAGAGGTCCTAGTTGAGGAGTGATCTTCAGAAGATTTCTACCATGCTTGCCAAGCTGACCAAGCCAAAAGATGTTATCTATGAGGCCGACCCAACGATGATCGAGGAGTATGAAAATCAAATGAAGGAGGTGCACTATGTGGCCGATCCAGCCCTAGAAGATGAATATTTGGGGGAGGTCGAATCAGTGATGCCTATAGCAGATAATGACCTCTTCCCCACTAAAGGGAATGAGCCGAAGACAGAACCGCTACTGGAAGATGTAGTCGATCAGCCGAAGGTCGTTAAAAGATGTCATCAGTTTGCATGATTTTGACCACATATGGAGCGACGTCGAGGCATAATTTTCTCCTCAGGTTGGAGCATTCATGCGCGCGATGATTCATGGGTCATCGGTGTTGTTTTCCGAGCATGCTACCATCATTCCCCCATAGATATTGACTCATTTTAAAATTCGAGGACGAATTTTTTCGAACCAGGGGAGAATGATGGGGATCCAGGAGCGGCTGGAATGGAGTCTAAGGTCCAATGTGCAGTTCATTTGGCCCATTAGGGGTCCATTGGGAGTCTTTTAATTTATCTGCAATTTTCACATGTTTTTTTAGTTATTTTCGGAGTCCTAGGGGTAGTTTGGTAATTTTCCTAATAAGGTTTCTTTGAGGAGTCTATATATTGTTCTGTATCCCCTCGTGGGAAAGCATTGAAGAATAATTTTGAAATGAATAGCCGCTGTTGCGTGTTTTCTCCCGAGACGGGACGGGAACCCTAGTCTTCTCCTCCAACCCCTCTCTTCTCTCTACTTCCGGTCTACCCCCCCTGCTGTCCCGCATCAGCATTGAGTGCTTGTATATTGTTGTTTTATGTTCAATCACAGGCATTGTTAATTCTTATCATGAGTTGTAACTTCTGACATGCGGACACTGCTTTTGTCTTCATTAGGTATTGGAAGCACTGACCACTAAGAAATGTAGAGAGCAATTCTCTTTGGAATCTTTAGAGACACTTGGGGATTCCTTTCTAAAATATGCTGCAAGTTTACATCTATTTGGAGAAAGCACACATCATCATGAAGGGGTTCTAACGCACAAGAAAGACCAGATGATTTCGAACGTGGCCCTCTGCCGTCTTGGATGTAGCCATCAGCTGCCGGTAACAATGTTGATTAATTTTACGTTTAATCTTATTTTCTCATTGTGCAATTTGTGTATTCTTTGTTTTATGACATCAAAGTAAAATCGAATGCACTTTTAGGCTCTGTCATGAATAAACTAATAGTTATGAACCTTCTTGTGCTCTAGGGATTTATTCGCACTGAAGCATTTGAACCAACAAACTGGATAGTTCCTGGGGATGGTTTACACTACTTTGGGGATGAACAAGTTGTCTATTTAACATCAGGAAAGATATATAACAGAGGAACAAGATCCTTGAAAGGCAAGCATGTTGCTGACTCCGTCGAGGCACTGATAGGTGCATATCTTAGTTTTGGTGGTGAGAAGGCAGCTCTATATTTCCTGAGGTGGCTTGGTATGACTATTACTTTTAATAAGGAGATATTGGATGATGTGGCTTTTGTATCAAGACCTGAGATGTATATAAATATCAAGTTTATGGAGTCATTGCTACGGTATTCTTTTGCCAAGCCTTCGTTGTTGGTTGAAGCATTAACACATGGTTCTTATCAGATTGCTGATATTCCAAGATGCTATCAGGTCATCTTCCGTGATTAGCTCCTGCCACTTTGAGTTTTATTTTGACATCAAGTGTTTTTTTTTTTCTTTAGTAACTGGAATGTACTAGTGATATATATGTAGGCTGTTCTTATGTTCTATTCCTAACAAGCATCTCATAAATGCTCAATGTTTTGTCATGAAGAGGCTAAAGTTATTAGATGGTACTAGGTCTTTTTCTTTTCTCCTGTTATGAGCAATTATATTCGGTGATGAAAAATCTTAGTGTTTTAGTTATTTTCCAAGAAGACCAGTTTTTGCTTTTATGTTGGAAGCTAAAACTGTTAAAACTAATTTATATGTTGGTATGACTATTTTTGCTAGGATTTATGGTAGATCCATGTTATGTCCTGAAACTATAAGAAATCCTGCTAGTTAAATGATCTGGTCTAGGGCATGGAAATGGCATTTTGTGTCTATAGCTATTGGCTACTACTTTTAGGGCTGTAAATGGGTCCAATTTAGTTAGGGTTACTGTCAGAAATGTGGCAGAGCTGGTGACCATTTTGTCAAGCAGGTTTTCAGCATTAAGTTACTTCATATACATTGGAAACATACATATTCTTGCATGGCCAGATGAGCTCTCGTATTCTTCATTCATGGTTCATAGTTTCTCTTGGAACCTATAAGTCATTCTCCAAGCCCAACTTAATGGTTGAAAATGTCTCCCAGCAGAAATTGTGCCTTCCAGCAAGTACTGCTACAAGATTCCAAAAATAAATATCTTTTAATGAGTTAACTTTATGTTCTGTTTCCACATATTTTCTATTGGTTCTGGAGAATTTTTGCTCTCTTTTGTTCTTTTTCTTGTCGACAGTTGATTTCTCCTTACCATGTTTACTCAGAGTCATGAATTTATCTGACAACTTCTGCACTGATGTGGTGTCAAACCTGTCCGCTGCTACATTATATGTAGGCATGCAGCACGTTTCTGCAATCCAAAGATCATGTGCAAGAGCCTGAAATTTCTCCCGTCTCAATTATGATCATGCCAATGTTTTCCATCCTGTTTCTTATGCATGCAAGGATTTAGTTTATTTTAGCCAATTCAACTGTGCCACTACCTGCTAGTTTAAATTTGCCTGTAACAGCAATGACTTTTAGAAAACAGTGTTTGGGAAATTCACTCCTTCGGTAAACGTGCTGCATTTCTGATCTCGTCTCCTATTCTAACCTTCTATGGCATCCCACATTCCAGGCCATGTGATCTTGGCCTGGCTTTTAGGGGGAGCGTTAATTTCTAGTTTCCTACATCCGTTGTTTATCTGTGAGCTATGAGTTTACAAGAAAGTCAACTGCTGTTTGCCAATTGGTTTTGGGGTTAGACACTTTAACCCCTGTATCTATCTCTTGTCAGAATGCGCTTTTGGGATGGTATTGATGCTTTCCTCTCATCTGGTGAGGCCTCAGTCTTTTTAAAAGATCTTTGTGTTAAAGCTGTTGCAGTTGAACACTATAACCCATTTTAGTACGCACAAAGCATTACCTGAGGGATTGTATGCTCATTACTTGATGTTGCTGTTTTTGGGTTAGTTTGCTTGTTGCATGAACCTCAGGATCTTTAATGAGGCAGATATCTTTCTGTTTTTTTGTTTCCCGTAAGAAACATGACCGACTTTTACTCTTACCTCTCTTGGAAGAAATTGCCAATGACATAGATTGCATTTGCCGTGCAGCGGCTAGAATTCTTGGGTGATGCTGTTCTGGACCATCTCATCACTGTGCATCTATACAACAAGTATCCAAATCTATCTCCGGGATTATTAACTGACCTCAGGTCAGCTTCTGTTAACAATGATTGTTATGCACATGCTGCTGTAAAAGCGGGATTGAACAAACAAATCCTCCATGCCTCCTCTGAACTGCATAAGCAAATGGGATTTTATCTCAGCAATTTTACACAATCATTTTGTGGCTCATCATATGGTTGGCAAGCTGGCTCTGCTTTACCAAAGGTAATAAATAATCATGTATTGCTATTGGTTTTCTCTAGATGATTTTTAACGTTTATTTGTATTTATGCATGTACGCATAACAGTGAAATTGGAGAAAATTTAGAAGTGGGTCATGAAAAAAAAAAATGTTTAAGTGATCTCAGAAGGAAATGATTTCTACTTTAGACCTTCTTGTGGTTGGTATCATCATAGATAAGACTTAGCCTGGTCAAAGTAAACTTATTTGGAACGGATGGGCAGAGGTCAATAGAAGAAAGGTTTTTTTTGTTTAGTTTTTAGCCCCTCTAAACTATTGAATCTAGAAAAAGAACTCCCTGTGTTTTGCATATTTATTCTTGGATCCATTAAAACTTTGGTTTAATAAATTTTTCGTCCTTATTGTCTATTTTCATCTTTCAAGCGATGTTAACTAGGACTTGTTTCGAAGGAAGAATTAAGTGTTTTTGGAGTCAACACTAAATACACAAGTCACAGGAGTTTATTTCCAAATTAGAGTATTTACAGGGTTTAAAAACTGAAAAACCCAAGAAAGAAGAAACTGTAAAAGTTACTCCCCTTCTAAGCTTTCCTTTGTATTGTTTTTTGTCTTCCTCCATAGACTTTCTGTTTTTTGTCATTAATGAATAGCTGGAAAACAGACTTGGGCTCATTGATGCTGTACATCTCCTTTTTACCCTCATTTTTAGTGTGATTGCTCGGGATTTGAATAAATAGTAATATTACTCACCTGTTGAACAAGTGTGTTGCAGTGTGTATTGATTGAAGGCACAACAAAGCACAGTGCCCAACTAGTGTGTTTCTATTGATTTCCTGTGGAAGTTTTTAATGTATGTTGGTATAAGTGAATGTTAACTGACGAGAATTCAGAACTGCATAGTGGAAAAAAAAAAGGTTCAGTGAGCTTGGAAAGAAATGGTTTCACTTGGTATGGTTGTAGATAGGCTGTGCACTTACTGGATATGGAAAAGGGAAATGCAGTAGAAGAAAATTCTTTAGTTTCTCCCCTTGTAAACTATCCTTTGTATTGTTTCTTGACTTACAGCATGTACTTTCCTTTTCCCGAAATCCTTGGATAGCTGGAAAACAGACGGGGGTAAACTGAGAGCCTTCGTCCTGTTTTACCCGCCATTTTTAGTCTCAGAGCTGTATGATAAGCTTCCTGCACAAATGAACGGAGGAACTGCTCACCTTGAGGAAGCGCTTTTCAGTGCCTTGTTCAAAACCCACCACAAAACACTGTTCGACTGGAATGTTTAAGTTCTGTATAGCATGTATTAATTGTTTTATTTAAATTGCTTTTTATCGTGTTACAAATGAATCATTTTTAAGTATTTTTCCCCTATGAAAGGTTCTCGGCGATGTCATCGAGTCTATTGCTGGGGCTATTTTTGTGGATTCTGGTTTCAACAAAGAAGCTGTATGGAATAGCATAAGGCCGCTGCTGGAACCGTTGGTTACTCTTGAAACAATGGAGTATCACCCTGTGAGAGAGCTGAACGAGCTTTGTGCTCGTAAGTCATATCGTATGAAATGCTCAACGACCCATCAAGGTGGCATAGCTTCCATTACAGTAGAAGTGGATGTGGCCGGAGACACCATCACCGCGACGCGTACGGCAGGAAATAGAAAGACCGCCAAGAAATTGGCAGCAAGAGCTCTTTTGGATTCTCTGAAGACACGGTTTACCCGATCTTGAGAACCAGAAGTCAGAGTGGATGTTGCAGATGCTGGGTTTAGAGGGTAGAAAGAACACGAGGGAAGTGAGCATTTCCTTCCCTAATTACATAGGATATGTATTAGTGGATGTTGCAGATGCTGGGATTAGAGGGTAGAAAGAACACGAGGGAAGTGAGCATTTCCTTCTCTAATTACATAGAATATGTACCAGTGGATGTTGCAGATGCTGGGATTAGAGGGTAGAAAGAACACGAGGGAAGTGAGCATTTCCTTCTCTAATTACATAGAATATGTATTAGAAATCTTGGGAAGTCTTGTCTAAGCCCTTTAGATGGGCTAATTCTGTCGTGGTAATGATGATTGATATGTATTATTATGAGGCTTGGTGTCTCCTGTAAAGATTTAGAGGTGTGGCATTGGGCAATTGTACAGACTTCAACTTTCTTAATACTACGCAATGTTATTATGTTTTTTATGTAGAAACGCTGTCATCTTCTTGTACTACCTGCAATTCTTACAATGCTGCGATCCCTTTGGTAAGGCAGCTGCTTGGGCAAGATATTGTCCCAAACGCCGTGGTACATGTTACATAGAAATAGCCAACAAGGAGGAATTGCCCCATGTTGTTTAGCCTTCACATGTACGACACATCTCCTTGGTCCTTACCCACCCTTACATCATGCACACATTCAGAAGAGAGGAAAACAGTAAACAAAGTTCGTTTCTTTTCAATCTAAATGATCAGGCATGTAAAATATTCACCACAATGGTTTCGGTCCTCTTCCACTTTTATTCTGATAGTGGTAGCAAGAATCCAAACAACCAGCAGCAGTAGAAACTGTAACAGGAGCCCATTGGAGCTGCTGGGAGCTCAGGCAACACCAGGGAGGCAGTACCACGAGGCCGGGGGTGGTAGAGCAGCACGGCCGCGGCCATGGGCAGCCGGGGAGGTCTTCTCCAGGCGGGCCCCTGGGGGGGCAGGCCTGGCCTGCACAAACAAGTAGTTCGCTTCCTTGAGTCTTCTCATAACGCTGCCCAGGGAGGCCCTCACAAGCCCAGTCCTGCTCCACAGGAGCTTTCGCAAGGGTAGGATCCTCACCCTCGGCCGCCGCCTCCTCCTCGGCCACCCCCTGAGCGCCGCCTGGGCCGGGCGCTGCGGCCCCCCTGCTGCCGTGCCTTCCTCTCCTCGGCCGGCGTCGGGCGCCGGCGACTGCTTCCTCAGCTTCTGGTACGGGAAGAACCTCAGCCTGATGGAAGCCATGGGTCCTGACCACCAAAGCTCCCTGTGACAGTGGGTCTGTGAGGCAGCTGGTCGAAGAGATGTGTGTGGTGTGTTGCTGCCCCTCCCTTTGACAGGAGGTGCTGGAAAGAAGGATGTAAATGGTATTATTCTACTCATTGTTAGTATGTATCACTGCAATATAAATCTGTAATTTTTTTAAAAACATTATGATTTAATCACGCTTTTTCATTTTGATGCATTTTTTATAAACAGTTCTTGATTTATTAAAGGAATCTTTAAAATCTTCATAATTTCAAAAAATAACAATTTAATCACGTATTTTCAAGAAATGTATACTTTTACGAAAGGAACTCACTCATTTTTAATATATGTTCTTAAAATTTTTATAATATATTTTAAAATTATATTTTGTATGTTAAAAAACTAATGTGTCTTTCAAGATTTTTTCACAAAGTTTTCCGATTTTTTGCCGATTTAAGATTTTTTTTTCTCAAGTCATTTTTTCTCCAATCCCAACCTAATGACATTGGCCTATATAAGATTTGTTAACAAACAGCCTTTGTAAATTGATATACGCATAAGTTAGCGGATACCAATCTCAAACCTCCTATACAAATATCTTCTAAATGGAGTGCATATAACTCAAATCTCCTATACAAATCTCTTCTAAATGGAATGCATATAACTCAAGTATATGATTGACTATTAATTTACGATTACTGGATAATCTTTTTAAACTAATATACATAATAGGCGACAGGTACAAATGTTGACACCCCCACGTAAATCTCTCCGAAGTCCGACCTGATTGATCTCTCATAAATCCCATCTTTCACTGTACTACACGTAACTCCTATCTTTCATTGTCTGCATTGCTTAATGTCAAGTAATTATCTTCTAATTTATTTTTTCCTTACGTATGCTATTTTTTAAATTAAGGATATATATAGCATCAAAAGATTTTAGAATTTTTATTGAAAAATGATAAAATTTTAGTCATAAAGATTTTCTTTACAAAAGTAATCATCCGACGAGGCACGTCAGCTTGTCAAGTAACATATAGGCTAGCAGGTGTGTGATGGAAGTAACTATTAAGACTTTAAAATCTATATTAATATTGGTAACTCCAACTTTAAATTAGTGTTGACAGTCCTAATTTTAAGTCTGACATTGTTAATGCCAACTTTAACTTATTTTCTTTGTGCCTTGTTGTTTAACTCCTTTTTGCATCTTATTGAGTAATACTGATTTTTTTTAAAATAAAATGTGGGCAATGCCAATATTGACTTAAAGTCAATGTTGTTAACCCCTATTGCTATATGCTAATGACGGCCGCACAAGTGTCACCTGACAGGTTGGCGTGCCTTGTTGGGTTATTATTCTTATATTTTTTTATAATTATTTTAATAAAAATTTAAAAGTTTTCTTCTCATATAATAAATTAATAAGCAAGTTACTTAATGGACGCTATGATGAGGACTTTTTAGATTTTGATCCCTATAATGTTGTGAATTTGAAATTAGTCGTTAATATATTTAGATGTTAATCTTTAAAAAGTTGACTCTTTTTGTTAATCATCATCATCATCGGCATCATCAGAATCTTATTTAAATGAATCTTATCATGTCAGCTTAATCTATTCAATGTGAAACTTGAGGTATCTAAATTTAAATATTAATCACTTTAATTGACATCCGTCTAAAAGCCACAGGACCGACCCTTTTTTTTACAGTTTACCCACATAGACGGGGACTTCACATTCGATGCATAAATTTACAGGGATGATACCTAAAAGAGCCCTATAATAACATTGTTAACAGATCCGGATCGAACCCGACCCGTTTGCGTAAACCCTCGTGTGCAAAACCCAGCTCCCGCTAGCCGCTTCGCTCGTGCTCCTGCTTTTCCTTGTGGAGGTCCTGCCAAATCGCCGCTGCCGTCGACCTGTCGAAGGCAGCCTTGCCGTGCTGGCCGGCAGCCGACGTTGGGCTCCCACCGGCCCTCAACCTCATGCAAGGCGGAGAATAAGAAGGAGGAGGAGGAACCCGCCCTCGCTCGCCGGCGCTGCAACCTACAGGTGTTTTTTTTTTCTTTACAGTTTATGCTATTTATTTTGAGAAATTACCCTTTGTTTGTTCCTTTATACTTGGGGAAGATGAGATCCATCTGTCTCCCCCTCCTTCCTGCCTCCCTACTCTATCCCCCACCCTTTTTTCTCTCATTTTCTTCTGTTTGGAGCAGATCCGGCTGTCCATCGTTGCACTCACCTGACCCCTTGCTGTTTTTGTTTTTTTGATAATTTGTCGAACTATTTTTATTTTCATCATTCTATTTGTTGTTTGTTTCCCGATTTTTTTTTTTTTTTTAATTTAGAGCATGCTTCTGCAGTTGTATTTTCTATTTTAATCATGCTATTTCTTTAAAGCCTTGCTTGGTGGTGTGTCGTAAAATGCCGTAAAGTCTCAGCTTTAAAATCACCGTTTTAAAACCGACGAAAATAAAATCTATAATTTTATTAAAGTCACTGGGTTTGAAATCATCGGTTTTGGTTTACGGTGATTTTGGACTGAAAACTGAAATCAGCTAAAAGGAGGATTTTAGGCATGAACCGGCTTTGAAATACGGCAATTTATGACGCACCAAATGTACAAAAAAAAAAACGTAAAACGATTTACAACATGAGGAAAATACTGTTTGATGGCCGTTTACAGCATTTTATGGTGCATCAGACGACACCTAAATGAGTTCGGAGTTTTATTTGTGTTTGTTTTTGTTTGAGTTCATGGGCTGGTTCCAATGACTTAATTCGGTATTATTCAGTGGATGTCCGTATCATTGTTATGTTGATTTTCTTATATCGAGTGGCTGCATGAATAAATCTAAAGTTTTCTTGAAGAAAAAAGTTTATTATGATCTCTGGATGCCATATCTGATCTCCCGAGATTTCTCCGAGAAGTTCTCTTCGACCCCTCCGAGATGAAACCAAGATCTGATATGACATTCCTTCTGTTGACTCATTCATGTGCTTGTTTTCTTTGCAGAAAGAATTGATATGCAACTTTGTTATTGTTTAGACGTTCTTAAATTTGTTTTAAAATCCAACAAGACGGTCTATGACCAATTCAAAGCATGAAAGGTAGAAACTTTGAACAATAAACTCTCGAAACATGTCGGAAAATCGTGTTCAATTCAAGCCATGAATGGAAACATGTTTATACTGTATGGCTTACATCCAAACAGGCCTTTGAATGTAAACATGTTTATACTGTATGGCTTACATCCAAACAGGCCTGTAAATATTTAAAGAAGGAAAGCCTCAAACCATATGTTCAATGTCAATAATAAACTTCCCAATAATTGAGTTAGAACAGATTGAACTTTCTCACGTTTACTTGTTGCAGTTGAATGAAAGTAATGTTGTACTGCAAGTTGATCATATATCAGTTTAATACACCATGATTCTCGACAAAGTTTGATTCCAGTGATGACCCAAGCAACTTTACAAGTCAGCAGATGTGGAGCATGGATTGGTGACCTTGGTTTGGTTTGGTGAGGAGGACGAGTCTATGTGGAGCTTGGTCTTCAACAACAATGGTTGACAGCTGTGCAGGTTGCATTGCTGTTGACCTGTTTTCTCTAAATTTATCGAACATCCAATCACCATTTCACAAACCTTCAGGATGAACCTGAGCCTCTAGAATCTAGATAGTAGTTGTTTTTCTTTCCTTGACAAACATCAAGGTGTCGTTTCCCAACAAATAAATTGGTGTTTTCTGCTACTGAACATACATCTGACTTCAGTGATTATTTATTTCATCTTTTCTCCATTGTTTGGAGCTTTTCTGTTTTGTCATTGCAGTTACCAAATTTCTGGTAGAGTAGTAGGAAAGGAGAGGGAAAAAAATGGCAACATCAACTGCTGTCCAGCCTTTTAAAGGGAATTTGAAGGTCAGCAATGCATTTATTCTTTTCTGTTTCTCTTCCTAACTTCATGTCCTTCATGGGTTTAATTGACCATTTTTTCACGTTATTAGAATCAATCCACATGTCTGCTAACAATGGCAATAAACTTTGATATGTTTTTTTTGAAGGTGAGCAGTTAGGTCACAAATTCATTGATAATTAAATACAAGAAGTACACCATAGGGCAAAGCAGCTCTCAAAACACACAAAAGCCCCTTACAAAGTAAGAAAAAGAAAACCACTCTCCAAAGAAAACTCCCCCCAATATATCTTACCAAGAAGATAAGATATTAAAATAAAGTAATCACAAGATTACAAGATCAGCCAAACATCCTCAACCACTGCAGCATATCAGACAGGATAGGAGAGGATTTCGGATCCACCACTACCCTTGCAGCTTTATCCCATTCAGAAATTCATCTAATAACTCTGCGCATGATGTTGTAGAAGGTATCAAACTCATTCCTGAACCTTATATAATTCCTTTCAGTCCAAACTCCCCACAGAAATGCAGGAAGAATTAAAGACCATAGCTGTCTCTCAGATGGAGAAGGACATAACTTAGCCCATCCATCCAACATATGAAGCACAGAGGAGGGTTCTTCCCAACTGATATTAAGGCACCTACAGCATGACAACCACCAAGCATGAACAATACCACAATGGCAAAACATATGATCTGCTTCCTCAATAAATCTGCCATAGAAATAACAACTGAGATTCTGCAAAGGAAGGAGCCTACTCAGTCTGTCCATGGTTGGTAAACTTTGATATGTTATGGATACTAAATATAATAGAAGATAATATTGCCAAAATTTCTATTTTTGTTTTTGTTCATCTTCTTACTTGGTGATGATGCATGAAAATTTGCGTGCCTTCCATGAGGTATTGTCCCCAGAGCGGAGGTGGGGTTTTGTCCTTTTCTTTAGAAAAGGGCCCTCGTTGGGAAGAGAGGTTGCACTCTGCTTATAAGCACACGCCTATTTTTACAACATCCGATGTAAGACTAAAGCGATTTGCCATTTTTATGCCTATACACAACCCTTTTTGACTGTGTAGAGGGACTGAATAAAAAGGGCACACGCGAGGAGGAGATTTTAGGAATACCTGCAGCGGATGGGTCAGAATAGTACAAAGAAACGTTTTGAATCCATCTTCAACCTTGTACATTTCTCCCGTTCGTTTCTCCTCCTCAACAGTTAATTGCCCTCAGCTAATTCATCTTCATGGCTTGTACGTTAACCTTTGGGCTTATTGCCTTGTTATTGCCCTTCAACGGTTACAGATTTGGTAAGGGGAGGTTGAAGAGGACCTTTAAAGCCTCATTAAGTCCCCACTAATCCTTGTTTTAAGTTTAGAATCCAATGAAGGTTTAATGGATTCTATTTATTGGGTCAATTTGTGTTTTATTTTGAGTTGAATTTTAAATCTGTATCGGATCCTATTTATTGGGTTCCGGATATAATATTTGGGTAAATAGATCCATTCGGATCTTATTTAGGATCCGAATACGTATCCGTTTAATTATTCCGTAACGGATCTTCCTTAACGGATTTCAGATTTAGATTTTGGGTACAAGATCCGTTTGGATAATTAAGACCCAAATATGAGTCCGGTTAAGTATCCGACCCGTATATGATAATCCAACCCAACCCGAATCCGTTAATCCATTTACTATCCGTATCCGTTCATATCCGTTAGTGTTATATATATCATTTAAGATTTAAAAACTGTTTAACTTTAATTTCTTTAGTTATCCTTATCTTTTAATGTTCACTAATGATAGTTTATTGGGTCCATTAAGTTCTGGATCCAAGGCCCATATTTCTGAGTCTATTTTTGGACCCATTAGTGGTATTTAAAGAATTCTGGATAATCCTTTTAAACAGTAGGGGTACATATATAATTTCAGAGGATATGTTTGCAATTCTGTTTATTTCTGCAAACATAAACGGATATGTTTACAATGAAGTTTAAATTTTGCAAACAGAAATGTATATATTTGCAATTCTGGTTATTTCTACAAATATATTCGGATATGTTTGTAAATTCTGGTTATTTTTTTGTAAACTGAAAATGATATGTTTGCAATTCTGGTTAATTCTGCAAACAGAAACAGACATATTTGCAATTCTAATAATTTATGCAAATATATTAAGATTAGTTTATTATTATGGTTATTTCTGCAAATTGATAAGGGTATGTTTACAATTTCAGATTATTTATGTAAACAGAACTGTATTTGTTTGCAATTCTGGTTAATTTCTGCAAACAAACAGAAAAGGACAGTTTAGCATGTTATAAACTTATATTTTGTATCTTTTAATATAGTTTTAAGTATGATAAAGGTTGTTTATAGATTAATAATTATTGCTGTAAACTTATGAGATATTTTGTGATAATTTGACTTCTTTTTAGTATTTATTTATGTATGAATATCTCTATTTCAGATTGCAATAATTATTATGTTTATATCTTTTTTGTTCATATTAAGTATTAAGTGATGTTATTATGTAGTTTAGTGGTAAATTTTAGATTTCTAAATGATTAGTTTGACCACTAAAGTGTCACTAATAATGATGAATGATAAAATTAACTATATTAAATTTAAAATAGTATCATTAATGAGGATTTGGTTATTTGTTATCATTTTAATTAAGGGGAAGATGTTTTATAATTCAAAGTGTGTAAGTTGATCACCAAAGTAGTCTTATGCATGGAAAATGATAAAACGTTCTTATTAGGAAATTAAAATGATATCAAATATTTGTGTTCTTGACTTAATTGTAGATTTAACTCCCAAAGGAGTATTTATTTTTCATGTCATGAACATGATAGAATAAATTTTATATGCATGGTGACTCTTGAGAATTTTGTACCCAAAGGTACTATCTCTTGATATCAAAATATTTATAAAATTTAGTTTTATCACTTAAGCTAATTTGGGGGGTCTGTCCGTTAGCATATTAAGGAATTATAATGATGCAAAAGGACGACTTGTTAAAGTAATTTATTTCAGTTTCTGAATTACTTTGCAATTTAAATTACTGCCTCATAACTTGCAATATTTTGTTCAATTATCTTATATATGAGCATGTGTATCTTTATTTCAGCTGTTTCTCCTTTGTTTGCACTTTTTACTGGGACTGTGTCTTATCTGAATGGCACTAACTTCACTGAATGGAAACAAAGGGTACTATTTGTTTTGAGTTGCATGGACTTAGATTTGTCCTTGCGTGAGGATAAACTAGCTCTACTTACTCCAGATAGTTCAATAGAACATCATACTCATTATGAGAAATGGAAAAAGTCCAACCGTTTTTGCCTTCTGTTCCTTCAAGGACATGTTGGACAGAACATCAAGAGATCTATCCCAAATCTAATCACTGCTAGTGGATTTCTGAAGGCCATTAAGGAACAGTTCATAAGTTCTGATAAAGTCAAAGGTAGTACTTTAATGGCTAAACTGTCCTCGATGAAATACACTAGTGGCAGTGTTCGAGAACATATTATGATTATGAGGGATATTAATCTCTCATCTTATGTTTGCTATGAGTCTCATTTAGTCAATGTTCTTAAAGATACATGGTGGATTGACTCAGGTTCTACTGTGCATGTTGCCACTTCTATGCATGGATTCTTTTCTCAAAGGCCTCTGAATGAGGGTGAGCGAAGCATCTTTTTAGGGAATAAGACGCGTTCACAAGTCAAGGCCGTAGGGACTTATAGGATCTTTATGGAATCATGATTTGTTCTAGACCGAGAAGACACTCTTTATGTACCATCTTTTAGTAGAAATTTGATTTTAGTGTCAAAATTTGATTCAAAAGGTTTTCAAGTTAATCTTGGAAACTCTTTAGTTGAATTAATAAAAGATTCTGTTGTTATTGGTACTGGTTCTATATCTGATGGATTATATAAATTGTGTCTTAGCAATGTGAATGAATAATCTCATAATATCCTGCATACTTCAGTTCTTACTGGCAACAACCGTAGTAGAGTTAATGAAAATTCATCTATGTTGTGGCATAGGAGATTAGGACATATCTCCATTAAGAGACTTAAGAGGTTAGTGGGAGAAAGAGTATTACATACTCTAGATTTTACTGACTTTGAGATATGTGTTGATTGCATTAAAGGAAAGCAAACACACACGCCTAATAAGGATGCCACTAGAAGTTCTAGAATTTTAGAAATTATTCACACTGATATCTGTAGTCTATTTTCATCATGTCTGACTGGTGAGAGGTACTTTGTCACTTTTATAGATGACTATTCTAGATTCATGTATCTCTATTTACTTATTGAAAAGGCGGATGTTTTCACTGTCTTAAAGATTTCAAGAAAGAAGTAGAGAAACAATCAGAAAAAGTAATCAAGATAGTCAGATCTGATAGAGGTGACGATTATTATGGTAGGTATACAAAGATGGGACAAAGACCTGGACCATTAGCTAGATTCCTTAGAGAGTAGGGTATTGTACCTCAGTATACTATTCTTGGCAGCCCATGTCAGAATGGGGTTGCAGAAATAAAGAATCTAACGCTTAAAGAAATGGTCAGGGCAATGCTAAGTTATTCTACCATTCCTTTATCTTTGTGGGGCGAGGCCGTTAAGACAACTACACATATTGTGAAAAAGGTTCCTACGAAGGCTGCACCTAAGACTCCCTATGAGTTGTGGTGTGGTAGGAAACCTTCTGTGAGCTATAATGCGCACATGGGGATGTTCAGCTGAGGGTAGACCATACAATCTACAAGAAAATGCATTTGATCTCAGAACTACCAGTGGATTCTTCATTGGTTATTCAGAGAGATCAAAATGGTATAGATTATATTGTCCATCACATGTTCCCATCATTATAGAAACAGATAAAGCAATGTTTCTTGAAGATGGCGGAGTTAGTGAGAGTGGACCTTCTCGAGAGATTTCTTTTGAGTAGAGTTACAGGATCAGGTTGATATATCTGTAACAACTGACAACATTGTTCTCATATTTATTCCTCGGAATGATATTATGGAAGAACAAGTAGTTGCAGTTGGTCCACTCTAAGTTGCTCTAGTGCCACAGGATGTCGTAGTTGTTGACCAGCCACCTTCACAGGTGGATCAGGGGCCAACATTACGACGTTATGAGAGAATCAGGAGACCTGTTATATCTGATGAGTTCATAGTATACCTACAGGAGGACGGTGTAGACATGGGTGATATTGATGATCTGGTGACATTTTCACAAGCCATAAAGAGTGATAAATCTACCTATTGGTTTGAAGCCATGAAGGAAGAGTTTGACTCAATGGTTAAAAACTAAGTCTGGGATTTCGTTGACTTGCCAAAAGGGTCCAAACTTGTTGGATGTAAATAGATATTCAAAACTAAAGTGGACTCTAGAGACAAAGTTGAATGATATAAGGTTAGATTGGTGGTTAAAGGATTCACTTAAATAGAAGGCATTGATTATGATGAGACTTTCTCTCCAGTTTCTAAGAAGCTCTTATTTAGAATAGTCATGGCCTTGGTAGTTCATTTTGACTTGGAGTTATGCCAGATGGATGTGAAAACAACTTTCCTCAATGGGGACCTAGATAAAGAAGTGTATATAGAGCAACCTCAATGATTTCGTGCTGAAGGGAAAGAACACTTAGTATGTAAATTAAGGAAATCCATTTATAGACTTAAGCAAGTTTCTCGACAATGGTTCATAAAGTTTAATGAAATCATATTGTCCTTTGGGTTTAAGGAAAATATTATTGATGAATGTTTGTCCCTGAAGATCAGTGGGAGTAAATTCATTGTCTTGTTCTTGTATGTGGATGACATTTTGCTTGCTAGTAGTGATCTTGATTTATTGCACGAAACAAAGATGTTCCTTTCTAAGAACTTTGAGATGAAATATATGGGTGATGCTTACTATGTCTTGGGTATTGAGATCACTAAAGATAGATTCTCAGGCACTCGTGGTATTTCTCAGAAAGCTTACATCTCAAAGGTCTTGGAAATGTTCAACATGTAGAGATGCGTACCCGATAAAGTATCCATTCAACATTCAGTGAATTACAGTGTCCTATGAATGACTTGGAGAAGAAGTAGATGGAACCTATTCCATATGCTTCAGCTGTTGGGAGCTTGATGCACTTTTAGACTTGTACACGTCTAGTTATTGCTTTTGCTGTGGATATGCTCAGCAGGTACCAGAGCAACTCATGCATGGATCATTGAAAAGCTGCCAAGAAAGTCATACGTTATCTCAAAGGCACGGTGGATTTCATGCTCACATATAAGAGGTCAGATCAGCTGGAGGTCATTTCGTATTCTGATGTTGATTTTGGAGGCTGTCTTGATTCGATGAAGTCCACTACATACTACATCTTCTTCTTAGTAGGAGGAGCTATCACATGGTGCAGTGAGAAGCAGAGTATTACAGTAGTTTCCACGATGGCAGCTGAGTTTATTGTTTGTTTTGAGGCTAGTGCTCAGGCCATTCAGTTGCGGAATTTGCTCACAGGTCTATCGTTTGTTGATTTCGTCTCCAAACCTATCAGGATTTACTGTGACAATTTCGCTGCGGTCTTTTTCTCTAAGAACAATAAGACATCCAAAGGTGGTAGAGCCTTGGATATTAAGTATTTTGCTCTTAGAGATAGAGTGAAGAATCATGAAATATATGTAGAACATATTGAGACCGATCTTATGGTTGCCGACCCACTCACGAAAGGACTACTTGCTAGCACTTTTTGTAGTCATGTGATTCGGATGGGTCTTGTCAGTTTTCTCGATATGTTATGACATTTTCAATTTGACATATTCAGTTATTTGTGATCATATTTATGTCATGATTCTTCTATTAATTTTGCTTATTCCATTTGTTGTATACATATTGGTTGTGGATTATGGCTGGCAGATTGTATGTTTAAGTGGTGACCAATAGATAAACATTAGGTTTGAGTTTATCTGAAGTTCCATATTTGTTGTTCAATTATAGTAAGTTGGTGGCATTGTGGTACATGAAAGGTGGTGTGTAATTGAATGTATTTGCCGCTGTGACTCCTGTCATTTGATTTACTATTCTTGAATTCTTAAGATTCTGTTAATTGGAAAGGTGTATAGTTTTGTTTTTATCGTGCGCGGGCGTATCGTGTTTCTTCCTTCAGGTGTATGCCCATGATGTCAAATCTTCAAGAGTCTTTTTGAAACTATATATATTTATATTATAAGTATGTTTTTAAAGAAAGATTTGATATACTTATGACAAGTTGGACCAAGTGGGAGAATGTTGGGTTTTTACCTAATTAGTGGTCCATTTGTGGTTATTGGGCAACACACTAACACACCATAAGGTATCCAATGGACGGAATACGGTTATTGGGCTTAACCCATAAGGAACCCATTAGGGTCCTGTAATGGGTGGGATCCATTTAAGGTTAAACGGGACTGGTCCCTTCTCTTTATATAAGAAGCCTATGACTCCCCATCAAGCCATACGCATCAAGTGAGATAGAGAGAGGAAATTAGAGGAGTTCGTGCTCGGGTTACACGGATCTCCACGTTCGGCGTTCGTGCGGTGCTCGCGAGGCTTGTGTGCGTGTGGGGATAGACTCCGGCGTCGTCTTTTTCCTCTTGTTAGGGATGGCTTCCGCTGCAGGTATTCCTAAAATCCCTAACAAGTGGTATCATCACATGTTAGGAATACCTGCTCTGATACCACTTGTTAGGGATTTAGGAATACATGCAGCGGAAGGCATCCCTAATGAGAGGAAGAAGACGACGCCGGAGTCGATTCTTACACGCACACGAGCCTCGCGAGCACCGCACAAACGTCGGACGTAGAGATCCGTGTAACCCGAGCACGGACTCCTCTGGTTTCATCTCTCTATCTCACTTGATGCATATGACTTGATGGAGAGTCATAGGCTTCTTATATAGAGAGGAGGGACCAGTCCCGTTTAAGCTTAAATGGATCCCATCCATTACAAGATCCTAATGGGCTCTTTATGGGTTAAGCCCAATAACTGTATTCCGTCAATTGGATACCTTATGGTGTGTTAGTGTGTCGCCCAATAACTACAAGTGGACCACTAATTAGGTAAAAATCCAACATTCTCCCACTTGGTCCAACTTGTCATAAGTATATCAAATTTTCCTTTAAAAACATACTTATAATATAAATATATATAATTTCAAAAAGACTCTTGATGATTTGATATCATGGGCATACACTTGAAGGAAGAAACACGATATGCGCGCACACGATAAAAACAAAACTACACACCTTTCCAGTTAACGGAATCTTAAGAATTCAAGAATAGTAAATCAAATGACAGGGGTTATGGTGGCAAATGCATTCAATTACATACCACCTTCCATGTACCACAATGCCACCAACTTACTATAATTGAATAACAAATAATATGGAACTTCAGATAAACTTAAACCTAATGTTTATCTGTTGGTCACCACTTAAACATACAATCTGCCAGCCATAATCCACAACCAACATGTACATACAACAAATGGAATAGGCAGAAAATAATAGAAGAATTATGATACAAAAATGATCACAAATAATTGTATGTGTCAAATTGAAAATGTCATAACATATCGAGAGAACTGATAAGACCCATTCGAATCACATGAATACAAAAAGTGCTAGCAGGTAGTCCCTTCGTGAGTAGGTCAGCAACCATAAGATCGGTCCCAATATGTTCTACAGACACCTCATGATTCTTCACTCTACCTCTAAGAGCAAAATACTTAATATCCAAGGCTCTATCACCTTTGGATGCCTTATTGTTCTTAGGCTCACTTTGTTTGTGGAATAGGGTCAGAATAGCCGGTATAAAGATCCTATTCTGATTTGGTTGAGGGTATGTCTAATTCCTCCAATTCCCCCAACTCCCCAAACCTACCTGGAATATCTAATTCCCCCAATTCTTTCAATTTTACCTTTTATTTCACTCCTTATTCCACTTATTCCTACCAAATCACTTGGAATAGCGCAGTATAATTCTCCTTATTCTAGGTGGAATACCAATAACTTATCAAATCAAAATACCTCTTATTCTGGTTTAAGAAATCCCCAGAACCCTATTCTGGTTTAAGTTATTCTGCAAACAAAGTGAGCCTTAGAGAAAAAGACCGCATCGAAATTATCACAGTAAATCCTGATAGGTCTGGAGACGAAATTAACAAACGATAGACTTGTGAGCAAATTTCGCAACTAAATGGCTTGAGCACTAGCCTCAAAACAAGCAATAAACTCAGTTGCCATCGTGGAAGTCACTGTAATCCGCTGCTTCTCACTGCACTATGTGATAGCTCCTCCTACTAAGAGGAAGATGTAGCCTGTAGTGGACTTCATCGAATCAAGACAGCCTCCAAAATCAACATCAGAATACGCAATGACCTCCAGCTGATCTGACCTCTTATATGTGAGTATGAAATCCATCGTGCCTTTGAGATAACGCATGACTTTCTTGGCAGCTTTCTAATGATCCATGCCTGGGTTGCTCTGGTACCTGCTGAGCATACCTACGGCAAAAGCAATATCTGGACGTGTACAAGTATGAAGGTACATCAAGCTTCCAACCGCTGAAACATATGGTATATGCTCCATCTGCTTTTTTTCCAAGTCATTTTTGGGACACTATAATTCACTGAATTTATCACCTTTTACAATGAGTACTTTATCGGGTGCGCATGTCTGCATGTTGAACCTTTCCAAGACCTTTGAGATGTATGCTTTCTGAGAAAGACCAAGAGTACCTGAGGGTCTATCTCTAGTGATCTCAATGCTCAAGACATAGTAGGCATTATCCATATCTTTCATCTCAAAGTTCTTAGAAAGGAACGTTTTCGTTTCGTGCAATAAACCAAGATCACTGCTAGCAAGTAAAATATCATCCACATACAAAAGCAAGACTATGAATTTACTCCTACTGATCTTTAGGTACAAATATTCATCAATAATGTTTTCCTTAAACCCAAAGGACAATATGATTTCATTAAACTTTATGAACCATTGTCGGGAGGCTTACTTAAGTCCATAAATAGATTTCTTTAATTTGCATACTAAGTGTTCTTTCCCTTCAGCACGAAACCCTTGAAGTTGTTTCATATACACTTCTTTATCTAGGTCTCCATTGAGGAAAGCCGTTTTCACATCCATTTGGTGTAACTCTAAGTCAAAATGAGCTACTAAGGCCATGACTATCCTGAACGAGAGCTTCTTAGAAACTAGAGAAAATGTCTCATCATAGTCAATGCCTTACCTTTGAGTGAATCCTTTAGTCACCAATCTAGCCTTATATCGTTCAACTTTTTCTCTAGAGTCCACTTTAGTTTTGAATATCTATTTACATCTAACAAGTTTGGACCCTTTTGGCAAGTCAACGAGATCCTAGACTTGATTTTTAGCTATTAAAGTACTGGCTTTGGCTTTATCAGAACTTATGAACTGTTCTTTAATGGCCTTCAGAAATCCACTAGCAGTGGTTAGATTTGGGATAGATCTCTTGATGTTCTGTCCAACATGTCCCTGAAGGAACAGAAATCAGAGACGGTTGGACTTTTTCCATTTCTCATGATGAGTATGATGTTCCATTGAACTATCTGGATTAAGTGGAGTTGGTTTATCCTTACACAAAGACAAATCTAAGTCCATGCAACCCAAAGCAAATAGTACCCTTTGTTTCTATTCAGTGAAGTTAGTGCCATTCAGATAAGGCACAGTCCCAGTAAAAGGCGCAAACAAAGGAGAAGCAGCTGAAATAAAGACACACATGCTCACATATAAGATAATAGAACAAAATATTGCAAGTTATGAGGCAGTAATTTAAATTGCAAAGTAATTCAGAAACTGAAATGAACTACTTTAACAAGTCGTCCTTTTGCATCATTATAATTCCTTAATATGCTAATGGACAGACCCCTCAAATTAGCTTAAGTGATAAAATTAAATTTTATAAATATTTTGATATCACGAGAGTACTTTTGGGTACAAAATTCTCAAGAGTCGCCATGCATATAAAATTTATTCTATCCTATTCATGACATGAAAAATAAATATTCTTTTGGGAGTTAAATTTACAATCAAGTCAAGAACATAAATATTTGATATCATTTTAATTTCCTAATAAGAACGTTTTATCATTCTCTATGCATAAGGCCACTTTGGTGATCAACTTTCACACTTTAAATTATAAAACATCCTCCCCTTAATTAAAATGATAACAAATAACCAAATCCTCATTAATGATACTATTTTAAACTTAATATGGTTAATTTTATCATTCATCGTGATTAGTGCCATTTTGGTAGTCAAACTAACTATTTAGAAATTTAAAATATACCATTAAACCACATAATAACATCACTTAATATGAGCAAAAATGACATAAACATAATAATTATTACAATCTGAAATGGAAATATTCATGCATAAATAAATACTGAAAAGAGGTCAAATTATCACAAAAATATCACCTAAGTTTACAACAATAATTATTAATCCATAAACAATTTTTATCATACTTAAAACTACATTAAATGGGCAAATTCAAGTTTATAGCATGCTGTTGCATAAATGTCTTTTTTAGTTTGCAGAAATTAAACAAGAATTGCAAACATAGACTATTTTGCTTACAGAAATAATCTGAATTTTAAACATGTCCTTATCAGTTTGTAGAAATAACCAGAATAGCAAACTAATCTTAATATATTTGCAAAAATTATCAGAATTATAAATATGTCCGTTTCTATTTGCAGAATTAATCAGAATCGCAAACAGATCCTTTTCAGTTTGCAAAAATAACCAGAATTTGCAAACATATCAAAATATATCTGCAGAAATAACAAGAATTGCAAATATATCTATTTCTATTTGTAGAATTTAAACTTAATTGTAAATAGATCCGTTTATGTTTGCAGAAATAACCAGAATTGCAAACATATCATCTGAAATTGTATATGTATCTAAACAGTTTAAAGAATTATCCAGTACACTTTAAATTCTACTAATGAGTTCAAATAGGCCAAAAAATATGGGTCTTAGATCCAGAACTTAATGGACCTAATAAGTACTATTAGTGAATATTAAAGGATAAGGATAACCAAAGAAATTAAAATTAAACAGTTTTTAAATATTAAAGGATACATATAACACTAACGGATATGAACGGATATGGATTCGGATCTTAACGGATTAACGGATTTGGGTTGAGTTGGATAATAGAATCGGGTTGGATATTTAATCGGATACGGTTTCGGATCTTGAACAAGATCCAAACGGATCTAGTACCCAAATTTGGATCCGCAACCCGTTAACTTAGATCCGTTATGGAATAATTAAACGGATACGTATTCGGGTCATAAATAAGATCCAAACGGGTCTCTTTACCCAAATATTATATCCGGAACCCAATAAATAGGATCCAATACGGATTTAAAATTCAACCCAACATAAAATCCAAATAGCCCCATAAAATAAGATCCATTAAGCTACATTGGATCCCAAATTTAAAATTCAAATTAGTGGGTACTTAATGGGGCTCTAATGGCTTCCGCTGCAGGTATTTCTAAAGCCCTTTTTGTTCAGTTCCCACATACGGCACCATGTGACGATCTATGAAAATTTGCGTGCCTTCCCTAAAGTGTTGTCCCCAGAGCGGATGTGGGGTTTTGTCCTTTTCCTTAGAAAAAAGGCCCTCATTGGGAAGAGAGGTTACGCTCTGCATATAAGCACACACCTATTTTTACAACGTCCGATGTAGGACTAAAGTGGTTTGCCATTTTTATGCCTCTACACTTGGGATTCACCATTTCCAATAGGAGGGAGAAAATATCTTGATTATAAGAAATTATATGGAAGGGATCTATAGAGAGAATTGATGACTATGTATATGGTAAGAGTAATAAAAGAAAAATGGTTTAGTTACTTGTCTAATTACACTCTACATCCATGCCTATATCCCACATCGTAGCTAGATTTGGTCTAGGGAGGAGCATTTCGACGTAAGGAGGTTGAGTCAGTAGCTTGCATGATGGAGATGGATGTCTTGTGCTAGTTTGGAAACCATCCACACCTTTGAAGGTGAAGTTCTCTGGTGTGAAGAGTGGTTAAGTTGAGGCTTTCTAATTGTGCAATAGACTGGTGCAATTTGTCCTAGATACTTAGACCTAGACTGGTAAAATTTGTCCTAGATACCTAGACCTAGACTGGTAAAATTTGGTAGACCCTTGCTACTCGTGCATGGAGATTGAAGAGTTGGTGGGGCCATCTTCTGTTGTGGTGAATGTTTTCTACTGCATGTTGGAAGGGATTTGTCGTGTAGGTCAGGCTCCTTGGATCACCATTTAGTGTGGGAGGAACTTTCTAGAGAGTGGAAGAGACGCTGGCAGCTCAGGGCATGGAATTTCGGGTCGGATCTAGTCCCCGAATCGGGACCCGGCGATCCCGATCTGGTTCGGATCGGATCGGCCGAGTCGGCCGATCCAGATGAAGTTTGGCCGGTCCGACTCGGCCGGATTAAAAAAATAAAAAAATCAGAAAAAATTGTATACATATGATTCAATGAATGTACAATAAAAATGAATGCAATTCATGTACATCCATAAAAATATATATATTAAAGACAACTAAGGGTTTGATGTCCGGAAGAGTGATGCTGTTTCCTCTGAAAAAGCAAGTGGACAAGTGTCCCAAGGGCCGGACAATTGGAACAAATCGAAGGGGTTTGACAGCGACTCTGCAAAAGCATCGAATTCCACATCTGTGTCAACCAAAGGAGCAATGTCTAATGATGATCAAGTTTGGACTCCAAAGACTGATTCTGATAAAGCTGACAAGCTTGGTTGCTGGGGCAATTGCAGTGGTTCATTTCAGCAGAGAGATGCTTGGAGTCAAGAAAAGCCTCATGGTGGAGCACATAGTTCTGGCGAGGGAAGTGGCTGGGAGAGATCTAATGGGGGGAGTGCAGAGAATGGCGGATGGTAGCCATTCATAATATGGCAATGTACATCGGCTTCTTGTTTCTACTTTGATGATTCTGTATCTATTGTGATTGCTGGCTATTCTCTTTTTGTCTTATATACTGATGATCATCTGTGTATATTTTCCTTCCCATGTCTGAAGCCAGTGGCAACCTTTTTTTTGGATGGAGCCTATTTTGGATCTTTCCAGATAAAAGACAACACAGTTTAATCACTTCGTTTGTCCCTAGCCTATTCTACTTGAGATTTTCCAAGCTATAGCCTGTTTTGGGGGTCAAGTTGTTGGCGGCGGCGAGTGGTGGCAGTGGTGGCCGGGGGAGGGGCTGGGGGAAGGGGGGAACTGGCTGGATCGGCCCCCTTAAGGGGGGATCCGAATCGCGCCTGAATCGGGCCAAATCGGACCGGCTTGATTGGCCAGTCCGGACCCGATTTGACCCAATTCAGACCGATTCACACTGTTTTTTTTTTTTATATATATAAAATTTAAAGGGGGGAGGGGGGACGAACAGTTAAATTCCCCCTGAATCGGATGATCGGAACCCGTCGATTCCGCAATCCATGGCTCAGGGTGGACAAAAAGAAATGTGGTGGATGCTTCTGCATGACACATTGTGAGTGATTCATAGTTTAAATAGAGCAAAGTAACAGGATCTTTAGGCAAAATGACTGATGTGCTGTCTTGCACAAATAGAAGCTGTCTCTGTAGAAGTACCATGGCTGTCTACTTTTGATGCTAATACTCAGTGTCTTAGTAACTTTTTAGTGGGGCATATGATTCAACGACATCTTGATAAGATCGAATTTCGCAGAGCTCTACAACAGCGGTGGTCATCTGATCCTTGGAGTTTTGCTGTGCTTGATAATAGTTGTGTATTGGTTTCCTTCCCAAATGCAATGGACAGGTATGAAGATCTTACTCAAACTTGCTTCCAGTTCAACAATACTGTTGTTAGTTGGTTGGAAGGAAGGAAGATGTTGGTGTTAAGTAGATGACAGCCGAACTGTTTGATGTGATTTATTTGGCATTCCATTGCAACTTTGGACTATGGAGGTTTTCTATAGTATTGTTGAACAGTTTGGGAGATTAAAAGAAGTTAACAAAATCTTGGGAACATCTTGAGTTTGCTTGGGTTTTGATTATTGCTGATCATAGGGCTAATATCCCCAACTTTTTTAATTTGCATTGCAGCGTATCCAATTTCCGTGTTGATATTAAGTTGGAAGTTAATAAATCTGTCAACAATGTGGATTGGACGTATGCGGAGGTTGTTTAAGCAAATAGAAAATACAGGGATACTCTTATTACTCAGGGCAATAGAATTGAAGAACAGAGGAAGAAGACGACCGAGTTTCTCAACCTGAGTGCAAAGATGATAAACCAGGCCATAATGAGTCCAATTGGAAACAATGCTGAGTTAGATGATTTACAAATGAGTAACCAAAATGCCCCTAAATCATTTGAAAAATGCTGGTGATAAATAACAATGAAAGAGATGTGTCCTTCGCTGATGCCGCTTGGAGGGAAGCCATATCCCAGCTGGGGTCTCAAATCGTAGAAGGTCTCCGGGGGTAGAAATCCGGCAAGAGAAAGGGGCTTCCTTTACAATGGTATCAGTGGAAAAGAAGCATATTATGGCGCAGGCCTTGAGTGGTTGTGGAAATGCCAGCTGAACCAGCCAGCATTCTGAGCGAATCACCAGGATCACTGAATCTTGGTAATTGCGAGTTGGCGCAGATTCCGGTCTCTTCCAGCACAAAGCAGGCTTCTAATAAGGGAAAGCAGCTCTTTTTGGGCAATGATATAGCAGTAGTATCTCAATCTTCTAACGGAACTTCGACATCTATAAACAGGATTTCCTGCCATACACAAGATAAGGAAGCCCAAGCGGCAGGAAAGTCTTTGGCAAGCTGCAGCTGGTTAAGGATAGTACCGATTCAGAAGAAAGTTAGTATCACAAATATTCAAATCCAAATTCTGATTTTCTTAATGACTGGAGTAACGAGGAGATAATACAAAAGGCGTCTACTTTGGAATTACGAGTTTGTCAAGGGCAAGCAGGGCAATCGCGCAAGATTTTTGGAAATCAAGAGGGTAAGTGGTGAGGACACCCCCGCGCGAACCCGGTTCGACCCGACCCGCGTTTACAGACAGAGGAGGACGTCAGCGGCGATTCCGGCGTCTTTGTGGCTCGACGATGGTCCACCTGAGTATTGATATGTGTTTACTTGCTTGAGGAGCATCTGGGATTTATGTAAGGCCCGTTATGAGGCCCATGTATCAGTTTCTAATTTTTTAGCATTTATTTGCACGAAGTTTCTGTAATTATCAAGATGCAGGGTCATTGTTGTCATTTGTTTCATTAGGAGGTCATTAGGGTTTTCTTTACTCTATTTAAAGTACTGTAACCTCTCTCTAGAGGCAATGATGATTGATGAATGAATGAGAAAAATTCCTAGCCGCTGAGCTACGTGCATTCCGGCTAGGGCGTGAGTCTTTTTCTTACCCCCCCCCCCCCCCCCCCCCCCCAACTGTTTCCCCTTGTCTTCTTTCTCTTCTCGTTCTTCCCCACCCAGCGTCTCTCTCTCTCATTCTCTGCTTCACGCACGTCTGGGAAGCTGCTGTACGCTCCTCTGCCATGCAGCGTGAACAACGTCACCCACCCCCGTAGAAGTGCCCAACCGCACCCATCCAGGCGGCGCTCGATCCCGTCTTCGCGGCAGTGGGCCTCGTCACCCGAGCCGGCGACATGCGCTCGTCGTCGCAGGCCTCGGCCACGCGTCGCAGGAGACGCGTTCGTCCACCTGCGGTCTCGTCGCCCGCACCAGGAGGCATTCCGCCCGCTGGAGCCCTTACGTCTGCCCCACGAACAGGAGCGCTCGACCACACCTCCTGCGCCTTTGGGCGGACCAACCTCCAGCAGATCCACGCGCCCCACCTCCCTGTCTTCACGCCGTTCTCACACGAGGACACCTCCCGTCGGATCACGACCACCCCACCCGTCCACAGCCGCCGGACCTGCCTACCTCGAGTGCGCCCCCCCCCCCCCCCCTAGACCGGATCTGTCTCCCAGGAGCTCTGTGGGGCCTGTGGTGCCGCCCGACTACCAGCACTCCTGCTGCCGCTATCCAGCCCGTGGTCCCCTTGCATTTTACTTCCACTTGCAGGTTGACTCCACCATCGTTCGTTTGAATTGACGTGGGAGTTCGCCAATTATTCCGATTGAGGTTGTGACCCCAGTGCGCTGTGGGACGGTTAGTAGCATTTGGGCTCCTCCCGTACTATTTGTCGTCCATTATATGATCATATTGTGTTCCCGTGCACGTGAGTTAGGGATTCTAGCTACTTATTTAAATTTCACTGTCGGATTGCGAGTTGAGGGGTCCATCCCATGGCACCATTTCGAACATATTGAATGCATTGATGCTGCCCTAGCCATTTGGTGGTTCTCACTACCATCGATCCTAACTATTTTGGCATTGTGAGCGGACGATCTCCGAGCTTATGTGTGATTGTGTTGCGTAGTTACATTCATGAAAACATAGGATATTTTATGGGTGTTTGCTATTCACGTACGCTACCCTTGTTGATTTCGGATCGTGACATTAGTTTGGAGCCTTTTCGGTAGTTGTCCCGCGTCAGTAAGCATGTGGATCAACCCATCACAAAAGGAAGGAGAGAGCTGAAGAGTTTAATGAAGGATACAACAACACAACATGGAGTAGAGGTTGTCTCTCTACGGCAACATAGAAGTAGAAAGCTGACGGCCTAAAGAGTTTCTGCATGCTGCATTGAATGACATGTGTAGCATGTGTAGTGGAGTTACTATTTTCTTAACAGATTGTATCTGAGTATTTTGAGTTTTTTTTCTTTTCTTGTGTAGTTTGAAGTTCCTGTTCGAGGAATCTCACCTCACCAGCTGATTGTACTACTACTGTTTAGCTTTACAAAATTGGTGGTATAATCCACAATTTCTTTCCAAAAAAGGAGAACATGAGGAAGTAGGCTGAAATTATGGAGGGAGTTATTCTTCGGGTGGATTGCTATTTTGTCAGGTTGTAACATTCTGTATGGAGAGGCTTTCTCAAGGGTAAGGCCAGACTTCCCATTTTGCATGGAATGAGTGTATAACATTAGGGAATGGCCCTGGGGGGTATTTTGTATGTGGGGGGTTGCACTTGTACGGATGTTTGATCATTGGTTAGGAGAGTGTAAAATTATGTTAGATGTAACTTTATAATGCATAGAGAATAATTGGCTTGGTAGACTAGTGTGTCTGTTTCCTTTGTCTAATACAGATTGTATCCTTATGGGCATTAGATTTAAAAAAAACATGTACTCATATCCTTCCTGTAAGCTTCAGAAAAGGACAGATTATTGGTTTTTCCGTTGCCATTTTCACCCATAGGCACATGTCTCTCTTCCTCTCTTTTTTAGGTTTATTTTTCTTTCTTTTTTTGATTTGTGGCATTCCAGAAACATTTCCTCCCTGTGTTTTGTAGGGGTTTCTCCTACATTTCTGAAATGGGTCAAAGTCATTTTGTGAATGCCATTCACTAGAAGATGTTTCATATCCTAAGCCACATTTTTTGCAACTTCGTGTCATGCAGTAATGGAATGATGTGTTAGGCTTTGTGGTAATTATAGGTAATATTGTCGGTCTAAAGACATGATTTTCTGAGGAAGAGTGCAAGTAAAATTTTTAACAACACTCATATATGTCATGAATGGGAGTTAAACGTTCATGGTAGCTAGTGTAGGGTGGCTTCTCAGGTTTTCTTTTCTTCAAAGATGGTCTTTTTTCTGGACAGTATTGTACTAATATTTTTTAATATTAGTATTATCCTTTTGGTATCTTGGCCATTGTTTTCTGAAGGGTAGTGTGCACATTTTCTAAATTACATCAAACTATTTGCATGTTGATTGCTACACTCACTTAGATTTTGGTTTTTCTGGTTTGGGAATCAGTAAATTGCATATCAGACTGAGTTCTGCTTTTCTGGCTTATAAAACAAATTATCAAATGTCATTTTACATTCTTATTAGTGTTCAATTCACCCATTTTTCAGAAGGCACTTGCTGGTCTTAGAAGAATCAACTTAGATGGACTGCGATGGCGGGTCTTTGATGCCAAAGGACAGGTCTGCTTCCTTTCTCCAACCAGACGAGATATCTTGTTCGCCTTGAATATACTGTTTATTTAGATGGACTGAGATTACAGTACCTAATTCTTTAGGTTCTTGGGAGACTGGCATCTCAGATAGCCACTGTAGTTCAAGGAAAGGATAAACCAACATACACTCCGTATCGCGAGGATGGAGATATGTGTGTTATCATAAATGCAAAAGATATTTGTGTCACAGGAAGAAAGCTAACGGATAAGTTTTATCGCTGGCATACTGGGCAAGTGCTTATGCTTGTTTTTGGCTGAAACTTCTTAGATGACACATCTTTTAGCATTCATTTCTCTTTACATATTTTGTTGTTGACTTGTCTTTCATGCTATAGGTATGTTGGTAATCTTAAAGAAAGGAGTCTGAAAGACCAACTGTCAAAGGATCCAACGGAAGCCATTCGCAAGGCTGTCCTACGCATGCTTCCTCGAAACAAACTACGAGATGTGAGTTTTCTTTCTCATTGTACACTACAGCTACATTAATTCATATAGTTCTTCAAGATAAATTATCAAGGAATTTGTCAAAGATGTGTGCGTGACTGCTCTATGGTTGACCTATGTTACAATTTTTTGCATCTTTGTGTTTTGCTTAGAATCTTTAGATAGCGAATAATGGAGAGATTTTAAAAAAAATTCTGAGTTATTTCTAGTTTTGTCCTTCATGACTTGAATTCTTTTGTTTGCTGTTCATTTCCTGAGTAGGCTGGTCTTCCTAGAGTTTGTGATATCTAATCACATTGATCCGGTTAAAGGGTGCTGCAACAAATTTAAAATAGGGAACTTTTTAGAAGTGTTACCAGCCTGCTGAAGCCATAGTTGAAACTATGGCATCCAATGTGATTCTGAGAGCTTTTATGCAAGTGGTATCTACTAGATCATAGATTAAGAGTGTAAAATCTTGAAAGTAAACAGGGATTGTTCTAATGATTAAATTACATTGCTATGCCAAAAATAAAAGATGAAATTACCTAATTAGTCCCTAATACATTGCTGCTAAAAAATGAAATAAAAGGTATATGATTTGCTGTAAATCTTTGTTCTGTCTTCATGTGTTTCACATCTTCTGAACATAATTGTGATTGGCATAGGGATCACTACCACCATCCATCTCTACTGATGATCTTGTTTCCACATTAGCGGGGCTCATTATTCTGGATTTTGCTATCATCTGTCCCTGTAATGGCTTATTGTTATTTAGTTGGGCAACAAAATATTGTACAAAAGTTGTGATTCTCAGATTTGTGCCATCTCCTGTGGATCTGTTTTTTCCTCCTCCCTTGCACAATTTTTGACTTGGCAAATGGTACTAGTCAAGAAAATCTGTGAACATATCCAATTATTCATGAGAATGGCTTCATTGAAGAGCAATACTATTGTGCACCGTGTCAAACCTTGTGTCATTGCTGTCAATTTACATGTGATAGTTCACACTTGGTGCAGTATTGAGATGGAAAGCTCATGATATTCTGCAGGAGTGTTCACAGCTGAGTTATGATAGTTTCATATCCTTTATGCAGGATCGAGACAGAAAGCTGAGGATATTTGCAGGAAGTGAGCATCCTTTTGGTGATCGACCTCTGGAACCATATATAATGCCACCTCGTAATGTCAGGGAGATGAGACCTCGTGCTAGACGAGCACTGATTCGTGCACAGAAAAAAGCTGAGCAGACCTCTTCGGAGATCCCCACGAAGAAGACCAAAAATAAGGCTGAGATGACCTGAGTAGGAGGTTGCACTCAGTTATTTATTTGAGGTTTTGGATGGCATTAATTCAGAACTCTGCAGCCACTCAGTTGTTTGACCTGGATATAGTTTGAGCCATTTGAAGTTCTGGGAAATGGTTTATGCAGAGCATATCGTACTAATTATAATGATTCTTCCTCTCCTGGAAGGAACTTTCAGTTAATTTCAGTTCTAATTTTATTTAAATCCTTTGAGGCAGGTCATGCTTCATATATTGAAGAAAGCTTCTTGTTTGCTGTGTTGGCCTCCTGTGCAGTTTGAGTTACATAAAGGTGATGTCATGTCTTCAAGAGCGTGTTATGATCAATTCACGTTTATAGGCGAACTTCAAAGGAAGCACTAAATTCCCATGTTCAGCTGTGTTTTCATTGTGTAGTGTGTTTTTCAAAATATCTAGGATTCATTAGGTAGATATCTGCAAAACCCTTTTTTTTACTTCTTCAAGACCATCTCTTTTAATTCCCTTTTAACCCGTACATTTACAAGAAGAGGGGAATGATCTGTAGGGAAGGACATTAGACATGTAGAAATGGCTGTTGATGACTAACATATGGGTGGTGACACTGGCGACTGTGTGATAGCATGTGAATGGCTGCAAGTGCATTTTTTTTTCCTTATCATTAATTCTCTCTCTCTCCCTCTCTCTCTCTCTCTCTCTCTCTCAATGTTCCTCCTGTGTTATTGGGCATCTATTGATCTATCTATCTTTCAAAAAACCTAGTTTATCGGGTATTCGGCGAAATCTTAAAACTGTTGTCTAATATTAGATGACTCGTTATGGTGGTAGGAGATGGCATGCACCAAAGTCTTCTTAGCCTAACGGTGCTCTTTCAGATGTTAGTCCCCTTGATCTAGTCGAATTTTCATAACTTGTCTTTATGTAATAACGAATAAGAGGCGGTTGTTGTGATTTCTGAAGTCTTCATGAAATAAGAGGCTCTGACCCCCTCCAAGAAAAGTAAAAATTCTACTAAGATCACTGAAGAGTCCACGCCAAGGCCGAAGCTCTCACTCCACTCAAGAACGTGGGCCATCACTTGCCCGACAAAAGCAACGGAAGCGTACAAACTTTTATAGACACAGAAGACTTAGACTGGTTGATCGAGATAATTATTTGAATAAAGGGAAATTTACTTAAATCGACACCATCGTGTAAGAACAAAAATTTCAAGAAATAATCTATGAATAATCAAAATCATCTTTTTCGTCTTTATTCTTTCCATCGTAATTGAATGAATCATTTGAACTTTAAACATGATGCACTTTTTTGATGATTTCTGCCCATTCAAATATTTCACAAGTTTTCTCTCACTTAGGCTATAAACAGCATGCAGTGTCAGATTAAAAGCTAATTTTTCTTTTATTTCCTACCATGTTTAGTCTTCATCATTTGATTTTAAGATCATAGATCAAACTACCCTTTTGTGTGTACTAAACTTAAATTCGGTATTTTCAAATACTATGACGATCAAAAGGGCATGGCTACACCTTTATTCCCGGGGACTCCCCTGCATATTTGACGCTTGTAGTGGTAAAGCTGTCCCCTAGAGATTAACACATTTATAGAGAAGGAAGCTCAGCAATTCCCAATTCAGAGTTCCAATCAGACAACCCTATGACCTTTCTGCTTCTGAGTTCCATTGGAGCTCCTGCTCAAGACTATTCTTGATCCGATTCAGACCCTTGTGGCCATTTGAATTCCACTCGATTCAAGCCACTGTACAACCTGACTAATCTATTACAATAGAAGGAGAATTGTTAGCATTTTCAAAATGTATTAGAAAACTTGTCATACTATTTTCTAATTGGATGATGTTATCTTTACACTTTTAAGATGCTCCTTTAAACGTTCCTTCCTTCCACATTATTACTGATGTTGAACACTCTTAGGCTGCGTTAGGGGTTTGGGAACAGTTGAGATTTAACATTAACTCACGTGAAATTTGACTTTTCCTGATAATCTATAACCAGAGAAATTTAGATTTTCTTAGAATAATTTTTAATTCGAGAAGAGAAAAACTTCTTTTCTAAAAGGTTTTCATAAACCCCTAACACACCCTTTTTAGATCACAATGAGAAAAAGTTCACCATAAATACAACAAAGATTATCTTAAAAGACTACACTAATAAAGTACAAATACTGTTGCAGGATACTGTCACATTTTTTGAGTATGATATTCACATGAAGATAAGTAAGACAGATGACCAAAAAAAAGTGAAGATAAGTAAGACACTTTTAGTCCCCACTCCAAGCATCACATGGACTCTTAACAATCCCACTTCATGGGATCTCAATTTTTAAATGTAAGCAACCCCATATTTTATTATCCCAACTCCAACTGCACAACTCATCTATACATCTACTCCTACCTAGCCGGCCAGACCACCTACAAACCATCACCATGGAAGGGAGCAGGAGGACCCTTCTCCTTCTCCTTCTCCTCCTCGGCCTCTCCTGTCCAGCTCTCGTCGCCCTCCCCTCCGCCGCCGCCGCCTTCTTGCCCCCGCTCCACACGGACTCCCGGTGGGTGGTGGACGCCGGCGGCCGGCGTGTGAAGCTGGCATGCGTCAACTGGGCGGCCCACATGGAGCCCATGCTGGCGGAGGGCCTCGCCAAGCAGCCCCTGGACACCATCTCCAAGCGCGTTGCCGCCATGGGCTTCAGCTGCGTCCGCCTCACCTGGGCCCTCTACATGCTCACCGACGACTCCCTCGCCTCCCTCTCCGCCGCCGCCTCCCTCCAGCGCGTCGGCCTCCCCGAGTCCGCCGCCGCCCTCCGGGTCCACAATCCCGACCTGGCGGATCTCACCGTCGTCGAGGCCTTTCAGGTGAGAGCTTGACCGGGTTTGAGAGAGGAAGATGGCTGCAAGATCTTATCTTTCCAGTTTTCCCCCACATTTTTCTGTTAAACTTGATGTCGAACAAACATAGGCGGTTGGGTCGGGAGTTGTTGGTTTTGCCCAAATGTGTAGAACATGGCCTGCTTGGTTTGCAAGCATGGGGATCACTTCTTTATTATCTGCACAGATGGGTGTATACAGAGTGAGGTGTAATTGTCAGGAATAGTTTCTTCCTTCTTTTTTTTTTGGTTCTAAAAACTAAACAAAGTGAAGTTTTGAGCAATTGGGAAGAGAGCCGGAGTGGGGCAGTGAGGTTCAGATGGACAAACTGGAAGCACCCCTAGCAGTATAGGAGAAATTTCTTGAGTTGATGCAAAAAGGTGATTTTCTTAGTATCACATCATACTCTTGAGAAGTTTAGTGTATTCTATCCGTAGGCATATGGCAAAGTAACGTTCTTGTGGTTCCTCTTGACATGGAGTGTGAGTTTCTTTTTCTTTAAAAAGAAAAAAAAAAAGGTCTTGTTGATCTTTTAGATGTCAAAGTTGAATTATTCCCGTAGTTGGTGATGTATTCTTCCTTCATGTGTTTCTCCGTATCTTTGCTGGAACTTGCCTTGCAAATGTTTCCTTGTGATGTGACACTGCTGCTATGCACTCTTCGGCATTGTTTGTTTCAACGAAAAACATCATAATTTAAAATAATTATTCCATTTTACGGTGTTTTCTGATGTTTGAAATGATGTAAAATAATGTATAGTAAAATACTATCTGGGCCTTGTCTACCCACTTGGTAGCCTAATTTCCTTATTTTGGTTTACAGGGAAAGCCCACTGTAAACCAAAACAAGAAGATTAAAGCATTCTCTTGTTTTGTTTTACAAACAACTAAATAAATTCTCTTGTTTTGTTTTACAAACAACTAAATAAATGCTTCCTGATTTTAGAACCAGAAAATTTCACTTGTTTTGAAACCGGTGATTTTGAAACCGGTGATTTACAGAGTTGTACATTCAAACAAACAACTCCTTATTGAGGATTGGCAGGAACTGCCCCAGGAGGCATCCCATTCTGGTTGTTTGAATATACATTGTTAATAACATGCTCTGTGTGAATTAGCTGCCCTTGATGATAGTGACCAGTAAGCTCATCGCAGGCAGTGGTGGACAATCTGGCCAGCAACGGCCTCATGGTCATACTTGACAACCAGATCAGCAAGCCGGGGTGGTGCTGCAGCAGGTATGACGGCAACGGCTTCTTCGGCGATGTGTATTTTGATCCCGACGAGTGGGTGATAGGGCTAACCGAGATGGCCACACTGTTCAATGGCTCAAGAAATGTGGTGGGCATCAGCTTGAGGAATGAGCTCAGGGGGCCTAAACAGAATGTCACTGAATGGTACAGGTACCCCTTCCTGCTTGCGTCTTATAAAAAAATGCTGATACCATCTGTGATGAAAAGTTGTTGAGCAACGGAGACAATTCAAAGTGCAATGAAAGTTTGCTTTGTCTGGTTTTATTAGGAATCACGAGCCTTATTCCATTTATTTAGGGTTGGCTACATGAACCTATTTTGCAATTTTAAATGATCCAATGCCATAGTGTACTTAAACTTTAGGAAAGTTAAATCATTTCTTACTATGTCCAACAACCTCATTTTAGGCGCTCTCAGAGTTTCTCTACCCTCCATTTAAATTTGATCACACTTTCTAACTGGCCCCAAAATTTGGATAGCAATACATATGAGTGAACCATTGTGAGTAGGTTTGTTAAATCTTTAGTGCTTATATCTCAGAAACACACTGTATTAGATTGGTTTTTGGATGGTTCCAGGGGAAGATCATGAGAAATTATCATTGAATTGAATTTGCATAGATACATGCAGAGAGGTGCAGAAGCAGTGCACTCTGCAAACCCTGACGTTCTTGTCATACTCTCTGGCCTGGACTATGACAAGGATCTGAGCTTCCTCACCGAGAAGCCAATGGAACTGTCGTTTGCCGGGAAGCTGGTTTTTGAGCTCCACTGGTATGGCTTCTCTGATGGAGGCGACTGGGAGAATGGGAACCCAAATGAGGAGTGCGGCAGCGTGGTGCACAATGTGACCAGGAAGGGGTGTTTCCTGCTGCAGCAAGGGTGGCCTTTGTTCCTTGGTGAGTTTGGTGTGGATCAGGGTGGCCTTTCACTGGCTGACGGCCGCTTCCTGAGCTGCTTCCTGGGTGTGGCAGCTGAACTAGACCTGGACTGGGCGCTTTGGGCATTGCAGGGCAGCTACTATGTCAGAGAAGGCATACTAGCACACGATGAAACATATGGCATCCTCAGCTGGGACTGGTGCAAGCCTCGGAATTCCTACTTCTTGCCGAGAATTGCTACATTGCAATCTCCATTGCAGGGTACTTCATCATCTTGTGTTTCTTCTGCTCAAAGCTGGTGCCCACGATATCAAATCTCACACGTCTTTTCTTTGTATGCTGCTCATTGCAGGCCCTGGGCTCTCTGATAGCTCCCACTACAAAATCATCTTCCATCCATCAACCGGGCAATGCATCACCAGAAACCTTCAGTTTGACACACTTCAGTTGGGCCTGTGCGCCGATTCAGAAGCGTGGAGCTATGATGCCAGAGGACAATTGGCACTGGAGGATGCGCGGCTGTGCCTGCAAGCAGATGGCCTGGGGAAGCCAGTAAGGCTTGGGGTCAGCTGCAGTGATTCCAATTCAAGTTGGCAGCTCGTATCTGATTCAAAGATGCATGTTTCTTCTGTGGTTGCGGTCGACGGAGGCAGAGTGTGCTTAGACGCGGCGGCCAGCGGCGTCATCATCACAAACCTCTGCAAATGCCTGAGCAGGAAGGAGGTGGGTTGCGACCCCCAGAGCCAGTGGTTCAAGGTTGTGAGGAGCACCAGGAGCCTGGGCAGAAGAGAGCCACCTTTGTCTTCGCTGGGCTGGAGTAGCATAGGGGATAACTTGGCAAGTAAAAAATTGCCAGTGCAGTGCTTTAAAAATGAAAATTTATAAACACCTTATGCTTGACTTGAATGATCCCATTGGATTGTGTACAATATTCTCTCCCAATAGTCAGCTTTGTATGGTGACAATTAGATGACCAAAATACCAGATTTTTCGCTCGCATGACTGTACCTTACCACAAACAATCTACTATCTCCCTCTTTTATATACAATCTTTGCAGGGGTCTCTTATTTTTTCCCTACCTCTTGTCGAGGATCAAACAAGGCTCGATCAGGGTGGATACCAGGTTATTTTTGCTTCCCCTAAAACATTTAAGTTTAATGGTGAAGCACAAGTATACTTGACCGAATGGAATCCCTACTACTCGAGGAGATGTATGTAAAAGAATCCTCCTCCATCGTTTCTCTCATTGCCCACAAAAACAACTATCCCAACTTTGATGTCATGATAATTTTTGTCTCATCGCAATCACTATCACATCCTTTACTGTTGAAAACATATACGTCGACATTTTTGTCACCATTAGTGATGTAAACAAATACTTGAAATATCAGTTTATCATTGCAATTTGAAGCGTAAGGGAAAGATAAGAACACAGTGAATTTAGCTTTCAGGATAAAGATAAGAATCCTATCTGTGTCAAGATAATCATGTAACGCCATGGATGGCAATGCCCACCTTAACTCTTAAATGGCGATGTCGATGCGCATTCTGCCATTCAAATGTGATTGGCCAACCACTAATGGCCATCTAAGTTATCTGACGGCCATTCACCATATAAGAGATATGGAAGCGACTTGGCGGGGTGTCGAAATTGAGGTGTTTATCACAGTAAATTCTTAAATAGCAGTACGTTACCAATGTATATGCATAAAAATGACAAACCATTTTAATCCTATATCGGATGTTGTAAGAATAAGTGTATGTTTATAAGTAGGGCGCAACCTCTCTTCTCAACGAGAGTCTTTTTTTAAGAAAAATGACAAAATCACACCTCCGTTCTGAAGACAATATCTCGGAAAGGCACGTAAAAATTTTCATGCATCTACATTGGCACCGTATGTGGGAACTGAACAAAAAACTTTAGTTCTACATTAGATGTTTTAAAAATAGATGTGTATTTATAAGCAGAACGTAACCTCTCTTTTCAACAAGAGTCTTTTTCTAAAGAAAAAGACAAAATCCTACCTCCGTTTTAGAGATAATACTTTGTTTTCATACATCTACATACATTAAAATAAACTATTATGCTATACCTCACATTTCCCCATAGAATGGCTCGACAAATGAATTGAATCGGTCTGTATCCAAACAGTATGCAGGAACAGCTTTCCTGATCCAAAAACTACGTAGGAAAAACTTATTTTTCTAACCAACTTTGATGTGGACCCGTATTATATCAACGCCTATCTTAAACTTCCTTGCCTTCCGGGAAACTCAATCTGTGATGACATTTGCGTCAAGTTACAAGCGTAGGTCAGTGTCGCAATAAAAACTTGTGAACATACTTGCATTATCGTCTGTATTTTGATGAACAAGTGGGGATACAAAAGCTTACTATAAATAGTGGTCCCAACATTTCCTTACTCCTTTATCATTCTCTTTCCTATCTTGATGGTGATCATCATACTCGGGAACATCGGTTGTGTTATCAAATAACATACATATCTTCACACGAGTTTTCATTTTTACAATTTTTCAATGAGATCTACTTTGAAGACATACACTATGCGTAGATATGATATGGATAAAGTTTGTAGACTAAGTCTAACGTGACAATAGTTTCTAATTTTCAAAACTATAACATCCACAAAAATAAACAGGTGGATCCTACTAGTTATAGCAACAAAATTCAGACTAACTTTATAGAGAAATTCTATTATCCCACATTTTTTACTATCCTCTTTGTCACACTCATTTAGAACCGTTTGATCTCTTGATCAGATGGTTCTCATTAAAGTTTTTTTTGACACATTTTTTTTTATACAACTAATGGAGCTAATGAGAGTTCTTCGATCAAATAATCAAATATCATTCAATGAGTGTGGTAAAGAGGGGGGCAAAAAAATATGGTATAATAATATTCCTCAACTTTATATAGATGTATGGACTCAAGAAAGGAGATTGAAAATGGTAGGCATAAAAAAAGAGAAAGGAGAGATTTTGCGAAGACAAGCAAGGCGATAAGGATACTTCTCTCTCTCTCTCCTAGCCATTTAGAATGGGCAGAGGCGAGCTGGAGATAAGAGGGGTTTTGAGTAACAAATCTATACACGTCCTGAATATAGTGGAAATCAAATCCATGATATCTGGATTAGTGTCCTGCGGTTTTCTCAAACTGGATGACAATTCAAATAATGTGTCACAAGGGCATCTTGAGAATTTTGTGCAAAAAGGGTTAAACTTCCTCACAAAATGAAGCAGAAATTGAAGTTTTCACCAAGTTTGAATACTCTCTGCATACAAATTGGTCCATAGACCGGAAACTAACAGAGAGGTCCACATTTAGATCAGAAACCAATTTCCAGCAAACGAATAGTACACATTCTTACCTAAATCCAAAGTATTTCAAAAACAAGTAATTCTTAGTTTCTTGTCATTCTATAAACATGAAAAATGATGCATTATCAGATTTTTTTGGTTTCCGTACACTCCATGTACAAGATTATTAGTTCCACTTCCATCCCACCTCACTTTCTTGTCCCTTACATCCTCATTCCCCACCCACCCCCTTTATCCATTGCTTCCGCATCACAGGATTACCCACCCCGGACGTGGAAGGCAAGTAGCCAATGGAAGCCTGCCTTTCTCGTTAACCCGCTTCTCTCGCAAGTGCGTCCGTGTGTGGAGAACATCATACGTGTGAGCAACACCATCCTCACAGCTTCTTTGTGGAGTTTTATCTATTGGATGACAACTCTCTGAATCAACATCAGCCTCCATGAAGCCCACCTGGTCGGCTTTATTAAGGTGTCGTTCAGTGCGCAGTAAAGTTTCAGTTTTGAAATCAATGGTTTTAAAATCAACAAAGATAAGAATTTTTAATTGTAAAATCATTGGTTTTGAAAACCCTAATTTTGATTTACGATAACTCTAGACCGTAAACAAAAATATACAGTGTGTCGTAAAATATCGTAAAATCTCGATTTTCAAATCACCGACTTTAAAATCAACGAAAATAAAATTCTTGATTTTAAAATCACCACCAATTTTGATTTACGGTGATTCGGTGGTGCAAATCAAACATAGGTAAAAGCAGGATTTAGAGTTCAACCAGTTTCGAAATATAACAATTCACTACGCACCAAACAAATGAAAAAGTACTATAAAATAATTTACAGCACACTAAACACAGGAAAAACATTGTTTTACAACTGTTTATGACATTTTACAGCTGTTGACGACATACTAAATGACACCTAAAAGGAAGATTTTTGGGATCCAACCAATTTTGAAAAACAACTATCCACAACAGACCAAACGTAGGAAAAAGTATCATAAAATAATTTATAACAAAACACCATTTTATGATTGTTTACGCTGTTTTACGGCGTTCCTAGATGGTGCAACGATACCTAATCCGTGCAGCGTGCTTGATTGAACTCAAAATCTTATTTTTTGGGGCTCACAGGCATGCACACCTCAGCACGGTCCAACTTGCACTCCTGTTGGCAGTTTTGTCCGATCAGGTTTCCACCTCATCAGCTTCATCATTGTCATATGTTTTATATTTCTCGCATAACTTCAACCAGTGACAGCATTCATTTAGTAGGGTCTTGAGACCCCACTAAATTTTGTCAAACTCAGAAGTCTAATTTAAAATAGTTTAACCCAGGACTCCCCATGATCCAGCTAAGGACCCCACTAGTCTAATCCAAGAACCCATATAATCTAACCTAAGATCCCACCGACCCAATCATGCTTATGATCTAATGTTTGAGTGGCCCCACTAAACAAAATTTCTGCGTCGGCCGCTGACTTCAACTCTATGTATTGAGAAATCAGAAAGGCCTTTTACCAATACAGAATTTGACAACAACAGTAAAATACGCTACGTCGACAGTGTACGACGACACAATGCAATAGGAACATTATGACGTGTTGCGAACATGGTTTACTGAAAATTATCAGTAAATCCTTTTCCTATTTGTCCGAGTATGTGTCACACCTCGTAACAACATCCTGGAACATTTGCAGGGAACCATTGGCTTTTGAGATATTCCTACCTCCAACCAAGGCTTGCTTACACGATCAAGAGTCAAGAGCTACACATTAGTTGTTTACTCTTGTGAGACAACCCACACAGCTCTTCAAAGTTACTACTGGACGATTTTGATCAAACATCCACAGACTTTGATGTCTCGAATGAGCAAAGCATAAAACAGTGAGCTTTTGATGTCCAAGATTCGGTGGAGGGGTTTTTTTAATCTAGGGTAGCTTAAGGACCATATGCTCAGGTGGGAATACCAAACGTCCACAACGTCATCAAGAAAAAGTTTTTATCGGTGGGCAACAACCTCAGCAAGGTTACCCCCATTACTTTGTTGTTCCTCCACTTCAAAACTGCCCACTCTTATTAACAAGTCTTAGACGCCAGGGAAAGCTTAAAACCAAGAAGTACTCAAGAAGCTAGAGATCTCTATAACGTTGCGTATATAAACACATCCGCCCATGTCCTCCCATGCGCATGCCAGTTTACAAGGCACAAGAACATGAAGCCACTTCTCTTCTTTCTCCTCTTCTTTCTCTACCCAAGTCTTGATCTCCTGACAGTGGCAAAGGCCTTGCCTCTATCTACCAACTCCCGATGGATCGTGGACGAGACCGGCGCACGCGTGAAGCTGGCGTGCGTGAACTGGGTCTCACACCTGGAGACGGTCTTTGCCGAGGGGCTCTCCAAGCAGCCCCTGGACAACATCTCCAAGAAGATAGTCTCCATGGGATTCAACTGTGTTAGATTCACATGGCCTCTCTTCCTCGCCACCAACGATTCCCTCGCATCCCTCACTGTCCGGCAGTCTTTCGAGAGCCTCGGCCTCGTTGAATCCATTGCCGGCATCCGAGTCAATAACCCCACTCTTCTTGATCTCTCACTGATTCAGGCATACCAGGTGACTTGTTTATCCAATTAAGATCCACCTTACTTACCTGACTTTTAGTACTACAATGGGCAATTGACAAGAGTCCAACACACTACAACCACAGAATGTTTTTAATATATCTCAATGGCTGTTTGTCCATTAAGAACCACATGTATGCCAATTCAGCTTGGACTGGATTGGTAGATATTCTTTATAGCTGGAACAGTACTGCTAGGCTGACAGCCAGCCAGAGAACTGACAAATTCTTTAAAAATTCTCAAATGCATGCAATTGGGTAACCCAATAACCATAACTTGCTGGGATGAGGCTTCATGAACTTGAAAATAGCATGCTCTAGAGGGTCATAATATTGACTTGATTGTGCATTTTTGGGGATTGAAACTTGCACAGGCTGTAGTGTCAAACCTGGGCAGCAACGGTCTCATGGTGGTCCTGGACAACCACCTCAGCAAGCCAGGGTGGTGCTGCAGCAACTTCGACGGCAACGGCTTCTTCGGCGACCAATACTTCGACCCGGAGGAATGGATCAACGGGCTCACCCGGATAGCGACGCTCTTCAGCGGTGTGGGCAATGTCGTCGGCATGAGCCTAAGAAATGAGCTCCGAGGCCCCCGGCAGAACACTAGCGATTGGCACAGGTACCTCTCAGCAGTCCATCCAAAGGTCATTTGGTTTTGGGTGTCCTTTGTAGCATGGTCAAATGTCGAAAAATCTCAACTTTGAAATCAATGAAAACAAAATTTTTGATTTCAAAATCACACCAATTTTAGTTTACAGTAATTTTAGACAGTAAATCAAAATCAGCCAAAAGAAAGATTTTAAGGGTCAATCGGTTTTGAGATATATTTATTTACGATGCACCAAATATAATAAAAAATATTATAAAATAATTTACAGTATACCAAACACAAGGAAAATGCTGTTTACGACTGTTTACCATGTTTTCCAATGTTCTACGACGCACCAAACGTCACCTTCTTGATGTAAAACACCGTAAAATATTCTTACTATGTTTTATGGTATTTTTACGTCAAAAACCAAACAACACATTACCAACTCCCATAACTAAATAAACGTACACATCAAAGGAGAAGCACATACATTACTCACTCGACGAACTCACCCGAGGAGGGAGATCTGAGTCGGGCATTGCGTCGAACATCTCAGGTACATGACGAGAGGCGCCGAAGCAGTGCACACGGCGAACCCCGACGTGCTGGTGATACTCTCCGGCCTGAGCTTCGACACCGACCTGAGCTTCTTGGCGCGGCGGCCGGTGAACCTGACGTTCGGGGGGAAGCTGGTGCTGGAGGTGCACTGGTACGCCTTCTCGGACGGGCAGGCGTGGGCGAACGGGAACCCCAACCAGGTGTGCGGCTCCGTGGTGGGGAACGTGGGGCGGCGGGCGGGGTACCTACTGGGGCGGGGGTGGCCGCTGTTCCTGAGCGAGTTCGGGGTGGACCAGCGGGGCACCAACGTGAACGACAACCGGTACCTGAGCTGCGCGCTGGGGGCGATCGCGGACATGGACGTGGACTGGGCGCTGTGGGCGCTGCAGGGGAGCTACTACACCCGGCAGGGGACGCTGGCCGTGGACGAGACCTACGGCTTGCTCGACTGGAACTGGTGCGGGCTTCGCAACGCCAGCTTCCTCCAGCGGATCTCCACACTCCAGTCTCCCTTCCAAGGTATTCCATTTCCCTTCCTAACACGCACATGATTCGACTAATCATTACTTTATAGGTGGATTAACAGATAATTTTTCTAAACCCACATGTATAACATATAAGATAATGGATATGCATTTTTTAAATCATATGATTATCTAACTGGCTCTTAAACGATAAATCAGTTAATACATAATCTTTGTTGATTGATGGTCTAGCCGATGAAGTCAGCTCTTTGCAGAGTAATCCTTGTTACATGCTGCAGGTGCAAAAGAAGTGACGTAAATTGAACCTCCTAACCTCATTTTGTCACCTAGAAAGTTCATGTCCCGGACTGTCTCTTTCATGAAACACATGCAGATGTCATTCGCGTCTCAACATATATGAAAGTGTTAGATTAAAAAAATAAAATAAAAAATTCTTTCAAATTACTTTTTCTAAAACATGAATTGTGCTCTCGAGAATATGATCGAATTTTCGAGAGCGTAGTCACACTATCGAGAGCGTGATCGAGCTCTTGACAGCTTGAGAGCTCGAGCATGAGTTCAATCATGCTATCGAGAGCATAGTCTATGCTCTCGAAAAAATAATTTAATAGATATTTTTTTTTATTTTCTTTAAATATGACTCTCTTAGCATATAGGTGCACAGATAATATCGGTGTGCATTTAACAAGGAAGGCAACCCTTATGTAAACTTTCCATAGGGTGAAATGGGGTTGGAGTTCAATCCGCGTCACCTTTTTTTACACGTGCGGTGGTACAACAAGCATTACTCTTTTAGTGTGTAATGCAACTGTAACACCTATGTGATAATGTGTAAATTTTACTTCTTCTTTTTTATCATATGAACTCCAAATTAAGATGGTGTTCCAATTTGAGAATTTTTTTTAAAAATAAAAAAAATATTGTTCGAAAAACTACCCATCCGTTCGTCAAAACTAAGTCGTACATTTTCCTCTATACCCTGCTGCGCATGTCCATTCATTCTTTTAGCTCACCCCTCTTATGGTCAGATGCTATATATTTGTAACATTTTGGGGGCTACATTCACAAATTAAAAGGATGACCTTTGTTTAGTAAGAATTACTCTAGGGGTATTGAACAACAAACTTATCATATGTAGCTAATTTGAGTTGACATTACAGCAAGAGAGTATTAGAGTAAGCATTAGTACTCCTCAACTAATCTAAGGAGCCTTTTGCCTTTCATGGTAATCATGCGGGCCCAGGGCTATCGGATTCTCCTCTCTACAAGATCATATTCCACCCAGCAACAGGACTCTGCCTGTTAAGGAAGTCTTCCGATGACACACCTCGCCTAGGCCCCTGCAGCGAGACGGACGCCTGGAACTACACAACGCAGCAGACCCTGGCGCTGAGGGACGCGCCTTCGCTGTGCCTGCAAGCCGAAGCCGCCGGCCGCCCCGCCAAGATCAGCACGCAGTGCAGCGGCAGCGACGCCCGGTGGGTGCCCATCTCCGACTCGAAGATGCACTTATCTTCGCAGTTGCCCACCACCAACGGCACCACCACGGTGTGCCTGGACGTCGGCCCGGACGGCAGCACCGTCGTCACCAACCCCTGCAAGTGCCTGAGCGGCGACAAGACCTGCGAGCCGGCCAGCCAGTGGTTCAAGATCGTCAGCAGCGGCCGGCCAGCCGTCGCCAAAACCGTCCTCCGCTTGCCTTCCCGTGGCGGTGGTCCATGGGGTTTCAACTTGTTCGCCGGTTCGCGTTCGTCCAGTTAAAGTAGGGGATGAGCACGCCACCGGCCGGGTGCATATATATATATATATTTCCTTGGAGCCATTTGAAAACTGCAAACCAATAATAAATCCACTGCAGGCGCAGACTTTAGATGTGTTTTGCTGTGGTGTCTCAAAGATTGAACTTTAACATTTTTAATGTATATTTAGACATATATTGATTTTGCATGGCAAAAGATTTTATCAATGTACAAAATACCAGAAATAATAGACTGTTAATTGCGATATCAAAATTGATGTTGATAAAATTATCTAATACGACAACCAAATATCCTTAGTTAAAAAACCTATGACTTAACGGCATTTGACCTCTTCTTTGATATTACCTCTAGCAATTGTGAGGGAAGAAGAATTTGTCCCCTAAATATGAGGAGATCTATGTTTCAGTACACCCCCACCTATGGCGAGACACGTGGTCGTGGGGAAGGCAGACTTGTCGTGGGCCTCGTGGCAGTACAAAAAAGGAAAAACTGAAGAAACATGGATTTTAAGTGTCGGTATATGTACTCCTTCCACTGTGATTTTTTTGGCTCTACTCTAGTGTTGAAATCCACAATGTTAAGGGTATTTCAGCAAGTGATTTAAAAAAATAAATAAAAACGAAATTTATATTCTTCAAATTTAAGAAAAATCGTACAAAGTAATAGTTTACAACACATCAAATAACTCCTCAATGGGTAGAGACTAGAGAGCTTAAGCTGCCTAGTTAATTTGAGGGAATAATGCTAAATTTATGGGGATCATTTATGTTGCTTTTTAGTTATTTTTTATCTGATCGAGACGAGTCTTAATAAAAAAGTCAAGATTTTTAATAATTACCCCCTGGAATCTAGTGTATTTATGGATTGACCACTTCCAGCACTAATATTTATTTATCAAAATTATAAATAAACATAAAAAAAAAAGATTGATACCCAAAGTATGAGAGATTATTGTAGCAGGTAATTTCTATGCGTCCCTTACCACGCCTAACTGTTTACTGAAATGGTTTTTGACCGTCTCTTTTTGCCTCTCTTAGTTGAAATCTAAACGGGCGAGAAGCGCAGGGTTTAAGCCGCCCCTTCTTCCGCGCCATTCCCTCCGCGCCGCCGAATCGCTTCTCGCCCGTCTCCACCATGCTCAGATTCCTCCACAGCGTTTCTGGTATCCACCTCCGATCTCTTCCGCGCCAACCTCTGCGATTTGTTCACGGTCTCATTCTCCCTTCCCCTGCAGCTCGCCGACCGCAAGGCAGCTCCTTTCTGCCCGCCCGCGCCGCCGCGTCGCGCCACTTTTCGGCGGCGGCGCCCTCCAGCTCGGCGGAGACGTCGTCCCCGAGTAACCCCGAGTACGTGAAGAGGAACTACGCCAAGAACATCTCCGAGTACAACACCGTCCTCGGGTCCATCACCGGCCAGAGAAGGTGCGCACCACCTGTTCGACCATTTGCGGACGATAAAAGAGGCTACTTGCTTTGGCGCTTGTTATGCTCTGCTAAATTTGTTGGCGGCTGTGGAAGAAAGCCCACTCCTTTTTCTTCCTCTCCTCTTATATGCTTGATGATTGTTGTGGGCAGGCATTTCTTGTTGAGGGATGTGTATGATGACATGCTGCTGGATGGCGTTCAGCCGGTGCGGGACACCTTCCACACGCTCATCGTCGGGACCATGAAAGGCAGTCGTCTTCAGGATGCCTTCTTCTTCCGCGACGAGATGAAGGCCATGGGTTTGCTCCCCGATGTTTGTTTCCGCTTCTTCCTTTCTATGTTTTTGGATGATTTTTCGCATGTATGCATCTACAATCAGGTGCCTGGAGCACTTGTTTCTTACATCTTTGCACTTTATATTCTGGAACCGCTGTTCTTTTTCTTTCTTTCTTTTTTGAATAAATGGATCAGCCAAAATGAGCTGATTCTGAATTTTATTGAATGGAAGACAAAGGGTTACAGCAGATAAAAGGATCAATTTATATCAATGCTGGTCTCAAACATGTGGCAATCAACTTCAATCTAGCAGATAATTTCCTTTTGCTACTTGTGGCATAGTGGCAGGATGAAAGAAAATAGAAAAACCAGAGCAGTCACATCCAGTGTTTCCCCATCAAATCTGCCAGTTGATTGGCTTTCCAGATAAATATGAGAAATGGATGGGCCAAAATGTTCGGCACTGTTCTCTGCACAGAAAGTGCAGCTCTCAGGGAGCCCTAGACCATCTATTAAGCAGAGATACAAATAGTACAGGATCGACCTCCATAGCATCCACCTAAAGATGTAGCAGATTGCATAGCCATGGGGACTCCAGGAGGGCCAAAGATTCAGAGTGAAAGCTTGTTTGAAAACCATAACGTGATGCAAATGGAAATATGAGTTTCCATTCATGATCATGGAGTGCTTCACCACCTCCTGCTCTCCCTGGGCTACCCTGTGAAGCACCACCTATATTAAGCTTGAAATGACTATGAGGATGTAGAGACCAGTAAACTAGGTGAATTCTTTATTCTATAGGACAGTAACCTAAAATAATCCAAAAACAGCCTATCAGTCATCTTATCAGAATAGTTTATTTTGGGGGATAACCAAAGTACACATTCCATCTGTCCACCAGATAGCCAGGCAATGAAACATTTTTTTGTCAAAAGTTGCTTCATTCTCTGAGCCAGAACTTCCATATCATAAGAACAGGAAGGACATGGCTCATTTGACCACCTCTGGTGGAAATTGGTGTGTCAAATTAGCTGAGCAGAGAGGATGCAATTGATGAATAATCAATCTCTAGAATGAAGATAGCTTGATAATGAGACCAAAAAATTTGAGGCTTAGAAACCTTGAAGAAGGAAGTGATTGGTATTTTTGGTGGTGGGAGTTGGGCAGCATCAAGCCATCAACACTTGGAGGCCTTGAGGACTCCAATATGCATGATGTGTTCATCTTAAGGTGACCAGTTTCAGGGAGCCCTTAGACAGTAGGGATAATATTGCTCCAAATGAGATGAAAACTATCAGTAGAATTGGCAACCAGGCTGCAGCTTACCCTAATATGCTTTTTGAGCAAAGATAGTTGATAACATGCCGTCTGCATTATGTATCAATCTCATGAGAACCTGGCACAAGCTAAGAATGTATGTCTAACAAGTTTTCAATCACCTCAGATGGTAATATTTCAATGAGAAAATCATTGAAATCTGGCCTTTGGTGAAAAACTTCTTTAATAGAGAAGTCTCTGTTATGTTTTCCAATTGCTCATTGTGAAGTAATTCACCACAGGACCAAAACCAGTCCACTTGATGCAAAAATTTCGGGTCCCCATTGCGTAGGACAGATCAATTTGTCAAAACTGATATCATTTTAAGGAACCTGAGAAACCAGTCACAGCTGCAAAGGACTAAGTAGCCACTCTAAGGGCAACATCCATTGCATATATTCTAAGGAAACTGTGACAGCTGCAAAGGACTTGGAAGGTTTAGGAGATGCTTGGAAGAAGTCCTTAAGAATTGTACATGAAGTGGATGGGTGATAGGCAGAGTCCTTTTTTTTTGGGGGGGGGGGGGGTTGTGTTCTCTCCCGGAGGAGGGTCAGCCATGGCCGAAACACTAGAAGAGCTAGGGTGTTGGCCAGAGACACGGTTTTAGGATCGCTTACTTATGCTATCATGGCACAAGACCTAGGGGAAAGAGAGTAAGAAGGAAGGCATTTTGCTGATGATTGGTGAAAATAATATGCATATGAAGATTTTTAGGACAGTATGGTTTGTTGACCTTCTTGCTTTTTCATCAAAGATTCTGTGTCTTCTATTTGTTGCAGGTTGCTCTGTACAATTTCTTGATATCTACTTGTGGAAAATGCAAGCATTCTGATGCAGCACTTCTTGTAATATCTCACTCTTACATTTGCAGCCTTTATTTGCTGTGCTTTGTTTCACTTCTTCTTCTCAAGAGCACTTGTTTTTGCCTCTGCCTCTTCCCCTCTTTGATCACTGATCATGCCATGCCCAATCAACTAATATATTGATTATTGTCTTATGAAGCTTTTAGAAGAAATGAAGGTAAATGGCGTGAAACCAAATGGTCAGACATATATTTGTCTCCTAAATGCTTGTGCTGCATCAGGCCGTACTGATCGTGTGTATGTTTCCTTTTCCTCTTCTCTACACCTCCACCTGAATAAAATTTACAGTCCCATTGGATTGTTTGGAAAGTGGTTATATGTAGAAAGGAATTGCCATTCATGCAACTACTTTGGTTTTCTAAGCTGAGGGATGTGCGACCAATAGATCATGAAGTACATTTCTTTTGAAAATTAAATTTAAAAGAAAGGGAACCCGATGTGCCCTATGCAATGTCTAGTCCTCAAAGAGATGGTCACCCATACAAAAGGAAAGTATAAAGGGGTGACAGTGTGTTCAATTTTGTTCTTCGAAATTAAGCTATTCTTGAAGTTGTTATTATGATATTCACTTATTTCGTCTGTATCCATGGTGCACAAAGAACTAACATCCTCACGAGCATGAAGGCCTGCTGGAAAGTAATCTGTTGTCTTTTCCCAAGGGTGTACCAGTGCTTGCACATTGAGTGGTACTCTTGAAGAGTACAAGATTGACATATCAACTAGAGTAGCTGAAGCAATCATTTGATATTGGAAGTTTGAAACCCCCAATAAGTTCTCAAACTCAGATTTGTTCTTGCACTCAAACTTCCTACTTAGATAATTGACCTTAGATACTACTCAGAAGTTTCTTTGCATCACTTAGACCGAAAGGCTACAAATTTTTTCTTTGTGTGAAATAATGTGATGTACTGCCAGTATGGTTTGTGAAATATGTTGTAGTAGCACCTTGAGAAAAAAAAAAAAAGACAAAATATCATGCATTTAAAGATGATAAAAAAGCAGCTTGAGATAATTCCTGTTGTGCCCAAAAGCAGCAGTCAAAATATCCAGAGTTTCTATTCTGACATCTACACTACATGCTGTGCTTCTGCATCACTTAGGGTTTTTTGGGCTTGTTTTCATATAGTAACTGGGTGTTGAAAACAAGAGAGACAGGACATTGGTCCTATCTTTTTGACTGGTGTATTATAATGCTTGATACTTGTCATCAATGATGATGATTAATTATTATCATTACGATAATGGCATATAAGCAACACATTTGATAGCTGAAGCTTTAATAGGTCAAAACACATGTTTGTGTTAATGTGCAGGTGACCTAAAATAGGATCATTAACTTAATATCTTCATTAAAGGATGACTAAGAATGTCATTTTTAATGCTGTGTCAATATTTTTTGATGACTGTGACTAAATATAGTATGATCCAATGGGTGATATTCTGTGTGGACAGATGGACAAATTACAAATCTTCTGCTCCTCTGCCCACAATCAAGACGGCCATAGATGTCTTTCTTTTCTTGTCTCTATAGAAGTTTTAAGTTTTTAAAACAGCAGTGGATAATATGTTGAGTTTTCATTGTCAAAGGAAGTCAAATGTTATGTTTTCCTTTGTAGAGTCTGAAGCAGCTTATATGATATTTACTTTCTATTTGCTTGTTGATTGACACCTGTTAAAGGTTACGGAGAAGAGCCAATGTTTTTCCATGCATGTGTAGTCTCTGGGCAGGAGGCAAACTTTCAGCATGCATACTCCCTTAGCTTGATATCTGCTTCTTTTCTTAGTTTTCTATTATCACTTTTACTGATTTTTGAAAGTAATTCTGCTTTCCTGGGTATTTCCGAAAAAAGAAAAAGAAAAATCTGCTTTATTTGGTGCAATTTGAGGTGCATAAGGATATCATGTACCCTTCAATGTGCAGGTATGCAATTGTGCGTGATATGACAGCTGCTGGCCTGGGTCTTAACAAGTTCTGTTATGCCGGACTTATTATTGCTCATAGAAACAAGACTCCAATTACTGATGATATAAATACAAAAGTATACTGTGAATCTTGTGTTCCTGTTTCACATTTTGGTTTTCTTCTTTCCATCTACATTATCTTCTTATGTGATTCCATGTGTTCATTGTCATGGAAAAGATTATTGAGCTTGTCAAGCAGTCAAAGGGGTGGTCTCCAGTTGAAGGTTCCAGTGATGCTGCAGAGAACGTGATGATGAGCATTTCTGAGGAAGAGATGTACAACATTCCTACTGCTGATTTTGTTCACAGACGTGGGTTTCTGAATAAGCAGTTAACAGTGTACCATGTTGCCTTGCATGCATGTGCTGATTTGCGGAGTATGGAGGTACATGATTTTTATCTGTTCCTTTCTCATGTTCTTGGTGCTAATTTCCTTTAAAAAAGCTGTTTTAGATGACATTGATTTTGTTGGCTGCCTATTATACTTTTGAAGCATGGGCTGCAGTTGCTTTAAATCATGTTTGATGGAGCAAATGATTTTTCTGAACCTACAACTATGAAGATCTGACAGTTGGTCCATAAACAACTACTATCATACACTTGCTTTCATGGAATGCGGAATCGGGCAATCTGGATCAGAATTGACTGATTAGGATCTACATCAGCCCTAGCCAATCTGATTTCAGCCCCTAATATTGCCAGAATTCAAATAAGAAAAAGAAAAGGATCGGACAGAATCTTTCTGGATCAGCACAATCTGACCTGATTTGGGTCTGATCCAGCTTAGTCAATCCAAAGGGTTTAAAAACCCCAAACCTCTCCCTTTTCCTGTTCATGCTGCCAGCCTGTGACAGTGTGGAAGAAGAAGAAGCTGTCATCCGCGAGTGCTACTCTCAGATTGGCCTGGCTTTTTTTGATTCTTCTGAATAGGCGGATCCTGGATCTGGCCTGGCTTCTGTCAGATTGAGCAATCTAATCCTTGTTGTATCAGAATGGCTTAACTCCCGAATTCCATGCTGATGCTTGTCCTTGTCCTGTACGGGGGAGATGCTTCCTGTTTGAACTTTTAAAAGAGTTTCTCAGCTTCAGAAATAAGCTAATTTTTACCTTATTTGTGTTTGGACCTTTTCTTATCTCCACAATGCAATTGCCTGTATAGCATTTGTGTTGGCTTTTTCTGAATCCTTTTCTTTTGATTATAATTTCCCTTTGTCATTTAGGTCTTGTTTTTTCCCCTTGTAACCCAAAGCTATCTTTAAGAGCGTAAGGTGGTGTTGAGCCTCTGGATCATTATGACATGCTGGACTATCCCTAAAATTGAATACACTTATGGAATCAAAAAAGAAGTTTCTAATAGTCTGGATCTTCCCGAGTCAACATATGATCTCTGCAACTACGAACGAAAGCAAGTTCTTGGTTGGAGAATCCCTACAATACATGGGAAGCCCTCCTACAGAGCAGCTCCAGGATCTTCGTGAAACCTATTGCCAGTTCATACTTTATAATCATCTATCCCGATCTTTCCTCCCTGACATATTGTGCATATGGCTTATAGATTTACATTGTCTTCCTTTCCTCATAAGAGAGAACAGATTTACTTTGGAATCTATAGGATCTTGTAAATTTTATGAAAATTAGCTGTCTTAAAGTTCTAAAATTTTCATCATCTGACAGACTTGTGGATGGTATTGCATATCTCTTTGCTCACTGGGGCTGGTGATAAAACCACTGTATCTGAAGTCTCCATTGCTATATAGAGAGATGAAAAAGTGGGTCCCAGAGTCTGTGAACTCTGATTCTCCTATTTTTGAATGGTATGTGATGTGCAGAGGATAAAGCCTTCACACCAGACATGATATCCTCCAACATAGGTCCTATTTCTGAATGTTTACTTCGTCTACACTCTGCTTCCCTGGCCCGCTTTTGTTCAATTCCTTATGGAAGATTTTTTTTTCCTGGCATTTCAAGGTTGCTGAAATTGAGTTTAAATAGTAATACTCCACTAGAGCTAAAAGCAGTTAATGTCTATAATTTCACTGGCTTCACTGATGTTTTGAGCCCGAGCAACCTTTTAACATATCTGTCTTGGTTGAGCATTTCGCACATGTAATCACTTGATAGGTTGTGTTTCACTAGACATTGATGCATTTTTTTTAATCAGCCAACTAATTTTGTTCATGTTTTACCTAGACCTTTGACCAGATTCTTGAGATTCTCAAGCAGGATGGGTCTTTTCCTGACACTTACATTGTGACTCAAGCAATAAGGTAATCTTCTGTAACCAAAAAAGAAAAAAAAGGTAATCTTCTCCCTTATTCAGAAGAAACATGTACATTAATGTTTTCAATATAATTTTCTCCCTCTATGTTTCATTGGATGTTAATAATATGACTGTATTATCCTTCCTGTGCATCAGAGAGAGGCCACCAAATAGGTAGCAGCAACTGTTGCAGAATGGCAAAGGGGTAGAGTATCTGATATTAGGGTGAGACCCTTCTAGCATTAGACTATGCGGTAGAAAATCTGCCTGCTGCATTTTCCTTTCAACTTATATTTTTCTTGGTGGGGGAATGGGTGTACGGTGAATGTAGGGTGATATGAGCCATCTGACCTCAGGGTGCCACTCTGTTGCCTGAGAGGGTAAATAAAGGTTCTTACATGGGTCAGATGCAAAGCTAGGCATGATGAAACATTTCTGATACAGCCATTCTAGGTTTGATTATAATTTTTGCTGAAAAATATATTCTTGAGTTTTTGGGTTTTTGACCCCTCTATGCATGTTGATATGGAAATAAACTCCCGTACCTAACGTATTTAACCCAACTACTAGAAACTTATCCCTTCTTAGAAATAGGTCGTAACAACCATCTGAAAATTGTGATTATTCACAGAATATTTCAAACTGATGCAAAAAAAGTAAGAAAGGAAATGGCAACATTGCCCCTATTAATGAGGGAAAAAATTAAGCAAGAGGGAGAGAGGGGGATGGAGTGGTTGCCCTTCTGAGCTAGCACCCGCATCCCTCATCTTGGGGTGCCAGAGAGATTGGTCTTGGGATGCTTCAATTAGATGGCGCACATCGGTGGTGAGCAGGTCCTTGCATGGACACCTCCAATGGTTTGCTGTTTCTGACACCTCTGTCACAGGGTCACAGTCCACCTCAAAGCACCTCCTCGGCCTGACAATAATCCAGGGTGGGAACTGCTTATTAGCAGGGAGGGGCAGCATGAAACACAACAGGTCCAGGACCAACAGCACCACTGCAACAGTCCGAAGGTCGGAGGCCTCTGCAACTATAAAACCCCTCCGCTGGACCTGACATCATCAATGTGATTGAGCTCATGAAGGATCTCTAAGACGTGACCATCAAAACTCAGTTACTAGGCTGCACATTTTTTTTTTGGTTGTGCACGTCCTTAAGATCTTAATAACTTTAACATAAACAGTGGGAACCAACAAGAGAACCTTTAAGTAAGGAGAATGTTTGTCCCCAAAGAAGAGGTCCATGTGACGGGAAGCAAAGTTTAACGTGGCTTTTGGAGATTCTGGACTAGCCATGGACATGCTGATGGGGAGCAGACGTAATTATGCAGTAGAAGATTCCTCCCATTCCCATCTATCCCCTTCATCTCCACCATCAACCCCCCCCCCCCCCCCCCCCCCCCCCCCCAACACACACACACACACAAAGGGGTCATGGTTTATTGGTATTACATTTAATTTGTTGGAGCCAATCACACAGAGAAAGGCTAACAAGTGGTACAGATGGTCTGCTTGTATTAAGCGGGTAACTAAAAAGTACAAAGCAAGACAGAAAAACATTTCGGATCTTTGTTACAAGATTTACATATGGTTGGTATGACAGTCATGGTTAGGAGAAATTCGTGTAGGATTAGAAAAGGGCGTACCCAGTGCACGAGGCTCCCACCATTTGTGAGGTCTGGGGAAGGGTCGATGTACGCAGCCTTACCCCTGCTAAGCAGAGAGGCTATTTCCTTGTTTCGAACCTGTGGCCTCCAGTTCACGAACGGGGCAACTTAACCGTTGCTCGAGGCCCGCCCTTCTATAGGATTAAAAAATATCAGATTTGTTTAAAAGGACAGACTGGTGAAAACAAGGGAAGTACATAGAATATGGAGAATGTTTTTATTAGAGTATTCTCTTTTCTGTGTAGATGGAGTAGGCACATCCCTAAAAGATGGATAAGGCATATCCCTAAAATTTTAGTATATAGGTGTCAGAAGGCTTTCAAAAATTTGTGACAATCCTCTTTAATATTTTAGTTCAGTAAGCTGGTGCCATTAGAGTGGGCATTTAGGAGGGACAGGGGCCTCTCGTCATCTATCTGGTCATTACATTGGGTCAGGGGCAGGGGCCTCTCGTCTTCTTCAATAACAAAGGCCCTACATCTTGTATTAAGGACTACTTTGTGCACAGCTACATTGGGTCCGTATCTATGGTTCTTTTGGGATTCATGGTGGAGTTGGATTTCCATTTATGTTTGGGTGTTTTTTTTCCTTATTTAAGACTTTAACATATATATATATAAAACAGGTGTTACGTGCGCAGTGGGGACATTGATCGCGGTGTTCAGGCATTGGAGGATCACCTAAGCTCTAAGCCACCGGCAGCTGAGCTGTATGTGGTGGGTATAAATTGAAACAAACCAGTCATTAACGTAATCTTCCGGAATAGCCTTAGATCATGTGGTTTTGTGTCTTTGGAAGTTGCAAAAGCTCATTCTGCTTTTGTCTTTGACATTATGACATCTTTCATTCACCTATATAGCTTGATATGTTGAGATATTCATCATGTGAATAAAAACTGTCTAAGGAACAATGCTTCTTTCTTTCTTTTTTAATACTGCCACACGATTTCACTTTCTTAAGTTTAATCTTACCCTTGAAATGTTTTCCAGCTATTTCAATGACCTGTCTACCAGTCATGTTGGACCAGTTTATCATTCATATGTTGATAACTGTCCCAGGAGCAGAGGAATGATTAATCTGTTGGATTATGTTTCTGCAGTCACTAGCTCAGGCAGCAATTGAGGGTTATACAGCGCGAGGCATGCAAGTGGCTCAAGAGACATTGGTAACACCTGTTGTTTCTTTGTTCATGTTCTTTGCATCTTCCTAGGTATGTACTGGTATTTTGAGGGGTATTGGGCTTTGTCATTTTTTCCGCAGGAGAAGATGAACGCAAGAGGGTTTTTTTTGAATGCTAAGATGGGCAATGATCTCCTTCTTGCAGCATCAGGAGAAAAGGTAAAAAGTTAAACCTTCTGTTTCATAGCACCCGCCATCAGTTTCACTTCTATAGATATGGGTGTGCTTTTGCTTTTTGCAAACATGTGTTTTCATTGGTAAATTTGACGCCGTGTTGCTGCAAAAGTATTGTGATAATCGCTGATTAAATATTCTGCTTCTCACATGGTTGTCAGCGGTACCTAAATACCCATTTGCCTGTCGTTGTTAAAGACTAAAATATAAAGAAAGGATATGGATTCAGCCATTTTTTTGTCTGGATTTGAATTTCGATAGTATCTGTACCTGGACAGTTTTCGATAAGAATACCAGTACAAATATTTCTGAATCTACTTATCTGGTTTTCTGTCTATTTGTTTCACTCACTCATTTTTGCTGTTACTCACATCTGATCTAAGGTTCTCATTTCTCACATGCTTATAGAAAAAAATCCTAATCACATACGGATGTTGCCATTCCCATTGCATGGTTCATTCCCAATCCAATTCCTGGAAAGTTCCAGTCACATGTCCATGTGGCCATTTTTCTCGAAAAAAATGTCCATGTGGTCATTCCCTGTGACATGCTTCATTCCACTGCCACCCTAAGAAAACCCCAGTCATATATCCTTGTGCTCATTCCCCATCATATGCTTCATTGCCACTCTCATCCATTGCTCTGCATTCCTGTTTCAACTATCTATGAAGTTCATTTTCATGTATGGTACACGTTTCGAAATTGTATGAATATCAGTTTGAAAGAGCTTATACATAAGTTTGAAGTATGATTTATATTTTCTAGAAGAAATATGAAACCAAAAGCTAGGTTTATATAATGTAGACTAATAACCTTTGTTTTATCAACTTTCGATAATTTCGAGGATGACATCAAATCACAAGTGTTCCTTAAAGAGACTAACTCAACTTGCTCATAGAATTTGAAATGATTGACATGATTGAGATCATCTGCACGGATATAATTTGCTTAAATTTCTGAGCACAGCAAATAAATACCTTATTATCTCTTTTGAGGCTTACAACTGATACAACAACTATAAGTTGACATGAGTTCCTTTAAATGTCCTCCAACATCCCATCCTGCAAGTAAATAGTTCTTTTATGCCTTTTCTGTTTATGTTTAGAGTATGTTGTGCAAAAATAAGTTATTGCAACTGTGGTTTGCCTCAATTTTTGCTAGAAAGTTCTATTAGCTAAATGCTGCTAAATATTTCATCCAACTAGTCAACTCCTCTTTAGTGGCCTATGCGGCATTGTCTCCTCCTGCAATTCACAGATTCCTTTTTAGCAGCCCATGCTGCGCTGTCTACACACACTTATATCACCTGCAACAAACAAAGCACAAGCCACCAAAATCGCATGTTCATTCCCGCTTGATGGCTTTATCACCCTGTGCTCCCTATCTACTGCAATACCATATGGCCTCTGAGGGGCCTGCTTTGAAATAAACCAGCCTATGATACGATTACACTTCCCTTGCCTCATTCTAGACCATTCCTCTCTCCTCTCAAACTGCATTCTCCTCTAGAAGTTAAACCTCAGACTCCACCTGCTCACAATCAACCTGATCTCAAACATGTGCCATTGTCTTCTCTCCCACTTTAAGCATAGATGACTCTTCTAAGGTCACATCCCTGTTCACCATGATTCTGGGTGACCGAGGACCGATATACCACAACCAATATTAATTGTTGCTTACATAAAACTCCTGTAGTTGAAATGGAGTTACTCTGAATGTAGTACTAGACCTGCAAGAAAGTCATAATTTCTTGGACAATTGTTAATTGTGATATGTTACTGGAAGTATTCGACAGCAAAATGGTCAAAGTGGTCTACAATTTTGCTTGTGTAAAGGGCCTGCTTAGAAAATAGTAGGTGGAATGGGATTCTTGGCTGGGTCATGGGTCAAACCGGAACATTAATATGATGGATCTGTATGCCAGATGGAAAGATGCAGGAGACAATACAATACCTGAAGTCTGACAATCAGGTACTGTTTGCAAAATGCCAATTGTACTGGGATTCTACAGTTTTGCATCGAATGTGAATTGAGAGAATAGAAGCTAATTCGTAATGTTGTCTCCTCTTTCAGCCTTTATTGCTTATCTTTAGTTGCCTATGGTCAAGGCACACATGGGTCCCTCCTGAAATCTTGCCTATTTTTTCATTTCTGTTGTTTTTGCAAATTGACATAATATGCATACTGTGTACTTCTCTGCAAGTTTTCAAGTAGACACTCATAAAAACTGTACCTTGTAGAGTTGTAAGACCTAAAGCTACGTTATCTTTGATGGTTGTTACAATACTATGAGTTTGATTAGAGAGGTGGAGTAAGCTGGGCCCAATGGACCACATGGTTTGCCATTTTGCCGGCCTGCGATGACTATAGCCTTTGTTAGGTGAATACACTCTTGTCATGATAAGTAATGTGACATGAGTTGGAGCACCATATCTGGATATTGATCAGCATTTTTGCTGATTATTTTGGGGAATGGCTTGATGCCTTAGTATTTTTTTCCTGCAATCTAATAATTTAAAAGGGCCAGTACATTGGTGCTAATTGAACTAATATAATGATTTTTGTCAATAACTGAGTTCTTGCTATTTGCAGACTGGAGGATTTACTACTGCAAATTACATTTGGGATCTGATGCAAAGCCGCAAAGTTAATGTCAATTTTTCTGCCTGTGATGCCTATCTCAATGGGTTAAAGGTAAGTGATTATTAGTAGTAGGTCTTAGAGTGAGAGTGTGTGTGCGCGCGTGCGCGTGTGGGTGTGCATGTGTTTGTGCGTGCCTGCACGTGCGTAAAAGTCTGCACATCAAATCAGGGCTTATTTAAGAATTTTCATATACGAGATTTGTAGGGAGTTTCGTACATCAGGGTTTTTTTAGCTTTTAGACCCTATAATCTACTTAATCTAGGAAAACCCCCTATAACTTCTGTATAAATATTTTGGAAAAAAACTCCCAAAAAGGACCTTTTTCAAATAAAAGTCAGATTACAAGGGGGCTTTTGATAAATATAGAAGTTGTAGGGAGAGAGAGAGAGGGAGAGAGAGCATTAGATGCATTTGTGTTTGATTCATAGATAGTTTTATTAGTAGTAAACAAGATTGAACTCTCTGCATTATAAGAGAGTTTTCTGAAGCATCAGACTAATATTAAATGTGATCTTCTAATATCCGATTTGAATAACCTTTAATGTAGAGATAGATTAGGGAGAGTGTTTGTTGGTGCAGATTGTAGATTTTTTTTGAAGGCGGTGCAGATTGTAGATTGTAGATTAAGTCCTATGATTTTGGAGTAGATTGTTGTCTTGTTTGTGAAGCTGATAGACATGGGTTGCACCTACCATATATTCTTTCACTACCAGCATATTGCCGTTTCGCACAGATAATATTGATTTTTTTTCCTCTTTTCTTTTTCAGGAGAGGGATATACCAGAAGACGATCCACGCCTCTTGTTAGTCAAGCGCACGTGTGAGAATTTGAGAGGGAGATTTTCTTCAGCCAGGGCATCTTAATATGTATTGCTCTTAAATACCTGCTTGTTTGATCCACTTTGGGTTTCCTCCTTTATCTATTTTTTTTTTCTGGGAAATTTAATCCCCGTTTAGTCATCTGCTGCCTCATAATTGATGTTCAATCTTTTGACAATGACGATAATGATAGTATAGAGTCGCTTCTCGGAGCTGTGGAAATTGAAAATTTTCTCCTAGGCCTTTCTGTCAAATTTCTTGCCAGTTTAAGTGAGTCCTCGAATGGGGAAAGCTTTGTGCTCACGTTGTTTAGGCTTTAATCCTTGGACAACTCTCTTTTGTTTCTTCGCCCTGTTTTGGACTGCAGTGCAAACTAACAGCAAAGCTTTAGGATATTTCATCTCTTGTGGTGAACAGAATAACTTTGGAGTTCAAACGAAGTGCTTCGATTGCTGGTTTCTCTGTTCTATCTGATGAGGAAATAAGATATTCTCGTGAAAGACAAATGCAAACTCATGCAAGGTGGCTCTGCTCTAATGAAAATAAGGGATGTGATAAAACTATTCTGCCTCCTTTTTTGCTATTGGATGTCAGTTTCGCAATATCATGCTTGGGTTCACATGACTGTTAGGTTATTGATCCAAAGAAAGCGAATACATGATGCCGGTCTTGTTTTGTCACCGTGGAAACAATGGTATCTGAAATGATCACCTCGGCGTTATCCTTTTAGTGCTAGTTGGACGGAGATGGTAAACAATATTCCCATGACCCGATTATTGGTGTTCTGTTTGAATGATAGCAATGGAGAAAAGCATATCATTATGATTGCAAACTAGAGTTTAGTGCGCCATTCTCACCTGTAAAACTGAAGAAAGAGCATGGAGCGTCCGATCGATGTCTTCAAGTTTAAATTTTGTGGATCTCGGTTTAGGTAACTATTTAATTTTGAAAATTTACACGAATATATTTGATAAAATCCTATTTATTTAAAGACAATTCTTGGAAAACATAATGTCATATATCGCGCCATGCAGAGGTAAAAATATAATGATTTCTCGATCTCACTCGTCTGATCTAGTAGCATAGCCTACCTATTACCCTTCTGGTGAAATTGTAAAGGATAATCCCCTCTCAAGTAAGGGATGCATGGCACTATTGTTTTAAGAAGTATGGTTGTATAAAGAAATTTTCATTAACGGTATTCACATGAAATTTTCTTTAATTAATTAATTTTTGAAGTCCTAAAATCTCACGTCCCACAACCCTTGTTCGTGGCACTGTGTATTGCTTGTCTTCTTTATCTTGGGTTCATGCATATATTCACGTTCCCCTCCTCTTTAGGATGACTATCTTCTCCCGACTTCATGATGCGTGTCCTCAACCACCAGCTCTGATCATGGCTTATGGGAAATGTAATAAAGTCATTAGAATGACCTATCTTTAATTTAGTATTTTTGACAATCTGATTATTTAAATAAAATAAGCTGACTAATTAGAACATGGAGATGACTTATTCCACTTAAATAAGTAGAATGATTTATCCTCAAGTTCAGTGTTAAAAGTGGTGATATCCTTTAAACTTGGCCCCATACTTATCTCCATATTAAACAAAGCTTTTTCTTCTTGAATTCAAGTCTAAAATGAAGATAACTTTAAGTCGGAATAACCTCGTTCTTTTTTTAACATGCCAAACAGAGGTCAGAGGATGATTTCAAATTATCCGTTCTTATCCGAATGCCAAAGTGTCCTCTCACACTTAATCACTTCCCCTTGGGTATCTTTCATATCGATTAATTGTCAATTAAAACTAAACACTTGAAGTGATGCTGAAACTAAACAGCTTCACTGTCGGTAGAAGATGGACGACAGGCCAACTGAGGTGAGAGTGTTATCATACAACGCATCGTCATCATATGATGTTGAAACTAAACAGCTTTGCTGTTGGAAGAAGATGGGTGACAGCCAACTGAGGCAGGTGTAATATTATTACACATCGCATCATATAACAAACACATGATCGGCATTGTCTTAGGTCAGGGTGCACATCCATTATTGTAAGAAATATATTTATAGGTGTACTGTACTGTATAGCATTGGAGGAGAACCTAAGTATAATGTGACTTGTGGCTTGAAGGTTGCAAGTTCCAAACCAGATACAATTTCTCTGTGAAAATTACGAGTTCTTCGAATGCTGTATTAGAAGAGTCTCGTGGCAGTGGGTTGACTTATACCTCTTGTATGTGTGGTAAGGTGAAATGAGCATATCTGCGATTATTAATGAAGGGAGAGAAGAAGGATGGCAGCTAAGTGTTGCTTCTTCTATAAACCTGATCGCATGCACGTTCATGTTCTCCCATGCATTTGAGACACCACAGCCAACAGCACTGTCATCTGTGGGTAGAATAGTCGTAGAAGCCCCACTTTCAGTTCCACCACCGGGCATGCACCAGTGGCAAGCCTTTCGAGCTCATTTGATATGACGTAAAATGCTGTAAAAAGAGTGCTTAACGTCTCATAGAAATATGATGTTTTATAACATTTTATATTATTTTATGACGTACTAAATAACACCTTAAAATAGTTCAAGGCTCTCTTCCTATTGGATTCTCGAAGCTCTCTGTTAGATATGCCTTATAGAACATGGATTGAGTCTAGAAGCTTCTGGACTCCGGAGAGAGTTCATAGCAGTGTCGACGTACCTCAGGCAGTAGATATTGGACATGTTGGGCATGCATGACGAATGTCAGCAGAATCATCAAGGAAGGGAGGAAAGCAACAGCAATGATATAATCTCCTCATCCTACTGGAATCCTACTCAATGGACTCTTAAGATATTGGACTCTTAAGCGTGGTTGCTCCTAATGGAATCCTACTCAATGGCAGCAAGACACTAACAAAATTAAAACAATGAAATGGACGTTTCACCCAGAAGACTATGAGCTAGGACCGGGAGATTTGCATGTACAGCAACTCCGGTTCCTCTAGAAGTCTCTGTAGGCATGCTAAAAAAGAGTAATATTTGTTGCATTGTCTATGAGACATTGCAGCACAAGTGTCAGATGGCACGCAAATTTTAAATTTTGCCGCACCGCTTGTGGGTAGTACGGCGACTGCCAACCATCTTGTCATGAACTAGGCTGTGGTTACAATGTTTGCAATACTGTGAAGCATTGCAGGGTGTATTACTCGTCAAAAAATTAGAATAAACTGTTTGTATATGATGTTCGCCACTGATTCTGGTATATCTGACAAATAGCTGATTATTACAAAGGATGTATAGTACATATATAGATTGTTGGTCGGGATTTTAGTCTTGTTCAGTTATCATAAGATGGAACAACAAATTACAAAAGTTATCATAGGATGGATTTGTTAGAATAATGTTGCTTGAAGATGGATTTGTTAAATAGCTTGGGTTTCTAATCTCATTCTGTGTGTCTGTGACACCAAGTATCTGCTTATACCAATTCCCATCCCTCCTTCCTACTAAACATGGTCTTAATCATTTATAAGCAGAGGCCCACAACCCATTTGGAGAAACATTTATTTGACAATTTTTTTTTTTTACTTTTTAAGATGAAAAATATTAAATAAGATTGCTGAAAATTAATTTTGGGTAATTATACAAGTTAACCTCAACAACCTCATTTTATCTTCTGTCTAGCTAATTCTAATTTAGAATTTTTAGTTGGAAATCAAAAACTATGTAAAAAACTATTGAAGAGTACTAATGTCCTCCTTTGAATATAGTTAATCGAAAATCTGTAAAGAAATAAGAAATGCTTCTAATATTTAAACGTATCACCGATTAATACACCCCAACTCTCCTCCTAGTAAATGCCCTTCCATATATACTTGATCACTTCCATTGATCAGGTACCTTTTTCTATTTGTCATCCATCAGAGGTTGAAGGCTCCATTGCTGTCGAGCTTGTGTCTTTCCCTCGACGTCCACCTTCTAGGTGTGGCCTTCAAACAATCCTTGACCATATAAATTCATGGCTTCGTTCCCACTGGTCCAAAACATTGCTATTTGAATCACTAGATATATAGTACTTATAGAAGTTCCATAAATATTTGGTGGGTTCAGCTGCTCTGTACCTTCATTTAGTCCCCCACATATATAGATGGTGAAATTAAACAGCTTCACTGCTGGAAGCAACTTTCCAACTTGCTAATATAAAACCAACAGACGTCTTAAGCTTGGAAGGTATTGATGGGGTTTGGGTCCTTGGCAACGTATTAGTCTTTTCACTATATGAAAGTGTACGTCTGTTAATTGTTGCAACAAATACATTTGTGTTCCTACTCTATAATTATTTGACTGTCAGAGGGAATCTTGACGTAACTGTAGTTTTATTCTGAACTTAAGTTGCATATTCAACATTAGATATAAAATATCAAGGAAAAACAAAGACTGAGATTATGTCTTACTGACCTTGTTTAGATGCCAAATTGGGAAGGTCTCGTGTCCAAAAAAAATTCATTAGAATGGAGAAACTTTCGCAGCTGGCTGTTTCAATCCCTGCTCGTTGGAGCAGGAGCTCACTATGCCCATTAGTACTGAGCTATATACTGATCAAAAATGAAGAAGAAAGGTCTCCTGGCCTTAATAGCCTTAATATTTTATTGTCCGATAAGATGAGCAAATCAGCCGCCAGCCTCACCGTTCATCAAGTTGACATATTCACCTGGAAGTCATGTTACAAAAGCACTCTTCCCTCCATGTATTAGTAGAAAGAAATGGACAAAGGGCAACAGGTCTTTCCTCGAAATAGAATTTTTTCTAATAATTGGTTTTTTTCTGCTCAATCCAAATGTGGTCGAATGTTAATATACGTACCACTCGGCTATAATACTCAGCTGCTCAATGCCGACTTGCTGCACAGTTTTACACACCCTATTCGGTGTGCGCGAAAGTGCCGCACAACATCGGTGTGCGGCAAATATTTCTCTTTATAATAAACTTGACTACATGCATATTCACCTGCCTGGCCGCCTACATTTGAGATAGCACCACTGTCGTCTATAGGTAGAATGGTGGCTTTAAGGGTAACGATGACAGGCACACCCTCTGGATATAGCAGCCATTTTAAATTCAACCACCGGACGCAAAGAGAAGGAATCTTGTAAGTGCAAGTTTACCTATATATGTTTTTTAGTTCTCTAGCACAGTGACTAGGGGTTAAGTCCTACTCAAGTCCACCAGAGATCAGATTTTGGTGGACACCCTCCTCACCCATACGTCTAATGCGCAGCTCCCATTGAACTACAGCAACACGGACTCTAAATGCAAGTTTAGATCATACTCGATCAATATAAAGATAATTTTTTTTCAAAAAATCCTTTCGGACTGAGTTTTTTCCATTCCCATGAAGGGTGTTTTTTTGGAAAAACTCATTCCCCTCTTCTCTTCATTTACCGAGTGCCAACACTCATAGGAACTTTTTTTGACAATAATAAAGGATATGTCTATTGATAAGCAACAACATCCAGAGATACACAGTCCATTACAGAGCCAGGAAGATTAGAGGGAGAAAAACTCCCTTGTTTACAAGAAACTGCAAATCTAGCTAGAACATGAGCTGCCCTGTTGGCATTTCTTGGAGTAAATACCACCTCAGTTTTCCCCGGATCTATGAGATGTTTGCAGTCTTGAATGAGTGTGGCAATTCTCCATGGTATCCTTTTCCTATCATAGATAGCATCAATGACGGTAAGCGCATCTCCTTCGACTTGGACAGGGCAATTGAACATAGATGTCCTAATTAGTCTTGCCTTAATAGCATTGGCTTCCACCCAGAGTGGGTCTGTGTTTTCGTAATGCTCAATAGCACTATGAAGAACATTCCCATGATGATCCCTGATAATAAGGCTAGAAGCTCCTATCTTCTCCGAGATGGCACCATCAACATTGATCTTAAGAGATCCATAGCAGGGAGCCTGCCACACCTGTATAGGTTTCGGCTGTGCAGAAGGAGGAGGTTGACCAGGTTGTATAATCCAAGAGCGCCAATTGCATGATATTAACTGGGTGTGGGCTAACATTATCAAAAATCTTTCTATTCCTAGCTTTCTAAATGTTCCACAGGATGGCAAAGCACATGGTAATGTGATTCCTGTCAAGACTGTGCTCACTAAAGGATGGGTTGCTCCATTGGATAAGCTTATGGTGGAGTGTTTGGATATCCTGATGGGGGTGGTAGCCAAGAGGGGAGCACGACCAAGTCAATCGAGCATAATTGCAGTAGAAGAGTGCATGGTCAGTAGTTTCATCTTCTTGGGGACAGATGATACAAGTTTTCCCCAACTCAGGGATCCTCTTAGCTATATGTTGTTGCACTGGGAGGGCTTCATTTAGAGCTTTCCACAAAAAACAATGACCCTAGGAGGGATACTCTTTGTGAGTTTGGGATCCCAGATCAATTTCCACACAAGGTTTGAGGAAGAGGAGGATGGGGGCAGAGCCGGAGTACTCAGAAATCTATATGTAGACTTTTGAGTGATTATACCATCTTCAGTCCCTTCCCAGATCAATCTGTCTCCATTAGGAATAGAGGTTTGAGGGAGGGGAATTTGAGTGATTATGTTCACAAGGTTTTGATTGAAAAGGTTCTGGAGTTTCTGAATGTTCCAAGTGTTATTGCATATCAGTTTAGCCACCCTGTCTGGCAGGTTACTAGAGAACTCATTGATGGGGAAGATCTTCACCTTGTAATTTGGGATCCAGGGGTCGTGCCAAATGCTGGTGCTGAATCCATCTTGGATGGAGATGTGGGATCCCCTTCTAAGCTTCTCCTTGATAGATATGATAGCATCCCAAGTGTCAGAGCAGTTTCGTTTCCTAGTGTTCTCCCAAAAGGACCCCTGTTGTAGATATTTTGCCCTTAGAAGAGTAGTCCACAGAAAAGACTGATCTTAAAGGAAATTCCAGCATAATTTGATGATTGCGGCTTCATTTGCAATACTCATGTCTTTGATTCCCAAACCACCTTGCATCTTATGCTGGGTAATTTTCTGCCATTTACATAATCTAATCCTTTTATGGTCCTGAGTGACTTTCCACCAGAAAGCATTTTGAATCTGTGTGATTCTCTTCAATGTGGTTTTGGGCAGGCGTGTAATGGCCATAACATGAGAAGGGATGGCAGCCAAGGTTGAGTTTATAAGGACAGTGCGCCCTGCAGGGGAAAGGGTATTGGCCTTCCACGAGTTCAATCTGTCTCTAATTTTATCCTCCAGAAATTTATAAAGGTTGATTCTGCCCCTGCCCGGCAAGATGGGGACACCCAAGTACAGATCATCCTTCTTAAGGAGGGGGATGTCCAATTGAGCACTGAGTGATTCCTGAACAGCCTTAGGGATGTTGGTACTAAAAACAATGCCCGATTTCCTTTTATTGATCACTTGTCCTGACCAGGAGGCATAGGTGTCAAGGTAGGTGAGGAAATTATGCAACTCTGAGTCATCCGCCTTCCCAAATAGAAAGATATCATCAGCAAACATGATATAGGACATGGTAGGTGCACAACTGTTGACTTTCATGCCTTTGATGCTTCCATCCTTCAGTTTTTTATTAAGAAAATCTGTAAGAACTTCAGCTGAGAGGATATAAAGGTAAGGGGAGAGTGGGCAGCCCTGTCTGAGTCCTCTGGTAGGATGGATACAGCCCACATGCTCTCCATTAATAGAGATAGTATAGGAGACGGTCACAATGCATTGCATGATCAACTTGATGGCCTTATCCGAGAAACCATACCTGTGGAGCACTGAGTTGATGAAGTGCCATTCAATACTGTCATAGGCCTTCTGTATATCTACCTTAAGCCCGAAGAATCCTGCCCTACCATGCTTGCAGTGCATGGAGTGCATGAGCTCTTTGACCATAATGATGGGGCTAGTGGCCTGCCTCCTAGGGATAAAAGCCCCCTAGGTATCCGAGATTAGGGAGGGGAGGAGAGGTTTAATTCTCCCAGCAATGATCTTGGCAATAATTCTATAGATGGTGTTAGCCAAGCTGATAGGGCGATAGTCTTGAGGGGAAGAGGAAGGGAGTTACTTGGGAATTAAGGAGATAACAGTGTGGTTTAGGCCCAAGGGGAGATTACTAGATTTGAAAAAGGATTGGATAAGCTCAATAGTTTGATTTTTGATGGTGGGCCAAAAGCTTTGGAGGAAGATGGGAGGGAGCCCATCAGGGCCAGGAGCTTTTCTGGGAGCCATGGACATGACAAGGTATTCGATTTCCTTAGGGGTGGGAATGGCTGATAAGGAGTTGTTAATATCATCAGGGATTTTGGTTTTGGAATGAAGGATATTAGATGGGAGGGGAATAGTCTTTTGAGAGGTGAAGAGGTTAGTGAAGTAGTTTAGATAAATGGATTTGATGTGGTGAGGATCCCTCGTCCAATTGCCATCAGCAAGCTTAATCCAGTCAATCCTGTTGATTCACCTCCTGTTCAGTACACTAATATGATGGAATCTAGTATTTCTATCCCCCTGTAGGAACTAATGCTTTTTTGCTCTCTACTTCCAGTATTCCTCGTTTTGGGCAAGTAAGAGCTCATACCGAGAAGTAAGGAGTTTTTCTTTCTGAATGTTTCCATCAGTTGGAGGGGCCTTATGAAGGTGTAGGAGCTCATCAGCCACAATCTCCATCTCCTTCTTTAGATTTGGAAAAGATTTTCTTCTCCATTGAGTGATGTCTCTGTGTAGCTTCTCAATTTTTCTGTTGTAGTTTGTCAGGAGGTGTGGTCCAGCATTCCAAGAGAGGTTTACAGTACTATGGATTTCAGGTTTAGACAGCCACATAGATTTAAATTTGAAATGGGGTTTCCTCCTCTTACTGGAACCTTGAAGTCTGATTAAAATGGGATTGTGGTCACTACCAACACAAGGAAGATGAAATACTGAGGCTCTGGGATGATTTGTCCTCCAATCAGCATTGCATAAAGCTCTGTCTAACCTTTCTCAAATATTGAACTTTGCAGATATGTGATTAGACCAGGTGTAAGCAGGGCCTTCAAAACCCAGATCAAGGAGGGCAGACTGGTATACAAATTCTCTGAAGTCAGAAATGTGAGCATATTTTGGGGGCCGCCCTCCTTGTTTTTCATACTGATTCAATATAGAGTTCATATCACCCATAGGAAAGATGGGTCTTTGACTTGTTTGAATGAAGGCAACGATGTCTTTCCACATCTCTTTTCTATCTTTTGGGTGGGTGGGGGCATAAATGCAGATAAGAGTCCAAGGCATTCTAGCATCTGCAATGTCCCCAGCAATCCAGTTAGAGGAGGAGTGATTTATGGTTAGGGAGATATCTTTCTGCCACCAGAGCCACAAGCCACCGGCACGACCAATTGGTGAAACAAAATGATAGTTTGTAATGTTCCTCATGTTGAAAAATTCCAAGGTAGATTTAGTGGAAGCTTTCGTCTCAGAGAGAAAGGTGATGTCAGGTCTAACTGCGTGGATCCGTTGAGATAGGTATAGAACTGCCGATGATCCACAAATGCCTTGGCAGTTCCAGGACACATGCACACTCGGAGCAAACCTATTAATAGCTCTTCATGTGCCAGTTGATTTGAACGTTAACATGTTCACGGTGGCAAACATATAGTGCGTAATTTGGAAACATAATGCTAAGCTCTTGTGTGTATTTTTAGATTATGAGGCCGTTTTATTCAAAACTTAATTTAAAGCATTAATTGGAAAGGACTTCACTCTTTTAAGTATATTTTGTTGGGATTTTGTATATTATGCCCCTGAAAAATATTATATTTGCATACACACTTCCAACTCCTTATCAATACCCCTGAAATCTCAGAAACGTTACAATTATGCTTCTCTATCAAAGTATTGAATTCCAACCGGATATGTCAAATCGATTTCCTAAATCCTAATAATATCAGGAGTATATATGCAAAATTCTACAGAATTTAGGATATATATAAAAAATATTAGTGAATTTAAGGATATGTATGCAAAACCTTTAAGTTTGATTTAACAACATTTTAATGGGGATGTAACCGCAATAGTTCAGAGATTTCAGAGGTGTTGACAATAATATGTGGGAGTTGGGGATATGGATGTAAATACAGTATTTTTCAAAAGTATATATATATATATATATATATAAGCCTATACTACTAATTGGATCCTCAATGAACTCTCTGACTCCAATCTCATTGACCTTGATGATCCACTAGTGCTCCCCCTTGGTAGAACCTTGATGATGATTGCATTCACATAATTATAAGGTAGTTTTTATATCCTAACCTTAAAGTTTCATGTTTAATGTATTATCCCACAAAGTGTGCTTGCCTCTACACCATAAAATGCACCAGATATTGATCGCCAACAGTTCAGCTGGGTTAACATGTGACTCAAAGAGTCTCTCTGTTTGGATGTCTGTGTTTCGTTCCCTCTCAACCTCTTCCTTGACACTGTACTGTTACTAAAAAGTTCTCTTGCCACTCTCTATATATGTTCTAGCTAGGAGTAGCAGATAGCCGATCATTGGCACTGTGCTTGAGCTTTCCCAGTGAGGTGATAGATCAAGAGGATTAAGGTTCATTTATGTATGAGGAGAGATCCTCTCAGTTACACGTTTGGATCGGAATCCAGTAATACTGAGAGGGAGAAAGAGGTCAAACATTGCAAAAAACTTCTCAAACATTGCAAAAATTCTCTCATATGATCCTAAAAGTTAGCAGATACTTAGATCCTCTCTCTCTCAATATTATTGGACTCCGATCTAAAACGTGTATTGAGAGGATCTCCTCTCTTTATGTATCCATTGGATCTGGTGGCCTTGACGACCTCTTTCCAATAACTGAGTTTTCTTTGCCTACAGGTCACAGCATTGCATCAGGGACAAGCACCATCGAGCAGTACTGAATTATTGTTGGACGGCCAGCCTTCATGCATGAGAGGCTAGCTCCACTCTCACTGACCCATGGGTGGCAAGTTGGTTTTTGGCTGGGAAAGTCCTCGTGCGAGCACACCCTCTCTCTGTGGTTTTTGGCAGCTGAAGAACACACACTCACACACAAAACTACAAGGAAAGAGAAGAGATCCTTTCAGTATACGTTTGGATCGGAGTCTTATAATATTGGGAGGGTTTTTTTTGTAATATTTGATCTTCCTCTCCTTAAAATTGCTGGACTTCGATTCAAACATGTACTAAGATGATCTCCTTTCACAAGAAAAACATAACAGCAGGAGAGGGCTGTTCTGGATGCATGGGTAAGTGGTGGAAAAGAGAGAAAAACATTTAGAGAGGGAAGAGGAGACAGAAGGGAAAAGAGCAGCAGCATCGGCTGGCTTACATGAACACCCTCTTTAATTTTGTCGGTGGACAACATCTTCAGAGCTTCTTCATCGAGCTAGGTTAGAAGTATGTGTTCTTGTGATGATGTGGAGATCGTTGTTATAATCCGAGAGTAGATTAATCCGCGTACTCATTCGATTGCTTAAATAGCAAACTAAAAATCTTTGAAGTATTAATAGATATCATGTTGTATCCAATAAGTAGGGCAATGTCAGTGTACCATATATGCTTTTAATCAAATGCTTTTTGCCATCTTCATTCGAAGTTCATGATCTGATATTGAGCGACTCTTTGTTAAATCCGCCAGCTGTAAATTAAGAAGATTATATATGTCAAAGGTAATTTAATTAACATGAACCCTTGGTATAATGATCAAACTAATAACTCCAAGTAATATATGTGATAAAAAATATAATATGTAATAACCTATTTATTGGTCATCCAGTTCATCCAGCAGCTACGCAGTGATGAGATATCTCTTTCTTTCTCTCTCTCTTTCTGCGTGCGCGGTGGATTGAGATCCTATGTTCTATTTTTTCTATATTATTTATATTTCACTTGATATCCTATATGTTGATTTGAGATCTATTTTTAAGGTTCCTCTTTTTAATCTTCTACTTCTCCATGGTTTGCTCTTGTCGTCCTTGCATGGTGATGCAGAAGCCCATCACAGTCGCTATTGGAAGGAGACGGGTGGTACCAATGACCAACGTGTTAGATACAACGCCAGCTGCGAATAAGGTCTTGAAGGGTGCTAATGAGTTCGACCGCAGATCCTTTCAGTAAGTATTTAGACAGGAGTCCAGCAGTACTGAGAGGGAGAAGGTCTAAATATTTGTAAAAAATTTCGATCATATAACAGGTATTTTTGCAATGTTTGTCCCCCTCCCCTCCTCTTAGTACTGGATTCCTATCCAAACACGTACTGAGATGATCTGTTCTCAATGAATTTTGGGACTTTGGAAACATACACCGGCATTAATATCATATATAGATGAAAATATATATACTTTATTTATTATAAGAAAAATGTTTATATATGTGTGTGTAGGGAGCAACGTTGGATACAGTTTGGGCAGTTGCTGTGATCGGATAGAAGAGGAGTGAACCTAACTAATTAATTCCCAACGTCCAAATCAAAGCCAACTAAGTTGTTGAAAGTATTTATTGACAATATATATGATGAGGCAGAATCCAATTCGGCCCATTAAAATAAGTCTAACACTTAGATCAGTCCAACAGCGGCAGTAAAAGCCTACTGGCAGCCTTCGGCCCATTAGCGGCCCCGCAGCCCTCGGCCCAGTAAGCAGCCCAGCGGTCGTTGATCCATCAGCGGCCCAGCAACCTTCGGCCCATCAGCGGCCCAATAGCCTTCGGCCCATTAGCGGCTCAGCAGTCCTCGGCCCAGAAGGCTCCAGCCCACTAAGCGGCATCTGGCCCAGCAGTGGCCCAACTCCTTTCGGCCCAGTAGCCGTATCCGGCCCACTCCGGTGGGAGGGTTAGACACTATGGCAGTTTACCAGTAAACCCAAAACATAGTCCTATATCGGTTGCCACCACTAAGCAACCTCTATCCTCTGCTATAAATACACGGCTATTTATTACCAAAAGTATGTCTTCGAAACCCCAAGGACTACAATCCAAAAAGCATTAAAGCTATTTCTTCCTCTTCTCTGACTTCTGAATCGAATCATCTTCAGAAGCTAACTTAACCGTCGGAGGGGGTTCCTTAGGGCCGAAGCTCGGGACTCCTACTGACTGGTTCTTCTTCTTTTTTTCCTCCTTCTGCAGGGGCATTGGTTTGAATCTTCGCCGACCTCTCCAAGTCGGTCTCGGCCGCCGACCTCGGGTCTTCTCCCTCCGGTTTCGACGCCTTTCGACGGCTGGTTTGCCTCCGCTTCGCCCAGAGGAGTCTCGGCTACGCCTTCCGCAGGCTGGTCCGCCTTGTCCGAAGGAGCTTCGGCCACGCCTTCCGCAGGCTGGTCCGCCTCGCCCGAAGGAGCCTTGGCCACGTCTTGTGCCGGCCGGTCCGTTTCGTCCGAGGGAGTCTCAACTTCGCTCCTGTCGAGCCCTCGCCTGGGCACCTCTCGGCTTCGGATCCTCGGCCCTGTTTCTACCCGCGCCTCGTTCCGGATCCCCGTCGGGCCTCTTCATCGATCCGATCCAACTTCGGATCCCAACTTCGGATTCCAGCTTCGGAATCCGGTCGTGATAGCTTCGGCTACATCACGTGGCGCTGTCTGTAGGAAACAAACAAGAAGTTATGTCTCATCGTCCAGTGACCCGACGATCCGGACAAGACGAGGCAGAGACGCGGGCAACTTCAGCGCAGCCGCTTCACTCTGAAGGCGCCCCGTCTGCCCCACCATAAGGCTCAGCTCTTATTGTCATACCGGAGTCCCTCGCTCCCAGAGACAATCGGATAGAGGAACTTCAGCAGCAAGTGGCAACATTAGCTGCCACCGTTACTTCTCTGGCGCCCCTGCGAGACATGGTATCCACCATTGCCCAACGCATGGGGTTACTGGGCTAGCTCCCCCAACAAGTACCGCCTCCTCCATGCTGCCCTGCTCAAGATGCAAGGTTTCGGCCAACGCCCTTGCAGGTTTTCCCTGACGAGGCCGCCACGGCCCGCAGCGAGCCCTCTGCACCGCCTGCCCGAGTCCCTCGCACCGGCCACATCATAACGGAGCAAGGCTATGCTTCGTCTGAATTTCATCCAACCAGAGCCGAAGGGCGTTCGGTCACTATTTCAACCGCCCCGGACCTGGACCGGCGGTTGACCGCAATGAGGAAAGAGATGTAGCAGATGGTATCTCGGCCGTATGGAGCGCCTCTCGCCAGCACCATTCTAGAGCAAACTCCATTCTCGTCAGACCTTCTGGCTACCGAGGTACCTCCCAACTTTAAACTGCCGAAAGGCCCTCTCTATGATGGAATGACAGATCCGGTCTACCACTTCCAGAGGTTTAACACCTACCTCTATGTCCGAGGGGTCTCTGAGGCAGTCCGCTGCCGTCTCTTCCCCCTCACTCTCGAGAAAACAGCCTTAACCTGGTTCGAGACATTGGCCCCCAACTCTATCCACTCTTTAGTCTAGTTGGTGTAGGTGCTTAGAATGACAGTGTGATTAACATGAAAAATCTATGTTGTTTAGGTGCAAAATAAACCTATTAAAAACAATAACTACGTGAAGTGATCGCCAGAAACTTTTAACTTAAAAAGTTTCAAAAGAAGTTTTGATCGCCTACCTGTTTGAACGCGGAAGATGTTGAGTCCTTGATTCCCCTCCTTCAGCCGGCTGAAGAAAGAGAGCCCTTCTCGTTCTTTGTTCTTGTTGTTGAATTTGGAGTTTGAAGTTGAGGATTTGAGGATCGTCCAGAGATTCTTGTGTTGAGTGCTTGACTTCCTTGATTATCTTGTTGTTGCCTCGTTAAGAAAAATGGAAAGAGAAGTGCAGAAACAATTATGAGAACTTTTAACCAGAAGCAGTATCCATTCTAATCATGATTTTAAACATAAAACTAAGCAGCAAACTTACTTGTTAGGATTGCTTTCGAAACCTCTTAATCAAATAGGTTTTAGAAAAGAACGATGTGGTGTGTTGCATGAAGTGATTATGAAGAATAAAAAATTAATGAAATGAAAATAAAGATGCAGAAATGAAAAACTTATGCCGAATTGGATGAAGCCTTGAATTAGATGAAGAATGGACGCCGACTTCTGGAAATAGTAGCGCTTCGGCGTTCCGACGTTGTTGCTTCGATCTTCAACCCGCTATCAACTCAAGATTACGCTTCACTTCAAATCACGCTTAACTTTTTTTACTCTTCAATATGTAAGGTATTTATAGACTTCTTCTTCGTCTATGATTAACATAGAAAACTTCGGATTTATCTATCTTAACCGACAGATAAATACTGATTAATTCATCTTTATCTGTAATTATCTAAACCGCGTCCACATAGGCTGACACCTTTCAGATTAATTAAAGATAAGGATAAAAATCCGGAAAACTTATCTTTATCTTTATCAGCTAAAACGCGTCTACATGTATAGACGTCTTTTACACTAATTAAGATAAGGATAAACATCCGGAAAAGAAGCAGAAATAGCCTAGAAAACCTAAAATGCGTCAAGTCTCACAGACGCCTTTTAGCTAATTAATCAATTGATTGAAATTCAAATTTAAACGTTAAAATAAGAATAAACTCTAAATGGCGTCCACATAGGTCGACGTCGTTTAGACTTCTTCATATTTTTAACTGAAATTTGAGTTAAAATCAATTCAATTGATTAACTTAAACATGTCTGTTAAACCCGACACTTAAAAATATCAATAAAAATTAACCAATGGTTAAATATCAGACCATTCTGAGGCATTATTATATGATATGAAATTTACTCAAAATGACGTCAAAATTAGCGTGTCTACAGCTGCCTCACCTTGGCATCATCTTTGCAAGGGAGTGAAATGGAATGTAATGTACTGAAAAGGTGATGCCAAAGTGTGATGAGACACGCTCTTAACATCACATGTTTAGAATTTTCTTCAAAATCATCAATGAAGATAGCTCAAGGAAATCAATGGAATTAATCATGTCTGGATGAGGTAGACAAGGAAATAAAATAAAGTCGATCAACCTCCTCGGAGTGGGAAGTACCCCAGGTCATAGACATTGTAGGTTTCATCATGGGGAGCGTTTGCCAGCCAATGTGGACATGCTGCATCCATGATGGATCTTTAAAAGAAAATAAGAAATATTGGATAAAGAATCCAATCAAGGATAGAATTCCCATGATATCTTCAAGCGAATCTCAAAGATAATCAAGATACTCAATTCGGAATGAAATATTTCATATCATGTTGAAATTATTTGATTAATGGTCTGAAACTTAATCAATAATTAATTCTTATCACAATGATTTCAAAGTCCTATATGATGCATGCTGGGCTAAAAGAAAAATATAAAGTCAAATAAAATATAAATTAATCAAGGATAATATTGTTAAATTGTCATTAATGAGTCAAGATACCAATTCTTGTAATCTAGTGCTAAGCCGAAGCTCGTTTATCCACGCACCGTTTCACAAAAGTGGAACCATCGTTCCCACTAATTAACAATCCAACGTCCTATCCATACGATTAAGAATTCTCTGGAATTATCACTGTTTTTGTTGAAGGGAAACTCAAATTCCAGTTTCATCAAAACCACAAGGTCCTTGATATACTCTAATAAATACTTAATATATAATAAGGCAAATGATTTACATGAAAGAGTACAAGGGTAGAAATAACCGTCTTTTTAGCCACGGTCATGACTTCTTGACTCCCACAGTGGGATCTTCTAGATATTTTCCAGCTTTACTCGGATTTTCTGATTTTCCTGCAATCAAAATTATTAATAATTCCAAAAAAATATTCAATTTAAACATCCAAAACATGGAATTTCGGGAAAATGATATAAAAACTAAAACGCGTCGTGTCGAGCAGACGCCATTCAGTGTTGAAACACGGCAGTGCTCCTTGACGCCTTTCACTCACAGAAACAGGTTTCTGGCTGTTCTCTACTCGGATTCCAATTATACCAATACACATCCCTTTTCCAATCCGGAAAAGTCTTCCTAGGATCGCAATTCCTTCTATATAAACCCCCTTAGGTTGTTCCCAAGCAATCCTACCATAATCCAAAGATCCAAAGTTGAGTTTTCTTCCAAAGTTTCAAGGTTTCTTCAAAGTTTCCAAGGTTTTCAAGTTTCAAGAAGGAGGAACTCCGAAAAAAGGGGATGGATTCTTCAAACAAGAGGATGAAGATGTCTCTAGAGAATTTCTCCGATGTGGAAAATCACCTCAATGGAAGAGATCCTAATCTTCAAATAAGTTAAATCAACTTCTCTTCAATTCTTCTTCTTGTTCTTCATCATATTCTTTGTCATGTTCTTCAATCATTCCTTTCGTTTTTAGAATTATCCCTTGTTTCCTGGCCCAAGGAAATTCACCTCTCTCCCTTAGATTCGTAAGCTTGCAAAAAGTGTCAAGCTTTCCATGCAAGTTTTCATATCCAAGTGGAATCTTCAAGGTTTTGTGGTGCTTGCCAAAAATTACAAAAGTTCGAACGTAGATTGGGCGGCTATGGGTGTCTTGATCGAGTGGTGGCATCCCCAAACTCATACGTTCTTCTTTCAAGACTTCGAGTGCACGATCCTTTTGGAGGAGGCGGAGCTTCTATTGGGTCTCCCAAAGACCAAAGAGAACAAAGATAAAATTGCCTTGACAAGAGAGAAAATCACCGGTCAACAATTGTTGACATCGATCATGAAGGATCCTTCAGAAGCTAAAGGATGCCTCACCAAAAAGGGAATCAATCTTGCAAAGCTAGCTGAGTGGACTCTATATGAAATTGATGATCTAAGGGAGGATGAAGCGGAGGATGTGACGAAAGCTTTCGTTACATGTCTTGCCGGTGCCTTGTTCTTCCCTGCGCAGGATAACATCTTGGAAGATGATCAGGTCAGTGCTATCTGCGCAATATTCGAAGGTAAATCCATTAGTACTGCACTTTTGGCATATCTTTATAGCGGGCTTTCTGCGGCATCTGTGGGCCGTCCTCCTTATGGGTGCATGTTACTCTTTGCTCTGTGGGTTGAACTTCAAGTTTGAGTATAACAAGAAAATGCCTCTAAATCCATCTCAAATTTTCTTGAATAGTCCAATTCATTGCATTGCTAACATTGTAAAATTCAATGAGCACATGGTTAACAAGGTGCCAAAGCTCAAGACCCGGGCCGACTGGAGAAAGTATTTAAGGCTCATGACATCCGACATATTTGACTCATCTCCGCTTGCTCTTGTTGGAAAACCTGTTTGGGTGCGCCGTGCAGCAGGAGCAGATCTCAAGTTGATTGGAGCCACCGAGTTCGTGCTATACAATCCACATCGGTGCCTTACTCAACTTAGCTTGGGCCGTCGTGAATTCCCTGAGTTCTCTCCCACACCCCCAATCAAGAAGCGTGACTTGGAATTCGACGAAGATTATGAAGCTATACAAATCATCACTACTTTATGGAACCTTGGCTTTAGTTACCGTGTAAAATCCTCTAAAGATAGAGATAGAGGATTAAAATTTCCATACCTTAAAAGTCTTCATGAAATTCTTCCTTAAATGTCCTCTTTCTCTTTTTCTTTATGATGTAATAAAGGATTTCATTGAATAAAGAATGATTTTTCTATGCCTTGAAACCTTTCCTTAACTTTCTGTGATGTGCACATAATTTTTCTTTTAGAGAAAATTTGATTTTTCCTGAAACTTTGACAATTCGGGTTCTGTAAAATGTAAAACGCGTCCACTCAGAAAGACGCCTTTCATCCATAATTCATTTTCCAGAAATTCAATTTAATCCTCAAAAACCTGCTTTGACCTTAAAATGCGTCTGGACACGTTGACGCCTTTCAACTCTCTCTCCTACTTTTTCCAGGATTTTGCCATTAATTCCGTGATTAATTGCTTGAAACACGTCAACACACTAAGATGCCTTTAATCATTTTCCTATGTACGGCTCTAACCAGAATTTTGAAACGCGTCAACACACATGGACGTGTTTCAATCAATTTCAAATAGCTATCCTTGCCGCCTCAACTTATGCGTCCTAAAACGCGTCTTTATGAGTCGACGCCTTTCAACCTTTTCATTACAGGCCCGCGAAGTCCCCCTTTCTTCCTCACTTTTCACAAAAATCTTCTCTTTCTTCACCGGCGGCGATCTCCCTCTCCGGCGATCTCGCTTTCTCCCTCTCGAAAACTCCCCTCTCAAGCTATGGAACACGGTGAGGGTTCTAGGAAGATAAAGACCTTAGCCAAGAGAAGGCGGAGGCACGAAGAAGAAGCCCCCGAGGAGGTCCCGACGATGCTAGCCGAGGCGGCGGCCTTTTTGGAGGAGGAACTCCCTCCACCGGCACCCATGACGGTGGAAGAAGAAGAGGAGGGCGACCTCCACACGGTAAGATCCCTGTGGTTTGAATGAAGTGGAGAAAAGAGAGGGAAAAACGGGGTTCTTCAAGAACCCGGAATCTGGGCTTAAAAGGCGTCCAGACCAGGTGACGCCATTCAAAAGGCGTCACCATGGGCTGACGTCTTTCAAGCTAAATTCCGAATTTTTAATTAGGTAGAAAATAACTTTGAATTGCGTCAGGTCAAGTGGACGTGTTTTGAAAAAAACGTCTGTGTGTGCTGACGCCTTTCAAAACAGAAGTGATTTTCCTGTTTTTATTCATTACTGACCTTATTTTTATGTTTTTTTGTTTGCAGGGAGTGATGAGGGCCAGAATTTCATGGGATTTAGTAGTAGGGGCTTATAGGGGTCTCCCGGATTTCCAGAAGGCGCGCCTGCGCCGGATGGGATTCGGCGAGGTACTAGACATCGAGCCATTTTGGCTCGATCTGGTCCTCCTGCAGGTGCTGCGAGAGAGGTGGCATGCGGAAAGCCGTGCTTTCCTAATGCCGTGGGGGCACATGGTCCCCACCCTAGAGGATGTGGCCAGGATCACTGGCCTCAGGGTAGAGGGCCGACCTGTGAGTGGGATGACTTACCCCAACTACCAGGGATTGGCGGAAGCACTGTTAGGGATAGAGGTATCCAACCTAGGCAGGGAGTCTAGGATGGTCCCTAGGGTAGAGGTAGAGGCTGCCTTAGGTTTAGATGAGCCCCGGCGTCGGTCCGACGAGACCCGGGAAGAGTTTAGGGATAGACTAGCAGAGTCATCCTCCGTCGCATACTGTAGTGACCCGAGTCAGGGGGAGGACGTAGATAGGTAGCTTAGAGTCTTTTTAGTTTTCTTCTTTGGTCGGTTGCTCTTCGGTACGAAGGGCGACCACATCCACTGTAGGTTTCTTTATTTACTAGATGACTTAGAAAGTTTAGGGGAGTATGCCTGGGGTGCGGCCCTTCTGGCCCATCTCTTCGCCGATCTGTCCGCGGTCACGCCGGAGCGTGAGACCACTGTCAGCGGCTTCTCGCCGTTTCTTCAGGTATTGAATTATTTATTATTTATTCATGATATGCAATATGATATAAGGCTTTTTCTAACCTATATGTTCATGAATGCAAGTGTGGAGTTACCATTACTTCCCGCTCGGCAGAGCGCGGATTGCGAGGCCCAGTGCCGTCCCATTGGCCTGCCGTTGGCAGCCGATCGTGGACACGGCCCCACAGCACCACCAGTTGACGGCCCTCCGCCGTCAGTTCTTGGACTACCCCGAGTTACTGGTAAGTTTTTAACTTGTTCAATTTTATTAAATGCAATTTTTTTATTCATTAAATGCAAGTTATTTATGAATGCATCTAACCTATATGCAGGTGATCTGGCGCCCATACTTGGGCATGGGCGAAGAGGATCAGCCGTGGGTGACGGCTGGCAGGAGGAGGTTCGGGAGGCAAATGTGGGTGCATTGCCTCAACGAGATCGAGCCTCTCCGCCTTCGGCTCGTGATGAGGACCCTGGGCCTCCACCAGGAGTGGATTGACGAGGAGGTCCCGGAAGGCGTGGGGAGGAGCATGAGGGGCAAGCAAGCCCTCACCAACTGGCGTGCCAAATTCCCTGAGCAGTACGAGGATTGGCACCGCCGAGGCGTACGAGTGGAGTCCCGTGCGGAGAGTAGCGAGGGCTACCTCCAGCAGTACCGGGCCCACTACGCCGATCAGCTTCGGCTCCTCCGACCACTCGATGTAAGTATGCATTCATGCGTCTTTAATTTTATTATTATCTTGATTTATGTTTGTGAATGAATGTATGTATGTGTGACTTGCAGGATGCACGTGATGCAGTCATCGTCGACCTCCGGGCCCGCCTACATGATGCGGAGGCCCAGTTAGAACAAGTCCAGAAGGAATTGTTCGATCTGGTATGTATGAATGAATATGAGTGCATGTTTTAATTAATTGTTTTTGGCGATTGACACTGACAGTTGTCTTTTGGTGCAGCGAGCCGTCTACACCCAGGCGGCTCCCCCTTCTTTTGGAGCTTCATCTTCTTCCTCATCTGCTGCGCACGAGGTTGCTCTGGCTGACCTCCAGAGCCAGCTCGCCTCCGCCATTCATCGAGCTTCTCTTGCGGAGGAGGACCGGGCTGCTCGGGTAAGTTCTTCAACCTTTCGGATTCAATGTTGATTACTTAATTGTCTAACAGTGACTTCCTTTCAGGTTGCTGAGCTTCAGGAAGCCCTTCAGAGGGCTGAAGCGGAGCTGGAGCATGCCCGTGCTACTGCGGCTCGCGCCGAGGCTGATGCTGCGCGGATCCGGGCTCTGGAGGAGCAGGTGGCCCGACTCTCGACTGGAGATCTTCCTCGAGAGTTTGCACACCTCCAGTCTCGACTGGGGTTCATCAACGAGGAGCGAGAGCGGGAGAGGCAGGAGCGACAGAAGATGGACGCCGAGATATCTGCTCTTCGGGTCCAGCTTGGCATTGCAGAGCACGAGCGCCGAAGTGTGGAGGAGAGGTACAGGCGTGCTCGCCAGCGTGCGCAGGAGCGCGGTTTGACGAGTGCTTTCACCGCCAGTGCTGCCGTGTCTTCCGGCCAGGCAGGGCCGAGCACAATGGGGCCACCTCCACCTCCTAGTCGAGGGCCAGCACCGGATGCGCCTGACGAGGCCCAGAGTCAGCTCGACGAGGGCGGAGGGGAGAGTCAGCCTTGAGGGCTCATGTATCTTCCTTTTTTTTTTTTTTTTTTTCTCCATGTATCGTGTACAAAACACTTTCTAATGATATACATGAAAGTTTTTAAGCTTCAATCTTGTGTTCCTGTGCTTGTCTTGCATCCTGTACATACTTAACAAACATGTTAAGTATCTATTTAGGCTTAGCCCCTTGCCTGACCAAATAAATGGTCAACCAATCTTTTCCTTCAATAAATGGTCAAGGGGCATAGCCTTTATTAACAAAGGTAATTGAATTATAAACAAACTTGAGCAAAATGCAACATGCAAGCAGGCAAATGCTCACTGAAAATAAAAGGAATGAAACATACTAAATGCAACAAGCAGATGCTAATTGAAATATTTTTGTTGTTTTAAAATATTCATTTTTGTTTGGGTTTTGAAATATATGCTTTTTTTGATTTTGACATATATGTTTTTTTTTGGATTTTTGACATATGTATTTTTTTTGATTTTTGACATATGTATTTTTTTTTATTTTTGACATATGTATTTTTTTTGATTTTTGACATATGTATTTTTTTTTATTTTTGACATATGTATTTTTTTTGATTTTTGACATATGTATTTTTTTTTATTTTTGACATATGTATTTTTTTTTGAATTTTTGACTAAAAGATTAGCATGGTACTTAGATCAAAAGATCATATTCATTTATTAACTTAATTCCCAAATTGTTCTTTAACAACTTAACTTAAAACCCATCGTGTTTGAATTTGTGTTTCCATTCGTGATCCCATTTGATGATTCGACCCTTAGTCAATCTAAGCCATTCCTTAAGTTTGGAGTACACCTCTTTAGAAGGAAAAGAAGAATAAGTTTAGAAAGCCCATGAGAAGGTTCCGGAGACTTAAAAAGATGTTCCTTTCCTACCCTAATATCCGTTGGGGTTCGGTCATTTCATTCCGGGGTATTTATCGACCTTGCGTTCCCTTTCTTTTCATTTCATGACCTTGATGTAACGTTTATAATGTAATGGCCTTTCGATTTGACATTTGGATTTTATCTTTTTGCTTTTGTTTTTCTATTTTTTTTTTTTTCTTTGGAACGGATTTCCCCCTTTTTTTTATGACAGCCTCCTACTAAGATGGTGGGTATTCTTGGTAGTCTATTCTAAGCCTCGTTCCGACATCATGGGCCGAGTGTAAAACAGAATTTTGCTTTAAAATGAATGATTTGTACTTTACTCTTTCAGTCAAGCTTTTGATATTCTTTAGGACTTGACATCTCTTGTTACTCACGAATCAAACGTGTCAGTATGTGTAGTAATGGGTTTGAAGTTAAGTTATCCAGACTAACAAAGAAATTTGAGTTTATAAACTTTCTGATTCCACTGGTCTTTGTACCATACTGATCGACTCTTTAACCTAAGGGTTCTTAAGATGTAAGCCATTCCATGGATGATTTAGCTCTTCTCCTTCTGCATTAACAAGACGATAAGCATTACCAGGAAAAGCGTGCGATACAACATAAGGTCCTTCCCAGTTGGGTTGGAGCTTAGAACGCGGACCACCAGGTTTTACAAAAATCTTTTTGACAACCATTTCACCGACTTTGAACTTACGTTCAATGACTTTCTTTTGATAAAAACGTGCTAGTCTGTTTTGATAAACTTTTGCATGATTAGCAGCTGACCATCTTTTCTCGTCTAAAAGTTCCAATTGAGCAAGGAGTGCTGAACGATGTTCATCAATAGAAAATTCCTTATTCAATTGTACTCTTAATGACGGTATGATGATTTCATATGGAACTACCGCCTCCGTTCCAAATGTTAAGGAATAAGGAGTTTGCCCAGTAGGCGTGCGGATTGAAGTTCGGTAGGCCCATAGAGCCTCAACCAATTTTTCTGGCAAGTCTGCGAATTTATTAGATTTGCACGTCTTTTTGATGATTTTTATCAAAGTCTTATTTGTTGCCTCTGCTTGGCCATTGCCTTGCGGATAATAAGGAGATGAATGATGCAATGCAATTTTGTACCTGTTGCAGAGGTCTTTCAATTCTTGTGACACGAACTGCGGTCCGTTGTCAGTGACGATGGTACTTGGAATTCCAAATCGGGTGATGATGTTCTTCATGATGAATTTGCAGACGGTTGATGCTTTGATCTCCACGTACGCTTCAGCTTCTGCCCACTTCGTAAAGTATTCCGTTGCCGTGAGAATGAAAGATTTTTGCTTGATGCCGGAATCTGGATTACCAAGAGGTCCAATAATGTCGAAAGCCCACATGGAGAAAGGCCATGGGGAAAAAACAGGATGGAGCGAAGATGTAGGAGAATGAATTTTGTCGGCGTGAAGTTGACACTTAGCACACCTACGGACATATCCTACGCAGTCTTCTTCCATGGTTGGCCAATAAAATCCTTGTCTAAGGATTTTCTTTGCTAACATCTGTCCATTGGCATGGCCACCACAAACTCCACTATGAGCTCCTTCCATAACCTTCCAAAGCTCATCTTCGTCTAGACATCTCAGAAGAACTCCATCAAAACCTCTCTTGTATAGCGCTCCCCCAACTAGGGTATATCGTTGAGCAATTCTCCTGATAGCTCTCTTTTCCTCAGTTGTAGCTTCCTCAGGATACGATTGATCTTCACAATATTTTGCAATCTCATAATACCATGGCTTCTGTTCATCATCCATCTCTTCTAATAACTCCATTATCATAATTTCTCTCTTTTCAATGATATCTCCGTCTCTGACTTTCTTCAGCAACTTCTCCTTAGTTCTAAGAAATGAAGGGTCTTTCACGGCGGGTGAAAGACGCCTATGAACTATGATTGATTCGGATTACTTGTTGATTGGAAAATCAAGAGAAGAGGCTAATGAAGCTAGAGCGTCAGCTAAGATGTTCTGATTCCTAGGGACATGGACAAAGATCAATTTCGTGAAAAGCTTTGAGTAAGTAGAAGTAAGTTCTTGATAAGGCTTGAGCTTAGGATCAAGAGTTCGATACTTGGTCAGCACTTGGCGAAGAATTAATTGGCTATCACCCACAATCCTGAGTTTGGTGGCACCATTAAAATGAGCAGCCTCGAGGCCAGCAAGAAGTGCCTCGTATTCAGCTATATTGTTGGTGACTGGAAAATCAAGCTGAAAGTCTTGTGGAATGGTGACACCTTCAGGTGATAACAGAACGATACCGATCCCCTTTCCATGAGAATTCAGAGCTCCGTCAAAATGCAGAGTCCACATATCATCTCTGATCTGATTTACGGACATCAGTTCCTCATCCGAAAACTCTGATCGCACTGGATCAAATCGAGGAAGGGGATAATGAGCGAGATGTTCTGCTATGGCATAGCCTTTGATCGCTTTCTGCTGAATATAAGTGATATCGAATTGAGATAGAAAGCTTTGCCATCGCGCTAACCTATCAGTAAGAACAAATTTCTCCAGAAGGAATTTGATCGGATTCATCCTAGCGATGAGATGGACTTCATGGGCCAGAAAATAATGCTTTAATTTATGCACAACCCAAACTAATGCTGCACATGTTTTCTCCATCGCCGTATATCTCTGTTCAGCGGGGTTGAGAAGTTTAGAGAGATAATAGGCTACCCTCTCTTTTCCTTCTTCATCTTCTTGTGCTAAGACAGCCCCCACTGCATCATCCAGGACTGAAATATAAAGTATCAATGGTTTGCCTAGAGACGGTGGTCTCAAAACAGGAGGACTTGCTAAATAGTTCTTTAATCCATCGAATGCCTCCTGACACTTATCGTCCCAATCAAATTTGACTTCCGGCTTGGTAAGCTCGTAAAACGGCTTACACCTTTGTGAGTGCTGGGAGACAAAGCGACGAATAAATTGCAACCTCCCGATTAATCCTCTCAACTCCTTCAAGTTTTTGGGAGGTGGCATTTCTCTGATAGCCTTCGCCTTATTGGGATCGATCTCAATTCCCCGTTTGCTGACAATAAATTCAAGCAATTTTCCTGAAGATACCCCGAATACACATTTCTTGGGTTTCATCTTTAACTGATATTCTCTCGATCTCTCTAATACCCTTGCCAAAACTTTGGCGTGCTCAGCCTTTGTCTTAGATTTAACCAATAAATCATCCACATATACTTCCAGATCTATGTGCATCATGTCATGAAATATTGCCATCATAGCCCTTTGATAAGTGGCTCCAGCATTCTTTAATCCAAATGGCATGACGACATAACAGTATGTTCCCCAAGGTGTAGTGAATGACGTTTTCTCTTGATCTTCTTCTGCTAGCTTAATCTGATTATACCCTGAAAATCCGTCCATAAACGATAAGGTTTCATAGCCAGCGGTATTATCGATGAGTACATCAATATGAGGCAATGGAAAATCATCTTTAGGACACGCCCGGTTCAAATCGCGGAAGTCAATGCAAATTCTGACCTTCCTGTCCTTCTTCATAACCGGGACTATGTTGGCCACCCATTGTGGATAAAGGACAACTCTAATAAATTTGGCTTTATGTAATTTATCGACTTCTTCCTTCATCTTTAGAGCCATTTGTGGGTGGAATCGCCTTAATTTCTGCTTGACCGGGCTAGCTCCTTCCTTCAATGTCAACCTGTGTTCAACTAAAGATGAGTCCTTATAGTCCTCAAGTACTTGTACCATTGCCTTCTCATCCTCTGTAGAAAGATTTTTGCTGACGAGGACAACCTTAGGTTCGTCTTCAGTCCCTAAATTGATTTCTTTGGTGGGCTCTTCTACGGCAGCTGAGGGTTCATCGAATCTCTTTACTCCACTGGCATATGCTTCAGCTGCGTCCTCGTCATCTTCCTCATTTTCAATAATGGGGTCTTTTTCATACACTAACTCATATACCCCATACCCATCATTGACTGACTCATCATTAATACAGTCTTCTGGCATATGAATTGGATTTTCTAAAAACTGAGGGATCAAAGAGCAAGAAAATCATCTATCAGCTAAGTCCTGGAGGTATCTATCTAGAATTCGCCTACCCTTAGGCTTCCTAGACTTCCTAACCTAACTAACCTGCCTAGAACTAGACTGCCTAACTTCACTAAACTCTCTATTATAACCTAATGAAGATGAAGCATGATAGAAATCCTGGGATACAAGTGGAAATACAGGAGAATCCTCCCGAGGGGAGGGACAGAGTAGATCTAAGAGAGAATCTTGATCGAAGGACCCGCGCGACGGGGTGCGATCGGACAAGTAAGATGTTTCCTCGATAAGGATCTGAGAATAATTTGTTGTAAAATTGGCGTTTTTTTTTGGATATCGGAGGAATTAAACATGAAACAGGAATGAATACAGATAGAAGGAGAATCAGATGGAGGAAGTGGCACCAAGGCCAGAGGGTTGGGGGGATCATATAGCAATATGTCCCAGATCAAATCATACATCCTCTCTAGATCGAGAGGAGGTTGTGGAATAAGGTCCCGAGGGGACAAAGTAATCATAACGGGCGGAGCTCGTGGAATATCTTCAATAATGACCCGCGACCAAGTCGGGGTCAAGAGCAATGTGCGAAATAGAGTATGGAGCATGAAGACATGTGAAGGATATGTCCCCCTCCAGAGTAGATCTGTAATGTAACCAGCTTCATAGGGGTCATCTGGCTCCCCTTCGTCGGTCTCTTCAGACAGCAATATCCGCTTATCAAAGATGGCACCAGGGCTTTCAATCAGCTCATCAATCTGCTGCGGCCACTTGGGTTCTGCAGGATCTAAGAACAATCTGTTCAATGCAATGTAAAGGTCTTGTAGACACGCTAATTTTGACGTCATTTTGAGTAAATTTCATATCATACAATAATGCCTCGAAATGGTCTGATAATTAATCATTAATTAATTTTTATTAATCTTTTTAAGTGTCGGGTTTAACAGATGTGTTTAAGTTAATCAATTGAATTGGTTTTAGTTTAAATTTGAGTTAAAATATGAAGAATTCTAAAAGACGTCGACCCAAGTGGACGCCATTTAGACTTTATTCTTATTTTAGCAATTAAATTTGAATTTTAATTAATTAATTAATTAACTAAAAGGCGTCTGGTAATGTCGACGCGTTTTAAGTTTCCTAAGTGATTTTAACTTCCCCTCCGGATGTTTATCCTTATCTTAATTAGTCTAAAAGACGTCTATACATGTGGACGCGTTTTAGCTAATAAAGATAAAGATAAGTTTTCCCGGATATTTATCCTTATCTTAATTAATCTGAAAGGCGTCAGCCATGGTGGACGCTTTTTAGATAATTACAGATAAAGATGAATTAATTAGTATTTATCTGTCGGTTAAGATAGATAAATTCGAGGTTTTTTTCTATGTTAATCTCGAACGCAAGAAATGCCTATAAATACCCTCCATGTTGAAGAGTTAGAAGAAAAAAGAAGAGAATTGAGTTGAGTTGAGCCATAGCGTTATTATAGCAAGTTGAAGATCGAAGCAACAACGTCGGAACGCCGGAGCGCTGCCATTTCCAGAAGTCGGCATCCTTTCAAGATCTTCATCCTTTCAAGGCTTCAACCAATTGGGCATAAGTTTTTCATTTTCTGCATTTTCATCTTCATTAATTCCATTCTTCATTCACTTCATGCAAACACACACCACAGCATAATTTTTCAAAACCTACTTGATTTAAGGGGTTTCAAAGCCATTTAAACAAGTAAGTTTGCTGTTTAAATATGCTTAAAGTCATGATTAGTTCAGATACTGCTTCTACTTAAATTCTCATCATCATTGTTTCTTCGTTTTCTCTCTCTGTTTCTGCTGCACTCAACAACAACAAGAGAATCAAAAGGGGAAATCAAGCATAAAGCCAGGAGGACTTCTGGACGATCCTCAACCTCAAACTCAACAGCAAGAACGAAAGAACAAAGAAAGGGCTCTCTTTCTTCAGCCGGCTGAGGAAGGGGAATCAAGGACTCAATCTTCCGCGTTCAAACAGGTAGGCGATCATATATCTCTTTTGAAACTTTTAAGTTAAAAGTTTCTGGCGATCACTGCACTTTAGTTGCTGTTTTTAATAGGTTAGTTTACACTAAACAACATAGATTTTTCATGTTAATCACACGGTCATTCTAAGCACCTACAGTTTTTTTGGCGATCACGGTGGGACTTGGTCTCGCCATCTTTTAAGTTTTTTTGTTCTTGCTGTCATCAACCGGGCACCCACGGTGCACCACTTGTGTCTTTCGATACGTCCTCACCAATTGGTGAGTGTTTTAGTTTAATTAATTTCCCTCGTGCACCACGTGCACACCCCAGTGGCAAGATCTTGCCCTCCCCTTGATTAAGTCAAAAAGCTGTTTTTGTGATAAAAATGATGTGTGATTGATTGTTTTTTTTAGTTGTTTAGTTAGTAAATCATCCTGTTTAAAATCTGGAACTAAAAATTTTTGCGTGAGTCGATTGTTTACTGCTTTTATCTTGTTTGAGGAGGATTCAGCCCAGAAAATCCTCCTGGAAAACTGTTTCTGCGAACTGAAAAGCGTCCAGGATCGCTGACGCGTTTCAAACCGCGTCAACACCACTAGACGCCTTTCAGCCTTCACAGTTTCTCTGCTGTCTGCATCTACTTCTGCGGAAAATCAAGTTCTGTTTTGAATAGCGTCGACTATCATCGACGCGATTCAGACAGTTTCTTAATTTTTTTTCAGTTTCCAGATTTCTGTGTTTTGAGTGCTAGCTACCCATTACTTATTAAGCATTAGAGGCCATCCAGGCCGCAGGACATACGCATTGAGGCTAATACCCTCCTCTTCTTAGGAACACATTACTCGACGTCAGCAACTCTCTCTGATTGGGTTGGTCCCTTGATCAGACTAGAGAAGTTGACGTTGAGACCTCCATAAGTCCCCAAAATCAAGGTATTCCTCCTTGATCATCGGGCTGGTTGTACCAATTGAAGTCCCGGCTAGATTCCGAAAGCGTTGTAAGAGAAAACCCTAGAGAATAACGGTGGAAATTGAACTGAAACTAGGATCCTTTCCCTGAGCGAAATTGTGGTTTAATCCAATTCAAATAACTCAATAAGGAACCCTAAAATCACGTTAAGCATCCACTTGTTTGATTAATCTCTGTACAACTTGTTTGATTAAATCTTTGAAAAGGGAATCTAACATCATGTTGCTGCGATCAGGTAGGGACTTGAGTGTGGCCCCAGACGCCATGGTTAATTACGAGGGAGATGCTAATGCCCCTCGGGATTCTGAATACAACTATGAGAGTGGGAGAGATGCTGATGCCTCCCGTAGTTCTATCCCCATTCCATATCGTCTAGATGGGAATGTTCGGACACCTCTTTTGCATCCACGTGATCAATATCCTGATCCTCCTCCGCATGAATATGCGATCCCTAATCCTGATCTTGAGGGGGACATGAATCAGAATGATCCCTCATCCTCTGATCCTACGGATCTCATCAATGCTCTGGGAGTTCTTGCCTCCCGGTTGGACCCTCAGCAGTTCGAGGCGATCCAATCTATTTTGAAGGGGAAGGCACCCATGCAGCCTGCCGAGCCGAACCCTGTGGCTCCCCCTGCTGTTCCTCAGCAACCTTCTTTTCCTCCTCCTTATATCCATCAGGCCGTGGAGGGCCTTCATATTACTTCTCGGCCAGCTGGGCCGCAGCTTTCATCATCTAGGCAACCGGCTAGACCGCAAACGCCTGCTTATCAAAATGCCCTCGGGCATGGCGGAAGCTCTGCCGGACCTCCCCTCTATTGTCCACCCTGCCCAACATACTCTAGGCAGCAGGCCTACCAAGTACCTCCTCCTCCTCCTCCTCCCCAGGCAGATCTGACCACACAAACGCTGCTGGCCAAAATGGAGCGTATGGATGAGCAATTTAATAACCTCCAGAAAATGATGGGGGTCAAAGCTGTGCCAGAAATCAGTCTACCGAGCCTGCCAGTATTCCATCTGCCACCCTCTGAAATGCCAGTGTACCGAAAGTACAACGGTACTGGTAACCCCTTCACACATCTGAAGGAGTTTATGTATGAATCCTCTTTCTGGCAGAATAATAAGAGGTCGCTGGCCTTCTTGTTCAGGAGATCTCTAGAGGGACCAGCCCTCGAGTGGTTCTTTTCCCTGGAACCCTCAGAAGTAGAGGATTACGGTATCGTTTCACGCAAATTTATTCAACGATACCAGGACAGAGTTGCACCCTCCTTGTCTATCACGGACCTCATTGCAGAAAAGATGAAACCTGATGAGGAGTTTGTCAGTTTTGCTGACAGGTGGCGAGGTCTGGCTGAAAAGGTGAAGGATCACTTGTCCGAGTCCGAACAAGTGAAGATGTTAATTTCTAATGCCACGCCCCAGTTCAAGCTCGTCCTCTCCTTGAACAATTTGACCAACATGGCAGAGCTCTATGAAAGAGCACGGTACTGCCAGAATGCTTTCAAGGACGCTACATTCTCTAGCGTCTTTGATCCTCATAGACCTAGCAGGCCTCCGCCTCGGAAGCCTGCAGTGCCGAACTCTTCCAGCACAGGTCCGACTACTGAGGGCACGCTCTCTCATGAGCAAGTGAGTACCATGAACAATAACTCGCCCCAGTTCGTGAGGAGTCAGCAGCAGTACCAGAGGCCACAGCAGCAAGGGTACAGACAGCAGCAGAACCCCCAGTACCAACAACAGTATCAACGGCCCCAGCAGCCGAATCAGAATCAGAACCAGCAACAGCTACAGCAACAGCCGCAACGGCAACAGCAGTACCAGCAACCCCAGCAACAGCCGCAACGGCAACAGCAGTACCAGCAACCCCAGCAGCAGCAGTATCAGCAGCAGCAACAGCCACAGTACCAGCCGCGCGCACCGCCGGCGTACCACAATGTCCCTCCTCCTGGTGACTACAACCAGCAGAGGAGACCTCCAGGCCCTAAAAGGGCAGAATACCCGGCCCTCCCAGAATCCTTGGCGGATATCTTCAGTGCCTTAATGGCAGCTAACGCCTTAGTTTTGCCAAGGGAAAAGGCCGTCTGGCCTCAAAATGCCGATACATCCAGGTATTGCTACTTCCACAGGCAACCTGGGCACACCATCGACACCTGCTTCCAGTTCAGAGATTATATTCATGATCTCAACGAGCAGGGCGGCATAGACTGGGAGGAGATGAAAAAGTACATATCAGCCCTGAAGACGAGGAGACCGCAACAGCAACAGCAGCAGCAAGTAAGACCACCGGCACAAGCAGCAGCGCCACCCAACATGGGCATAGTGCAGAATCCGCTCCCGGAGCACCAGAACCAGAACCAAGTTGCTCCCATTCTAACGAACAGCCAGTCTGAGCCTGGTCGTGGGCAACAATGGAGGATAGAGGACTCTTCCTCTCTTTGTTCAACGGGTCACGTTCAAAGTACCGCAGAGCGACTACCACACCGCACCATCCACATACCCAGACCACAACCCGTTACCATCACCCCTCTACCCACACCCACATATCACTCGCCCTCACCCAATAACCCACTACCACTACCCACCTTCCTTAGACCCATTGCGCCCCGCACTCCTACGCCTCCATCATATACTCCCCTGCAAACCAATAACGCGCCCCTCCTACCATCTAGGCCATTACTCCGCATACCATTTCCTACTTCACCCGCTACCACTACCTACCCAGATATGCCCTTACCATCTAAACCGCTATTACGCGTCCCATTCCCCACTTCACCAACCGCGTACCCATCTACCATCCAACCCTCTAGGCCTTTAATCCGCACCGCGCCATCACCACCTAACCCAACGCCACCACCTACGCATCAACCCTCCGCACCGCTTACGCCACCCGATTCTGCGGTACTCAAGGTGTCACCCGGATCCTCCACGGTCGAGGAACATGCGCTCCGGAGTGGAAGGATTTTCAACAAGGTCTTTCCTCAGTCCACAGTCAGAGACGGCCCATCACAGCCGACTGAGGAAGCCCATAATGAAGAGAGTGCACCAGGCACTCAATATGACTTGTTGAAACATCTGGACAGAACGCCGGCACGGATCACTGTACTTGAATTGATTAAAAGGTCCAAGATTCACCAAGAAGCCTTAATGGAATACCTACAGAAGGTGATGGTTAACGAAGACGTGCCGGTGGAGAAAATTGCAGCACTACTAGTTCCTCAGGGGGATCAGCCCTCAATTACATTCCACACATCGGAACTAGCACCGCTAGCCGCCAGAAGCATGGCTCTGAGCATCACGGTCAATATCTGCAAAAAGGCCGTGGATGCATGCCTGGTTGATACAGGGGCTTCAATTAATGTTTTACCTCCGAAGACCCTGGAACTGTGCGGTGTGCCCAAGGAGAAATGGCTGCCTAGCCCCATCTTAGTTACGACATATGACAATTCTACCCGTTCCCCTCTGGGAATGGTTTATTTAAAGGTGGAGCTAGGTCCAGTAAGTCATGCAGAGGTCGAATTTCATATTCTAGAAATCGACCCTTCCATAAATGCCATTCTGGGACGTCCTTATATTAAAACTCTTGAGGCGATTCCTTCTACGAATCACCAATGCCTCAAATTCCCTTATAAAGGACGAATTATTAAAGTGACGAGCATGCCGATCCTTGCTGCTGCTCATACCTTAAATATTAAATCTGCTGTTTTACCTGACCGACAACCTTTTCTGTCGGTATTACAGGTCTACCGTCCAGTGGCTGATCCTTTGAAAGCCGCTACCCTTTCTCCATACCCATTAAATGCTATCAAAAGGGGGAAGTGCATGAGTACCCCAGGATGGAGAATCATGATGAAAAATGGCTATCAGCCTGGGAAAGGTCTGGGCACACAGTTGCAAGGCAGGACCACTCCTGTCAAAGATCATCGGGCAGTACCTGGAAGCGGTCTGGGCTATAGGCCGAGGAAACTGAAGCAAGACAGGGTTCAGCAAGAAGATGGTCAAGAAATCTTGGAAACAATGTCCACACCACTGAAAGAAGGCCGAGATCCCTTAACATGGACCCTATATACACACTTTGTGAAAGGGCCCATACTTAGTCACGACAACACGGTGGTCATTACTTCATGTTTTGACTTCTATGACATATATGGGAGGGATTTGGCCAGACATTGTTCCGAATTACTTACGTACCAATCCTTGGAGGCTCTGCGGCCTATGAAAAGGAGAAAATTCCATGACCCCGAATGCGAATGGTACAGATGGTTCGACCTGAGGGACCTATACATAGCACTGAACAGACTATTTCTGGATCCTGCAGAACCCAAGTGGCCACCGCAGATCGACGAGCTAATTGAGAGCCCTGGCGCAATCTTTGATAAGCGGATACTGCTGTCCGAACAAACTGATGAAGGGGAGCCAGATGACCCCTATAAAGCTGGTTATACAACAGATCTGCTCTGGAGAGGGACATATCCTTCACATGTCCTAATGCTCCATACTCTATTTCGCACACTGCTCTTGACCCCGACTTGGTCGCGGGTCATTACTGAAGACATTCCACGGGCCCCGCCCGTTATGATTACTCTGTCCCCTCGGGACATTATACCACAACCTCCTCTCGATCTAGAGAGGATGTATGATCTGATCTGGGACATGTTGCTATATGATCCCCCTAATCCTCTGGCCTTGGTGCCGCTTCCTCCGTCTGATTCCCCTTCCATTTGTATTCACTCCTGCTTCATGTATAATTCCTCCGATATCAAAAAAAAAACGCCAATTTTACAACAAATTCTTCCCAAATCATTATCGAGGAAACATCTTACTTGTCCGATTACACCCCATCGCGCGGGTCCGTCGGTCAAGATTCTCTCTTAAACATACTCTGTCCCTCCCCACGGGAGGATTCCCCTGTATTTCCACTTGTATCCCAGGATTTTCATCCTGCTTCATCTTCATTAGGTTATGAGAGGCAGTTTAGTGAAGTTAGGAAGTCTAGTTTTAGGCAGGTTAGTCAGGTTAGGAAGTCTAGGAAGCCTAAGGGTAGGCAAATTCCAGAAAGATACCTCCAGGATTTGGCTGATAAATGTTCTTTTTGCTCTTTAATCCCTCAGCTTTTAGAAGATCCAATTCAAATGCCAGAAGATTGTACAGATGATGAGTCAGTCAATGATGGGTACGGGGTATATGAGTTAGTGCATGAAAAGGACCCCATTGTTGAAGATGATGAGGACGCAGCTGAGGCATATGCCAGTGGAGTGAAGAGATTCGATGAACCCTCAGCTGCCGTAGAAGAGCCCACCAAAGAAATAAACTTAGGGACTGAAGACGAACCTAAGGTTGTCATCGTCAGTAAAAATCTTTCTACAGAGGATGAGAAGGCAATGGTACAAGTGCTTAAGGATTATAAGGACACTTTCGCCTGGAGTTACGAGGATATGCCGGGGCTAGACTCATCTTTAGTTGAACACAGGTTAACATTAAAGGATGGAGCTAGTCCGGTCAAGCAGAAATTAAGGCGATTCCACCCGCAAATGGCTCTAAAGATGAAGGAAGAGGTCGATAAATTGCACAAAGCCAAATTCATTAGAGTTGTCCTTTATCCACAATGGGTGGCCAACATAGTCCCGGTCATGAAAAAGGATGGGAAGGTCAGAATTTGCATTGACTTCCGCGATCTGAACCGGGCGTGTCCTAAAGATGATTTTCCATTGCCTCATATTGATGTACTCATCGATAACACTGCCGGCTATGAGACATTATCGTTTATGGATGGATTTTCAGGATACAACCAGATTAAGCTGGCAGAAGAGGATCAAGAGAAGACTTCATTCACTACACCTTGGGGAACATATTGTTATGTCGTCATGCCATTTGGATTAAAGAACGCTGGAGCCACTTATCAAAGGGCTATGATGGCAATATTTCATGACATGATGCATATAGATCTGGAAGTGTATGTGGATGACTTATTGGTTAAGTCTAAAACGAAGGCTGAGCACGCCAAAGTTTTGGCAAGGGTATTAGAGAGATCGAGAGAGTATCAGTTGAAGATGAACCCCAAGAAATGTGTATTCGGAGTATCTTCAGGGAAATTGCTTGGATTCATTGTCAGCAAACGGGGAATTGAGATCGATCCCAATAAGGCGAAGGCTATCAGAGAAATGCCACCTCCCAAAAACTTGAAAGAGTTAAGAGGATTAATCGGGAGGTTACAATTTATTCGCCGTTTTGTCTCCCAGCACTCACAAAGGTGTAAGCCGTTTTACGAGCTTACCAAGCCAGGAGTCAAATTCAATTGGGACGATAAGTGTCAGGAGGCATTCGATGGATTAAAGGACTATTTGGCAAGTCCTCCTGTTTTGAGACCACCATCTCCAGGCAAACCATTGATACTTTATATTTCTGTCCTGGATGATGCAGTGGGGGCTGTCCTAGCACACGAGGATGAAGAAGGAAAAGAGAGGGCAGCCTACTATCTCTCTAAACTTCTTAACCCCGCTGAACAGAGATACACGGCGATGGAGAAAACATGTGCAGCATTAGTCTGGGTTGTGCAGAAACTAAAGCATTATTTTCTGGCCCATGAAGTCCATCTCATCGCTAGGATGAATCCGATCAAATTTCTTCTGGAGAAATCTGTTCTTACTGATAGGTTAGCGCGATGGCAAAGCTTTCTATCCCAATTCGATATCATTTATATTCAACAGAAAGCAATCAAGGGCTATGCCATAGCAGAACATCTCGCTCATCATCCCCTTCCTCGATTTGATCCAGTACGATCAGAGTTTCCGGATGAGGAACTGATGTCCGTAAATCAAATCAGAGATGATATGTGGACTCTGCATTTTGACGGAGCTCTGAATTCTCATGGAAAGGGTATCGGAATCGTTCTGTTATCACCTGAAGGTGTCACCATTCCACAAGCCTTTCAGCTTGACTTTCTAGTCACCAACAACATAGCTGAATACGAGGCGCTTCTTGCTGGCCTCGAGGCCGCTCATTTCTATGGTGCCACCAAACTCAGGATTGTGGGTGATAGCCAATTAATTCTTCGCCAAGTGCTGACCAAGTATCGAACTCTTGATCCCAAGCTCAAGTCATATCAAGAACTTACTTCTGCTTATTCAAAGCTTTTCACAAAATTGATCTTTGTCCATGTCCCTAGAAATCAAAACATCTTAGCTGACGCTCTAGCTTCACTTGCATCTTCCCTTGATTTTCCTATCAGCAAGCAATCCGAATCAATCATAGTTCATAGGCGTCTTTCACCCGCCGTGAAAGATCCTTCATTTCTTAGAACTAAGGAGAAGTTGCTGAAGAAATTCAGAGATGGAAGTATTGTGGAGAAGAGAGAAATCATGTTGATGGAGCTGTTAGAAGAGATGGATGATGAACAGAAGCCATGGTATTATGAAATTGCAAAATATTGTGAAGATCAATCGTATCCTGAAGAAGCTACAACTGAGGAAAAAAGAGCTATCAGGAGAGTTGCTCAACGATACACCCTAGTTAGGGGAGCATTATATAAGAGAGGTTTTGATGGAGTTCTTCTGAGATGTTTAGACGAGGATGAGCTTTGGAAGGTTATGGAAGGAGCTCATAGTGGAGTTTGTGGTGGTCATGTCAATGGACAGATGCTAGCAAAGAAAATCCTTAGACAAGGATTTTATTGGCCAACCATGGAAGAAGATTGTGTAGGATATGTCCGTAGGTGTGCTAAGTGTCAACTTCACGCCGACAAAATTCATTCTCCTGCATCTTCACTCCATCCTGTTTCTTCCCCATGGCCTTTCTCCATGTGGGCGTTCGACATTATTGGACCTCTTGGTAACCCAGATTCCGGCATCAAGCAAAAATCTTTCATTCTCACGGCAACGGAATACTTCACCAAGTGGGCAGAAGTTGAAGCATACGTGGAGATCAAAGCGTCAACCGTCTGCAAATTCATCATGAAGAACATCATCACAAGATTCGAAATTCCAAGTACCATCGTCACCGACAACGGACCGCAGTTCGTGTCACAGGAATTGAAGGACCTCTGCAACAGGTATAAAATTGCATTGCATCATTCATCTCCTTATTATCCGCAAGGCAATGGCCAAGCAGAGGCAACTAATAAGACTTTGATAAAAATTATCAAAAAGACGTGTAAATCTAACAAATTCGCAGATTGGCCAGAAAAATTGGTTGAGGCTCTATGGGCCTACCGAACTTCAATCCGCACGCCCACTGGACAAACTCCTTATTCCTTAACATTTGGAATGGTGGCGGTAGTTCCATATGAGATCCTTATACCGTCATTAAGAGTACAATTGAACAAGGAATTCTCCATTGATGAACATCGTTCATCACTCCTTGCTCAATTGGAACTTTTAGACGAGAAAAGATGGTCAGCTGCTAATCATGCAAAAGCTTATCAAAACATATTAGCACGTTTTTATCAAAAGAAAGTCATTGAACGAAAGTTCAAAGTCGGTGAAATGGTTATTAAAAGAATTTTTGTAAAACCTGGTGGTCCGCGTTCTAAGCTCCAACCCAACTGGGAAGGACCTTATGTTGTATCGCATGCTTATCCTGGTAATGCTTATCGTCTTGTTAATGCAGAAGGAGAAGAGCTAAATCATCCCTGGAATGGTTTACATCTTAAGAAATACTACCTTTAGGTTAAAAAGTCGATTAGTATGGTACAAAGACAAGAGGAATCAGAAAATTTATAAACTCAAATTTCTTTGTTAGTCTGAATAATTTAACTTCAAACCCATTACTGCACACACTGACACGTTTGATTCGTGAGTAACAAGAGATGTCAAGTCCTAAAGAATATCAAAAGCTTGACTAAGAGTGTAAAGTACAAATCATTCCTTTTAAAGTAAAATTCTGTTTTTACACTCGGCCCATGATGTCGGAACGAGGCTTAGAATAGACTACCAAGAATATCCGCCATCTTAGTAGGAGGCCGTCATAAAAAAATGAGGGAGATCCGTTCCAAAGCAAAGCAAAGAAAGAAAAGAATAGAAAAAAACAAAAGGCAAGATTCAAAATAAAAAGGCCAATACACTACAAACGTCACATCAAGGCCATGAAATGAAACAAAAGGGAACGCAAGGTCGATAAATACCCCGGAAAGAAAATGACCGAACCCCAACAGATATTAGGGTTGGAAAGGAATATCTTTTTAGGTCTCCGGAACCTTCTCATGGGCTTTCTAAATCTATTCTTCTTTTCTTTCTAAAGAGGTGTACTTCAAACTTAAAGAATGGCTTAGATTGACTAAGGGTCAAATCATCAAATTGGATCACGAATGAAAACACAAGTTCAAACACGATGGGTTTTAAGTTAAGTTGTTAAAAAACAATTTGGAAATTAAGTTAATAAATGAATATGATCTTTTGATTTAAGTACCATACTGGTCACATATGTCAAAAATTCAAAAAAAAAATGCATATGTCAAAAATTCAAAAAAAAAATGCATATGTCAAAAATTCAAAAAAAAATGCATATGTCAAAAATTCAAAAAAAAATGCATATGTCAAAAATTCAAAAAAAAATGCATATGTCAAAAATTCAAAAAAAAATGCATATGTCAAAAATTCAAAAAAAAAATACATATGTCAAAAATTCAAAAAAAAATGCATATGTCAAAAATTCAAAAAAATACATAGTCAAAAATTCAAAAAAATACATATGTCAAAATTCAAAAAAAAATTGCATAGTCAAAAATTCAAAAAAAGTACATATTTCAAAAATTCAAAAAAAAATGTACATTTGTCAAAATCTAAAAAAAAAGAATACATATTTCAAAACCCCAAACAAAATGAAAATTTCAAAAACCACAAAAATATTTCAATTAGCATTTGCTTGTTGCATTTAATGTGTTTCACTCCTTTTATTTTCAGTGAGCATCTGTTTGCTTGCATGTTGCATTTTGCTTAAGTCTGATTATTCTTATTACCTTTGTTAATAAAGGCTATGCCCCTTGACTATTTATTCAAGGAAAAGATTGATTGACCATTTGTTTGGTCAGGCAAGGGGCTAAGCCTAAATAGATACTTAACCTATTTGTTAAGTGTTGTACAGGATGCAAGATAAGCACAGGAACACGAGATTGGAGCCCAAAAGTTTCATGTATATATCAAGAGTGTTTTATACATGATACATGAAAGGAAAAGAAGTACATAAGCCCTCAAGGCTGGCTCTCCCCTCCGCCCTCATCTAACTGGCTCTGGGCCTCGTCAGGTGCGTCTGGTGCTGGTCCTCGGCTGGGAGGTGGAGGTGGCCCCATCGTGCTCGGCCCCGCCTGGCCGGAAGACACGGCAGCACTGGCAGTGAAAGCGCTCGTCAGACCGCGCTCCTGCGCACGCTGTCGAGCACGCCTGTACCTCTCCTCCACACTCCGGCGCTCATGCTCTGCGATGCCAAGCTGGACCCGAAGAGTGGATATCTCAGCATCCATCCTCTGCCGCTCTTGCCTCTCCCGCTCTCGCTCCTCGTTGATGACCTCCAGGCGGGTCTGGAGGCGCGCAAGATCTCCAACCGAAAGTCGGGCCACCTGCTCCTCTAGAGCCCGGATCCGCTCTGTATCAGCCTCGGCACGAGTCGCTGTAGCACAGGCATCCGCTTCAGCCCTCTGAAGGGCTTCTTGGAGCTCAGCAACCTGCAGAAGAAGATTTTGTTAGTTCAAGATAATCAAGTAAATCAAGTCAAATTCAAAAATCAAAACTTACCCGAGCAGCACGGTCCTCCTCCGCAAGAGAAGCCCGGTGGATGGCAGAAGCGAGCTGACTCTGGAGGTCAGCCAAGGCAGCATCATGCGCGGCGAAGGATCATGAAGACGAAGCTCCATAGGTAGGAGGAGCCGCCTGGGTGTAGATGGCTCGCTGCACCAAAAGAACATTGTCAGTGGTTAATCGCCAAAATAAATAATTAATTAAAACATGCATTCATATTCATTCATACATACCAGATCAAAGAGCTCTTTCTGGACTTGTTCGAGCTGGGCCTCAGCATCATGTAGTCGGGTCCGGAGGTCGATGATGACCGCATCACGAGCATCCTGCAAATCACATATACATACATTCATTCACCAACATAAATCAAGATAATAATAAAATTAAAGACGCATGAATGCATATTTACATCGAGTGGTCGGAGGAGCCGCAGCTGGTCGGCATAATGGACCCGGTACTGCTGGAGGTAGCCCTCGCTACTCTCCGCGCGGGACTCCACTCTGATGCCCCGACGGTGCCAGTCCTCGTACTGCTCCGGGAACTTGGCACGCCAGTCGGTGAGGGATTGCTTGCCCCTCATGCTCCTCCCCACACCCTCCGGGACCTCTTCATCTATCCATTCCTGATGGAGACCCAACGTCCTCATCACGAGCCGGAGGCGGAGGGGCTCGATCTCTTTGAGGCAGTGCACCCACATCTGCCTCCCAAATCGCCTCCTGCCAGCCGTCACCTACGGCTGACCTTCCTCGTTCATGCCCAGATACGGGCGCCAGATCACCTGCATATAGGTTAGATGCATTCATAAATAAATTGCACTTAAGGAATAAAGAATTGCATTTAATAAAAATTGAACAAGTTAAAAACTTACCAGTAGCTCTGGATAATCTAGGAACTGACGGCGGAGGGCCGTCAGCTGGTGGTGCTGCGGAGCTGTGTCCACAATTGGCTGCCAACGGCAGGCCAATGGGACGGCATCCGGACGAGTAATCCGCGCTCTGCCGAGCGGGAAATAGTGGTAGCTCCACACCTGCATTCATGAACATATAGGTTAGAAAAAGCATCATATCATATTACACATTGCATATAACAAATAATTAAACAAGTTAATACCTGAAGGAACGGTGAGAAGCCACTGATAGTAGTCTCGCGGTCCGGCGTGACCGCGGATAGGTCTGCGAACAGGTGGGCCAGAAGGGCCGCACCCCAAGCATACTCCCCTAAGCTATCTAGGTCATCTAATAAATAAAGAAACCTACAGTGGATATGGTCGCCCTTCGTACCGAAGAGCAACCGACCGAAAAAGAAAACTAAAAAGACCCTCAGCTGTCTGTCTACCTCCTCTACCTGACTCGGGTCACTACAATAGGCAGAAGAAGATGACTCGGCTAGCCTATCTCTAAACTCTACCCGGGTCTCGTCAGACCGACGCCGGGGCTCATCTAGACCTAGGGCAGCCTCTACTTCTACCTTAGGAACCATCCTAGACTCCCTACCTATACTGGATACCTCTATCCCTAGCAAGGCCTCTGCTAACCCCTGATAGTTGGGGTAAGTAACCCCACTAACTGGTCGGCCCTCTACCCGCAGGCCAGTGATCCTGGCCACATCCTCTAAGCTGGGGACCATATGCCCCCAAGGCATCAGAAATGCCCGACTCTCTGCATGCCAACGCTCCCTGAGCGCCTGCAGCAGGACTAGATCGAGCCAAAATGGCTCGATGTCTAGTATCTCGCCGAACCCCATCCGGCGCAGGCGCGCCTTCTGAAAATCCGGGAGTCCCCTATACGCCCCTATCACTAAATCCCAAGAAATTCTGGCCCTCATCACTCCCTGCAAATAAAAAATAAAAAAAATAGGGTCAGTAATTAATAAAAACAGGAAAATTCACTTTCTGTTTTGAAAGGCGTCAGCACACACAGACGTGTTTCAAAACACGTCCACATACCTTGACGCAATTCAAACGTATTTTCTACCTACTTTAAAAATTCGAAATTTGGATTGAAAGACGTCGACCCAGGGCGACGCCTTTTGAAAGGCGTCACCTGGTCTGGACGCCTTTCAAGTCCAGGTTTCGGGTTCCTTCAAGAACCCCTTTCTTCCCTCTTTTCCTCACCCCATCCAAACCACAGGAGACTTACCGTGTGGAGGTCGCCCTCCTCTTCCTCTTCCACCGCCATGGGCGCCGGTGGAGGGAGCTCCTCCTCCAAGAAGGCCGCCGCCTCGGCTAACGCCGCCGGCACCTCCTCGGGAGCTTCTTCTTCTTGCCTCCGTCTCCTCTTGGCCAAGGCCTTCTTCTTCCTTGATCCTTCACCGTGTTCCATAGCTCTAGAGAAGGAGTTTTTGAGAGAGAAAGGAGTGAGATCACCGGAGAGATCGCCGGAGCTCGGTGAGGAGAGAGAAGATTTTTGTGAAAGTGAGGAAGAAAGGAGGGCCTTCGCGGGTCTGTAACGAAAAGGGTGAAAGGCGTCGACTCATACAGACGCGTTTTAGGGTGCATAAATTGAGGCGGCAAGGACAGCTGTTTGAATTGGTTGAAACACGTCTATATGAGTGGACGCGTTTCAGGTTCTGTTCAGAGCCGTACACAGGAAAATCATGAAAAACGTCTTGGTTACTGGACGCATTTCAGGGAATTAATCATGGCAGAATCCTGGGAAAAGTAGGAGAGAGAGTTGAAAGGCGTCTTTACACATAGACGCGTTTTAAGCTTAAATCGGATTTTTAAGGATTAAATTGAATTTCTGGAAAAGAATTTAGTTTGAAAGGCGTCTTTCTGAGTGGACGCGTTTTACATTTTACAGAACCCGAATTGTGGAATTTTCGATTGGAAAAGGGATGTGCATTGATAGAGTTGGAGTTCGGGTAGAGAACAACCAGAAATATGTTTCTATGAGTAAAAGGCGTCTAGTATACCTGACGCGTTTCAAAGTTTAATGGCGTCTGCTCGACACGACACGTTTTAGTAATTCTGCTATTTTTCCCGAAATCCTGTGATTTTAATGTTTAAATTGAATATTTGTTTGGAATTACTAATAATTTTGATTGCAGAAAATTCAAGAAAGCATGAGTAAAGCTGGAAATGTCAAGAAGATCTCACTATGGAATTCAAGTCCCGACCGTGGCTAAAAAGACGGTTATTTCTACCCTTATTCCATGTAATTATTTTGCATTTGCATTACTATATGTTAAATATTTATTAGAGCATATCAAGGACCTTGTGGTTTTGATGAAACTGGAATTTGAGTTCCCCTACAACAAAAACAGTGATAATTCCAGAGAATTCTTAATCGCACGGATAGGCCGTTGGATTGTTAATTAGTGAGGACGATGGTTCCACTTTTGTGAAACGGTGCGTGGATAAACGAGCTTCGGCTTAGCACTGAATTGCAAGAATTGGTGTCTTGACTCATTAATGACAATTTAACAATATTATCTTTGATTAATTTATATTTTATTTGACTTTATATTTTTCTTTTAGCCCAGCATGCATCATATAGGACTTTGAAATTATTGAAATAAGAATTAATTACTGATTAAGTTTCAGACCATTAATCAAATAACTCCAACATGATATGAAATATTCCATTCCGAATTGAGTATCTTAATTATCTTTGAGGCTCGCTTGAAGATATCCTTGGAATTCTATCCTTGATTGGAATCTTTATCCAATATTCTTGTTTTCTTTTAAGATCCATCATGGCTGTAGCACGTCCACATTGGCTAGCAAACGCTCCCCATGATGAAACCTGCAGTGTCTATGACCTGGGGTACTTCCCACTCCGAGGAGGTTGATCGACTTTATTTTATTTCCTTGTTTACCTCATCCAGACAGGATTAATTCCATTGATCTCTTTGAGCTATCTTCATTGATAATTTTGAGAAAAATTCCAATCATGTGATGTTAAGAGCGTGTCTCATCACACCTTGGCATCACCTTTTCAGTACATTCCATTCCATTTCACTCCCTTGCAAAGACGATGCCAAGGTGAGGCAGCTGTAGACACGCTAATTTTGACGTCATTTTGAGTAAATTTCATATCATACAATAATGCCTCAAAATGGTCTGATAATTAATCATTAATTAATTTTTATTAATCTTTTTAAGTGTCGGATTTAACAGATGTGTTTAAGTTAATCAATTGAATTGGTTTTAGTTCAAATTTGAGTTAAAATATGAAGAATTCTAAAAGACGTCGACCCAAGTGGACGCCATTTAGACTTTATTCTTATTTTAGCAATTAAATTTGAATTTTAATTAATTAATTAATTAACTAAAAGGCGTCTGGTAATGTCGACGCGTTTTAAGTTTCCTAAGTGATTTTAACTTCCCCTCCGGATGTTTATCCTTATCTTAATTAGTCTAAAAGACGTCTATACATGTGGACGCGTTTTAGCTAATAAAGATAAAGATAAGTTTTTCCGGATATTTATCCTTATCTTAATTAATCTGAAAGGCGTCAACCATGGTGGACGCTTTTTAGATAATTACAGATAAAGATGAATTAATTAGTATTTATCTGTCGGTTAAGATAGATAAATTCGAGGTTTTTTTCTATGTTAATCTCGAACGCAAGAAATGCCTATAAATACCCTCCATGTTGAAGAGTTAGAAGAAAAAAGAAGAGAATTGAGTTGAGTTGAGCCATAGCGTTATTATAGCAAGTTGAAGATCGAAGCAACAACGTCGGAACGCCGGAGCGCTGCCATTTCCAGAAGTCGGCATCCTTTCAAGATCTTCATCCTTTCAAAGCTTCAACCAATTGGGCATAAGTTTTTCATTTTCTGCATTTTCATCTTCATTAATTCCATTCTTCATTCACTTCATGCAAACACACACCACAGCATAATTTTTCAAAACCTACTTGATTTAAGGGGTTTCAAAGCCATTTAAACAAGTAAGTTTGCTGTTTAAATATGCTTAAAATCATGATTAGTTCAGATACTGCTTCTACTTAAATTCTCATCATCATTGTTTCTTCGTTTTCTCTCTCTGTTTCTGCTGCACTCAACAACAACAAGAGAATCAAAAGGGGAAATCAAGCATAAAGCCAGGAGGACTTCTGGACGATCCTCAACCTCAAACTCAACAGCAAGAACGAAAGAACAAAGAAAGGGCTCTCTTTCTTCAGCCGGCTGAGGAAGGGGAATCAAGGACTCAATCTTCCGCGTTCAAACAGGTAGGCGATCATATATCTCTTTTGAAACTTTTAAGTTAAAAGTTTCTGGCGATCACTGCACTTTAGTTGTTGTTTTTAATAGGTTAGTTTACACTAAACAACATAGATTTTTCATGTTAATCACACGGTCATTCTAAGCACCTACAGGTCTCTCAGGTCAAACCACCTGTACCATTCGCATTCAGGATCATGAAATTTTCTCATTTTCATAGGCCGCAGAGTCTCCAAGGATTGGTACGTAAGTAGTTCTGAGCAATGCCTGGCCAAGTCCCTCCCGTATATGTCATGGAAGTCAAAACACGAAGTAATGACCACCGTGTTGTCGTGGCTAAGTATGGGCCCCTTCACAAAGTGTGTATACAGGGTCCATGTTAGGGGATCTCGACCTTCCTTGGGTGGTGTAGACATTGTCTCCCAGATTTTTCGACCTTCTTCAATCTCTGCTTGTTGAACCAGATCTTGCTTCAGTCTTCTTGGCCTGTAGCCCAGACCACTTCCAGGTGCTGCTCGATGATCTTTAATAGGAGTGGTCCTGCCTTGCAACTGTGTGCCCAGACCTTTCCCAGGCTCATAGCCGTTCTTCATCATAATTCTCCATCCTGGGGTACTCATGCACTTCCCCCTTTTTATGGCATCTAACGGGTATGGAGAAATAGTAGCGGCTTTTAGAGGATCAGCCACTGGATGGTAGACCTGTAATACCGACAGAAAAGGTTGTCGACCAGGTAAAGCAGTAGATTTAACATTCAAGGTATGAGCAACAGTAAGGATCGGCATGCTCGTCACTTTAATAATTCGTCCTTTGAAAGGGAATTTGAGGCATTGGTGATTCATAGAGGGAATCGCCTCAAGAGTTTTAATATAAGGACGACCCAAAATGGCATTTATAGAAGGGTCGATTTCTAGGATGTGAAATTCGACCTCTGCATGACTTACAGGGCCTAGCTCCACCTTCAAATAAACCATTCCCAGAGGGGAACGGGTAGAATTGTCATATGCTGTCACAGAGATGGGGCTAGGCATCCATTTTTCTTTGGGCACACCGCACAGTTCCAGGGTCTTCGGAGGTAAAACATTGATCGAGGCCCCTGTGTCAACCAGGCATGCATCCACGGCCTTCTTGCAGATGTTGACCGTGATACTCAGAGTCATGCTTCTGGCTGCTGGCGGTGCTAGTTCCGATGTGTGAAATGTAATGGATGGCTGATCCCCCTGAGGAACTAGTAGTGCTGCAATTTTTTCTACCGGCACGTCCTCATTGACCATCACCTTCTGTAGATATTCCATTAAGGCTTCTTGGTGACTCTTTGATCTCTTGATTAGTTCAAGTACGGAGATCCGTGTCGGTGTTTTGTCCAGATGTTTCAACAAATCATATTGAGTGCCTGGTGCACTCTCTTCATTATGGGCTTCCTCAGTCGGCTGTGATGGGCCGTCCTTGACTGTGGACTGAGGAAAGACTTTGTTGAAAATCCTTCCACTTTGGAGTGCATGTTCCTCGACCGTGGAGGATCCGGGTGACACCTTAAGTACCGCAGGGTTAGATGGTGCGGGTGGCGTAGAGGGTTGGTATGTAGGTGTAGGGTTAGGTGGTGATGGCGCGGTGCGGATTAAAGGCCTAGAGGGTTGGATGGTGGATGGGTAAGTGGTTGGTGAAGTGGGGAATGACATGCGTAATAGCGGTCTGGATGGTAAGGGGATATCTGGGTAGGTGGTAGTGGTAGCGGGCGAAGTAGGTACGCGGAGTAATGGCCTGGATGGTAGGAGGGGCGCGTAGTTGGTTTGCGGTGGGTTATATGATGGAGGCGTAGGAGTGCGGGGCGTAATGGGCTTAAGGAAGGCGGGTAGTGGTGATGGGTTATTGGGTGCGGGTGAGTGATATGTGGGTGTTGATAGAGGGGTGATGGTAATGGGTTGTGGCCTGGGTATGTGGAGGGTACGGCGTAGTGGTCGTTCTGCGGTACTCTGAAAGTGACCCGTTGAATAAAGAGAGGAAGAGTCCTCTATTCTCCACTGTTGCCCACGACCAGCCTCAGACTGGCTGTTCGTCAAGATAGGGGCAACTTGGTTTTGGTTCTGGTGCTCCGGGAGTGGATTCTGCACTATGCCCATGTTGGGTGGTGGTGCTGCTTGTGTTGGTGGTCTTACTTGCTGCTGCTGCTGCTGCTGTGGTCTTCTCGCCTTCAGGGCTGATATATACTTTTTCATCTCCTCCCAGTCTATGCCGCCCTGCTCATTGAGATCATGAATATAATCTCTGAATTGGAAGCAGGTGTCGATGGTATGCCCAGGTTGCCTATGGAAGTAGCAATACCTGGACGTGTCGACATTTTGAGGCCAGACGGCCTTTTCCCTTGGCAAAACTAAGGCATTAGCTGCCATTAGAGCACTGAAGATATCTGCCAAGGATTCTGGGAGGGCCGGGTATTCTGCCCTCTTCGGGCCTGGAGGTCTTCTCTGCTGGTTGTAGTCACCAGGAGGAGGGACATTATGGTATGCCGGCGGTGCGCGCGGCTGATATTGTTGCTGATATTGCTGCTGTTGGGGTTGCTGGTACTGTTGTTGCCGTTGCGGCGGCTGCTGTAGCTATTGCTGGTGCTGGTTCTGGTTCAGCTGCTGGGGCCGTTGATATTGTTTCTGATAATGGGGGTTCTGCTGCTGCATGTACCCCTGCTGGTTTGGCTGCGGTGGCCTCTGGTACTGCTGCTGGTTCCTCACGAACTGGGGCGAATTATTATTCATGGTACTAACTTGCTCGTGAGAGAGCGTGCCCTCAGTAGTCGGACCTGTGCTAGGAGAGTTTGGCACTGCAGGCTTCCGAGGTGGAGGCCTGCTAGGTCTGTGAGGATCAAAGACGCTAGAGAACGTAGCATCCTTGAAGGCATTTTGGCAGTACCGTGCTCTTTCATAGAGCTCTGCCATGTTGGTCAGATTGTTCAAGGAGAGGACAAACTTGAATTGGGGCGTGGCGTTAGAAATTAACATCTTCACTTGTTCGGACTCGGACAAGTGATCCTTCACCTTCTCAGCCAGGCCCCGCCATCTGTCAGCAAAATTGACAAACTCCTCATCAGGTTTCATCTTTTCTGCAATGAGGTCAGTGATGGACAAGGAGGGTGCAACTCTGTCCTGGTATCGTTGGATAAATTTGCGTGAAACGATACCGTAATCCTCTACTTCGGAGGGTTCTAAAGAAAAGAACCACTCGAGGGCTGGTCCCTCTAGAGATCTCCTGAACAAAAAGGCCAACGACCTCTTGTCGTTCTGCCAGAAAGACGATTCGTACATAAACTCCTTCAGATGTGTGAAGGGGTTACCAGTACCGTTGTACTTTCGGTACACTGGCATTTCAGAGGATGGTAAGTGGAATACCGGCAGGCTCGGCAAATTGATCTTTGGCACAGCTTTAACCCCCATCATCTTCTGGAGGTTATTAAATTGCTCATCCATACGCTCCATTTTGGCCAGCAACGCTTGCGTGGTCGGATCTGCCTGGGGAGGAGGAGGCGGAGGTACTTGATAGGCCTGCTGCCTAGAGTACGTTGGACAGGGAGGACAATAAAGAGGAGGTCCGGCAGAGCTTCCGCCATGCCCGAGGGCATTTTGATAAGCAGGCGTTTGCGGTCTAGCCGGTTGCCTAGAGGATGAAAGCTGCGGCCCAGCTGGCCGAGAAGTGACATGGAGGCCTTCCATGGCCTGATGGATGTAAGGAGGTTGAAGAGGAGGTTGTTGAGTAACAACAGGGGGAGCCACAGGGTTCGGCTCAGCAGGCTGCATGGGTGCCTTCCCCTTCAGAATAGACTGGATCGGCTCGAACTGCTGAGGGTCCAGTCGGGAGGCAAGAACTCCCAAAGCGTTGACGAGATCCACAGGATCAGAGGATGAGGGATCATTCTGATTCATGTCCCCCTCAAGATTGGGATTAGGAATCGCATATTCATGCGGGGGAAGATCAAGATATCGATCATGGGGATGAAAGAGAGGGGTCCGGGCGTTCCCATCATGTCGAAGCGGAACGGGGACGGAATTACGGGAGGCATCAGCATCTCTCCCGTTCTCATAGTTGTAATCAGAATCCCGAGGGGCACTAGCATCTCTCTCGTAATTGACCATGGCGTCTGGAGCCACACTCAAGTCCCTGCCTGATCGCAGCAGCATGATGTTAGATTCTCTTTTTCAAAGATTTAACAAACAAGTTGCACAGAGATTAATCAATCAAGTGGATGCTTAACGTGATTTTAAGATTCCTTGTTGAGTTATTTGAATTGGATTAAACCACAAATTCGCTCAGGGAAGGATCCTAGTTTCAGTTCAATTTCCACCGTTATTCTCTAGGACTTTCTCTCACAACGCTTTTGGAATCTAGCCGGGACTTTAATTGGTACAACCAGCCCGATGACCAAGGAGGAATACCTTGATTTTGGGGACTTATGGAGGCCTTAACGTCAACTTCTCTAGTCTGATCAAGGGACCAACCCAATCAGAGAGAGTTGCTGACGTCAAGTAGTGTGTTCCTAAGAAAAGGAGGGTATTCGCCTCAATGCGTATGTCTTGCGGCCTGGATGGCCTCTAATGCTTAATAATAATGGGTAGCTAGCACTCAAACCACAAAAATCTGAGAACTGAAAAATAACTAAGAAACTGTCTGAATCGCGTCGATGGTAGTCGACGCTATTCAAAACAGAACCTTAATTTTTCGCAGAAACAGATGCAGACAGCAGAGAAAAGATGAAGACTGAAACGCGTCTTAGGGTGTTGACGCGGTTTGAAACGCGTCAGTTCTCCTGGACGCTTTTCAGTTCACAGAAACAGTTTTGCAGGAGGATTTTTTGGGTTGAATCCTCCTCAAACAGGGTAAAAGCAGTAAATAATCAACTCATGCAGATTTTTTTTAGTTCCAGATTTTAACAGGATGATTTATTAACTAAACAACTAGAAAATCAATCAATCACACATCATTTTCATCACGAAAACCAGCTTTTTAAACTAATCAAGGGGAGGGCAAGATCTTGCCACTGGGGTGTGCACGTGGTGCACGAGGGAAATTAACTAAACTAAAACACTCACCAATTGGTGAGGACGTGTCGAGAGACACAAATGGTGCACCGTGGGTGCCTGATTGATGATAGCAAGAACAAAAAACTAAAAGATGGCGAGACCAAGTCCCACCGTGATCGCTAAAAAAAGCTGTAGGTGCTTAGAATGACAGTGTGATTAACATGAAAAATCTATGTTGTTTAGGTGCAAAATAAACCTATTAAAAACAATAACTACGTGAAGTGATCGCCAGAAACTTTTAACTTAAAAAGTTTCAAAAGAAGTTTTGATCGCCTACCTGTTTGAACGCGGAAGATGTTGAGTCCTTGATTCCCCTCCTTCAGCCGGCTGAAGAAAGAGAGCCCTTCTCGTTCTTTGTTCTTGCTGTTGAATTTGGAGTTTGAAGTTGAGGATTTGAGGATCGTCCAGAGATTCTTGTGTTGAGTGCTTGACTTCCTTGATTCTCTTGTTGTTGCTCCGTTAAGAAAAATGGAAAGAGAAGTGCAGAAACAATTATGAGAACTTTTAACCAGAAGCTGTATCCATTCTAATCATGGTTTTAAACATAAAACTAAGCAGCAAACTTACTTGTTAGGATTGCTTTCGAAACCCCTTAATCAAATAGGTTTTAGAAAAGAACGATGTGGTGTGTGTTGCATGAAGTGATTATGAAGAATAAAAGATTAATGAAATGAAAATGAAGATGCAGAAATGAAAAACTTATGCCGAATTGGATGAAGCCTTGAATTAGATGAAGAATGGACGCCGACTTTTGGAAATAGCAGCGTTTCGACGTTCCGACGTTGTTGCTTCGATCTTCAACCCGCTATCAACTCAAGATTACGCTTCATTTCAAATCACGCTTAACTTTTTTACTCTTCAATATGTAAGGTATTTATAGACTTCTTCTTCGTCCGTGATTAACATAGAAAAGCTTCGGATTTATCTATCTTAACCGACAGATAAATACTGATTAATTCATCTTTATCTGTAATTATATAAACCGCGTCCACATAGGCTGACGCCTTTCAGATTAATTAAAGATAAGGATAAAAATCCGGAAAACTTATCTTTATCTTTATCAGCTAAAACGCGTCTACATGTATAGACGTATTTTACACTAATTAAGATAAGGATAAACATCTGGAAAAGAAGCAGAAATAGCCTAGGAAACCTAAAATGCGTCAAGTCTTACAGACGCCTTTTAGCTAATTAATCAATTGATTGAAATTCAAATTTAAACGTTAAAATAAGAATAAACTCTAAATGGTGTCCACATAGGTCGACGTCGTTTAGACTTCTTCATATTTTTAACTGAAATTTGAGTTAAAATCAATTCACTTGATTAATTTAAACATGTCTGTTAAACCCGACACTTAAAAATATCAATAAAAATTAACCAATGGTTAAATATCAGACCATTCTGAGGCATTATTATATGATATGAAATTTACTCAAAATGATGTCAAAATTAGCGTGTCTACAGTTGGGCCAATTGTTCATCGACCAGTTCTATGATGCCACCCGGCAGTGCAAAACCTCGGCCAGTCTGTTAGCCATTCGGCAAGGACCGACCGAGACCCTCCAAGAATATTTTACCAAATTCCGGGCCGAAGCTGTCCAAATCCCGAACCTAGACAGTTCGATTGTGGTCTCGGCCGTAATCAGTGGGTGCCTAGACGAAGGGCTTCTCAGCTCTATTGGGAAGCGCCATCCCTCCACCTTCCAGGACCTCGTAGCTCGAGCCCACAAATACATCAATCGGGAGGCCCTGATGATGTCCAAAGGCAAGAGCACAACCGAGGCGGTGTCGGCGCCTACCCCTCCAGCGGTTCGTCCTCGACTTGAAGATCAGGAACCCTCTCGCAAACGATATCGGAGGGAGGAATGAGACCGAGACAAGCGACGGGATCTGCAGCCGCGATACTTACCGCTACCTGCTCCCCCTTCCCGAATGCTTATGGAGGTGAAAGGCATGCTCCGGCAGCCGGAGCGCATCAAGACGGATCTTCGCCGAAGGGACCCCCGCAAATATTGTGAATACCATCGGGAGATCGGCCATTCGACTAACGAATGCCGGCACCTTCGGGAGGAAATTGATCGCCTCATCAGAGAGGGCCGACTGCCACAGTACCGGCGAGAGCAGCCTCAACAGCAACGGAACCGGGACGTCCCTAAAACGGCCAGGCCACATCAACCCCCGGAGAAAGAAGCCGCTCCTCCGCCGAAGGTCACCTCGGCCCGGTAGAAACATCGCACCAGCGACCCAGTGCTGGGTCAATTATGATGATATCCGATGGACCGGGAGAAGGATCGAGGCGTCGTCAGCTCGGCTCTACAACAGTAGCGGCGGTCGATGTCGAGCCGAAGCGGTCTCGTCAGGAAGACATTACCTTCGGCCAAGATGATCTGACTGGCATTCAGATTCCTCACGACGACGCCCTCGTTGTAAATGCTGTAATAAATAGCTACGATGTTCATCGTATTTTTGTCGATAATGGAAGCGCCCCAAATGTATTATTTTACAATTGTTTTGTAAAGATGGGCTTAAATGAGGCTGACATGAAGCCTCACCGGGGACCTCTATTCGGTTTTAATGGTTCGCCCTGTCGAGTAGAAAGCATCGTCCGGCTCCCAGTAACTATAGGTTCGGCTCCTCGGCAACTTACCGTCGAAACGGATTTTGCCGTTGTTAAGGTCGATTCAGCCTACAATGCCATCTTTCGCCGAAGGTTAATCGGCGAAATCGGAGCTGTACCCTCGTCCTTCCACCAGAAGCTGAAATTCCATACCAGTCATGGAATCGGTGAAGCTAAGGGGAATCAAGAAGCAGCTCGGCAGTATTATATGATCTCAGTTAAAGGGAAGGTTGCGGCCGAATTCCTGTCAATCGAAGCTTCGGCCGAAGCATCCCCAGGAGAGGAACTTATCGCCATCCCGGTTCCAAGAGGAGAAGGTCGAACCCTTATGATAGGCTCCGGCCTAGAGAAGATTGAGGTCGGAAGACTTGCCGAGTTCCTTAAAGAAAACCTCGACGTCTTCGCCTGGTCTCCTGCTGACATGCCCGGAGTCGAGCCGGAGGTAGCGGAGCATCGGCTGCATGTCGATCCCAATCTACCCCCGGTCAAGCAGAAGCGGCGTACCTTCAATCAGGAAAGGAGGACGGTTATCCAGACCGAAGTACAAAAAGGGCTGGATGCCGGACATCTCCGAGAGGTACACCACCCAGACTGGATTGCTAATGTGGTAATGGTGCCCAAGAAAGATGGCAAGTGGCGGATGTGCGTGGACTTCACCAACCTCAACAAAGCATGTCCGATGGATAGCTTCCCGCTGCCTCGGATAGATCAGGTGGTGGACGCAACCTCCGGCCACGAGCTACTAAGCTTCCTCGACGCCTACTCAGGCTACCATCAGATCCGAATGCATCCGGAGGATGAAAGCAAGACCAGTTTCACGACTGATCTAGGTCTATACTGCTATACCCGGATGCCCTTCGGCCTGAAGAATGCCGGAGCAACATATCAACGCCTCGTCAACAGAATATTTGCTCCGCAGCTCGGCCGCAACATGGAGGTCTACATCGACGACATGCTGGTGAAGTCGCTACAGACCATCTGGCTTACTTGGCCGAGACGTTCTCTGCTCTGCGCAGATACAAAATGAAGCTAAATCCCGCCAAGTGTGCCTTCGACGTGGCCTCCGGAAAGTTTCTCGGCTATATGGTCACTCGCCGAGAGGTAGAAGCTAACCCCGCAAAGGTCTCGGCTATCATTCAAATGCGCCCTCCGGCTAACATCCGAGAAGTCCAAAAGCTGAACGGAAGGATTGCCGCCTTAAGCCGCTTCATGTCGAGGGCAGCAGATTATTGCTTTCCCTTCTTCAAACTACTGAAGAAGACCAACAGCTTCTCCTGGACTGACGAGTGCCAATCGGCCTTCGAGCAGCTGAAGGTCTATCTCTCCAACGTCCCCATCCTGTCCAAGCCGGTCCATGGAGAGCCGCTGTTTCTCTACCTCGCAATATCTGAAACAGCTATCCACGCCGTCCTCGTCCGGGAGCAAGAAGGCATTCAGAAGCCTGTCTACTACATAAGCCGAGCCCTCCAAGGAGCAGAGCTTCAGTACCTTGCTTTTGAGAAATTGGCTTTAGCCCTCGTCTCATTCGCAAGGAGGCTCCGGCCTTATTTCCTCGCCCACTCAATAAAGGTCTTCACCGATCAGCCTTTGAGGTAAATCCTCTCCCGGCCAGAGGTATCCGGTAGGCTAGCAAAATGGGCAATCGAACTGGGAGAGTTCGACATCTCTTACGGGCCGCGGACGGCAATAAAAGCTCAAGCTTTAGCCGACTTCATCGCCGAGCTCACTCCCGAAGCGTCCTCGGCCACTCGGTTGGAAGTCGTAACTACGCCCAATGCCGAAGGAGCTTCGGTTCGTCCACCAACGGACGAATGGCAACTCTACGTCGATGGGTCCGCATGCTCTATGGGTAGCGGCGCCGGATGGATCCTGGCATCTTCGGAAGGGGTCATCACGGAGTATGCGCTGCGCTTCTCCTTCCCGGCTACCAACAATGCCGCCGAGTACGAAGCCCTCATCTCCGGCCTTCGGGCTGCCAGAAAGCTCGGCGCGCAGAACATAAAGGTGTTTAGCGACTCTCAGCTGATCGCCAGTCAAATTACCAGGGAGTATGAGGCCCGGGACGCATTAATGATAGCCTATCTCCAGGTAACTCGCAAAATCCTCGCTCAATTCAATTCTTATGAAATTGTGCGGATCCCGAGAGCCGAGAACGCTCGAGCCGATGCTCTTTCCCGGCTAGCATCGACTCAGGACGGGGGAGGAGGCCGAATGATTCTCGTAGAAGAACTGGCCGAGCCAAGCCTCGAGGAGTCCGAGGTCATGCAAGTGACTGAATCTGAAGCCGAGACCTGGATGACTCCCCTAGTCACTTTCCTCCTTCAAGGAGAAGTCCCGTCCGATCCAAAGGAAGCAAGACACATTCGGCAGCGCTCTTCTCACTTCCTTCTTCTGGACGGACTATTATATAAAAGATCCTTCGGCCAACCACTCTTGCGATGCCTCGGCCCGGCCGAAGCTGATTATGCGCTACGAGAGGTACATGAAGGGGTATGCGGAGCACATGTAGGAGGAAGGGCCCTAGCTCACAAGCTTTTAAGGCAAGGATACTGGTGGCCGACGCTCCGAGAGGACGCAACTGCCCTCGTCCGCCGCTGCGATCAATGCCAGAGATTTAGCTCCCTTATCCACCAGTCAGCAACCCTTCTAACTCCTCTGTCAGACCCCTGGCCTTTCGCCCAGTGGGGAATTGACCTCCTGGGCCCTTTCCCGTCGCCACTTGCCAGAGAAAGTTCCTTATTGTGGCAGTGGACTATTTTACCAAGTGGGTAGAAGCCGAACCCCTTGCGTCCATAACCGATAATAACGCATGGAACTTCGTATGGAAGTCCATTATTTGCCGATACGGCATCCCTCGGGCCATTATCTCGGACAACGGCAAACAATTCGACAGCCATCGGTTCAAGGACAACTGCGCCAGTTTCGGCATTCTCCACAAGTTCGCGTCGGTAGCACACCCTCGGACAAATGGCCAAGCCGAGGTCACTAACCAAAGTCTACTACAAGGATTGAAGACTTGCCTCGGCAATGCCAAGGGCCGGTGGGTGGAGGAGCTGCCGAGCATTCTATGGGCTTACCGGACTACGAGCCGAACCCCAACCGGCGAAACCCCGTTCCGCATGGCTTATGGGGTAGAAGGCGTCATTCCTATCGAAGTCAACCTTCCCTCACCGAGAGTTCTTGCTCATAATCCGGAGACCAATGATGAAGCCCTAAAAGATCATCTAGATCTTATAGAAGAAACAAGGGATCAAGCTCGCATTCGGCTGGCGGCTTATCAGCAACGCATGGCAAGGTACCATAACACTCGAGTGAAGCCCCGAAGCTTTGAAGCCGGGAGCCTCGTGTTGAGGAACGCTCATGCATCAAAGCCGGCCGAAGCCGCAGGAAAGCTTTCTCCCAACTGGGAAGGACCGTATCGTATAAGGGAAGTAATCCGATGAGGGGCTTATCGGTTGGAAACCCTTTCGGGCCAACCTCTCCCTCGTACCTGGACTGTGGAACGCCTTCGGCGCTACTTCATGTAAGTTATTTCCCTGAGTCTAGCCGGAAGGCATGAATAAAATTCTTCTTTTGAAATATCACATCCGGCATTATTCTCTAAGTCCGTGTAAACTGTACCGGGAGTGACTTCGGCCATGCAAACCGTATCGGGAGCGGCATGGTTTTCTAAGTCCATGTAAACCGTACCGGGAGTGGCTTCGGCCATGCAAACCGTATCGGGAGCGACATGGTTTTCTAAGTCTATGTAAACCATACCGGGAGTGGCTTCGGCCATGCAATCCGTATCGGGAGCGGCATGGTTTTCTAAGTCCGTGTAAACCGTACCGAGAGTGGCTTCGGCCATGCAAACCGTATCGGGAGCGGCATGGTTTTCTAAGTCCTTATAATCCGTATCGGACCAACAGGGCCTCGACCATAAGAAGAGCCAGACTCGGTCAGTCACTCAGAACACATACGAGTGGAAGCAAAATACTTTTCATATATATATATGAACGAAGTACAAAATCGGCCATACACCTGGCCGCAGCCTTTCAAAAAGTAGAAACCGGGGCAAGCCCTCGTACTAGCTTTCGGCATCATCGCCGTCTACGTCGACAGGAGTCTGATCGGGAGATGCCGAAGGAGAAGCCTCGACCGGAACAACCTCGTCAGGAGCGGCCGCATCGCCTTCCTCCGGAGTCGGAGCTCTTTCGGCCTTAAGTTTTTTCCACCAGGCCAGTAGCTCATCGCCTTCCTCGTCCGTCGGAAGGCCGATGCTGGTCAGATTTACTGCCGGGCACGCCTTTTGGGCGATAGCCAGCCCTAGGCTGAATACGGACGACGCCGCCTCGAGTCGAGCCTCCATTATCTCCTCGGCGAAATCCGGGCCGGCCTTGTAGCTCGCCACAGCTGTACGAGCAGCCTCTTCGGCCTTGGCCTCCATATATGCCTTCAGAGACGAGACCTCCTCGGCGTGGCGACGGCGCTCCGTGACCCGCGGTTCGGCCTTGTCCTGGATCTCGGCCTTAAGAATTATGTTTTCGGTCCGGGCCGTCTCCAGTTCCTTCTCGACCTTCTCCCTCTCCTGCTCGGCCTTCGTCTTGGCCTCGGAGGTAGTGCGGATCACCTCCTTTTGCTCCCCCAGTTCAGCCCGCATCCGAGCATTAGCCCTCAGGAGCATATCAACGTTGGCCTCGAGATCACGCTACCCCGAGGCTACTTTGCCCGAAGCCAACTGATCCGAGGCCTGGTCAATGTCCCGGAGTTTCTGCTGAATGGCTGCTTGGCGACGAGCGAGGCCTCCGCACACGACCGCAGTCTACAGCCGAAGGCAAGAAAAATTGAGCAAGTGCAAAAGAGCTAAGGAAAATACTAAACCAAGACAAATAAGGAAGTTTTTTACCTGGACAGCGTATCGGATGCACAACATAGATAAACCCTCCGAGGACAGCTCTTTCATCTCGTCTTCGGCTATCGGGAGGGTCAAGCTGCGGATCAAGCGCAGGCATGTCCGAGAGTCCTCCAGGCTCTTGTCCGCAAAGATCCCCAAATTCGGGACCTAGGGCTCATGCCCGTATTCACGGGACATGTGCGTCCTGGCCGCCCCGAAGGGGAAAGAAAGGTCCTCTGTACCGGCCACCGTGGCCGGAGGGGAATCGCCCCTCGGGCAGCCACCGGCCTCTTGGCTGCCAGGGCGGATTCTTTCTCGCCAGGATCATCCGCCCGGCTCCGCTTCGCTGGTCGGCCGCTCCCTCGGACGACCGACTTTCCCTTCTTCTCTCTTTCGAGAGCAGCAGCGGCAGTACGGCCTTCGACCGAAGCCACCGTCTGCCTTATGGACCGAGCACTCGGGGCCGCAGCTGTTTTAGCTTCTCCTTCTCCCGCCGCCTGTGGCTGGGACGGTTGAGACTGGCCGGGCTGCTTGGCGAGTCGGCCAAGCAGTCCCCGAAGCCCAGACATCTCTACGGACAGAAAAAGGAGTTAGCAACTTACAAACACGCAACTTTCCTCGACTCAAGACCGACTTACCCTCGGCCGAAGCTTCAGCGCCTTCTTCGGTCAGAAGAGCTTCGGCCGGAGATTCAACCTCAGCAGCTCCCTCGGCCTCCCCCGGAATATCCTCGGGAGGAAGGTAAGGAAAGACTCGAGGAGGTGACTTCGTCAGATCAGGCCAAGCCCCCGTCTATACGAGCCCCTCCTCTTCCTCGAAGAGCTCCGCAATGTCATACGGAGCCTCGGCTTCCAGGAGGTGCACGATGTGGAGCTGATCGGGATTAAGGGAAGGCGGATCGGAGAGGCCTTCGGTCAGAGGTGCCCATTCAGTAGGGAAGGGCCACACACTCTTCTCCTTCTCCGGAAGAGAAACAAAGAGGAAGCTCTTCTTCCAATGGTGAATGGACGAAGGCTTCCCAGAGAAGATACCCCGGCCGAAGCGGGGGACGAAGCAGTACCAATCGGATTTCCCCTGTGGTTGAATCTTGAAGAGAAAGCGGAAGATGTTTACCGAAGGGAGGGCGTCAATATAGGCGTTCACAGCCAAGAAGGCGTAAACTGTCCGCCAAGAATTCGGGAAGAATTGGGACGGGGCCAATCTGTAGAAGCACAGAAGGTTGATAACAAAGGAAGGAAGGGGAAGACGAAAGCCCGCCCGGAAGCTCTGCTCATAGATAGAAAAGCAGCCCGGTCGGACAGAGTTAGCCCTGGTGTCCTTCCCAGGCCGATAAGGAATCATCCAAGATGGAAGCTAATAGTAGGAAGCAATGGTCTTAACACCATCGTCAGAAAGAATGCAGATCGCATCGGAAACAGTCTCGGCGCGGCGCCGGCCGGAAGTAGAAGCCTGGGCCGTAGCCTGAACCTCCTCGGCCTCTTTAGCCCGAGACACCTTGGCCTCATCCGCCATAAAGGAAGCAAATGAATTAGAAGAAAGGGGAGATGACAAGGAAGACTCGGGAGGCCGAGATGAAGAGCAAGAAGAATAATCTTCGGCCAAAGAGCTACTCTCGGCCGAAGGAGAGCTACTGGACATGAATCACGGAGCAGAATTGAGGCTTACCCTCAAACAAGGTCTCCTCGACTGCCAACGCCTCTCGGACAACAGAAAGCTCCCCGGCGACAACTCCAGGCAACAAAGAGCTTCCCGACGACGGACAGGGCGCCCTCAAACACCCCCGATGGCTCGCTCTTCGCCGGAGAAGTAGGAACGCTTGCAAAAGACGCTCGCGGGAAAGCACAGGCGCAGGGGAAGGAGAAAGCGGAACAGTGCCCTGGGGAGAGGGGCTCCTATTTATGGGGAAGGTTAAAGGCATTCCCCGCCGAAATCAACGGCCGAGATTTTCCCCCTCCTCGGCGCCGCTTCCCTCAGATGCGCGCCACGTGCACTGTCCTTCGGCAATGATAACGGGCGGGCTGCCGGATCGAGAGAAAGCAATCAACGGCCGCATGCGGCCTAATCCTTTGGCTGATCATCCGGATGCTCGCCACGTGTTCCGATCCGCGTGCCGAAAGCGGAAGAGGCGGCGTTCCAAGTGAAATCTTGGGCAGAGAGCTGAAGTGACCCGCGATCCGCGTGATCACCGATCACGGCCAGGATCTTTTTGTGTTTCGGCAAGCCGGTTAGATGTACGACGCGTGTCTTGTATTTTCTCACGACACGACCGTTCGGACGGAAAGCTCGACGTCTTTTCCGTCCTTTTTTCAGGAGTCCTGACACGTTCAGAAGACTCGTCCCTTCGCAACCGAGGACGAAGGCATCCGTCGCTAAGTCTCGGCCTGAGACGAAGGTACCAATAACGAGGTCCCGGCCTAAGACGGGGCTGATTGTTACCAGCCCTCGACCGACCGAAGGCAGTTCCCTTTTTACGATGAAGCAGAGTAAAAGTTTCAGACAAAGCACATGTTACTCCTCCGAGGAGGCTTCGGACTTTACTCTCGCCATCTCATGAAACTGAGGAAGACAAGAGTGGGGGGCTATGTGATGAGGCAGAATCCGATTCGGCCCATTAAAACAAGCCCAACACTAAGATCAGTCCAACAGCAGCAATAAAAGCCCACTGGCAGCCTTCGGCCCATTAGCGGCCCCGCAGCCCTCGGCCCAGTAAGCAGCCCAGCGGTCTTCGGTCCATCAGCGGCCCAGCAACCTTCGGCCCATCAGCGGCCCAATAGCCTTCGGCCCATTAGCGGCTCAGCAGCCCTCGGCCCAGTAGGCTCCAGCACACTAAGCGACATCTGGCCCAGTAGTGGCCCAACCCCCTTCGGCCCAGTAGCCGTATCCAGCCCACTCTGGTGGGAGGGTTAGGCACTATGGCGGTTTACCAGTAAACCCAAAACATAGTCGTATATCGGTTGCCACCACTAAGCAACCTCTATCATCCGCTATAAATATATGGCTATTTATTACCAAAGGTATGTCTTCGGCCACGCCTTCCGCAGGCTGGTCCGCCTCGCCCGAAGGAGCCTCGGCCACGTCCTGCGCCAGCCGGTCCGTTTCGTCCGAGGGAGTCTCGGCTTCGCTCATGTCGAGCCCTCGCCCGGGCAGCTCTCGGCTTCGGATCATTGGCCCCGTTTCTGCCCGCGCCTCGTTCCGGATCTCCGTCGGGCCTCTTCATCGATCCGATCCAGCTTCAGATCTCAACTTCGGATTTCAGCTTCAGAATCCGGTCGTGATAGCTTCGGCTACATCAATATATATAGCTAATTATTGGCATTGTTATTTATGCATACATATATATGGTGCTACAATGTGATGAAAGTAGCTGTTGCGAACCTGTAACACAGATTAATGCTTAGATCTTAATCCAAAAGTAAGAACGTTAAAGAAAAAGAAAGAAACATAATGAAGTTTTTCCTATGGTGATTTCAGTGCCCTATAATTCATGGAAATTAAGGATGAATGTGTACTAAAAAAACCCAAAAAAAAAGGAAGCCATCCGATCAGATTGGGATGGCTTAGTTTTGCATAAACTCCGTACGTGCAGTTTCGCATGTATACTTGTAGGTCACATGTTCAAAATGGAAAATTGCTCTATATTTTTCAAACCCTGATTAAAGGAGTTTTACAGCATTGGTTATCTTTTAATTTAAGGAAAACGAATAGGAATCCCTAGTAAAGGAGATACACTTATTTTATAGTCTCCGACAATAAATGTTAAGAGCCATTTACTCCTTATGCACACTACACGTTAGTTGCCATTCACTTAAAGGGATAATTACATCTACGCCTGCAAAAAATTATCTGATCGTATTCTTTACTCTCATGTTCCTTATATTGATACACTGATATCCACAGTTCATCATTGGTACTTACACGATCATGAAAATTTCTTTATTTTACTATACACCTACCATTATCAAATCTCTTTTACAAACTCGAAATGATTATATATATAATACACACCTATAATCTTGTATACTCTACCTTACAACTCCTAAAATTTTATAGTTTACACTTCATTTGCTTTTTTAATGATGTTACAATAGTTTCATACTAAAAAAAGGACAAAACAAACCTGTTTGCATCTGCACCATGAAAGTGGCCCCTTCTACTGCGCAGGTGTTCCACTTTCAATTAACAGCGGTTGTGTTTTCGCTACAAATAATGATGCGAGTGTTGCATTCGAGCAGTCACTAAGATCTGCATCTACTTAGCGTACGTAACTGTACTTTTTTTTTTGCATAAGAATATATACAAGAGATATGCAAGTCGTATATAGTAGAATACCATAGCCTCTATAAATCTATATGGTACGTAATTATCTTTAAATGGAAAGGATAGTGCTATTTTTGACGTCCTTAAGCTACTCTCAAACATTAATTACACCTTTAGAACAATGTCGATCGATGTCATTAACGAGATAATCAACCACCAATCATTAATCATTAACTCTGAATAATTGATAAGATACAAAGAGAATATTATACAAAATACCAATCAAATAAACGGGAGGTGAAAGTTACAAAATTGATACCCCTCCCTCCATGTAGTGATGGAAAGAAAGTGGCAAAGCTCAATCAATCCTTCTACCTAAATGAACATTTTTAAATAACTGAACTTTTTATCAAATCCAAAAGAACATTACAAGTGTAGTCGGACGTCAATATCACTGATGCAAAATATTGAATTTTCTTATAATACCCCATTACATGCACATTCATATCCCTCCTACATTTGGGATACCACTACCCACCAGCCCTGTCATCAGCCCTGGCAGAATGATGGCTAGAGGGCAACAGTACTAACAAAAATGGATTCCCACACACCTTCCCCAAGCACATCCTCTAAGTATAGCATGCCTTTTTAATTCCATGATCGTGAGTAAATAGGTCGACGTTTTTGTAGTTGGGTGCTTTTATTGCTGGGTCCTCAGCACTACCCATTGAGCTTGATGTTGAGCCAGTGCTCCTTATTGCAATGATGATGGTGTTATTTGTATTATGATGAAGATGAATGTTATTATATTGTTACTAGTTGTAATTTCGTGAGATGCACGGCAAATTAATAGATTTTAATAAAAGAATTATAATTAATATAAGTGAAGTTAATCTTTCATTCTTTCTGAAGGAACGAATAAAATAATTATAAGAATATATATTAAAAAATATTAATCTTTTTTCTGGAATATTATTTTCAAAATACAGAATGACTTAATTCCACTGCACCATAATTTTTCATAAAGAAAGATAGCAGGGCCACCAGAGGACTGCTTATACTTTTAGTGGAACTTTGCTAATTGCATCGCACAGGCTATTTTGCTGCCAGGCTATTTGATTGCGTTAATTGCTTTGACAGAGGAATTTGAAATAGTTTCTAAATATATAAATGTCCTTAATTTGACGGCACAAAATTTCTTCATCATGTGTATTATAGGGAGACTCATTCTCCTGCAGCCATGTGGCATTTTGTAGTTTAGGGGGGCAAATTTCTTCATAATGTGTGTTATAGGGAGATTCATTTTCATGTAGCCACGTGGCATTGTTGTAGTTTGGGCAGGAAACAGGATTGGTGCAAAGAATTATAGAGTGTCATGTCAGTAGTGTTAGAAACTTTGTTTTAGTATAAGAGAAAAGAAAGAAACTACATTGAGTTACTACCACTTGTCCCTAAGAAAATTTAGATGGGAAATAGAAGATTGTGGTGTTGACATGTGACGCAGGAAACTCGATTTTATATATAGTATAGAGGATTGTAGTGTAAATGTTGATATCTACACACATGGAATTTTGTTCTCTCTTCTTCTGCCTCCCCTCTCCCTCCCTTTCTTCTCTTCAAAATTCAAATCATCCCCAAGGCCCCTGACCTAATGTGACAGCTTTCTTACGTAACCATAAATAGAAGCCTCATCATTTGTCGGACATTTGCTGCTTAACATATTATAGAGGATTGGTTGCCAAGTTAACAGCTGACTAAAAATTTAATCTAATCTTTCCATGCTTGACATATTCTATGTAAGTAATAATATTATAGAGGGTTGGCTACCATTTCCTTGCAGCGCTCTCCCAAGTCCTCTTCCTCACAGTGAAGATATCATTGTCAAGCACCATTTGAAGTGGCAAGTATCTTCTGGAGGAGGCAAGGACAATCTTCACTTGTGATATTATATTCTGCATTGGAACCTCTAAAAAAAGGAAAATACAAAACATTCTCATCCCCATTGGGAATGAACACTCCTCTTTTTATAATAAACATCTTCCATATTGATAAAAAAATTCTCTCATCATTAAGTGGGAAGTGACTATCCTTAAGTGTATGTAACAGTGACATCGAACATTCCCAAAAGAACGGTTGATATTAAATTGTCATATGTATAATATAACCCCTACAATCCCAAGCTGTTTCACGAACATTTGGAAGACTAATCACTAAATAAGATAAAGGTGTAAGAAATGGTATCCAAATAACTTATATTGTATATATATATATATATATATATTCGAACAATTGAGATATTGCAGAGCCTCCTAATCATCCCAAGACATTCCCATCCCAGTTGAGGATGAGCACTCTTCCTTTTTTTACTGAACAAGGCTTCCAAGTTGGTTCTATTTCAAAAGGATTGGCGACGAAGAATTATAGAGTGCCATGTCGGTAGTGTTAAAAACTTTATTTTAGTATAAGAAAAAAGAGAGAAACTGTATTGAGTTTTTGTCGCATGTTCAGAAAAAAATTTAGACGAAAAATAGAATATTATGATGTTGACACATGGCACAGGATTCTGTTATATATATATATATATATATATATATATATATATATATAATGTATATAGTCTAGATTTGTCATACTTATGGAAAGCTATTTTTGCTTGCTTGATTAGAAACCTCAAGTAAAAGAAATTATGCCCAAAACAACTTAACATGATTCCGCCTATTAACAGTATTTTTCTTTGAATGTAAAAGTTTTTTATTGATCCTAACTACAAAAATTTACACACAAAAGAAAAAAAACAAAGAAAGAACATTGAATATAAGCATTGAGGGAAAACTCCCAAGACCTACCAATATATTCATAGCACCTAGATCACACCAACATGAAATGATAAAGATCAGATACACCTCAGCACACCATCATACGCATTTTGTTTTTTATTTTTTGACTCCAGTTAGATTCTGAAAGTTGCCATTCCCAGTACTAAAATTGTTAGTTTCACTACTAGGTATTACCTTAGTATCCACACAACTGCCATTCTCCAACTGGTGGACAATCAGTAATACCTCGAATGGAGGATTAAGGAACCTATTCTCACTTGAAGAGGCCATCCTATTTAATGTAAAATATTATAAAATCGTATTATAAATCATTATATTTTTTATGTTTCATAAAAGTATTATATTTTATATCATACATTGAATCAAACAGCACCTAAGTGAGAGTAGTGTTTTGCCCCCTCGAAGTCACCCATTCAGGGGCGGTCTTTTCACCCTTCTCATGGGGAGCAAGAAACATACATGTGGAGAAGGAACGGTGTCTTCTCATTATGGGTTTGAATTGAATTCAGTCAGTACAAAAAGGGAATGAGTGAGTATTTCATAAAAAATTCTCCTCGGGAATGGAAAAAGCAACATATAAGAGATTTTTTTGAAACCTTCCCTTCTCTTTATTGACTAAATCAAGTTCAAATATGGACGTAAAGGATCTCTATTCGGAGAAAGAGGATGCTTCTCAATTATTATGCAGACTTAGTGGGGATCGATTGGGGGTGGCTAGATTTTGTACCCAATTCCTCTTGGTAAGACTTGTGATCATGTGGACTCGTGTCACTTGACTAAAAGAGAGCATGATTATTTAATATAACTTCTGATTAATTGTTTGATTGTTTGTGCTAACTTTGTATTCTTCATTGTTGAATTGTGTTTTGCTTTATCTTTCTTGTCCCATGGATTCCATTGTTGCCTTATTCACAGAAACAAACACATTATGGCTTCTATTTGAACGCAGCCAAACATCGCAAATGCTTGGCCGTTGTTTCCTAACGTTTAAAATCACTACTGTATTTCACCTTACAAAATTAATGCCAAACTATTGACCAAAAGTAATTATGGATCATTCCTTCATGTATGTCATTCATGAATTGATCATAAGTAATTATATATGGATTATATATATATATATCCCCAACTACAATCTTGAATCGATCAAAGTAGGATCAAAAAAGGGAAAACTTAGAGTGTCATTTCTATTAAAGTTTAGTACTTTTCTTAAATAACTTAATGATCGAAGGAGGACAAAAAGGAAAGCTATATATATGAAAATGTGAATGTAGACGTGTCATCTATACCTCTACATTTCTATTAACGTTTAGTTCTTTCCTAAATAAGTTAACGAGGGAGGACAAAAAGGAAAGCTATATTAAAATGCTAGCTTTCAATGGATGGCAGGGTTGGAAGGACCTAGGTAAAGCCGGAAGAGGCCCCGACTTCTGCTTTTGCCAGCCACATATGTGTCGCCATTAGCATAAAATGGAAAACTTGCCTTTGTGGTAAGCACCATATATAACATGAAAGGGAACATTTCCCTCTCATTAGGTGTATGTCACGCAAGTTGCTATTAATCTGTTTTAGGGTTGAGAGAGGACCGAAATTAAGGAAAACCAAATGAGAACATTGTTACTATAAGAGTGATTGTCTAGATTGCACAAGGACAATTAATGATAAAATATCAAGGGAGGATTGGGGAGGCAGGCAACTCTTCGTAGAGATGGAGAGTCAATTTTCCCTCTATAACGATGATGATGCATACAATGGAATGAATAGAGATCTTCTACATCCAGGTTTAGACTAGACTCAGTCAGTAAAGAAAGATGAAGGTTTTAAAAACCTCTCCCTCATATGGTGCTTTTCCTATTCCCAAGGAGAGGTTTTATGAAAGATTATTTCCTTCCCTCTTTGTATTGATTGAGTTCAGTCCAAATTCGTATTGAGAGGAATCACACTCCAATAGAATACTTATTTACGTATGTAACACAAATCCAAACATTTAAAAGCTTATGTGATAGAATTATGAAGGGAATAAGTTTCATCCATGCACGGTGATTATCACATCGACGTCTTGAAGATATTACATATATAGTATTAATGATATTCGTGAAGATCAACAAATGATTTGTATCATCATGCAGTGACAACAATATAGATTGGAGACTGCAGTTAGGAACTCCCTCCAAACCATCGGAATTTGTGAAACCGCCCAGTAAGAAACTAGAACGAGCTACCACCCTCCTTTCTAATGTTTAGCAAATCTTTGAAAGCCGTGATCTAACTTATAATAAAGAGAGCAGATCTTCTCATTACGTATTTGGACATGAGACTAACAGTACTGAGAGGAGGGTCCAAGTATTTATAAAATTTTTGGATCATATGAGAGATCTTTTTGCAATGTTTAGCTATCTCTCCCTCTTCTTACTGGTGGACTCCTATTCAAACATAGAAGACTTGTTCTCTATAATAAAATATCATGAGATTTCTGGTTTGCTTATGAGGCATGTGAGATTACTGCATGGTTTGCTTACGAGGCATGTGAGATTAGTACTGCTTGTTATTGTGGGAGGTGCATGCGCCTAAAGCATATACACTGTGAATTTAAATTTATTCTGCTAATTAATCTTGAAAGCAAATTTGTTACCTTTCTGCACTTTGAACCGCGCCCTCCAAATACAAAACTTTCTACATGGGAGGGAAATGGAGAAGTTTAACGGATATTATATTATTATCTAAATCCAAAAGAATTAATTCCCAGTTTTAAAGTCGAATTTTAAGCTTAATTAGACCATTAATTGCAGCTTCTTTACAGCGAACCTAACAACACCTTACGGCGAACTTGGATAGCTCCTCTTCCTAGGGCAACTCCGTAAACAACATGTACCACCCTTTCCATCTTCTTCCTTCCCCATTATACGAGAAGACAAGAGGCATGTTACGTAGCATTTGGTTGTGGCTCACATCCTCTCATAGAGAGCAGATCCTTTCAGTACCACCGGGGGAGGGGACTGGATCAAGACTAAAAAGGGATTTTTTACAAAAAAAGAGTGCTCTTCCTCTCAGTACTGACGATGTTCCCTCCTTGTCCCTGTTGAGAGGATCTGCTCTCCCTCCCATAATCCCGCGTAGTCCCCACGCGCGCACTTAAATACCAAGTTCACATCTAAAGCAGCAGCGCAGTGCTGGGTTTAGCACTATTGAATGCCCACCCGGTGCCATCACCCAGCAGACGCCAAACGCTACTCGTTATGGCTTTGTGTGAGCATGCATGGGGTTCCTATGTCTATGCAACCCCCTGCTTAACAAATTGCTCACTTTAGATACCCAGTCCATGGAGTCGCTGCAGCCATAATCTCTCCTTTTCTCTCTCTCTCTCTCTCTCTCTCTCTATATCTATATATATATATATATATATATATATATATATATATATATATATATGTGATTCGTATATGTGTCTGTACTTATTACCCTTTACCCTTCTCTAGTTCCTAAAAAGGTATAATTGGTTGAAATGTATTTTCCAAATCATTATGGATGCAGCAAGGGTCAAAGATAAGGATGATAATGAGCCGAGAGTTTTGGATGACTCAGGTTTGGCTCGGGTCTAAGAAGGTTGGCTGGAGTTTTAAATTTGGGCTCGAGTTCAGCTTGTCTCATTTTTGCTCGGCTCGAGTTCGAACCACTCAAATATAGACAGTCACACAGTCACACCTACACGGGATTGGATATCCAATTCTACTTGACCTAATTTAAAGAACTAAAAAACACCACTTCCACTTGACCTAATTTAAAGAACTAAAAAATATATATTAAATATATCGAACCGGTTCACGGGCCCGCAAGTCGAGCCACAACAAGTTTGAGCTCGTCTCATTAAATCATTCAAACTTTAACTTGGACTTGAACTTGGTTCGTTTGAAGTTTCGAGTTGAATCAAACTGAGTCAAAATCGAGCCGAACCTGAGCGGCTCTACTCATTGCCAGCCATAATCAGAGAAATTGCTAATTCTAACTAATAGTTTTAAGGGCCCAGAAAAAAAAAATCCAAGAAAAAGGTTCAGTTTATTGCACCAAATGCGGTCTCTAAACTTCCTCCCGTTCTTTCCTCTTTTCTTATAGAATTCCTATTCGACCACCCAACAAGCAACTTAATTAATTAATTGCTTATTTATCCTTCGGAAACCCAGGTCAGTGGAGCCGTTGCAGCCATAATCCCTAGCCCCCCTCCCTCTCTCTCTCTCTCTCTCTCTCTAATCTCACACACACCCCACTGTCACTGTGTCTGTGTGGGTATATATGGCCGGTTTGGGTGCCTCTATAAGTTCCCAGAGATAGCCACCCTCCACCTACTCTGTCCTCCACTCTAATTCTCTCTTCCATATATGTAGAATTCTTATACGTCTGCATCGTCCCAAAAAGAGTAGTGTTGATATCTCTAGTTTTTCCTTTCGTGATCTGAGAAAACTTGCCGATGCACCACGCGTGGATTAATATATATATATAGATCATCCTTACCTGTTCCTTACTTTCGCTCACCTTCACGTACGTAATTAGTTAGTCTTTCCCCGGCTGGTTCCCAAGCTCATGGCAGCTGCGTCGGCCGTGCTGCTGCTGCTGCTGCGGGAGGTGGCCGGCAGCCTCAGGGCCTCCGACCTGGGCATGGCCATGGCGGGGCTCTTCCTCTTCAGCTGCCTCGCCCACCGCCTGACCCAGAAGGGACCCATGCACTGGCCCGTCCTGGGCGTCCTCCCCACCCTCTTCCTCCACCTGGGCGACGTCTACGACTGGGCCACCGCCCTCCTCGCCCGCGCCGGGGGCACCTTCCCCTACCGCGGCATGTGGCTGGGCGGCGCCCACGGCGTCATCACCTCCGACCCCGCCAACGTCGAGTACATCCTCCGCACCCGCTTCGCCAACTTCCCCAAGGGCCGCTACTACCGCGAGCGCTTCGCTGACCTCCTAGGCGACGGCATCTTTAACGCCGACCACGATGTCTGGCGCGCGCAGCGCCGCGCCGCCACCTCCGAGATGCACTCCCCACGCTTCGTCGCCTACTCCGCCGGCTCCATCACCTCCCTCGTCCACGCCAAGCTGCTCCCCCTCCTCTCCCGCCTCGCCGCCACCCGCAGGGCCGCCGACCTGCAGGACGTCTTCCTGCGCTTCACCTTCGACAACATCTGCATCGCTGCGTTCGGGGTCGACCCGGGCTGCCTTGCCGTCGACCTGCCCGAGGTGCAGTTCGCGCGCGCATTCGAGCGGGCCACCGAGCTCACGCTGGTCCGCTTCATCGTGCCGCCGTTCGTGTGGAAGCCCATGCGGCGTCTAAACCTGGGCCCCGAGAAAGAACTCAAGGAAGCTGTCCGTGTCGTCCACGAGTTCGCCGAGAAGACCGTGACCCAACGTCGGGCCGAGCTCGCGAGCTCGGGGACCCTCCGTGACCGCTCCGACCTCCTGTCCAGGCTCGTCGAGGCCGTGGAGGAAGACGTCACCGGCGGCAAGAGGCTCCGCTTCTCCAACAAGTTCATCCGGGACTTCTGCATCAGCTTCATACTCGCCGGGAGGGACACCAGCTCGGTTGCCCTGGCGTGGTTCTTCTGGCTCCTCCATGGCCGCCCCGACGTGGAGGCCTGTGTCCTCGACGAGCTCCACTCCATCATCAAGCAGCGCCGGGAGAAGGCAGCGGCCACCAGAAACCTCGACGACGTAGTGTTCACGATGGAGGAGGTGGGAAGAATGGACTACCTGCAGGCGGCGCTGTCGGAGGCGCTGCGGCTGTACCCCTCGGTGCCGGTGGACTTCAAGGAGGCCATGGAGGACGACGTGCTGCCGGACGGGACGCCGGTGAGGAGGGGGGCGAGGGTGATCTACTCGATATACTCGATGGCGAGGGCGGAGGCACTGTGGGGAAAGGATTGCAGGGAGTTCCGGCCGGAGAGGTGGATCGGGAAGGGGGGTAGGTTCGAGGGGGAGAGCCAGTTCAAGTACCCGGTGTTCAACGCCGGGCCGAGGCTGTGCGTGGGGAAGAAGTTTGCCTACGTGCAGATGAAGATGGTGGCGGCGGTGGTGCTGCTGAGGTTTAGGGTGGAGGTGGTGGAGGGGCAGGTGGTCGAGCCCAAGATGACTACAACCCTCTACATGAAGAATGGGCTGCTGGTCACCTTCAAACGTAGGGAGAAGAGGGTACTGCATCTGCATGCAACCACTCTTCTTCGAAGAGAAGAGAGGTCATGAACGTAGTTACCTATATGCATGCTCGCTCTCCCTCTCTCTCATACATATTACAGACATGGCCCCCACTCTCTCTCTCATATATACATATTGCATACATGGGCCCCTCTCGCTCTCTCTCTGCTTCGGCCTTTTCTCTATATGCATTGGTTACTGTTCAAGTCGAGTCTATCTTTGTACTGAAAGAAGAACCGGATTCTTTAAAGAAGACCTTCCATCTTCTTATATAAAAAGTTTTTCGTCACAGAACAAATGAATTTAATTTAATATCAATTTTTGAGAACAAAATTTAGTGTTTATCTTCCTTCTAATAAAGATTCTATAAACTAAAACTGACGATATATATCTTGTTGGCCAGAAAGATCCTTATAAAATCCTATAAAAAAAAAGAGCGAAATCATAGATTGCGCAGGTAAGATAGTAAAATAAGAGTGTTGTACCTCTACATTAGACCATAGAGGGTCAATAAAGCGGAAGGGAAGGCAAGATTGGCGAATTCGCGAGTGTTGTGGGTGAGTGATTTTGTCGGTTTTGCATCCTCCCACTTTACTGATATCCAATCAAAACCGTACAAGATCTCTATTCCTAAAATAAACACCGGCTAGTATCAACAGTGCAGGTACATCTAATCACTTGCGAAGAAAACCTTAAAAAAAACTCTAACATCAAACCTAAAAGCTTCTGTAGTAGGTGGAGTCTAAAATATTCATATTGACGTGGCACTCCAAAACCATCGACTCTTATTTTGGTCTGACAACGAAGTTTCCATTATATTCACAGAGGTACAGGCAGCCACCTACCTAGCTAATTGATTAAATAGTGATAATCCCTGTTTGGTGTCCTAAGATATCGCAAAATTTTAATTTCAAAATCATTAAATTCAGTTTATAATAATTTTAAACTAAAAATGAAAATCAACTAAAAAATTCTACGGATCGACTAGCTTTGAAATAATGGTAATTTACGATACTTCAAAAGTACAAAAAAATCATGTATAATAATTAATTTAAAACAAATGAAACATAAAGAAAATGCCATCTTACCACTATTTTCGACATTTTACCGTATTTTACTATGCATCAAATGACTGATAAATGCATCTGCATATACTCGGAGATTTGCCCTCCGTCATTGCCTAAACAACTATCTCAGCAGGCATCGCCTTCTGCAACAGATTAGGAGACTTAAGCTTTCATTAGAGTGGCGTATTTAACATTCATCCAGTGGAGTCTTATGATTCGATTGGATTACGTCAAGTCTTTTAATTCAATTCAAAGCAGTCTAATCTGGGGCTTCTTTGACCCAATTTAAGACTTCACTTACGGTTGAAGTTATTGGACCATCCAACTCAAAATTTGAAAGCTATGAGTGGAGTAGGCACTATCTATTAAATATTTTTTGATTTTGTCTTTTTTCCGATGTAGAACTATTGTAACACGTCCCCTCACGTGTATACCGATTTTAGGTTCTATCACGTGGACCACAAATACGGGGTGCGTTGTCCAATCCGTGATCATAGACTATGATACCATATTGAAGTTATTTGGTTATTTAACTCAAAACCTTAAGACTATGAGTAGAATAGACACCATCTATTAAACACTTTTTAATTTTGTCTTTTTTTCTTATGTAAAATTATTCTAACACTTGTTCAACACAGGACCTCATATGATCTAGTCCAAAATTTCATTGGCCTAATCATGTTTATTTTATTTTTTTGGTCAAAGTCTAATCATGTTTATAACTTAATGTTCGAGTGACCACACTAGATAAAATTTCTGCTAGCACCACTGTCATTGCCAATTGAATGCCAACCAGCAACGCACAGGCTTCAGTCATCTCTGCATCTAACTTTCCTAGGGTAGCCTACCTGTTGTATTGGATGATACTCCCATCATGGTATCTCTCATCACCAAGCCGACAATGCCATACCTTTTGTATATGTACAGGCTCCACCTTCACACTACGTTGATGAGTGCCACCAAACCATTCCAACCCATAAAACTCTCGATAAAAAGCCAAGTGCTGTGGTTTTGCTTGGTCTTCATATCCCCGTTCTGGTATTAATGTAGCCTTTGTTTTAATTAGTAGCATAAGTATTTGAAAAAGAGGATACTATTATATCATTTTTTATCATCTTCTTTATCACATTCATTGAGAACTTTCGGAGAGCTTTCATTGAAATGCATTAATTAGAACAAAAGTCGTATTAAAAGTAACTTAAATGAGAACCGTTTGATCAAATAATCAAACAACCTACCATAGATGTGGTAGATAAGATGAGAAAAAGAGTGCTATAATAGTAAATTGAAGTCTCATGTTAACTAACACCAATCCTTAACGAAAGAGTAATATTTGCGGGTACGTTGCAGCATCATAGATTAATGTTTATGTATGCGATCTGGCTGGCTGTCAGTTCATGCACAAATATTTTTTAAAGACAGCAGCTCTAGGAACCGTCAGCCACCTTTTTTTTATGTCTCCATTTGGTAATAGAATAAATGGATGGAATACCATGTTATTTGGACATTCATGTTAAAATACCTTTTGGGATCTGAAACATTCGAGAGAGATTGAATATTCTATCAAAGAATAGAATAACTTGCTGAATTTTATTTGAATCTTCTCACAAATAAAAGAAAAAGTGTTAAATAGAGCTTATTCTTATCAGTTTTTACCATTAAAAAATCTGCAAATAAAAAGAATAACTCATTTGTAAAAAGCTAATTCTTCTTACATTTATTTCATTGTCAAATGAGGGACTAGAATTTATTTTCCAGATTACAATACATATATCCATTCAGAAATAAGCCCCAAAATACTCTCGAATCGGATTGTGTCCAAGCGGATGTCAACACCATAGTCATGGTGTCAGAAGTGGATCTTCCTTGGTGTTGTCGTTTTTTAGCTCCGATGTCGACATCATTCCGCTCTAAAACCTATAGCCGTTAGGGTATTGACATTTTCTGGTGCTCTTCGTCCCACTTTGAGTTTACCCTACACTCAAGGGCATACCATACCACGGAGGTCCTCTGGATTGGATAGGCCTAGTACATGTTCAAAGATAATCCAAATCTGAAGTTCGATTCTGAGTCAAACGTGATGACTTCCGAATCTAATCCAACTAACTTGCCGATACATCATAGAACCGGATTCGTAGAGAACCAAGTAGTGCATTTACTTGATATTCAAAAAAACAAGATATTATGGCGCTTTCAACAACAACAGAAGTCGAGTACATAGTTGCATCGGCTTGTGCAACTCAAGTAATGTGATTGAGAAGGATACTTGGAGAACTGGATGCTACTCAAGATGTTCTCACGAAGATTTATTATGATAACAATTCTACTATATCTATTGGGAAGAATCTTATCTTCTATAGAAGAAGCAAGTATATTAAAATTCGTTTTTACTACATCAGGGAGCTGATCAAGAACAAAGAGATTGAATTACTTTATTGCAGAAGTGAAGATCAGGTTGCAAATATTTTCACAAAGCCACTGAAGTCAGAAACATTCATCAAATTGCGAAAGTCACTTGACATGTAAGACTTTGGATTAAGGGAAGATGTTGAAAGATAATCCAAATCTGAAGCTAGCATTGGAGTTCGGTTTGGAGTCAACCTTGGTTCTCTACGAATCCGATTCTATGATGTATCGGCAAGTTAGTTGGGTTAGATTCGAAAGTCACCACGATTCGATCGTGGTTAACTAGTTTATCTAGTTAGTCGTGTTAGACTTAGGATAGGTCCTTGATTGAAGTCTTTGTCTTAATATGATTATTCTAAATATATCTATATATATGGCCTAGTGCCCAACGCATGTAACATATGAGAGTTATTGAATAATATTACTTTATTCTTCTCCTCCCAACTTGTCTCTTCTCCTCCTCCACGTGATTGTTTTGGTGTCTCGGTGGCTACTACAGTTGCTCCCAACGCATGCAGAAGCAGTCGCATGTGTTAAGCTTGTTGGTTGCCGAGGAGAGGACGTGGGCGTCTTGCTTGCTGGGTGAAGTTTCTGCCCAGCTGTTGCTGGATGATATCTAACAGGACATGCGATGTTGAGCCCCAGTGTTAGATTTTGACGATTACCGAAAGATTCGAAACCAGAGTGTGTAGCCCTGAGATGGGATGCAAAATTGAGGCACGATGAGTCCAGGCACATTGGGCTGCCAATTCAAGACTCGTTCTCAAGCAGCATTTCGAGTCCCAGTACATAGGTTGAACGTCTGCCAATAGAGGAAGAGATTTTGCAGCACATGTTTGCACATGAATAGTATTTTAATTTCTTGCATTCAATTTGAGGAAGACCCAGAAGCACACAGAGAGCCAACATGAAGTTGGCATTTGGGTCCGTGATCATCTGCTTACAGATGCTTACATATCAATCATACACAAGAATCTGACTTGTCTTCCTTGTTCCATTGCTCAGTTTCAGTGGACCACAGAAGTCAAGTCGATATGGCTGTGTTGAGAACCATCTTCCATCCTTATCCATGATCTAATGGAGAAGGGCTCTTCAGCCATCTCAATTATCCTTGCTCCTCGAGGCCAATCCCCATAGCCACCATAGCCCGTGTGGCGAGCAAAGCACAACCACAGTTTCTTGTGTGGGCAGCACCAGTCCAACCCATGATTGTGACCAACAAAAATTGCCTGCAAACATAGCATGATGATAAGCATCTCTTGAGTCCATTAATCATAGAAATAAATGAACTTGCAAGGCAAAAGTTCCAGACAAAGGGGAAAAGTTAGCAACCAAATGCCTCAAGCAAGAAACAAGATTTCATCACTTAGTATAAAAGCAGAGAGTAAGGGTTGCGTGTGCGGAGATTTATCAAGATGAACAGTCGCCATGTAGTATTTTGCGCGCCATAACCTTAGGTCCTTTACTTGGTCCATCAAAAGTATAGAATCACATATAAAACTGTGGAGAGGGGTGACATTATGCATTTTGAGAAATGTAACTGCCAATCATTCAGTAGTTATTGCAGTATCTGAAGTAATGTTGTCAGAAAAATCACAATTGCCACAACATTTTCTCATTGTGTCCACCAGGATCCTTTCATATGCACCTGCTCTAAAAGATAAAGTGTCTGCTTCTACGTGCATTTCGCAGAAATAATTAAGGATCTTGGATTGCATTGTCTAAATTACTCTCTCAATTCATTGACATTAAAGAGGGACCAAGAGGAGGTTGCTTTAGAATCCATGAATTTCTTTGGTGGCACATAAAAAAATTCCAGTAAAGTATGAATTGAATCTATGCCATTGGAAAATCCTTCCTCATACTGAAATGAGCTGGAGTATTGTACTAGCCACTTTGCTAGCTCACTCACATAGGATGTGGTAAATACAAGGGGAAAAATTGTCTTGAAGTACTGTAACCCAGAGTTATGCTATATACAGGTTGAGATAATCTTGGAAGAAGCTAAATGACGGAAAGTTTTAGCATCTATAATGACCCAAATCCATGATCTCAGCCATCCAGAAGATCATGGTGAATTACGGTTTGGGAAAAAGAAGTTTTCTCTGAAACCTCAATGTAAAAATTTAGTTCAATCATAGAGTATCCTAAAAGCTTGAATCACAGTGTCACAAGAAACCTAAAATCAGTATTATTAATTAAAATCTTCTTATTACTCTTGAATGGAACAATCAATTATTAGAATATTCCATGATCACATATGCCATAGATTGTTCAATACAGGAACAAAATCCTTTAATGTTATAAATTCACTAGGACAACATTGCACTTGCCACTTAATGTAAGGGGAAAAAAAAGCATCGCGACTATTTTTGTGAACCGGCCCTCATTAGGGAAAAAAGACAGACAAGCAAGTAATGATTTCTGATTTTGTTACTTGCAGAGGTAAACGATGCCTGTAACTTATAAAACCATAAAGAAAATAGGCCACATAGTTGTCTTTTTTTTTCTTTTGAAACTACACCACAAGAGTTCGGTATAGTATACCATATAAATCAACACAGATTTTCAATGTTGATGATACCAAATTCGTTTGCCTTCAATCTTAGACAACTTTGGTGCCAGATTAGGACAATTGGTCCAAGGCTGGTTTAGAGAGTGCATTGGACTCCAGATTTTGTGGCATAGATTCCACATAAATCTGGAAAAACTTTCAGCATGTTCCCAAGCAAAAATCTGCCATTTCACGGATTCTACCATCTTCAAAGTAACAGATTTAAAAGTGCTTAGTGTCAATGTAGCATTCACTCTTATAGGTGATAAACATTTTTCCCAATCCAAAGAAAGGATGATGGGAAGAAAACCAGGAAAGAAGTAAGATGTTAGTGGAATCTGTCAGGTCCTCAACACCTCACCAAACGAAGCCTAGGATTAAAGACACAACTATAAATACAATGATATTCAAGTAATATACAAACAGATTCCACAAGATTTCCAGAAATGGACTAACTGGCTTCATCAAATATGTCACTCTATCATCAAATCTGAAGAAAAGATTTAGCGAGAGAAAAATAAAATAATGTACATCAGTGCCTATCTAGAGTTTCTGTAATGTTTCCCTGTAATCATTGATATATTGGTCAGCATTGCTAGTATTAACATGAATTTCTCACTTCATTGTTACAAGCATTTGAAGTCATCTTATCTCCCAACCAAATACAAATAATATGTAGTGTACACTGTAGAGAACAGTTCAACCTTTCCATAAATGGGCATCCACAGCAACCCGAGAATAAGAAAGCTGCAGAATCCCTTTTTTGTCCCTATAATAGATCATCTTACATACTGTATAAACAAAAGCATCTATGGACAAACTAGGACATGTTTTCCATGCATTTGACAAAGCCGCATGATTTTGTAGAGTGAACAGGAAGCTAAAACAAATGCGGTAACCACAATCTAAGGCAAGTTACACAGGAAACAACAGAGCAATTGCGGTATCAAATCCAAGGATGGTAACGAAATTGTACTGCCATGGTATTTTAAAAACTAATGCTAAACCCACATTGATGCATACAATGTTCCCATTCTAATGAGGCTATAACTACCATCTTTCACTTAACATAAGCAATCAGATGAGTTTCTTGGGAACAAGTGCAAATAAGTATGTTTGCTTGTGTTTTTGAAAAAAATAAGAGAATGATTAATGCTTATTTTCCAACTTTCTTTGCATGCTGTCATAAATTGTCAAGATATAAGGATATAGTGCTTGTTACCAACAGGAATGGCATTATCAATGTCTTTAATTTCATTTACTAATTCTGCCCTTCATGGCTTTTAAAGTCAAAGGATTCATGTACTCTTCACTCTTCAGAGAGAAATCTCTGAACAGAGAGACAGACAAACAAAAAGATAGACGTAGATATCCAGCTTACAATTTTGATCACACATCTCCACATATCACCGCTTACCTTGACTGAAGGTCTATCTGACAGAATATTCGTTATACCCCCCTCAGCTTGTTGAGCTGCAACCCTCTCTTTATTTATTGAACCTACACAAGGCATTCGTATCCCAAATATACGGCTAGGAGCAACATTTTTGTATGCTCTACTAGGTATATGCCAGAAGATAATTTCAGGAATCCTGCAAGAAAAAATTGTAGCTATGCATTTCACAGCAGGTAGATAAAATAGTGATCATTCAAACAGAGCAAGTTATCTTCTAATCTCTTACTTTGAACCAGGATTTATTTCCTGTGATTTTTCTTGAAACCATCGAGCTTGAGCATTGGATATGACTTCTGGATATGATCCACCACCAGAGTCGAGAAAATATAGCAGTACAACCACTGAATCCAGGCGCTTGGAAGAAAAAACTTTCAGCACATAATTGGAGACACTCGGCCAAAGTTCAATAGGCCCAGACAAAGAAAAGGACAATGCATTTTCCTCAATTTCCTTTGCCATCAGATCCAAACGTGATGTGCCCTTGAACCTACAATCTTCTGAAGAGAAATATGCTAGAGTCATGAAAAGATGGATAAAAATTAGCATGAGGAGATTTCATTTTCAACTTCCATCAAAAATTGGAAATTGAAGATGCAATCTCATGCATTCATTTTGTGATGGATGCCTTTTTGGTAAAGGAGGTAAAATGATAAGCCATCATACCAAGCAGAAAGAAAATTAAAACGGCATTATTTACTATCTTGCAGTATATCAACTTCATTACAATATGGAAAATTCAAAAGTTTTGCTTAAAACGGACAGTTCTAGAAGTTTGGTAAAACCAACAAAAAAGATACAAAGGACAATCACTCCACCCTAGGGAAACACATAGCTTAAAATGAAATGGGGTTTGTGCTCCAAACAAAGGTATGTTTTAACAACAGTAGGGTCTTGTGTTCTGAAAGGGCATTATAACCAGACGCATTAGCTTAACCAAGATGGGTTGAGATAATACAAGTGATATGGGGATCCAAAATTATCAGAAGTCCTTTCACTGTTGTTATCCTGAGCCTTAACCAAATTCAGAGACAGGAGTAATTGCTTTAGTCGATTAGTAGAATGCTGCAGGCAAGTAAAGAGACACCCATAGCTAATTGTAAATTAGTTGAGCTAATCCACTCCCAAACAACAAGTGATCATGTTATGTTTGCTAATAGACTCTTTTTGTTCCAATACAGGAAAGAAAACCAAAAAGCATAACCAATTAAACAGAAGAGCCTCATCTGGCCTACCTCCTCCCACATTCTCAGGAGAACACGGGCAAACCCGCTGCGGGATTCCGGCAGCAGAGAACCACTCCAAGGGCCACTCGAAGGGCGCATCATCATGGTTCCCAAACACTGTCGCCCAAGGGATTCCCCTGCTTCTGGTGGGAGAGATGGCCCTATCCCAGTACAAGCTCGCATTAGCAATCGGCAGATTGTTCGCTGTAATTACGTCCCCCAAGTAAACCACGAAGTCTGCAACAAATGCAACCCTGTACCTATTATGACAAATAATCGAACACCCATTTCAAAAGGGAACAAGAAATTTTTTTTTTTTTTTTAAAAAAAAAATGCTTGCTTGTGATGAACAGATTCAATCCAAGTTAGATAAATTTTCATGTCTAATAAGTCAATGAGGGGCAGCTATATGTTCGAACTGTACTTGGAAAAAAAAATTGTTCTTTCCACTATTTGAAGCCTCCGACAAGCCTAAGCACGCGAACAAACACCACAGTAGAAGACGATCGAATAGGATAAACCATGTTTCTTCTTCTTAACAAAAATAAAGAAAAAAAAGGGTACTTCGACGCAAAAATCGCATCTTTGTTCCTTGCCATAGGCTGTGATCACGGGACGTGCTATAACTATGTTCTTGCGGTGGCGGCGGCGGCGGCGGTGGCGTCATCACCTGGGAACTCCCTGTTGAGGACGCCAGCCATGACCCGGTCGGAGTTGTCATCCTGCGCTGGGCCCCAGCCCGTCCAGGCGTTCTCCCCGTAGTGGAGGTCGGCGAAGAGCGCGACCTTGAAGGTGGAGCCGGCTGAGAAGCGCAGAGGCGGCGGCAGCCCCCTCCCGTGGGACCTCAGCCGCAGCAGGTCGCTCCGGCGGCTGCCACTGCCTCCGCCGCCCGCACCGTCGCTCGTGGAGGAGGACACGGCGAGGAGGAAGAGGAGGATGAGTACTTGCATCTGCCCCGTCTTCGTTTCTCGAGCAGAAGGAAGGCCGCAACTGGTCGGATGCTCGTGCGGGAAGGTCGCAGCGTTGCGTGCTCTCGCGGGGGCTTTGCTCGCGCAGTGGAGGTGGGGGAATCATCTGTCGCTACACAAGGCATATCCTCGGTATTGCCGTGTTGGTGGCGCCCTGGACAACGACGTTCCAGAAAGCTGACGTTGTCTGTGCGTCTGCTGCCGAGGGTTTTCTTTTTTATCATATATATTTATAAAATATCCGTACGATGGACAGATACACGCGTTGCCAACTTCCACCTGCTTAAAGTGACTAATCCTTAATTTTGCGAGTCCGGGTCCGTATGGACCCTATGAACTCGTGGGAGTCAAATCCTCCTCCAAGTCTCTCGCACCGCTCCGGCAGCTCTACCTTTTTAAAGTGATTATTTCTAATTAGAGAATTCTATCGTGGGAAGTAATATTCTCTCGTGGCCCCATCACCTATGAGGAGCACGCACTCACATCTTACGAGTTCTGAGAGATAAATCTTCCTCTTAAATGAGTGGAGAAGATAGGATTTGAATCTAAGATCTCCTTTATGAAGGTAGAGAGTTTATATTTGACGTAGCCGAAGCTATCACGACCGGATTCAGAGGTTGGAGTCCGAAGTTAGGATTCGGAGTTGGATCGAAGAAGATGCCCGACGTAGATCAGGAGCGCGGCGAGAGCGGAGATGATGCCGAAGATCCGAAGCCGAGGATCGCTCGGTTGGATGTCGGCTAGCCTGCGAAAGGCGTGACCGAAGCTCCTCCGAATGAGGAACAGCCGATGAGGAGCGGAGCCGAAACACCTTAGGACCAGCCGACGAATGACGTCGAGACCGGAGGGAGAAGTCTCGAGGTCGGTGGCCGAGACCGACTCGGGGAGGTCGGCGAAGATTCGAACCGATCCCCTGCAGGAGGGAGAGAAGAAGAAAAATCAGTCAGTAAGAGTCTCGGACTTTGGCCCTTAGGAACCCCCTCCGATAGTTAAGTTAGTTTCTGAAGATGATTCGATTCAGAAGTCAAAGAGGTGGAAGAAGTAGCTTTAATGTTTTTTGGACTGTAGTCTTTGGGGTCACGAAGACATACCTTTAGTAATAAATAGCCGTGTATTTATAGCGGAAGATAGAGGATGTTTAACGGTGGCAGCCGATATAGGACTATGTTCTTGGTTTACTGGTAAACCGCCATAGTACCTGACCCCCCGACTTGAGTGGGCCGGATACGGCTACTGGGCCAAAAGAGGTAGGGCCGCTGATGGGCCAGATGCCGCTTAGTGGGCTGGAGCCTACTGGACCGAAGGCTGCTGAGCTGCTAATGGGCCGAAGGCTATCGGGCCGCTAATGGGCCGAAGGTTGCTGGGTTGCTGACGGACCGAGGACCATTGGACTGTTTACTGGGCCGAAGGCTACTGGGCCGCTAACGGGCCGAAGGCCGCCAGTGGGCTTCTTTTTGCTGCCGTTAGACTGATCTCAGTGTTGGACCTATTTTAATGGGTCGAGTCGGATTCTGTCTCATTAATACCGTTGAACCAAAAGGCTCCTTTGTCTCCTCCTAAAAAGTATCATAAGCTTGATGTACGAGAAGAGAAAGAAAAGGAGTAACACTTGCTGTATTATATGGGATGTAACTTGTAGAGGATTTAGACTGCGACATCCATACTGGACAAACAAATAGATGAGATGATGCCATGTGGAGCGCCTGGTTAATAACGGTGGATCTGCTCGTTGTCCCCTCTTTGTAAAAGTAGAACAAAGGCCGTCAAAAAGATTTGGGGTTAACCCTTCGATACCTAAGTCTAATGGAAGTAGAGGAGGAGAGTTTTAGTAGCGAAATAAGCTTTGAGTGGATTGGTTCTGACGTACATCGTAAAATAGGAGGGTCATGCTTTAGGATCCCTCCAATCAAATAGGAGTGAACACATACCCGTGGAGGGGACACGTGTTACCTGATCGAGCGCCACGAAGGTAACGTGCAAAGCTTTTGAGGCTTAGTAATGTTAAATATGATGTTAGTGGATCTAATCCCTTTGGTTGGGAGCAGGTCCCCACGATGATGATGATGGAGCTGCCCAAATGATACCTCATTGGCGGTCCTCATGATGACGCTTTTCGCCTTGGGACGTCGTACGTTTTAGCAGATGGGTGACTTGTGATTTCGCCACGTGTAAAAGCATATCAATGAGCACGTGAACACTAAGATTTTTCGAGGACTTCTTGATCCTCGATTCCCGGTGGTCGGAAGAGATGGGACGTGCCCCTAGTCCCTGTGGTTGCCTATTCAATGATCGATCTTTTCATGTCCTCGAGTGGTCGGAAAATCCCATGGACTTGTGTGTTTTCCCAAGAGGCTAACTATCATGGGCTACCTAAACCATTGGCCCTCGTGGGCTGGGTGGCCCATTATCTTGATGGCGATTGGGTTGCTTGGGTCTCAGAGGTTCGCCTCTCCCTTGGACTGGACTTCTAGGCCTTTAAGGTCCATCTCGTTCACAATGCATTTTTTATTTTTTGAATAAGGTCAGGCACATCATGTCTGACATGTCTATACAATCCTACTTCTGATCGGATGACGCAAAAAAATATGAAAAATAAAAAAATAAGTCCCCTTTTATTGGACTCAGCCTATTAAGGACATTTTTTCATTGTTCATTGGAGATGATTTTTTATTTTTAGATCGTCTGATCAGAGTTCAATTTGTATGGACATGGTAGACATGATGGGCTCAACCTTAAAAAAATTAAAAATAAAAGATGGGGTTGCATTCCATGAGAGATGCAGTAAATATTATTCAAAGAAAAATAGTATAATAACACTATTGTCCGATAGATTTTACAAACACATCTTTAAAATATCAATAATGTGCCTCCCCTCTTCTTGCAACAAGCCAGATGTTCAAGTACTAAAGGAAAACACCCTTTTTATTTTCATCTTTACTTATCTTAATATTAGCCAGAAATGCTTGTTATACCACCAGTGCAGCAAGGAAGCACACATGTCATTCCTTTTTTCTTTTTTGAACATTAAAATTACCTTCCATTAAAAACTAGAGGATAAGTATACATAGGGATGGGGAAAACCCCATGGACAAGAAAGATACAGAGAAACCAAGGAAGGGGAACATCTCTGTGACATTGAGTAGGTTACATCGTACAAGCAAATCTGTATGAAGGATGCTAGTGCAGGGAGGGGTGTAAGGCCACAGGATAACGAGATGGTTTGAACCAAGGACCAGTGGATCCGACAAACAATAAAAGCTACCAGTAGATTTGTATAATGTACTTGTATGTACATCACCTATATTGAGATATTGTTATAAATGAGGTAAAAGTTCATTTTTGGGAAAAAAAATTTATCATACATGCACCTTTATAAACTAGCAGATTTGTCTAATGTACTTGTATGTACATCACCTATATCGAGATATTGTTATAAGTACTCTTGACATCCTTAAAAATATTGTGGTTGTGTCCTTTTGCCCCATAACTTGTCAATTACCAAGGAATATTCACTAAATATGCAATGCAAGATGTAACTAAAGGGTTGTTTGTTTTAGTGTAAAACAGTGTTACTTGAAACATTATTTTACAGTGTTTTCAGTTGTGTGGAATGATGTAAAATAATGTAAAGTAAAATCTTGTCTGGATTTTATCTGCCCACTTGACAGTACAATTCCCTTGTTTTGATTTATAACAAAGGCCCACTGTAAATTAAAACAAAAAGATTGAAGTGTCTCTCTTGTTTTATTTTATAAACAACTAAATAATTATTTTCTGATTCTAAAACGAGAAAATTTCACTTGTTTTGAAACCAATGATTTTGAAACCGGTGATTTACAAAGTTTTACGCTAAAACAAACAGCCCCTAAATGCAAGATACTAAAACGGCTTAAGAGTCACGTGATCTCGTAAGTTACAATGGTCACATCACATATTCTCTTAAACCCAAGAGTAGGATTGTTATTTCGGTTTTTTAATCTCACTTTAGTCATGTTAGGCAAAGGGAGGTCACTATGAACATATAATTATAACATTTTTTAGAATGTTGGCAGCATTTGTAACAATATCTCAAAGTCAAGGGGTATAAATGCAAATAGCTAGTTATAGGGGTGTATATACAATTCTTTTTGGAAAAAGTTATTTTCCCACGATTAGAGACTAAAGAAAATAAATAGTTACAAAAAATATTTTGCTTTCGATCCAAAAGTTACTCGAAAAAGATTTCCAACCTCTAAATCTAATTATTTTTTTTTTCAAAAAAATAAGTCTGTATGTGTGCAATGATTAAGATTCTCTCTCACTGCAATAATTTAGATTTGGCATTGATTCACACGGAATTAAACTTTTCTTAATGATCTCCATCTATAAAAATTTTATTTGTTCAGAATAATTTTTAACATAGGAAATAAACATTTTTCTCCAAAAATTTAAAAAAAATCATAAACTTCTTACACACCTTATGTATGAATGAACGGTTACTGGTGTCAATGAGGTAGGCTAAACGTATGGCTGAGGGTGTTATAGACACCTGGCGTACCTTTTTTTTTTTTTTTTTTTTGGGATCATAAGAAGGAAAGCTTTTATTCATAAAACCTCAAAACAACAAACACCTTCTATGCAATAGAGAAAGCTTAAACTATCAAGGTAGTTAGGTCGAAACCCTGTTAAAACACATAACACAAAGTTAAAGCACAGTAAATACAGACTAAATTGATAACTGGCAGTCACTGGATGTCGAAAGAGCCAACCAAACATGTCAGTGGGAAACATAAACATTTCGAACATAAGAGTCTTTAACGAGTGAAAGGGAGGCTGCAACGAAGGAAGCAGCTTGTCCATGAAGTAGGAGAGCTCGGAGGGCTTACTTTCGACAACGGAGTAGGGGTCTGCGCACATAATCTCGAGCCTCCATCTTGAATTCGGCATTTCGTCAAACAGGTGATGAGCAATTACAACAATGCCAACACAGAGAACGTCAATCGCAAGACTCTAACCGGTGAAAGGAGAAACTGCAACCGATGATAAGGAGTGATCCAGCACACAAGGAATACAAGTATTCGCTGAAGGGATTGGGGAGATTAAGGAAGGTAAACCTAAAAGTCCTATACGGTTGATAAGGATGAAAGCTAAGTGAAAGCAAAGGGATGAGAGGGTGAAGAGAGGGATGGCCAAGCCGATGAAGGAGTGAAACCTTCCAAAGGAGACCGATCCAGAAGAACGAATTCTCTTGAGTAAAATATTTCACAAGGAAAAAAGAAAATTCTCCACGAGAGAGAAGAAAAGACTTCCAACAAAGAGAGATTTAGTCCTCCCAAAAGAGGGAGAGAGAAAAGAGGAGTCCGAACTTTCTATCGGAAGAGGAAAATATGCCCTCCCCCTAGAGAAGCGTCAAACCTGAAACTGCCAGAAACGCTGCTGGCTGCGCCGCTGGTGAGGAGCTCCCGTGAAGCCCCCTCCGGAGTAAAACGTACACCTCGTGTACCTCTAGTACTCCATTGAAAAATCTTCCATATTATTTATAGAGACATTGTTGATAGAATATACAAAATTTTTTTATTCTGACCGTAATTAGTCGATTTTTGCTTAATCCTTCGTTGTACAGGTTTAGCTTTATTCCAATAATTAAGCCCATTTAATAGGCCTATCCTCTTTTATGGACTTTGCTGCCGTTTTAGTATGTAGGAAGGTTCTATCTTGTTCTCGTCTTACTACTTGCTAGTGTAGACCAGAGGGCGTTCTGAATGTAAGAAATTAAGAATATCTTATTGTGTTCAATCTTCTTCCATGTGAGGACTTGCCTCTCCCTTTGACATTGCATGCTCTTGTACCTTCTAGCTAGGAAGTATTGCCACTTGCCTTATTGAGCACACCTCTATGCTCTCTATGCTCTATATATAAATAAGAATCTTGGTTGTACCTTTCAAGACCAAGAAAGGAGAACTGTACCAAAGTGCCGCCGGAGCATGCCATACTCGTTCGATGATTCGCATGTCAGAGCACAACTAAGAGTAGGAATGTTCACTATTCTGTTTAAACTGTAAAATCAAATCGAATCAGTTAATTCGGTTTGATCAATTAGGTTTGATTTTATTTTTCTTGTTCATAAATAAAATCAACCCGAATAAATGGTATATAAATATTAAATTCTTAGATTAAGTATAAATTTATATAAATTATAAGATATAAAATTTTAAATTATTTTCGGATAATACCTTTTAGATCGTCATCTTATACAAAAAAGATGCTGAATCCTTAATAAAATAAAATGTTTAATTATAATAGTCTATATCGAGACTTAAATCTCTAAATAATTTTTAAATAATATTTTTAAAAATTATTTTTAAAAAATAATGTTGAAATAAATTATCTAATCATAGTGATCCATTATAAAACTCAAACCGCAAATCAAACTGAATCAAACCGAATTATTTCGATTTGACTCGATTTAGTTTCAAACTATTGCGATTTGATTTGATTCGATTTGACTCTCTACTTCGGTTTGATTTGATTTTTAAAATTTTGTCCTCAAATAAAACTAAATCAAATTGTGAACACTCCTAAACAAGGGGACGGCATGCCTTTCTCTAGAACGAAGAAATGGTGTGCTAAAGGCTATGGCGATGACCGAGTGTATTGATAAAGGAAGAAGGAAAGAAGAGAGGGGGTTAGAATCACTTGTTCACTTCAATTTTTACCTCCATATGCACTGCAACCAGATAACTACCATATACACCTATGTTAAGAAGTCATCTATCTACAATAGAGTTTGTGACATTGCCTGATGGGCGCATATGAAGGTAAGACCTAGAGAGAAGAGGCGATCCGGTCTCAAAAGCAAGGTTGGAATTGGCGGGTGCGGTTCACCTCAATAGGGCGCGCTACGTCGGGGACGTGCCCTACGTGGTCGGTGGGCCCCACGTCACAGTGGTACCCAAGCTCGGCACCATGTCGGTCGCGCCCTGTCGTGGCGTGCCCTCACGGGCACTAAGGGGAACCACACCTGGACTTGGCATTCTTTGCTCATCATTCATCATCATCCTACTGAGGAACCATGGATATTATAACTAGGGATGTAAATGGTATCCGAAAATTCATCGTTTCCGAAGTTTAAAAGTCATAAAAGGATATCGATTAAAGGATAAAGATAATATCTGTATTTGAATTATTTAAGATAAGGATAATGATACATCTTTTTTCTGAGTCCGATTATCTGAGTATCCATCCATTTTCTTTTGCCCATCTTATCTATTGATCATATCTTATTTAAAACTCTCATCTCTAAATGGAATCTCTAATCATGTACTTTACATAATTACATATCTTATTGTCCAAACTATTCTTTTAACCTTCTCTCCCTCATTCATCATTTACTAGTTTGTAAAGTTTATTCTGTCAGATGTCACATGATTTATAATTAAATTTATAATAAGTAATTATAAAGAACTTATACATAGATATATTTTGAAAGTAGAATTTTTTCTTCCCTATAGATGCGACAAAAAATTAAGCTTATGTTCACACATAGTATTGTCTGATATTTAATTTAACCTTCTTGTATCCGTTCCCGATAATTGTAAAAGATAAGGATATAAGAAGATAAAGATAATAATACACCTGTTGCTTAAAAGATAAAGATAAAAATAAAACTACTATTCAATCTGATATGTTTCCTTTCACATCCCTAATTGTAACTACAACTACTGTTCAATCGCATCACTCACAGTTTGATCACACAATTGGATAGTGGTTGCAACTACAATATATTGAGGTATTGTAGCAAGTACCACTCCAGCTTATTATCAACCTAGAGATGAGATATGATGAGAGACCTCGATTGTTGGACATTTACAAAGGTTTTTTTTTCTTTTTGTCTTTTTTTTTTTTTTGGGGGGGGGGGGGGGGGTGGTGTTGCCGGAGGAGGTGAGGATGGTTTAGTGGTCAAATATTTATAGTACTATCTGAATAGGAAAACTCAAATCTCACAAGTGTTTATCTATTGAGGATATTTCTACATCGAATATGATTATTCTGACTAATGAGACGATTATTCTAGATCAACTCTACCGCAAACAGGCAATAGCTGAGTTAGGAAGTTTTTTCCTTTTATTTTTTGAAGGGGAAGGCAAAATAGAATATAATATGATCGACTCACATGTTAGCTGAGGATGCAAATGGATCAAATTTAATGTAGATCTAAGTTGGATTCGTGCCCGTATCTATTTTACTATTGATTAGAAAGGCTATCCATGAACTAAACTATCTCATAAGTTAATAATCAGAATGATAATCAAATTGTTAATGCACTGTGTACATTCCATCAAAAAACTTATATTAGCTATCCTATCTGCTACGCGATCAATTTAAAATGACTATATATTAACTGATCTTAAATTAATAGTTGGTAGAAAAATCAGATTATTGGTGGCCATTTGCATCCCAACATATTACTCTTTTTTAAAATATTTTTTTTGTCATTTGTTGACATTTGATCTGTTCCAGACAATCAGATTTTAAAATATACCCAAAATAATTAAAAATAAACATTAAACTTCTTAAAGTTGGCAATTCTAAAATTTGAAACTTACGACCCTTAGAGCACAACTAAGAGCTAAACAATCCTCGCCGTTAATTCCAGTCACTGAATCACCGATGGATATGATTTCATCTTTTTTTCTAACAGCTATTCTATCAATGTCGGATGGCTTATATGCCGAGCTCCATGATCTTCAAATTTGACAAATTTATTCCGACATTAATATGACGAGCTCCATGATCTCCAAACTCGACAAATTTATATAAAAAAAATGGACCATCCGATCTTCATTCATCCTATGTATGTGTTAAGTGCATGGAATACGCAAATGACCCCAACCTAAAAATGTTTACATGCATTTCTTTTTCTTGAAACATGGGTGATTAAGCATGTACAATTAGATTGTAGGATATACAACTAATTAAGTTTAGTTAGTTAATAATCCATGCGCCCCTAATGCACGTAAGATGTCCCTAGTCATGGGTACGCTGCCCTAATTACACGTAGAAATGATGACCTGTTCTAACTACGCGAAGTGCCTCTTTTGCTTAACATTAATCAAATATTATTTAATTAAGGTAATAAATTATCTAGGAGATGCTATTACGGTAAGGTTTTTAGAAACATAGAAATGTGGAAGATTCCCATGGGAAGGTAGTTTCCAAACATCTTGACACGGTTAGCTCTCAAATGGAAGGGGGCAAAATTTAGTTAGAAATGACACCTAAACATAATTAGAAAAATGTAAGGGATCTTACGGGTCATGTCATCATGCGCAGAGGTCATGTAGAAACCTAATACATGACCTCTCCAAATGAAGAGGTCATAATGTACCCATTGAACTATGTTGTATTGGTAAACAAAAAGTAGTTAATTATTTTGTACATTGTATGCATCCATTACGATGAACACTTACAAACACAAACAAATATTTGATGATAGTGTAGAGGCATAAAAATGGTAAACCACTTTAGTCTTACATCAGATATTGTAAAAATAGACGTACGCTTATAAGCAGAATAGTTTCTCTTCTCAACAAGAGTCTTTTTAAAAAATTGACAAAATCCCACCTTTGCTTAAGGGATAATATGTCAAGAAGGACGCAAATTTTTACACATCTACGTTAGTATTGTATGTGGGAACTAAACAAAAAATCACTAACTTGTTTGAGCGCCTTTAGTCGACCTAATCCGTCCAGCGGTTCAAAAGGATTTGCACACGCCTACTTTCACTGGAAATTGTGTAGAGACATAAAAATGATAAATCGCTTTAGTCTTATATTGAATGTTGTAAAAATAAACATGTGCTTATAAGCAGAACGCAATCTCTCTTTCCAACGAGGGTTCTTTTTCAAAAAAAAAAAAAACACAAAATCCCACCTCTACTCTACGGATAATACATCGGAAAGGCACGCAAATTTTTACGCAACTACAGATAGATTTGCAATTCTATTACTAACAACAATCTTTATGAAGAGAAACCCCAAAGGCCGGTTTGTTTTGTAAATGTGATATTTCGAATTTTTTGTTCTCACATCTCTTATTTCAGGAATATGAATAATTTACTTTTGATGGAATAAGTAGTTCAACAAAATAAATGATTCTTGTCTTTTAAGTTGAATGATTTATTTTACTTATCCTAAAAATAATGTATCTGCATTTCTAAAACAAATAAGTCGCACAACTCATCTTGTTTGACCCTTACACCGCAAACAGACCGACCCCAATAAAACTGAGACATCCGTTTCTTGAACGGGTAAAGAACTAGAGCCATAAGATCTGTTTGCTCCAAATAGGGAAGAAAACTAACATATGGGTGGCAATTAGCTAGCCCAAGTCAAGTATGCACGTGCATGGACGGCTAAAGCTCCCCTCCTATTGGATAGTTAGTTGGATACATCACAAGTCACAACCTTCCCCACTCTCGGAGCCCCCACTGGCGAGATCCGGAATTCCGGATTCAAATTCTCCAGTCTCCTCCTCGGACCAGGTAAAGAACCGTGTCACTAACTAGAGACGTGAAAGTAAACAAAAGAAGAATCCCTGTCCCTGTCCAAGACCACCAGGAATCCGTGGTCACTTGCTTTGCCTTTAACCATCCCCCCTGTCCTATAAGTCACGACCATATGAATCATGTCATTATATATATTTTTTTTCTTGAAGATTTTGGAAACTTGTCAGATATATGGGAAAGATTTCTTGTATGAATACTTGTGAAAGTTTCTGTTAAAATTACATCTTATGCAAGAGACATTCTAATGGGCTATCAAATTGGATGGACATGTCACATGACATGAGTAAGCTTTAATTTTCACACATATATGAATGTTACAAGATGTCTCTTCAGGTACACATTTTTTTTCCAATAAACAAACGTAAAGACATGATGTAGAGCGGTATTTATACGTATAAAACAAAAATTAAGATTTTAGTATGAATAATTTTGATGTATAGTTCTATTCGTATAAAAATATCTTTCACTGCAAGGGCCTAAGATAGAAAATCCACTCGCAGTCATAGTAGTTACTCATAGAAGGTAAAATTCAAGATTTTATCTTGAATAATTTTGATGTAGTTCTAAGTCATATTGTCACAAATCTATTTTTAACAATAAAAATCTCATGATAATTCCTTTTATAAGATCATTTGAAGAACAATGTGTGTGTATATACATATATATATATATATATATATATAATATTGTAGGAGACATTTTTAAATAAACAGAAATTGATCAAAATTACTTACACAAGAATCCCGAAAATCTTTACTACTCTATTGGAAACGATCCGAGGGGATCTTTTCCCTACCTATTCCGAGCCAAAAAGCATCAAATTACAGAAGCCGTCGCTCAATTAGCAGCTAATAAATAGCTCCCCTTACTTAAAAAATTCCACGATTCTATTCTTAACAACCCCAGTCCCTCTGACCAACCCACTAATCAAATAATTAACCAGCAATTAAGTAATTAGCCAAAAATTTCAAACATTTTGGTCAGCCCGGTGTGGGGCTGGCCTGCCTCTTCTCCTCCCCCTTCCCCCTTCTGACGTTTCCATCGTCCTCGCTGGTTGCTCTTCCCCTTCCGCCTATGCCTGTCGCGGTGTTCTCTCTCTCTCTCTCTCTCTATAACCTTCTCTCTCCCTCTCTCTCTCTATAACCTTCTCTCTCTCTCTCTCTCTCTCTCTCTTCCCCATTTCTGCGGAGGGAGGGGGGAGGGGGGAGGTGGGGCCGCCGGCGCCGGGGTCCCCGTGCGATCAAGGGAGGAATGGGCGGGGAGGCGCCGCCGGAGCAGCAGCAGGAAGATTCGGAATCCGAGTTCGTGGAGGTCGACCCCACGGGGCGATACGGCCGGGTCGGTTTGCAGCTTCTCAACTCGGCGGCTGATGTTGTTGCTTTGTTTTGATTGCTTTCAATACTTTTGTTCGAATTTGTTGTCGCGCCGATCGGTTTGAGGGTTTTCCGGCACCAGTTCGATCGTTTGCATTGTGAAGGCGGTCGAATTTGTTCCTTTCTGCATATGTTTCCTTGTGAAACTTGAATTCTTTTGATAAAGTGGGTAGTAACGGTGCCCGCATGGGCGCTGGTGTTGTTTTTTGGTTGCTTGTTGCAGTACCGGGAGGTCTTGGGCAAGGGCGCGTTCAAGACAGTGTATCCTTGTGAAATCTGATGCTGATATGTATTGAAGAGTGTGGTTGAATTGGTTTTGGTTTCATTTCGTTGTGTGGCTGTTCTTCAATTTGTTGGTATTAGTTGTTTTTTTTTGGTTTTGTGTTGGGACCCTTGATGGAGTTGGGATTGGCTCAGCTACAAGGCATTTGATGAATTGGAAGGGATAGAGGTTGCCTGGAACCAGGTGAAGGTTGCTGACCTCCTGCGCAACTCGGATGACCTGGAGCGCCTCTATTCGGAGGTCCATTTGCTCAAGACCCTCAAGCATAAGAACATCATCAAGTTCTACAATTCGTGGGTCGACAACAAGCTAGGCAACATCAACTTTATCACCGAGATATTCACCTCTGGCACCTTGCGCCAGTAAGCCAAAAGCACTACCCTTCCCTTCTACTTCTCTCTTTTTCTCCTTCCTCTTCTGCCTATTCTAATATATATGTGCATTGTTCCATAGGCTGATGTTGGGAAAATGTTCTTTTTACAGGTACCGCAAGAAACACAAGCACGTCGACATAAGGGCACTGAAGAAGTGGTCTAGACAGATCTTGCAGGGCCTTCATTATCTCCACAGTCATGACCCACCAGTTATTCACAGAGATTTGAAGTGTGACAACATCTTTGTTAATGGGAACCAGGGTGAGGTGAAAATTGGTGACTTGGGGTTGGCTGCCATCCTTCGCCACGCTCATTCGGCTCATAGCGTCATTGGTGAGTATGATTCAAGCCTTCTCGTGTCAATTTTATGCGACGAGAAGCTGAAAGTGTCAGTGAACTTTTATTGTTGAACCATGTGTTTGCAGGTACACCAGAGTTCATGGCTCCCGAACTTTATGAGGAAGACTACAATGAGCTAGTGGATATTTATGCTTTTGGCATGTGTTTGTTGGAGTTGGTGACACTTGAGTACCCTTATATGGAATGTGCCAATGCGGCCCAAATATACAAGAAAGTAACAGCTGTAAGTTCAGTTTGGTCTGATCTTCTTTTGTATATGTTCTGCTGATCTATTACGTCTTCGTGCTCTCTCATATTTCTGAATTGTTGTTTCTTTCCTCGTTCTTTCCACAATGTTGTGAGTGGTGACTTGCAATAGGGAGTCATCATGATATGGTATACTATTCCATAGATAACTGAGTCATATTTGTGAGATGTAGGCATGCAGAAATTTGAGCTTCTTTTCCTAAGTAGTGGTTAGTTTCACATGTTCTTGGATAGATATCACATAAAATTAGAGTTAGTACAGGAATAAGACACAAAATCCCTGATAAATGGGAGATCCAAAGTATATACACTCCCTACACATTGATGAAACACTATCCCTCAAGATGGTGATAGAATAATCCCTTGCCTCCTAATAATTAAAGCCTACCTTTTTGCTAAATGAAGAATGTTTCTTACCATAGCTCCAACTTCCTTGGATTTTGATGGAAATCTCTTTACTGTCCATCCTCCAATGATGCTCGCAATGCTCTCTAACCTAGTGCTCTCCACCTTACCTGTGCATGACCAAGCATCTTCTCCCAGATCCATCTTGTAAATGATAAAGAAGGCATGTGCTCCAGATTTTCTATCTCTCTGGGGCATAGATAATAATAGGCCTCAGTCTCAGGGATGGTCCACCTCCTGCTCTGGTGACCTCCCCTCTAACAATCCTAGGAGTTGACTAAGGTCACTAAACTGCTAAGCCCTTGTCTGGGAGTGTATTTCTAAACCTAGGAGCCCAACTGCCTCTAGCATCGCACATGTATAAGTAGTCTTGATTTATGCCCTTTCTATCTGATGTAGCGAAATATCAATGCAGAAATACTATTTGTGAAGGAAAATCTCTTGCATACAGAACTTTTGTATCATTTTCTACATTCCACATGTGTTCACTTTCGGTTATGTCATCTACTCCAAACCTGCTGACCCAAATATGTGAGATTTTATGTGATTTTCATTGCATTGCATCCCACATTCTTCCTCCTACAGCGTTTTTTTTTTATTTGCCAATCTCACAAGAAGGCCATCTCATGCTTCCTAACATCGACTGCTATTTGTTTTGAAAAGCCATATTCACAATCTATCAGCCCATCTCCATGACTTTTAATGCCAAACAATACCCATCCATCTGACAACATGGTAACCTTTTGATACTGTATCTTGCCTCTGCCATAGAAAACCACCCTAAATCATGAAGTCATGTACATACTATCTTTGAGATCTTGAACAATGAGAAGCAATTAGTGGGGACTCTACCAAAAAGGACCAGCTACTGCCCGACAAGTGGAAACTGCCCTTCATAATCAGCTTTATTTGAAAATGTGCTAAACTATCATTCCAGTCTATATGTATGATGGTTTTATTAGAGAGGGTGTGCATGTGTTTTATTGGGAATGTGATGAACCTACAACTAAGTGCCACCACTCTGATTTACACATAGTTTATAACAATATAAAACTCCATCATTGCCATAGTTGTCAAGTTTATAACAATATAAAACTCCTTCTTTGCCATAGTTGTTAAGAGTACGGCAACGCAAGACATTCCCCTAAGTGCATAAGTGCTTAGGTACCTACCAAAGTGGTGCCTAGGTGGCATCTTCACAGTTGGGTGATTTTGGGGTGTGTGTTGCTGGGGGAGGGGGGTGGAGACACTCAGAGACAGGTAGATAAACACTTATAGAGAAGGTAGAAGAGAGGACAGGGACACAGTGAACCCAGGAAGGGTGAGAGGATGAAGAGAGAAAATAAGCCTCTCTTATCTATTATACTTGCTAGGAGGAGTGCACTTCATCATTGCTAGAGGGTATAGGTCAGCCACTTATATGCAGATCACACTATTCTCTTTGTTTTAGAGGAAGAACAACAATATACCTTGAGGTTGATGTTAGGTCTCCCAGAGAAGGTGACTGATTTGAAAGTAAACTTCGACAATAGCTCAGTAGTTGAGAGATGAACAAGGAACAATATGGTATATAGGGCTCCTAGGATATTGGCATATCAGATGAAAGAATTTTTTATCACATACTGGGCATAATTGTCCTATAGGGTCATTAATGTCAAGGGTTAAGAGTGGATTATCCAAAGATGGAAAGAAGATGAGCCCTCTTCTCTGCAGTGGCCATTTGGGTGTCATGCAAGGTGGCAGCAAGGATGACTCCATTCAGGAAAGTTTCAAATGGCATGATAGTGGAGAAGCATGAAGTGATATAATTAGGGGAGGGTTTGTACAGACAAGGAAAGTGGTAGCAGAGGATAAGGGTTTGTGACTGGACATTATCAAGATGAAATATTATAGAAGTTCCAAAAGTTGTGATTTGGTGCCATTATACAGTGTTATATATATATATATATATATATATATATATATATATATATATATATATATATATATATATATATACATATATATATATATATATACATATATACATATATATATACATATATATATATATATGTATATATATATATATATATCGGGATCTGATACAGTCCGCTGCCCACTTTTCAATCGCTGCCAGTGGAACCTAATAAAAGACCATCATATTTTCATGGAGTGGGTCCCACGGGAAGCCTTTCAACTGCGAATGGTCGGTCCCACAGACACATTTCCTTGCGCTCTCTCTCTCTCTCTCTCTCTCTATATATATATATATATATATATATACATATATATATATATATATACATATATATATATGTATATATATATATATAGGGATCTGATACAGTCTGCTGCCCACTTTTCAATCGCTGCCAGTGGAACCTAATAAAAGACCATCATATTTTCATGGAGTGGGTCCCACGGGAAGCCTTTCAACTGCGAATGGTCGGTCCCACAGACACATTTCCTTGCGCTCTCTCTCTCTCTCTCTCTCTCTCTCTCTCTCTCTCTCTCTCTCTCTCTCTCTCTCTCTCTCTCTCTCTCTCTCTCTCGTTTCCTTGTGCGTGATGAGAAACGTGATGACTCTCGCTCTCTCTAGGTCTCCAGTCTCCACACATTCACAGAACCTGCGAATGGGCATCAGCCTTCAGTGCCAGCTACCACAGTTGATGGGGAACAGGGAATGAGGGAAACTAGAGGAGGCTCTGTTATCAAAGGTGCCCGAGGCGAACGCCTAGGCGACGAGGCGAGGCGAGGCGCTGGTATGGCGCCTCGCGTTCCTGCTTTTCACCTAGGCGATCGTGGGAAACGCCTCAGTCGCCCAGGCGTTTGCCTAGGCACGCTTTTGCCGCCTTCAGCGCCTCAGAGCGCCTTAACTGAGCCCAATACGGAAAAAACCCACCGGCCCGATATGATAATGACTCTGTCCGGTTCATTTGGGGCTTAAGCCAGCCCAATGCGGAAAAAGCCCACCGGCCCACTCCCTTATCAACCTCCCCCCCTTCCACCTTTTCCCCGATCAAACCCTAAATCCCTGCGTCCCGACACGAGCCCCTTTGCAGTCTCCCCCGACAACGACAGAAGTGGGCAGCAGCGGGAACCTTCTCTGGCGGCAACGGGTAACTTCTCCGGCAGCGGTGACGGCGACAACGACGGCAGGTAAGTCCTCTCTCTCTCTCTCTCTCTCTCTCTCTCTCTCGATCTGTCTCCCTCTCTCACTCTCTTTAGTTGGAGGGGGCCGAATCTCTCAGCCTCTCACACACTCTGTCTTACTCTCTCTTACACTCTCTGCCTCTCTCTCTCTCACACACACGTTGTCTCACTCTCTCTCACACTCTCTGTCTCTCACTCTCGCTCTCTCTCATTGGTTGAAGGGGCTCGGAGCCCTCACTCTCTCCCTTTATCCCTCTCTCTCGCTCTCTCTCTCTCACGCACACTCACTCTCACTCTCACTCTCTATCTCTTCGTCCCTCTCTTTGTATCTCTGCCCCCCCTCTCTCCGTCTCTCTTACTCTTTGACTTCTCTCACTCTTACTCTCTCCGTCTCTCTCAACTATAGAGAGACCGAACCCCTCCCCCGACCCTCTCATTCCCTGCCTCTCTCCCTATCTCCCTTCCTCCCCTGACCCACCCTCTCACACTCTCTGTCTCCCTCCCTCCCTTGACGACCCTCTCACTCTCTATGTTTGCCTAGCATTTCGTTGATACATTTTCATTATGGTGGATTTATTGATTACATCTTTGAATTATTAAATTTTATTTCAATTCGTTTGATTTAAAATTATTTGGTTATATTTGATAATTTGGATGAATGAATATGTCATTATGTATGATTGTATTTGTGTTTTTGACATTTTGTATGATAAGTAAATTATAAATATATATTTTTTTTTAAAAATGTCGTCTCAAACGCCTAGGCCATCGCCTAGGTGTTTGAGGCTGAGGCAACCCCCTGGTCGCCTCAGTCGCCTCTCGCCTCAAACTACATAGGGAAGAAGGGCTTGGAGGCCTAGGGACAAAGGACGAAGGGGAAGACAGGGGAAGATGAGACGGATGAACAGGGGAAGAAGACGAGGATAACCAGTGGCTTCCCACCCCTCTATAGACCCATCTCGGGTCCTCACACACCAACACAAGATGCACACTGGCGGCTAGAGCATAACTTTTTCCATTCCAATCATTAGCAATTATTAGATTGCCCTTTTGGGCATACATAGATATATATGGGCTCCCAAAAAGGAAGCCCTAGGCCCTTAAATGACCACAGTACCCCTAAAAGAAGAAACATACAAGAAAAACTCAAAAGAAATGACAAAAGCAGCTGCATTGGCCCTAAATGAGCCTATCACAAGTCACTAAGGCCTAAATAAAAGGCAAATACATCAAGTCGGCCTATTACAAGCCCAAAGACCCAAAAATGAAGGACCAAATATATCAATAAGCATCTCCTAGCCATAATGCTGCACGCTCAGCTGCAGACGTCCTGCGACGGTGGTAAAAGTGGGCTGGATTGAAGCGGACTCGAGCTCAAGTGTCCAGTGATAGTGGTGGGTTATAGGAGGAAGGTGCACAGTAGTGCTGACAGTCGTGCTCTCTCTCTCTCTTGCAAGCCTCTAGGTGTATGCTGTTGTTATAGCTATTTTTGCTCGTGCAAGCCTCTGGGTCAGTTCCTAGTTGCTACTGGGGTGAGATCTCTTCCTCAAATTAGGTAAGGGAGAGCATGTTGATGGGGCAGACATAACTTTAGAAGATGACCCAGCAAGTAGATACAATCACATTGGTAGTATTATTGTTGGAATGTCCAATTTTATCACCCAAGGGTTCATTACCAGCTACCGATAAAGAAAAGCTTACTTCACTGCATTATCAATATTGCTAAAAAATGAATCCTTAGACTTGTTTAGTGTCTTGTTTTGTTTAGCTTCTGTTGCTTATTTCATTATATTATTTCTCAAGATTGGACATAGAAAAAATAAGAAATATGTTGACATCTGTCAATAGACATTAGTTGACATCTTCTAGTTGTGGCCTCTCCCTGTGACTATTTAAACTAAGATTAACCCTCACCAATGCATGCTTAACTTAGGGGGTGTTTGCAATCGCAAGTAACTTTCACATGTTTTCCCAAGTAACTTTCACATGTTTTGCAATCGTAAGTAAAAGTCAGTTGGAAAAGTATTTCCCATATTCTCATAATATTCCTTTTTTTTCCCCGGATCTATTTCCCCACCCCTCCCCATGGGGAAATATTTCCACGGGAAATGTTTATCACTCTCTCTCCCCCCATGTTAGATCCTCACGTCGCACTCTCTCCATTCTTCCTCTCATCGTGTGGGATTCCAACCTCTCTATAAGATTCACAAACACGTGTTTTTCTTTTACCAAGAAATATTTCCCGTGATTTTTTACTTCCCGGGAAAATTTTCCCGTAATTCTCAACTTTCCGGGGAATAAGAACGCAAACACCCCCTTAGTAAAACCTCTCAGTGAATTAAATCTTGAGAACTTGTCCTCAAAAGATCAAAATGTTAGAAGAGAGATAACTTGGCACAAGAATAGGTTACAATAATTAGAAGAGACCAATCCAACCATGTGAAAATTGAGAAGCCCTTCCATTGCGTTCTGGGGTGAGAGAACGACCAACATGTTCTGTGTAGGGTTGAGAGAGGGAGAGAGTTGGGAATGGGGAGAAAGACAAAGAGAGAGAGATCGGAACGTACCAGGATTCTCCGATGAAATAGAGAGAAACTTTCTCCTATGAGAAAGATAAACTTCTCATGTGAGAGCGTATGCGGGTGTGGGACCCAGCATTCGTAGTTGGCTTTCCTCAGTCCATCTCTTGCATGCGCCCGCTCGATGAAGATCTGATGGTTTGAACAGGTTCCGCTGGCGGTGGTTGAAAAGTAGGCAGCGGACTGTATCAGATCCCTATATACATGTATATACATATATATATATATGTATATATATGTATATGTATATATATATATATGTATATATATATATGTGTGTATATATGTATATATATATGTGTGTATATATATATATATATATATATATATATATGGAAAGACATTTTGCAGCAAAGGATGTGATCCTCATGCATTTCTTTCTTCTTGGAGGATGGGCAAAAGACATATTTTGCTTGGAAAACTGGACAACTGACACAATAGTAGACCTTTGTCAGAGCTCTTCCTATACCTTTAATTTATTACATCGCTTATAACCTGGAATCCTTTGTTGTGGGCACCTTTAGCTTGAGAGAGAGAGAGAGAGGTGGAGACTAGACACATAGAGAAGGAATTTATATGGCAAGGAGATTGTGTAATTAAGGGATTCAATGCCTTTAGTCCCAGAGTTTTCTCCACTCCAAGGCAGCAATGCCTAGAGATGTCTACGGGAGAGAGGTGATTGTTTCTAGGTGAGATCCACCTAGAGGATGATACCAAATGAACTGAGGATGCAGATTTTCCAGCGGATTTGTTAGCGGTGGAGTGATGTGGGACGTGACAAGATGTGTGCAAATATGATAACACAACAACGTCAACGTCCACTCCATAAATGCATAGCAAATATCCACTCGCGTTCCCACAATTCCACACGTGCGATTATGAAATAAGCAAGCGAACATAGACATCCCACATAAACAATCCAATCAAAACAATGAAAGGCAGAGTGACGGTAGTCTAAATACTACCACCAGGATAGGGAATGTTCCAAATTTAATATGCACATTCCACGTAACTGGCAGGGATAAAAGATGGAATCCTCACAATATTTTGCACATCCAACAGCAGGTCAAATTTTAAAATAGCTAGGCAATCCTACCATTCACTCTTGGCGCTGCAAAGACTTGAGAACATACTAAGCAAGCAAGCATAAACATGGAATTATCTGAGCATCTCATTGCTAACCTGTTCGGCGGAGTCGGTTCTAATCAGTCCCCATAGTAGCCTTCCACAGGTGGTAGAAACGTCAAATAGGTTGAGGTTGAGTACACCTGGTCAGTGGGTCCAGGGTGTGGGGTTGGACTGTGATGTTCGTGGAATGGGCTTTGTGGCTCAAGTCCGTGACCCAAAGAGGCTGACCCCTAAAGGCAGGCAGCCAGGCACGAATGACAATGAAGATGGTCGAAGACGGCTGACGAAGGTGCTGCTATCGCGATGTTGTCATCTTCACGGTCACCTGGGGTGATGATAAGTGATGTACTGACATAGGCATCACAAAGTTCCCACCATGATAATCTCTTCAACACAGGAAAAAGGACCTAATCTGCAGATCCAACGTCCTCCTGATTTTTCCCCAAACTATTAGAGACAGAGGCGATGGGTGATGAAACAGGTATTGCAAGACAAAATGTGTAAAGGAAACGTCAAAGTGATGGTGGAGAAGAAAGGACAAGCCAAGGAAACATTCATGGGACAATCCGTGTCCTCCTGTGCGGCTGATGCATAAAATAAGAAGGAAAATTGGTGAGGAAGTGGAGATGTGCACGGTGTCAAAGACCAAAGATTCAAAACTACTATTAAATGGGAGGGAGAAGGAGCTCACAGCTATTGTAATAAACCAACAAGGCTGCAGCAGGAAAGGGTATGCATCCAAGGACAGCAGCCATGTACCCTTCCAATTGGCCACTCCACAAGAGAAGGAGAGCATGGTCTCCAAGCAGAACCAGGGTTAAAGAAATGGAAACACTGGTCATATGATCATCTCCATGGTGGGTCTTCTGCACAGAAAAAATATTAAAGAAAGGGGAATGATGGAGAATGGGTCATGGGTGGTGCGTAACCAGCGATAACAAACCAAAAGACAAAGGAAAGTGAAGAAGAAGAAGAACATAGTAAGAAGAATAAGGGGAAGGAGTGGTCGGTTAGCATGCAGGTCGAGGCGGAGAAGATGGATAGTGACGCGGCTGCTTGGGGACCTCTTGGCCCTCCCTCTCTCAGGGGGGCGGCACTCCTCATGAGCGCATCTTTAGGGTTTCCATTCTCCAAGGGAACCTTCTGTTCTTCTCATTCATCATTAATTCAACACGGGAGTACAAGAGCTCCTTTTATAGGGAAGATACATAAATGAGATGACACCTTCCCCCCCAAACATCCAAAAGAAAGCCAATCTCTACTCATTAAAAGGCCCTCTAATAACAAGGTCCACCTAAAATAAAGTACTCGTACTAAAAGAAGCCCAACTAAAGAAGACTGTCCATATCTACTAAAAGCAAAAATACCAGACTAACGAAAATACATAAAAAAATGAAATAGTGGAGTCCTCCAGCTGCCACAAAACTGTCAAATCACCTCTAAGCCATTGTAATGATGTGATTGGCTCACCTCTATCCCATCAATAATACATATGCGGGGTCACATCGAGATCGGACTTTGGTGTCTTCACCATGGAGACTGTAATTTAGAACTCCTGCCTTGTGATCACTTGGCACAGTTCGTGGAACGGATTAGAATGGCTGCTACTCATGTGGCATCAATGAAGAGTGCTTGGATCACCTGCTGGGTTGTTCCTTCTCACAGGCAATATGATGAACCTTATTCCAGATGATGGTGGTTTGGAAGCATATATAGGGGATGCTGAAAAGCCAATGTGAGGATGGAGTAGGTCTTGAAATACAAGACGTTATAGGAGAGTTTGGTGAGCATGCTATCATTTGGGCCATTTGAGGTGAAAGGAATTAATTGGATATTTTTATGGAAAAGGCAGATCGCAAGAGCAATTTTTTTTTGAAATGGACAGTACCTTTGGGAAATCCAGATCGCAAGAGCAATTGGTGTCTTTTGTTTGTGAGCATGTGGTGAATGGGCTTTGGCTTGGGAGAAGATAATGCCCAAAGCTTGAATAATTCTTGTAATGTTTAAATAATTAGCTAACCACATCGGTGTGGCCCTTTAATACAAGTGTACTTCAGGTGCACTAATGCTAATATGCGGCCGTGCGGCTGGACCGCACAACCATTTTCACCCCATCCTTATGTTAAAAAAATAAAAATCATCATAAAATTTTAAATTCTCAATTATACCCTATGGTTGTTTCCATGCCTCATGGCTTAATTTCATCATCCGATCATGAAAATCAACTGTAGCCATCCGATTGGGGCTACAATTGATTTTCATGATTAGACGGTGTAAAATTTTTAAAAAAGTAAAAAAGGGAAATTACACCAGTTACTCCTAAGGTTGTTCTCATCTCTTGGGGTTTAAAATTTGAACACCAATTAAGGAGTTGAACTCCGTGCGGTTTGGACCATAGACCCCACCGTAGCACTCCTCTTTCGGGTAAGAGGCACTCTTGTATATGGAGGGACTTTTTGAGGGTATTCTTGTTTTATTATACTTACATAACTTTCATTTGACTTTAATGAACATGTGGTATCCAGTTCTAAGACAAGTTGTTTTATCTTTTATAGCTATGACATTTTTTGTTAGGAGGGCATGGTTTTTCGTATCATACCGGATCGGGCCGACTCGTACGAGCCAATTCGTATCTGGGCCGACCCGATACGCTGATATGCACCGAGCCGGATGGATCGTGCTGACTCATACATGTTTAACGGAATGTTTTAAGTTGAGTTTTTCTTATTTGATAAGTTAATTTTGTATATTAATTAATAAGAAACATTTCTCTAAAATGTGATTTAAACTCATTAATTTTAACAAACTCATCAGCTTGACTCGTGCGACTTGTGCGAGTTGGCCCGAGTTGGATCGATATTGTACCATATCTGGAAAGATACAATCCGATACAGATCAGCGATACGGCGAACTTGAAGGAGGGTGATATTGATTTTTCCCAAGTGTTTCACAAGTGTAAAACAAATCCTTTAGATGCTGTTCAACTGCTTTAGCCATCATGTTAACACAGTTTACATTTTTACTTTTCTTCAGAGTTCAGCCCATAAAATTCATGAGTTATGCTTGTTCTTGGAAAAAAGGAAGAACGATACAAGTGACCATATTTTAAGTAATTGTGCTGCTTTTGCCAGTAATGCAATCTTGTTTTACATAATTCTTTGCAATTGTGATTAAATTCCTCAGAACTTGCTTAGCTTGTTAATGCTTAAGCAATGCACTTTTTACCATTATTTAAATTACTGACTGTGCCAGTACATATTGTATTATGCTTTTGTTCGTTCATTTATCTCGATATTAGAGAACAAACTCTGGCCATTATCTGTAATTTCTATTTGCTATTTGACCTCTGCTACATCTTTTCAATACCCGTAGACAAGGGAGTGAGGTACAGATGTTGAGAAGCAGGTCAAATTCTTTAGGACCTTGACAGGCCTTTTGCTACTTGTAATCACATCAATTTAATCACCCTTGCTTGTATACTCTCTTCAACTCAAGTCTTAACTCCACAGGATATTTGTTGTCATTTTCTTTATTTATTTCCTTTCATTTCCATGTGAAGAGGTTCTGCATGAATGCTTGGTCTTGTTGGGGGGGGGGGGGTTTAGTGCTGGGCGTAGGTAATTGCTTAGCTGCAGTGGAAGATAATTCTCTCAGTTTCACACCATTACTATCATTTGTAGGGAATTAAACCTGCATCTCTAGAGAAGGTGAGTGACCTTGGAGTAAGAAGGTTCATAGAAAAATGTATCGCCGACGTATCAGAAAGGTTGCCTGCTAAAGATCTTCTCATGGATCCTTTTCTCCAGTCAGATGTTGAGGATGAAAGCATCAGGCATTCTTCTAAGCCTGGTTCCAATCAATTAGGTAAAGACTGATTTCAATCACTTAGGTAAAGATCCATAGTTATATTATTTAGGACTTAAATCATATCTGTTTTGGGTTTTCCATGATTCCGTCTGCTTTCTGGTTTAATCTGAAAGTTCAAAATATTGACCGTACTCCACAATCTGAGACATAAATGCAGATGACAATGGTCAATCTGGAAAAGCATCTGGTCATCTGGATGATAATGCAGACTCATCCATTGCTGCTCGGGATTTTACTGTGCAAGGTCAAATGAAGGACACAAATACAATATTTTTGAAGCTACGCATCACAGATTCTACAGGTTTGTAGTTTGTTATCCAGATGCTTGCAAGTTTTGATTTTTGGTTGTTTACTGTTACCCTCAAATCCTGTGATGGTTTCTTGCTGTTTTTCTTGCAGGCGATCCGCGCAATATACATTTCCCATTTGATCTTGTAGCAGACACATCAATCAGTGTTGCTGGTGAGATGGTTGCTGAGTTAGACCTGACAGATCAAGATGTTACAGTTATTGCAGATATGATTGATGCGGAAATACAATCTCATGTTCCTGAGTGGAACCCAGGTGAGACCTTTAATGTAAGCCATGGCAATGTTGAAACAGCATTGGATAACTTTCACTCCAGGGGCAAGGATGAAGTTTCAGAGCTACCAGCTAACTTTGATCATGCTTCTGGGAGTCTTGTCTTGGAACGGTTCCCATCTGGTCGGAAGTACTGGTCTGATTCCCCTAAGGGAATCAGTGGAGGCTCTCCTACCAGGCATAGTCATTCAAGCTTTTCTGAGGTGAATCATCATGGCGATGCCCAAAACTCAGTGGAAGCCACTGAAGAGGAAACATATACTTTAAAGTCTGACAAAGAAGGGAATCATTCTAATGACATGTCTTCAACCTCCCAGCCAAATGGTTCAGCATCCTTTGCTGATGGGAGCAAATATGACCTGAATCCTGCTTATCCATCAGTATCTTACAAACTGCCTTGCACATCCATTCTTGAAACGGTTAACGAGGAAGATAGCATAGTCTCACCTCATCGGACAAATGGTTCTTCATTCTTGTTCAATAGGGGAAGCAACCCCTCTATTGCCAATATTTCAGAATGTTCTGGATCACTGAGCTCAGAAACTCATGTCATGGCTAATAAGAAAGTTAAGGAGACTCCATCCGATACTGATTCTCAGTTTGCTGATAGTGAAGCTACGCCAGTTGTGGAACAGCATGGTGCCAATAATACACACTTACCAAAAGATGGTGCGACATCAGTGGAGAACGAACAGGAAGATGTCAAAATTCTTGTGGGTAGGCTAGAAAATTTGTTGCTTGAGCAGCAAAAGGAACTTCAAGAACTGAAGAAGAAACATAATCTGGCCATAGCAGATGCTTTGAAGAAACTTCCTCCAGAGATTCATGACATAACCTTAGATACATACGGCTTGAATATTCTTGGAGTTCACGAGGAAGGAGGTGAAAACACAGAGCATTTCGAATGACACAGATTTTGTTTTTCAAGAGAAGCAGCACATCACATAGATAAATTGCCTGTACATGATATTGGAAGGGAATCATCTTTTATAAGAACTGCAGAAGACTTTGATGCATCAAAGCCAAACATGGATTGCTTAGGAGGCTTGACTTCTAGTCTTGGAAAAGATGAGAACTGACAGCGTACACTTGGAAATCATGTAGGCGGCCTCATCTTCAGGGATATGTCATACATGTCGAGGGTGGAAATCTTCTGATGCTGGTATTGTTGGCATTTTAAGAGGTGACTTTTCCAAGACAAAACCTGAAACAGATGTCACTAGTCCCAAGTCTGACGAAGAGTAGTAGCTTAAAGTTGTACATGGCGTACCCTATAATTCACGGTGCTGGAGACAGTTTTTAGCGTACCCATGCCCTCTGAAGTACATGTTTCTCCAAGGTTCCTTTGATATCGTTGTTCTGTTATAAAGGTTGCACAGGTTTGATGTTACAACTAAAACCACATCAGGATACTGTGTATACCAAATACCCAGTTCTATACAAGCCCGCAAATTATTGGGTTTTGCATTGTACAAATGATGCATCTGCTCCGTCTGATATCATAAGTTGTCTGATTTATTATTAATCAATTCAGATAGTCTGATTCTTACTGTTTTATGCATGTGATAACTATCCCTGCCCCTTAATAGATATGTCAGGGCTATCCTAACAAATATGAGGTTGGAAAACTATTAGCCGGGTGGAAAATTATATTCAATTCTGCAGCGCTCCTGCTGACTTTTTTGGGGAGAAGGTGATGACGATGGTGATGATGATGCACCTGATGATTTGTCTGCTGGGCTTAATTTTGGCATCCATAATTTGATCTATGTTTATGTGATTCATATTCCAGGTTATGGTGGTCGAGTGCTCTTCTCTCCTGGAATTGCAATGTTTACTTGAAGAATGCTACTATGCAATACATTTTACTACCCTCTTCAGGAGCCATTTGATTTCCTGATCTTAGAGCTTTGATTAAATATAGGATTTTGTATATATACTCCTGCAAACTACCGTATTTCTATGTATACTCGATCCCGCATATTGTCATAAATATCCCTAAAATCTTTAGAAAGGTTGCAGTAATACCCGTTCGTTAAAATACCATAAAATCAAACTAAAAATTTTTGCGTATATATCCTTAAAATTAATTAGTATTTTGCATATGTATATATATACATATATATATATAGCTAAAAGTTTGCATATGTGCTTTTGACTCAAAATTTATAGAATCTTTTTGGCATATTTGACTGGACCTCAAAGTATTTTGACAGAGGGTATAATTGCAACCTTTTTGAAGATTTCAAGGGTATTCAAATACATGGATTCAAGGTATACATACAAAATTGATAGTTTGCGGGGCTATGTATACAAAAATCCCTTTAATATATTAGTTGTTAAAAAACTTTTATCAAAAGTAACTTTAATAAGAACCATCTAATTGGCGAAGCAAAGGGCTCTTGATGAATGTGGTTAATTCAGTGGTAAAAAGCATTGTATAATATTATTTCTCCTTTTAGTTCATAATGGCAACACCAACAGGTTTGAGGGTTATGTGATATATATTCTGCTGTAGTATTCTTCAAAGTACTGTCGCCCAGCGAAAGAGAGTAAAATTGGGCTCTCTGGGTGTATAATTAACACATTAATATGGCTTTATATCAAGGGCAACATTATGGTACCACATTTTTAGGGTGTTTGTTGACAGCTCTATGATCATTTGATTAAGTAGTCCAGCTAAAGGGTTTTGAAAAGCCGTCAAAAAGTGTATTAAAAATTTGTGATCTAGTGGCACTTGACGAGCAACATCAAACATTGTCAGTGGAATATGTTTTAGGAGTGTCAATGGGCCAGGCTCGGGTCTAGCTTAGCAAAGTCCAAACTCATGCCACCAAGAAAAGGGAGGCCCAAGTGTGGCCCAAGCCCACTTTTCTATACTTAAACCCAGGCCCAAAATAACTCAGGTTTTGGATTCGGACTTCAGGTTTAAATATAAAAAAGAGTTAATTTATTTATTTACAATATGCAATCTATCATATTAACCATAATTAATATATATACATAAGCCTTGTCCCATTAAAAATGAGACATTCAAGATCATCAAATTCAATAAAAAATAATCAAAGGAGTCATTTATATTTTGATCTTCATGTTTAACTTAAAATAAAAACTCTAAAGAACACATCTTTTATAAAATCAAACCTAATATAATACCTAGATCAAATATTGATTAACTCATAGTAAAATATTATAATATTAATAGTGCATATGATAATTTTGAAGGTGTCATAAAGACGTGAATTCTATAGTAATTTTTACATGTCTAATATTCTTTAATAAGTACATGCAAAGAGCATTCTTTTGAATTTAAGATAATTGGAACATTAATGTAGTGTTCATACTTGAAATAAATTAATCTATATAATATATATGTGCAAATGAATGATCTTGTCAATGTGAACATGTACACATTATATGATTTAAATTATTATTCTTTATATCTAATCTTTTGAGCTTTCGGGTTCGAGCTTGACAAAGCCTAAGCCTAGCCCATTTTAGAGGTCGGGCTTAAAATTGAAGTCTGAACTCAGTCCAAAAACGAAACGGGCTCAATTTTAATATCTACAGCCAACTTAATTGGGGTAGGGCCGTATTGAGCTTTTGGACTTTTGGGACCCGTTGACAACTCAATATTTTAGACATTTATTGTTGGTCAGTATTAAGGGAAGGACACAATCCCATTCTACTAGTTCATTCGGTCTTTCCATCCACAAATTTAGTTGTGAAGGCATGAAGCACTTTTTCCATCCATGTAGTTCATAGGTTAGAAGAATTCTAGATGAACTCAAGTTTTTAGTGTGGGTTTTTTTTGCATACATATTTTTGAAAAATATATTATTTACATCTATACTGCTAACTCACACATATTGTCATCAACACCTCTGAAATCTTTAAAATGTTGCATTTATATCTCTCCGTCAAACTAACGTGAATTTTAACGAAATATACCAAAACATTCTACAAATCATGATAACATCGGGGTACATATGTAAAATTTTAGTGAAATGAAGGGTATATGTATAAAATATTAATAAATTTAGGAGTATCTATGTAACATGAAGAGGTGTATATATATATATATATATACATATATTAGGTGATGTAACCTCATACACTTTACGTTGGTAAAGGGTTGGATACCCTAGGACTTCTTTCCGTGGCTTAACCATTGGATGGCATAAGCTTGAAGAACGTTAGGCATATTATTTTTTTAATGAATCACTAATTTGTGAGATTATCGTTTCAGTGGTGAATCTTGAACCAAAAGATATCACCACGTAAAATAGTTAGAGTCTTTATGAAAATATCTCAAGAAATGAATTGAGTTTTAGCTTGAACTCTCACATTAAAAAGGATATGTAAATACTTGTTTAAGTGTGTCATTCGTAAAAACAAAGGACTTTTTATATCGGATACAATAATTTGTAAAAAGAAACATTGCTAAAGACCCTTCTAACATTGAGTGGTCAGTTGGGTGTAAATTAAGTGATGACTATTTTGCTTTTCATATTCTCTTATATATCCTCCAACATCTTATATTTCACAGCTAAATTATAACTAAAATAATTGAATATTTATTTAATTGAACACCAAAAATATAACCAAAATAATATAACTAATTTTGAGAATATTAATACGTAATACAAAGAATACGAAGATATATCTAAAATATAAAAGGTTTCGGAAGAATACATGTAATTATCCCTAAGAATTGCTAGGCGTACTCCGTTCCACGACAGGGATAACATCCCAGCCCCTTCCATTCTCTCCCCGGCCGCCGCCCGCCGCCGCGAACGTCCCACCCGAATCCATGGCGATTGCCGCCACAGCGGCCTCCAAGGCCCTTATCTCCACCTGCCCCTCCTCCCACACCTCCGGCGGCGGCGGCGGTGGCGGTGGCGGTGGCGGTGGCGGCAGACCCTGCAGCACCACCGCCAGGTCCTCCGTCTCCACCAGTACCGCCATCACCGCGAGGTCTTCGGTTTCTCCCTCTTCCTCTTTTCTCTCATCGTCGTCCTCCTTGTCCCACGGCGGCGAGAAACCCGCCTTTGCCCTGCCGCTGAGCAGCGGCCACGGGAGGAGGCTACGGCGGCAGCGGTGTCCCCTGTTGGTGGTGCGCGCCGCTAGGGGCAAGTTCGAGCGGAAGAAGCCCCATGTGAACATTGGCACCATCGGGCACGTCGACCACGGGAAGACCACCCTGACGGCGGCGCTCACCATGGCGCTGGCCTCGCTCGGCAACAGCACCCCGAAGAAGTACGACGAGATCGACGCCGCCCCGGAGGAGCGTGCTCGCGGCATCACCATCAAGACCGCCACCGTCGAGTACGAGACGGCGCTGCGCCACTACGCGCACGTAGATTGCCCCGGCCACGCCGACTACGTCAAGAACATGATTACCGGCGCCGCCCAGATGGACGGTGCCATCCTCGTCGTCTCCGGCGCCGACGGCCCCATGCCCCAAACCAAGGAGCACATCCTCCTGGCCAAGCAGGTGGGCGTCCCCAACATGGTGGTCTTCCTCAACAAGCAGGACCAGGTCGACGACGAGGAGCTGCTCCAGCTGGTGGGGCTCGAGGTGCGCGACCTGCTCTCCTCCTACGAGTTCGCAGGCGACGACGTCCCCATCGTAGCCGGCTCCGCGCTGCTGGCATTGGAGGCGCTCATGGCGAACCCCGCCATCAAGCGCGGCGACGACGCCTGGGTCGACAAGATCTACGACCTCATGGACGCTGTAGACAGCTACATCCCCGTGCCCCAGCGCCAGACCGAGCTCCCCTTCCTCCTCGCCGTTGAAGACGTCTTCTCCATCACCGGACGCGGCACCGTCGCCACTGGCCGGGTCGAGAGGGGCACCATCAAGTCCGGCGACACCCTCGACATCGTCGGCCTCCGGGAGACGCGGACCACCATAGTCACGGGCGTGGAGATGTTCCAGAAGATCCTGGACGAGGCGCTTGCTGGCGACAATGTGGGGCTCCTCCTCCGGGGCATCCAGAAGGAGGACATCGAGCGGGGGATGGTGCTAGCCAAGCCCGGCACCATCACCCCGCACATCAAGTTCACGGCCGTCGTGTACGTTCTGACGAAGGAGGAGGGGGGGAGGCACTCGCCCTTCTTCCCCGGCTACCGCCCGCAGTTCTACATGAGGACCACCGACGTGACGGGGAAGGTGACCAAGATCATGAACGACAAGGACGAGGAGTCCAAGATGGTGATGCCCGGGGACCGCATCAAGATGGTAGTGGAGCTCATCGTGCCGGTCGCCTGCGAGCAGGGGATGAGGTTCGCCATCCGGGAGGGCGGCAAGACCGTCGGCGCCGGAGTCATCCAATCCATCATCGAGTGAACCCTGTCCTGTCCCACCCTGTGCATGATAGATGTACCCTTTTTCCCTGTTTTTTTTTTTTTTTTCTTTTGTTAATTTATATTCTTGTTACCATTTTGTTGGTTAGAAAGGAAGGATGAATGCTTCTGCTCTATTACTTACCTATGTGCAGTAGTTTATTTCATTGGTTGATGCTGCCATATCGAGTTCCTTTTGTTCTTTGACAGAAAGAATCATGGATAAAACCCTTGACCCACCCCTCAGTAATTCTATCTTGTTGCTTCCACAAAGCACTGTTTTATAGTCTCTCACCATCTTCTATGTCGAGCTGCTTGCATTCGTGTTATCAAAATGCCATCTTTTGAGTGCCAGATGTGTGGCTGCTCTTTTCTTTATGGTTGATTAGTATGGCTTGTCAGTTCGAATCTTCTTTGATCCAGCTAATATCATGGCCCCTCCCTATGGAATGACATTGAGTTAAGCCCATCATCTAATTGCTGGTAATATAAATTATATAATCTTGTGTCGTGGGTATTTACTATTTGAGCTATATAACTGTCATTCCAGCAAATAGAAGAGTAAAAAGTACTCTAACTGTGTTGCTCTTGAACAATCAATTGGAAAAAAAATTTCTGTGAAAATGGTTGTTGTTAAACGTTGAGCATAACTCCATTTTTGTTTTAATCATTCTACAGAGTAGAGATTTGGCTACACAATTACTGTTATACCTTGCTTTAAGAACATTCTCAAATTCATTTTGTACGATGTGGAGGGTCAGCTTGCTGTTGCTGTCATTATGTCTTAACCATGGTTCTTAGAATTGACCAATCTTGATATAGATTGGTCAATCTGGTTGGGATCAGAGTGTGGCCGACCCAATATCCTCTCTGTCCTCTTCCATGTCATGTGGCCAAAATAGTTTGTGCTTCTTAAGCCATTGTTATGAACACGTCTTATGTAGTGCAAGTGAGAAATCCTTGCTTTCATAACCATTTTTCTGTAGTGAGCAAAATGGTTGTGAACTCATTGAAGATTGAAGAATCCACCATCTGTCCCACTTTTGCTTTTCGATGTTGGTACTCTGAAGATGCAGAGAAGAATGTTGGGAGAAGCGTGAAGAGCTAAAGATCCACAAGCAGAGGGGGTAATGTAGACATTGGGAAGAACAATATGGCATTCGTCAAGGAAGAAAATGGAAGGAGATTGTGAGGTAGTCAACAAGAAAAGGACAAAGGAAAACTGAGTATTGATCTGAGAGGGTAGGGTCAGTCCTTTGGATGTTGAATCTCCCAACTGACCTGTGTTTCTGCTGTCTTGAGGATGAGCATCATGCAGTGGCTTCTTGTAATGCTATCTTCTGTTAGAGATGCTACAAGGTGGGTCATAGGAGATCTGTTTGTTCAGAGAAGGCTGATACATCAACTTAATGCTTCGGAGTCAGAAACAAAGCCTGTTGCTACCATTGTACTATGGAAAGGAAGGTAACTGCCATCGGAGTGCCTTGGTTGTCTTTTCTGGATGACAATTTAGAAGCTTGGAACAAAAGTCTACTGATTATGGTTCAGGAAGGGAACTTTGACCTCGTATCACTGTACAGAGGGTGAAAGAATATTCGGCCAACATAATTTTTTTGGAAAATCAGCAGATTGGACGATAGAAAGGCTATAGTACACTTCCATTCAGAAATGCTCAAGGATCATGCTCTTTACATAAGCATTTCTCAATTGGTGACTGTGTCATCAAATGAATAAAGTGGGCATGCAGCTGACCAATCCAGATATGCCTATTTGTTGCTGTGCTCATGGTGTCCCACTTCATTTGTGGGATGTCGGAAGTCTTGCTCTCATCCATTAAAAGAAGCCGATGAGGATGAAAGAACTTGGAATGTGTCAGTTGTTGATCGAGGTGGATCATAGCTCTATGATTCTTGAGAAGCTTCAGCTCGGGGGGGGGGGGGGGGGGGGGGGGGGCATTCATATGTCGGTTGAATATCCACACCCAAGCAACTAGATCAGACATGCAAGGAGGTTGTGCTGGCATATAGAGAGTACAGAGCTATGAGAGATGCACAGGAGCCCAATGCTTAGAGGAAAATGTCACCCTGAGTTAATTTGTCCCTTACCTATTTCAAACTCAGCATGCCTTCAGCGAGATACGTCAGATGCTACTCAAATCCAAGTTAATCCAGAATCTAATACTATGGGGCACATGCCTGTGCTGTTGACTAAGTTGATTGGCAACATTGCAAATGCTTTAGTGGACACATATAAAGACCCGTCAGGTGAAGGAAGTCGGAAGTTACGGGTTGGCAGTTGGGAAAGCAGAGAAAATCATGTCCAGAGGATGAAAGAGTGAAGAGAATTGCAAGGTTCACTGAAGACATCAAACAGGGATCAAAATTCACTGCTCTGGTAGGGCAATCGACCTAGTAAATGTTGGTCGACCTTTAGCACGAAACATCTTTTCAGTGATGTAGTCTCAAGTCTCAACCATCATCTCTGTCTAGGCCTGATAAATTCCTAGTTTTGTCAAGGTATCCTTCCATCCTTGAGAATGTGAACAATTTGTGGACAGGTCCACATTATCTTCATGATGTCCACAATGTTCACATCTGTTTGGGAATGCAATCTCCTTTTTTCAGGAGGTCTTGGGCTGGTAGGTTTCGTAGAAAAGCCTTCCAAGAACATGTTCATTTTAACTATGCTGGCTCATCTTTGGAGACTTTGTTCTCACTGTTCGGCATGTTCACAGCACAACTTGGTTTTTATGGATACCATTCTGGTGCTTTCATGTGGCAGATACGCTTACTGCCAAATCATCTAATATCGGCATTCTCTTTCATCCAATTTTTACAGAATGATTATTTTCACGTCAATGGCAAAAAGGAATGTCACATTTCAATGAATATGCTTGATGAAAGGTGCACTTCTATTCTGGACAATTTTTTTTCTGGCTGCAACAGTAAATGTTTCCACTTGGTTCTGGCTGGTACAGTTCCCTGCTTTACTCACCTATGTTTCTACATATTCCTTTTGGAGTTCATGCGTTCAATCTGATGCCTGCTTTCTGTTTCTCAGAGTAATCAAATTTCGAAAGGACAATGAGAATGGTAAGAGAATGGATCTGCCTTTGCCTTAGTACTTTTCCTGATGTTTAAAAACCTTGTGCAACACAACAATAGAAATGACTAACTTACCCTAGTGTGATTTCCCCGGGCATCTCACTGAAGTTTTCTGCATTATTTCCTGTGCAGTTTTATTTTTTTTCATCAGCATTTGTTAGATTCTCCAATTAGGTTGCTTTTGTACTTGAGTTATGTTGATTCTCCGTGCCTCTCGTATAGTCTTACTTGGAAACTTCCATCTTTTGTAATCAATTTGGAAGTCATTAGTATGTGGTTGACTAGTTAAATGTTGATTCCATCCGTCATTGTTTTTTCCCCATCTGACTTGATGTGACCAGATTGCAGCATGTTTTTGGTTAATTAGTAAGATGCATGTTAAAGGAAAGTCATGGTTATGTGGTTAATTAGTTAAATAGATGAAAACCAGTACTCCCCTCATAATCATTACGTTCTGTACACTCCCCTCGCTTCTGTAGTCGCTTTGCTACCGTTAGTATAAATGGGGCTCTGGCCTAGAATAGCATGAAGTCCCAGTGCCAAAGCACGATGTGATCCCCACTTTCATCTCATCTATCATGCTTTCTGCTATTACTTTAGCAGTAAGCTTCTATATTAGTCCTTATTTTAGATTGCGATTCTCTAAAAATAATGATTGGCTTTTTGCTGTAAAGTAGATAGTAATCATATCATATTCTTTGATGCAGCCTCCTGCCAAGCATATTACACTTGATACTATTGTTCAATTTTCTTCCCTCGTCCATTGTATTGCTCTTCTTTCTTGGTCTTTAAGGCAGATATAATTTAATTAACACAGATTTCAAAACCAGCTACTTCCAATTAATCCTCAATTCCACGAAGAATGGAGGAACAAATTAATTAGGAGCAAAACAAATCCCAGCTAGATCAAGGGCCCTTGTGGTACACCGTAATGAAAAATCTGTTGCATACACGCATCTGCTTCTTAAAAAAATCAGTTATATAAATTGCTTGGAGATTCGATTGAAAAGTACTTCAGACATCTACCAGCTAGCTTGTTTTCATATCTGAATCTTATCATGCATATTGTGATCATTTTTTCTGAAAATTCATAGCATATTATGATAAACATCACTGTGTACGAAACAGACTTGTAAGGGGGGGACAGATAGGCTTTAATTCCCTCCCTCTTAGCTAGATGCACCTTGTCTATTGTGATTTACTGGAAAAACTAAATAATGATGACAAAAATCAAATTTCTCTTCATGAAATTGTTAGAAGATGGTTATTCCAAAGCAAATCAGTTGTTCATTGTTATTGGGTCTTGTATAACTGGTTTTCTTTAGATGCATCAGCTATCAAGCTTATCCAGCTTGGTGCCCAAACTTGCTGACCCAGGCAATACACAACGCACAAAAATGTACTTGTAACTTGTTGCCTGTATGTGAAGAGTTATGTATGCTCCTGTCACGAGGTCGACCTAGTTGCCTGTATGTGAGAATCCAAGATTTGTTATTTGACTCGATCACTGGAACAAGTTGAAAGGCAATTCAGCGGCTCTGGGGCTTCTGGTTTCTCTTTTATAGCATTATCAATTTTGGGTTTCCAGATTCTTGTGTAATGTGGAATGGCATTCGTCTTTTGTTGTTTGTAGGGCAAGCCTAAGATTTGTTGATGTTTCAATTTCCAAACATGTAGCTTTTGTTTGTTGAACCAAAGTCGGACATTTAGCTGATAAAATAAATGTCAAGTTTAGTCCTTCGCAATCCATTAAAGCCTAACCTAAAAACCGAGATAAGTATGCTAGTCTCCACTCATGTTAAAGGCGATCCATCTTTCTATCACGATGTGTAGGTAAGGTGTTTCCTTGTGACTCGGTGAATCTTTAAATCTCGAGCATGATTATTCTAGACAGAGGAGAACAGGTGTGATTGGTGATATATGATCTTGTGAAACAAGGAGTCAACTGAAGCTCCATGTCACCCATACTATTAGCTAGGCCACTCTTAGATGAGTAATTAATGTTGTATCTTTCGCTTCTACATCAAGGTTTGCCGTACCGGATCGACTCGTGCCGACTTGGACGACTTGTATCATATCAGGACAAATTCGAGTCGGTACGACTCGACCGAACCTGCACGATTTTGCCATATGACTCATACAAGTCGGCACGAGTTGACCTGACTTGTATCGGATCGTAGGAGATCCGAGTCGGTCTGACTCTTCGAGTTGACAAACCCTGTTTTACATATGGCAACTTCTGGCTTAAATCAGTTCCTATCTTTAAGAACATCAGTATTTTCTTCGCATTGCACCCCCCGTCTCAGCTGGGGATAAGCTATACACATCCTTTATATGTAAAATAATTTTATCTAATTTTTGAATTATTTGACAAAAACATGTATTTTTCATTATTTCATCGTATTCATATATAACATATGCTAATCGGGGGAGTTACTATTTGCGAACGATGATCTGGTCAGGCCTCACGGCCAGTCGCGTTGTCATCAATTTGATTACTAATTCATTCTAACTAGAAAAGCCGTACAAACATGGACCATGTAAATTTGTGATCCTTGTCACCAAGAGTTAAGAGTTAATAGGGAGTTGGGTGTACACCTGGGGGTCATTTGGGGTGCTGCATAAGTATTATAAAATATTTTAAAATGAACAGTGTTTTTCTTATCTTTAATCTGTTGTAAATTATTTATGATATTTTTCTTATATTTAGAATGTATAATTGTCGGATTTTGAAATTGTGTTAATTCAGGAGATATTCTTTTTCGACTTTGTTTTTTAGTCCAAAACTGTCAGCAACCAAATTTTAGATTTTAAACCTAATGATATTTAAAGTTAGAGTTTTTTTTTTTTTTTTTTTTTTTGCGAATTTTAGAACCGTTCTTTAGAAATTGATATCTATCAAGTTTCAATATTTTGCGTGGCCGTCAACATGCAAGAAAAGCACAAACAACCATCAGCTGGCCGAAAATACCCCTGGAAGCGGTCGCGTGGCCCGGCGCTTCATGCCCTATTAACGATGGACTGATGCCAACAGCTCGCTTGTCTCGTCGTGAGTCTCGTGACGGCTGCCAACAGTTCTTTTTTCAATTTTTTTGATTTTCGACTTTCAAAACTTTTGGTATTGTAAATAATTTTTTTAATTCGATTATTTACAGATAAGTTTTACAATCTCAATCTTCTTAAAAAAATAGTTTTGAGGGTTTTTTTTTATAGATTTTAGGGACTTTTTGTAACGTTCTTAAGCCTTGCATTAATTTAGGAGATTGTGAGAATTTATAGATAAATAGTTAGATGAGAGGGTTTTTTTATAAATATATTATATTTTCAAAAGTTAAAACATAATTATATTCATTTTAAAGATCCCTTCCTCCTCCAAGTCCCACTCACCAGCTACCTCAGGTAGCCGTTAGTCTCTCTCTCTCTCTCTCTCTCTCTCTCTCGTCTTCTCCCTTCCTCTTCCTGTTTGAGTCTGAGAATGGCGGACGTGGCCTTCCTGACCACTTGCCTCGACCACCACGGAGAAGAAGATGGCAACGTCCTTCTCAAAGATATAGAGAACACTTCTGCAACTCCTGCGGCAGCCGCTACTTCTGAACCTCCTGCTGCTGCTGCTGCCGTCCCCAGTTCGTGCCGCTTCCTCAAGAGGAAGCGGCCCACGGGGCTCATGATTCCACCCGTGCTGATGGAAATCCCGCTGGGAGAGGTCGGGCCTCGGAGTGGCACGGCGGGGCACGAAGATGTGGGGCTGGGCAGCGCCGGCGGACCCGGCTGGGGGGTCTTCTCCAAGAGAGGCAGGAGGAAGAAGGCCATGGAGGATGCCCACCGGGTCGTCTCCGGTCCGCAGGGCCATCCCGACAAGGTAGGCGTCTGCTCATTGGTTTTTCTTCTTTTCTCCTCCTTTCTTCTTCTTGGAATTTCCCCACCGCTTTCAGGCTTCTGACCAGAAAGGAAAAGGTGAAAAAAGAGTCCCTACTTGGGGTTTTTGGTTATGTGTTCAAATGGGACCTCCTGGTCTTCTATTCTTTAATTCTTTGATCATGGGAAAGCGTCTCGATTAGGTTTCTTCTTGTGTTTTCTTTTCCCCTTCCTCCATAAATGTCTTGATGGTTTGCAATTTGGACTATGGGTGCTGCGAGAGAGAGAGATTCCACAGAGATTTGGGACATGTTCTCCAACTTTTGTTGGGGAAGAGTACTTCATTTTTATATGGATCGACAGGGTTTGCGGTGCATCTATAATTTTCTTGTGTATTTTCCCCCCTCATCTTCTTCTGTTGGGATTCCTAGTTTTCCTCTATTTTCCTTTGTCTGGAACCTGATAGAAAGAATGTAGTTTAACTAATGAGCATCGTTTAGGACATCTTGATGTACTTAAGTTCCTGTTATAAATGTTGATGTTATATGCATTTCAGAGTTTTTTTGGCGTTTATGATGGGCATGGAGGTCGAAAAGCAGTAGAATATGTGGTCGAGAATTTGCACACCAATGTCTTCAACACACTGGGGGACTTCGATGATAGGGAAAGAGGAGAAGCCATCAAAGCTGCGTTCCTAAAAACTGACCAGGAGTTCTTGAAACAGGTACTGACCACTGTCTAATATTTCAATATCTGATCTTTGCATGGTTGGCAGAAATTAAGTGATTGACATGTCATCATAAAGCCCAATTGCTTCATAAAAAGGGAAGATGGCAGAGAAGGAAAAATAAATGAAAAAATATATATCCACCGTCGATGGATTTATTGGAAGAACTGGTAGTGCTTTCCCCTTCTCGGACTCTTGTCCTTCACTTTCTTATGGTTAAGGAAATCATGGTAAACCAGTATGGGGTGCACTGAAATGAGAAGTTTGTACACCAAAGTAACACTTGACAACCTAAGAATCTTTGCAGGGCAAGAGTTACAGCGAACAATGGCGAATTTAGAAGCTTCATTTTCTCCTTGTTCTCTCTATCAGTTGCACTTGCAAAGAGATCTGACATTTGTCTCCTCCACAGGGTGTTTGCAGTGGAAGTTGCTGTGTGACTGCACTGATTGAGAAGGAGATCATTGTTGTCTCAAATTTGGGCGACTGCAGAGCAGTTCTTAGCAGGGGCGGCATTGCTGAGGCCCTCACCAATGATCACACTGCCAGTAGGGTAGATGAGCAAGAACGAATAAAGAAGAAGGTATTCCCTTCATGACACTGTCTGTGCCACTGGTTAGAACAGGGCATATATCTGACAGACCACAGAAAGTTTTACACCCTCCCGAAGCTTATGTGCTGTCATCATGGACAAAATGTCCCCTTGTCATATAAAATCAATCAAAAAAATTGTCAGCAATTATACATATTAGTTGTGCATAAGAAGGCAAATATACCCAGCCATTTTTTTGACACATAAACTTGATATCATGTCTGAAATTTCGTTTTGGGTGTATTGAACATTTACAAACAGTCATACCCTTTTTTAAGAATTCCCATATTTATTAAGCAAGAATGCATGCACTGAAAAGATATACTCTATGACTTGTGCTTTTCCCAGGGAGGCTGCATTGAAGACCATAATGGAGCTTGGAGGGTTCAAGGTATACTTGCTGTGACTAGAAGCATTGGGGACATTCATTTGAAGGACTGGATTTTGGCCGAGCCTGATACAGTGGTAGCGCCTTTGGTTTCTGACATGGAGCTCCTCATCTTAGCTTCTGATGGTCTTTGGAATAAAGTGAGTACAACATCATAACATACATTGCCCTGCTCTACTCATGTTTTTCTTCTGAGTCAAATTGTTATAAATGAGTATGGAATATGTTTGCCCATTCAATTAGCCAACTAATGCCTTTGGTAGGGGTCTGTGCTTCCTTTCAACTCAAGTATTTAATGTGTCATTTGGCATCTTAATTCACTGTGTATCATATGTTGTGCTGTATTTATCTGAAGGTTATTTTCATTTCAATTTTTTTTAGGTCGGCAATCAGGAAGCTGTTGATGTTGCTACCCAGATGCATAATGGCAAGAACAGTGTAAGAACAAAGACTGATGTAGAAGCAGATGAAAACCTGTTTGGTTGTGAGAACACAAGCCCTCCTGCCAAGTTAAGAAAAACAGAAAGGGTTGCCATCCAGATACATAATGGCAAGAGCATTGTAGGAACTAAGACTGATTCAGAAGCAGAAGAAAACGTGTTTGGCTGTGAGAACACAAGCCCTCCTGCCAAGTTAAGAAAAACAGAAAGGGTTGCCATCCAGATACATAATGGCAAGAACATTGTAAGAACTAAGACTGATGCAGAAGCAGAAGAAAACGTGTTTGGTTGTGAGAACACAAGCCCTCCTGCCAAACTGAGAAAAAGAGAGAGGGCTAAACAACAGAAGTCACCCCATTGTCCAGGTAAAGAGTTGGACCGCACAGAAAGTCCTGGCTTGTGCAGCCTCACCATGGCATGTAAGAGGCTTGCCACAATTGCAACAACGAGGGGAAGTTTGGATGATATCACTGTGATGATCATTGATTTAAGTCACTTTCTCAGAAACTAATCTTTATCCCCATATTCGTTGCATTTGATTGATCAGTTGCTTTCAAATGAATCTTTTTGCATCATTTTGAACTGTAAATATTTGAAATATTAGGGGGGGTAAAGATTTTCCTGTGTAATAATGCATCTGCAGTTTCTGAGTAAACATTCATTAGAATTACTTATCTCATCCCCGCCATTTTTTTAAGCTTTGATCTCCCTCATTGGTTTCCCTGCAGCTCCTATTTGCCATTTGACCACCGCCATCTTCATGTGGTTATGCCTTCTATAATTATTGCCTAAAATTTTCTGTGTGCCAGAGTACAACAGGGTGTCTGGTTGCTATATTAAATACCAGTATCAATAACATTTTTTATATTGCTGCTAATAGCAATCGATAGTAGTAAGTTCTATCAGTTTTTATATTCATATTTTAAAAGAATCTGTTATCATATCAAATTCAGTACATATTTGGAGCTTTACCAAAAACATAACTTAGGCTTTGAGACTCTCAAGACTTCTCCTCTCCTCCCTACATTCCTCTTATATCAATCACAACATTGATTTTCTAAGCTCTAAAAGTAATAAAAATAATCAAAACTACTACTATATCAAAATGTCTTCCTCAAGTGTAGATTCCAAGCATCCCAACCCACCCAATCCCAGACGTTTTCTTAATGCAACTGACTATACAAGCCACAGTCTGTAAATCAGCATCCTTTCTAATTTCTATATGTTTGAACTTTTGCAGTTCAACAAGTTTATAGGGGAAAAAGGAATATACCATTTTACTGGAGAGCACGGGTCACTTGGTTGTTGGTTATGGAAAATCTAATCGAAGATATGATAGCTTATTTTGTGAGTACAGCTAATATTAACTATGGTTATTACAAACTATCACTTGGTTTGACGTAAAATATCATGAAATATCGTACCTTACGTTTCTTAGAAATGTGGCATTCTACAGTATTTTATGGAATCCTGTGTCAAACCAAACAGCAGGTTAATATGTTGAATTGACATAGGTCAAATAATTTAAAATTAAAATTTTTATTTATTTTATAAGACAAATGAGTCGTATTAAATTAATTTGTGTTTTATTTTAAATTCTTCAATTCAATATGAGCTAGAACCAACTGTTGTGGTATGTAGAAGAGGATTTTCTCTGTCATACTGTTTTTAACTATTATTATCTAATTTTTCTGTCTCCATCTATTTCCTTTTCCTTCACCCGTAGCTTCCTAGGTCCTCCTCGGCCCGGCCGAAAAGGCTCCCAGCTGCGAAGTAATGCACAAGCACTGCCAAACCTAATTACCGAACTTTATCAGCGATTTATTCCTCTTTCACCATGTTTAGTGAGCCAAACATTGGTGATTATTGACCTTCTTATGTGTTGTTGCGCCTGTCAGTTTATTGGACTAATTAAACTAAGATGCACTTACGGATCATATGCATTTCATATCTGTCTTAAGACTGGAATATAAATTTGGACTTTTGTTCTTTTTTCTTTCACTTAAAAAAGATTCCATTCATTCAAGTAGAAACGAGAAGCGAAATGTCAGTACAGATAGCGTTTCTAATACATTCAGGAAGAGTGGAAGGGATCCAGCAGCCTTCTTGAAGATGTAGAGACAGAGTACCTGGCGATGGCATGAGCAACATTGTTACACGAACGGGGAGCAAAAGTAAGTTGTAACCGAGAATAACTCAAAATGTGCTGGCCTTTGTTTGCCACAGAGGAACCTTCTGTTTCAGACAAGCCGAGATGAGAACTTGCGCATCTCCTTCGACTACAGCATCCTCAAAATTTCTGTTCTGATGCCTCTGTCTACCACTGGACAGACAAAAGGTGCATTCATGGTGAAAATGCACTCCATGTACATCTTGAGAAAGATTTTTATTTACAATTATATGCTCCAAGGTATGTTAGTTCAAAAAGGGTACCTCTGTAGTTACTGGGGAAATGATATAATTGATTGCCACATGATTATGCTTCTAGGAAACCCTGTCATCTGGCCCTTCATCAGATGTTGACTTGAAGTCATCTTTCTTTCTCTTGCTTCTTTTTCTGGTCTTTATTAGTGGGGACACTGAATACTTATCTAATTGTACTGCTTATTAGTCTAGGTTCTTTAGACTCCAAGAACTTGTCACATCAAGGAACAGTTTTTTTGCACCATCATCAGGAGATGAAGTTGCCTACACTTCTTGCATTTTAATCAAGAAGCTGTTGATGTTGCTATCCGGATACATAACGACGAGGATGATGCAAAAGCCAAGACTGACATAGAAGCGTATGAAAACCAATTTGCTTGTGACGACATAAGCTCTTCTTCACAAACTTGGAGAAACAGCACAAGGAGTTGGAGCTTCTGTAGGTTCTCTCTGTGTCATATAAAAGGCTTGCAAGAATTCCAACAAAAAAGGGAAATTTAGGTGTTTGTATTTTTTTTAAAAAAAAAATTTTGCACCATTCTTTTACAGTTGATCTAATACAAGCCTGTCACAAGGGAGTATCCATAGACATCTGAAACGTTAAGGGGGGAAAAAGTTCTCCCTCTTTACAATGCATCTGAGATTTTGCTGTTGTCTGGACATTTGATGTGCAATAAACACTTTGATTTTAAAGTACATTTAACCATTGTGGCACTCTCTTTTTTATTTTCAGTTTAAAATTATTCTAGATTAAGACACAAAATTTTAAATATTAGTAGTCTTAAAATTAAAAATTATGAAATTTTACGACACACCAAATAAAACCTAGAATTAATTATTTCTCCTCATCCTAATTACATTTTTAGCTCTATTTTTTCTTCCTTATCCTTTTCCACCACCACCTGTACCTCCCTCCATCCCCCAACCCATATGTTTCCTCGGACCTACACCCCAAGCCTGCCAACCAACCAACCTCGACCCCATCTACTTTCCTCAGATCTGAGGAAAGTAAAGTTAGAGTCTGCACCTAGAAGAAACGCCGGGAGATCTTCATAGCCTCGGTCCTTGAAAACCCTAGCCCATTGTCAACACGCCCTCTTATTCTATTTACTCACCTTTTCACACATCTGATTACACTGTCTGCCTCCTTCCCTCTCTCTTCACCATTCATGGGTTGGAAATAGTTTGGTTCTTATCAGTGCAGGTTTAGTTGGGAGTCAGTAAGTACATAGTGAAGAGAGAGAATTTTTCAAAATCACCTATTATTAGAAATTTAAAAAAAAAGTAATACACAAAGAAGTTTTTTTTAAAAAAAAATTCTCTAAATTGATTGACTTCAGTCCAATCTTACACTTAAAAAGATCTCTATTCGGAGTGGTTTCTTCCGTAAAATATTATAAGTAAATCCACCTTGGTTGCGAAGACTAGTAGTCTTGTAAAAGCATGAGTAGAGCATCAAGAAAGCCTTATTTGACCACATCAGCCCTTTCTATCTGGTCCAGTGGGAAGAGAGAGAGAAGGTTACATAGAGAGAGAAAGTAGTCATTTAGATATGATACTTGTTCATTTTAATATGTTGGGTGTGTGCACAAGGTGAGGTCTCATGGATAAGTAGAGATCCCCAAGCACCCCTGCCTCATATGCAGCATCCAACTCTGTTTAGGGTAAGAAGAAGGATGCAAGACCCACTTCCTCTCCCGATCCCTTCCTGCTTCTTCTCCGGCGACAAGGCCTCCGACGATCCGGGCGCGTCGGCGTCCAGGTCGGGCCAGACCGCGGTGGTCTCGGTGTACCGCACCAAGATCGCCGGCCACTGCCGCCTGATCACCGTCACCTGGTGCAAGAACCTCCTCGTCCACGGCCTCTCCGTGTCGGTGGAGGGCGGCAGCAGCGCCGACGCCCAGCAGCACTGCTGCCGGGTGGAGCTGCGCCCGTGGCAATTCTGGCGGCGGCAGGGCTCGAGGCGCTTCGACGTGGATGGGGAGACCGTGGAAGTGCTCTGGGATCTCAGGGCCGCCAGCTTCTGCGGCGAGCCCGAGCCCCGGTCCGGCTACTACGTCGCAGTGGTCTCCAGCGACGAGGTCGTTCTCCTCCTCGGCGACCTGAGGAAGGAGGCCTACCGCAAGTCCCGCTCGCCGCCCGCCCCCATCGACGCCATCCTGGTGTCCAAGAAGGAGCACGTCTTCGGCAAGAAGAGGTTCTCCACCAAGGCCAGGTTCCATGAGAAGGGCAAGCTGCACGACGTCTCCATCGAGTGCAACAGCAGCCGTGGCAGCAGCGGCGGCCCGGACCCGGAGATGGTGGTGAAGATAGATGGGCAGGCGGCCATCCATGTGAAGCACCTGCAGTGGAAGTTCCGGGGCAACGAGGCCATCTCCGTCGACAAGGTGCGGGTGGAGGTGTACTGGGACGTGCACGACTGGCTCTTCGGCCCCGGCATCAAGCACGCGCTGTTCATATTTAAGCCCACCCCGGTGCCTCCCGCGGCGCCGGCGTCTTCCTGCTCTCCGGCGTCGTCGTCTGCCGGAGGGAGCGGCGCGGAGTCGTCAGATTTCAGTTTGTTCCTCTATGCTTGGAAGCTGGAATGACCGCGGGTGCAAAAGCTTTGCTGGACTGGACAGGTAGAGTAATCGGCCCAACGTTGGATGCCCATCTCCTCTTTCAGCAAATTGTGGAGGGGCCAATGGGGTACACTGTCACTTTCATCTTGATGTTTGATCTTGAGATCGGATGTGGACATAAATTATTGTCGAACCTAAAATTGATGTTTTCATTTTCGACCATATGATCTCAAGATTAAAAAAAAAAGAAAACAGTAAAACAGTAAAAAGAGTGACATCATAATATTTTTTTAACGAATTGAGATCTTCTCAAAACACGATCGGATTGAATCCAATCAGTGCAGAGAGGAGGCGGTAAGATTCGTCCAACTGTTTAACTCAACAGGAACGAAAATTTTCAGAATCTCACTTTCTTTACATTGATCAGATTCGATTCATTCGTCCTACGAATAAATCTCAATTCTTTTTCAATATACACAAGTGAGAAATGAATGTTTTGTTTGAGAGAGAGAAGGAGAGAGGAGGACGAGGGGTTGGGATTGGGTGGGAGGCACATGGGGGGGATGGGAGAGAGGGGAGGGCCCATGAGAGAGCTGGAAGCCAAGTTACAGCTGTGCAGGGAGGGAACGAGGTAGGATCATCCATGATTGGAGATGACAGATTGGATGCACACTGAGAGGGCCCTCTCCCTCCATAATATTTTTTTTTTCCCCATATCCAAGGGCATCAGCAGCCTCTATCTCCCAAGCTTGCCCCCACCCTCAGCCTTCCTTTCCTCATTCACCACTTTTTTTTTTTTCTATATATTGATGAATACATACATATTTTATGTGTTTTCTTGTTTACTGTTACTGCTGCTTCCTTCCTGTTTCCCACCCACAGAGAACACTTGTTGACAAGTACAGTGTGTGAACCACAGAGCAAGCTGTGTTTAGTTAATTTTTTTCATGTGTTTTGAGATAAAGTGATGCACAAAATTGTGTGCTTGGTTGTGTTCTGATATTTCTTCGTCAGATGACATGGGCCACATGGTCTGGTCTGACAATACTAACCGAAGAAGTACCACCGTCACCTTTCACCGCAATAGCTTCTGATCCAAGGTTTGTAGACCTGTATTTAGAGATTCAAATGCCGTAGATTTATGACTGCATGTATCTGTTAAGTTATCATTTAAAAATAGTATTTATTAATTATTCTATAAATTCACAATTGATCGGACAATCAGATCTTAGTGTACCATATTTTACGTCTACATCAAACCAAATAGTACTAAAACTGAGCCCCCCAACCAACCCACTTGAGTATATTACAAATATAGTTCTGCTCCAAGAACGTTTGTTGAACTCTATGATCTCGCCTTCTCGCTCTAGATCCGATTGAAAAGAACCAGAGCCCTAACAGAAGGACCCTGAATTCCTGATGCATATGGGATATCATAAAATTGAACAAAAAAACTTTGTTCCAATATTCCAACATACATATCAACATGGTAAGCTCGAGTCAACTAATTGATAAATTAAGTATTGTGGTGAACTGCACTCCATTCTTCGCACATCTCCCTGATAGGAAGGCCAATCTTTCTATATATGTGCAAGTATGATTCTTGTGATCCAGTGTGTACATGGGCATGCGTTATTTGGGTCTCTTCCCAATTATGACCCCCATATTGCACCTAGGATCCCCTCCTCCACCTCCTCGTAGGATGCTGATTCCCCATGCATCAAAGAGCTTTGGTTTCAGGTGCTTCGATGGGTTCACAAGTCACACATAGGAGCTGGTGAAGGAGGAGATACCTGCACATGGTGGCCTTCCTGGGTTGCCCATGCGGTCAGATCAGGCGAGGATCTCCGCGACCAGGGCATGTGGTGTGTGATGGAGACCACCCACGACAACGTTGAGACCATCCAAGCTTTCTTAATTGGGCAGAGTTTGGTAAGCCTGTTCCATCCGGATAGTTAGGAAGGAATTTATTTCCTTGTTATCCCCTCTTTTTTGGTGGTTTTTTGCATCTATTGTGGGTAATTTATTCTCACTTAAATTGAGGAACGAGTCTACTTAAATATTTTTGGTAACTCTTTTTAAAAAATCTTTTGTAAAAAAAAAGGTCATTTCAAAGAGAACGAGAATAATTTTGAAATCTCCTTCTCTTGTTTGGAAGGCGTTCTCTTGAAAAGGGCATTACTTTCTTTAGAACTAATGTTGTCTTAAAATAAAAACATTCTTGCGTAAGTTCAAAATCATAGTCAAATAATATTCTCGTTCTTAGAATAGAGAATGGGGAATATCTTTTCGCTTTTTATAATGAAGACTGGGGAAGAACTTTCAAGAATAAATATTAAAAATAACCTTAATTATTTCTCAAAAAAAAAATGATAGCCTTAATTAAATCTTCATGGTACAGCCGACGACCCCATGGAGGCCATCTCTCTCTCTATATGTATATGGTCCCCCAAGGATGGTTGGGTGGGTTCCAAATTGGATAAAGGAAGGGGATAATGTATCTATTACTGCATGGATTCCTGTCTCACGACTACTGGTTTGAACTTGACTCTGACCCAGAGCACGTTGTGATGGGGTCGGGGTTCCCTCAGTCGGCTAGTCCGGCGACTGAGGGAACCCCGACCCCTTTTGATGGCTCAATGTAGGTTAGGCAGGCTAACACACAGCCCAAAGGTTGGCCTGGCCGAAAGAAAATATTGAATTGAGCTACATATGATCTAGTTGTATCTGTCGCTCTGTCAATCTTCCTTCCATATTCCATTATAGGGTGGAAAAATATGGAGTAGCATTGTGAACAAATACCAATTACTGGGGCTGGCAATGGCTAAGCTACTCATAAACTAGTCGAGGTTGGCTCAAGCTTGGCACGGTTTAGCTTACCTTGCCTTACTAAATAAGTTGAGTTCGTTCGAGTCCCAAACTAATTATTTTATTTGGCAAAATACATTGGACTTGAGCCTAATTGAATTAGGTTTTTAGGTTCATTGAGCCAATTCAATTAATAATGCACAATTTACTTTCATAATTACCTCTTAGGCACATTGGACTTTAATCTCTTACGTGTAAGAGTCTCTGACATAACGTCCAGTGCAGCACATCCGTCTGATCTTTGATCAAACAGTCGTGAGTGCGTGCCATTTTGTTGTGCACTGTAACAAACGCACCCTAGCACTCTTATATGTATATAGTAGTATTACTATCTTCTGTCCAATTTATATCCGCTGGCAGTGGACCCAAAATTTTAGGATGTTGTGGTGCCTAAAATTCATAGAGAGAAAGCTTGGCCATGAAAAGAAATTTAAAAACTAAACAACAACAAAAAGATAAGACCATCCGATCAACAAATCGTATGGTGCACTCGCCCGCCCATGCGCACAGGTGATTTACCAACGTACGTGGGCAGGTTTCACACTACTTTTTTTTTTAAATTCTTGTTTACCATCTGATTTAGATCGGATGGCTAGTGTTACAGTCTACTATCGGCGGAGAAAACCCTGGTAGTGGATTGTAACAGTTTCCTATATATATACACATATACATACATATAGAGAAATAATAGAATGCGGTTCGCTAAAGTGTTTGCCTGCGATTAAATTGCACGCATTGTTTTGAATTATATACCCATATTTTAAAAATTAAATATTTTTTTACAAAATTTTAAATATCCAATAACCCCTCTTAAGGTTACTTTCATCTTATGAAGTTTTACTTTGACTATCTGATCGCAGTCTGATCTTGAAACTCAATCTTAACCGTCTGTCGGGAACATATAAACCATGATTTTTAAAAATCATGAAAATATAGTCAAAAAATAAAAAATTCATCATATTAATCCTTAGAATTGTTCTCTTCTCTTTAGTTTTAGTATTCATCAATCAATTTACACATGTAAAATTGGACTGGTTAGGGTTTAGGGTTGAATATCTCATAATCCAACAATGAAAATTAAGTCAAAAAGAATGAAATTTATTTTGAAAGGAGAGTTGAATATTTAAAAATTTATCATATTTTTTATTTTTTAAAAACATAGAGAAAAGATTCATACATTGCGTGCATACTGTAGCAAATGCACCATAGCGCTCCTCTATACACGTGTTACTCAAAAAAAATATTACTCAAAAAGCACCGACTTATTGAGCTTTATCAGCCTAATTTAAGCTTGCTCAACTAGATGTATTGGAAATCAAACTCTTGGTCTTCACCTTAGGCCTCTTTAACTTCACCTTTCCCATTATCTTCCTCTTTTAAAACTTAAAAAAAAAAATTAAGCTTAGCTGGTCATCTAACTCAAAACGTTAAGCCAAAAAGTGGAGAGGGAGACGGAATCATTATCTCAAACATACTTTTCTTTATCTCTTTAATTAATATAGGACAGTTCTAACATATTCTCATGTGCATGCAAAATCGAGACTTTGACATGTGGCGATAACAAATAAAATATATGCATTTCAAATATATATATATATATATATATATATATATATATGAGAAAAGATTCAACGCGTCCTTAAGTCGCATCTGACTTAGATGCCCCCTTCTCCTCCGAAAACTCATTTACATCATGTAAAAAAAATAAAAGTTTTTATAAATTTTTAAATGTTCAAATAAATCCCTTAAGGTTGAGTTAAATTTTCATTGTAGATGTTGAAAATCAATCGGAATCGTTCGAACAAATATATATAAAAAATCAATGTCTAAAAATATTAAAACAAAAGTCAAAAAAAAAAATTCGTCGGATTAACTCTTAAGGTTGATCCATCCTTTAAAATTTTAGTTTTGATTCTCAAACAACAACGCATTTGATTAGATAGTTACGGTTAAAAATTTCGATCAAACAGTAAAAATTAAATAAAAAAAGTAGAAAATCATTTAGACGGGGGTATTTAATATTTTAAATTTTTTGTTGACTTTTTTCTTAAATCGAGGTGGGGATTTTTGAGGAGGGTTCATCTAAGTTATATATATATATATATATATATATATATATATATATATATATATATATATATATATATATATATATATATATATATATATATATATATATATATATATAACTCAAAATTTTAAATAAAGCATGAAAAGAACATGACTATTTTAAACTTATTTTGCTTTGGTGTTAAATAATGTGGAAGTATTTTAACATGTTATCTCGTGTGCAAATGTGCTTGGACTTTGCTACATAGATAATGACGACTGCTGATTGTGTGACACGAAAATTAAATCATATTCTCTGATATGATGCTAAGGTTATTAAACTATCATACTCAAAATTTTATCCGAAGGTGGAGGCGGCACTGCTACTCACAGACAATTCTTTTGTCCTTAATGCTCTACTTCATGATTCTTCCCTCTCTTTTCTTGCCCAGTATAGACCCCTAGAACCTTTGGGGGAGATATAAAGAAACTTTTGTATAAAAAAAAAAAAAAAAATCCTGTAATTTAAGTAGCGTATGTATTCACTTCTAATCAATTTTAAACATACAGACGTAAGTACACATATAAAGCTAAAGATAGGGATAAAATTGTAGGCTTTTAGTAATCCTTTGGTTCCTCTCTGCTGCGTGCTTCAGACGTTAGCTGATCAGATGCATCTCGCTCCTCTCCAGCAGACTAGTGCCGAGAGGAGGACGCCTCGCAAGCCATGGGCGGCCGTCCAGCGAAGCTCTTAGAATTAATGGATGTCGTCACCTCTAGCTAGGATAGGCATGCCTCTGCTCTTTTGCCCCTTCCCACGGCCTGTGATCGAAACCATGCATCCAACTAGATCCTCCCCCCTGTGGCATCTTCATATGGCACCCAGGCGTCTCTATTCCGCAAGGGAAGGGTGACAGCGAGGCTTCTCTTCCATCTGCTAGCTGCTTCACCATCACCAGTGACCACGCTTCCCCACATTTGATCCCCATGCAGTGTACCTTAACCTAATTACTGCCATGCCACTGTCCACGTCATGTGGCCCTTGCCTCCACTTCGATCATTGCCAGTGACAACACTCTGGTGGGCCGCCGCCTCCTCCCTCCTACTCCATTTTCACACATCCCCCACTGTTCCTTTTGCCGAAGCCCAGCTGAAGGGGTGTGGCAAGTGGCAACAGCTGGAAAGATGGCAGTGGGGAGAGGATACATGCATGGTTGGACCAGCCGATCGATGCAGGCTTATTAGGGTGTAGCAGGAGACATCTACTCCAATGGTGGAGAGAGAAGGACATGGTCGTCATGTCCTGAGGAGAGGGCTATCCGGCGGAGATGGCGGCGACATGAGAGAGAGAGAGATGAGAATATGGGGAAGCTTATATACACTCCAACTCCAATTCAACCCAGCCCGCATTTTTTTCGGCCAGAGTCAAGGTTAGGTTGTATTATATATTGCTCAACTCACTCCATGCGCCTGTCTTCCTTTACTCCTTTGATTAATTTAATAAATCTAGACTAGGATGATTAAGTTACGTGGATCCATTATTTAGGTTGGGAATGGCTAATTCCATAATAAAACAGATAAGTAATTCAATCAAAAGCTCCAACTATTTTCTCTAACTAGAACAGGAGTTAACTATGCCTATTTCCATATATTATATTTTTATCTAATTTATCTTTGTTTTTTAGTTAACTTGATATCAGTCCACTTACCAAAGTAAACGGACCTCAATAATCAAGTTATCAAATTAAGAGGGCAACAAAGTGTTACCGTAAAATATATTGTTTTATACTGTTTTTTATGTTTCCTATACTACAGACACAAATTTTAAAATACAGTACTAGACTTTTGCCAATTGACCCCTTCAGGTGAGACGGTAGAGTGACGATTTAGCACTTTTTAAATGGTATTGCTGTTGAAGTACAGGGTCAGACTACACTTACGAAGAACTAGATTATAAGAAGGCAGACTGTAGCCATTGGCCACGAGATGGAGTTTATAAATCTGCAAATTTCTAAAATAGTTGAGAGTTGACTTTAGCTTGAGTACGTAGGACTACAAACTACTCCCCCTTAAATGGCCCCAGTTCAATAAAACCGATCGAATCCACAGTAGCAAAAAGTTATGCCTAAGCTACAAGTACAAGCAATAGGTTAAAGAAGAATAAGTTATACTAATGAATCTACAGGATAAAAGAATATAGCTAGAGGTATGTTTTAATAAGTTGTAAGCAAACAGCACCCAAAGAACCTAAGCAAGGATGCAGCATACATATGCCAGATAGGAAAGATCATAGATGGGAACTAGCTATTCAAATAACCACCAAAAAAAGAACAACTTCTCCAAGCGGAAGGTTGAGATTTAGATGATAAAGAATGACCTCTCCAAGTGTGAAGTCGTAAGTTTGAGGATTAATGTTGGGTATGTAAAAATATCTCTTCACACAGCACATATGTGGTCTTTAGGATTTTTTCTCTGATGATGGTTTTGGACCGAGAATATTAATCCGAATAGAAAAAGAAAATCACCTATATACGAAAGTATCGCTGGATGGACTTACCCCAAATTGGAGGGAGTATTGCCTCTTATGAGATTTGAACCCTTCTCACCTAGGGGCTATTGCATATATATATATAGCTGGCCAACTAGTCTGCCTTTCAAAAAAGAAAAGAAAAAAAGATTATATAAGCGATTAATTGGCCTCACCTTAAACCGTACATGGGTATTACATGCTAATTTCAAAAGGAAATAACAGAATGGGATTAATGTACGTATTAAAGAAGGAATTTTGAGGATTATTCCACATCTATCATGTAAAAATTCAGTGGCAGTTCGAGTCTGAGTCCAATCAAGGGTTAGTTTTGCCTTGATCGATCAGAATTGAACATTATTAAGAGCTAGAACGAAATAAAACCATCAACCAAAGAAAATCTTGATTACTTTCTCAAGGTTCTCATCATAAATATAAATATTAGAAAAAAAACTTCTCTAACTCTTTGGATTCATAAAGAAAGTTTGTGGAGTGACGATTTCGATTAGTGCTGGCTGTCAGACTAATTACCTCAAATAGATAGATAATTGCTGCTAAATTAGGATTTTAAGTTAGCTTGATTAACAAGGAAAGTTCCAATACTTGGATGAAGAAAAAAGAAAAAGTCGATGGTGTTTTCTCAAAAATATATATATATATATATAGCTAGGCAACAGTTTTTTTCTTCTTTGCAAAAGAATCCTGTCAATTGGTGTTAATATTATTGCAAAGCCTTTCAACCTCCATCAAGTGACTTTCCTAACTCTTACATTAATCTGTATTAGAATACTTTTGTTTGTTTGTGTTAAAATTATCATCTATTAACATCAACCACGATAAAGCATTTTGGTCCCAATTATAGTTTATGCTGTTTTCCTATAGATAATCTTCTATTTGATTCTGATGTTTGATTCATGCTTTTAACTTGTAACGGAAGTAGTAAATTGACAAGAAAGTGCTTTATCATTACGAAAATAGCCACAATAAACCTGGTGACAAGAATGATTTCATTATCTACTTATGTGCACCCCATGTCTTAATATACTAATTAAGTTTCCTAACTTTGTCTCCCTATACAAACAATGGGTCAAGTTTCTAATTTTCATTATATGGGACAAGATCGAATAACCTATCTACGTGTGGTTCCCAGTGATTTATATAGTGAGGAATTGTTGATTTCTCCCTACCCTACTTCCTAGATTGCTTTTAAAGGAGGATTCAAAGGGAGTCAAGGGATGAATGACCTATTGGGTTAAAATAATACTTTGTTAGCGTAAATTTTTTATGGGAATTGAAGAGTCAAAAAACTCATGTGACCTCTTCTCAACAAAAAATATGTACGATCCCAAAATTCTATTAGAGTTGTCAATGCCTACAGGAGCCCAGGCCCAGCCTAATTCACACATGGGCCTGGCAAATGGGCTCGAGGCCGGACCAAAACAAAGTTTCTTCGCCCAAGTCAGGCCGGGCCCGTCCACACTACACAAAAAAAAAAAATTCTTTTTAAGAAAACTTTTCAGATTGTCTCTATACCATGCCATACATGGCCGTACAATCTGACTCCCATCCGATAATCTCCAAAGAAAGATAAAAAACCAAGTAATTAGGTCGTCCAATCGGAGATCAAATTATACGAATATATTAGATATGATGGACTCGACCTTCAAAAAAAATTAAAAAAACTTATTACCGGAGCCGTCTGATCTAAGTAGATTAGATCATTAGATGGCTTCGCACCACCAAGTATAACTATTGTTGTGCCATGGTGCCATGGGAAGTCCCTATCTTTTGTGGTGCTTGGTGTCACGACGATCCAAGGAAAAAATTTAGGAAAAACTAATTTGATTTCTCTGGCAGAAATCTGATATTGTTTCCATTCTTTTGTCAAATCTTCACTGATCGTCTAGTCTCACATTTCATTTGACATCGTTTTTTGCCATTTCCCATTAACAGCTGTTTACTTTCCACGTAATTTTTAATTTTACTGTCTTTTTTATTCCTCCTGTTAACTGCAACAAACATATAGGAATATAGTAGTTGTCAGTAAAAAATTTTCTTTTGAACGAGTAGACGTGGTAACGGAGAGGGGGATTCCTAACCAAGGTTTCGGATTCGATCTCGGCATTATGCCGGATGAAACGTGGGGAAGGAAAAAACATTTGTGAGAGGCACCCTCGCAGGGTTCAAATCCGGATCTCTCCGCCGTTGGCAGGGAATGTGTCTGTTGCGCCACAGGTGTCGGACATAGTTGTCAGTAAGTTGTTAACATTACTACGTTACTAATTAATATGTTAGTTGATGCGAAAAGGGTAACCAATTATCATGTTATGATATTACTATGTTATGTTAATACATTGATAGTCCCTACTCAGCTAATGGCAGGAACAGAAAACATTGCCAGATGAAAGGTGGAGGCCGGGCTAGACAATCTGCAAAATTTGACAAGGGGGCAAAAAATAAGGTAGGGTGTCCAATTAAAATTCTCAAAATTTTATTTATAAATCTTATAAACTAGTTATTTATGATAGCCCTTTTGAGTATATTGTTAAATTATGACTCATAAGTGATTAAAATAATAATGGATTTTTACTTGTCAGTCTCTGTAATTGTAATATTCCTTAGTCCTTTCAATCTTTATATTCTTCATTAGTCCTTACAATTATTTTAAACATCCATTAAAGGTCCTTCAACCCTCCCTGGGGGATATTAAGGATGCTTCAAACATTGTGTGGGTTTTAAGAAAATATGAAAATTGTAAGAACTTATAAGAAATATTGTAAAAGTATAGGGACTGACAAGTAAAAATCTCAAATAAAATACATACTCATCAAAGTGCGTAATCTGCCAAGGAATTTTCTGTTAAATCATTCCCAGTAATCAGAAAAATAAGTATACACGTAAACATGAGAGTATTTGTCATACACGCTTTGCCATAATAATTTATGTTAAATCATAGATTACAAAGAGAGGTGATTGTTTACTCAACTATATGTGTGAAAACATTACTTTCTTTATTCGAAGAATTGGATAAAATATGAAACGATACAACCTAAAGCATATGAAATCTTCGTGCGTAATTCGTGTTATAAGTTGTTGCTCGTTATGCATTAAAAGTTGATGTAAACCACGTGTATGCAAGGATTTCATTAAGTGTTAACAAGTTAACACTTAAATTAGAAAACTGTAAGTACAACGTACGTTCAATAACTAGTCTACGCTAAATGATGAAGCTTGAAATAGTTTCCTACTATTTTATGCATGGCAAATTGAAAAGAATCATGTAATTTTGTGAAAATTAATTGAACTTGACATTTTAAAATGATAATAGGCAATCTCAAGGAGATTCTGGATCTTGTTCATCATTGGTCGGATCACTTTGGCTCTTAAGACAATACGTCTAACGTTTGACCTAACGGTAAGTGTGAAACTTGGGCAGGTTGGACGGGCCAATGTTGAATTTGGGCCAGACTAAATTATGAAATATCCCAGCCCATGCTCAGTAACATTGGGTTGAGTTGGTTGGGCTTGGCCTGCCAGTCTCTTATGCTGTTGCAATTATCGGAACTAAAATTTACCAAGAAAGAAAGCTTGGAAGTTGGAATGCACTATGAGTAATGCTTGTTACACTAAGAGACAGTGCAGCAAACTAAGTCATCTTGTAATGCAAGATGTCATTGGTCCACTTAGGCAAGACTCGTATGAGCTGGACAATTTTCTCCACAAGTAGTTAGACAAGTATTAAATGCAGGTACAAGATTTTGTACATGACAAATGTATGCACGTGACAACTGCTCTATAGTATTTGCCATATTCACGAAACATTTGGCACACTTGAAAAAAAAAATTATCACGCCTATAAATTTGTATATACATGCGTAAGAATGACAAATACTTTTCGGGCGTGACAAATACTATTTGTCATGCTTATGATGTATTTTTTACGTATGTAAAACCCCTGCCTAGGTAGATCAATCGCATCTTACATTGCAAGATGACTCAGTTTGTTGCATTGTCCTTCAATGCAGCAAGCATTACTCGTTAACCAGTTGAGTAATACTTGTTGCAATACCATGCATTGCAATCTAACGTGGATTGCAATGCATGGCATAGCAGCCGTCTGATCCAGTTAGATCGGACGACTGTTGTGTAGCGCATCTAAATTTAGGGGGACATTTTTTTTTCTTTTTTTTATTTACTATTTGAATTTTTTAAATTTTTTAAAATGTTCGATCAAAAATCAGACAGTACAACCAAATTGTTCGGGTCAGTCCTGACCCGACCTTATACTTTTTTTATAAAAAACAAAATTGACACAAGCCTCGATTTACATGTACAAAATAATAAAAAAAAAATTAAATAATTATACAGTTGGGTCGAGGCCGACCCGAGCAACCTGACTGTACCCTTTGATTTTTTATCAGACGCTCTAAAAAAAAATTTAAAAATCCGAATACAAAATCAAAAAATAAAAAAATATCCGCCATAAATCTAGACGGGCTGCACAGTAACCATCTAATCCAACTAGATCAGACGACTGTTGTGCCATGCATTACAATCCACGTTGAATTGCAATGCATTGCATTGCATTGCAACAAGTATTACTCTAACCATTTATAGTAAGTTTGTATGATGGGCCCCTCTTTGACTAGGGTAGCGGAATTTGTGCTAACCTAATTTTAGCCCAATTTAACCCAAATTAAACTCAGTTCAACCCAGATTTGGCCTAACACAAGTTAGTCATTTTTTGGCCAATCCAATTTTACGAACTTGGGTTGAACTGGGTTAAGCCATGAGCTGGCCCGCCCAACTTACACCCCTACCTAATGGTAGAGAATGGGAAGCTATAGAATGAGACCAACACGAGGTAAACACTACCTAAACTCTTTTTTTCTTTTTTTATCAAAGGTACTACCAAACCTTTACTAGGGAAAAAACAGTACATAAAAGAAGGGGAATACAAATAGAGAGAAGGGGGAGCACGACTAGTATAGGCGAGAAGAAAACATAATAAGGGGCCACCGTACAACAACAGGGATGGGAGGGAGGGGGGAAGAGAAACGTATAGAGCTGTTTAAAGCACATCGAACAAGGACCACAAGCACAGTCCATGAACCAGGGGACAAACAACCGCTTAACATGGAGAGTCTACAAAGAAGATATTGAGTCAGTGGAGAAGCCACCGAGAAGCCTTCAGTTGAAGCGTTTGGTTGCTAGAGAAGGCGTCGTGAAGACACAAGCCACTTCAAATCAACAGGGGTTCGAGCCTCCCAAGATGAACAAACTAAGCACCAGTTCCAATCAAAGGAGATAGCAAAGTCAAGCAACTGGAAGAATAGAACTTGGATGGCCATGCCCAGAAATGAGACATGGAATATTGCACAAGTCTTCAAGCTCACCAAGTCCTTAATGGGAAACTCCCAAGGGACAACATCCCAACACTTCTCAAGTAAGCAAACAAATAAGTGAAGCCGTATAGTTGGTTGAAGAGCTAATGTCCACAGCAACACTGGGTCCAAGCGGCCAAGCGAATAAAGGACCCAGAGGGGAGGGATCATGGGGAAAGGGAGATTACAACAGAACAAGACATAGATGAAAACCAACAAGGAAGAAGGGATAATACAAGGCAGTATAAGTAGCCGAAGAGTCATTCTCCGACAACAACCAAAGGTTTCGTTAGAAAAGTCAGATCCGTCCTACAAAGACGATTAGACCACCCACTGGAGTGGCTACAAAGTTAGGTAAAGGAGGGACCTTACTTGAGTAAAAACCTCCCAAAAAGGGAGGGCCTTCCTCCCAATTGAGAGAGGAATCCGGGAGGAGGGGAGGGGCTTCACCGGAGGGAAGGCCCCTCCCTCCCGATGGTGCCTTGAAGCTTCTCCACCTGACTTTTCTGCTGCTGGTCTTCTACTACCTAGACTCTTGAAACTCCGATTCCAACCAACTCAAGATAGTCACTCAACACAAGTCCCATATCTGAAAATTGATTGCTTGTGAAGTGTTTTATCTCTCTTCCACCCTTGAGAGTTGCTTGTCTCTCGCTTTCTATCTCTCTCAGAAGTATTTACAAAGTCTCTCTGAATATTCAGGTCTTCTTGCACAATCACGGGAGATGAGATTTAAACCCATAATATCTGTTATACAAGGAAAACCTAATACCAATGAGTCACATATTCCTTGATCTCTGAAAAATAATGTAAACATCAGAAGTGATGTCATTGAAGGTGGGACTTGAAATTAGCTAGACTCTTCTAAATAGAAAAGGAAGTGGAATGAAGAGTTGGTCCTCCATCCATTTTGTCTGGCACCATTATGCAAGTCACCTTTGAGTTTTGTATTCTAGTGCTCCAGCCAGGATCTCAAACTCAAATAATGAAATGTACCAAATCTAGGGGCTGCGCCAGATGGGACTAGTACACCAATCAAAACCCAAGTTGCCCATCCGACACACCGCCACATACAAGATTTATCGTTATCCACTCATGCCACGTGTAACTGATCTCAATAACCACACTTCACTGATTAAAAATATAACTTAGTGCAGCTGCTTATGCTTGTGGTTTCCCTTATAAATAATGTCTTGACACAGTCCACCCACGAAGATACCATCCGCATGGCATGGTGCTGCACAAGTTGCACTAATATGGGAGAATCTGCGATGTGAACAAGACAACGAGTGAGAGAGATGCCATACCCAACCATTCATGTCCTTTTTTTAATGGATCTAATGTATACACTATATACATATTAAAATTATAGATTAGATGATCCAGTTGGGAGATTGATATGATCGTCAATCTCTAAATTGATTTAGATGAGATAAAATTTTATTCTAAGTTGAAGTTTACAACGTCAAAAAAATGACTTCTATTTTTTCTCAAATAAATTAAAATTCTTAATTGTTACATGCATAGTTATCTATTCTGATCACCTAATTCCGTCTTTGTTGAATTGTAGCACGTAGGCTTATCAAAACGAATCCAGACCCATTAATGTTGAGTATTGGGTACATTCATTTACCCAATAGTATATAGTTACACTTTCATATTTTATTTAAATTTATAATAAGATTCTTTGCAAATTTGAACATAAAATTAAGCTCATTTATTAAGTATATCAGAGTTTTAAGATGCATGTTTTTTTTCTAAGGCGCATTCATCTTTTAATGAAAACAAAATAACAGTAGACTCAAAACGTTACCCGTTTATCCTTCAATTCATTTGGTATAAATCTAAACATATATATATTGAGTTCGAGTATACCAGTACCACTGACAGTCCTAGCCAACATTGCTAAAAATAAAAAGAAAAATATATATATATATATCATGCCGCAGTCATAAACTAATGGAGAAGAAAAGAAGAATGACCAGTTTGATCCAGCTGCATGACAACGACGGCGGACGAAGACCGCTGTCGTCTCGTCCCCCTCCCTCAATAAAATATACAACTTATAACTCACATGACATAAAATAATAAGCAAAACTAAAGATGTTGTTTGGATCCTCCAGTTTTCATCTTATTTGTGGAGATGTGGTTGCAGTTTTTAGATAGAATCCCAACCGTACACGCCAATACAAGATTTTCCTTTATAATTCTATTGACGTCCACGTATATATGCAACAATACAAAACGTCGATGTGGTGCCTAATCAGATGGGTGCTCGACTGATGTTAACAATGACGGTTAAGGATGCAAACGGATCAGATTTTATATAGATCTAAAGTAGATTTATGACCGTATTTATTAAACTATCGGTTTAAGAATACTATTGGTTAATTATCCTACAAATTAACAATTTATTAGATAATCAGATCTAAGTGTACTATATACATATTCGATCAAAAAAATTTATATCCAGTATCTTATATGTTATTCGATTAAAAATATCCGCTAACTGATCTTTAATCGGATTATCGATTATGATTTGCATCCCTAACAAAAATGCATACATGAGAACATGGAAGTTCTTCAGGTATGATCTAATTATTATATATGGAGTGTTTTGCCCCACACATAAATTTAGGTGGAAGAAGAGAGAGAACAGAATCCATTAATTATTATAAATTATAAACAATCAATCACATAGTTAAAGGCCTTGGACTATGATCCTACTTTGTAGATGGGTGAGATGGGTCTCTCGAGCATTAAATTATTAAGTGCTCTTATAACTTTTTTCTTTTTTAAGGAGAAGCCAATAATAAAGGGACAAGCGGAAAGAGACGGAACGAGGTAAGTGGGAGCTTGGGGGGGCCGTGTGGAATTTTTTTGGAAGCGGGGGTGCCTGGGGAATTTGGGGGATGAGTGTTGGGTGATATGACGTGTAAAGCACGTTTGGGGGGTCCTTTCGGCTCGGCCTTCTCTCCTATGCTGATAAGGACGGAGTGCGCGAGTGCGCAGCTCTCCAGCAAACTTTCACAAGTGTGGTTTGGTTTGATGTTACAGCTCATTTTTATGTCATTGTATTTGTCATAATAATATGGTCTATAAGATTACTTTCATTGATAGAGAAGTTAGTAAGAAATTGTCACTTAATTACGTTAAAATTTCATGTTTAATTAGAGAATTATCTCCAATGAGGAAATAAATGAGATTTGAATCTCTCCCATTTAAGAGGCACCTAAATATTTGGGAATTAGATCATCTGTCTAAAAGAAATATTTATCATCTTTCTTATCAGAAATTAAAAATCAAAATTTGATGTCAAACTGCTAAGGTGAAAGTGATGAATGAGATGACAAAAGGAGTGACACATGATTTTAATGAAGTATTTTTATTTTTCTTTATTTAGGTGAACGAAAACCTGACATGGGAGTGAACGAGAAAAAATATATATTTTTTCAAATTATACTTATGTATAAGTTCTTCTATACTAGTGGGTCCAACAATGTTCGCCCATCAAACATGTAGCGTGTCACTTGCTAAGATGAGAGAATACTGGACGTATTGGATAGGACGTCTTCTTCGAGATAGGTATAGTCTTACCATGATCTAAAATTGCTTCAGTAGGAATAATAATTTTATCCCAAAATCTTAAAAAATCATGCTTGTCCATTCTTTATGTTTTTGGAAAGCGTAGTACGTATTAACTATTTACAATTCTTTCCGGTTAGGAGTTTGAAATTGGGCTTCCTTAAAGTCTCTTAAGTGGAGAAGCTTTCAATACCAACGGTGAGTTTTCCACATTTGAAGTGAGCATTCTAGGCCTATGTTGGTCTCACCCTTGTAGTATATGAGAATATGAGGGCATACAGCCCACAAGCTCAAGAAATGAGACGTCTTTGCACTTTCTAAGGATGTAAGAATTTAAGAGTAATATTTGTTGTAATGTTGCTGCATTGTAATCCAACCTAGATTGCAATGTAGCGGCAACAGCCATTCGATCCAGTGCAACCCGACACAGGTGGGGGGGCATCAATTTTTCTTTCTTTTGATTTTATGTTCGAATTTTTAAATTTTTTTGGAGCATCCGATTAAAAATAGGACGGTAAGTCGAGTTGCTCGGATCAACTCTGACCTAATTGTATATTTAAAATAAAATAAAATTGAAGAACACCTTGATTTGTGTGTAAAAATGAGAATTCTTTTAAAAAAAATTATATAGCCAAGTCGGATCCGACCCGAGCAACTTAATTGTACCGTTCGATTTTTAATCGAATGCTCTAAAAAAATTTAAAAATATGAAAAAAAAAAAAAAAAAAAAAAAACTAACAACCCCTACTCCTGTCGAGAAGTCTTTGTGCTATTAGACGGTCTCTTGAGACTTCATCTTTTAAAGATCTTATTGGAAGGACCACTAACATCCTTTTATTGACCTAAAACACATTTGATCTCTTGAAAGTGATCCTATAAGAGTTTTTCTTTTCTTTTTTTTTTTTGTCCAGGAGTTAAAAGCTGCACCATACTTGCATTAGCCCCCCAATCTCCTTGATTCTGTCAGCAGAGGATGGAGGAATTTGGTATAAAGTAATATCATTTTTCTGACACTACTTTTTGATATGTCTAATTGGCAATTATTCGTTAGAAGAAAGTGCTATTATTTCACACTTTTGCAATCTTACTTTCTAATATATGATCGTCAATTAAGCGTGTCAAAAAGTGGTGTTACGAAACGGTGTTATTATATTATTTTTTTTAACGTACAATTCATCATATATGAAGGTTTAAAAAAACATTAAACATGATATAGTTGTCAAAAATCCAAATATGAAGATAACACATAGGGTTCGGGCCCCTTACATCAGTTCTTTCCATTTGATATGGCGAAAAAATTATTACATATAGGTATTTTTAGAAAAACTAATCAAAATATATATGTCATTTGATAGTTTTTTTATTAGAAGTATTACAGAATCTTTCTAATGGTGAGAATATACAATTTAATATTTAAATCAATCTTTACTATTTAGCAGGACATCTTTCTGTATTGCTATGATAATTTTGCCTTCAACGAACATTTTGAACTTAGACCTCACTGTTCAAAGAAATATTTTTCTCATAGACATTGCCATCTTAAGGAATACTTAAGCGAAGACGTCTACTAACTTGTGAGACAAATTCTCTCTCTTGCATAGGGTGGAGGTAGAATTTGAATCCCCAAAAGTTTAATTTCGATAAGTTACATGGGCGATGTAGTGCCGGATTGCTCACTCGCACAGTCAAATAATTTGGATCACATAAGCATGTAATCTTTTTTTTTTAAATGTCTAATAAAAAATTAGACAGTACAGATGATGAATTGAGGTGGGCTCTAGCTTGAATTTTTTTTTTGAAATAAAAAAATTACATTACTATATTATCATATGATCAAAGAGATCGAACAATTGAACAATCGAGCCAACCTGCCTTATATCACCCCCAGTAGTACAGCAAGGTTTATTCATTACGAAATTGTCAGAAACTAAAACATTCCTATTAAAAATAGATACCCTCGTTCAGAAAGGTAGGACAACGATGCTGACGTCAGCCGCATGAGTCGGCTAGCCACGCTTAATCCACAATCCCAGCCGTCACCTTCTCGTCTGTTCTTATCAGCCCCCGCCCGCCGGGCCCCGCCGCGCACCCACCCGCACCAAAGCCGACCCGTCTTATCTGATTGGTGAACCCACAGATCCACAGTTTTCATCGCTTCACCGCCCACATATAAAGCCTCTACAGAGAACCGTACATATATAAATGGATAGCCGGACTTACCTTTCTATCCCACTCTGACAGCTCTTGGACGGCTTTCCCTTCTCCATGCCAACAATAAGCCTTTTGCCTTTTAGCTGGTCTTGCATCCATGTCAGCGTCTGTTTGGGGGAATCTTTTGCCTGCTCTCCCCTGTTTGCGAGCTTGGAATATCCTCCCTCACTTTTAAAAAATTTAAGGTAGATTTGTTTTGTTCCCCTATAAAGTTACATAACTATACATAAGGAGTAGTAAATTCAACAGGGGTAGATTTGTTTTGTTCCTCTATAAAGTAACATAACTATACGTAAAGAGTAGTAAATTCCACAGGATACATGCAAGTGTTAAATAGTGATTTTTGGTTTGAATTAATTGGATCCTAGTACTAGAGAATGGTTTTTCCTTGTAGACCCCTACAAGGGATGTCTATATCTCATATGAGCCTCTAATGTTCTAATATTTCTGAGCAGTTAGGTGAAGAAGAGTATTCTATCACCATCTTACTTTTCAATCTTGAGATATGAAGAACGGGTCTGGAATATCCTGTCACATTCACCCAAATTGCACTGCTAACTTAAAACTTGAGTTAGTAGGTAGAGTAGCGTAAAACCAATATAGGCATGGAGTGACGCGGCATGAGACTAAGATAGTTTTCGTCAACATTAGGGATGTCAATTGGGCCGGTCAGCCCGTGGTCCAATTTAATCTAGTTCATATTAAAAGAAATTGGGTTGGCCTAAATTATATAAATTGAGTTTGATTAAATTTGGTTGATATTAGTTAAATTTGGATTGAGTTGAGTTGAAAGCGGGCTATCTCAATTTAATCTATTGACTTTTACAATAATTCATACAAAAAATAAAACACTTCTAACAAATCATTTATAAATAAGACCAACCCAACTCAATTCAACCCACTCATTATTAAATTTGGACTGAATTTGAGTTGAATTTGGACTGAGCTATTTTGAGTTTGAGTTTAAGTTACGTCCCTAACCAACACCCTGCACCTTGCCACAAATCCAAATGAAGTTGTACAACAAAGGGTGCTTCATTAAACTGCAAAATCAGATAAAGGAAGGAAGCCCAACGAATGAGTGGCTCTAATACCATGATATTGGAGTAAACCACCAACCTAGAACTCGAGTTAGTGGGTGTAGAGGCCTATAATTAATATAGGCATGAAGTGACTCATGAATGTTAATTTGGTGTGCAACTTAATAACTTTTGCCAACAAAGATTATATCATCTACAAATAATGTACTCTAAGGAATTCTATTGTGTAAATGTTAGTTAATTATCTCCTTAAAAACTAGGGTAAAAGTATACGAAATTATCACTAAGCATTGGAAATAATCTTATAGTAATAACGAACTCACAAGTCTCTCCAACAATGGTTATCCCACTAGTAAAAATCCTCTTATATATGTATGTACACAGTTAATTGCATCAATATATATCTTAGATACTCGCTTGATTTTTCTCTAAACGCTACCAGACCAACTCCCTTGGTATTCAATGATAAGTTTATATGGTTTATAAAGATCATATATAAATATTTCCTTATCTCTCTATATATCTTCACCAATTGTTTCGATGGAAAAATAGCTTTTGAAGTCTAGTAAACATGAAACTAAACTAATTTTCTGACAAACTAATTACAAGTCTAAGGTGCTTCTCGGTTAATTACTTGCTCCCAAAGTTTTACAACATCATTCTAACGTAAGGAATTACGGCACTTTCTTTCAATTAATTGTCTAACATTCTTTTCTCTTTCAAAATGTTATTCTAGTCATCCATCTTATATGAATTTCACTTTTAACTTTCCAAGCTTCCAAGGGTTTCTTGTCTATCCTATACTCTCATTTTTAAAACTCATCTTTTCTATTCGTAAAGTCTTAATATGATTAATGTATTGAAATTTTTAAGCCTATTAGTAATCCGTTGCTTTCTTCAATCGAGTGGTCTTGAAACTGATCTTCTTTTATCAGTTTCTCAAATGAGTGAACTTCGCACTATGTAATTGAAACTCTTTGATCCTCACTCGATGTATCAAATTACATAATCTAGTCCAGTATATTTTCTCTTTTCAAGTTTAAACGTGCATGAGTTCAAGGTTCGTAATACAATACTTCAAAATCATTTAATTTAATTTTTATTTTTACTTTTTGCAATTTATGTTGTCGTAAAACTTGATCATTTCTATTCTTATGTGAAGTCGTATAGTATTCTCTCCATTTTTTTTTAAATCTCAAATTTCCTGTTTTATTTTTCCGAATTCTTTGTTAGTTACCTAGAGTTTATTTTGCTACTCCCTCTTATTTACATAAGATTTTAATAATGAATGTTACGTTGAGAATATATGCAATATTCTTTTCACTAGCGGTGCAGATGCGAATAGAGTTTTGTAAACATAGGTACTTGCAAAAATTCCTCAAAAGTAGCCAAAGGCAGGTCACGGGACGGGCGTGCATAAGGACGTGATCCGGACTTGAAACAAATATAAGGATAAGCGCACGTGAATCCGATTCACCCCTTGCCGTTCCCAAGTCCCCCCCTTCCCACCCAATTTTTTATTTATCATTATGTTCAACTATTATCCTTATTAGCACTTAAATTAATTTTAAGATCATATTATAGATTTAAAACAAAGAATGACATTGTGCCATGTTCTTTTTGTCACTCTTTTCACATTCATTTGAAGTCATAATTATTTGATCAGATGATTTTTATTAAAATTATTTTTGACCTGATTTTTTTTTATAACAAGAAATATAGTATGATAATATTTCTTTAGATATACTTACGTCGTATGAAAGGATCATACTCTGCTAACGGATTATGCTTAAAAAGACATAAGATCGCCATAACCTGTTGCCACGGCACCAAATTTGAATTTGACATTTTTAAAACATAATTCTAAATTTAGTTATAAGCTTACAAGATGTAAAGATCAGATAAATAAGATTAAATGCAGTACATTCTTTTAAGATGGCACATTAAAATTCCTCCTCCACTCTGTAATACAGCTGTCAAATTTTAATTAGGAATGTAAGTATACAAAACATTAAATATTTCATTAATACTGTTAATAATGCGTATTTAATCGTTATTAAAGCAACGTGGAGCACTCATATGGAAAGAGCGAGTTGTTGCTGCGTGTGCATATATAGCAGAAGAAGGCAGAGCACTACACGCAGGGTGGGGGCGCCGCGAGAGAGAGAGAGAGAGAAGAAGAAGAAGAGGACGCTGGTTGCGGTGGTGGCGGTGACGAGGAGAGAAGAGAGAGGAGGAGGGGGAGAGGGCGCTGGTAGCGTGGGGGCGGTGACGACGAGGAGGAGGAGGAGAAGAGAGGAGGGGGAGGAGGCGAGGTCGGTGGTGGCCTAGGGCTGAGCAGGAAGGGGGGAAGGGGGGAGTCTCCCTCTTTTGCAGAGCGTAGTCGGCGACGATCTGCTGTATGTCAGATTGTGCAAGCGACTGCAGCTACTACGGCGGATTCGGTGAGCTTGCCAACCCACTCCAATGGCCGCAACTCCGGAAAAAGCGACGCCATGCTGTCCCTCTCCCTCTCCCCCTGTCGTTCCCCGCCGCGACAAGGCCGTCGCCGCCAAGCAGGGCGCCGGCGCGGTGGAGGAGTGGGGTGTAGAGGAGAAGGGATCGGCCGCGTCGGCCGTGGCCGCCATGATCGGCACCGTCGATGAAATCACGGAACAGCCGCCGGCGAAGCCTTCCGCCAAGGGTAACGTTCTCTCTTCCCGTCGTCTCTGTTGTCGGCGCCATTGTTCTCTAGGAGGGTGGGAGAGTGTTCTTGGATGGACGGCTTTTTGGCATTGCGAGATCTTTCTTTTAATTTTCGTTTTTGTCGTCGGTTGTAAGATCCGTGGAAGTTGATTGCGTTTTCGTGCGCGAAAGATACCTTGTTTTACTGTTTAGCCAGGAAATTTTTTGTAGAAGCCGCAGTAGGAGAGTATGTCTCTTTAAGAAGGTGGTAGGTATAGCACTTATAGACTGAATGACAACGGGACAGTGATGTTGGGTGTGGCGTTGATGATAATTTCGTTTTGGATGTTACATCATCTCCTGATCATATTTAGCGTAACATTTTCATAAGCACAAGGCAGAATTTCTTTGAAAAAATGAGATATAAAAAAATGCGGATCTTAAGTGAAGATGGATATATGCATCTGAAACAAGGTGAATAATGGAGGTTCATGTATCTGTAAGCAACCGGCAAGAACTAAGATTAGAGTTGAAATGGCTTTCCACGATTCTTTGGGCCATACACTGGATGGAGATCATGCATGTTTAGTAGGAGGTGTAGGAGAATATATATCCGTCTGCAAGTCTCCACTGAAATCATGCATCAGTTTATATGTCTCCATTGATCTGCCAGCCTATTCTGGTTCTATCATCATGTATGTAGCATATAAACTTTTGGTTCCTCTGCTATTTGGAAGTTGCTTGTTGCCTGACCAGTAAGCACAGGACATGAGGATTTGGTTAATATTGGATTCTTTAACATTATCATTCCTAGAGGAAAGAGCTAGTGAGAGAACTGAGAATGTGGCTTTGACCATTTAAATCTGTATATTTTTTAAGTTTAGGCCATTGCATTATTTTAAAAAAAAAACTAAAAAAACAAACTTAAGCCAGTATCTTACACATCTATTCTGGTGTCTGGTGCAATAATGTTCTATTCATTTAACAATTCACAAATGCTTTTATGAAAGCGCAGAATCAGAGACACTACGTTCTTTTGACTCTCAAATGCCTACTAGAATAGAATTCAGAGACTATGTTCTTTTGACCATCAAACACCTACTTAATCCAGAGGTAGTGAGTGTAATGAGAGAGATCACATTCCTTATGAAGGGGCATTCCTACTGTACTTCAGTTCCCTACTCGCCCTCCTGGAGCTTTGTCTCCCATTTTTTGGGTTGTTGATGTCAGTAATTTAGGTGGTCTTTGTTAGTCTGCAATCCTTGAAGGGTAGTTATTTCAGCCAAACCTTTCTGTCTCCCCATCCATTCTTGTAGTAATATATGTGCTTTGTACTTGTCAGGCCCCTGCTCCCTTTGTCACCTTGATTGAGAATCCAAACTGAGGCACATGATTCTTTAACATAAAACTCTTAATTGGCAAAAAAAAGTGTTTTGTGTGACTATTGCTATGATAGAAACCTTTTGAAAATGCTTTTCCTTGAGGCCGGGTGTCAGAAAGCAGGAATTCCTCCTTAGAATTGTCTCCAATTTGATCTAGATATTTATTTGATTTGATTATACCTATCTTTGTCTATAGATTATAGGAATCATTTTTTGGTGTTTCCTCTGTTTACTTCACCTTGTTTACTATGATCCAAAATGCAGGGATCCAGATGATGACTAGAGCTCAAACTAGCCACCCATTGGATCCATTATCTGCCGCAGAAATTGCAGTTGCGGTGGCAACTGTCAGGGCCGCCGGTGCAACCCCTGAGGTTGTTCATCATAAGCCATCCACTTAACTTCTCAATTTGATGTATTAAACTTGTGTCAAAACTGAGATAACACCTTTTCCAGGTCAGGGACAGCATGCGGTTTATCGAAGTCGTTTTGTTGGAGCCAGACAAACAGGTAGTTGCACTGGCTGATGCATACTTTTTTCCTCCTTTCCAACCATCGCTCTTACCCAGAACGAAAGGTGGGCCTATCATTCCAAGCAAGCTTCCACCAAGGAAGGCTAGGCTTGTTGTATATAACAAGCGATCAAATGAGACGAGCATCTGGATTGTTCAACTTTCAGAAGTGCATGCAATGACTAGAGGTGGCCACCACAGGGGCAAAGTCATTTCATCAGAAGTTGTTCCAAATGTCCAACCTCCTATGGTTAGTCTTCTACATGCCGCTTGTCGTATATATGCATGCTTATGACCATAATTAGAAGCTTATGTTGTTTTTTCCTTAACATAATCATTATTTGAAATATTTTAAACTGTATTAATGACCGATATTTTTGCATATGTTAGTGCGCATTAAAACAGACTGGGGAATAACTTGTCTATCCAGAAAAGAGGTTAACAGGAAATCTATTTTGTCACATGCATAAAAAAGGATCAAGTTATCCAATACCTTGCCTCATTTGAGCCGTATTAATGCTACTATGTGCAGACTTGTATGTGCATGTAATACAAGTGCAAATCTCATTATACTTTTGCCAGATTGGATTTGGCTACTAAACAATGTGTTTTGGCATTGAGCAGTGCAGCAAAGGTTCATGAAGTGGTGGAGGATGAGGGAGGGAGGGAATGTGAGAATGTGATATTGAAGTGACTTATCTCGTCATTCTTGTTGGCAGTTTGTTGTTTTACATTTGCTTGATTCACCCATAGATGAAACATATTTTTCCTAAATGATATGCTAATTATTGTCTATATTGTTTTATGTGTTAATCTTATAAAATGGTTTTCAATTTCTATTCTATTTTTAGTGAACAGTCATCCTTTATGTTTCTACTTTCAGGATGCTATGGAATATGCTGAGTGTGAAGCTGTTGTGAAGGATTTCCCTCCATTTATAGAGGCAATGAAAAAAAGAGGCATTGAGGATATGGATCTTGTAATGGTTGATCCTTGGTAAAGATTTAATGTTTATTCTACCATGTCACTGTTTTAGGTCTTGTGTTTAGCTATTTACCTATGACATAATGTACACTGTTCCTCATCTTTTTGGCAGGTGCGTTGGTTATCACAGTGAAGCTGATGCTCCTAGCCGCAGACTGGCTAAGCCACTTATTTTTTGTAGGACTGAGAGTGACTGTCCTATGGAAAATGGTTATGCACGACCTGTTGATGGTATTCATGTACTTGTGGATATGCAGAATATGGTTGTAATTGAGTTTGAAGACAGAAAGTTAGTCCCATTACCACCAGCTGATCCATTGAGGAATTACACATCTGGAGGAACACGAGGTGGTGTTGACCGGAGTGATGTGAAGCCCCTGCACATTATTCAGCCTGAAGGTCCAAGTTTTCGTGTAAATGGCCACTTCATAGAATGGCAAAAGGTAATTAGGGAAGGTTGTGTTCATAAAACTGCACATGCATGTTGTAATTCCCTTTGCAATGAATTTTTTCTGTCCATTTAGAGGCTCGTGTCTTCTCTATGATATTTTGCACTGATTCAACTTGGTTTGGTTACTTTAACAGTGGAATTTCAGGATTGGTTTTACTCCTAGGGAAGGTCTGGTAATCTATTCTGTTGCATATATTGATGGCAGTCGGGGTCGAAGGCCTGTTGCCCACAGGCTGAGTTTTGTAGAGATGGTGGTGCCCTATGGTGACCCTAATGAACCCCATTACCGGAAGAATGCATTTGATGCCGGAGAAGATGGGCTGGGTAAAAATGCACATTCTCTTAAGAAGGTCAGATATGCTTTTCTTGTTTCTGATTATGCCTTTTGGCCCTGGGATCATAATCTGTTCTTACATCTTTCTGCTGTGCAGGGGTGTGACTGTTTAGGGTACATTAGATACTTTGACGCACATTTTACAAATTTCACTGGAGGTGTTGAGACAATTGAGAATTGTGTTTGTCTTCATGAAGAGGACCATGGAATCTTGTGGAAGCATCAGGATTGGAGAACAGGTTTAGCTGAAGTTCGTCGGTCTAGACGGCTAACCGTGTCATTTATATGTACTGTGGCTAACTACGAGTATGGATTCTTCTGGCACTTTTATCAGGTATGTTTGGATTGTTGTTATCTATCTTATTTTTTGACATTCTTGGTTATGCCCTTTTTTTAAACTAGCACTCACTTTTTGTGAAGATTTCAGGAAAAAAAGACTCCCCCCCCCCCCCCCCCCCCACCCACAGAAAAAAGAAAAAAAAACCATTGTTGTGTCACAAAGTCCTGAGTTAACCACGGAAGATTCCTCCTGTTGCATCTATTGATGGAAGCAAATATTAAAAGAGAATTTTGCCATTATAGGGGACTGTTACTCTAGCACTTTCTTTTTGAGAAGTTTATTTTCAGGAAAAATTGTCCCAATAAAATATATGTATTGTTGTGTCACAAAAGTCCTTGAGTTAACTGTAGAAGATTCCTCCTGTTGTATCTATTGATGGAACTAAACATGAAAGGAAAAATTTCCCCTTCTATGGGACTGTTACTCTTGCGCTGTTTGACGTTCTAGGTTCTGGTGATGGCAAATATATTGAGATTAATGCTCATGTGCCTACTCAGCATGATGTTTGGGTTTTGCATTTGATTACATGTTTTATTCAGTCAATGTATTCGATCTTGTTTGTATGACATCTGTAGATAGTGTTCTTTGGTTTCTGGACCAAAGTAATATTAGAAAAAACAATCACGAGTGGTTTGGATGAGGATGCAGTCATTGTTTGTTTTGATTCAAATAATCCTCAAGAACCAATCAAGAAGATGCAACATCTGATAGCAGTAGTATAACAACAATATAGCATGCACTGGATGGTGCATAATCACAGACTGCACAATTTGCTTTCTGTGACCCATGGTTTGCAGGATTAGCTGGTTCCAATCTGATTTGGCAAATGCGGATCGGGATCAGCTATTGCCAATCTGATTTCAGGGGAGAAAACCCAATCCCTCCAATTGAAAAAATAAGGTAAAAATGGAAATTGATTTGAATCATCTAGAATAAATCCAAAATTGGTCGATCCTGGGCTGATTCTAGGCTGATTTCAATTCAGATCCAGATGTTATTGAGCTCAGCCGATCCCAAGAGCCAGTCTGATTCCACCATCCTGGCTGTAAGCCTGTAAGCAAAACCCCTTACCCATCCTACACAAACACATGCATTCACACACGCACACAGATAAAAGCAATGTGGCCTGCTCTTCTTAGGGGATCTATGATTTCAGGGTCATGCATCAATTTTCGGAAGAAAGGCAATTACAGTCCCATCATTGAAAAACCTGCTTTTCTTGAAAAGCTATGAAAAACCATCCAAGTCTTCTCCTTGGTGACATTCTAAAATTTATTCAAGGGGTGCAGTTTTAACTCCTTGCACTAAATACATTTGTATCTCTTTCTTTGATTACATTTTTGCATTTCTCTTCCATTCCCTTCCCCTAGGAAGCATCAGCTTCTCACGAGACATGGTTGCTTCACTATTTTTCCTCCTGCCTTGATGAGTCTTCTGTGTCTAATACCATTTGAGTACTTCACGTGTTTGATCACCTGAACTTTCTCCAGCCTTACTTAATGTTTTGACTAAATTCCTTCGATTATTTCATGCTTTGATTGCTTGAACTTTCACCAGCTTCATTAAGGTTTCACATCCTTTCAGTGTCTTTCAGTACCTTTTTTCTTCTTATTGTAGTGACACATTAGTCTCCCCTTTGGTTACAGGATGGCAAAATTGAAGCAGAAGTAAAGCTTACTGGAATTCTCAGCTTAGGAGCCTTACAACAGGGGGAGTCAAGAAAGTATGGTACAACTATTGCTCCTGGGTTGTATGCACCTGTTCACCAGCACTTTTTTGTTGCCCGCATGGACATGTCTGTTGATTGTAAGCCCACCGAGGCTTTTAACCAGGTGAGGTTCAAGTTTACAGTGTTATAGCTCTTTCTGACAGTAAGCTGTCAAGATTTCCTATTCCATTTAATATATCAAAATTATTTGACATTGGTAACTGTTTATCCTTCCATTATCCTTGGTTGCTTCCATTTGGTTGCAAATACTTATGAACAGTTGTATTAAGGTGAAGTCAATCGGGTACTGGGGTTTGTTAACATCTGATACATAGATGCTGGGGGTGATAGCCTCTTACCAATTATTTGCTGGTGAAACTTCAGTGTCCATGAATGGCCAAGTAAATATGTAGGCATCTTTAATTTTAGTCCATGTGACTATGAAATGTTTCTAGAGTGGAAATGTAGTGAGATAAGTGCAGAGTTGTTAGATTCCAATCCAGGAAGGAGCGACGCGCACTTGTGTTATTGACTTATTGTAGTAGGATGTCATGCAGGAAACAATTCTCCACATCGTATCTTCTGTTTTTGGTGGATCGTGGAATCTTGAGACTATTTAAGATATTTGTATCAAAATAAATAGTTGCTCAATGCTTTTGTATAAAGGAATTGCTCAATGCTTTTGTGTAAAGGAAAATAGTGAATCCTGAACTTTGTTTATCCATATGCTGAAAACATTCAAACACGAAGGAATTATTCACCAAGAAGTGGTGTGTATCACTCCTTTTGCATCGTTAACACTATTCCTAACCTTAGAAGACCCATCAGAAATTATGTTTTTATTCTGTAGAATGGGAAATGGAGAAGATTGATTGCGTTAAGGGATAAAGGGACTGAGGTTATATGAGAGTGTGAAGAGAGAGATGTCTTTGCTACATATATTGGTAGTCATTTCTCTCAGAATTTGTTATTGTGTATCTTATATTTCGTAGTTCATTTCAATGAAATGTGGTCTGTTGGTCACCTCTCAGAAATAGTGAGTCAGCTTGATTGTCATGATTGTGAATATTCTATGCTGAAGTATACATGTGTGCTTGTTTCATAAAGCACTTTGCTTATAATTTCCAGTTGTTCATATTAACTTATCTTGACGAATGAACTGTTAAATCATGAACTATGATATACATACCATTATCGTGTGGTTCATATGAGTTGATCCTTTTATGTTGACGTTGCTTGCTTGCCAGAAAAAAAAATGATGCCTTAAGTTCCAAATTAATTTCCTTTAATATTCTCAAATTTTATATTTTGTAACCTAATCATTGTGATCTTTTTTGTCCCTCCCTTCAAGGTGGTTGAAGTGAATGTTAGAGTTGAAGACCCAGGAAAAGATAACATTCATAATAATGCATTCTATGCTGAAGAAAGGGTTTTGAGATCTGAGTTGCAAGCAATGCGTGATTGCAATCCTTCAACTGCTCGTCATTGGATTGTAAGAAAAAGCCTGATGTCTATTGATGTTCCCGTTAGTATTTTTGATTTTCATTCTATAGTATATTTACCTTTTTTAATTCTTCAAAAATTCTTGGAGCCATGTTTATTTCGAGGCTAGGTTTTGCTGGGGTTCCATGATGCAAATATGAGAAAAATTATGGTAGTTTTTCAAAATCATGACCTAATCTTTTCATTTAAAGATTGTAACCAATATATTCAAAGGGGTTAAGCAACTGACACCACCTATAACGGTCCCGCTACTAAGGAGAATCTGAAACCCAGAATTCCCAAGTAATGAGCCTGTTACCCGGATTACAATCCATCCAACCCAAGATCATTAGTTGAACAATCTCATTAAGCAACAAAAATAAATTGACATTCTCCTTAATTGTACATGCCCACGATTACAAGCTGAGATATATAGTACATTGGTATAAAGAAGCAAATTACAACATGTAACTGATACAAAATTAACCACAAACTATAAAGCCAACTCTTATGTGGACACCTCCTCGGCTCAAACAACTTCTTTTACTGACCTTCTCTCATTCCTGAAAAACATAATTTTTTTCTTTTATGAGAACTCATTAATTGAGATCATAGTAGGAATCATTTACATTTAATCATAAAATCATTTATTATTATTAGATGTTCTAATTAACATAAATTAATAGCATTCATGATAAAATAACTAGGCATTTATATTGAGGATATTTAATTACTTAAATTTAAAAAATAATCTTTATTAACTTCTTAGTGAATGTAGAAGAATCATTTTTCTATTCCCTTCTGGTATCTATTTATATGCTGATTTTATTTTATTTATTATTATTATTATTATTTTATTTTATTTTATTTTATTTTACTTTGGCTGACTTAACACAAACGTAAACTTCATGGCATTCCTGGATCCAAATAATTTGTGCTGGACAGCCTAGAGTGAATAATGTTGGGGATTAAGGGTCGGGCTATTGAGTATTGCTTGTGGCGTTAGTTTTCTAGGATAATTTAGGTGTGTAAGTGATAAAAACATAAGAAAGCGACCTCAATGCACTTGATAGATGAGGACAAGCCCCCCATTTCTCTCATTGTTTTCCATCCTCTCTATCTATCTATCTATTTATATATCCATCTCTGTGTGTGTATGTGCATGCGCATGTGCGTTTGTGTGTATGTTTGTGTGCATGCTAATATTATAGTAGGGATGTCACATGACAGTTACTAATGCTAGTGACTATATGTAACGGTGTGCTCTCTCTCTCTCTCTCCCACTCTCTCTTGATCGTTTTTTGTGTGAGTGCACGTATGTGCATGTGTCAACATCAAGGAAGGCAAACTCGGGGATCGAACTTGGATTGGTCTGGGTCTGGACCAATTTGATCAGCTGATCCGATCCAATCCGGTCTGGTTCCCCACTTTCTTATAAAAAAGTTCAGAATATTTTAAAAAATATGAAAAAAATCATGAAAATGGTAAATAACTCATAAGTTTCTCAAAACTAATAATATACATGACATATGTAGTACATAAGTAATGAAACTCAATTATCCTCATCAAAGTCATCAGAAGAAAGAAAAGACATATTATCATCTCCATCAAAATCTAATTCAATCTAGATAAGAGATGGGACATGTGGTTGTATATGAATACATCTAACTATCTGAACAAATGATAATTTATGCATAACAGTGGATGGAATATGAAACTTGAACAAGAATGCTCGCGCAACATCCACAATCTCCATCTTAGATCCTCTCGCTGATGTAGATGTACATGGATGAGTCGGTGATGTAGGTGGCCTAGCTGTCGACTGTCTATGTATCGTGCTAGATGATCATTCGTCCTAATGTAGAAACCTTTGAAACTGTACATATACATCATAGAGGACTGAAGGACATTAGATGTTATCTCTACGTATCTCCACAAGATGCTCTGCAAAACGATAGATCCTGCTAACAAGATGTCCATAGTAAAAACAATAGATCCATCGATCTCCTAGGAGTCTGTACCTATGGTCTCATGTCAGTTAACGTCGCCCACATGGCATTGACAAAAGAAGAATTAATATACTTATCTGATTCGATCCCATTTAAAAAAATTTAAAAATGTGTATAAATTTTCAAAAAATAATAAGCAATTCTACCTTGATTTCTTCACTTGAGACTATTTTATTTTTTCTTTAGTAATTGGTCTCTCTATAACACAAACTTTTCTATATCTTTCATCCCTTATATTTTCTTTCTCTTACTCTTTTTTCTCTTATATATATATTAATATTAATGATTCTCAGTAGTAAATAAAATAAAGAAATTTACTATGTTGTGTCTTAGAGGAAAATTAAGAAATATAGACTAGTCCTTTTTTCTGTTGAGAATTATTTAATTTTGGGTACAAATGACAATAAAGGTACTAAATATTTTTGTCCATGACAGAAATATTATCTTTATTGCATTTATACCCAAAATCGAATAACCTTTAACAGAAAAAAAGAATGGCGCACATTTTTTAATTTTCTTCCAAATCACAATTCAGTAAATTTATAGATTTTATTTACTATTGAGGACTGTTAATATTAATATATTTAAGGGAAGAAAAACTTAGAGAGAGAGGGAGAAAAACTTGGAGGGGTAGGGAAGAGAGAGAGAGAGAAAGAACTTAGAGAGAGAGAGTAGTGAGGAAGTGCGTTGGTGGGGATGGCTGAGGCCTTGGGGGGTTTTTATAAGCCCCCCGCAACGCCCTTGCTAACCGTTGGGAAGCCCCCAAGGCCCTTGCTAGCCATTGGCCTCGTTCCCAACAGCTGGCTGCGAACTAACCGTTTTACAGGTTAGTTCGCAGCTAGCCATTAGGCTATGGATCGGCCGATCCGGACCGATCTCAGTCGATCTGCCCGATCCCAGTAAGGGAATGGGGGGTCAGGGCTGGGGATTGGATCGGTCTAAGCCGAAAATTGGTCGGATTGGTCGATCCTATCCAATCCGCGCCGTTTCTTCCTTCCTTGGTCAACATTATAACAACAATGTAACATTGTGCTAACATGGTGATGTTGCAGTAACCAATGCTGGCGACTGTGAATGTAACACTGTGCTCTCTGTGTATGTGCATGCAGGCATTCATGTGTGTTACTCGTGCTACAAGATTCTGCATCAATCATATAACATCATATTGTTAAAGTAATTGGCACAGATTACTATGACATTGAGAGAGGGAGAGAGAGTTTAGTTTTATTCTCTTAATCTGATGCATATTTAATTCCATATAAACATGGCTTGTAGGAACAATCTGATTGGATTTGGATCGGTTGGTCCAGATCAACATCTTGAGTGACTGAACAGAAAAATAGTGGGAATCAGCTGGGATCCGTTTAGGTCTGCCAGGATCATGAAGGATTAGCTGAAGTAGTCCAGGACTAGAATTGGAATTGGGTGATTCTGACTGTTATCTTTCTCAAAAAAACCATGTTCTCTGATTTGGCCAATTTGGGCTGATTTGAGTGGATCCATATTGAAATAGGTGGGCATGAGCTGATGCAACCTCCTGGTCCAATTTTGACTTCCTTGAACAATAAAATACCCTATGGTATGTCTAGCTTTTTATTACAGTATCCTGTATCTCTCAACAAACTTGGAATGATTAAAGAAGAGATGATTGCGCATGGTGTCCTTTTTTAAAAAACTAAGGACAGAATGCTCTACTTGTCTGATGTAATGATTGTTTTGCCTCAGGCTGTGCAACAGTACTTGTCATAGAGCATGACTTACTCTTTTGTGTAGTGCATTATCTGTCTAAGAGCCTGATTAGTTCTTTGGAGTTGTGCATTAAATTCCAAAATAGACTTAACTAGTAGAATGAACTTGTACTTGTGTAGTTTAGTAACACACACATAGAAGTTATTACTCTTCTGTGCAACCCTATGGATCCTCGAAGATGTCATGCATATGTGGTTATAAAGTCAAAATACCCTGCTAAATGAAATTACTTCATTAAGCAGCCAATGCAAAATGGATGATTCTATAATTTTATGAATTTTGTCAACTAAATAATATAATCAATAATAGAAAACATTGAGAAAATTATGTAAATGATAACCATATGATAGATTGGGCTAATGTGGAAAGAGAATCAGATCCAAGGACATTGTGTATGTGCTATTGTTAACAGCCAGTCCTTGCAGAGATAGGGTGAAGTCCAAGTCCAAGATCATTTTGCCTATGTACTGCTTGTTCACAACACAGTGGGTTGTGGCAGGTAGAAGTCCACATGCAGCCTTGCTTCTTGGGGTGAGCTCTACCTGCTGACTGAGCCACCTGCCAGTTCTCCAAGTGTTATTGGTTTTATAAATCTCTATTGTATATTAAAATGCCATGGAAGACTAGGTTTATTTTGCTAAGAATATTCAAAACACAATTCCTATGATATTACACAATGTGCATCATGTCGATACATCCCAAAATGTAGTTGGAAATTCGTTTTTGTCTTGCCGGTTTTCTGGTGCTTAGTGGATGTGATTTATTCTTCATCTTGAGAGATAAAAACATTTGATAGTCAAATTGTGGTTGAGATTGATCCAAGCCTGATCCTTAACCACAAAGTTTATTAGAGTTGACCGTTTTAAAGTAAATGAAATACCCAGCACCCACCAACTAATGTAACCTTGCTGAGAAACACCTCTGGTTTCACTGGTTGCTGTCATGATTCAAACTTCAACATTCTACAAATAACCAATTTGTGTAGCTGAAGCCAACTTTGGCGTAAGATGCTGTTTATTGCTATGTTCTTGGTGCAGATTCTTTTTTAACATCCTCCATGTATTTCTTATGCTGTGGTCTATAATTTACTTTGTTATCTGTTAATTTGAGTGTCTTTTCTTCTTCAGATACGGAACACAAGAACTGTCAATCGAACTGGCCAGCTTACTGGATATAAGCTAATGCCAGGCTCAAATTGCTTACCATTAGCTGGTCCAGAAGCAAAATTTTTGAGAAGAGCTGCCTTTTTGAAGCATAATCTTTGGGTTACACAGTATAAACGTGATGAGATGTATCCTGGAGGAGAGTTTCCTAATCAAAATCCACGTGTTAATGAGGGTTTGGCTACATGGGTAAAGCAGAACAGGCCTCTTGAAGAAACTGACATTGTTCTCTGGTCAGTTTCACTTAGTATTTTCTTTTATTTAAGATATAACCAGATGAGTTACATGTATTTTCTTCCTGCAAGGTTCTTTTTATAATTGTCTTCTATTTTCTCAAGCATGTCTTGAATTACATGTTGAATTACACATTGAACATCTTGTCATATAACCTTTTTTAGTGTGTTTCTGTTATTCCACAATTATTTCCCATAAATTGTGAAGATAACAACACTATATTTGTCTCATTCCATTTTCCGTAAAATGATATTCATGGAGTTAATTAGGAAATGTATCGGTACATTATGAAATTATTCTACTCTTCATAGAGTGTCATTCTTCATTTTGCAATAAAAAATCATTCGATACGAGTTAACCTTGGGTGGAAAATCATTTGTCTTTCCACCACTCATCTTCGTATTACTTATTTTCCTTTCATACATATCCCTATTGACTTCTTTGTGGATTCTTTATTCATGGGACATGATCTTGGTTGTTCATCTGTACTACTGGTACCAAGCCTGGGTAAGGGAGGGGCTGGCAATGTGAGGAGCATTCAGTCACAAAACATTTGCTGTGATTCACTTAATGGATCAACATGGCATTAATACTCGTGACTTTTAGTCGGCAATTACTATGATGCTAGTATTCTTTTTCTTCAGCAGATTGATTTTCACCTAGAAAGTGACTTTTCGTCCATAAGTTGATAGCTGCTCACTGTTTTGGTAGAAGGGTGTAAGTTGCACCTCTTCTTAGAGGTTGGCCTTTTGGTGCCTTTTCTACACATTCACTTATGTTATTGTGAATATCCATTGGTACTATTACAAGTAATTCTGTAGCCTGGATTCCATTGCTTGTTCGAGTAGTCTGTGGTCAGGATTGATCCTATTCTAGAATTTTTGAAATATATTGACCCTTTTAGGATTTTTCATTAATAAAAAGGATCTGCTAAGAATTGCTGCTCAGAAGTATGCATTCTTGTGTTATCATCTGAAGCACAACAAACATGTTTAAGAATAACTTTGTATTCTATAATGCCTGAGTAAAACTTATACTCCAGTTCTCAGTGATTTAATATGCTATTTTCTGACCTAAATTACTGAAGTGTTGATTCTTTTTCTTGTCTTTACATTGGGTAGTTCATACTATTTTACACTGTGATGCTTCTATTTCAGGTATGTCTTTGGGATCACGCATATACCTCGTTTAGAAGATTGGCCTGTCATGCCTGTAGACCGCATTGGTTTTATGCTAATGGTAATTGTATTCTATGCCCTGTTGTTGCACCCAGTGATGTTCACTGTTAGCTACTTTTTGTTACTGTTAACTTCATTACCACATGAAATGCTATTTACTTCCCATTTGTGGTCTTCCATTTGAATTTTGGATATGGTTGTTGAAATCACATTGGATGTTCTACTTCACCGTACACTCGATACTTTTTGGAGGCATGATTTTTAGAACTCATGGTGTGGGTTCATCGGCTTCGGACCTGGGTTTTACTGAATTTCGAAGAAATGCAGTTAATAACATCTACATTAATGTTGTCATCATGCATTATATCTTGACTGCAAAAAATGCGTATGCACAGTTCTTTACATGTGGGGTCGCCCCAAACCAAAGGGAGTTAATTGTCGTTGCTCATCCTCCTAATTTTTATTCAAAAAGAAACACGTGCCCAACTGGAAATGGTTACTTGTATAATCAATTACTTGAATTACAGTTACTAGTAAATGGGCAACGTTTCTTTCCCAATTCAACCCTGAACTCTGTCCTGATTAAGGCTGTAATGGGACCCGAGTATCCAATGACTTATCCATACTTGAACTAGATAATCAGATGAAGAAATAGAAGCTATTTTCTACATTCCGGAATGGGCCACTAATGCTTCTGCGGTCTATTGTAGATAAAGTTCTTCTATAATATTGTGTATCGTATATAGTGACATAATATGTAAAAGATATACATGTATTCTCCAACATTGCTCTTAAGTTTTATATTAACATACTGCTTTCCGTAAGAATGTGATCAGTCTTGATCAGATTGTGGATCTCCTTATGGGACTAGATTTGGAATATGCTAATGTTTGTTGGAATTGGAAATGGTTTCATCAAACTGCAACTCTCAAACATTAACAGCCTGAATTCTGATATTTAGCGACTTCTAGTCTTCCAAAAAAGTAAGGCCATTTTTTACTATATCTTCTTGTGAGATGGCTTGCTGTTTCACGAAAGTCAATGTTAGAAAATTGATAGGCAGAATGATCAACATTGCCTGTGAAGTTTGCTGAAAGTTTTGTAATAGCCTCAGATGGTTAGTCCAGCTGTGATTCATTCCCAACTCCTGACCATTCTTATCTTTCCTGTGATAATGGTGTGCCTATCTTCCATGTAAGGATATTTTTCACTCTCCCTATTTTGGCCAAGCTCCCTTGAGGAATCTTGTGATGTCGGGATTATGTACTTGCTTTAATATGCTTTGGATCATAACATTTTCTGGATTAACCTTTTGTTCACTTTTTGTACTTGGTTTCATCGGTATGAGTTATAATTTTGTCAAAAGTCAAGATCAATGCTCCATATTCGAACAAAAAGTCTCATTTGTACTATCTCATCTGTTCATGTGATGTAGTCGAACAGACTATAAAATCGGTTTCAAGTTATACTTTGTGTGCTCGACTTACTGGTCTGTGTTTCTTCATGGGGAAGCACTTTGTTTCCGTGTAACTTGTAAATTGCCCAGTCTTTTCTAATGTTGACGTTAACGAACCTGGATTGACCCTCGTAAGCCTTTGTGCAACTGTTCACAAAAATTTCATTCTTTTTCTCTTCCCATTGGTGGATATATATTTTATATTTAACTCCTTGGTACCCATATTTGAATCTCCTGTTAAATGCCTTCCCCATGTATCTCCGTGATTAGTCATGAACCAAGGAAAAAAAAAACTTTAGTTTAGATGTTTCATAGTCATGAATTAATCTGATAATCGGATTTGTTGCAGCCTATTGGTTTCTTCAACTGTTCACCGGCAGTGGACGTGCCTCCCAGTTCATCAGAAGTGGATCTCAAGGAAAATGGGTCACCAAAACCTATACAGACTGGTCTACTTGCTAAACTGTAGCAAGTGTGTGCGCTTTCGGGACTATCGAGTTATGTTGAGGTTGTGAGCAAGTTATGTAACAATCTGATTTTTGTTAACCGCTGTGGGTTGAGTGCTTCAGTAGATGTTTTGCCGTGTCAGTCAAACTGTCCGTGTTTGAATATTTCCTGTGAGTGGATTCTTTTGTTGGCTATTATATTTGTTGTCTCTCTTAGGGCCCCATTTGGTGTAGGGCACACAAGGGAAGAAAGGAAAGTAATACAGCCGGAACGCCCTTGTTTTTTGTGTATTGAAATTATATGAAAATTTTCGGTCTTTGTTTACTTGTAATGATGCATAAATATATGAATCCCTTCCATCCTCATAATTCATACATTTATGTGTTAGAAGATCATATTTGTAGCTTTTCTTTCTTTTTGCCCTTCCAGTGTGTCTATTTCGTAATAATTTTGTTTCATGTAATGAATTAATTGGCTCTTTTTATACGAGTCTAATATTATTGAGTCGTTTTTTTTTTAGTTGTAAAACATTGATCGACTCTATTTCTCTATTTTTGTGGTATTAATCGAGACCATTGAGTTTGAGACAAATCTTATTGATAATGATTCTTTAACTAATTTTTTTCATTTATTCATTACAGATTTATAAACTTTCATATGCTTTTGTTGGAAATCATATAGTCCTGGGTGTCTGGGATGGTTACAGATGCGTTGTTGCTAGTTTCATTCGTTGCCTTTCCCTCTTCGAACTACATCTTCTATTCCGTGCTCTTCCTCTAATTGCTTCTCCATTGTTGGGCCCCATTTGTGGCTAACTGTTGCCTCGGTAGATGCTGAGGAAGAAAGGAGAGGAAGAACTCTCTCCATCATCTTGTCCGATTTCTCCTCTCTCTTTCTTCCTTGTCGTTGTCCCTCTCTTAGTGTTAGCGCTACTACCGGCAACTGCGAAGAGTAGAGGACAAATAAGAGAGGATGATGGAGGGTTTCGTAGTTGGTCTTGCAAACGTTTAGATGCTAAAGTGACGTTGGCGGATGTTAGTTGTTAGTATGTTTCGGGGAATTTAATGAATAAGAGAATGTATTTGTCATTCAGTTGAAGAGTTAAGATGAAAAGAATACTATAATATATCAGAAGAGAAGAAAAATTGTGAAAAACAGACATCTTCCTTGCTCTCCGGTTGACAAAACTCCACATAAAATTATCAAAAAACATTACTCAAACAAAGAATCACAACACAGTCCAGAAAACAGAAAACGAAAATGTTAAACATTGGGTGATTATAATATATCACAGTAAATAGATATAGCTTTGAACATGACATTAGCCCATTTACAACAGCAAGCATGTATGCTCACAAGCATATTGCGTCTGTCCATCCATACGGCAACCGTTTGTACACAGCTATCCACATTGCAGGACGCCACAAGTCCCCGGAATGCACCATTCTGGCAGGACGAAATGAACTGACCATGCAGCGAACTGCCAAGGCCCAGTCCCTCACCACTGGAGGGTTGTCCTCTCCACTACCGAGCCAGCTTCTAACAACACTTAGTTTTGGAGCAGCGCAACTCCAACCAGTGCCAACCACAATGTCACAGCAAACCAGAAGGCACGGCTCTTTTCCCAATCAGCTGGCCACACGATGAAACCACCCCAAAGGTCCTTGGATGAAGAAGTTTGGCTGGTACTTGTCACCCTTCCTTTCTGGTTCCGGTCCTTGTATTTGTCACTCCATGTTGTTGCATATCTAGCAATGGCCACCGCTGATGGTGCATCAGCCTCATAAGTTGATCAATTAGAGAGAACAAGTTAGATGTTCATGAAAGAACTGAAGATTAAAAAAGGAAATGCAACAATTGTCAGTCCGAGGACTTCACCGTTCTGCTTATCAAATAATGCAAGGTATGTCATTGACCTGAAGGAGAATAGGCTATGATGGTTTGGTCATGTACATTGCCGTCCAAGTTCAGCACTGGTTAAGTGGTGTGATAAAATTAGAGTGGAGGGGGTGGAAGACATCAAGGAAAACCTAAAATGAAGTGGTTAGATGCAGTTAGAAAAGACTTGACATTTCCACGTTTAACCATAAGGATGGCATTGGATAGATTAAGATGGTGGGGCAAGATTCATATACCGGACCTCAAATAAACAGGATAAGGCTTTAATGATAATGATGTCAACATCACAATTTTATCACCTGCTCTATGGAAAAATCCTTTGCATCGTCATAAAAAGCCAAAACAATTCATAGAAAAGAATTCTGTAGTCAAGAAAGAAAATGTTTCCATGAATGAGTGTCACAGACAAAAAAAATAACAGCAATTGGAACTCCACAAAGAAAATTTCCAGCATGGTACAGAGCAGTGGAATAAATACATTGAAACAAAGTCTCCAAGATGCATGTAGTTGCAAAGAAGATTTCTAATTACCCGACAGTATAATAGAGTGTTTAATGGAAAACAACAACATCATAAAATCCACAAGAACCCTTTGAAGATTAACTTAACTGAATTGAGAAACGAGTCTTAACTGGAACTTCATCGTATCTTTAAGAGCAATCCTCCTATACGTGTCAACCGGCAGTAGCAAGTAATTTTTGAAACTAACAGGGGATTGGAAGCCAGGAGGCCCAGTATGGCAGCCAGGCCAACAGCCCACTCACACTCTTTGGCATTTGCACTTCATTGCACTATGGTTTTCAACCTGCTGAGATGCTATCAAATTTTTGAATGAGAACATCCCAATCTCAAACATAGATAGCACCTCCTAAGAGTTATAGGCCCAAGTAGATAGAAGAGTTTGTTACTGAAGTGTAGCTCAAAGGTTAATGTGGGCATAACAACAAATGGGTGTTTGCTTTCCTATATGGAAGAGCAACGAAAAAATGGGACAAGGACACGGCCATCTGTTTTTGTGTTTCCTACCGACTAAAAAAAAAGATAATGATAAGGAAAGGAGACTGTTGACCAGACTATGAAGAATTTAGAGGGGGTGAATGGGTTATCAAAAGTTAAGCTTTAAAGCTAATGCAAAAAATAAGAGTTAATCACACAGCAAGGGGAAGAAACAAGGAGATACTGGTTCAGTTTGTCCAGACCAATGTCCAGTCCCCAAGCAATCCTCTTGGGAGTTTTACTAACACAAGGTACAAACTCCTTGCAGGTTAAACACCAAACAAGCAACCACCAGCCTTAGCTGGTCCTCTCTTCAACACAATGAAGAGGAAATAATACCCTCCTACACAACTATAGGCCCTCTTTTCCAACAAACAAGAAGAGGAAATATAGAATAGTATGGTTAAGCAGAAATGAAGGATGCCTTCTAAGATGTAAGCGTTCTCAGAAGAACACAACAAGATCAAGATAGAAAAACAATATGAAACAAATAGCACTGGCCTTGTTCTGGCTAAAGATCTCCAAGAGTCTCTGAGTGCACAGGAAAGAAACTCAAGCTCTTAGAATCTTCACAACTTTTCTCTCTCAACGTAGAAGCATCTTAGGCATGGAGAAGCTCAAGCTTTTTCAATGTGATTCACTGAGTTCAATCTCTCTTATTGTTTCTCTCTGATCAAGGGCTTCATATATATCAACTTTTTCAAAATTTACCTGTTAGACTGAAGGAGGGAAAACGTTAGAGACCAACTTCCTGCCGTGTCCAACGTTTGAAAATTCAAAGAGAGAGAGAGAGAGAGAGAGTGTCTTCTGCTGCCATTACTAGAGAGGCAAATCGGCTTCTTCTCTATCTTTAGAAGCTTCGCAAGGAAACAGGTACATGCTGCCAAAAGTGATCGAGTACAACCTCAAACTGGATAGGTGAAACCTTCTAACAAAGACCTGAACTTATAAGAAACCAAAAAGGGAACAACATTTTTCTACCCCTTAACGTCAACATAGCAGAAGCCTATGATAGTATAATGGAGATACGGGAACTCGAAAAAAAAAAGCTGTCAGATAAGGATCATGCATAATCTCTCCAGCCAATATGACAAAATAAATAATGCAATGCTAGAGATAAGACTATATAAAATAAAACATATTTACATAGACCAACGGATATCTGTAAATGAAGATAAAGCTAAGATAATAAGAGAATAATCGATTAAAAGATATGGCAATTTGACTTCATTCAAAAGAAGCAAATTGAGCCAATAATCATTGGAAAAATAATCAATTCAATGATCATAAGTAACCGAAGTCAAAATCGCTAGAAGAATAAACACATTAATCGATACATGATCGAAGACACAATCGGTACAGAATATACTCATTAGTTGATTTGAAAATCATCGTTAATCAAAGTAACAAGTGGTTGGTAAATCGATTAGAGGAGGTAACAGTAATCGAAGTTACAGTTGAGTCTCAGAATTGATTAAACTTTAACCATTAATCGATTAGCCATATAATACTAATCACAATTACAGTCAATCAAGTTAATCGATTAGAGAGACAACAATAATCGATTCACAAAGATAAGGCTAATCAAAGCAGAAGACAAATCACAAATCGCTTAGCGAGAAAAGCAGATAATCAATTAGAGAATATAAGGTTAATCAATTACACAGACAGAAGAAATCGAACTTAAGTGCAAACTGCAAATCGATTAATGATAGTATTAATCGATTTGAGACACGTGAGTAATCGAAATGAGAACTATAATGTTAATCGAAATAGAGATAGGTCAGTAATCGATTAGCGTTCAATTGATTATCGAAGTGAAACACTTAAGTCATGAATCGATTAGCTAAACGATAGTGATATCGATCGAAGAAGAATAATCATGTAATCGATATGAAAACAAATCGATTAATGCAATCGATGCTAACATTTTCACTGTTAATCGATTAGCAGTGGATACTTGATCAATGTTTCAGTTAGCCTTTAATCAATATAACTAAAGAGCTCTGGAAATTGACTAAGACTCAGAACTGAAGTGTTCAAACAGTGAGTCTGTCAGTGTTAGAATTAATTAAATCAATCTCACAACACAAATCAATATAGTACTAATTTCTAACATTTTCATTGTGTGTTATCATCAAAATATGGGGATTAAATACACAAATTACTCAACAGAGAGAATGTGTATTGTGGTAGTTCTAGTCTGTGTTAAAGAGGAAAGTATAAGAATGGATGCCATCCTTTAGTTGAAGTGGAAGAAAGAACAATACTGATGGAATAGGTGTGCACCCTTTAATTCAGTAATGCATTATTGACTACATTATAACACCTATACAGACACAAACACATAAGATAGATCTGTAAGAAAATAAATTCTAATCTGAGATGATCCCTATATGACATTTTATCCTCCCACAGAAAGTGCCTTGAATGTCATTTGTCCCTTTTCCTTTATAGACCTGTTGTGCATGATTCTATGACTTTTATTACTAAGTGTAAATAATCCACTTCAACTTTTCCGCATGACCACTTTGCAGGAACCATGACCAAATCTGTTATCCAAGTAAAATTGGTCAAGATCATCTGATGTTCAATAGGATTAAGTAAAACTGGTCAAAACATATGATGTTCAACAGGGTCAAAGTTGTACACCTATTTCTTTTTATTTTAATGAATACACGGTCCTACACACTTTCAAAAAGAAAACAAGATTAAAGTGAAGAGAATGCCTACAAACTATAAAGGCTGAAAGCTTAACACTTATTCATTTAAAAGTAATAGATTGTTCAAGATCAGACAAACAAAACCTCCCTAAGATCCTAATTCCACAAAGTATTCATCTCTCTAGTTCAAATGACTTCAGGTTTCATCCAGAAACCCTTCAAATTCTTATACTTGCCGCTAAACAAGTAATATAGGAGAGATACTAAAATGAAGATACCAGACAAGAGCTTACATTACACATAGATGTATAAAAAAAGTACAGTTATGGGGATTATTTAAGTTGATGGTTCTGATTTCCAACAAGAAAATCTATGGCTCCACTTATCGGCAAAGATGGGACAAGGTGAACTGCATAAATGTGCCAATGTATCACGAACTTGCACCATGATTCACCTTGATTCTTCCTCTTGTTAGCATCGAATGATGCATACAAGCCATCATGATTTTAATGCAGCTGTCATCATCCTAGTTTCACATAAAATATGTTTTGCATTCCATTTTGTCAATTCATGATGACGATTGATGAGAGCTTTCTGGCGATTAAGAGGCATGTTGGAGCTGTTTAGCATTCACTTGAAGAGTCCAAAGAAAGAGCAATCTAATGGTTGCGGACGGCTCCTATCTTTTATCCAAAGAGCAATATGGATAACTGTTGAGCATTGAGCCAATAGGAAATAGTGAAGCTTAAGATTCTCCTCCAAGGTCTACTCAATTGGGAAAGTGGCATCAGGCAGCAAATTGTTGGGAATTCATGGAGTCTCGAGTGGTAATGAAAACCAAAATCAACATGCTACATCCAATTCCTAGCAAAAATAATTGTTCAGAGCCTCTTGTCTGGTAGTCAATCTCACAATTAAATCCTACTCAACAATCGTCAGCCACATTTTGTAATTATTCTACTTAGATTAGACTTGGAGTTCTCTCCACAAATACTTTTGTTGCCTTGGATCAAGACATGGAGAAACACATCGATAATGACTATGATGATGGACAGGTTCTATAAAATGGTTCCACTGATTTTGTTATATAGAAGGTACTCATATGAAGCATGGTATGAAGAAAATATATGTATCATTGGACAAATTACAGTAGTAAAAGTTCTGAATATGATCTTAAGAGTTTCTTAAAAGTTTATTTTATTACCATTACATGAACAACAGATCCAGTGCGGAACTGTAAGTTGTTGCACAAATGGCACTTGATCATATGGACAATGGTGATTTATCACAGCAAAAGGATCAGTGGTGACGATCTAGTCATGGATCCAAAGGTTTCGCCTAAAAGTGGCTGTAAAACCAGCCTGAATCTCTATAAACTTGAGCCATGTGCCCAGTCAAATGAACTACGTGTACCGAGAGTATGCTAGAAGAACTTTCAGCAGATTATTCCTATACACGAGACAAGTACACCACATACCTAGACACGATGAACACCATGTTTGAACCATCTTGTCTCAACCGTAAACTGAAATATCAAAAATACATACATGCATACATACATAGAGCCAATGTCATCCAAACATGAATGAGCACAGGGAAAGAGTGAGATAGAGCAAGATGACCTGTCATAACTCGAGCCTATCAATGGCATAGTGACCATTTCTTCGTCGGATATCTTAAGCTTCGGTGCCTGAAGGATGTAGCGGAGCTCGGCGGCCTGGCGCCTGATGCTGACACTCGGGTGCTTCTTCTCCAATTGCTGGTACAATTCGATGCAATCCTTACGCCGATTATTGGCCTCATAGGCCAGTGCCAGCCACATTTGGATCTAAAACCATGTCGAACAAATCAAGCATGAGACTTTATAGCCGCCAACACTCACAATTCACAATGAAAACCAGAAAGCCTCTGCAAACTACTCAAGACAACAACAACAAGAGCAACAATAGGTAGGATGGAAGGCCCGAACCTCCCCACCAAGAAGCGTCTGCCCGGGGATGACGGTGAGGGCGCCCTCCAAGTACTCGACCGCCCTCGCGTACATGCCCTTCCCATACGCCTTCTGCCCCAGATCGAACATAAGCTTCGCCGTCTCCCTTCGCTCCGCCTGTTCCTTCGCCAGCTACCACACGGAATAAGAGCAAACACGCACGCAGAGTGTTGAGATCTCCCCCAATCGACGGCGGATTCCAATAATGGTGAGTAGGGTCCGTCACCGCTTACCATCTCGAGCTCCTTCCTGACGCGTTCCCGCTTCTCCTCCTCGGTCTCGCCGTCGTCGCCCCCGCCCTCGGCCATCATGCGGCTGCTGAGCTCCTCCGCCCTCAGCTCCAGCTCCTTCATATCCTCCAGCTCCTTGAGCCTGCTCCGCAGACGCTCCTCCCGATCCTTATTCCCCTCCTCCTCCTCCTCCTCCTCGTCGCTCTCGCTTCCGCCTCCGAAGCCGCCGCTGGCGAAATTGGCGGCCACGGGCCTGGATCTGCTGGAGGGAGCGTCGGGGTAGGGAGAGGAAGAGGGCGTGGCGGTGGTGGAGGTGCAGGGCCCCCTCCTGGGCCAGACGGAGGCAGCGGCATCCTGGTGGGGGACCGGGTAGAGGCGGGTTTTGCGGCCGCCGGCGATGCTGCTGGTGCAGCGAAGATGGTCGACGGGGTAGAAGGAGATGGTCCTGGGGAAGGAGGACTCTGTGAAGGGGGACAAGTGACCGAGCAGGACCGCCGCCGCCATGGCCGCCCACCTCCTTCCCTCCTCCGCCTTCCTATGCCTGCGCCTGGTTCTGACACTTGGTTCCCCCTTCCACGAACAACACACGATTCGCGCTGGTGTTTATTTTGTTTCCATCCACCTGTGAAAACTTCTCTTGGCTATGTACCCTTTTTGGTCACCTATTTCTTTCTTTCTTTTTGTATTTGTTTTACCGGCGTCTGAATGAAAACTACAAAGACAAAAACAACTAAAATACCATGCAGATGACCTATAGGCCATAGTTTTTTTGCTCCACATATTTTAATTTAATTACTTATAAAAATATTTAAGCGTGGAGGTCGTTTAAATAGATTTTTCTCATTATTTTTTAACTTCTGACTTAATATTCAGAATTAGACACTAATGATTAAGAAAAAATTAAAGTTCATAAGAAAGTCTCGACCTAATGCAAACAGTCAAATCAACAGTGATCGATCTCATTCAGTATCTTTAATATTAAAAGCAAGAGTCAAAGGTATTTTTTCTGACCAAAGATTTATCCAATACATTCTATAACTTGGAAAATAAGTTTTAATAAGAAAAGATATTAAAGTCTGAAAGGGAACAAATATTAGACTTTTGAGGAGAAGAATTAACCACTACCAGTAGTATTCACAATCAAATAGAGGACTATAAAGATAAATATAATGTCGAAAAGGGCATAAAAAATAGGACCCAATTTATATCTCCCGTGGTGGTGGGCCAGGGGCCTCTCCCTCTCCCCTGCCACAGCAAGGATCGATTGGTTCGGTGCGTACGCGCACGCTCGCGTACCTCACTTTATATTTTCTTTTCTCATTTTCCTTTTCGTTGTTTTCCGGTTTTTCCCTCTGGAGCCTTTAGTTTCTAAAATTCTATCCAATCCCAGGGGACTCCGACAGATTAAAGTAGTATCTTGTTCTTTAAAAGAATTTTTACTTTTTAGTCTCTACAATTGTTCAATGTTTCTTATAAATTTCTATAATCTTTATATTATTTGTTAATCTTTACAATTATTTAAAATGTCTCTAAAAAGTTCTTAAACTCTTTTTTAAAAAGTTGTTCTGGAGGAATTTTTTGTGGATGGTTCAAAGATTGTGAATTTTATTAAGGGAATACGAAGATTATAAGGATTTATAAGAAAAATTAAAAGATAATGAGGACTAAAAGGCAAAATTTTCTAATTTTTATTGGACTTGATATAACTGGCAGGGTCATTATATCATCTCATAAGGGTGCAGTAGAACTTAACTCGTCATTACAACAAGTATTACTAAATTTTGATGGACATAAGTCTAACTTAACGGTTAAAAACTTGGATTCATGTGACAATTGGACTTATAGTAGAGTTTCTAAAATGGCCAACAAAGCTATGACCGGACGACAAAGACCAACGGCACAAACGTGCACGTCACATAAAATTTTAGGAAAGACTTGTGGGGTACGTAAACGGGTTAAAAGATTTTTTTATTTTTATTTCTAGTAGAAATCATCAAAGATTATCAAAAATGAAAATAAAAAATATAAAGATTTTTTTTATTTTTTTGGTACCTGTTTTATCTTCTTATTCAAAAGCAGATCCAAAGAATGAATAGTGAGTCCTTAGCTTTTCAGCTATTTAACAAAATAAAACGTCTTTGATAGGTCAAAGACTTCAACTTTTTAGAAAGATCCATCATCTCTCCTGATCTGCTTAGAGCAGGTAAGGAAGGAGGGCTTCTCTTTGCATAAAGCTTTCTCCAGCTCTTGGCCTATAGAAGAAGGAGCCTCCCTGCAACAGTCATGGGCTCGGACTCATGCACAAGACTCAAGCCCTACATATACTTTGTGCCAACAAATAGACTAAATGAAAATTGGGTAATATGTAGGGGTCTATTTGGTTCCGTATAAAATAAGTTGCATGGAAAGTTTCTTTCGAAAAATGTAGTCCAGTAATCTATATAATTTATATGGTTATTGAAAAGCTTAGTTAAGGAAACACTTCATTCATTGACTCTTCCTTTTGTCCAATTTTGGCATTCATAGGATGAAATAGAGTGCCCTTTCCTAAAACAGCTGAAAATATTTTCATGAATTCCAAATGACTGATTTTATTTTCATTTTCTTTGTAAATTTGTTTCTTCAGAAAAAAATTTCCATTCGAAAATACTTTACGTAAAACCAAACACCCCCTAAGAGCAACCACAAAATCCACCCAATAGATGAAGAATAGACACCAATCAGCCAAAAGATCTCTACTACTATTACTTGAGGCAAAATTGGCTTCACTAAGACAACATTCTAAGACCGGGACTTCTACTCGGGTACTCCAATTATAAGAGCGTTTACATAGAAACTTTGCCTAAAATGTGTCGTACGTGTAATATACATAATGCTAGCTGCTAGCTGTTGAGACGCCTCTAGTTAAATTCTATAAGAGCAGTGTATGTTAACATATTCTTATAGTTTGGCACAAAATCTCATTTTTCAACTTGGATTAATAGCTGAACCAGATTTGTCAAAAAGATACTCCCTATGCCGACCGAAATCAGGGCTCATGGTCTTCTAGACGTGCGGACCTCAGAACGAGATCAAGTCCGAAAGTTCGCTCTAGATGAGGCTTTCCCTATTGAGATTAACTTTTTTCATGGACCAAATTACTATATAAGAATTCCTGGTCTAATTGATATAGGTACATTTTCTAGGGCTCAAGTCCTTTAGCTTTCTTCCTAACTTTGTCAGTCTTCTGATTTAGGCATGGAAAAGAGATCTCTCGAACTACTGTCAGGAGTCCTTAAACAGTGTTTTTTTTTGCAGGGACACCAAAGCGACATCCCTCTGATCGAAAACGAAGGACCCTAATCACGGTAGATAGGATTTTGACTCATCATCTGTATTCACGAAAAATTTCCATGAATGATAAAAGATAATCAGACGGACCAAGCTTCCAAAAATTATTCAAGGAAGTTAGTCTTACATCGCCTTAGGGGGGCCCTGAACATGTCCTTTTGTAGGCTTTCATCTGTGATTCCATCCTTCCTGCTGCTACTTCACTTTGCCTTATAAAGCGTACGTCCCACAGGAAATTTAATTGCGAGCATCTAACCAGTAAGGTTTATTGAAAAGGTTTTGCAAATAGAAAAGGATGAGATATATAGTTCAAATGGAAACTTTCACCTCATCATCTTGTAGATTGCTTGTGTTTTTACACACAACATTAACAATTATGAGTAGAACCGGTGCAAATCTCATCAATTTTGCTCAGTCGCGCAGTTAGCATCTTTTCACGTACGACTCTACTTTTCTTACAATACAAGAAGTCTCACTTTAAAATTTTAAATTAAAAGGCAAAAGGTAAACAAATGACTCATGTGGTCTAATATCCTTTGTAGCGGTCGAAAATTGGTCGGACAACGACAAATCGTCTGATCGAAGATTCCGGCTACTCAATAGAATTTATTGGATGATAAAAACGCACATGGTAGAATCTATAAGAAGTTGGACAGAGGTGTCAAAAGGGATTTTTCAGTTTGATGGGAAGTAAAATCTTCTGATGTTTAAGTTATGTGCTAGAAGATGAAATCTTGTTAGGGATTTTCGTACTCAGAAAGACGTACCTTGCACCGGAGAAGATCCGACGATTATATAGTCTTCCCTCCTCGAAGCGTCCCAGAGAAAGTTTCCTTCGAGTGGTGATTTGTTCACGATCGCGTCCCCCTGATTTTGAGAGATCGTGAAATATTAGACAAGTCAGAATTCTCTTGCACCTGTGTGGGGCAGATCGTGCAGATCTACCATAAGTGGGCGGTTGGGTCCGTATGACCTGCCTGATGGTGATGAGATATGATGAGTCGCCTCTGGGAGACTTTGTCGAGATCTTGGGGGGTCTCGGGTGTAGTGACTGGACTACAGGCCATGAGATCCAGTGGTTCGGACTTGGTGGGCTTAGAATTTGGCATCTATTATGTGGGTCTGGATTCTGAGCGCCACATGGCATCTTGCGCCATCTCCGGAGGGCCGTTGACCTTTGGATCTGCAGATTTAATGGGCCTGATTGAGCTGGACTCAATCTCCCCTCGTCATCCTTCTTTCATAATCACAGTGCCGAATTATGCGGAATAGTTTCCAAATCGGAAGTGGTGTGATCAGAACGTTTTACCTTAATTATTGAATGGTTAATTAACCACGACCATGTCATGCAAAACCAAACCCTTCGTCGGAAATAACCTGAAGCCTTCTGCAAATAAAAACATGGGAAGCCCAAGTGATAGGTTCTGCCTGAGATGCCAAGTTTGGCTCATGGTCAAGCACAGCAGAATAGAAGATTACAGTGGGAACAACATGAAGTATTGCACAACTCATACTATCCACGCAATTGTTAAACCATACAAATTAGCTAGTAACCATGGAACTGCATACTGAAAAGACAAAATTAAGATGAACTAATTAATGCCAAACATACAAGGAATCACCAAGGAAGCTACAGAGAGGGGATAAATATCAAGTGTTTAGAGCATAATGGAGTCCTAATCGCACGGATTATCAGGTGGGCCCATCTTCTCTTAAACAGTCAGCTGCATGCATGCGCTACGTAAGAACACTCCAGGCATGCTGATTCAACAGAGGAGCTCCGCAGCCACCAAGAAGAGCAGGAGCAGCAGGCACTCGGCGCGGGCCGGCGACCGGGGCGGCACCGCCGAGGGGGTGTAGAAGTAGTAGTAAGGGTAGGAAAGGCCCCGCTGTCCCCCGGCCGGAGGCGACGGCGCAGCTGGCGGCGACTGACCGCTCTTCTTAGCCGGCGGTGGTGGCGGCGGCGGCGGAGGTGGTAGTTGGCTTATGGCGGAAGACTGCGGAGGCGGAGGGGTGGCGCAGATGACTGGGCACGTGCCGCACTTGGCAGCACACAGGGAGCCAGCATCAGGGAGGTCGGCGGCGTTGGCCCCCGGCGGGAAGAGGGGGAAGAGTCCTGCGCTGGCCCATACCATGAACGGGAGCAGGAGGAGGAAAGGAAGACGTGATCGCGCAGGGGAGAAGACGTTGCTGCAGAGCTCCATTGGAGCCTGTTGGCTATGGCAGTCCTTGGCGGTGGAGGGATGCGGATGTGGGCGGAGCTAGCGTTGGAGGAGGATGGAGGCAGCGGCAGCGGCCGACCCACCACGTCCTGCTCTTTAGTGAGTCGGAATTCGCATCTTCTGAGGTGGTCGGGGAATTTTATTTTGCGGGGGAGGGAGAGAAAGGGATGGAGTTGGAGCAGCAAAAGGTGGGGATGAGGGCAAAAGGGATGCAGCTTCTCTTTTGGAGCTTCCTTCGGGGCTGTAAAGTGGAAAGATGCTGATGCCTTTCGTCTCAGGTAGCTGAGCGTGTCATCGACCATGTAATTATATGTGTGTCACAGAGAGAGAGAGAGAGAGAGAGAGAGAGAGAGAGAGAGAGAGAGAGAGAGAGAGAGAGAGAGAGAGAGTTGATACGGTGACTAAACAGCCTTTCATAAAAAGGGTTTTCTTAGAGGCCCTGTTAATAATAGAAGGTTTCTACACAAACCTCAATTTTTTTGTCTTCCGCTACAAGCCCACAAATTATTTAAAATCTAAAAAGTTCTTTGCAAAAATGAGGGCTAGTGGGTTAGAAAGACAAAAACCTCCAGGAACTCAACGCTTGAATTCTTCTTCTGCTCACAGTATAACAAAGAATTTGATTTCATAATCCCTTGTGCCGCTAGGCTACAAACCCATTGGCAAGAGGAGGGTACAACTGAGATAGCTTCGCAAAGAACCAAAAGATTCATCATTTTTTTCTTCAATTATAGGAGCATCGGGTTCTGCTCAACTTTTAGCTTTGGGCGGATTGTTCTGTAAGCATATTATGCCGATCATCCCACGCACTTCATGGTCCCACAAGAGACTCAGGCACACCTTAAAGCTTCGGTACTTGGATGGGAGATAACAAGATCTGATGTCACTTTACCGTCCACAAAAAACAAGTATCACATAGGCATTTTATAGGTTATTGTTACTCCGATGTGAGAGCAATTTAGAGAGATGTTCGTGTGACACCTATCTTTTGTAAGTAACAAAGTAAAATGACAAAGTGATGTGATATCTTAACATTCTCCGTAATAGTGTGGCATATACCATAGTCTTGCATTTAATCATTAGACCACGAAGTCTTATAAGTCACTATAGGTATGAATTTCTTATGAATAATATTTATTGCACCGATGCGGTATAGCAAAAGTTGACATGGATTATGACATTTAATCTTCTAGCACCGTCTGACCATCGTTTTGAGGAGAGCAAACAGAGTATGCAATTTTTCTAACAGTATTTATTGTCTATTATGTTCCTTCACTCTCTTTTAAAAAAATATATATTTTCACCTCAAAAATACTCTTCCTATCTTAACTCTGCCACCTACCAATTTTTCACTTTCTACGTAGTATTTAGTACACATTTGTTATCACTTCCTATATAATTTTGTCATTTCCTATTCATTTTTATCACTTCCTAATTCTTACACATTTTTTATCATTTTCTTCATAATTTCATCGCTTTCTTTGTAGTTTTATCACTTTGTACGTAATTTGTTATTATGTCTTACATATTTTTTATCACTTCCTACACATTTTTATCACTGTGATAAAAAACATAAGAAGTGATAACATTATGTTAAAATTGATAAAATTATGTTAGAAATGATAAAATAAACATGAAGTGATAAAATTATGTAAAAAGTGATAAAACTATATTCGAAATGATAAAAATAAACATAAAGTGATACAATTACGTAGGAAGTAATAAAACTATGTACGAAGTGATAAAAATGACCATGAAGTGATAATAGTGCTAGGAAATGATAAAATTATAGACGAAATGATAAAACTGCGAAAGAAGTGATAAAATTGTGTAGAAACTAAGAAGTAATAAAAATAAATAAGAAGTGATAAAACTGTGTAAGAAATAATAACAACTGTGTACAGAGTGATAAAAATGAACATAAAGTGATAGAAGTGTATAAGAAGGTGAGGTGGTAAGGTTGAGAAGGGAAGAATATTTTTAGAATAAAAATATAACTTTTTCAAAGGAAGGTGAGAGAACAAGACGAATAATACATGCTATCAAAAAAGCTACTTATTTTCTTTTCTCCTTTCAAAAGATGGAACAAAGGTGGAGAAATAGTACAAGAAAGTTAAATGTTGCACCACGTCAACTATGCTACACCACATGCATGCAGTGCAACAATATGGTAACAAATTTAATGACAGTTGTTGAAGTTAATGAATACAAAAAACAGCATAATAAGAAAAATTCGGTACGCTCGTATCTTCTTAACTTCTTCCTGGTTTAAAACAGAGAAGACAGGGAAGAAGGTGACAATGACCTGTATAACATTCCCTCTTGCACAATTTGGCTATTAATGGGGAAGATCCTCAAGGAGTGAAGGATAAGAAGACCAAACTTCTAGGACTGGATTAGATGATGCGCGATGTCAGCCAGTTAGTTGACGCTGACCTGTCACTAGTACTGGCTGACAGTGCACCAATTGTCAGCATCAGCTAATGGTACACAGTTATGTAGTACGTCCACCAATAGGATACCTTACATTTTTCTTTTGGTCGAACGCACCCTTACAACTGACTCAGCACATAACAACACGGGCAAAACCTGGGGGACCACTACCATCTGGGTTGAAAGGTACTGTAGTACTGAAAGATGTAGAAGGTTTTTGATAAGATACTAGAAAACCTTTCAACTGGGAGCTGATCACCTATGCACTTAGGTGACCACTAAAATCTGCACTTTCCCTATTAATGTTCACATTCCCTCACTGGCACAGGGCTCCAGTAGAGTTGTTTCTTTTTTTCTGTACATGAAGCCTACTGGTAATTGGGGAGGGGAAATTCTACAAAGGGACCGGGTTAGAATCTCGGCAAATACGCCGGAGTGAGACAGGGAAAGAGGACACCCATAGCCTCGCACAGGGTCGAACCCAGGATCTCCCGCACGAAGGCAGAAGGGTGAGCCTGCTACACCACTGTGTACGGTACAGCTGCAGTAGAGTTGCAATGCCATCGTTATGGTTCCCAAGAAATATCTTCTCATTTACCCAAGAAGATACCCATCTAGAACACAATCATATCATTATACACAGGCATTCAGGCAAAGAACTAGGCGTTGATACATATTCCACCCAGGCAAAATATACACTGCTGCAAAAGATTACGATAAAATGATACACGTGAAGCCTGGAATGATGGTTACAAGAGGAGACCAGAAAGCATGAGACTACCCACAAGTTCCTTTCACTTCTCACCATTGTCAAAAAAGAAGAGAAAAGGGAAATGGGAAAAAGAGGGAAAAAGACGACCTTTTTTATGTCTTTACAGTTTCTCAGGTCCCTCTTTCCACAGCTTTTTCCTTGCAATCAGAATTCTTTCTTCACCCGAGGAGAGTGCATCAACCTTTGGCTCAACTGATGACCAGCCATCCCACCTCAATGCCCTGAGATAGTTGTGGATGTAGCTTATTAGTGAAGGTTTATCTCTGATTATAATAAATCCAAGTGGCCGTACAATCCGGTCCATCTCAATTAATAGATCTTCTATGCTGCAGCCACGCTCCTCAATGTTGGAGAAAACCAGCCAAGCGTGAAGAAGATCGTAGGTGCGTGGATACGTGGAGAACGACTCGCACCTTGAGTCAACAAGGAAAATGATAGTCAACATAACAAAGAAAATAAATCACAGTCAAAGGAAATACAAGGCAGAAAAAGCCATTAAACATGAATTTGCTCATAAAAATATGTACCCCAAATACACCTGGTACCAAGCTAATTGGTCCTAACTTCGTATGTGCCACCAAGATCCTTGTTCAATTAACAGAAACATCCGTTTTCCTAGAACTTTCACTACATCCACTTTCAATATGCCGTTCATGGGAAAGAATGCTTTCCTTCAAATCATTATTACTCAACAACCTCCTTAAGTATGATGATAGAATTAGGGAAGCTACAGAAGATGGAGAGTAAACTAATTTCAATTCTCACAGAAATGCAACAAGAAGTTTTGCACATCTCCATGTAGAAAGATATTATCTCAATTTCTCTCAGTGTGCTTGTAAATCAATTAAAATTAGAGCTTTTATATCGACATCTCAGTACCAATAACCTCAGCAGAACTTAACTAAATGAGTGACAAACTTCCTGCTGAACCAATGTCCCAATCTAATTCACAAAGTAGTGCTTGGCACTTTACGGGGCTTAGGAACTGAAACCGTTCTCAATCAAAAGTTCAACTTTCACATTTCTGGCTTAACAATACTGTGGCACACAAATCCATCCGCTAAAAAGACTTGCAAGCTTGACCAACTACCAATATGGTCAATGTGGTCCAAGATGAAGATTGACAGCAATAGGCTTATAGTCAGAGATAGGGTAACCAGTGTTCCAACAAAATAGGGAATGTAGCAAGTATCCCAATTTTATTAAAGACAAATGCAGGTGATGCATCCAGGTAAAACTAGGCAAGCTCTCTCTCTCTCTCTCTCTCTCTCTCTCTCTCACACACGCACACACACACACAAAAATGTACACCCACTTTCGACAATTCCATAAATTTTAAGCCATTTGTCAGATTATTAACTCACTTTACTGATATCTTCACCTTTTATTTCCTTGTCTCATCATCAGAGCATCTAAAAGCACAGCCAGCAATTTTCTGTATTGACCCCCTTTCGTCTAAATATAAAACCCTAGGACACACACACATATACAAAGAGAGAGAGAGAGAGCGAGAGCGAGTGAGGAGTGCTAGGATGTGATGGAGCCTTTAAGTGTGCCTCCATGGTATTCAATCTGAACAGCCTAACCAACATCGTGTGGCTTACATTAAAGGAAAAAACAAAGGGGACAGCAGAAACATAGCATATCGCCCATCTGATTCTGCATCACCTTTGTTCCCATCTCATCCCATCACTTCTTAAGACATTTTACATTTTCTTTGTGTTATGGCTTCATTAAAAAAATTGATTCATATGCTTAAAAAGTAGACACATAATTCCCTAATATACACCTTTTTTATATATATTTGCAAACTATGGTCATGGTTTCTTGGGGTCACTTGCTGGTGGCAACAAATTCATGGATGGCGATAGTACTCATTTACCAATAGAAAACAACAGCAAGGTAAACAAAGATGTAAATTCCTTGGTGCCAGAAATATCAAAGAAACAAATTTGAGCATACCAATCATGAAGAGTTCCAATTAAACCTCTGTCATAAATGATCTGCAATTTCCTAGACTCGTTGACAGGAACAACATTCATCACCCATGCATCTTTACCCGCGAGAGATGCTGCAAATCCTCCTAAGTTTGCCCTCATATCCATGATATTCCTAAAAGAATACTTTTCTGTCGCAGATTTCATTTGCTTCCAGTACTGTGCTGCTCTCCAGTGCCAAATCTCCTACATTAATCAAATCTCAAGCAAGTTAATCGTTCAGTTTCTGGCAAGATAGGACAATTAGGGCCTAGTAACATACACATTGAGAACAGAAGCAAGATACAAGGGTTTCTAGAGATATACCGTGTCTTCATGAAATGCCTCAGTGCTGATCGCAAGTTCTTCCAAACGAGAAGGTGGAGCATTGAGCCTTCGAGGCCAAGGAACCAATTCACTACCTTTTGCCTTATTCACCTCTGGATTCAAATAAAGGAGTAGAATGCAAAATAAATAAGAAATATGAAGGAGAAATTATCATAAATAGGTCATGAGTGCATGTCCTAGGTTTAAGACCAACACGGAAGATGTATTAATCTGATAAAGCTAGCAAACTAATTATGGTGAAATTAAAACTTCACAGCTGCTAGTGGATTTGGACCCATAGCAGCTTATCCCCCGGAAAGCAAACCTACAATGCCAAAACGTATCCAGTTTGGTACCACAGAATTACACCATGTTATCTGGAGGTAGGGTGAACAACGTCAGCTTGTTAACACAAAAGCTTCATAGCAGATTCCTTCCATAGGTAATCCTTCAAGATGAAACTTGGAGCTTATATCTAGGGCTGCAAATGAACCAATACGCTCGACGAACAGCTCGTAAGACTCCTCGATAACGGCTCGACTCGGTTAGTTTATTAAGATAAATAAACCTTGAACAAAAATTTAGGCTCGGTTCATAAATGAGCTCAAGTTTGAACATAGGCAAGCTCAGCTTGATTATGTTCGCGAACAAGCTCATAAAGTCTCATTAAGATTTTTTTTTTTTTTTTAAGGTGACCATAGAATCACAATTTCATTATAAATTGGAAGAAAATAGTACAAAGTACAAAAACAAAGACATCAGACAGAGACCACAGCCCTGTACAATGAATACGCAAAACCAAAGCCTACCCCCAATCCCATAGACCCATCTCATTTTATCCAGAGAAAAAAATATGGAAACAAAAGAGTCATAAAATCAAAGGACCAAATTACTCCACTCTTGAGACTTAGAAATGAGAAAGGAACTTTGACCATCTGACAGAATCCCTCTGCCTTGCCCCAATCACTCACCCTCCTGAAAATTTTCCTCATAATGTCAAAAAGCACATTATATTTCTGATTACATCTTCTATCATTTCTTTCCAGCCACACACCCCATAGAATTGCTGGCAACATCAGAGACCATAGCTGCTGTTCGGACTGTCTTTGACATATGGAAGTCCACCATTCCATTAGATCTATCTCATTCTGAGGTTCCTTCCATGAAATTTGAAAAATCTTGCAAAAGGACCCCCACAGTTGGATAATAATCCCACAGTGAGAAAACAGATGAGCAGTGGTTTCAACAAACATACCACAAAAGATACACAAAGTCCTCTGATTTTGGAAAATGCTGTTAATTCTATCCATGGTTGGAAGCCCCCCCAAGGCAACTTTCCAAAGAAATATTCTGATCTTGGTAGGTAATAGCTTTGACCAAACCAAATGCTCCCATCTAACTCTTACGCCATAATGAGTGATGATTTTAGAGAATGCATTGACAGAGAACTGTCCTCTATTACTCCAAACCCAAATCCTTCCGTCTTCCATGCCTAGATTAAGTTGAACTCCATTGATGCTCCCAAGATTGCCATCAACTGTTCAGATTCCAAGGTAGGTAGATGCACCCCACCTTTTGGGGGTTTAAATCCCTGCATTGGGCATTAAAAGTAAAACCCCAGGGTATCACAACAACCATAGGGACTAATTGGAATAATGTTATTTTTTATTCTTAAATCTTTTTTGCATGCACCCAGTCAGACGGCTACAGTTGAGTTTCACGATCGGACGGTGAAATTTAAACCTCAAGAGATGAGAACAACCTAGGGATGATAATTAAATATTTAAATTTTTTATCATTTTTTAACACATGGATGGAAGAGATTCAGGGTGGCGTGCATCTATATTAGATGTGCCCTAGGAAGCATTTGATATATATATACCGCACACTATGTTTCAGCCCTTTTCCGACGTTAGAAAAAAATAATAAAAATCACCATAAAAATTTAAATTATTAAATTAGCCCCTAGGATTATTTTCATCTCTTAGAACTTAATTTTTACTGTCTGATCATATCCGAATTGATTGTAACCGTCCAATCGGGTGCAAACAGATTGGTGATGAACACAAAAATCTAAAGGGATAGGAACAACCCTAAGGGTAATCTGACCAATTTTTTTTATTTTTTTACTATTTTTCATGATTTTTTGAAAATCAAATTTGCAAGTACCCGATGAACAACCATGATTGAGTTTCATGATCGGACAAGATCAGACGGTGAAAATAAAGCCCCAAGGGATGAAAACAACTTTAAAGAGGGTAATTAAATATTTAAAATTTTATGATAAATTATATTTATTTTTTTAATATGGAAATGGGGGTGAAAACAGTGGGTGTGGCCAAATCACATGCACTGTAGAAAACCGCACCATAGCATTTTTGTTTGTGTGTGTATATATATTATATATATGGGGGCAGCTAATAATGCACCCCGAGGCCCATCGAACTTAGATCCCCCCCCCCGAAAAACCACACATCCCCATTTCAAAAAATAAAAATAAAAATTATCAAAAAAATAAAATATTCAAATACCTCCTTCTAGGTTGTTTCCCACCCCTTGATATTTAATTATTCCCGTTGGATAGAAAAGCTTAATCGTAGCCGTACAATCAAATCCGTCGTTATTTGGGGATCAAACTAAAACCCTAGGAGATGGGATCAACCATAAAGACTAATATGATGAATTTTCTATTTTTTAACTATTTTTCAGTATTTTTAGACGTTGATTTTTTATACCTAACTGACTGGACGACTCCGATTGATCGTCAAGATCGGATGGTAAAAATTAAAGCTCCGGAGACGGGATCAACCCTAAGAGACCTATTTTAATATTTTAAAATTTATAAAAAAAAAAAAATTACAATGGAGAGGGTGGATTTTTGAGGGGTGCGCATCTAACTTAGATGCGCCCCAGTGCACGTTGAATCCTTTATATATCTATCTATATATATATATATATATATATATATATATAGATAGATAGATATATGTGTGTATGTGTTTATGAACTTTGTAATTAAGCAGTTCGAAAAATCACTAGTCGCGAATGAAAAGATGCTGGAAGAATCTGAAACATACCAAAATCCCCATGCACCTCTGCTCCAAAGCTTGAAGATTTTAGAGTCTAAAACATTAGGGAAGTTGGGAGAACAATGAAAAGGTCTAAAATACTCCGGATTCTTTTATAACTGTTTGACAGTGCAGTTTTCCTTTGATTCTTTTGAATGTAACATGAAGTTTTCGTTCGAGAAAAAGGAGTGACAGTTTTTTTTAACGTGTTCCAAAAGACAAGCTTTCAACTTTGGTATTTATCCACAGCCTGATGACCAATCAGAGGATTCCAAGAGAAACTTCCAAATCAGACTGATGGTTGAAATAACCAATATTTCTCAGACAAAACTGGGGTTTGATTCTCACTAGGAACGTGAAACGTAGCTCTTTGGCAAGAGAGTCCTTTGGGGGAAGTAATTTAATTTAAAACATGGCTGAAAATGCAGCACTTGGACAAAAAAAGCAAAATATATAACTTACATATGTATTTGTACAAATCAGACAGTTGCATCAATTGTACAGGAGTTGTGAGAAAATCGAGAAAGTGCCCTTGGGTATTGTGTGAAAATCGATATACTGATTATATGAAGAGATTTTGCATTTTTTAAGGAGACGAAATGCAAGTGCACGTAAACTTTTTTGAGGGTGTATAATTATGCAATCACAAGATTGTTTAGCGCCTCAAGGCACTAAGGCACACACCTCAAGGCAAGGCATTAGAAAAATGTCTAGAGGCATGTACCTCATGCTGTTAACCTGAGGATTACGCCTTTTGTTAACTAAGGAATGCAGCTCAAGCCACTTACCTGAGGCTTACACCTTGAGGCTATGAGACAATGGGATGTTTTAAGGTGGACCTAAGGCTTATGTCTCCTTTATCGTCCTTAAAATATGATTCAATGATGACAATTCTATTAGATGAATAACATAAAAGGATTTGAATTAAACCAGCTCTTCTACTTCCAACACCAAAAGGATAGCGACTGTTGCAGTTCATGTTTTCAATGCCAACTAGCAGCCCATGGCTTCTGCCCCATGGTTCATTTGTACAGGCCCCATGATTAACTTGACATAGAATTAACACATTCCAAATCATAACTAATTAATTTTCTTTGATAGTTTTAACATCCCTTCCTAATATAGTGAGGCTTATGACTCATTGGCCTCAAGGCTTACGCCTTGTAAGGCTTTTGCAAAGCACCTCATGAGCGCCTCAAGACTTTTTAAACCATAAGATGCTTTTATCTTTCTAGAAGAAATTCCGTTTGGAACGAGGCTTTGTAAAGATGGCCCAAGATGGCATTGTCCAAGAAATACTTCCAATAAGGTGCATCGTCCAAACAACCAAAAAAAATGTCAGCCACAGCAACCTGATGGGGTGTGCCATCTAATTGGGTAGACATGTGAAAGTGAAGGGGCGATGAAACATATGATGATCATGTGGGGTTTTCTATTCATCTTCTGGAAAAAAGATCATGTGAGGTTTTCCATGTGTACAAATTCTTCAGGACTTTTGTCACTTACATTATTCCCACTGGGCTGTGCACTAAAAGCCCTTTAGAAAACGCTCCATTTTGCATTGTGTTTGGCACTTCATTGGAACAGAGCAAGGCAATGTACTCCTAAGCGGGAATTTATATATGACAAACATCTGTGGTGACAAAACATCATGTTGTTTTTCACACATACATGAACCGCTAGGGCCTACATCACAGTTGTCAAGGCGTACGCCTAGGCATCGCCTAGGCGTATAGGCGCTGTTCAACATGATAAGCGGGCCAGCGCCTTTAACGGGCTTAAAAAAGCGGCCCAGGCGGACGCTTAGGCGGCCATGCGGTTCGCTTATCCCACCTGGGCGCCTAAGCATCTGCCTGGGCCTGTACGGCCCATTCAGTTAACCCTTTAAAACCCCGAACCCGGCCCAGTAACCTTACCCAATACCCACTTGGCCAATAAAGGCTTTAAATACCCCCCGATCCGATATGACCCCATTGACCCTGGCACCCCGTGACCCCCTCTTGCCCGCTGTGCTAGGGTTCTGCCGAAGCCGCCAATCGTCACGCCACCACCGCCGCTCGCCGCCGCCAATCACCTCCGCTTTCGCCGCTGTCGCCTTTGCCTACTGCAGCTGGAGCCATCGCCGGCAATTGCCACCGAATCCGTCGCCATCGTCATCTCCGGTAAGCTCTTCTCTCTCTCTCTCTCTCTCTCTCTCTCTCTCTCTCTCTCTCTCTCTCTCTATATATATATATATATATATATATATATATATATATATATATATATATATATATATATATATATATATCTCACATGCTCTCTCTGGTTCTCACTTTCTCGCACACCCTCTCTCTATCTCGCTCTCTCTCTCTCAACCTCTCTCAAGCACACAAGGGGACCGAGACTCTCTCTCTCACACACCCACACTCTCTCTCTCACACACAGACACACCTAAACTCTCTCTGTCTCTCTCACACACCCATCTATCTCTCTCTCACACACGTACACACCTACACTCTCTCTATCTCTCTCTCACACACCGGCACTCTCTCTCACTCTCTCTCTCGCTCTCTCTCTCTCTCTCTCTTACCTTCTCTGAGACTGTCCGACTGCCCCTCATTCTCTCTCTCTCTTACACCCTCTCTCATACTCTCTCTGTCTCACTCTTTCCCTCTCTCAAGGTCTCTCTCTCTCTCTCTCTCAAGCACACAGGGAGGGCGAAGCCCTCATTCTCTCAGACCCACTCTCTCTCTCTCGCACCCTATTTGTCTCTCTCTCTCTCTCACCCTATCTTTGTCTCTCTTACAGTGCACTGCTAAGAGAGAGAGAGAGGGTGAAAGAAAGACACAGAGAGAAACAGAGAGTGGGTGGGTGTGTGAGTGTGTGCATTGGGGCACTACAGAGAGAGAGAGAGCGAGAGAGAGAGAGAGAATGGGTGTGTGAATTGTATGCACAGTGCACTGTCCGACAATGCATTGTATTCAGTGTGCATAGTGCACTGTGCGCACATACTATTGAATAGGCCTTGTGCAACATTCTCTCATTTATATCTTATATAGAGTCTTTAATTTTATTTATCTCTTAATCCTTTCTATTTGTCACTTGTCAAGTTTTTATCTCTATATGAAAGGAGATTCAATGTCGCCGTCCACATCCGTACAAGGAATGCTAGAGAAGAACAAGGTCAAGTCAAATGATCCGGGATGGAAGTATGCCTATTGGCGGAATGAAAATGATAAAAATAAAGTGTGAACTTTGTGGTTTGGTGAGAAATGGGGGGATGAAAAGACAAAAGGAACATTTAGTAGGAGGATTCAGTGATGTGAAAAAAAGGTCCAAAGACAACAAAGAAGATTTATGAAGAAATGATAAGTTGGATGACAAAAAACAAGAAAAGAAAAATTACAGTCGATAAGTATTGTGTGTAAATGAATCATCTGACGAGGAAAATCCCCACAAATCGGATAAAGGTTCTTCATCGTTAACGAAGAAAAAGCCAAAACAAGGGACAATATATGCTTTTGCAAAGATGAGTACAGAGGACCTTGTTGAAATAAGGAGAAACGGAAAGAGAGTTCAAACAACTTTTTTTTTTTTTTGGAAGGCAGCAACAGCCGCATTCATTCATTGAGATGATCAAGAAGAGATTACAAGGGAAAAAGAGAGGGGAAGGAGAACAAAGAAATTGTCTACCAAGACAGTAGACAATACAAGAGACCCAGGAACCACAGACAACACCCTTCCCATAAAATAAAACCCATTACATCTTACACCAGAACCTTCAAAGAAAGACACTTTTCCAATGAGCAAATTTTGATAAAGTTGCAGAATCAGGGATCTTGTGCCCAAATCTTCTAAAAGACCATTCTTGTATAAAGTAGATACAATGTCCGAAAATCCTTGTTGGGCAAGAGTATTGGTTGCTGAAGATTCTGAGATTTCTTTCTCTCCAAATGGCCCATAGCATTGATGGCAGAAGGGTTTCCCATAAACGTAATTCATGTTGGTAAGGACACATCCGATTCCAGTTTGCCATAAGGCTACCAACCCAATTGAAGCTGCTTGGATGATTGCCTAAGACTCTGAAAAAAGCCCTCCATATAACATCCACTATACCGCAATTAATAAAAAGATGGTCCACAGTTTCTTCAAACATCCCACAAAATGAGCATATTCTTTTGTCTAGAGTAAGGAACCTAAGCTTGTCCCCAGTAGGTAATATGCCCCATGCTATTTTCCACATAAAGATCCTAATCTTGATAGGAAGAGTTTTATTCCACACCTGAGATTCCCAACTGACCTTAATCCCTCCTGAGTTCAGCAATTTGGTTGTAGATTTGACAGAAAACTTACCACCTAGATCCCACCTCCAGTATTTGACATCTTCCCTCTCATTCATCTCTTGAAAGTATTGAAACAGCAAATTAAGTTGAAGGAACTCCCTCTCTTCTACAAAGTGAAAATTTCTGCAAAATCTAAAATCCCACACAAGTCCTTGAGATGTGGAAGCTCGGACATCTCTGATAGTAGAATTCTTATCCTCTGAAATCTTGTACGTATTTGGAAATCTATATTTGAAAGCCCTTCCCTCTTTCCAAGCATCATTCCAAAATTTTGCAGTTCGGCCATTACCCACAGTTATGTAAGTTGAGCAATTGTAGAGATCTAAGTTATGAAGGATACTCTTCCAAACATATGATATGGAAGCTGCTAATCCAAAGATCATTATGAGAGAAATATTTACTTCTGATGATTCTAACCCATATAGATTGAACATCCTTATCAAATCTCCAAATCCATTTTATCAAAAGAGCTTTATTGAAGTTTTGAATAGGTATTAAACCAGCTCCCCCTTCCTCTGTACTTCTGCACACAAATTTCCAACCAATGTGATGCCCACCCTTTACATCCGGTAGTTTACCTTTCCAAAAGAAAGCGGCTCTTCTAGACTCCAATTTCTTACATACCATCTTAGGTACTTCAAAAATGAATAAATAATAAATAGCTAAAGAAGAGAGCACTGATTTGGATAGAACCCATTTTCCTCCTACAGAAAGAAGGGAACCTTTCCAGCCTTGAAGTTTACTTTCAAATTTCTTAATCAAAGGGTTCCAATCACAATTGTTAAGCCTCATGTCAGAAAGTGGTAAACCCAGATAAGAAATAAAGAAGGTAACTGGCTGCACATTAATCATATTTGATAGAACAGCCATCTTGTCTTCTGGAACATTGATACCCACCATAACACTTTTAGTAAAATTGATTTTAAGTCCAGTCACCGCTTCAAGAATCTTCAGCAGAATCTTCAAATTGACCATCTTAACTTCCTTTGTAGATGAGAATAAAATCGTGTCATCAACATATTAAAGGTGGGTAACCTCCTCTTCCATTCTTCTAACTTTGATACCCTCAATAATTTGACATTCTCTTGCTTTATTCCACATGGAGCTCATAACCTGTCCCACTATAATGAAGAGAAGAGGTGATAGGGGGTCACCTTGTCTGAGTCCTCTCGAGCTATCAAAGTAGCCAAATGGGGCTCCATTGATTAAAATGGAAAATTTCGCTATCCCTATGCAGCTTTTTATCCATTCTATCCATTTCCTTTTGAATCCAATCAGTTGCATAACATTTAACAAACAGTTCCAGTTTACTATGTCAAACGCCTTTTTGAAATCAATTTTACACACAACAGCCTCCTTTTTCTGCTCTTCTGATCATGGATACATTCATAAGCAGCCAAAAAATTATCAAGAACGAAACGGCCTTGAATGAAAGCAGCTTGATTAGTATCCACCACACTGTTGATCACTAGCTTGAGTCTATTTGCCAAAGCTTTTGAGATGATCTTGTAGCTACCATTAAGTAAACTTATGGGCCTGAAATCCCCTAGCTCTTCTGCAATGTCCTTCTTAGGAATAAGGACTATGAATGTAAAGTTAAGAGATTGAATTTTCCAAGGCCTCCTTTCAAACTCTCTAACAGCTGCCATAATTTCTACCTTAATAACTTCCCAGAAATGTTGGTAGAACCCAATTGAGAATCCATCTGGTCCTGGAGATTTATGGACATCCATCCAAAAAACTGCATCCTTAATTTCTTCCTCAGAAAATGGTCTAATGAGACTGCTAGCCTCCTATTCTGAGATTTGCTTGAACATGTAAGAGCTGATCCAAGGTCTCCACACCTCCTCTTCCTTAAACAGCTTCTTAAAGAAGTTTACTGCAGCTGCTCCCTTCTCTTGTTCCTCAAGTAAAATATGATTGTCAACCTTCAAGGACTCTATCAAGATTCTCCTCTTTTTACCACTGGCCATCACATGAAAGTAGGAAGTGTTTTTGTCCCCTTCTTTTAACCACAATTCCTTAGATCTATGCTTCCATTTGATTTCTTCCCTTAAGGACCAATCAAGATATTGTTGTTTTAGATTGTCTCAGTGTTGGATTTCCTCTCTAGATAACAAATCATGGTCAAATTTGGCTTGGTAAGTTTTAATGTCCTTGAGAAGTTCTTTCTGGATTCTAGATGTTGCTCCGAAAGTTAAATCATTCCATTTGATCAGCTTCTGTTTCAGCCATTTAAGTTTAGATGCCAGATTATAGCAAGCATTTGAATGCATAGGGGCTTCCTTCCACCATGTAGAGACAAGCTCAAAAAAATCTCCATGTTTCAGCCAGGCCAATTCAAATCTAAATAGTCTGTCTCTGCACCTGTTGTTCTTTCCAACATAGAGTAATAAAGGGGTATGGTCCGAGAGAACTCTAGGTAGTCCTTTCAGAGAGAAAGAGTTAAATTTCTGCTGCCACTGAGGAGTAATGAAAAATCTGTCAATTTTTGACTTGGTCTTGACATTAGACCAAGTATAAGACACTGATGTAGAATCCACTTCAATAAGACTGCAGGTATTCACCCGATCTCCGAAGGCATCTATTTTAGAATTCCAGGCCAGTTGATTTTCTCTTTCTCCTGGGAATCTAACAGCATTAAAATCCCCTCCCATACACCAAGCCTCTGCACTTGTAAGTTGCAAGTCTCTTAATTCCCCAAAAAAATTCATTTTAGCTTGCAAATCCTGAGGGCTATAAACACTTGTGAATGTCTAGAAAATATTATTCCTTTTCATTTTGAAATCAATGGAGATACAGTAATTGCCCACTCTAGAGTTGCACCGTTGAAGTACATTCTCATCCCATAGAATTAAGATACCCCCTTGCTGGCCATCAGCTGGTTTAGCTGCCCATCCTGTGAGTCTATTACCTCCTAGTCTTTTAATAAGTTCTTCATCTTTCTCTGCCCCTTTTGTTTCTTGCAGACACACAATCTGAACCTTGTAACATTGTATCAGTGTTCTGACTTCCCTGCCTTTCACAGATCCGTTCAGGCCTCGAACATTCCAGCTGACAATGTTCATGAGAAGTGAGAGTTTTTACCCTTCTCACTGCCCTGAGAGAGTAAATAGAAGAAAGAAGAAAAATTGAAGCTTGATGAAGCTGTAGCCACATGGATTTATGAGGGTGGAATTCCTTTTAATGTTGCAAAGTTGAAGAGCTTTAAGGTGTTCGAACTTGCATGGCGATTTGGACCGAGATACAAATCTCCAAGTTATCACATGTTGAGAGTGCCTCTCCTAAAAACATGGTAGAGAGCACACATCAGTTGGAAAGACTTATGGTTGCACCCTCATCTGTGATGGATGGACTGACAAAAGGCAGAGGAAGCTGATTAATTTCTTAGTGAATTGTCCAAAAGGGACTTATTTTATGGAGTCCGTTGATGTTTTAAATCGTAAAGAAGATGCATACCTCTCATATGAATTGTTGGATTCCTTGATTGAAAAAATTGGAGAAGAATATGTGATGCAAATTGTGACAGATAATGCTTCATATAATATTGCTGCAAAGAGAATATCAATGGAAAAGAGGAGAATATTGTTTTGGACACCTTGTGTTGCACATTACCTTGATCTCATGTTTTTGAAGGTGACATTAAGTCACAATTTCATAGAGTAAAAAAGAGGATTACAAGGAGAATGAATAGCCCTAGGGCCAACACCTTCAGGATCGGACAATCCCCGTCCTGAACCCCAACTACCTAAGAAAAGCTGAAATTTACAATGATGTTTTATCAAGCCAATAAAACAAAAACACACTAAGAGCTGCCTATCAGGATATCATATCCTTCCACTTCCTTGCCTTTTCAAAAAAAACAGAACTCCCCTCCTTGAGGATACCAGCAGCCCGTCCCCAATCTTCCACCCATCTAAATGTACTCCTCAGCAGATCATTAGAGCTTCTACACTGATCATTGAATTTCCTTCTGTTTCTTTCACACCAGATGGCCCACAAAAGGGCCGGGCAAATCAAGAACCACAATTGTTTGAGATCTTTGTATGGACAATTAATGCTCCACCATTGGAGGAGATCCAACACAGAAGATTGCTCTACCCAATTGATTCCAAATAATCTACACATAATCTTCCACTGTATGATAATAATACCACAGCCACAGAATAGATGCTTTTGATCCTCCTCAAAAAGAGCACAATAAACACACGAGAAGCTCCCAGAGATGTGTAGTTTCTTGGCCCTCTTTTCCGTAAGAATTCTGCACCAAGCAAGCTTCCACAGGAAAATTTTGATCTTATTAGGAAGGTGATTAGACCAAACTAACTCTTTCCACCACACCCTAATTCCACCATCATTCAACATTTGAGCCATAGAATTGACCGAGAACTGTCCATTGTTGGTCCATCTCCAATTTCTTTTGTCTTGCACCTCACCAAAAATTCTGGCTTCACTGATGGTGTTGATTAGCAATACTAGTTCTTCTGCTTCCTCATCCGTGGGATTCCTTCTCAAAGGCAAGCTGATCTGCCCTGCATCTATATTGCATAACACTTCCTCTACTGTAGCTTCTTGGTGAAGGGTTATATTGAAGATATTGCTGAAAAGCTTAGAAAGGGTCATATTGGAACACCATTTATCTCTCCAAAACTGTGTATCCCTCCCATTTCCCACTTGAATAGTACTCGAAATATCCATGAATTCAGCACATCTAACAATATTCTTCCAGATTGAAGACATATTGTAGCTGGTTGAAGGATAAAAATTCCATTTGTTTTCACCTTGAAAATAAAGATCCTTCACAATCACAGCCCAAAGTGCATTCGGATGTTCTCCCCTTCTCCACAACCATTTAGCTAGCATTGCTTTGTTGAAAGTAGCCACACCGCAGAGGCCAATTCCTCCTTGCTCCTTGCTTTTGCAAACATTGCTCCATTTGATCAAATATATACTTTTCTTATCCCTTTTCCCTCCTGACCAAAAAAAAGAACTTCGAATTGCTTCAATGATTTTTTCCACTGCTCGAGGTATCTTAAATATAGAAGCATGGTAAATTGCCAAAGACGAAAGAACCGATTTTGACAATATCATTTTCCCTCCTCCTGAAAGAAAGTTGCCTTTCCACCCTTCCAATCTACTCTCAAATTTCTTAATTAAACCATCCCAATCTCTCACCCTTAAGTTTCCATCTGATAAGGGCAGACCCAAATATTTAATAGGGAACATATTCACTCTGCACTTTAAGGAATTTGCAATCTCCAAAAGACTAGGCTGCGGCACATTCAAACCCACTATTTCTGATTTCTCATAATTGATCCTCAGTCCTGTGATAAGTTCTATCAAAATAAGCAAACTTTTGATATTCTGGATATCCTCCTTGCTTCCTGGAGAAAACAATAGCGTATCATCTGCAAACTGAAGATGAGATAGGTGAATGTTGCTCCTGCCTATTCTGAATCCCTCAATAAGGCCAAGTTGAACAGCATTATCCCAAAGAGAGCTAAAAATCTGTCCAATAAGCAAAAACAGAAACGGAGACAATAGATCTCCCTGCCTAAGACCTCTTGAACTGCTGAAATATCCACACGGTTCTCTATTGATCAACACAGAAAACTTAGAGGATGAAATACAACTCATTATCCATCTAACCCATCTTTCATTGAAACCCATGAGGATCATTGTTTTTTTGAGACAATTCCAGTTGATTCTATCATAAGCCTTCTCAAAGTCAAGCTTTAATAACACTCCTTGCTTATTTCTGATCTTGTAATGATGTATTACCTCATAAGCTGTCATAAAGTTATCCAGTATAAATCTGCCTTGCATAAATGCTGATTGATTAATGCCCACAAATTTATGTATCACCTTCTTAAATCGGGTTGCTAGGATCTTGGCAATAACCTTATAGCATCCATTGAGTAAGCTAATGGGCCGAAAATCTGTCACTCTATCCGCTCCTTCTGACTTAGGAATAAGAACAACATATGTAGCATTAACCGCTCTAATCCTTTCCGGCATGTCATAAAACTCCTGCACAAGGTTAACCAAATCATCTTTAATAACATCCCAAAAGAATTGATAGAACCCCAGCGAAAATCCGTCGGGACCCGGAGCTTTATTAGGATCCATACTGAAAACAGCCATTCTAACTTCCTCCTCCACAAAGGGCTCACTCAACTTAACAGCTTCTGAATCAACTAACTTGGGAAGTAATCCATCTTGTATGTGGGGTCTCATCAGAAAATCTTCTGAGAAAATATTTCTGAAGAAATCCACAAATCTGTTTTTGATCTCCTCGGGATCTTCAATGACACTATCTTCTTCTTTGACATGATCAATAGACAGGTATCTTCTTTTAGTACTAGCCATGGCATGGAAGAAAGAAGAGTTTTTATCACCTTCCTTTAGCCAATGCTCCTTAGCTCTTTGTTTCCAACCAATTTCTTCTTTCAAAAGTTCTTCATTGTAATTCTTCCGGAACTCCTTCAAAGATTGAAGTTCTTTATTGGAAAGATCAGCAACCTCACTTTTCAATTCTAATTCTTCAATGCTGCCCATCAATTTCTGCCTTTTTTCCTTTTCCTTTCCAAAATTCTGGTTAGACCATTGCCTCAAACAATTCCTTATCCATTTCAGCTTGCCCATGAAATTAAGCACTGCAGAATTTGCCTTTGGTGCTTGCTGCCACCAATTACCAACCATTTCCTTGAATCCAACTTCCCTTTGCCATTTCAATTCATATCTAAAAATTCTGGAGCTCCTCCTCTTATCCTTCATCATAATGAGCAAGGGTATATGATCAGAGACAGACCTGAACAACCCTTTCACATGTGACAGGGGAAATTTTTTGAACCAATCTGGAGAGATCAAAACTCTGTCAATCTTAGACTGGATGCTATCCTGCTGTAAATTAGACCAGGTATAATTTCTGTTTGGGTCATCCACCTCTATTAATTGAACATCTCTGATCCACTGATTAAAATTATCCATACTATTGCTCCATCTCTGCCTACCAGTCCTTTCCCATGGAAACCTTACACAATTAAAATCTCCCAAGATACACCAGGTTTTCGAGAAAAGACTATGCAACCTGTATACTTCTTGTACAAATTCCTCCCTCTGTTGATCGGTGTGGGGTCCATACACAGAAGTAATGACCCAACAGTCATTATTAGAGATTCTATTCTTGTGTTTAAAGGCAACCGAAATGCTGAATTTGCCTAAATCACAGACATTACCCTCGAACCTGTTTCCATCCCAAATCACTAATTGCCCTCCTTTACTTCCTTCTGCAGGAAAAACTGCCACCTCATTTAACTTGGACCCACATATTCTACTTAAGACAGATTTATCAATATTGGCCATCTTGGTTTCCTGTAAACAGATGCAGTCCAGATGCTGAGAATACACCAAATCTTTTACAGCTCTCCTCTTGAAGTCCCCATTGAGGCCCCTAATATTCCATGAGATCAAATTCATAGTGTAACAACCTGTTTCCCTTTATCCTTGGTCTTCTTCCCTCTCAAGCTGTCCAGGACTTCATTGTTACTCACAAAGCTTGCTTCTCTTTTTCCAATCTTCATTCCACCTCCCGTACCTTTCCTCTTAGCTGATTGCTGTAAGATAGCATTCCTTCTCAATTTCTTAAGAAAGTTCAGGACCATATCTTCCCTGCCTTCAAATGACACCCCTATACGCTGTCCAAATTGCACAATTTCATTCCTCCGGACTTCTTCCTCATCACACAAATTTACTGCCAACGGAACCTCACTGCCTTCATATGTCGTAATCTGTTTGGCCTGAGTCTCTTCCTGCAACTCCCTGTCTCTTTTAACCTTTTCCGATCCTTCTTCTTCCAGTTTATCTGGCAAACTGTAGTTAACAATTGCTTCTAACTCTTCCTGAGACGACCCCTCCTTTCTGACACTGTTCCATCCCTTCCCTGAAAGCTTAAGAAGTTGGACCTCCGGAAGGCCAATATTATTCCCCATCCCCCTTCCATCAGTCCAGATAGGATCTATGTCACCCTGTCCACACCTCGAGTAAGATGCATCGTCTTGCTGTACCCACACTGCAGAAAATCTCTCTCCTCTGGCCGGAGCAATCTCCCTTCCGGTACTCTGTTCTTCGTGAAAAGCGATGAGAGCTCGGGGAAGACGACGGTTCGGGGGCGGATTAGGTTCAGACGACTGAACCGGACGAAACGATACCCGGTTCAAGGTTAAGTCAGGATCCGATATGATAGATTCCTTACGTATCGGATCTCCTATCAAATCCGGAGCTCCCCGCGCCTGTTCATCTTCCTCGCCCGGAAACCCCACACCCGAGCTCCCTTCAATGCCCTGCTCAACCTCCGCCTCGGAACCACACCCCCGCTTATTAAAATAATTGGCACTCTTCCCCTGAACTGTTTGTTGCTCAAGCGGGCCTCTCGAGGGATTTGGGAGAACCCCCCTTATTCCTTTACTGTCAACTAGCTTTGGAACCCCGCAGTCTTGAATTCCCCTATCTGCACCTACCAGCCTCTTCATCTCCTTCTGACTCGTCGCACCTGAGTGCGACTGATTAAAGACCTTTCTTGACTCAGTACCGGACTCAATCAAACCTGGGTGAACACCGAGTTCCGGCTGCCCTGTTTCAGCCCCGCCGTCTCTGATTGTCTTGTATCTTCTATACTCCGCCACCACATCAGCCCACCGCCAGTCCTGTTCAACTCCTATATCCTTACCAACTTCTTCCATTGTGATGTGGACCCAGAAGATCCTTCCTCCTACCATGATCTTAATCCTTTCGGGAATATCTGACTTTCGCTCAACAGAAATTTTAACCCGCACAAAGGACAAATTGTCCCCCCTGAGTCCCTTGCTATCCACTTCTCTAAGCCTCCCAAACCTAGAGCAGATTGACTGGAATGTGTTGATGTTCCAAAGGTGAAGAGGCACCCCTTGGAACCTACACCACAACTCGATTCCCTCCTCTGCAGGGAAAGTTCCCACTTCTGTCCTCCACTAAGAAAACTCCACAAAAAGATCCTTCTTCACCTCTATCCTTCCAATGGAGCATGCAAGATCCTTCCACGATTGAGTTTCTGAGCTTACTAGGAAGGAATGGGATACCAATCTTCGAATGCTCCATCCTTTAACTTCCGGCCAAAACTTCAACAGAATGGCTCTAACCTCCCCACAGTCCATTGCGATTCCATTGCTTTCCTTCCGGAATGAAACTACAATGCAGTTTTCCAATGAACGCTTAGCTGCAGCAACCTCTGGTGACCATGCTATGTCCACCACTCCATGAAAGACCTTCGGGGCAGGCTTGCTGTCCACTTTAGGATCTACACCAGAGTTCATCCTCCTACTACTCACCTCTGTTTTACTGTCAATATATCGGAGAGAAGGACAAAGCCTTCTTCTGTGTCCAGCTCCATAGCAGTGGAGGCACCGGACTGCTTCTCTGCACCTGGCTGCATGATGGCCCTTGCCCAAGCAGCGAATGCAGGCATCGCGTCCCACAGGCAGAGCTTCCGCAGCCACTGTCCTCCGGTGACCAACTCTGCGAGACACCTTCCTCTGCACCGTACTCCACCCTTCCCCCTTACCAGGATGATGGACTCCTGAACAGCCTTCCTTCTCCGGAACACCCTCCGGAACATCCATTTGTGTTCTCTTACCAAGAAGGCCGCCTCGACCGCCGTCACCAGACTGCCGCCGGCCGTTGCCGGCCGCTTCTCCTTCTCCTTCTTCCCCCTAAAAGCCTACACAACCATCTGCACCCACCCCCTCACTTCTCCCTTGCTTCTTCCCACAGCAGGTTTTATGTGTTAACTACCTTGATCTCATGTTAGAACATTTTGGCAAATTAAAGGCATATAAGAGTGTCATTTCAAAAGCAAAGAAGTTGACTTCATACATCTACACACACACACGTTTACTTGACTATATGAGAAATGAGACAGAAGGAAAGGAACTTGTGAGATGTAGAGTTACAAGGTTTGCAACTGCTTCTCTTACATTACAAAAGTTGCACGATGGTGCTGTAAGGAAAGGCTTGCGTAAGTTGTTTGCTTCAGAAGCATGGTATAATAGTGCATGGGCAAAGACAACTATGGGAAAAAATGTTGCTTCTTTTGTCTTTCAAGTGAAATTATGGTATGGTATTGAGGATGTCTTGAGAACCTCATAACCAATTTTGCAAGTTTTGAGGTTAGTTGATGGAGATGAGAAGCTTGCCATAGGATACATGTATGCTGCCATAGAATATGTAAGGCAATAAATTATTGCAAATTTTGGTTCCAAAGAAAAAAATTATCAACCCATCTTGAAAATTGTGGATAAAAGATGGCAAGATCAAATGCATCGTCCTCTACATGCAGCAGGATTTTTTTTTAATCCCAAATTATATTTTGAGACTAGATCAAAAGATGTTTCTAATGGTAAAAAATTTGAAAGCAGTTTTTATGAATGTGTTGAAAAAATGGTGCCAGAAAGAGAGGTACATGACAAAATAAATGATCAAGTTGCAGACTATATTGTTGGAAAAGACTTGTTTGGAAAGCCAATGGCAATTAGAGCTTGTGAAAGGAGGCTACCAAGTGAGTAAATTCTTGTAATCTCTCTTTATTGCTTGGTATTTTTTTGTTTTACAAATTAAATAATTTAACATTATAGTATTTAAATTATTTTATAGCTGAGTGGCGGACGCAATTTGGTGGAGATGCACCGGAGCTCATGAAGATAGCCTTAGGGATCTTAGGACTTTGTTGTAGTTCCTCTGGCTGTGAGCGTAACTGGGGCACATTTGAGTTTGTAAGTATTTAACTTAAGATGTATTCTTAGTATGTTCATACAAAAAAGAGGAACAGGTTGGAGCATAAACGATTGAATGATTTAGTATATGTTCAATACAATCGGTGCCTTCGTGAAAGATTTATAGAAAGAAAGAATCATCTAGAGAAGAGTGATCCTATATGCTTAGCAGATTTGGATTGGGGAAGTGAGTGGATGACTAGGGATGCAAAAGATTTAATTAATGATGATGGTGAATTAGTGATCTCACATGGGCAGCTGTGGACATAGCCATGGGAGCATCTGAAGAAAGACTCAGAAGAGGCAATGCCACAAAGAGGAAGTACTTCGCTGCCCGTGACCATGGTTAGTGATGATGAAGAAGAGAACCATTCGGATGAGGAAGAAGAAGCAGAGGAAGAAGATGATGATGATAATGCACCTTGAGAGTCAGATGGCGAACATGATGATGAAGATGATGGGGACGAGGATGGGGACATTAATGAAGAGAACATGCCTCCTAAGAGTGGACCATTTGGCTTTAAAATTTAGAGAACTTTAAACTTTATTTGAATTAGCTTTATTGGACATTTGAACTAGTCTTCTTTGTTTGATTTGTTGAGTCTTCTTAATGTGTTGGTTCTTCTTTATTTTATGCTTAGTGATGGATATGTGTAATTAGAACTTCATGAACTTTATTTGATGTAATGAAGTTTTCTTCTTTTATTATGTGTTTACATTTCTGCATCATATATATATTGTTGTTATGAGTATTATGTTGCAGATTTTGGAAGAAGAACTCCATAAATATGAGGTTAGTATTTTATCTTTGAAATTTTATTTTTTCTAATTATTTTTCAGTGACATATTTAACTTTGGTACTTTATTGTAATGTTTGTTTTCATATTAATGTGATATTATTGCTATTCTCTTCATATTTTTTACGTTAATGTTAAATTAGTGTGATATAAAATATATTATTTTGAAGTGTACGCCTAGACAGGTGCCTAAGCGCTTAGGCGCTCGGAGACCCCAAGCACGCCTTCGGTCGCCTTACCGCCTTGACAACTATGGCCTACATGCAAAAGCTCTCACTAAAATATCCATAACAAAGATGTGTATTGAAGAAACATGTTTACAAGGGAGAGTCAACATATTTTCTAAGGGTACACAGTACAGGCTTCCACTAGAAAAATATGCTCACCAAAATAGTCGTTAATGGCTGAAAACCATTAACAAACTAACCCAGAATTTCACGAAATGCATGGCCACGCTGGCTACTGCTCTCTCCCAGAAAGAGAAATGAAGACTGCACAATCTTTTTTTTTCTTTTTTTCTTTTGGAGACGGGATGGTACCGGTGGGAAACCGCGGCAGGGACAGAGGGTAGCTCATGGGCCAGACACCAAAGTGTATCAGACGAACTGGCAGAGACTGGGGGCAGCTCCCAGGCCAGACACCCAAGTATACCAGGTAAACCTCCCAGCCACACTGGGTTACTACTCCAGGGAAGCACAGGGCTCGAACCCACGACCTGTGAGAATTTAACCGCCGAAGGCCGGGGCCTTACCACTACACTACTCACCCCCCCCCCCAACAATCAAGTTTAGTTGCCATATTTATATTGACATTTATGCATGCCAACTACATATCACTAAAATGAACATCCTATGGACACTCTATATTCTCCACGGTCAGTACTTAAAGCCCATGCACTCAATTTTACTTCAAATCAAGACATGGTCCTGACCTAGATTTCTTTTCAAGTGGAAGTCTATCAAAATTTTATTAATTATTTTGGTATATTATGTAATTCAATAACTGGTAAGACTGACCATCTAAAACTTTATCACCATGCCCACGCCTAAAAATTAGGACTTTTAACAAATTATGGAATTACCACAAAGCAGCACCTTTCTGTGTTCTCCACGGTCAGTAATTAAAGCCCATGCACTCGTTTTACTTTAAATCAAGACATGGTCCTGACCTAGATTTCTTTTCAAGTGGAAGTCTATCAAAACTTTATTAATTATTTTGGTGTATTATGTAATTCAATAACTAGTAAGACTGCAGGACATCTAAAACTTGATCACCATGCTCATACCTAGAAATTAGGACTTTTAACAAATTATGGAATTACCACAAAGCAGCACCTTTCGTCTGTGTTAATGTATGAAATTGAGAACTAGGCAAGGTTCGCAAAACCAAAACCAGTTCCCGGAACAGTCCCTATCGGTTCCAATTCTGTGACCAGTCTCAACCAGGAACTAAACACTTCCTGTTTGAGAGGACTGGTTCCAGTTGGTTCTGTAAGTAGACATGTAAGGAATATATACAAATAAAAATAATGTAAGAAAACAGTGAAAATGTACATACTACAAAAAGATGAGGTAAATTTTTAGAAAGTGAGATATATATTTACCACAAAATTTTTAACAATCTAAACACGAATGAAATGTCTATAAACTCAAAATAAATGATGAAACTTAAGAATGCTGCATAATATGTGAATTAAATGCCTTAAGAATACTGGAAAATATGTGAATTAAAGGCCTTTCAGCACCCAGCTTGATGAGTGAACCACCTAACTTTGGCATGGTTCCACCCCGTTCACCTGGTTCGATCTTTTCTTTTTCTTTTATCTCTTGACTCTGCCTTTGTGTTTAAGTACAGGCCTGTTCCAAACTCACAGCCAGCCAAAGTAGTTCAGGAACCACACTGGTTCCCATCCAATTTTGACCAGTTCAGTCAGAATTGGTCAGATTTGAAACCATGCACTTAAGGTGAAAAGGCAAATTCTAATACTCATCTGTTCACACTCCTGTCCAGAGCATGGCCATGTAAAGTGCTTGCAGCAAAGCATTCACTATTTTCTTTGTTAAGGGTGTGTTAGGGGTCTATGAAAACATTTTATTCCTTAGGAAAGGAAACTTTTTTCTTTCTAGATTAAAAATCATCCAAGAAAAATAAATTTTCCCTAGATTTGGGTTATTAGGAAAAATCAAATCTCATGTTGATTAATGCTAAATCTTAACTATTGTTAAGAGAAGGGGAGATAGATCAAATGAGAGTGGGAGGGAACCTTAGTTTTTAAGAGAAGGGGAGATAGATCAAATGAGAGTGGGAGGGAACCTTAGTTTTTCTCCTGGAAAAAAAATGGTTTTCCTAAGTTTAGAGGTAGGAAAACTTTTGGAGTAATTTTATGAGCCAAGGAACAAAAAAAAAACTCATAACCATTTATTTTCCTGAAACTCTAATACTAGGAAAAGCAACTTTTCCTAGAAGTGGACTTTTCCTTCCTATTGTCCCAAACCCCTCCCACCCTAAAATTTAACAACATGCCCATATACTAAGCTGCCCGTGACAGAAACAAAACATAATATGACAAGAAATAGAGTTGCTTTCCTTGCAATAGGAAAGTTATGTTGCACACACTTCTTATCTTATTAAAGAAACGATCATGTGGTCCATTCGTTCACACAGATAACGTGTCAACTGCTTCCCAAAATGAGCACAACATCAATGTGAAAACTCTTAAGTAAAAAGCATTAAATAATATAGGTAGTGAATCAATATTTAAAGTAACCTATCCAAGAGTGGTAAACACTGTTATAAGAAGAGATCTATGTGGTCAAACTTACTCCTTGAATACGGTGTGATGCAAGCTTTCATGGGCACGTTCCAAGCTGCATCTGGGTCCTCATCAGCATCACACAAGGGAGGCCGAGTCGCAGGATCTCTCCTCAAGTAACATCCATTACTTGAAGGTTTGATCCATATAACAGTCTGATCCTTCTTAGAAGCAATTCTCCAGCACATCCTCCTAAGAAGATCACTCATCTCTGCCCATATCTTCCTATTCTCTTCATCTTGTGCGTAGGCCTCCGGTGAGGAGTACACAAAGTATCCACCAGGCCTCAACAACCTATCCAGCTCCAACAAGAGGATCCCATCTCTCTGAAGCCAATCAATCCTACACCTGGAGCAGTGAGCCAGCTCGAAGGAGCGGCTCGGGTAAGGCAGGCGCTTTGTCCCCAACACACCCAGTGTCGCCGGTATCCCCCTCTCCAAGGCAAATTGAATTTGATTCTCGTGCACATCATTGGGCGCCACCGACATCGTGATGATGTCCAGTGGGAGAAGGTATGCCCCGAAGCTTGCAACTCCACAACCCACATCAAGAACATTCCGGATTTGTCCCCCATTACTAAGATGATCGTTTGGAAATTTCAGCATCTACACTTTGCCAAGACAATAGACGCAATACAACAAGGAAACAAACAAATAATCAGGCCCAGAAATTCAACTTTAAAACGAAGAAACAAACATCACAATCAAAGTGGCAAGAAAAACAAAAGTTCAAAAAGCAGATCTCGGTGGCTGCCCAGTCCGCATACCTTGGCAATGGCGACGATGTACTTGTCGGCCCCCGTGTGGAAGTGGGTTCCTCCTCCGGGGAAGTTGATCTTGTCACCGTTCACCACCATCCAGTTTTGGTCGGACTTCTCGGAGGCCAAGTGCGTGTGGGGTATGTTGGCCTTCCACACTTCGTCGCGGCTCGCCGGCCACTTGATTGGAACCTAACCAAGAGTTCCCAACCACACTAAGAACACACCCACCCACTTCATACAAGCACACACGCGCGCGCGCACAGAGATATATATATATATATATAGAGAGAGAGAGAGAGAGGTAAATAGATAGATAGATAAGAGAGTGAGAAATGGGGGGGGGGGGGGGGCAGCATGGGTACCGACCCTGTAGCCGCGGGGGGGAGGGATGAGGCAATTGAAGCGGCGGTGCTGAGGGGGACAGTGGCGCTCGTAGTGCTCCATGAGTGTGAGGTTGGGCTTCAGCTTCAGCCGGTAGATGAGGTACCGATCCAGGCAGGGAATCAGCTCCGACAGCCGCATGTCACACACGGGGATGGACTTGGCGGTGACGTCGCCGTCCCCGCCGAGGCGGACGAGGGCGAGGCTCTCGGAGGCGCCGTCCCCGGCGTCATCGAAGGGGGAATCGCCGCGGGGGCGGCGGCCGAGTCCGGGCCCAAAGGAGGCGCCGTAGTGGACGCAGAGGAGGGCAAGGCAGACGAGCGAGGCGACGAGGACGGAAGCGAAGACCCTCCTCCTCAGCAGCAACGGCGCCGGCGCCTCCGCGCCGACCCCGCTCCCCCTCCGCTTCATCCCCCCTCGCTGCTCCCTTCGCACTGAAGAGAGAGACAGAGAAGAGAGAAGAGGAGCCGGGGATCTAGGGAGTCACACGAAGGAGGTCTGTAAAAAAAATATCGGGTAATAAAATAGAAGAAACCATTTTTTTTTTCATTCGCACGTGTGCTCCATCCGCACGCTCACCTAAAAGGTTACATTCATATATCTACATCCATCATGACGTGATATCTTTTGCTAAAGAAATTTAGTTAACTAAAGTGATAGATGTCAATGATGATCATCCTAGTGAATTTCAGTCATTAAAAATTTTGATCAACCAGATGATAATCTAGTTTGATTGTCTAACTTAAATTCATATATTATTATAAACTATTTTCGATTACATGTTCATGGTTTTTGGGTTTTTGGCATGTGTATCTTTTTTGAGAGACGCGGAGAGCGATGGAGAGTATTTAAGAAAGAATTTTTTAAATTTGAACCTTTAAGATATAATTAAATTTTAACCTATTAAAATATAATATATTTACAAAAAAAATTTATAATATAATTATTTATGAATAAATCCTCACAAATTCATGTGAATTAATGTAAGACTCTTAAATATCACAAAAACTGTTACTAAAGAGAGTGAAAATGTGTCACAAAAGATAATTAGAAAGACTTTTTTGTAAAAAAATTGAGATTACAATATTTTTTGTAAATAATCAAATTAAGAAGAATTATCAAAAATATCAAAAGTTTTGGGGATGATAATCGAAAGCCCTAACTTTGAAATTAGGGTTTTATATCAGCAACTTATAAGGCCTTGCAAACCTGTAATATTATGAATAGCTTTCTCCCAGAGAAAAAACATCACGATTATAGTTTCCATTAATCGTGATTGGCGGGACCTGACGTAGGTTCTGACGTCTGAGGGGTGCTTCGTGTGGGACCTCCCCCCCTCTCTCTCTGTCTAATAAACAGGGATAAAAATTAGGATTTGTTAAAAGTAGCGACCTGGATTCCTTTTAGAATGGCTCAAGAATTTGAGAAGCTCTTTGAAATAAATGAAGATTTGAGCATACATATAGAAGTTATAAAAATTATAAGGATTGAGATGTAAATCCCAAGAAACAAGATTGTATGTGTCAAGAAGCTATGGCATCTCAAAGAAAAAGTTTAAAACTAGCTGCAAAGTCAATACTGTAGGAAGCACTTGAACAACAAGAGATGATTTAATTTCATTTTTAAACTAAAGTATTTTCTCACTCACAAAGTACGTGAATCATTCATTTGATCTGAGAAAAATAAGTGAAATATCAAATTTATTTTTGACCTTTGTGAGTGAGAAGTATATTTAGATCTAAAAAATAAAATGAAAAGAACCTCGTCTCAAAAAATAATAGTCTGTGAATTTGATAAACCTTTTTAAATTTTTTAAAGTCATATGAGCTACACGAACATTAGTTCTCTGAACTGTACCACAGATTACTGCTTCATCTAACAGTTCAACAAATGTTACTCCAAAGAATGAGATGGAAACGAGCCGATTTGGGTCACAACCTTCGGCATCAGCACCAAAAGATGCACATGATCATTTGGTGTCAACCATCAACTTAGCATACGAATAGAGATGTGATAAAAAAAGAGAGAATATAAATAGAGAAAATGGTGTCTCTTGACAAATTTATTTAGGATTTTTTGTATATAAATTATTTTTAAAAGTGAATTATAAAAAAAAGAGAATATAAATAGAGAAAATGGTGTCTCTTGACAAATTTATTTAGGATTTTTTTATGTAAATTATTTTTAAAAGTGAATTAACAAAAAAATCATTATTGAAAACATATTAATACACATATAATTGCTTTTAGCAAAACATTGTAAAAATGTCATACAAAAGTTAACCGCGATGACATTTTTGTAATATTTTTGTTAAAAGTAGTGATATGTGTGTTAATAGAGATGACATTTTTGTAATATTTCGTTAAAAATAATGATATGTGTATTAATACGTTTCAAAAAATATTTTTTGTCAATTCACTTTCAAAGATGATTTATATACCAAAAAATCTATTTATTTAAACAAAATAATTTATTACTGGATATGCCTGAAAACTTGAGAGTGGGAGGTCTCGGAAAGGGGGGCTGCGGCCCGCAGCTTAGAGGTGGATCTCGTTCGGCTGTCCGTCTGAAACAAAGGACAGTTAAGCCCAAAGACAAAATCAGTGGTTATTACTTTGCCACGTGGAGGATGACGTTAGCATGATCCTAATCTCTCACCCAACTTTCAAGTTTCCATTAGACCGCAGGAACACTGGACCGATTGTTGCTCTCCACGGTGACCTTCGCGCGTCGGAACCTTTCCACGTGCTTTGTGTTTTTTTAACAAATAAATAGATAAAATACAAATAAAATTCCTTTCCGTGCAAGGGAAGTGGAGTGTGGTCTACTTGCACATCCTGTCGTTGGACAAATTGGTCAAGTGGATAAATAACTAAAGCTCAGTCAGATGCACAACTATCTCCATGTGATGATTTTTTTTTTATATGTTTCTGAAATCTTATATGTTTGATTGTATATTCTCAACAGTATGGTATCTAGCTGTTATAGATTGAAATCCAGAGAAAACTTAATCCATCGCTCATATTCAAAGAATAATATCTAGGGATTTTTTCAAATCAGTTCCTACAATCTTTTAAAATTCCATATATGTCCATTCCTTCTTAGAATTTTTAAATATATCCCAATAATCCTCTGTTGTTCCAAGATATGGACTTGTGGTAAGTGGTCATTCGAAAAAGAGATGACGAAAGGAAATGCTGCCGTTTGAGTGCGTCAAAGTCAAAAATATCTATGTTGGCATGTTTTAAGAGTGCACCTCCCTGTGAGGGCATGTTCTTTCCCTTCCACTTGAATTGTTCCTTTGCGCCGCTGCTCAGGCCAAGAGGATCAAGAGGAGAAGATCTTCTGGCTCAAGGCCAAAGCCGTGGCACCAGCACACACCCCTGCAGGAGAACCTCTTCTTCGACGATGCCACCGGGGAGCTCTCCGCTCGACGTGCCGACGGCTCCGCTTCTACGATGGCGACGCCCGCTATGTGCTCTCCCTCAAGGCCAACGCCCGGCTCTCCGACGGGGTCAGCACTCGGCCGGACCTGCGCCGCAAACCCCAACCAGCTCCTCACCAGCCTTTCAGCGTACCAGATCATGGAGAAGGTGAAAAGGGAGCTCCTTTGTGATGACGGAGGTGGGGAGAGAGCAGTGGAAATGGTGTGCTTGAGGGGTTTCAAGAACATGAGGGCAGTGTATGGGTGGGAGGAAGAAGAGTTGATGCTGGAGTTGGATGAGACGCACTACGGTCTCGGAACGAGCTACGAGCTGGAGCGCGAGACGGCGATGCACGGAATATGGAGCCCGTGGCGGGGCTGCTGCATAACTTAGCCTCTTGCAGGCACATAGTCGAGCACCTTGTGGCCACAGGGTTTGTGGCACGTGCCGTGGCGACCTTGGGCAGCGGCAGCGTGCCCACGAGGACGGAGGCCGTGAGGTCTCTTCACAAGTTGGCGCACGGGAGCAACAAGGCGGCGAAGGAGATCGGGGAGGCCGACTGCATGCCCCGGCTGGTGAGGATGCTCGAGGCGAAGGGTTCAGAGGAGAAGGAAGCCGCCGTAATGGCACTGGCCTTGCTACTGGTGGCCGCCGAGAACAGGAGGGTGTTCAGGAAGGACGAGTGGGGGATCATGAACGTGGTCCAGTTTCTTGATCCGCTTCTCCCCACTGTGAACAAGAAGCACCCAATTGTAGGTGCTTAGAATGACCGTGTGATTAACATGAAATATCTATGTTGTTTAGGTGTAAACTAACCTATTAAAAACAGCAACTAAAGTGCAGTGATCGCCAGAAACTTTTAACTTAAAAGTTTCAAAAGAGGTGTGATCGCCTACCTTTCAAAACGCGGGAGATTGAGTCCTTGGTTCCCCTTCCTCAGCCGGCTGAAGAAAGAGAGCCCTTTCTTTGTTTCTTTGTTCTTGCTGTGGAATTTGAGGTTGAGGATCGTTCAGGAGTTATGCTTGATTTCCCCCTTTTTGATCTCTTGTTGTTGTTGAGTGCAGCAGAGACAGAAACAAAATAAAGAAGAACTATGATGAGAATTTAAATAGAAGTAGTATCTGAACTAATCATGATGTTAAGCATATTTAAAACAGCAAACTCACTTGTTTAATAGCTTTGAAACCCCTTAGATCAAGTAGGTTTTTGAAAGATTATGCTGTGGTGTGTGTTTGCATGAAGTGAATATGAAGAACAAAACTAATGAAGATGAATGCAGTAATGAGAAAACTTATGCCCAGTTGGTTGAAGCTTTGAAAGGATGAAGATCTTGAAAGGACGCCGACTTTTGGAAATGGCAGCGCTCCGGCGTTCCGACGTTGTTGCTTCAATCTTCAACTCGCTATAACGCTATGGCTCAACTCAATTCAATTCTCTTTTTTTTTTTAACATGCAGGGTATTTATAGGCATTTCTTGCGTTCGAGATTAACATTAGAAAACTCCGAATTTATCCATCTTAACCGACAGATAATCACTGATTAATTCATCTTTATCTGTAATTATCTAAAACGCGTCCACCTTGGCTGACGCCTTTCAGATTAATTAAGATAAGGATAAATATCCGGGAAAACTTATCTTTATCTTTATTAGGTAAAACGCGTCCACATGTGTAGACGTCTTTTAGCATAATTAAGATAAGGATAAACATCCGGAGGGGAAGTTAAATCACTTAGGAAACTTAAAACGCGTCGACATTCCCAGACGCCTTTTAGTTAATAAATAAATTAATTAAAATTCAAATTTAATCGTTAAAACAGGAATAAACTATAAATGGCGTCCACATGGGTCGACGTCTTTTAGAATTCTTCATATTTTAACTCAAATTTGAGCTAAAATCAATTCAATTGATTAACTTAAACACATCTGTTAAACCCGACACTCAAAAAGATTAATAAAAATTAATTAATGATTAATTATCAGACCATTTCGAGGCATTATTGTATGATATAAAATTTACCCGAAATGACGTCAAAATTAGCGTGTCTACAGCTGCCTCACCTTGGCATCGTCTTTGCAAGGGAGTGAATGAAATGGAATGTACTGAAAAGGTGATGCCAAGGTGTGATGAGACACGCTCTTAACATCACATGACTGGAATTTTTCTCGAAATTATCAATGAAGATAGCTCAAGGAAATCAATGGAATTAATCATGTCTGGATGAAGTAGACAAGGAAACAAAATAAAGTCGATCAACCTCCTCGGAGTGGGAAGTACCCCAGGTCGTAGACACTGCAGGTTTCATCATGGGGAGCGTTTGCCAGCCAATGTGGACGTGCTGCAGCCATGATGGATCTTAAAAGAAAACAAGAATATCAGATAAAGAATCCAATCAAGGATAGAATTCCAATGATATCTTCAAGCGAACCTCAAAGATAATCAAGATACTCAATTCGGAATGGAATATTTCATATCATGTTTGAGATTATTTAATTAATGGTCTGAAACTTAATCAGTAATTAATTCTTATTACAATGATTTCAAAGTCCTATATGATGCATGCTGGGCTAAAAGAAAAATATAAAGTTAAATAAAATATAAATTAATCAAGGATAATATTGTTAAATTGTCATTAATGAGTCAAGATACCAATTCTTGTAATTCAGTGCTAAGCCGAAGCTCGTTTATCCACGCACTGTTTTACAAAAGTGGAACCATCGTCCCCACTAATTAACAATCCAACGGCCTATCCATGCGATTAAGAATCCTCTGGAATTATCACTGTTTTTGTTGTAGGGGAACTTAAATTCCAGTTTCATCAAAAACACAAGGTCCTTGATATACTCTAATAAATATTTACCATATAGTAATGCAAATGCAAAGTAATCACATGGAATAAGGATAGAAATAACCGTCTTTTTAGCCACGGTCGGGACTTGAATTCCACAATGGGATCTTCTTGATATTTCCAGCTTTGTTCAGGCTTTTTTTTCTGCAATCAAAATTATTAGTTCCAAACAAATATTCAATCAAAATTTCGGGAAAATAGCAGAATTGCTAAAACGCGTCGTGTCGGGCAGACGCCATTTAAGTTTTAAACGCGTCAGGTATCATAGACGCCTTTTACTCACAGAAACAGGTTTCTGGTTGTTCTCTATTCGAACTCCAACTCTATCAATGCACATCCCTTTTCCAATCCGGAAAAGGTCTACTTAGGATCGCGATTCCTCTTATATAAACACCCTAAGGTTACTCCAAAGATCCAAAGGAGAGTTTTCTTCCAAATCTTCAAGGTTTCTTCAAGGTTTTCCAACTTCCCAAGCTTCAAGAAGGAGAAACTCCGAAAAAGAGATATGGATTCCTCAAACAAGAAGATGAAGATGTCTCTAGAGATGTTTGCAGATATAGAGAATCATCTTAGTGGAAGAAATCTCAATCTTCAAGTAAGTTCAATCAACTTTCTTTCATGTTCTTCATGTCTTTCATCATGCTCTTCATCATGCTCCTCATCATGCTTCCTTTTTATCTTTCTTTTTCAGAATTACCCCATGTTTCCTGGCCCAAGAAAGTTCACGTCTCTCCCTTGGATTCGTAAACTTGCAAAAAGTGTTAAGCTTTCTATGCAAGTGTTCATATCCAAGTGGGACCTTCAAGGACTTGTAGTGCTCGCTAAGAATTACAAGAGTGCGAACGTAGACTGGGCGGCTATGGGCGCCTTGATCGAGTGGTGGCATCCCCAAACTCATACGTTCTTCTTTCAAGACTTCGAGTGCACAATCCAAAGACCAGAGATAACAGAGACAAGATAGCCTTGACAAAAGAAAGAATCACCGGTCAACAGCTATTGACATCTATCATGAAGGATCCTTCAGAAGCTAAAGGATGCCTCACGAAGAAGGGGATCAATCTCGCAAAACTAGCCGAGTGGACTCTTTATGAAATTGAAGATCTAAGGGAAGATGAAGCAGAAGATGTAACGAAAGCTCTCGTTACATGCCTTGCTGGTGCCTTATTCTTTCCTGCACAGGATAACATCTTGGAAGACGATCAAATCAGTGCTATTTGCGCAATTTTCGAAGGTAAATCCATTAGCACTGCTCTCTTAGCATATCTCTACAGTGGACTTTCTGCAGCTTCTGTGGGTCGTCCTCCATATGGATGCATGTTACTCTTTGCCTTGTGGGTAGAACTTCACTTCAAATTCGAGCATAGCAAGAAAAGGCCTTTGAATCCATCTCAGATCTTCTTGAATAGTCCAATCCATTGCATTGCTAATATTGTAAAGTTCAATGAGTACATGGTCAACAAGGTTCCAAAACTCAAGACCCGAGCCGATTGGAGAGAGTATTTGAAACTCATGACATCCGACATATTCGACTCGTCTCCGCTTGCTCTCGTTGGAAAACCAATTTGGGTGCGCCGCACAGCAGGAGCAGATCTCAAGTTAATTGGAGCCACTGAGTTTGTGTTGTATAATCCACACCGGTGCCTTACTCAACTCAGCTTGGCTCGTCGCGAGTTCCCTGAATTCTCTCCTACACTTCCAATCAAGAAGCGCGACCTGGAGTCCGATGAAGATTATGAAGCCATACAAATCATTATTACTTTATGGAATCTTGGCTTTAGCTATCGTGTAAGATCCTCTAAAGACAGAGATAAAGGATTGAAATCTCCTTATCTTAAGGATCTTCATGATATTCTCCCTTAAATGTCCTTTGTCTTTCTTTGATTTTGATGTAATAAAGATTGATTCCATTGAATAAAGATTGATTTTTCATGTCTTAGAATCTTTCCCCAACTTTCTGTGATGTGCACATGATTTTTCCTTAAGTAAAAACCTGATTTTTCCTGAAAATTCAACAATTCGGGTTCTGTAAAATGCAAAATGCGTCCACTCAGAAAGACGCCTTTCAAACTATATTCTTTTCCAGAAATTCAATTTAATCCTCAAAAACCCGATTTAAGATTAAAACGCGTCTACCTGTATAGACGCCTTTCAACTCTCTTTCCTACTTTTCCCAGGATTCTGCCATTAATTCCATGATTAATTCCCTGAAACGCGTCCAATAAAAAAGACGCCTTTCATGATTTTCCTGTGTACGGCTCTGAACAGAACCTGAAACGCGTCGACTCATGTGGACGTGTTTAAACCAATTCAAACAGCTGTCCTTTACCGCCTCAACTTATGTGCGCTAAAACGCGTCTTCCTGAGTCGACGCCTTTCACCCTTTTCGTTACAAACCCGCGAAGGCCCTCCTTTCTTCCTCACTTTCTCAAAAAATTCCCTCTCTCCACCCGAGCTCCGGCGATTCCGGTGATCTTTCTCTCAAAACTCCTTCTAGAGCCATGGAACACGGCGAGGGTTCAAGGAAGAAGAAGACCTTGGCCAAGAGGAGGCGAAGGCAAGAAGAAGAAGTTCCCGAGGAGGTGCCGGCGGCGTTAGCCGAGGCGGCGGCCTTCTTGGAGGAAGAACTCCCTCCACCGGCGCCCATGGCGGTGGAAGAGGAAGAGGAGGGCGACCTCCACACGGTAAGTCCCTTGTGGTTTGAATGGGCAAGGAAAAGCGGGGAAGAAAGGGGTTTTTCGAAGAACCCGAAATCTGGACTTGAAAGGCGTCCAGACCAGGTGACGCCTTTCAAAAGGCGTCGCCCTTGGTCGACGTCTTTTAAGTCAAATTTCGAATTTTTAAAATAGGTAGAAAATATGTTTGAATTGCGTCAAGGTATGTGGACGTGTTTTGAAACACGTCTGTGTATGCTGACGCCTTTCAAAACAGAGAGTGAATTTTCCTGTTTTTTTTTACTGACCCTATTTTTTTGTTGTTTTTATTTGCAGGGAGTGATGAGGGCTAGGATCTCCTGGGACCTAGTTATAGGGGCCTACCTGCGCCGGATGGGGTTCGGTGAGATATTAGACATCGAGCCATTTTGGCTCGATCTAGTCTTGTTACAGGCGCTCAGGGAGCGTTGGCATGCGGAAAGCCGGGCTTTCCTAATGCCGTGGGGACATATGGTCCCCACCCTAGAGGATGTGGCCAGGATCACTGGCCTCCGGGTAGAGGGCCGACCGGTGAGTGGGGTGACTTACCCCAACTATCAGGGATTAGCAGAGGCTTTATTAGGGATAGAGGTATCTAGCATAGGTAGGGAGTCTAGGATGGTTCCCAGGGTAGAAGTAGAAGCTGCCCTTGGATTAGATGAGCCCCGGCGTCGGTCTGACGAGACCCGGGAGGAGTTTAGGGATAGACTAGCAGAGTCATCCTCTTCTGTCTATTGCAGGGATCCTAGCCAGGTAGAGGAGGTAGACCGACAGCTTAGGGTCTTTCTTGTCTTTTTCTTCGGTCGGTTGCTCTTCGGTACGAAGGGCGACCATATCCACTGTAGATTTTTGTATTTGTTAGATGACCTAGATAGCTTAGGTGAGTATGCTTGGGGTGCGGCCCTCCTGGCCCACCTGTTTGCAGATCTATCCGCGGTCATTCCGGACCGCGAGACTACTGTCAGCGGCTTCTCGCCGTTCCTCCAGGTATTAAATGTGTTATTATTTATTCATGATATGCAATATGATACGATGCTTTTCCTAACTTATATGTTTATGAATGCAGGTGTGGAGCTACTATTATTTCCCGCTCGGCAGAGCGAGGATCGTTCGTCCAGATGCTGTCCCCTTGGCCTGCCGTTGGCAGCCAATCGTGGACACAGCTCCACAGCACCATCAGCTGACGGCCCTCCGCCGTCAGTTCTTGGACTATCCAGAGCTTTTGGTAAGTTTTTAACTTATTCAAAAATTTTATTAAATGCAATTCTTTTATTGTTTAAATGCAAATTATTTATATGAATGCATCTAATCTATATGCAGGTGATCTGGCGCCCGTACCTTGGTATGGGCGAGGAGGGTCAGCCGTGGGTGACGGCTGGCAGGAGGAGGTTCGGGAGGCAAATGTGGCTACATTGCCTCAACGAAATTGAGCCCCTCCGCCTCCGGCTTGTGATGAGGACCCTGGGCCTCCACCAGGAGTGGATTGATGAGGAGGTCCCGGAGACTTAAAAAGATGTTCCTTTCCAACCCTAATATCTGTTGGGGTTCGGTCATTTTCTTTCCGGGGTATTTATCGACCTTGCGTTCCCTTTTGTTTCATTTCATGGCCTTGATATAACGTTTGTAATGTAATGGCCTTTTGATTTGACATTTGGCTCTTTGCCTTGCTTTTGCTTTTCTATTCTTTTCTTCTTTGCTTTGCTTTGCTTTGGAACGGATCTCCCCCATTTTTTTATGACGGCCTCCTACTAAGATGGCGGGTATTCTTGGTAGTCTATTCTAAGCCTCGTTCCGACATCATGGGCCGAGTGTAAAACAGAATTTTAAAAAGAATGATTTGTACTTTATACTCTTAGTCAAGCTTTTGATATTCTTAAGGACTTGGCATCTCTTGTTACTCACGAATCAAACGTGTCAGTGTGTGCAGTAAGGGGTTTGAAGTTAAATTATTCAGACTAACAAAGAAATTTGAATTTATAAATTTTCTGATTCCACTGGTCTTTGTACCATACTGATCGACTCTTTAACCTAAGGGTAGTATTTCTTAAGATGTAAACCATTCCAGGGATGATTTAGCTCTTCTCCTTCTGCATTAACAAGACGGTAAGCATTACCAGGAAAAGCGTGCGATACAACATAAGGTCCTTCCCAGTTGGGTTGGAGCTTAGAACGCGGACCATCAGGTTTTACAAAAATCCTTTTAACGACCATTTCACCGACTTTGAACTTACGTTCAATGACTTTCTTTTGATAAAAACGTGCTAGTCTATTTTCATAAACTTTTGCATGATTAGCAGCTGACCACCTTTTCTCGTTTAAAAGTTCCAATTGAGCAAGAAGTGCTGAACGGTGTTCATCAATGGAAAATTCCTTGTTCAATTGTACTCTTAGCGACGGTATAAGGATCTCGTATGGAACTACCGCCTCCATTCCAAATGTTAAGGAATAAGGAGTTTGCCCGGTAGGCGTGCGGATTGAAGTTCGGTAGGCCCACAGAGCCTCAACCAATTTTTTTGGCCAATCTGCGAATTTGTTAGATTTACACGTCTTTTTGAAGATTTTTATCAAAGTCTTATTTGTTGCCTCTGCTTGGCCATTGTCTTGCGGATAATAAGGAGATGAATGATGCAATGCAATTCTATACCTGTTGCAGAGGTCCTTCAATTCCTGTGACACGAACTGCGGTCCGTTGTCGGTGACGATGGTGCTTGGAATTCCGAATCTTGTGATGATGTTCTTCATGATGAACTTGCAGACGGTTGATGCTTTGATCTCCACGTACGCTTCAGCTTCTGCCCACTTGGTGAAGTATTCCGTTGCCGTGAGAATGAAAGATTTTTGCTTAATGCCGGAATCTGGGTTACCAAGGGGTCCAATAATGTCGAAAGCCCACATGGAGAAAGGCCATGGGGAAGAAACAGGATGGAGTGAAGATGCAGGAGAATGAATTTTGTCGGCGTGAAGTTGACACTTAGCACACCTACGGACATATCCTACACAATCTTCTTCCATGGTTGGCCAATAAAATCCTTGTCTAAGGATTTTCTTTGCTAGCATCTGTCCATTGACATGGCCACCACAAACTCCACTATGAGCTCCTTCCATAACCTTCCAAAGCTCATCCTCGTCTAGACATCTTAGAAGAACTCCATCAAAACCTCTTTTTTACAATGCTCCCCCAACTAGGGTGTATCGTTGAGCAACTCTCCTGATAGCTCTTTTTTCCTCAGTTGTAGCTTCTTCAGGATACGATTGATCTTCACAATATTTTGCAATTTCATGATACCATGGCTTCTGTTCATCATCCATCTCTTCTAACAGCTCCATCAACATGATTTCTCTTTTCTCCACAATACTTCCATCTTTGAATTTCTTCAGCAACTTCTCCTTAGTTCTAAGAAATGAAGGATCTTTCACGGCGGGTGAAAGACGCCTATGAACTATGATTGATTCAGATTGCTTGCTGATAGGAAAATCAAGAGAAGATGCAAGTGAAGCTAGAGCGTCAGCTAAGATGTTTTGATTTCTAGGGACATGGACAAAGATCAATTTTGTGAAAAGCTTTGAGTAAGCAGAAGTAAGTTCTTGATATGGCTTGAGCTTGGGATCAAGAGTTCGATACTTGGTCAGCACTTGGCGAAGAATTAATTGGCTATCACCCACAATCCTGAGTTTGGTTGCACCATGGAAATGAGCAGCCTCGAGATCAGCAAGAAGTGCCTCGTATTCAGCTATGTTGTTGGTGACTGGAAAATCAAGCTGAAAGGCTTGTGGAATGGTGACACCTTCAAGTGATAACAGAACGATTCCGATCCCCTTTCCATGAGAATTCAGAGCTCCGTCAAAATGCAGAGTCCACATATCATCTCTGATTTGATTTACGGACATCAGTTCCTCATCCGGAAACTCTGATCGTACTGGATCAAATCGAGGAAGGGGATGATGAGCGAGATGTTCTGCTATGGCATAGCCCTTGATCGCTTTCTGTTGAATATAAATGATATCGAATTGAGATAGAAAGCTTTGCCATCGCGCTAACCTATCAGTAAGAACAGATTTCTCCAGAATGAACTTAATCGGATTCATCCTAGCGATGAGGTGGACTTCATGGGCCAGAAAATAATACTTCAATTTCTGAACAACCCAAACTAATGCTGCACATGTTTTCTCCATCGCCGTGTATCTCTGTTCAGCGGGGTTGAGAAGTTTAGAGAGATAGTAGACTGCCCTCTCTCTTCCTTCTTCATCTTCTTGTGCTAGGACAGCCCCCACTGCATCATCCAGGACTGAAATATAAAGTATCAATGGTTTGCCTGGAGATGGTGGTCTCAAAACAGGAGGACTTGCCAAATAGTCCTTTAATCCATCAAATGCCTCCTGACACTTATCGTCCCAATTGAATTTGACTCCTGGCTTGGTAAGCTCGTAAAACGGCTTACACTTTTGTGAGTGCAGGGAGACAAAGCGGCGAATAAATTGTAACCTCCCGATTAATCCTCTTAACTCTTTCAAGTTTTTGGGAGGTGGCATTTCTCTGATAGCCTTCGCCTTGTTGGGATCGATCTCAATTCCCCGTTTGCTGACAATGAATCCAAGCAATTTCCCTGAAGATACCCCGAATACACATTTCTTGGGGTTCATCTTCAACTGATACTCTCTCGATCTCTCTAATACCCTTGCCAAAACTTTGGCATGCTCAGCCTTCGTTTTAGACTTAACCAATAAGTCATCCACATACACTTCCAAATCTATATGCATCATGTCATGAAATATTGCCATCATAGCCCTTTGATAAGTGGCTCCAGCGTTCTTCAATCCAAATGGCATGACGACATAACAATATGTTCCCCAAGGTGTAGTGAATGAAGTCTTCTCTTGATCCTCTTCTGCCAGCTTAATCTGGTTGTATCCTGAAAATCCATCCATAAATGATAATGTCTCATAGCCAGCAGTGTTATCGATGAGTACATCAATATGAGGCAATGGAAAATCGTCTTTAGGACACGCCCGGTTCAGATCGCGGAAGTCAATGCAAATTCTGACCTTCCCGTCCTTTTTCATAACCGGGACTATATTGGCCACCCATTGTGGATAAAGGACAACTCTAATGAATTTGGCTTTGTGTAATTTATCGACTTCTTCCTTCATCTTTAGAGCCATTTGTGGGTGGAATCGCCTTAATTTCTGCTTGACCGGATTAGCTCCTTCCTTTAATGTTAACCTGTGCTCAACTAAAGATGAGTCTAACCCCGGCATATCCTCGTAACTCCAGGCGAAAGTGTCCTTATAATCCTTAAGCACTTGTACCATTGCCTTTTCATCCTCTGTAGAAAGATTTTTACTAACGAGGACAACCTTAGGTTCGTCTTCAGTCCCTAAGTTTATTTCTTTGGTGGGCTCTTCTACGGCAGCTGAAGGTTCATCAAATCTCTTTACTCCACTGGCATATGCCTCAGCTGCGTCCTCATCATATTCCTCATCCTCAACAATGGGGTCCTTTTCATGTACTAACTCATATACCCCGTACCCATCATTGACTGACTCATCATCTGTACAATCTTCTGGCATCTGAATTGGATTTTCTAAAAGCTGAGGGATTAAATAGCAAAAGGAACATTTATCAGCCAAATCCTGGAGGTATCTTTCTGGAATTTGCTTACCCTTAGGCTTCCTAGACTTCCTATCCTGACTAAAACTAGACTCCCTAACTTCACTAGACTGCCTATCATAACCTAAGGAAGATGAAGCAGGATGAAAATCCTGGGATACAGGTGGAAATACAGGGGAATCCTCCCGTGCGGAGGGACAGAGTAGATCTAGGAGAGAATCTTGACCGACGGACCCGCGCGATGGGGTGTAATCGGACAAGTAAGATGTTTCCTCGATAATGATTTGGGAAGAATTTGTTGTAAAATTGGCGTTTTTTTTTGGACCATCGAGGAATTAAACATGAAGCAGGAGTGAATACAGATGGGAGGAGAATCAGACGGAGGAAGCGGCACCAAGGCCAGAGGATTAGGGGGATCATATAGTAATATGTCCCAGATCAGATCATACATCCTCTCTAGGTCGAGAGGAGGTTGTGGTATAAAGTCCCGAGGGGACAGAGTAATCATAATGGGCGGAGCCCGTGGAATATCTTCAATTATGACCCGCGACCAAGTCGGGGTCAAGAGTAGTGTACGAAAAAGAGTATGGAGCATGAAGACATGTGAAGGATATGTCCCCCTCCAGAGCAGATCTGTTGTATAACCAGCTTCATAGGGGTCATCTGGCTCCCCTTCATCAGTTTGTTCGGACAGCAGTACCCGCTTGTCAAAGATTGTGCCAGGGCTCTCAATTAGTTCGTCAATCTGCGGTGGCCACTTGGGTTCTGCAGGATCCAGGAATAGTCTGTTCAGTGCTATGTATAGGTCCCTTAGGTCGAACCATCTGTACCATTCGCATTCAGGGTCATGGAATTTCCTCCTCTTCATAGGCCGCAGAGCCTCTAAGGATTGGTACGTAAGTAGTTCGGAACAATGTCTGGCCAAGTCCCTCCCATATATGTCATGGAAGTCAAAACAGGAAGTAATGACCACCATGTTGTCGTGACTAAGTATGGGCCCTTTCACAAAGTGAGTATATAGAGTCCATGTTAAGGGATCTCGGCCTTCTTTCAATGGTGTGGACATTGTTTCCAAGATTTCTTGACCATCTTCTTGCTGAACCCTGTCTTGCTTCAGTTTCATTGGCCTATAGCCCAGACCGCTTCCAGGTACTGCCCGATGATTTTTAACAGGAGTGGTCCTGCCTTGCAACTGTGTGCCCAGACCTTTCCCAGGCTTGTAGCCGTTCTTCATCATGATTTTCCATCCCGGGGTACTCATGCACTTCCCCCTTTTGATAACATTTAATGGGTATGGAGAAATGGTAGCGGCTTTCAAAGGATCAGCCACTGGACGGTAGACCTGTAATACCGACAGAAAAGGTTGTCGGCCAGGTAAAACAGCAGACTTAATATTCAATGTATGAGCAGCAGCAAGGATCGGCATGCTCGTCACTTTAATAATTCGTCCTTTGTAAGGGAATTTGAGGCATTGGTGATTCGTAGAAGGAATCGCCTCAAGAGTTTTGATATAAGGACGTCCCAGAATGGCATTTATGGAAGGGTCGATTTCTAGAATATGAAATTCGACCTCTGCATGACTTACTGGACCTAGCTCCACCTTTAAATAAACCATTCCCAGAGGGGAACGGGTAGAATTGTCATATGCCGTAACTGAGATGGGGCTTGGCAGCCATTTCTCCTTGGGCACACCGCATAGCTCCAGGGTCTTCGGAGGTAAAACATTAATTGAAGCCCCTGTATCAACTAGGCATGCATCCACGGCCTTTTTGCAGATATTGACCGTAATGCTCAGAGCCATGCTTCTGGCGGCTGGCGGTGCTAGTTCCGATGTGTGGAATGTAATTGAGGGCTGATCCCCCTGAGGAACTAGTAGTGCTGCAATTTTCTCTACCGGCACGTCTTCATTGACCATCACCTTCTGTAGGTATTCCATTAAGGCTTCTTGGTGAATCTTGGACCTTTTAATTAATTCAAGTACAGTGATCCGTGCCGGTGTTCTGTCCAGATGTTTCAACAAGTCGTATTGAGTGCCTGGTGCACTCTCTTCATTATGGGCTTCCTCAGTCGGCTGTGATGGGCCGTCTCTGACTGTGGACTGAGGAAAGACCTTGTTGAAAATCCTTCCACTCCGGAGCGCATGTTCCTCGACCGTGGAGGATCCGGGTGACACCTTGAGTACTGCAGAGTTGGGTGGCGTAAGCGGTGCGGAGGGTTGATGCGTAGGTGGTGGCGTTGGGTTAGGTGATGATGGCGTAGGGTTAAGTGGTGATGGCGCGGTGCGGATTAAAGGCCTAGATGGTTGGATGGTAGATGGGTAAGCGGTTGGTGACGTGGGGAACGGTACGCGTAGTAATGGTTTGGATGGTTGGGGCATATCTGGGTAGGTGGTAGTGGTAATGGGTGAAGTAGGAAATGGTATGCGTAATAGTGGCCTTGATGGTAAAAGGGGCGCGTTATTGGTTTGCGGAGGGGTATATGATGGAGGCGTAGGAGTGCGGGGCGCAATGGGTCTAAGGAAGGTGGGTAGTGGTAGTGGGTTATTGGGTGAGGGCGAGTGATATGTGGGTGTGGGTAGAGGGGTGATGGTGACGGGTTGTGGTCTGGGTATGTGGATGGTGCGGCGTGGTGGTCGCTCTGCGGTACTTTGAACGTGACCCGTTGAGTAGAGAGAGGAAGAGTCCTCTATCCTCCATTGTTGCCCACGACCAGCCTCAGACTGGCTGTTCGTTAGAATGGGAGCAACCTGGTTCTGGTTCTGGTGCTCCGGGAGTGGATTCTGCACTATGCCCATGTTGGGGGGTGCTGCTGCTTGTGCCGGTGGTCTTGCTTGCTGCTGCTGCTGGTGCTGTTGCGGTCTTCTCGCCTTCAGGGCTGTTATGTATTTCTTCATTTCCTCCCAGTCTATGCCGCCCTGCTCGTTGAGATCATGAATATAATCTCTGAATTGAAAGCAGGTGTCAATGGTATGCCCAGGTTGCCTATGGAAGTAGCAATACCTGGACGTATCGGCATTTTGAGGCCAGACGGCCTTTTCCCTTGGCAAAACTAAGGCATTGGCTGCCATTAAAGCACTGAAGATATCGGCCAAGGATTCTGGGAGTGCCGGATATTCTGCCCTCTTCGGGCCTGGAGGTCTCCTCTGCTGGTTGTAGTCACCAGGAGGAGGGACATTGTGGTACGCCGGCGGTGCGCGCGGCTGGTACTGTGGCTGTTGTTGCTGCTGATACTGCTGCTGCTGGGGTTGCTGGTACTGCTGTTGCCGTTGCGGCTGTTGCTGTAGCTGTTGCTGGTTCTGATTCTGATTCGGCTGCTGGGGCCGCTGATACTGTTGTTGGTATTGGGGGTTCTGCTGCTGTGGTCTCTGGTACTGCTGCTGACTCCTCACGAACTGGGGCGAGTTATTGTTCATAGTGCTCACTTGCTCATGAGAGAGCGTGCCCTCAGTAGTCGGACCTGTGCTGGAAGAGTTCGGCACGGCAGGCTTCCGAGGCGGAGGCCTGCTAGGTCTATGAGGATCAAAGACGCTAGAGAATGTAGCGTCCTTGAAAGCATTCTGGCAGTACCGTGCTCTTTCATAGAGCTCTGCCATGTTAGTCAAGTTGTTCAAGGAGAGGACGAGCTTGAACTGGGGTGTGGCATTAGAAATCAACATTTTCACTTGTTCAGATTCGGACAAGTGATCCTTCACCTTTTTAGCCAGACCCCGCCACCTGTCAGCAAAACTGACAAACTCCTCATCCGGTTTCATCTTTTCTGCAATGAGGTCCGTGATAGACAAGGAGGGTGCAACTCTGTCCTGGTATCGTTGAATGAATTTGCGTGAAACGATACCGTAATCTTCTACTTCTGAGGGTTCCAGGGAAAAGAACCACTCGAGGGCTGGTCCCTCTAGAGATCTCCTGAACAAGAAGGCCAACGACCTCTTATCATTCTGCCAGAAAGAGGATTCATACATGAACTCCTTCAGATGTGTGAAGGGGTTACCAGTACCGTTGTACTTTCGGTACACTGGCATTTCAGAGGGTGGCAGATGGAATACTGGCAGACTCGGTAGACTGATCTCTGGCACAGCTTTGACCCCCATCATTTTCTGGAGGTTATTAAATTGCTCATCCATACGCTCCATTTTGGCCAACAGCGTTTGTGTGGTCAGATCTGCTTGAGGAGGAGGAGGAGGAGGAGGTACTTGGTAGGCCTACTGCCTAGAGTACGTTGGGCAGGGTGGACAATAGAGGGGAGGTCCGGCAGCGCTTCCGCCATGCCCGAGGGCATTTTGATAAGTAGGCGTTTGCGGTCTAGCCGGTTGCCTAGATGATGAAAGTTGCGGCCCAGCTGGCCGAGAAGTAATGTGAAGGCCCTCCATGGCCTGATGGATATAAGGAGGAGGAAAAGAAGGTTGCTGAGGAACAGCAGGGGGAGCCACAGGGTTCGGCTCGACAGGCTGCATAAGTGCCTTCCCCTTCAAAATAGATTGGATCGCCTCGAACTGCTGAGGGTCCAGTCGGGAGGCAAGAACTCCCAGAGCATTGATGAGATCCGTAGGATCAGAGGATGAGGGATCATTCTGATTCATGTCCCCCTCAAGATCAGGATTAGGGATCGCATATTCATGCGAAGGAGGATCAGGATATTGATCACGTGGAGGCAAAAGAGGTGTCCGAACATTCCTATCTAGACGATATGGAACGGGGATGGAACTACGGGAGGCATCAGCATCTCTCCCACTCTCATAGTTGTACTCAGAATCACGAGGGGCATTAGCATCTCCCTCGTAATTAACCATGGCGTCTGGAGCCACACTCAAGTCCCTACCTGATCGTAGCAACATGATGTTAGATTCCCTTTTCAAAGATTTAATCAAACAAGTTGTACAGAGATTAATCAAACAAGTGGATGCTTAACGTGATTTTAGGATTCCTTGTTGAGTTATTTGAATTGGATTAAGCCACAATTTCGCTCAGGGAAAGGATCCTAGTTTCAGTTCGATTTCCACCGTTATTCTCTAGGGCTTTCTCTCACAACGCTTTCAGAATCTAACCGGGACTTCAATTGGTACAACCAGCCCGATGATCAAGGTGGAATACCTTGATTTTGGGGACTTATGGAGGTCTCAACGTCAACTTCTCTAGTCTGATCAAGGGACCAACCCAATCAGAGAGAGTTGCTGACGTCGAGTAATGTGTTCCTAAGAAGAGGAGGGTATTAGCCTCAATGCGTATGTCCTGTGGCCTGGACGACCTCTAATGCTTAGTAAGTAATGGGTAGCTAGCACTCAAAACACAAAAATCTGGAAACTGGAAAAAATTAAGAAACTGTCTGAATCGCGTCGATGGTAGTCGACGCTATTCAAAACAGAACTTAATTTTTCGCAGAAGCAGATGCAGACAGCAGAGAAACTGTGAAGCCTGAAAGGCGTCTAGGTGTGTTGACGCGGTTTTGAAACGCGTCAACTATCCTGGACGCTTTTCAGTTCGCAGAAACAATTTTCCAGGAGGATTTTTTGGGTTGAATCCTCCTTAAACAAGATGAAAAGCAGTAAACAATCGACTCATGCAAATTTTTTTAGTTCCAGATTTTAAACAGGGTGATTTACTAACTAAACAACTAGAAAACAATCAATCACACATCATTTTTATCACAAAAACAGCCTTTTGATTTAATCAAGGGGAGGGCAAGATCTTGCCACTGGGGTGTGCACGTGGTGCACCAGGGAAATCAATTAAACTAAACACTCACCAATTGGTGAGGACGTGTCCAGAGACACAAATGGTGCACCGTGGGTGCCCGATATGATGATAGCAAGAACAAAAGAAACTAAAAGATGGCGAGACCAAGTCCCACCGTGATCGCCAAAAAAGCTGTAGGTGCTTAGAATGACCGTGTGATTAACATGAAATATCTATGTTGTTTAGGTGTAAACTAACCTATTAAAAACAACAACTAAAGTGCAGTGATCGCCAGAAACTTTTAACTTAAAAGTTTCAAAAGAGGTGTGATCGCCTACCTTTCAAAACGCGGGAGATTGAGTCCTTGGTTCCCCTTCCTCAGCCGGCTGAAGAAAGAGAGCCCTTTCTTTGTTTCTTTGTTCCTGCTGTGGAATTTGAGGTTGAGGATCGTCCAGGAGTTATGCTTGATTTCCCCCTTTTTGATCTCTTGTTGTTGTTGAGTGCAGCAGAGACAGAAACAAAATAAAGAAGAACTATGATGAGAATTTAAATAGAAGTAGTATCTGAACTAATCATGATGTTAAGCATATTTAAAACAGCAAACTCACTTGTTTAATAGCTTTGAAACCCCTTAGATCAAGTAGGTTTTTGAAAGATTATGCTGTGGTGTGTGTTTGCATGAAGTGAATATGAAGAACAAAACTAATGAAGATGAATGCAGTAATGAGAAAACTTATGCCCAGTTGGTTGAAGCTTTGAAAGGATGAAGATCTTGAAAGGACGCCGACTTTTAGAAATGGCAGCGCTCCGGCGTTCCGACGTTGTTGCTTCAATCTTCAACTCGCTATAACGCTATGGCTCAACTCAATTCAATTCTCTTTTTTTTTTTAACATGCAGGGTATTTATAGGCATTTCTTGCGTTCGAGATTAACATTAGAAAACTCCGAATTTATCCATCTTAACCGACAGATAATCACTGATTAATTCATCTTTATCTGTAATTATCTAAAACGCGTCCACCTTGGCTGACGCCTTTCAGATTAATTAAGATAAGGATAAATATCCGGGAAAACTTATCTTTATCTTTATTAGGTAAAACGCGTCCACATGTGTAGACGTCTTTTAGCATAATTAAGATAAGGATAAACATCCGGAGGGGAAGTTAAAATCACTTAGGAAACTTAAAACGCGTCGACATTCCCAGACGCCTTTTGGTTAATAAATTAATTAATTAAAATTCAAATTTAATCGTTAAAACAGGAATAAACTATAAATGGCGTCCACATGGGTCGACGTCTTTTAGAATTCTTCATATTTTAACTCAAATTTGAGCTAAAATCAATTCAATTGATTAACTTAAACACATCTGTTAAATCCGACACTCAAAAAGATTAATAAAAATTAATTAATGATTAATTATCAGACCATTTCGAGGCATTATTGTATGATATAAAATTTACCCGAAATGACGTCAAAATTAGCGTGTCTACACCAATCTCGGTGCTAGGCTCTGTTTCCCAGTTGAGGAAGTGCAGGAAGAGTATGGTGGAGGCAGGAGCTTGTTAGTTCCTACAGAGGCTTGTGTGTTTCTTAGCTCACCTCGATCAAACCAAGTACAGATGAACTAGAGGGTACATGGGTCCTTTTTCACGTTATGATTGAGCTTCACCATAGTTACGTTCACCCTTACCCAATGCCTCCGTTAACAACTGAACGGCGAGCCCATATCTTAGAACGATGGAGGATTATAGAGCTATATTTAGAAATTCTAAAAACGAAGGGACATATATGAAAATTTAAAAGATTGTAGGGACTGATTTGAGAAAATTCCTAATATCTAATAAAATATCAAATTATGATTTTGCTCTTTTCAAATGTTAAAGAAATTCTCATCTTTCTTTCTTTTTAGGAGCATAGTTGTTGTTTTATAGTTGAGTAGAGCATTAACTATGGTAAAATTATAACTCATTTTAAGGACACAATGATAAATATGATGAGATTAAGAGTATTTTATAAATAACATGGATTTTATGGGTAAGCAAACAAAAAGTCCTTTGTTTTTTAAATTTTATTATATTAAACGAGAAACATAATAAATCTTGTAACCATCTCCACGTAATCCTATATGTATATGACCTTCATTGCACAAATGCTTCCTCCACTGCTGCACAATTCTTAACCATTCATCTCTCTTCTCTACTCTTTTGTTATTTATATATGTTGTATGCAGTTAAGAAAAACTTCTGACATGTTAACCCTACTCCGTCGGTTCATTTCCTCCGCCATATTTTTTCCATCTATATTATATTAATAAAACATAGTTTTTAATCTTGTTGATGTGACAATATAAAATATTTTTCCCCAAAAAAATTATTAAATAGTTCTTACAAAAGTCATTAATGCTCATAATCATATGATTATACATTTTTCTTCTCAATCCCACTTATTTTAAAACAACTCATTAATGGCTATAACTCTCATCTCACTTATTTCAAAATAACACATTAATGACAATAACTCTCTCTCTCTCTCTCTCTTTCTCTCTCACGGACGGATGCAAGAGAACGGAGCCATGCCCCCCCTAAAATTGAAGAACTTCTTTGGTAATAAAATATTATTTTAAAATTATTTATATTATAATTATATTTATATTATAATAAAAATATTTAAAAATAAATTTAAAATTTAAAATCATATTAGTATCAAATACAAAATACTAGTATTCCTAAATATTTTTCTTACTTTATTTTACTAAACTTATCTTATAAGTTTATTTAACTCATATGTTATATATTCTTTGTCGTATATTATTTGTATTTATTATTTATCATGTTAATTTTTATTTGTTAATAATTATCATATTATATAATATTTAATATTTATAGTCAATTTAATTATAACATTTTTAATTATAATATATGATATACTAATATTTTTAAGTATTTTAAATATCTATAGTATACTAATAAAATAGAGTTTTTGACTCAACTGTATGGCACTCTAACATATTCTTTCCTGTCAAAAAAATATTAAACAGTTCTTAAAAAAGTCATTAATATCCATAATCATTATGATTATTTATTTTATCTCACTCCCACGTATTTCAAAACAACTCATTAATGTCCATAACTCTTACCCCCACCAATTTTAAAACGACTCTTTAATGGTGATGACTCTCTCTTTCTCTCTCTACTCATTTTAAGATAACTCCTTAATGGTCATAACTCTCTCTCTCTCTCTCATGGACGGACTCGGGGGACGGAGGCAATGACCCCTTAAAATTGGAAAAGTTATTTGGTAATAAAAATATTATTTATAATATATTAAAAATATTATAAAATAAATTAAAAAATTTAAATTATATTAATATTAAATACAAATATATTATTATTTCTAAATATTTGTCTTACTCTATTTTGTTTAACTTATCTTATAAATTTATTTAACTCATATGTTAAATACATTTTTATCGTATATTCTTTGTATTTATTATCTATTATGTTAATTTTTATATGTTATAACTAAAAATATTATAACTAAAGAATATAGTATGTGGTTATAAATATTAAATATTAAATATATTAATAATATGTGGTCATATCATATAATATTTAATATTTATAACCACATATAACTAAAAATATTATAACTAAAGAATATAATATGTGGTTATAAATATTAAATATTATATGATATGACCACATATTATTAACATATTAATATTTTTAAATATATTAATATATACAGTAAGCTACTTAGCAAAGAAGACAACTTGAAATCTTAAAATTAGAAGCATATCTCATGTATCTTTACTTGAAATCAACCTTTATTGGTAGTAACCTTTATGAATGATCTGTTTTTTAATAACGATATTTTTATATTCTTTATTGCATGAAAATACCATAATCATCTATTGTACTCGAATAATATTTTACTTAATTTGCACGTTGTTATAGTTTCGTCGTAGTCCTCGTACAAAATTATGTTTATATTTGATTATTTACTACATGTTACTATTTTTCTTTTTATTTTTATTTTTTAACACTACTTTAGATTTCCTGAGATCTCTCCACTAAACTCAAATAAGTAGCATTAATACAATTTAGCATGCGAGTGAAATGCCTTCATATTGGAGTCTTTATTAAGCAAAATTAAAACTTTAATATTTCTCATGCAAAATTATTTTTATACCTAATTATTGGTTTAAAATTAAAACTTTATTAAGATGAAGTTATTTAAATCAATATGTCATTTTTATCTTAAAATTAAATTTATTATATATTTCAAATAATTTCATATAAATGTCGTACATCGCACGGATTTAAAACTAGTAACAGTATAACACTTACTCCCTTGTCAATCACCTTCTTCACTCTCCACATCCCTCCAACCTTTTTTCCACTCTGTTATTTTGTTACTAACTTTGTGGGAAAAAAGGCAGCGGAAGCTTTGCCTTCTCTCATTAAGGTTGGAATAGACTGGAATGTTCAAGACTTAGGCTCCGTTTGTTTCAGCTACTATATTTAGATTATAAGAATAAAAGTGGAATAAGGGGAGGAAAATATGGAATAAGGCTGGATGCAAACAAACAAGAATGAGAAGATGCCACATGTCTTACACATTGACCAATGTGCCAAAAAGTATCCTGCACATTAGTCAATGTATCAAAAAGTATAATCATTGCTCCAAAATCTTGTTTGTTTGCACCCATTCAGCCCATTCTCACCCCCTTCCGGCTACTTTTCAAAATCTATGAAGGAGTAGCTAAAACAAACGGAGCCTTAGGATCATCCTTCTCATTATGCACAAATGAACTAGCAACTGAGATAAGTCATAAAGTGTATAGCTTATGGCTTTTGCAAATATGAATCTCTTAAGAGATCAAAGCCTATAGATTAAGGAAACGTAGATTTAACATCAAAAGACAACGAGTTGGGAGTTGTAAGCAAACATCCTCCATGGGTTCTATATAAGTTATTCGTGCATTAGTAATTGAGACAAAAACTCTAAAACATAATGAATGGGAAGATGATAAAAGTATTTGGCATGATTAGAAATGTCATTTGTTAAGTATAAGCATAGATGCACTACTATTAATGTAGAATGTTGATGTAGTCGAGGTACTCATGGATTGGTTGTGGGTTACGGACGAAGGATCCGAAACTTCCGAGGAAGATCCGAGACGTCTAAAGAGGATCCAGACGAGAGAAGGTCTGCCTACAGGATAAAACAATTGATCAGAAAGGACTCCAGGTGTGGTCCCTAGAGAGCCCTCTTCGAGGGTCAAGTTAGTCGCTGGATTTCTAAGAGGATAAGGATGGGGAGATTTAGATAAAGAATAGCACATGTCACATGATAGGTGAGAAATTCTTTTTGTGGCAAACGATGTAGAACTATTCTTAGGCATGGGGTATATACCTTCAAGCAATTTTGATGCCTCTCTCTGTTAATGGGCTGAAGGCCCATTGCTCATTCTTATTCAGCGCCAGATTCGGAACTGGGTGGATCGTGCCTCTCGGCCCAGCTCTCGGCTTCCCCTATCAAATGTATTAATTAATAAGTCAATTCAAATTAGAACATGGATTTGTCCTGAACATTTTCATTTTTATATTCACTGTTAGTGAAACAACATGTAGGCATCAACCTAGGAATTCATAGTATGTTGCTTGTTTGAAGTTAAAATATTTGATGCAGTTGATGTGCTCTTGAGTTGGTAAAGGAGGAGTGTCCTAACTCGGGATTAGGAAGAGAGGAGGATCTAGATGAGAAGGCCTCATATACCTGCACATCAAAGCAGAGGACGTTAGTTGGAGCCCCAGGCATTATTCCGAGGTCAATCCCTCCAACACTCAAGTCAGTGACACGTGGCCGGACAAAGATGGAGCATGTTAGGTGAAAAGGAGGGTTGAAGGATAAGATAACGCGTACCTTGATTGGACGTAAGCGGTGCCTTTAGTAGGGGATTGTTGGTGAACTTCTTTGGTTGCGGCCGATATAGGACTATTCTCTTAAGTTATTTACAGTACTTCTTGTTTGAAACCTGAGTAAAATCTAGTGGGCCGAATGGGCCACCCCATCAGGAGGTTTGGCGAGGTAAGGGTTTGGGCCGGAAGCCCATCGGTCATTATCATCATCAATATCATATAAACGATTATTGTGGTTATTGATTGATGCACATATGTAAACATAATAATGAAATTCTATCTTAAATTGATATCCAAAATGAATGCAATAAATTAATCCTATCTCTTGTAATTATATTAAACCACAAATAAGAGTTGTCTGCATACTATATTACAAATATTAATTTAATTTCTTCTGTCTACACATACTCTTAAGAAACAATAAAAATCTGAGTATTTGTTAGAATTAATGCAGCAAAAATCTAAAATTTCCTTTGAGAATTTTAAAAACACAAATTAAAGTTGAAAATCAATGATCCGAGATAAACTAAAATACTTATCTTATTTACAATACCACTGCAAATCACCAATGCTGAGAAGTGATGTGATTGTAGATTTACATGCTTTGTAATCCGTAAACATTTAGAAACATATGTCAGTTGCTGGAAAAATATAGCACAAGATTTCTAGTGTAGGTAGGTGTTAGCATGTAGGGTGTATTTTCCCTTATAAATCTTAAAATTTAAAAGAAGAATGTGAAGAGAAAGTTGATGGGGTTGGGAGACAATCACTTGGACAGATTGTGCCCATATGTCAATCATCAGGAATGCGAGTTGTCGACTCCCAAGGTAGAATGATTTGTGTTTTTCTTTTTCTTTTTTAGACCGGTACATATATTTACAAGTGATCAAGAGTAAAGTCGGAGAGATCATCTAAAGTTAGAGATAATTTTGAATTGAGCGATAATTCTGCCTAATTAAGTGAGAAATCTAAATCCACATGATCATCCGAGGAAGTAACCCTGACTGGAGATAAGTATCCTAGCGGGGTTTTAAGACTCTGACTAGAAATAGACTATGAGACCTCCCAATTAAGAGGCAAGAGGTGAATCAACTGCAGTAAACAGTTGGTTGGTAGAATTGTTTGCTTTGTAAGGGTGCTAAGTTGCTCTCCAAATACTATAGTCTGAAGCAAATACTATGCAATATCACATTTCAAGATCTGATAGAAGAACAAGGTCATGCGAGGAAGAATCAGTTGTCTAGTGCAGTTAGTTCACTTTTTGCCTTCTAATTGAGAGGCTTCAAGTTTTATTTTTAGTTGGAGCCTAAATTTTTTTTTGGGATATTTATTCTTGATTCGTAAGATTATTTATTCGGATAATTAGGTAGATTTAGATTTCTCGTCTAATTAGACAAAATCATTGATATGTTCGAAATTATCTCTAACTTTGGAGGATCTCTAAAGTTTTACCCTTAATCACCTGTAAATATATGTATCCCTTCCAAAAAAAAAAAAGACACGGTAGGAGGAAGCATATGATAGAGTAATAGGAAGGTAAGAAGAAAGAGAGCACACAAGAAAACAAGGAAAGAGAACAATGAGATGTGTTCTCTGTCCAAGGAGCAAAATAAAAAATGAGCCGCGTACAGAGTTTCTGTGTCCTAACAAGAGAGATTTTCCTTTATTTATTGATATTAGAAGGATCCTTTCACCAGTTAATGACTGTTCGTATGCAATGATGAATGTTTCTATTTAGATCTCCACAAAATCATCATGGGCTTCCATTATGGAACCAAATAGTTGTTCAACGTTAAAAGTTCCCACAACTAAATAATTTGTAAAAATTAATCCCTTGATTAGATGTAGTTGCACTTATAATATTTTAAAAATATTTTCTTAGTATTTATCTAAAAAATTAAATGACGTTATATTAAGTATTTCTCTAAAAAATTGAATTGGGCTTAGCATAACATATTGGAGGCACAATAAAAAAACTACAAAAGTTTGTTTCCTTAATCGGATGACGGCTACAGTTGCAATATTCTGACGATATTGCAACAACTATTTCTCAAAAAAATTATATCGAGCTTAGCATAATATATAGGAGGCACATGAAGGAACGCCCTCTTCACGTACGCCTACGCCCATTCCCATGCTTGGCCCAGCATGACTTAACATGCAAACATATGCGCTCGCATATGGTCAAAGAGTAGTAAAAACTGGACTCATATACCGGTGCATGCAAATTTTCCTTTTTTTTTTAAAGTTTTCTTAAGGTTGGACTCATCAGATCTCACGTATATGTACAATTCAATCTTCAATTAGACATTCCAAAAAAATAAAAAATAAAAAAAATTAAATTTTAATGAATAGCAAAAACAATCTTTAATGAGCCGAGTCTAATGACAATGTTTGATTTTAGACTCGATTTTTTATTTATTTTTTTTTTAAATTTTGAGTCATCTGATCAGAAATCAAATTATAAGGATATGTGAAATAAAGTGTAGTTGATCTTTAAAAAAAATATTATTTTCTATTTTGTGTGCATTACTGTGCGTTACAACAAGCGTATTACTCATGGTGAGAATTCTACGTATGAAACCCCCAATTCTTCTATCTAGATGGCTTACCCATGCAAGATGGTAGGAGTAATTTTTCTTACTTACTGATGTAAGATTAAAAAGAGAAATTAAGAAGCCACGTTTTGAGTCTTTTGACGAGCCTAAGGAGTGTTGGCTCAGTTGCTCATTGCTTACAAGACGTGTATATAGTCACTTACGGCAAGTTCTGAGATTGAGACTTTACACCGATAAAGGAAACTGGAATGGCTTTTTTTTTTTTTTTTCCTTCTGGAGGGGAGAGACCACCTCCACCAGGACACACCCACCTCTTGGCCCACGACAATCCAGTCACTGTCTCAGTCCGCATCTTTTGACGGCTAGGTTACAGGACACCAGGAATGAGCTCGCAAGATAAAACTAACCCGGATGATGGCGCAGGAGGGGGCAAGATTGCCCAACTCCGACAAGAATTTAAATAAAACTACCATTTTCAATTTCTTTGTGCGATTTGGAACGCTAATACATGGTATAGATTACGTCTCAAAATATTTACATTCATTAAATTTTATGTTAATAGAATACAGTAAGATATTGATAAGCATTTTAATATTGAGAACTTTGTGAAGTATGGTGAAGCATGAACAGGTATTATAGCCAGTTTTATTGAGAAACTTACATGCAAACATGTTAATTCTTGTGATCAGGCAGGATGTGCTTGATCAAATCCATTGTCAAGTAATTACCCGTCAAACAAGGTTCCAATGGTCAAGCAAATTAGCTCTTCTGGAAAAAGGTTAGTATGGTCAAAGTTGTTGTCAATCAGGTTGACTGGTGGTCAATGGGATAACTCTAGTCGACCAGCCTATTTGTGGTCAAACAAGTTAGAGGAAATATCACACCCATTGACAGTTGTTCATCCTTCTTTCAGATCAAATATCCACCTTTGAAAGGTCTGGCATCTCTAGAGTTGTTGCAATTAGTCATTAGAATAGGCATTAATGATACCCATTTGTATGTATTTTATGTTTATTTTATTTATTATTTTTAGATTTCAGATAAGATGCTAATCCAAAATGTCTCTTACTCTAGTATAAACAATGTCAAATTACTTGGGTGATTACGTCAGAATAATTAATCTGATTTAAGTGATTATAACATGGCTTATCGAATAAGATTAGGTTCATCTCATCCCGGAGACAAACAGTTCCAGGAGTGTTCCTGCTGCAAGTCTGAGTCACTTACATTTAAAAGAAAAGTAATCACAAAAAAGGTCAGCTCCCTTGTCATGTTATGTACAGTTATCGGATCTTAAGTAACCGTTTACAACCACCAAAGGACGCGTCGAAGCTAGCCTTCCACCTCCGTTCCACATTTATTTTATACAGTGCAACAAGGGGGGAAACCGGCGAAACCGGCAAATATCCTCTCCGCTAACGGCTAAGCAAAGTTCTTCTCTCTGCCAATTAAAATTCCGTTTCCCAGCGCCTCCGTATCTTATAGACAACAGCAGCGACAAGTCCCCCTTTACTTTACAGTAGAGAGAGAGAGAGAGAGAAAGAGCAGAAATGCTAATAATAGGTGTAGAGAGAGAAAGAGAGAGATAGCGAGGAGAGCGTGGGGGTGAAGCAAATCGCAGAGAGCAGAAGAGCGAGAGCGCCACCCACCTCCTCCCATGAGCACGGAGGAGAGAGAAGGCGGCGGATAGGGAAGAGGCGGCGATCGATCCGGCGATCGGAGGGGGCCAGATGATGACGAGCGTCGCCGTCGGCGCGGGGGGCGCCAGGGGCGGCGGCGTCGTTGTTGGCGCCGCGGGGGACCCCTTCGGGAAGGGGGTCACCGTCGAGGTGGAGCTGCGGGTGCCGCTGGAGCTGGCGGAGCGCCTCGGCAAGGCCTGCGCCGAGGCCGACTCCTTCAAGTCCGAGTGCTCCGAGGTGGGCAAGCTCGCCGAGCGACTCCTGCAGATGCTTCGCTCCGCGCTCCGCCTCGCCTCGTCCTCTTCCTCCTCCTCCTCTTCGTCTGCCTCCTCTTCCGCCTCCGCGGGCATGTCCTCCTCCTCCTCCCGCGGCGGTGCCGCCTCCAGCAGCGCCGGCGGCGGCGGCCACCTCTACGACCGCCCCGTGCGGCGCATCGCGGGGGAGGCCGCCAAGGCGCTCGACCGCGCGCTTGCCCTCGTGCGCCGGTGCAAGCGGCGCTCCGGCATCCTCAGCCGCGTGGTCACCATCACCACCGGCGCCACGGACTTTCGCAAGGCACTTTCCCTCCTGGAGGCCTCCGTCGGGGACATGAAGTGGCTCCTCTCCGTCTACTCTGCCGCCACCGGCTCCGGCGGCATCGTCCTCAGCCTGCCGCCCATCGCCAGCACCTACCCCATCCTCTCGTGGGTCTGGAGCTACGTCGCCGTCGTCCAGATGGCCACCCGCGCCGGCGACGCCGCCGCCGCAGCCGACCGCACCGAGGCCGCCAACGCCCTGGCCAACCTCGCCCTGGACAACGACCGCAACAAGAAGATCATCGTGGAGGAGGGCGGAGTGCCTCCGCTGCTCGCGCTCCTCAGGGACGGCCACGCCGCTCCGGAGGCCCAGGTCGCTGCCGCCACCGCGCTTTTCAACCTGGCGGACAACCAGGAGCGGGTGCTGGTGATCGTGGCCGAGATGGGCGTCCCCGTCATCGTCCAGGCACTATCGGATTCCCCGATGAGGCTGCAGGCCCGCCTTGCCGCGCTGGTGGCTCGCATGGCCACCCATGACGCGGTCGCAAGGGAGGATTTCGCCAGGGAGAACTGCGTGCGCCCTCTGGTCACCTTGCTGTCCTCTGAGGTTCCCCTCGACGATCCCACCAGGCCCGCCCCCGCCAGACCCACCAGCATCCACTCCCTGGTGCAGGCCAACCGTGAGCAGCACCATCTGGGGACGACGATGGCAGCAGCGGCGGCAACACCACCGCCAACTCGTGGTAGTAATTCCAATTCACATAACCACCAGCAACAACATCACCCGGACGGCATCAGGATGGCGTCCTCCAACCGGAGAGAGAGGGAGAACGAGAGCCATGAGGTGAAGCTGCAGCTCAAGACGTCCTGCGCCGAGGCGCTCTGGCGGCTCTCCGCCGGCAGCGTCTCCAACAGCCGCAAGATCACAGAGACCAAGGGCCTCCTCTGCCTTGCCAAGATCATCGAGCGTGAGAAGGGTGACCTGCAGCTCAATTGCCTGAGGGTGGTCACCGAGATCGCCGCGGTTGCGGAGTCCGAGCCCGACCTCCGGCGTTCAGCCTTCAAGATGAACTCCCCCGCCGCCAAGTCTGTGGTGGATCAGCTTCTCCGGGTGGTCCAGGAGGTGAACAGCCCAGGGCTACAGATTCTTGCCATCAAGTCTCTTGGGTCTCTGGCAAGGACCTTCCCTGCTAGGGAGACCAGGGTGGTTGCTTCCCTTGTGCTCCAGCTCAGTCACTGGAACTCTGATGTTGTCACAGAGACCGCCATTGCATTGGGGAAGTTCGCGTGTCCTGATAATTTCCTCTGTACTGAGCACTCCAAGGCGATTATAGACTCCGGTGGTGTGCCAGCGCTGATGCGAATGCTGAGATTGGGTGATAGGCCGCAGCTGAATGCAATGGCGCTCCTGTGCTACCTGGCCTTGCGTGTTGGTGACAGTGAAGTCTTGGAACGAGAGAGGGTTCTTCCAACACTGGTGTCAGCAAAGAACAATGCTTCAACTCAGCATTCCCCTCTAAGGGAGTTACTCCAGGATGCAATTCGCCACCTTGAACTTTATCATGCTGGTTCACATTCTCATGGGTGAACTCTTACGTCACTGCTTCTGTTCCCCCCTTTTTTGCCTCCACTGAGTAGAAGGGACTTCTGGGCATACAGTTTGACCGGAGGAGGCGGGTAAGACTAGCACCTGTGTGTCTTTCAGCATGATGCTTAAAAGGATTTATGGCTTCAAAGATCACTCGGAGAGGAAATAGAGTTGTCCAATCCTATGCTTCCATGTCAGTTTGTAAATTTTTTTTTTGATGACTGACATAGTTGTTGTTTTGGATCTTTTAGGGCCCAGCATAGTAACAAATTGTTGGACAACTGAGCTGTAGTTTTTTTTTATATTTTCATTTACTGTTATTAATGGAAGCCCTCAAGTTGTTCCTATTTACGCCAAAGCTTCCTTTTCTTGCTCAAGTCTGGAGTTGTTCATGCCTTAGAAATATATTTGGGTCTTACATTTAGAGCAATAGTTGCTCTTGTAGACATACACTGACATGTGTGCTTGTGAACATCCTTTATCATTTAGAGATTATTCATTCCATCTATTATACCAAGATGGAGATATTCTTGTTAATTCTCCGACAAAGATGACTACATAATGAATAGAGGACAGGTATAACCAAGTCAAGCAGAGGGCAGAGCATGTGTGCAGGTGATATGTGCAAACTCAGAATTTTCATGACTTATTCTCTCTAGTTGATAACCATAACCACACCATCATTTCAACCAAACAAAGGCAGTGGAGTATCTCATAACTGATGAATGATGATGGATAAAGAGAAGCAAAGAATGGAAGGGGGTAAGTCTTCAATCTTAATGAGGGTTTTCCTAGATGAACTGAGTTTTGTGGAAGTGGAAAAAAGATTTTGTAGAAGATTCCTGTATAATTATACGAGACTTGGTTTTGTGGCTTGACATAAATATTGATCACCTAACTACAAACACTCAAGTGGTGCTAATAGAGCATCTCGGCATACAGCCTTAGCCTTCCAATCTGAAATCTTAGGTTACATTTGGCACAGGTCTAGGGTGGCATCCTAAATTACTGCACCTGCATTCCCATATGGACAGTACTTCTATACTCATATTTCTTTTCTCACTTCCAATTTGAAGCTGTGCATCTGTAGGGACCCAAAATTTACCATCCAGTCAGAAGCTGTTTTTCTTTTCCCCTTCCAATCAGACAATCAAAATTTACTGAAATTGAACATTTCTACATGAAATTCTATCCTATGGTTGAAACTTGTAGAATGCTCATATTGGTTTAATTTTGTTCAATTTTTTTCTTTGTTAATAATTGGTGGCATTTTAGTGCTGAGTAGTAAATTGCAATTATGACACAAATTTAACAACTTTAAACTTAAAGACATGCTTTTCTTTTCCTGCATATATGATACATTAAATCGCATAGAAAAGATGATGCACATTATATTCCACAATAGCATTTGTTGGACAAGAATTTGGTTTTCTTGAGGCTGGCAAACATGATACGTCACACCACCAGTGGCTGGTGCTTCTGCAGCTGTGGGGGGGGCGGCAAGCACTCGGCCTATGCTATATCCTCCCGCAGCCGAAACAATTAATACAAGAGCACCAGCAGCCCTTCCTGTCACAAGCGAACAGGTCCATTGGCAGGGGCAGACCTCTGATCCTATTTAAGATGCTTCATGGCTAAGCAGGAGGCGTTCTCATCGTTGAAGTATACTTTATTGAAGAATATTTTCTCTCCTCATACCCAAAAGGTAAATGTATAATGCCATCATTTCCAGATTCAACTATAAGAGTGCATGCGATATGGTAAGACTTGTTAATGATTTATTCTGGAGAAGTATACATTTGCAGTATGGTTTCACTGAAGATCCTCTTTTCATGTTCTTTCAAACTTACTGGGTTTTTTGATGTAGGATTTGGAATCTCCAACTCGGATTAAGATGAGTTTAAAATTTTTGAGAGAAAGCAACTTTCAAGAGGTCTACTTGTAACCCTGTCCTGTTTCTTGGTGACATGCTATTTCAATAATCACTATGGTTGTTTATGGTACTTCAGGGGGGTTAGTATGCGATGAGGTGAGGTGGAGGATCTCCATCAGGTGATCATCCCTGGGGCCAAATGCTGCATAGGAAGATCTTGTGAATGGCTCAAGGAAGCACTCGCGTGTCCTCTCTCCACAATATTCTGCCTTTTCTTCTCTTCCTAGAGCCCTGGGTCAGCTGCAGACTGATGGCCACAACACCATCGATGTGGGTGGGTATCTTCCATCTAGGTCCTTAGCATGGATTAGATAATGTAAAGCTGGATTATATAGCACCTTCTGTGGAAAATGGAGGACAGGTTGTGCTGATTGATGAAAGAGATGCTCAGGAGCTAGTTCAGTATTGAACCAACTCTCTTATGGGCTATCATTGGCCTTTGCCCTGCACAACAGCCTCTTTTGAAGTCCATCTAGCAGCAGTAGAAAGCCAAGAGAAAGGTTGTGCTCTATATGTCTGAAGGAGGATTCTTGACTTGCATGATCACTTTGGAGGAGGATCCCAATCTTCTTCAAGTTTGGATTCTTGAGTATTAAGGTGTATCTGCTCATTCTCCATTGATCGACTTACTCCAGGTTTCAGCATGAATCCCTCACCACCATCCCTTTCTGGTGGCATTCCCTGATCCTCCTCTGCATCTCTGCTATCAGAGATCGCCGAGGAAGATCTGCAGCATAATGGACACAGTCTATGTGGTTACTCTAACTGCAGCCTGGAAGCCTCTTCAATTTGCACGAGCCTACATTCAGATCTCGCAATGAAATCTTTCAGGTGTAGTATGACTCTGTGAGAAGAGTGGTGAACCTATGACCATATCACTGATGTATTAATGACATCCAAAAGTTTGCTCTGCTTGTTCAACCTTTGGCCACCCTGATGGATTGTCAAATCTTAAGTGGATCCAGAACTAAAGGGACGAAGGAAAATGGTAGTCATGTTCAGAGGAAGGAAAATAATGTCAAGCCAAGCACTTCAAAGGCTTTTGTGTGCTGGATCCAAAACATGCAAGTGAAACAACCATGCACTTGGAGCTTCCAAGTAAGACTCAGTTAGAGGCTACTGGTCTGAAGTCAAATCAGGATGAGTCAACTTGTCTGAATTCAACAACGAGTTCTCTTATAACTTGGACTTTACAGTCCTTCACAGTGAAGGAGTATGGAACAGTTTAGTATATTCCTATTCTTAGTAAGTTAGGACTGGGGGGGTATTCTAGTTCCAATCAGGGAAACTTCCCAATAGGTGGAACTTATGACACTAATGTCAATATGGAGGGTATCTTTGAAGTACTCCAGCTGGAAAAACCCTCCAAAGAGCACGGAGGTGGCAGAACAAGTCCCTTGTGAGCTTAATGATGGCAAAATGAGTGAATCCTACTATTAAGTTCAGAATCTCAAACTCAGAGGTACAAATGAGTTTGAACTTTGTTGGAGAAAGTGCCTTTCAAGAGGTTTATTTGTAATTGCTTCCTGTTTCTTGATGACATTTGTTATTTCAAGGTCATTATGGTAGTTTTCCTGACTTTCATTTTTTACTTGATATCGACTCTCTGTTATTATATTCTTTAATGGGAACTCTGTTGTCACATCTGCCCCATATACTGAAAATAATAATAATAAATTAAAACCCAGTAAATTATGTTCGATTATATGTAATATTGTTATAGTGACTATTGCACTTCTCAATCATACCTGCGTAGACATATAGTCAATATTTTTGTTAACTATTTCCTCAGATACTCATGTCATTCTGCTTGTCTTATAGTCGACAATTGAAATAGCCGTCTTATATATTTTACAATTGAAATATTTTACTTCCCTTTTATTACATTGCATGCACAATATCCATTTTGTTCACCTGTAGAATACATGCTTTGTCATAATGCAGCACTTGCAACAAAGCAGTTTGTTTTCTATATTTTCTTAGTGTTGACCATTCAAATTGATAGTTGGTGGCAACAGATATCTTTTATTTTCTTGCAGGTTGCTGCGGACCATGAGTCTGAGGATCTTGGGATCAAATTTTTGCAATTCTTAGAGGCAAGGGACAATTGTAATGGCTGGCCGTTGATGAGGAGACTTTCTCTTTTATGAACGAATTTGGTCACATTGGCCAATATCTCTAATTTATCACAGCCATAGCACACACTCGCATGTTTGGCAGGTGAACTATCATAATGATTCTGATTCATCCAGTCACAAATATGCTAAACCACTGAAAATGGTGGGTTTGGAAGTAGTCCATTGCATCTCTCCTTTTCCTTTTTTCCCAAGAAATTCATTCTTTGAACTAAATTTGCACCAAAATGAGTGGGAGCAGGAACGGGGAACAGAACACTTTTGGGAGCAGGAGTGGTGGTAAAATGAGTGAATCCTACTATTAAGTTCAGAATCTCAAACTCAGAGGTACAAATGAGTTTAAACTTTGTTAGAGAAAGTGCCCTTCAAGAGGTTTATTTGTAATTGCTTCCTGTTTCTTGATGACATTTGTTATTTCAAGGTCCTTATGGCAGTTTTCCTGACTTTCAATTTTTACTTGATATCGACTCTGTTATTATATTCTTTAATGGGAACTCTGTCGTCACATCTGCTGCATATGCTGTAAATAATAATAATAAAATAAAACCCAGTTAATTATGTTCGATTATATGTAATATTGTTATAGTGACTACTGCACTTTCTCAATCATACCTGCTTAGACATATAGTCAATATTTTTGTTAACTATTTCCTCAGATACTCGTGTCATTCTGCTTGTCTTATAGTTGACAATTGAAATAGTTTACTTCCCTTTTATTACATTGCGTGCACAATATCCATTTTGTTCACCTGTAGAATACATGCTTTGTCATAATGCAGCACTTGCAACAAAGCAGTTTGTTTTCTGTATTTTCTTAGTGTCGACCGTTCAAATTGATAGTTGGTGGCAACATATATCTTTTATTTTCTTGCAGGTTGCTGGGGAATATGAGTCCGAGGATCTTGGGGTCAAATTTTTGCACTTCTTAGAGGCAAGGGACAACAAATTGAGGATGTGATTATTGTAATGGCTGGCCCTTGATGAGGAGACTTTCTCTTTTATGAACTAATTTGGTCACGTTGGACAACATCTCTAATTTATCACAGCCATAGTACACACTAGCATGTTTGGCAGGTGGACTATGGTAATGATGCTGATTCATCCAGTCACAGATATGCTAAACTGCTGAAAATGGTGGGTTTGGAAGTAGTCTATTGCATCTTTCCTTTTCCTTTTTTCCCAACAAAGTCATTCTTTTAATTTGCACCAAAATTCATCTGGACATTCTCATGTGAATGAAAATTTCATGCAACTTTGGCAACCTTCTTGGGAAAGCCTGGCAGCATTTTTTGTTTTTTCAGTCAAACATTTGAGTATTTTTAGGTGAGTTTAAAGGACCTTTTGCCCAGAGCTTGTGTTTTGCAGATTTGCTGGTGTTCCTTGAGGGAAGCCAAGCAACCAGATATTGGAAAGGTGCATTGATGCTTGGAAAATTTGCTAAGAACATTTGCAGGTTACCTAGGGGAGGTCAAATCAAATGTTTGTTTATGTTCCTTTACTGTTTTTTGGGATCAATTTCCTTGTCCTGCTGTGCAGGGATGTATATCAAAATTATGAGTCATGCCGATGGTGAGATAGCTTTGGGAGATAAAGGACACATGATTAGTTCAAGATTGATCTCCACGCAGTTCACATGGCTGGGGTATAAGGCAGTTGCTTGATTCCTCATGTGGATATTCTGTGACAATATCAATGGGTGAAAAATGGAGGATGTGACAGCAAACAGATCTGAATATTTCAGGAGGTAAAGTTTCTCACTTGCTCAGCCCACCTAAAGGATACCTCACTTGTTCAGCCCATCTAAAGGATACCTCCCCCCCACCATAATTCATACTAAGATGAGAAAATATAGATGGTGCTCTCTTATCTGGGTCTCACTCAGGACTCAGATGTGGCTTTTGAATGAGGAGCGTTGGGGTGTTCTTATGAGAGAAGAAAATGTTGAGTGGGGAGGGGGGATATATTGGTGGGGTTGGGAACAGGTCTTGAGGAAGAGATGCATCATTCATTGCCTCATCCTCCACTATGGCCAATCCTGGTCTCCTTCAACCAATCAAAGAAGTCAAGCTAGAAGATATACTTCCTCATTAAAGCCCCTTCTTTTACTGATAGCGGCTCCAGTGGTGTATATCACCAGAGATGAATGTAACATTCTTGCTGCTTCAAGTCTGTAATTGCTTGAAGTATTTGTATGGGAGATCCTCCACTTCCGAGGGAAAGTTTACTCTTGTGCAGTGCCTTAGTTTTTCAATGGATGTGATCATCAGCAACCTTAATGGCGTGCTCTTGCATTTTTGCTTTGATGCTTATGAAGATTTTCCTAGAGTTCTTCTCCAAAAATCTCTATATATTAATGGATTTCTGTTCCTGTTCTCCATGTGTGCCAGATTTTAGCTTTAAGTCTGATCCTACAGTCTTCTCAATTTTCCTCATTGATCTCGTTCCCTGATATTCCTGTGAACTGTCAGGTGACATCTGTTGCAGGGAATTTCGTACTGTCTTGCGTGCTCACAGTCCATTCTTAGTTGCCACAAACAGTACTGCATCCCTATTTTGCATTGACTGGATGTTAAAGCCCACACCTGGAAGAGTTTGGTTAGATTTTGAGGGGGATGGGTTCTGTCAAGGGGTGAAATACCTGAATGACCCGTAGTTTTACGTTTCTCCTGCAATGCTGCTTCTTGTTCTAAGAGGTCAAAGAAAGCATCCCGTGCAGATGCAGCCTCAGAGCTGCCTTCAACCATCGAGGAAGGAATTGCATTCAGTGGGATGGGAGGCCCAGGATGCACTTAATGAGCTGGAGAGTTCGATCCATCTAGGTCTGTGGTTTTGCTGATGAATGTCGATAAAGCAAAACATTGATCAAATGTTCTGATGATGCAAAGGCCTTGCCGGCCAACAACCTTACTGTGGACATTTACTTGTGATATCACGTTGAGAAAATTCTCTTTGTTTAATTAATAATGCCCCACTTTAATTATTAATTTTGAAGTTTGTTGGATTTAAATGCAAATTTGTTACTCAGTTACTCTTTGATTTGCATTCCATCGGAGTGGCGCATACAATTATATCGTATTATAATAAATGTCAAATTTATAATATATTCACATCGTATAATGTAAGTATATAATTAATGAGTAACGTGTTTGCAATATTGTTGGTGCAAAAAAGGTTAGCTAGATTGAGCATCCAATCTTACTTTGCCACATGGAAAGTTCACAGGGGGCTGTCCTCACCATTGAATGTGCCTTGATGTCATATGGCATTAACACACGTGGGGGTTCAGATTCAGAAAAAATATATATATATATTTGCTAGATTGCTTTTTGAAAGCATAGATTGTGTTTTCGAGAATATGATCAGACCCTTCATAGCACGATCACATATTTTAAGATATGATGCTTTGAAAATCACTTTAGATCTCACTTGGAATGCTTTCAAGAGCATCATACTCCCAAGAGTATTTAGATATTCTAGAGAAATTTTCAGAGTATGATGTTCTCAAGAGCATGGTTCATGCTCTCTCAGGGCCTGTTTGATTTCAGGATAAGGAAAAGGCTAACCCGGGTTAGCCCAAGGGAGTCCGATCAAGATAGTCTTGATTTAATCTACTTTTGACTATTCTAAGATAAGTAGTTCATATTTCAAAGTGGAAATTAGCTTAGGATAAGTACGTAAAATCTTTATTTAAATAATTTATATAAATAAGTTTCATTATTAAAATAAAAAATATAATAAATTTTATCATTATTTTTTACAGAATTATTAAGTGTGCTTTATATATTAAAATAATATTAATTATTATTTAAATTAGTAATAAACTATGATTAACGTTAATTGTTATTCAAATTTCTTATCAATAAATAGAGCATAAGAAATTTATCTTAATAATTAATTATGATTAATGTTAATTAATATTAGTTAATCAAAATAATATTAAATAATATTTAGTAATAAGTATATTAATATTTAAATTAATAATAAACTATGATTAACGTTAATTGTTATTCAAATTTCTTATCCATAAATGGAGCATAATAAATTTATCTTAATAATTAACTATGATTAATGTTAATTAATATTAGTTAATCAAAAAAATATTAAATGATATTTAGTAAATATTAATTAATTAATATTTATTATTAATATGAATTAATGGTTATTAATAATATTTATTAATATTGTTAATATTAATTAACATTTATTACTTAACATTTTTAATATTTAATATTGTTTAAATGGAGCATAATAAAATTTATATTAATAATTAACTATGATATATGTTTACTAGTATTTATTAATCAAAATAATAGTAGTTAATATTTATTAATCATAATAATATGTATTAATATTGTTTAGTATGTATTAATCACAATAATATTTATTAATATTATCAATATTAATTAACATTTATTAATATTAATTAATATTTATGAATATGTATTAATCAATATAATATTTTATTAATAATATTAATAATAATTAACATCTATTACTTAACATTTATTGATATTTAAATAGAACATTAATATATGGGCTAACCCCTTCTATCCCACCCCTAGGGGTGGGATACGTTAGCCCGGACTAAAACCTAGTTAGCACTCATTTAACCCATTTTTAACTCGGATAGATTAATCCCGCAATCAAACTACAACATGGGCTAAAAGTGAGCTAACCCGGGTTATTGACAGGCTAACCCGCAATCAAACATGGCCTCAAAAAATAATCTAATGAGTAATTTTTTTATTTTTTTAGAATTCGACCCTTCATGTGCAGATGACATTGGGACACATTTAATAGAAGAGACAACTCTAATGTAGACTCTCTAGGTGCGAAAAAAGATTGGAGAGTTCAATCCAAGTCAACTTTTTTGAACCGACGGTGAGGCAGTAAGCATTGCTCATAATTAAATTTATGCCCGGGGCAACACTTCAATAGCTGTGTCCTCTACAGTTTTCAAGAAGACTTCAATTGCCATTCTACATTTCTAGGTCTCTATGAATTTTTGATCGACGAAGGTACGCAACATGAAAAATTTGCCGTTCGCTACCTACAAAAATAAAATGGGAAGTGCTTATATCAGGGTGACCTATTATTGTTACTTGCCATAGCTCCTCAGTCCTCGCTTCAAGCCGTAAATATGTCGCGGGTCTACCACCAGGTAAATGTGGCCATTGCTTTGCCCATATCCGCTCAGTAAATTGGGGTGTATCTTTGGGCTTCCAACGCGTGCTACTACTGTGTTGTTAGACCTCACCATACCTTGTTTCTAGAGTAATTTTTGCTGCACCACCTGTTGTGCAGCATCGGATTGTGCAAGTATGTGATCTTATTATTTTTATTTTTTCCAACCTTGGACAGTAACCCCAGATGGTACAGATACCGAGTTCAGGTGAAACCCCAAATTTGGCATTTTGTAGAAATTACACCGCCGCACTGCCGTCCAATCAAAAAGATTGGATGACAGCATTGAGTGGTGCAGCAAGCATTAGTCTTGTCTCTATGGCTATGTCCCGCAATTCTTAATCATCTGAGATATAACCATTTGCTTGTAGTTTCCATGGCTCTGAAGATTCAGGACTGCATATTGTAATGCTGTTTGCATCGAAGATTTGAAAGTGTGCTTCAGTACTTCACAATCTGGGATGAACTTCCCATGACTTGCAATCTGATAAAAACCTTTGCAAATAATCGCAATGCCTATTTATGATAAGTAGACAAATAAGCAGTTCACCATGGCTGTGACTTACTTCATAGAACTCAGAAAAAACTTAGCTAAATTATGTGCTACTCTATTACAACACTGGAGAATGTAGTTGATAGAGATCTAGAAACTCTAGAGGAGTGTATCAACTCAGTACGGCGTGATCAACTCAGAGCAAACTTAGCTAAATCATGTGCCACTCTATTATGATCCTCGCAAATAAGATTACATGTGTGGAAAGCCCTGACCCGACTTCTAATTGGATAGGTAGTATGAGTTCTTCAGTACTTCACTCTTTTGCGTCCTCCAAACCCGTTTCTACCACGACAGTTGGTGCATCCCTTGTTGCTGTAGATAGGGCAAAAAGCTTGAGATAGATGTAGCTTCATTCTGGGTGTTTATCCGCAGCTACATCTTTTCAACTCCTGAAACTCACCATGTGCCAGCCTTCGAAAAAGCAGGTGTTAGCAGAGATTGGAAGAAAGTACTATGTGAAATTTAAGAGACATGTTCACAGGCATCCGGGAGATCATCCAGAACAAAGGGGCCTAGTTTGCCTGTTCTGAACAAAGTGATCAATTTTTTTGAGACCATAGTATGAGCTTCTTCTGCTGATTTTGTAGATATCTTAAACGTTTTTTGGAGAGCTGTCAGTTGTGTCTCAATTAGACACTCCAACTCGTTCTCCTCCATCAGATTACCCTCAAATGAAGAGAACGTTGTGTGCAATGTTCGTTGAACCTCCTTCACAAAACCCTGCAGCCATGAAGCATGAACATGGAACTATAATTTTTTTTTGAAGGAAGCAAGAAAGCGGTACTATTTATCTAATTAACCGAAAAATAAAGGAGAAACTACATGGGTAACATATTCCCATGAATTGCCTTGTCTACACAGGAAGTGAAGAAAAAAAAAAACCACCCTAGTGATGTCTGAAAGCATCTAATCTATCAAGTTGTAGGATCAGATGCCTTATCTATGATCAGATTATCACAAGGCAAACAAACAACTTAATTTTCTGCATTTATGAATTCTCTAAATCTCAGGATTTTCAAACTCTGCTGCCTGTAAACAGTCTTCCGTGCACAAACTGTTCTTAGAATATCAGAGGCGTTCCTGAAATCCCCCTGGAATTCTCTTTTATTTCCCTCACCAAATAACGTACAGCATAGCAGGTAAAAGCAGTCTGCCAATTTCTTTGAGAATTCATGGGACAACAGTTTCTCACTCATTATGTCATGAATTCTATTGACTATATCTGCAAATCCATAAACATCTTCCAGATTAATTTAACAATTCCACATGCAACAAATAAATGCTCCACTGATCGACAAAATTTTGGGTCTCATGTTAGGTGTGCAGTTTCTGACTGCCACTACCTTGATTGTGTCTCTCCACGCTGCACCATCCCTTCATATGTCTTCATATAAGGCCTCACGGTGAAGCAGTGCTTAGTTTCTCGAGTCCATACTCTTTCACCATCATGTTGCCAACCCAGGCCTGAGATAGCAATGGCTACATCTGCAGAAATTCTTCAAATTCCAGAGCCTGTAAGACATCTAAGTTCCAACTCTATTGGATAGTGCTTGGCAAGCATGATCATCTGCTTATCTGTGGTTGAATCATATAGCTCCTTGAACATGATTGACAAAAAGCTGTCATAACACCAATGATCTACACAAAACCTGAGTATTCTACCATTTCCAAGATTGTAAGTGGATGCTGTTATAAAACCAGCGGCTTTGCCAACATTCCTATAAATTGCATGTTGCCAACCCAGGCCTGAGATAGCAATGGCTACATCTGCAGAAATTCTTCAAATTCCAGAGCCTGTAAGACATCTAAGTTCCAACTCTATTGGATAGTGCTTGGCAAGCATGATCATCTGCTTATCTGTGGTTGAATCATATAGCTCCTTGAACATGATTGACAAAAAGCTGTCATAACACCAATGATCTACACAAAACCTGAGTATTCTACCATTTCCAAGATTGTAAGTGGATGCTGTTATAAAACCAGCGGCTTTGCCAACATTCCTATAAATTGTTTGAATCTGGCTTCAGTTGCATGCTAGAACACAAAATTGGATGTGACCAGGATCCAGACCCAACGGATGACTTTTTCAAAACTGATGTTAAATATTCAATGATGGATTAGAGAGAAGGCTGAAAAATATTTGCGACATGGACGACATACAAGAGTTTAACTATAATGTTGAAAATTAAAGGGATTATTGCCTGAAATATGTATGGCTAAATGAGGCATGTGCCTGAAAACGTAGTTCAACCCCCTCATATGATTTTTCCTGAAAAGATAGCAAGTTTGAGTGCCAAAAAGGTAGGTGGGAGCATAAACTCAGTTTGGTGAAAGCTTCATATAACTTGAATTCACTTATCAAACTCCTCCCAGACCTTCATAGTTTAATCCTTCCTCAAGTGTATTTACACACCCTGTTCTAATCTCTTTGACAATGTAAACACAAAGCTACCAAAGTCCACTGTGGTCCTAAGGACCTAAAAGCTCAAACAGCTGTAGCTATTTCCTATTTTTCACACAAACGAGCAAACCAACCGAGGGTGCCATGAATGATGAGGCAGATGATCACTGTCAACACAATCGACATTCGATGAGGCAGATGATCACTGTCAACACAATCAACGTGGAAAGGATACGCTTATGATGTAATACAATGCATTTCATAAAATAGTCACTGGATAAATGTAAAAAATGGTGTACTTGAAACCACCAAGCAAACAGGCTTATCCATTAGACTAGAAACAGTGGATGAAGTGAGAAGGCAAGAAATCACAAAGGGCAAGGTGTATGTGTTAAAAACACTCCCATGTCTGGAAAGAAGCATGAAATAATGATCTTAAGTTAACAATCTAAATAATAGCATAAAACTATGAAATATTTGTAACAGGTGACATGCCACATATTTGTTTTGGAAACCCCAGAAAAATGATTTACAGAAACTTAATCACAGTAAACATTATACACAGTCACAAACTGAACTTATGATAGGCTCCAGAGAAAGCTTATTGTTTGTTGTTCTCCATTCACAACTCTTACGGAATAAGGTCTAGGATATTCTGCACATAACCTCTTAAGAATCAATACGAGAAAACACCCTAATCATTTAATACATGTGAAGTACCTCTTACGGATTGCATCTCATGCAAAGAAACTACCTATTGTAGCATCTAATTGGTAGATCATACACAGACAATAAAGAGATGATTACATATACAGCAATCATATAGAGAGTATTTTACATGAAAAAATCCTAGCCTTTTCCTCATATTTAATGTTACTTAGGGAACCAATGCAAAAGGATCTATGTATTACCTCAACATACCGCACATCAGAATCATCCAATTGCCTTTTCCTCCTTGGCAAAGAATCTTTAAATATATTTTTATTTCTTGTCAGTAAGTCGGATGGAGGTCTGCTCCTTTCCTCGTTGTCCAAGTTCTTCCAGTGAAGAGGTGTGCTCCGATTGTTCAAAACAGCTAGCAAGTACTTGGCAAGGCGCTCCTCACCTACAACCGAGTCTTTCACCGCACCTGGACATAACACAAGTTCCTTAAAATAAGGAAAACTATGACCATGTCACTAGTATTAGACTAGCAAATTGCATAACTTGAATTTGTTTAAAGTCAAAACGAAAAGCCAAATCTCATGTAAATAAGATAACTACATCCTCATAGCTTGTCAAAACTCATGGCATTTGAAATGAATAATTATTTTCCTAAAAAATCATGAAAATTTACAGCAAAAAAACAAAACCTACAAGTAAGGAATTCTTTCTTCTTTTTAAAGAAACCAACGCAACAGCAGATGTCAGAAATAATAATGAGTGCTTTTACATAGACAAAGTGATTAGATGGCAGAAGTGTTTCAAGTTGGGGATGTTTCCAACAGTTGTGACCAGCCTCATACTAATGTGGTCAGACCTGAGAATTTTCATCTAGCAAATGCAGTTGCATCAAGAGTGGACCTAGGAGTTCAGGATAGCTGGAGCTGTAATTGTTTCAGCAACTCTTCTGGTTCGCAAGATGTCCCAAAGTAACCAATGTCGGCAAGGATTGATTGGGTTTTGTAGTCTGACTTTATGTTTCTTTGAGCAATGTGGTGGGTTATGCCACCAATTCATTAATTATTGGCAACAGAGATGATGCAACTATTTGAAAATGAGCTGAGACACCTCAAAAATTGCATGCAAGTGCACTTAGCACAACCTAAAGTCCACACAGACCCTCGGGTTCAGCTTAATTCCAGCACTCCAACATCATTTCTGTGAAAACCACCAAGAAGAATCTCCCTTCCACTGGCTGAAAACTTCTTGGACAATACCCTGAACAGAAATAGAATTGTTGCTCATAGAGCCAAAATGCTAGTTGAGCCGAAAATTTTCAATTTCTGGTAATGGAGAACTTTGATTTCCTTTATACCTCCCCCTCTTCCCCCTCTCCTTCAGGATATCGACTAGCAGGGGGAAAATTTTGAGCAGCAAAGCAGGACAGTGAAAAATTTAGGTCTGAGGCTAGTACATGATCCATCAGAAAACCTGCATGATCTCTCCTTCTGCAGGTCTAGCATCTGACAACATCCTAGCAGTTGATCAATTGGAGCCCTCACTGCAAGCAGAGAAAACAATGCCGGGATGGACTTTCTCCTTCTAGCTGCTACTCCTTATCTATTGTATTATTTTTTTAATGCATTAATGGAGGATGGGGGAGTGCAGGTCGTCCATAAGAGAGAAAATTCTTGTTCATCACTAGTAAAGTAGTATGTACTGCCTCTATTTAGTTCTTAATAAAATTGGTAGTACAAACTGCAATCCTTTTTTAAAACGATCAAGCTGATATAATATTCTGTTATCCTCCACCGAAAATAGACATGATTATAGTCAAGCCTGAAGATAAATTCTTGAGAACCCACCAACTAAAATGACAAAAGTCAGAATAAGTCTCAACCATGGTATAGTGTGACATGACACTCACATAAGAGATAATTTCAACCAGTCAAAAGCACATTAATAGAAGACAAACCTGTTAAAGCAAGCTTTAAGCCAGTTTCTATGTCTGGAATGCTAGGAACCAAAACGCCAGGAGTATCCAAAACATATATGCTAGGTTGATTTGCAATCTGAGGACCACCTCTTCAATCTTAATATTGGGATTGGAAAAGAAAAATGCAAGATCATATTCATTGAGCTAAAGAACATCTACCTGCATATAAATGAATAACAACATATCATGTTTTCTGTCAAAACTTTTTCTTTCCATTTGTGATATATCAAAACATAGAAAAAGACCCAAGGTGCAAGTATAAGAGAAATGACTATAGTACATGCAATTGTATAACCTGATTATAGTTAAAAATTGCATGTGATATATAAATTAGAAAATAACCTCTAAAAGGCAGTGTCCTTAAAATAAACAAGCATACTCATCACAGAAAAGATTGTAGGTGAAACTGTGTGCCAGTACCAATGCACTGGATAGTGATCCGGCTACATTTCATGAAAGTAGCTAGAGAAGGGTGTCATATGTCATATACAGATCTTTCCTCATTAGCCTCCTTTGCGCCCCCCCCCCCCCCCCCCCCCCCCCCAAGTCACTGTCTGTCACTCTTGCTCTCGTGCTCATATCTATGCTGATTTTTTTTTTCCGTTTCATGTAAACAAACCATGTCTATTTTGTGGCATTTTACAAGCCACCTGACTGCCCATATCTTGCATTCACTGTCAAGTCCCTAAATGATCCATATTATGATCTTGGTCATTTGCAGAGGGATTGACAAATGAAATCCAGAGAGTTTTGCATATTTCCATTGGTAAATGCTGTGTAACACACACTGCAATGGTCTTGCATGACACTCAGGTGTATATGCTTGGGGCAATGCCCAACACAATAGACAATGTCAATTCCACTTCATGAGATCAAGCATTCCTTCCATGTTCTTTGTTCTTTTCCTTCTTCCTTCTTCTTCAAGGGATCCTTATGTCCTTATATGGACAAGATTTATGAACACATGTTATAATCTTCATATACAGCCTTCTGGTATTTCAATCCAGAGCGCTATTCTTTTCCCAGGGAAAGTGAAGGCCTTATATTCCCCCTCCTGATGACATTGGACAACATACAGGCTACTCAAATATGATGGTTGATTCAGTACAATCTATTAAGAAAAATTTCAGCACATTCCTTGATTGTATCATTCAACAAGAAAATAGTTGAAATCAATCACAAATTCCTTTAAAAGTTGCATTGATGCTTTTATCAACCTGTTATACGAATTATGATCATGTGAGTACAAGAACAACCACCACCATGGTAAACAAATAAAAAATAAATGGTGCAAAGCAAAAGGTGCAAAACGCTCATCTGAAATGATGAGGAATATCAATTTGCTAACACATCCAACATTCTATTCTTTTGACCTTGTATCCAGCAATATCCTGGGTGACACCAGGCAAAGGTCCTACAGTTGCACGCTTGATCTTCTCCTGCACTGTCAAAAGTGCCATTTCAGGTGCAAAAAACTGCTTGTGAATTTTGAAACAATAAAATACAAAAAAACTTATGTGATGTGATCTTAAGTCAAACAAACGGTCAAAGGATAAACTGAAGCAGCTACCAGGAAAGCGAGAAGTTGCAATCCGATGGATAGAATTAATAAGTGCTGACTTCCCAACATTTGGAATGCCAACCACCATAACAAGAAGTGTAGGTTCCCTAGCAATAACTTCCTTCAGTTTCAGCTCCACGAGGGTAAGAAGCTGTCAATTCACAGAACATGACAAGAAGCAGGTCTGTTAATGGCAGAATAGACTACAGAGACACATGTCAAAATAGATGGGTGACCTATAACTAGAAATGCCAAAGAATTTGCACCATCTAAACTCACGAAAGAATTCCTTTAAAAGAAGTGTCGAAGAAAAATCATAACAGCAATAAAAGACCATGTTAGTAGCCAATGAGATAGCTATGATCAGGGATCGTTACATATATACTCCCGGAATCTACAATGTTCCACTTCTTACCTCATATTCTTTATATGGTCATGTTTATCCCTCTAATAAACTGTATCTCATCTTTGCAGCCCTACCATGATTGGTGTTTGTTTACCTTAATCATAGGTGGATTGAGGGGAAAAGAAAAAACTAAATGATGACATATTGCCACTAAAATCTTTGAGAATAACTTGTTGCACCGCCACTAGCTAAGCTGGAATGGGCCACCCCGTCCCGCTCCTCCGCGTAGCGACACACACACGGCCCGCTGTCCGCATTAAATGTACCCTGACGTCAGCACAAAAAAAAAATCAAAAAATTTTGAAATTTTTTATGCTCTCGAGAGCATATGAGAGCATCATGAAGCTCTCGAGAGCATTAAAAAAAATTCAATTTTTTGATTTTTTTTGGCTGACATCAGGGTTCATTTAATGCGGACAGCGGGTCATGTGCGCGGCGCCACGCAGCGGAGCGGGATGGGGCGGCCTGTTCCAGCTCAGCTAGTGACGGAGCAGCAAGTTATTCTCAAAATCTTTCATATCAAAAATCTTATTTTCTCCATCTCAGTTATGTTTTCAATGGAATATTCCTTCAGTTCTGATGGTACTGAAACCAGAAGGATATAACTGAAACAATAATGCTTATTGTGAGGGTATACATGACAATAAAAAGGAGTATACAGTATGTAGAATATGAAAGATCATGGGATTATGTTTGCAGTTATCCCTTTTCATTAACCATAAAAGTCAACAAGAGCATACTAGATTTTGCTGCCAAGATATTAAGACAAGAGTCACGGTAATCTGTCAACTGATGTAGTCTGGTAATTGGTATCAGGCATTCGTAGCCAAGTTTGCAGGACATATTCAGATTTGATCATATCTAGGGACTCCAAATTGAATATAATAAAAAGGAAGACAATTTTTTTTTGGAAGGTGACCAATTAGGCCACACTTAGTAATAAAAGAAACATCAGTACAACAGTAAGAGATTTATGGAGACTCGCATCCCCTTCAACCCCTAACATACACAAGCAATCCCCCTAGTGAACTACACCCCAAGTATATCTTATCAAGGAGATAAGATAATATTAATTACAAAAGAAAGAAACAAATAGCATTAATCAGGCAGTCATTCTTTGTCACTGCTGCAATCAGTATATTAGGACAGCTGATCTCATGTCCAGTTTCAAATTCTTAGCAGCTTTTCCCCAGTCTGAAACCCAAACAATAATTCTTCTCACAATACTCTGAATGCCATTAAATTCTTGTTTAAATCTTCTGAATTCCTTTCTATCCAAACTCCCCACAGAAAAGCTGGCAGAATAATGTACCACGACTTTCTCTCAGCCTGAACATGGCAGACATTATCCCACCATTCATCAGTTTGATCAGCGTTGGAGGCTCCTCCCATGAGATGTGAAGAGATCAGAAGCAAGAGATCCAAAGTACAGTGGTGACTGGTGATTCTGCAGTGACAGAATATGTGATCTGTATCCTCATCAAAGCATCCACAAAATATGCAAGAAGGCTTATGAATAGGGGAAAACTTTTTGAGTCTATCCATAGTGGGAAGTCTCCCCAGAGCTATCTTCCACAAAAATAAATTAATCTTGCTGGGCAGAAGATTGGACCAAACTGTCCCCTTCCAGAATACTCTGGTACCACCATCACTGATAATTCTTGACATTGCACTTACAGTAAACATACCATTAGAACTCCAAACCCATAACCTTTTATCCTCACTATTTCTAAGCAGCCAATATTCTGAGTAATACTCAACAGTTGCACCATTTGTTGAATCTCCAAAGCTGTAAAATCTCTTCTAAATGAGAAGTACCAAGGTTGAGAGTGATCCTGATTCCTGATAATACATCTGGGCCACTTACAAGTTTCAAGACTGTTACACCACATGGCATATTATCTACAGCCCAGATTCATAGCTATGGAAGGGACATAGACAGTTAAAGTTTCTTTTTTGAATGTGGGTGGCACCACTTGTATTATAAAATAAAATAAAGAAGTACAAGTGAGGAGAGGATATCAACAAACATCTCTCCTATACAAAATCACCAAGAAGGTGAGATACTCTATCACCGAACCCCAAGAATCCCAAAAAGGGAACGGTTACACTCAAGAAGCCGCACCCTTACTGCTGGGGTGGGGCTCGGCCTCTGAACCGTATGTGGGACGAGTTTCTGCCTCATACAGCTCGGGTCGAAGACCAGGGGAAGTTGAGGAGAGATGGGGAGACCAGCTGCTGCCCGTCGAGACGGACAGGAAACGGGGCGGGGATAAGCTTGTGAAGAAGCCCCCCACCCCCAAAATCAAACCGATCCAACTTTCAGTCAAAGTTTCAAACATCTGAACAAGTTAATATCAAGCATACCACAAGCCCATTGCCTATCCTCTTTTGGTTTTTGTCATTCGCGTTAAGTCCCTGTTCCTCCAAGTCATTGTGTTCACTTGTTTAGGAAAATAAGGTTCATTAGTGTATAAAGAGTTCATTCCATTTACCATTGCCATTTTAGAAACCCCCAACTGAAAAGATCTGCTTGAGAAAAAAAATTGTCTCCTACAGTGCAGACGCCTCCCCAAATCATAAGAAAGGTAAAAGCCATCCCTAGCATTCCTCACCCGTAAAAGTTCTCCAACACGGCATCCACAGTGTGGATGTGTGCTTTTTTTTTTTTTTTAAAAAGTATGCTTTACCCTATGAATCTCAACAGACTCACCACTCTATATTGCTGCAACCCACATCACACCAAGTTACAATAGAAAATCTCAAATGTTGGTATGTCTTTGCTCATTCCTTGTCCCAGAGATGTGTGTGTGTGTGTGTGTGTGTGTGTGTGTGTGTGCGTGAGAGTGAGTGAGTGACAGGGACAGAGAGGGGGTGGGTTGGGGGGGTGGGGTGGAAGGGAACCACTTCCAGAGGCTTTTGATCTTTCTAGAGTCTAGACCAGGTTGCTGATCTTGGTAGAATTGATTTGATCATGGAGCTTGTAAAAAATTCAAATTGAAGTGCAAGATCTTAAGGAAATTCCTACCTGAAATGAATTTACAAAGTGGTTTAAGGAACATGCTATTTGAGTTCATTGAAGAGAAATGAGGGTACGTCCAGTTTTACGCACTGAATGGGAAAGACGAGACCTCTTGGACCCGGTCTGAAGTTCAGTCATTATAATAAGTATGGAGGATAGAGACTCTACAAGGCAGAATCAAAAGAAAGAATCTAGTGAAAAGAAGAGCATATTGTGGAGATTGAGGAAGCTCAAGGAAAAGTATAGAAAATACAATAAGAAGAGAGATTCATTTGTGTAACCCTAATCAAAGGGAGAAGACGAAACTGGGGTTGGGTGACAAGTCGCTAGGTCAACCCATCAATTTGGAGATTCTATGAGGTCCAATGGCATCTGCGACAGAGAATGTTGCCAGTCTTTCTTCTTTATATGTGATTGTTTTCTTCTAGATCCCCAAAAATGGTTGTTTTGCAAACTTTGAGGGATTGATCTGAATGATTCCATTAGCCCACTTTTTGTTGTAAAAGATATTAGGTTTTATTCCAATTGTCAAACACAGGTCAAAACCTTGTCTAGTGGTTAACTTTTACTAAATAAAGAGATTATATGAAACTTGTACTAAATTAAGTAGATTTGATGAACAAAAACCTAAAAAACTCTTATTTTTATCCCAATCAAGCACTATGCTAGGGGAAGGGGGATTGAGGATTTTTTTTCTTTCTTTTTTTTTTTTGGGGGGGGGGGGGTGTTAGGGGTTTGGTGGCTGCTTCCTTCCTCTCAACTGCCTGACATAGGAAACATGAGAACTGGTCGAATGTTGCTGACCTAGCTTCTCGCTCCTTCTTGACCTAGGAACTACCAAAACCTATAGTACTTTGTTGCAAGCAGCTGATTGTCAACCATGATGAGGGCAAAACCCAGAACGAAGGAGGACCAGTTTGATTCTAGGATCCAGTTTTTGGAAACTTGCTATAGAGTTAAAACATAAATACTGATGTAGACTGGATCTATCACGACCGGATCCCGCAAACGGGGATCCGAAACAAGGAGGATCCGGAGCCGGTCCGGATCGAGCGGTGACGAGGGGACCCGACGGGGATCCGCAGCGGGGCGAAGCCGAGGCTCTTTCAGAGTGAAGAGGATCCGCCCGCGGGGGGCGCGATCTGCCGCCGGAGCTGCTCTTGGATAGTGAGCCGCTGCTCCTTCGGTCGGACGACGGGCGGCGCGAGCAGGAGCTCCTGTCGGCGGAGCTGTAGACGAGCGTCGGAGCAGAAGCCGGAAAGTCCGAGATCGGACGGGGGGACGGCTCTCTCTCCGACGAAGGGGTCCGAAGGTACCTTCAGCGCGAGGCCGAGTCTCCTGGCGCGGGGCGACCGACGGGATTGCCCTCGGACGGCGAGTCCGAAGGCCACTTCAGCGTGAGACCGAGTCTCCTGGCGCGGGGCAGCCGGCGTTCGGCGTCGAGACCGGGGAGAGGAGTCCGAGGTCGGCGGCCGAGACCGACTCGGGGAGGTCGGCGATGATTCGAACCGAGCCCCTGCAGGAGGGAAAGAAGAAGAAGAACCGGTCAGCAGGAGTCCCGGGCGTCAGCCCTGGGGAACCCCCTCCGACGGTCAAGTTAGCTTCTGAAGAAGATTCGATTCAGGAAGCAAGAGGAAACAGCTAGAACCCTATTCGGACAGTAGTCCTTTAAGGGGTTTCGGAAGCTTAGAGGGGCATCCGTTTTTCCCACCACCCTCCTTGGCCACAAGTAGCAGGATACTTATAGCGGAGGGTAGCGGATGGTTAACGGTGGCAGCCGATATAGGACTAAAAGGAGGCTTACTGATAAACCGCCATAGCGTCTGATCCGCCACCGGAGTGGGCCGGATTCGGCTACCGGGCCGGAGGGGGTTGGGCCGCTGACGGGCCGAAGCCTGCTGGGCCCTGGGCCGCCGTGCTGTTCCCGGGCCGTAGGCTGATGGGCCGCTGACGGGCTGAAGCCTGTTGGGCCGGGAGCGACGGGGCCGCTTATAGGCCGAGGGCTGCTGGGCCGCTAGCGGGCCGAAGGCCGCCGGAGGGCCTAGCACTGCTGCTGTTGGGCTGAATGGGGTTTGGGCCTGCTGCAAAGGGCCGAATCGGATTCTGCCGCATCAAATACTATACCACACTTTCATAAATAAAAGCCAAATATTCAAAAAATTGTTTGTTCTTCACATTCAGTCTGTTAAACTATGAAACAGCACAACAAAACTTCAATATATCATCTGCAATGTTAGGCAAGGTGCTGGGTAGGGTTACCCATGGACATTAAAAAAAAATCAATTGTAAGTACATGAACAGGATTGGCAGAAGGAAGTAGAAAGTCATTTGGATATGCATTTATAGTCAAAAGTAAGAAGGGTGTACCTCCTTGACGGAGCTTCTACTGTGAGCATTAATTGAGAGACTATCTTGCTTGAATGTTTCAAAGTACCGCATCCATTGCTACAAAGTCGAAGAATGAGTCACAACATTGGAACTTGCATAGAAACCTGGGACTTGCAAAAGAAGGGACACAATGACACATTGAGAGAACTGACGAGGACTTTTCAATTTGTTCCATGGAAGGGTACTGATATAAACAACAATAATATAGAACTCACTTAGCAGAACTACACTATAAGAAATGTGAACCATTTCTTACACGCATTATGTTGGGATTTGCTAAATCCTTCTTATTCAGAGCAATTATGCGCCTTTTACCAGAAAGAGAACTTTGAAGGTCCATGTTGGCAGAAGATGAGGGAATCTGTTATGAGCAGAAACGAAGTCAAATGAAACCATTAAACAATACACTACAATGATAATCGCATAACCATTAAATGATACACTACAACGAAAATTCCACAAATTCTTAGCTGAACACTGCAAATTGCATATTTCCTCGGTTGTACACTTGATTTACAGAACATAACACTATTGGCAGCCTATACCAACAAATGACATGAATACAAAATTCACAGGGACAATGGATTCATTTTTTTGAAGAAAAGTTTCAGTGCTTCTCTAAATCCTACAACAACGACGCAAAACAGTTCAAAGAACTCACTACAATCCCACATAAGTACAAGCAGACATTAAATCAAATTTAGTAAGCAATCAGCTCAGCCAATTGAGGAATTGTATTAGATGACTGTGACGGATCACCATATTGGTCACCAAAGTTCCCACCGGCTAGGGTTTGGTAGAGCCCACCAAAAAGCAACCCTTAATTGCATAGAGGATGCCAGCTCGGCTAGGCCCCACCAAACTCTACCCAAATGAGAGCTCTTTGGTAATCTAGATGCTGTTCCATCTTAGTCACCTAATCCAATCCCACAAATCGATCTGTGATATACATTAATGCTCACAATTTATTCAACAAAGATTCATACTTCGTAGAGTACACCAGCATTACATGAGAACGTAGATTCGATTTAAGCAGACCAATGCAATAACCAGCAGCAGCTTGAGCTGCAGATGCAGCTAATAAGAACAAGTAACAAGAAGTAGCCATTGCACATACAAGCATTGAAGGAGGGAAACACGAGAACCCAATCCACAACAACAAACCAAAGAGAGCTACTTGGATAGAGAAAGAAGGGAGCGCTTACGCGAGCATCGCGGACTTCGATGACGAGGTCGGCAAGCTTGAGACGGTCTCGGATGGCGCGGGTGGCGGCGGCCATGTGGCCCGGGAACCAGTTGATGACCCCGCCGCCGGCGTTGAAAGCCATGTCCCCCAGGCGCTGCTTCGCCCCTCCCAGCCTCCGCGCCCACCCGCCCATCGCCCTCCACACCTACAACACCCCCCCTCCCCCCACCGCCTTGCGCTCTCCCGCTACTCCTCCTCCTCCCCACCCTTCCCCTGTCGTATGCCACCACAACTCTCGCTGGTGCTACCTTTTCCGTCGGCTTCGCCAATCGCCGCCGCCGCCCCTGCTCGGTGGATTTGGAATGGCGCGTCTCCGAGAAGAAGACTTCCGCAGCGACTCACCACTGTTCGAAACGTGTTTGGTAACGGGTACCCGACCCGTTTAGACCCTGTGCTCTTCAACTTACGGGTCGTTTCGCTTGGTGTGCTGTAAAATATTTTTAAAATATTAATTTTAAGATTACTATTTTTAATTAATAAAAATAAAATTTAAATTTTGAATGACAGATTTTAAAATCTCCGGTTTTATTCAGTAGTTCTAGGCTGAAAATAGAAATCATGTAAAAAGAGTATTTCATATGAGTCAATTGATTTTTAAATTCAATAATTTATGACATTCCAAACACATGACAAACATCATAAAATAATTTACAACACTCTAAATATAAAGAAAATATAATTTTATAATATGTATATTTTACAATGTTTCACAAATTTTTTTGGCATATCAACTGACTCTTTTTAGTACTCTATTATGATAAATTGATTATCTCTTATGATAGATAAAATCTAGTGATTTTTCTGTGGATTTAAGTTTAAAATTAGTTCATTTGTTCAGAGCGTATGAGCGTTTAGATAAGAGACAATATTTTACTTATATTGCTCACATATTTTTAAATTCTAAAACAAAATTCCTTTACATAACTAGAGTTTTGGGCTTTCAGTTCAGTCTTACATATAAGAAAAGTTAATTAATTTATTTAAAATATATAATTTATTATATTAATAATAATTAGTGTCTATACGTAAGCCTCATCACCTATTAAAAAATGAGACTTTAAAAATCATCATATTCAATAATAGACATAAGAAACAATCAATAATAATTTATATTTTGATCTTTCATATTTAACTTAAAATAAAAACTCTAAAGAACACATCCTTTATAAAATAAAAACCTAACATACCAATCTCTTGAATTTAAGATAATTGGTGCATTATACCAATGTTCGCACTTGGCATAGATTAATCTATGTGATACACGTATGCAAATGAATGATATTGTCAATTCGAACATGCATACATTATATGAAATCAATTACTATTTTTTATCTTTAATATTTATAGACCTTTTAGGCTTTCGAGCTCAGACTTAACAAAGCTCAGACCCATCCCATTTTAAGGGTCGGACCTAAATTGAAGCCCAAGCCCAGCCAAAAAATAAAATGGACTCAATTTTAATATCTAAGTCCACTTAATTAGGATGGAGCCGACCCGAACTTTTGGACTTTTGAGTTCCATTGACAACCCTACTTGTATGCCACACAAAACTCAAAGATAAAGAAAAATACTTGTTTTTTGGACATTGGCCACTTTGTTCACATATAGTACAAAAATATTTAATAGTTTTCATTTTATATGTCATATTACCAAATTAAAATGACACTTTTGTTACTTAAATCTCATAAGACATTAGATTATATGATGGGAAACTCACTTTTTTTATTGACAAAAGCTTATGATTCGTTTCGTAATGATTTCTTATTTGGTTATAATTTTTATTTTATTTTAAAAAAATTGATAAAAATTTTATATATATCTTACTTAATCTTCTTTCAATCTTTTATTGTTTGACTGAAATTTTGACTGTCTCATTCAAATTTTGGATCGAATTATATCTCAACTTATCATTGTCGTACAGTACCATATGTAAAAGATGTAACCATGGTGGTAAGATACGGAATATTATGATAGAAGCATGGTGGCAGTTAATAATTAATTGAATATTGCAATAACAGATACGAAGCATAATAATAATCGATGTAGTGTGCAGCCTTTTCTTTATTTTTTTTAGGCTGACCTCATTATGTCTACGTGGTGGATCTCCTATTGGTTGACCTAAACAAAATTTGATCAATTTTTTAGATATTTTTTGGGTCATCCAATCGAATAACATATTGTATGAACATGAAAGTTGTATTAAGGATAACTTAAAGAAAAATTAATTTTTTTTTTTTACTGCTTGCCGTAACCGCTGCAACAAATATAACTCCTTTTTCGTATACTTCAAACAATGAAAGGAATGAGCTAGCATAAACCATGGAGCAGAAGAAAGGTGTAGGGGTGACGAATGTGTGTATGTTTTCTATTGCTATTGCCTTCTTTCTATTTTCAATGAAATGATATTAACTTACTAGTGAGGTAACTGTAATTTTCTGTAAGCTTGGTAGATGAACGAATTATCAAATTTTATCTCAGAGAGACTATCTGCAGCAGCAGCCAGTGCCCGGCCACTGGTGTTTTCATTTTAATTTTTTTTTTTTGAAATTCTTTTGTGGATCCCAACCTGATCTTACGCGCACAATTTGATCCCTGATCTAACGACCAGAAAAGAACTTGTTAAATAAAAAACCAAGCACAAACAAAAAAACTGTTTTTTACTATTTATCTGAGTTCGGTTTTTAAAATTTCAGGTTTTTTTGGTTCCAATTGGAGATCAGATTGTAAGACATATAGCAAATAACGGGACCCATCAAAAAATTTTGAGTAATACTTGCTGCAATGACCTCTACTTATAAAGTTTTTTATTATTTTTTAAAGGTTGGACCCCACATGCCCAATATGTTCGAATGATTCGATTTTTGATTGGACAATCCAAAATATTTTTTAAAAATAAAATATTATTATTAGGCTTGACTCATTAAGAGCATTTTTTTAGTGTTCATTGGGACTCGATTTTTTATTTTTAAGAATTTTTAAGTCATCAGATCAGAAATCAAAGTGTCCCGATATGTAAGATATGTGAGATCTAATCTTAAAAAAAAATTATGAAATTCCTTTTTACTTACTGCACGGGAGGGGACATTGCAGTAACCACTACTCAAAAAAATTAAAAAAATAATCATTTTAAATAAAACACTGGCAGAGGATTGGCTGTCAGTCCACTAAGTCTTTCTCTTATCCCAGTATGTGCCACTCTCCAGTTTTTATAAAGAATACTTTAATTATCTTATTTAAAGTTCAATTGAAGCAATGCACTTAACCAGTTAACCGCAGCGACGCTCTTAATCTTCACACTCAAGAACTCAATAGAAATTAAAACGGTGACCACCTTTCATGATTCAGTAGCCACGAAAGTGTTGTTAATTGTCTGACGTATTACAAACAGTTGGATTTCAAAATTTTGTTGGTTCATGTGACATCTTTTTGTCTAGTTTCGGATTTGAATCTAGAACTACCTAAATACATACATTTTAATCATCCAATCGAGTGATCTTATTTTAAACCCTAAGAGATGTACTAATTTAAAATTGACAATTTTAAGATTAAAAAATTATGCCTCGTTCTTTTTTGGGTCAAAGGAAATTACAAGAGCCTCTCTAACAGAAGAGAGAGTATATATATTGATTCTTACTAACTTTTACTTCTAAGTTGGAGGTTTACTGCATTGCCTCAACAAGTTCGCCTTCTTTAGGCAAGTATTCCAAACTTAGATGCTTAATGACAAAGAATAATAATTTCTTCATAGACTCATCACCTATTAGGAGGACAGGATCCTCTCAGTCGTCCCATTGAAGAGACTTCTGCAGTTCCTTATCGTGCATATGAGTCGGACTCACTTCAAGTGTGTCTTAACTTGCGTGCACAGTGAAGACTACGGGAATCCCTTCAATAAGATGATTGAGGGGACTCCGACCCCTTATTAGGAGTATCAGACACAAACCATAGACTGTTTGGCTTTATGCCTTCTTACAACAAGACAAACAAGCCCTAAATAATTGGAAAAGACACGACATGCCAACCCCTAGTAGGTCCCTATTAGCTTGGTAGATTGCCGCATGATGGTTCATGAACGAGTCGTGCATGATTGCAATGGGATAAAAAATGGCATATGAAAACGTGGATATGGACATTAGTTGGGCTGGATGCTAATATTATCCAACCACCAAGTGCCGTGTCCCTCTAATATAATCGCAACATGCATCTTGAAGGCTGAAGAATTCTTCTAAGACGAGTAACATTGTTGCAGCGTCCTGGGAAAGAAGGAATACTAGGTAGCTTAATATGACAAGTTAACGTGAGAGAGGAAAAAGAAGGGGAGGGAGGGTGGAAACTTCACGCCAAGGAAGTGTACTGCTGAACTTAGTTTGATGCTTAATCTAATTAGAATGCTGAACTTAGTTAGTTTGATGCTTAATCTAATTAGACTTAGAACTTTAACATAATTAAAGAAAATAAAAACAATTGACCAAGACTAAAAGCAACTCCACTAAATATAATAAGTTACTGATGATGACTGAATAATGACAGAGACAAAGTTGCCCCCACACGAGCTGATAAAATAAGCTCACATCTCAATGGCTAGATTGGTGCGAGTTGTTGCGTCGTGATCAAGTGATAGGCCATTAGCAACGTAGGTCGGGTACGATACACCCACCGATCTTGATTTTTTGACAAGCAAGGTAAACCATTCATTTAATTACTGAGAAGGGAAATGTCAGTACATATGGCAGATCTAATACATTCTGGCAAGGTGGACCGGATCCAAAAACTTTCAAGGAGATTAAAAATGGAGAATTTTGCGGTGACATGAGCCACATTGTTGCACGATCTAGGTGCAAAGGTAAGTTGCAATTTAGAGGTACTTAAGATTTGTTGGCAATTGTGGATAATAGTCTTGATTTGCCACAGAGGGGTTTTAAGCTTCAGACAAGTCAAGATGAGGACTTGAGCATCACCTTCGACCATTAGGTATTATTGTCTGCTTTAATTTGTGGAGACGATCTTTTTTTGTTTTTGGTTGGGAAGATTTTTATTGGAAAGGTGTGGAACTTATTTTCTTATTTTTATAGCCCCATTTTGTTTGCAGAATAAGTTATTATGTGGAGTCTACTGACGGAATAATGTATAAAATAAAAGATGTTTCGGTTTGATAGTTTTGTGAGGTCGGCTGACAGAATAAGAAGAATAAGTAATTCTTAGATCTAGAGTGGGATGACTTATTCTACACCGATATAAACCATTTAGCTTGTCAAAATAAAATTAAGTTTATTCTTTCCTTATTCTTCATTATTCTTCTCACATTCTCCAATCAAAGTGGTGCATACACTCTCTTGAAAAGATAAATTTCTGCTTAGAGTAATACTTGCTGCAATGCCTCAGCATACTGCACACAGGGACATTGCTGTGGGTAAACTATTACCCCGAAGTTCTTTGACCGTATGAAGCAGTGCAATGTTCAATCGGATGACCAAAAAAGCTTAAAAAATAAAAATTAGAGTTCTAATGTATCGGAGTTCAATTTTTTATTTTTTAATGTTTTTTAGATCGTCCGATCGAATATTACGCTGTATAGATGGTTAGAACACACTTCAAAACCGATCTAAAAGATAATAATAAAAATTTTACTCACTTGTAATGCACGCGTGTTTAACACGCAAAAGCATTACACTAAGTACAACTCTTGCGCTTACGACTAGAGTTCCCACATACGATGTTAATATTGTGGAAAGACACTATAGGCTCTTGCCAACAAGTTATGGCCTGTTTTAACCCATGTTGGTGGCCTCGTGATTTTATTTTCTTATCTTGAAAAGGAGTTTTTATTAGAAAGAAAATGAGAGACTTTCTTTACATGTATAAGATTACTTTATCAACAATCGACCTGAAATTATTTAATCTTAATTTTCTTGTCTCTACATAATCCCCCAACCTCTTTTTCATGGTTTCAGCCTATCATCTCGTCATCTGTTTTACGAATCTCATGATGGAAGTGAGATCCGACGACGATCGTGAGAGTCAAACAGATCTTGGCCTCTACGGTTGTGATCTTGATTCCGATCATATTGTATATGATACAGAACCTAAAGGCGAAGTATAGTCAAGGGATGACTACGTATATGCTTCTAATTAGTAATATTATTTTGGTTTTTATTCCCCAACTCTCGTACTGTCAGAACTGGAAGAATATTTTGTTAAAATATAACCAAGATGTAAAATCTAACTTTTTTGAGGTACACAAAAACAAATGAAAGATCTTAAGTGTGCATATGATCATTTCAATTATGTGAGAAGGTTAAATAAGGCCAGATCATTTTTTGAGAAAATTTTAATGTTAGATAAATCTAAAAGTGAATAATCATGTAGGACTAGAATTTACCTTAATAATTTATTATGTATAAAATAATCTTAAAATCATTAAATACCTTCTTTAGAGGAGAAATATCAAGATTGCCATATTTAATTGCCATGAAACATTGCAATTCATATGTATATCTGTTGGGTGACATCGAGAAAGATAATCACGAGACTATTTAATTTGAAAAAGGTATTCATAATAGCCTAATTTTATTTTTTGCATAAATAAAATTCTAGCAAAATTACTTTTGCAAAATGTCTATGAAATGAGACACCACTTGTAGTAGTCATAAACTCCTTATGCGAATACATCTCAAGAAAATCAAAAGATAACCTTCTAAAATATCATGTCCACAAGAGATTTAAAGGCACACCACTCTGTAAAGTGGAGTGGATCATCTCATTACAATCTATCATACTTTGATTGATGCATAGGATATTCTTCAATGGTCGTAGTTGTGCATCCTTTTCCAATACTCAGCTAGCTAGCTACAACGGCATCTTGTAGCCATCACCCACCTTCCGGGAATATTTCTTTTTTTTTTTTTTTCACTTTTTTGCGTCGGGATTCTTTTCAAATCAACATACGGAAAAGAAAGGGAGTAAGATACTTGTGAGTCCTTTTTATGTTTTCTATCTTCGTTTTCGCCTAATATTCGCCATTTGACTGGGGAGAGAGAAGGGAATGGAAGAGAGGGGAAAGCGAACAAGTGAAGTAATGTGCATTTTTACCCCAAATGTAGAAGTGGCAATGAGTTGGATCAGATTGAATCTTGGTCGAATCGTTAACAAACATTGACAATGTGATTTAATCTGATTGAGTTCATAATATATCTTGAACATGACCCAGTCACATTTTGACCTTACATTCACATTAATTGTGGATAAGAAAGGAATTCCTCTTCTTGTGATAAGAAGAATCTAAGAGTTGTGGAGTCTATAAAAAGTCTACACCTACATATATATACTAGTATATGAGAGAAGAGATGCTTTCACCTCGCCCTCTCCTTCTCCACCACGAGTCTTTTCTTTCTCTCTCTCTCTCTCCTTTGGATGTTACTTGGGACCTTGATAGTGATCAATGGCGGATCTAGTATGTAGGCAGTGGGGTCCTAAGACTACATTGGATTTTTACAATTTCACAACCCAGTTCAGGCTAGGGTGCTTCAAGACCCTACTGACCCACGCGCAGGAATTCATTAGACCTTGGTCCAGACGTCCAATCCTTCTGTCCGTCCGTATCTTTCAAATAAATCATTCAGTCTAAGTAAACATCATTGTTGTCCTAACGATGTAATTGTTAGCTGATCGATAACCTGAGTATTCAATCGATCATTAATTTATAGGTCAATTAACGAATTATCTTTTTAAATCGACATTCATAGTGGATAAAGTAACGAATATAATTTTTTTTACCGCATACATACGGTACACTAAAATTCAATTATCCGACTAATCATTTACTTATAAGAACGTTAACGGATAATATTTCTAAATTGATAACTTAACGAATACGGTCATGGATCTACTTAAGATTCGCATCGAATTCGACTCCTTTGCATTGCTAGCTGCCCCCCTTCAATTTGACCCACAATATTTAATCCCGATGACCTCAATGGATAAAATTCCTGCGTTTGCCATTGATAGTGATGGTCCTCGCTTCCGATGCATCGAGAGGATCTCCCTCTCCACGACAATCAAGGTACGTAGATCTCTTTCCCATGTCGGATTAATGTTATCCAAGGGTTCGCGCATTTGGATCCAAGTCATGATTGATTTAGTTCAAAAGTTATGATCAAATCAGATTGAAAGGAATCTAAATTAAATTGGTTGACCCTAATTCCCCTCGGTCTAAAGTTTCACTCAGAAATAATCCAACTTAAACTTAATTTGATCATCAAATTTTTTTAATCAGAAATCGACTTTGGAATTGAATGATCAAGTCGATGGGCTGGCTAGATTTTGCGAGAAGTGTGAGTTGAAAACAGAATCGTGAGTGGGAGCCTGCTGCGCCTATGGTTAAGTTCGTTTGATACCACTACCATATTGGGGGTTGTAGCTTCGTAACGGTTGAAGAAATTTTATAACGAAATTAGTCAATAGAGTAATTGTAATTTAGTAGCAACTAAATGCGCCTCACATCAACCATAATCATCATTCTCTCCAAAAATAACGTACGAAAGACGGATTGAGATTTTTTATTCTATTTTTATGCACCATTTATATTACACTTAATTTTATTGGTCCATTTATCATAACAATAGAGAAGAGAGGCCTGAAAAGGAGGAACCTTCCTATTTTAAAAGATTTTAAGTATGAGAAAAATTAGCGCAAACAAAGTGGAGTAAAATTAGTGTAAATAAAGTGGAGTAGATGATCTGAATCCGAGAAAGACCCACGTCAGTGCACCTCCTCTTCATACTTAAGGTTATTTTGGAGGCCCATTTTCGGATTAGTTCTAGTAAAGATAAAACCTTGCTCGTCTAGTAAATAGTATGTATATACTTTGTGCCCTAGTCATCTTATCTTATCTAACTGAAAAAAAGAATAGTATAATAATATCTCTTCTTGGCACCAAGTATAAGACACAAGGGAACAAAGATGCTTCTATTCTAATAAAATGAGACGACCACTTAGAATTTAAAATGTGGTATTCTTTTTGTCTTTGTGTATATTGTCTCAAACTTGGTGTCAAAAAGATATGATTATACTAGTTATCATCGAACTGTTATTTGTCAATTTGTTGATTGAACAATAGCTGTACTATGATACTTCACAAATATTGCAACACGTGCTTTTATTGATGCTGACGAGAGAGTGACAGAGAAGGTATTTCTAGAAGGCCGGGGCTTAGGCATGGGGAACGAGATTTTATGGACCTCTCTTCTCCAAGTGCTTGTGTATCTCTAGACACATTCCTTGATATTTCGTTCTAGCACAGATCGAGATAAATAAGCATCTCACCTTTTCATAATTTTTTTTTAAATATAACAATTTAATTGGCCGGATATATACACAAATGTATAAGAGCTCGAGATAAAGTTTCGGACAAAATATAATATTTCTTCTTAGGGAGATAATACCATGCAACTGACAATTCTTAGTAATTAGATGACAATTTTCGATCCAAACGGATCTCCAGGAAAATAATCTCATTAAGTAGGAAAAATAATCCCGCAACACACTTTAACTGAACAGCAGGGAAAATTTTTAAGCTTGTAAACTCAGATCTCCCGAAAAGGGGTAATAAAAGAAGGGTCTTTTGCATATATACTCCTCAAAAATATTATAATTGTATGTATGCCCTTAATTCTCACATATTATCGTCAATATTTTTGCAATCTTCAAAATATTGCATTTATGCACTTCTCATCAAATTTAGATTAATTTCAACGAAATATGTCAAAAATATTATATAAATCATGACATCGTTGAAAATATTGGAGGTACAAAATACAAGATTTTAACATATTGAAAGATATATATGCAAAATATTAATAAATTTAAAAGTATTTATGTCAAACTATTAGATTGAGGGGTATAAAATATAATATTTTGAAGATTGCAGGAATATTGATAGATATGTTATTTTATAATAATATGTATGATACCACATAAATAAATGCTGACATTTTTTCAACATGCAAGAGTGTTTTATATGAAACTATTTTTAATGTACAAAACGATCTTTATACATTTTACCTATTAAAAAAGGTAGGCCTTGTCGTCGTGGCAGCCATACGAACAACGACCAAAATCGTCCTCCACGCAGACGCGTCCACAGTAGAAAGAAGAGGAGAAGACGCGCCATCAGAGTGGGCGAGGCTGCGGCTGTTTGGTGGGGTTGGAGACCCTTCTCCTCTCTCTCTTCTGCTGCTGCTGCTGCTGCTCCGCTGCCATGGACGCCGTGCTGTGCGACGAGCTGCTGCAGGAGGTGCTGCGGCGCCTGCCCGCCTCCGCCTACCCGGCGGCCTCCCTCGTCTCCAAGCGCTGGCTCTCCCTCCTGCGCTCCTCCCTCTCCTCCCTCTCCCTCCGCCTCCCCTGCTCCTCCTCCTGGTTTGCCCCTCCCCTCCCCTCCATCCTCGCCCCTTATTCCTTCCTCACCACCCTCGCCCTCCTCTCCGACGCTGCTTCCCCCGACGCCCTCCTCCTCTCCCTCTCTGCCTGCGCCGCCTCCCACCTCCCTCTCCTCCGTCATGTCCGCCTGCTCTCTGGCCCCCTCTCCCCGTCCGCCCTCCTCTCCCTCCCCCCTTCCTCCCCTCTCCGCCGCCTCGCCTCCCTCCAGCTCTCCTCCCTTCGCCCCCTCTCCTTCCGCTGGCTCCGCCGCTTCCCCTCCCTCCACGACCTCTCCGTCCTCGACTGCGGCGGCAGCGGCGGCTCAGCGGCAATGGATGATGAAGAGGTAGAAGAGGACGATGTGGACAGCGGAGAAGAAGAAGAGGAGGTGAGGGGATTGGGTTTAGAGGTGCTGTCGTTGTCGGGCATCCGCGCGGGGGACCATGGCGTCGGCTGGCTCTGGCGCCGCTGCCCTAATCTGCGCAGGCTTCAGCTGCGCGCCTGCGAGGGCACCGGCGACGGCCCCGCCTCCCGCTCCTTCGCCCGCTGCCTCCCCAACCTCCGGGAGCTCGAGCTCCGCACCTGCCGCGCCATCGCCGACGTCGTCCTCCTCCTCATCGCCGATCACTGCCGCCGCCTCACTACCCTCGTCCTCTACGACGGCGGCAGCCGCGACGGCCTCCACCGCTTCATCCGGCGGTGCGGTCCGGGGCTCCGCACGCTCGACCTCCGCCTCCCGCTCGACCTCGACAACGGCCACCTCGTCGCCGTCGCCGAGAATTTTCATTCCCTGTCCTGTCTCCGCCTTCAGAGCTGCTGCCTCATCACCGGGGAGGGGCTCCGGTCGCTCGGGCGCGCCGCTGCCGGGGCGGCCATCGAGGAGCTCGTCCTGGTGAACTGCGACGTTGTGGAGAGGGAGCCCGGGTTGCTGACCTTCCTGGGTCAGCACCTCAGGGGGCTGAGGCGGCTGGACCTGTCTCACAACGAGATGCTGCTTGACAAGGAGCTGGGGGCGATGCTGGCCTCCTGCTGCAACCTGGTGGAGATCAAGCTGAGGGGTTGCAATTACCTCACCGATGCTGCTGTGCTCTCAATCTTCAGGTTCTGCGGGCTCCTGGAGACCGTCGATATCACCCGCTGCTTGGGAATCTCCACTAAAGCAGTGGAATTCTTAATCCTCAACTCTTCCCGTCTGAGGCAAATTATTGTGGAGGAGAGCAAGATCTCCGACTCTGCCAGTAGCTGGGTTTCCCGCAGGGCGATCCAAGTTTGCGAGCTGAGATGGAGTTGAATTCACATAATTCTAGATTGTTGGGCTTGTGGAAGGGGGGAGAGAAGCACACATATACAAAGCTTTCTATTTATCATCTGCCAATTGCGAGGTCAATTTCAATCCTTCCTAGCAATTGGCTGCCTGTAAAAAAGAGAGGCAGGAAAGGTAATTCCTGCACTGTATCATGGTTGTATTTGTGTTAATTTATGTACATGACATAGGAGATGGTTTATGTTCCGTGCCATCCTACACTTGTATCTTCTTCGAATTTGAATGAGTTAATAATGTTTCAATTGTACCCAATAGAGATGGTTTAATATATCTTGCTTTAGTCTATGACCACTCGGCCATTTCCTCCAGTCAATGTTCACTCCTTCATTCATGTTCAAATGGCTAAATGAGGATGTGAAACATATTATATATTTCTCGTAAATGATAACACACTGCGCATGTTTTGCTCCCTATTGATGCCATTAAGCCTGTAAGGCTAATTGGTTAATGCATTCTTGACATAATAACCTTGTAGCAATGCTGATTTGTAATTTCCCTAACTTCTTGCACCCTGTCTGGGCAAAGGAATCACTTATTTCTGTTGCTTCATAGAGCCTTGGCAAGTCATTACAGAATTATGTAAATGCTGTCCCACTGAACGAATGCTGGGGAGATGCAATGTTTAATCGTGCAGTGCCCTTGCTTCATCTGGTTGGTCCACAAAAAGAAAAAGAAGTAAATTGTTTTTCCTGTGAAAAGTGGTCAAATTTGGAAGTGTGTAGCTGTCTTGTTGCGATTCCAAACAACATGAAATATGGTCCTTGATTTCACCAATCCACATTTTGGTTCCTCCGTTACCATTAGGACCTTGATTACTTTCACAAAGATGGGGAAGGCAAGAATAAGATTACACACTTTACACCCATCATCATTGTCATTCGACATCCGCCAGGAAGTCCCTGGTTCCTCTTATTAGCTTATTTTGATTTTGCCAGCTCAGGAAAATTTGCAGAAAATTGTATAGGTGGCCATCTCTTGAGTGGGAAGAACCATGAAACCATCATTGTCAACGTATCCTTTTGTGACAGATTATAACCGACTCCATGTTCATGAGATGACCACTTTCAGACTACTTTCTCGACCAGAGTATAATGTCCTTGACCATAATTATGTATTCATGCCCTTTACAGTCGAGTCTTCTAAAGGATTCATAGTGAGGTCCATAGCGCATTGTTAAACATTCAGAAAACATTTCATCATTTTATCATTCTTCTTAAGAAGCAACCAAGCTATCACTAGTTAGGACAATGATGGCGTGAGGTGAAACATTGTCCCTACAGTGATTTGGTTGGGATCCAAGCAATATTTGTTTTTTTACACTAGCTTGAGGCAAAACATTGTAGCTTATAGTGACTTTTGTGGATTGAAGATGACTCCCATCAAATTAACATCTGAACCAAAAACCCACAAATGGAATGAAGTAAAGGCTTTTCAGTTTCAAACTAAGATTTATTTGGTTTAAAAAACTTGCAAACTTTTATCAATGGACCTTCAAAAAAATGATGCCCATTATTATGTTGCAGGTGTTCTTAAATGTTTTTCAAAATATATCACTAAAATGATGACACAGGTAGAATTTCAACTGTTGGTGCAATGCAATCACATTTGGTTTTGTGGGGAGAGAGCTGGGCCTCCATGGCCGGCTGTAGGAATCCTAAGACTTCCAGCATGTATGCAAGTACAACAATGTGGTTGGACATGGGGTTAGAATTTACCTATCACAAGGTTTCAGTCAGTTGATCAAATTGATGGTCATCATGTTCTAGGCTTACTAATAAATACAAAATTCTTGTCAGCTTGTGATAATTCAAATGAGTGCATGAGAGGGTGGTTATCCCTTTTGTTTTGCTTCCAGGAGGTCCCAGGTTCTAGGACTAAGGCATCACTTTGTGGTTATTAGACTTACTGCGTCAGAGGGAAAAGGCTGAAATGTTGCCCCTTGGAAAAAAGAGAGAAAAAAAAACTAGGGATTCTCTTGAAATGCTTCTTTTTGGTCACCTTAGTTCTTCATATGCTATAGGTATGATCTCCGAGCGCTCTAATTGTCTGTCATTTTGTTGAGAATTCTATAGTTAGTTTGATTGTCATGGTTTCTTACACTATTTTATGCGCCAGTGTTTGTATCTGTATCTTCTATGAATGCAAATCTGGTTGAAACCTTTGCCGATTTTAGCTCTGAGAGGACCAAAGTATAGAGTCTTACTGCAGCCAACTACCCGATCATTGATTCATGGTTTTTTATTTGACATTGTGTTAGATGGTTGTTAGGAGAGCATATCCATTTTGGAATACTTAATGATGAGGTATTGAGTGGGGAAGGAACAACCTTTGCCCTTTTTTTTAGAGACTTGTTACTGATATTGCATGCATGATTCAGAAGTTAATAAAGCATTTGGCATATAAGAGACAAAATTTTGGACAGAGCCCACTGGAGCAGAATCAAGGGATAGCTGGAACATTTACAGGGAACACAGTGACTGCATATTCTGGGGAAGTGAAATTTATATTGAGAACATTTGTGTTACAGCATTGTCCTTCATTTACGAGTGCAGTGGATTTTATCTTAGGATTCCAGTTGAGAGCTGGAATAGTGCTTTTATAAAGTCTGTAATCAGTTCCCCTCTATTAGGTTTTTTCATGTAGCCTGGACTGATGCCCTTGCAGAAGAGGAATCTCTCTTCCCCCCACTTGGTTGTAGTATATTTTTCTGGAAATAAGATTGGTGATGCTAACCTTAATACTTTTTTCTTAAAAGAAAAAACGTTTAACCTCCAAGGTGTAATGAGGGATGAGTAGGATCTAGTATTTAAAAGAAGAACATGGTGTTGATGTGCATAATAAGTAGCCAAGATTTTGTACAATTGGGGACATGGATACAGTTGTAAGAATGATATTGTCTGAGACTCTGAATAGTGAGCCGTCAATACATAAGCTTATATAGAAATTAAGGATGGAGCTTTGTCTTTAGTTAGTTACAAGGGATTCTTGTACAAAACTTGGTCGACTTCTTTAATGGGACAAACCTAATAGCATCATGGTCAGGATGGACCACAATGTGATTGAAGTTGGTAACCCTCCTATGTCATTGTCATTGCTTCAAATGCTGGATTGCTGATTAGAGTGAAATAAAAGAAGGGCAAATTGTCGAAACATCTTATTGTAGCCGCTCTTCTGGGTATCTCCAGTTAACCTCCAGTTTGTGTAGCCCGATTCATGAGCATGAACTGTGGCAAATGGAAGAAGTATAAATGCTGATCCTCTAAAGTTAAATGCCCTGTTTTCATGATTCTGGGTCTGTTCGTCTCTAACTTCCCTTGTAAGGTCGAAGTTGTCTTTATTTATGCCAAAAATTTCAGGGAAACATCTATGGGTGAAAAGGTATTGGCCCGAGGAGCTTCATAACGTGAATCTAGCTTCATTCCACCATGTTACTGGATAACATCCATTAGAAATCTTCCTTGGCTGTATTGTAATTTTCTTGGGATGAGGGATCTCTCCTATCCCTCCTTGACTGTGTTACTTCTATTTATTTTGCAATAAAATTAGTGATACAGCCCACAATTTCTTTCAAAAGAGATATCCATTAGAAATGGTCTATGTTCTCCCACACTTGTTGACATATGAATGATGCATAAACTAACACAAAGACAACAAACTAACATTCAGTAGCCTACATTTCAATCGACAAAATGAGAAAAAGAAAGTAGAAGAGGAGCCAAACATGATTCTCTTTCTTTTTTTTCTTTATGTGAAGTAACGATGTGGCTGCTTCTTATTTAGCGAGAAAACAAGGAGATCTCCACCCACAAGTACAGTTAGGCCCTTGAGGGATAATGACATGACAGATTGTAACCAAGGACTCGAGTGACTTAAAAGTGAGTGAAGCATGACATAAACACTGAAGCAGAGTTTTTGCTCGGTGTTCCGTACGTGAGAGGGTAGAACATTGAGGGGGCAACTTTGAGCAATCCCGACGGCATGATGGAACGGGATCATCTGGATCAAGTTGTTTGGACCTCCATGCGCCTCTCGACTCATCAAGAGGGGGGTACTTGCTCCTTGCATCATTACAAGGGGCAAATGACTCGAGCAATTTGGTATGGGAGCGAAGTCAGTCATGAGCGAAGTCAGCAGGAGAGGGAACCCCGGGGGAGGGAACAGGGGAGGGAACTCTGGGGAAGACTCCACAGGGACAAGGGAAGGATGGATGGTAGTACAGAGCAAGAGCCGGCGCAACTCTGCTCTTCGGAGGCATAAGGCTGAAGGTGGGCTTCCGGTAGACAGAGACGTCTGCATTCGGTGCTTGGGGAAGGGTCACCATGCGGTTGTGTGTAGAGAGCCTGTCCGATGCCTCCATTGCAGGGAAGCAGGCCATAGAAGGAGACACTGTCCTCTTCTTCGACAGCCTTCCAGTAAACCAGAAGGGAGTCTCATACAGGATCAATTGACTGGTGGCCAGATTGTTGCTTCTGGTGGAGCAAACGGCATGAAAATCCTTCCTGGCGTGGTGGAAATCCCGTGGTCAGCCGAGGTTGAACCAGCTAAGAGAATGCTGGAAAGCTGTGTCGTTATCTCATTCCGGAAGAACAGTAAGGAGGAAGCTGTAGACAAGGAGGAAGTGAGGAAGAGGCTGCAGGAATTATGGCCGGATGTCAATCTTTGGTGCATTTGTAGAATCGATATTGGCTCTTTCCTTGTAAGAACTGACTCGGAGTCGTGGAGAAGCTCTGTTTGCTCCACTGGGAGGCTCGAGGTGAAGGAAGGTGTCTCCGCTTTCGTTTCACCGTGGAAGGTCGAGGTTGGCACTGTCCCAGCAGAGGACGGTATCGAAGTGTGGTGTAAACTCTTTGGAGTGCCCCTTCACCTCTGGAATGTTAATTCGTTCCATGCTATTTGCTCCAAGTTTGGGAGACTCAGAGAAGTAGATGGCAAGTGGCTCAGAGGGGATAATCTTTCATTTGCTCGGGTTAAAGTCTCCGTTGATCAGACTGAAGGTATCCCGGATAAGATCAAGATCTCAGCGATGGGTGCAGCATTTTGGGTACGTGTTGAGAAGGAAACCTCTGTTTTGACCAAACAGCCTGAGCGAGACTGGTCCTGGGCAGACGTGGTGTGCGAGTACAGAAGATATAGACAGAGAAGGGATGGAAGTGCTGGAACAGGGGAGCCGGGCTGCGACTATCCTCCTGTTCTTGAGGAAGCTGAGACTGAGTCTGAGATTGCTCCCAAGGTGACGAACTCAGTTGAACCGAGTCAAGTGGAAGCGAAGAGTCAGGAAGAATTCAAATTGAGCATTCATGGCGGCAGAGATCCTAGGCCCCACGAAGGTAAAGGAGTTCTTGGGAAGGGCCCAGATTCCTCGAGCGGCAGAACTGAACAGATTTCTGCTCTTGGAGATGGTGCAAGTCTCTTAAAAGGATTGGAGGAAGCCCAATACGGTGGTCCTGAGATGATGTTGACGAAGCCCATCCAAGGGTGTGAAGGCTGTGGGGTGACGGGCGAAGAAGATGAACAGGTTCGGGGTCGGATTCTGGATCCGGGTTCAGACGGGGCCCATTATGACCTGTTCCGTTTGGATCCTGACTTACCTGCGAACCGGGCTTGCTCTGGACCGGTCCGGGTGTCTGCTGTTAACCCGACCCTGAGCCGTCGTCGTCTTCCCCGAGCGTCTGTAAGCGGAACTCAAGGAGGAAAACAGAGCATCGGAAGGGAGGTTCCTCTGAGCCACGGAGCGAGAATTTCTCCCTCAAAGGCCCTGGTTTGTTTTAAGTCTTCAGTGGGGATTGACCAGGCAGAGAGTGGAGAGTTGAGTATTGGCCAACCGGTATCATGTATTATTCCTGTAGGGGAAGCATGGGTTAGTGACAACTCGGAGGAAGCCAGACAGATCAATAAGGAGTCATTTGCTTCAATTGGCAGACAGGATGGCATGGAAGAAGAATGTTTGAATGCTGTGAGGAACACAGGGACAATGTAGGAAGCAACGCTGAGTACCCAGATTGTACCTTACATTGCGAGTTAGGAGCCGCTGGCAGTACAGAAGGCTACTGACGAAGATGTTTGGATCAATGAAATTATTCTGCTGGGCCAACGCATTGGTGTGTCCTTTGCTGGTAGGGAGGCTATGGTCTTAAGCTTTCTGAAGAAACTGAGAAGGTATGATGTTCTACATCATTCAATTAAGAGGAAGGGAACGGGTGGAGGAATTAAAATAGGAAAGAGAGAAGCCAATTTCGTGAAGAACAATGAAATTGTGGATACTCTAAGAGGGAAGAAGCTCAAGGAGGAGGGGAGGATCACTATTTTACCATGAACCTGGTTTCGTAGAATGTCAGAGGTCTCAATGGGAAGAGCAAGGTGAGAGCAGTAAGGGACCTGGTGCAATCTCTCCAGCTGGACTGCATCTGCCTACAAGAGACTAAAATGCCTAGCTTGGACAAAGACATCTCAGACAGGTTGAAGGGGACGAATCTGAATGAGGTTGCTGTCCTCCCTGCAGATGGAGCTAAAGGAGGCCAGGTGATATTATGGAATGGGGATAAATTTGAAGGAAAAATATGTGATATGGGCACTTACAGCATCTCGGTTTCTTTTTCATGCAAGAACAGAAGGTCAAATAATGACAGCTGGGTCATTACTTCAGTGTACGGGCCTCATACTGAACACCAGAGGAAGTCCTTTTTTGAAGAATTGTATAGATTGCAGTCCTTGTTTTCTGAAGCCTGGTGCATCTTGGGGGATTTCAACTGTGTTAGGTACCCTTGGGAAAGGTTAGGGAGACAGAAATGGAGTAAGGACATGGAATCCTTCAACCAATGGATTAGAGAGGTCAAGCTAATGGATATGGAAATACCGAACAGGAAATTTACATGGTCTAATCTACAACAAGTCAGCACACAATCAAGACTTGATAGAGTTCTAATTTCTACAGAATGGTTCAGGAAATTCCCATTGACAAATGTTAAGGGGCTCTGTAGATCGGTTTCAGATCACATCCCTCTGCATCTCAGAAAGGAGGATAAGAAGGCAGGGTTCAGAATTTTCAGATACGAGCTGAAGTGGCAGAAGGAAGCTGAATTCAGAGATTTGATGAGGGATTGGTGGAATCAAGCACCAAAGGCAGTTTATGCAATTCAGAATCTCCAGGGGAAACTTAAATGGACTAGGAGATGTATGAAACAATGGGCAAAAAAGAAATTTGGAAGGGTTTCAGCAAAAAGGCAGACTATGATAAGTAAAATTGAAGAGCTGGAGCTGAAAAGTGAGTATGGGGATTTATCTACACAAGAAGTGCAATCTTTGAAGGATCTCAAGAAGGCTTACAATGAAGAGCTTTTGAAAGAGGAAATTAGATGGAAGCAGAGGGCAAAGGAACACTGGCTTAAGGAAGGGGATAAAAACACCTCTTTCTTCCATGCAGTGGCAAGTGCCAAGAAGAGATTTATGACCATTGAGCATATCAAGGAAAATGGAGCAGTCATTGAGGAACCTGAGGAAATCAAGACCAGGTTTGTTGCCTTTTATAAGAACCTTTTCTCAGAAGGCCACCCACTCAGGCCCCATCTACAAGAAGGGTTGCTACCGGTGTTAGAAGATGCTGATGCTGAACAGCTGTGTGAACCTTTTTCAGAAGAAGAAGTCAAATTGGCAATTTTTAGCATGGACCCCAACAAAGCCCCAGGTCCTGACGGCTTCTCCCTAGGATTCTACCAATTTTGTTGGGATTTTATCAAGACAGATGTGGTAAACTTTGCCCAAGAGTTCTATGATAGGCCGGAAGGGATTAAACTTGTCAACTCCACACACATTGTCCTGATCCCGAAATCAGAGGGAGCTGATAGAATGGTTGATTTTAGACCCATTAGCCTTCTCAATGGATGTTACAAAATCATGACCAAGATCCTAACAACCCGGCTCAAGAGGGTCATCCATAAGCTAGTAGGGTTCAACCAGTCAGCCTTTGTGCAGGGAAGATTCATCCTGGACAATTTTATGGCTGCTCATGAAGCCATTCACCACTACAAGATTAGGCATAAGCAAGGAGTGTTGGTAAAGCTTGATTTTGAGAAGGCCTATGATACAATCAATTGGAATTGTCTACTCAAAACTATGGAGATCATGTGATTCAATGCTAAATGGATAAGATGGGTAAGGTGTTGTATTTCCTCCTCCAGATTCTCGGTGCTGATCAATAGAGAACCATGTGGTTTTTTTAACAGCTCAAGAGGATTAAGACAGGGAGATCCTCTCTCTCCCCTTCTTTTTCTGCTCATTGGACAGATTTTGAGCACCCTTTGGGATAGTGCAGCTCAACAGGGCTTGGTGGAAGGGTTCAGGATTGGTAGAAGCCATATCCAATTATCTCACCTTCAGTTTGCAGATGACACTCTCCTGTTTACACCTGGAAGTATTGAGGAAATCCAGAATATAAAGAGGTTGCTAATTTTGGTGGAAGTCATCACGGGGTTGAGAATCAATTATGAGAAATCTGAAATTGTTGGGCTGAACATGACTCAGCAAAGGGTACAGGATATTGCAAATTCCTTAGAGTGCAGGGTAAGCAACTTCCCTATCAAATATTTGGGGCTGCCCCTCTCGAATAGTGTCGGTAGGATCAGGGATTGGGATGGTCTCATAAAGAAATTTGAGAACAGGCTGGAAGGATGGAAGAGCAGCTTTCTGTCTGGAGGAGGAAGATTGATCCTATCTAAGTCGGTTCTTTCTTCATTGGCTTTATACTACGCTTCTGTTATGAAGATCCCTAGAACCGTGGAAAAAATCATTGAATCTCTTAGGAGTTCCTTTTTTTGGGCAGGAGGGAAAAGGGAAAAGAGAGGAATGCACTTGATTGCTTGGAAGAATGTGTGCAAAAGCAAGGAACAAGGAGACATTGGCCTTTGTGGGATTGCCATCTTCAACAAAGCCTTGTTAGTCAAATGGTTATGGAGAAGAGGAGAGTACCCGGATACTCCTTGGGCTGTAATTGTCAATGACTTGTACTTTCATGGCGAGAGCAAATGGAGTTTCTCTCATTCTGCAAGATATAATTTATCTCCCATATGGAGGAACATTCTTAAATGTGCTGATTTTATGGTCACCTCTAGCGAAATCCAAGTGGGTAATGACAGGGACATACGATTTTGGAAGGACAAATGGTGCTCCAATCTGGATTTGACTGTGGTTTTCAGCAATCTTTTCAGCATTGCCCAGAACAAGGATGCTTCGGTTGAAGAGGTTCTGTCTCACAGCAGTACAGGCCAGGTTAACCTAATGCTTAGAAGAAATCCTACTGATGTGGAAACAGAGGAACTGATAGTCTTGTTTAACTTAATCAATGGTGTTAGGATCTGCAGTGAGGTACAAGATAAGCGAGTTTGGAGATGGACCAATAATGGGCTCTTTTCGGTTAAATCCTTGGTTCAGCTGTTGAATGATGGTGGTACTAGGGTTTGGTGGAAGGACCTTATTTGGTCTAACCACCTTCCCAATAAAATAAGGGTGTTTCTATGGAAGATTGCTTGGAATAGAAGTCTCACGGGAATGAGGGCGAAGAGACTTAAACTTCCCGGAAGCTCTTTATGTATGTTCTGTGCACACTTTGAGGAAGACCAACTCCATTTATTCTGCAAATGTGGCATTATTTCCATCCAATGGAAGAGTATGTGTAGGGTACTTGGAATTGGTTGGGTGGAGCACACTTCTGTGTTGAATCTGCTGAAATGGTGGACTGCTGCTTCTCCATCAAAGGATCTCATACATGTATGGTTTCTATTATGCCCGGCCATGTTGTGGACTATATGGTGTGAAAGAAATAGAAGGAAATTTAGTGACCATTTTAGCAGTGCGAATGAATTCTTAAAGAAGACATTTAGATGGATGGAAGAGTGGGGACGTGCAGCTGGTATCCTGAATGATGGCAGCTCTGTTATTTCTGACAAAACCAGACTGTGGAGGCAGCTGATCGCTTAGTTAATCTTCTTTGTATCCCTGGTTTATCTTCTTGATAAAACAGCTTTTTGGTTTTGTTTTGTTAGAATCTTTTAAATCTTTGGGATTTGGATGGGGGACTGTCCTATCCAAGAGCGTGCTCTCATGGGCTTTCCTGTACCTCTTTCACATATATCTATGGAATTGTGACTCTTGTCACCTTCTAAAAAAAAAAAAAAGGGCAAATGACTCATTCACCCCTCTCTTGATGAGTCTGGGGGCGTTCGGAGGTCCAGACAGCTCAGTTCAGACAATCCCGTTACCCAAATGACCAACTCTTTAGGTGGCATTTGAAAACAAGGGTGAAAAAGTGATATCTTAAATGTTGGCTTTTTGAGAGTACGGGTTCTATATTGATAATGAGAATGTCAAAATCTCAAAAACTCACGGGAACGACCAACTTTCACCCACTCCTCTTTTCTGTTTCTACCTCTCTCTCTCTCTCTCTCTAAAATTGACATGAGAAAAGGTCATTTTGGATTTGAGAAAAAATGCAAGCTGATCGTTGGAATCCACCCCCCCTTGCCCCCCATTAAAACAGTGTTTAATGAACTTTTACAGGAGCACTACCCAGTAATTCTGGTATTGGAGGGTAGACATAATCCTCCGGAGATAAACGGATTTCCACCCTCTACAGTGCGGACGGTAACCATTACAAAACTCCTCAAGAACAGAACCTTACAAGAACCCTATCTGTCTTAATAATAGTTTAAAGATTCAATCAGAAATTAGAGGAACGGAATAGAAAGATGCATTTGTTTTTCGTTAAAATGAATGCGATACATTTGTTTCAGACTTGCCCGTGTATACAACTTTCTTTCTCGTTAGCAAGGGAAGAGTGAGCCTCGCGCAGAATTCTTAATGGTGAATTCCGTCTGGGAATGTTATTTTCTATAAACTCCAAAGCAGTGAAGAAACTTAATCGTTTGGTTGGCCAAAGCATTGTTTACATTGGAAGAGGTCTTGTCACTGCATCCCATCCAAAGAAAGAAAGATTTCAAGTTAAAAAGTGCCAAAAGTTTCATGTGGGTTACAGGTAAAAGCTTGTGCATTCGGACATGCCACATCTCATCTCAAAGAGGGTGACACCCAGAGGCTGGACTTATTCAGCCCATAATTCTCCCTCCATATTTTATTTTGTCTGAGATATCCATTGAGCAATGAAATTTTTTGCAAATAAATTCGAATTTCATAGCCTCTAAAAGCAGGAAAAAAAAAACCCCAAAACAAAGCCCCTGGTGTGATGAGTCGGTACGTGTCCATGTCATCGACGTCAAGTAGTGATGACAGGCGGGAGAACCCAAGACTTCCTCCCTCTCGTCGGCGCGCCGGTGTCGGGGAAGAAGACGCCCCCTTCCTTCCCGACATCCCCCACCGAGCCATCTCCCTTCACACTGATCGGGTAGCTTACCAGGTGCACGCCCTCCATGTCCACCACGGCCTCCCCGCTGTACACCCCCCACGCTCTGTCCGCCATGGCGTTGAGCTGCCTCGCGCAGTCCGCACCCTGCGGCTCGCGGAAGGCCTCGCGGACGGCTCCGGTGTGCTCGTACCACAGCGACATCCGGTAGGTGTGGACGGCCCCCTCCCTGCTCCGCCTGCCCACGTAGCTCGGCTGGTGGCAGCCCACCGCGATCTCCGTATCCCTCCTGCCGTCCATGGACCTCTGGTTCACGTTGGCCGACCCGACCAGGAGGTATTCGTCATCAACTGCGCATAGCAGAAGCTTTTCAGATCATACAGAGACATGTATGCATAACAGAAGATCACAGTGTGGTTCTGCAAGTTACCTATCATGAGCTTGGAGTGTACATAGATCATGAACCTTCTGTTCTGCTGGGCTTTCCAGTACTGCGTGCCGTGCTGAGGAGCAGACGCCGGCGCGAGCTCGCCGCTGCGCTTCTCCTCCCTGTTGGCGAGGCAGAAGAAGCTCAAGTAGTCCCTGGGGTGGGCATCGCCGGCGCCGCTCTCCCTGATGGCCTCCCCCACCAGGCGGTACATCATGGCCATGGTTAGCCTGGTCCAGTGCAGCATCTCCTGCACGGGCTCCCCGTCCGGTGCGCCCTCCGGCCACATGGGCACCACGATGTACGCCGCGAAGCGCTCCCCCGCCCGGATCTTGCTGGCGACCTTGAGGGCGATCTCCACTGGGATCAGGTTCCTGCAGCCGCAGTGCTGGTCCTGCTCCCACAGGTGGCATCCCCCGAGGAAGTACTGGTTCTCTATGTAGATGAATCGCTCGGCTCTCCGGATGGCGCGGACGTAGGCTTCATGGACGCTGCACTCGGCGGGAAGGTCCTCCGGCAGGTGGTCGGTGGAGAGCCCGTCGATGGATCTGAACACCTGCACGCTCCACCTGTCTTCCACAACACCGGCCAGCCCGGCAGACTCCGGTGGGAGGATGTCCGGGTTGTCGTGGATCGGTTGGAGCAAGAAAGGGTCGCACTGCTTGCTCCAACGCTGCTCGAAGTTGGCCAAGACGTCGTAGGCGGCGGCGCCGGCCACGCAGGAGTGGACGTCGTGCCAGGGCTCCCTGGGGCCGCCGTGGCGGGCGACGGCGCCGGGGATGCTGGTCTGGTAGAAGTCGAGGGCGTGGGCTTCGCCATCGCCGAGCGTGTGGAACAGGGAGTGCTCCTCCGTGTCGTAGCGGCCGTCGCAGAGGTCGAGCCCGCCGACGAAGCTGACGACCTCTCGGGTGGTGGGGAGCCCGCCGCCATCGTCGTCGTGGGGGTCGCGGCTGCTGGAGAAGAGGCCGCGGGGGGCGTCGACGGAGATGGTCTTCTGGTGGTGGGCAAAGGCGGTGGGGAGGAGGTGGTGGAGGCGGGGGCAGAGGCGGCAGGCGACCCTGGTCCGGCGGAAGAAGGCGGCGGCGGCCTCGTCGTGGGTGTGCATGAGGCCGCTGTTGCGGATGACGGGGAGGGAGGTCTCGTCGTCCCACAGCATGACCCGGACGGCGACGCCCTCCTCCGCCTTGCGCTTGAGGAGGTCTCCCAGCTTGACCCCCACCGCATGGGGCAGCTCCGTTTCTGGGTCTCGGACCTGCCCGGAGAGGACCATGGTCAAGAACAGAACATAGGGGCAAATAGTTTTAATTTTTCTTGAATTTTAGTAAATAATCATTTAAAGAATCTGTAAAATTCTGTGCACTATTATGTTACATGTACAAAAAGTTGCGTAAGTTTTTTTTTCTTATTTTAGAATAATTCATAATAATGGTAGATTTAACAGTAGTAGAAAATTCTATAATTTGACTTATAAGTTCTCAATATGGTATTGAAAAAATCATAAAATAAAGAAAGAAATCAAACTTACAAAATAATCATGCTTCAAGTAATCTGCCTATCTCTTGATGAAAAATTAGTTCTTAGTGGTTTCTAAGGTTTTTCCACGTAAACTTCACGACTTCCAATCTTTTCAAATTCTTGTCCACATCCATTAAGGTTCCAAGAGAGCTTACTTAGAGTAGGGAAGTATTCCATGATAGCGCTGCAACCTTCCCTCTCCTTTTTTTTTTCACTCCCTCTCCAAAACTCTTTAAAAACAAGGGTGCAAGTAGGGTTTTGGTTGTACAAATTTGGAGTGGTTTAGATAGTAGTTTCCTTACTCTCAAGCCTTTCCAAATAAATTCTTCTTACGTTTATGTGGCCAGAGTTTCCTTACTCTCAAGTCTTCCCAAATAATTCTTCTTACATTTATGTCGCCAGAGTTGCCTTAGGAGGAATCCTCCTTCCATATATAAGCTTCTAACTTGAAATAAAATTTATTTAGATTTCTGACAGATTTTCTTCCTGTCCAAAGACCATTGAAGTCGAACTAGTAAATGGTTTAACTAGAAATATAACATTTATAAAATGTGTAGAATTTTGAGTTTATCTTTCCACAGGGAGTTGTCTTACCTACTTCTGAATTCTTTACGCGAAATTATACTTATAATATTACGGCTATGTCGAATAAATCTATTTGTAAAATCTTAGTTCAAATATGATTCAAATTATTATATATCAGTATGCTGTCAATGGTTGAATATTCTTTGTAGGTAAATTAGTCTGGGTAAACTAAAAGATATCAATCTGGGTTTAGGGCTTGATTTTGAATTTTAATCGATTCAGATCATTTCCCTAGTGGAATGGTTGTTCTGGAAAAAGGTTTCTTATTTTCTCGTTGTTACATTGAGTTTAGTCTTTTTTTCTAGAAGAAGTATCAGTTTACTGAAGCGTTTCATTCACTGTCTTTTGCGGTCATTTTAAATGTTAACTCTTTTTTCCCAGGAAATTTCTGTTACCTGTGGGTAAGTCCTCTTCCTATTGCATTTTTTGTATGGACACCATCCAAGGCCATATTATGTAGCCCATGGCCCAACCTAACCCGACCGGCCGACCCTATTTCACAATGATTATATAGACATTTTTTGCATAGTTTATGCTTTTTTTTTTTTTTTTTTTGTTAGGCCGATTTGGATATCACCTCTTATAGTTTATGCTTCCTAATTTTGATAACTATTTTTAATTAGTGCAATTGCATCTTCATTTGATGAACTCCTTGCATGGAGGAGTTATACTTGCTGCAATCCTCCCTCCACCCCAACTGCAATGGGGGGCATTGCAGTGGAGAGGCCAGGGGTGTCCATTGGACTAGTAGTCCGGGACAATTACCTATTCTTATCACATTACCTAATGGCAGCATAGTCATGCACCTAGGATCGAAGTGCGCCCCACCCACCCACCCACTTGAGGACGTCACCAGAAATTACAGGAAGATCTCCTCCCACCAGACTGCATTCTGTTTAGTGCTTAGGGGATCCTTTTACAAGTTTTGTGAGTTGTTGTTCAGCCTTAAGTAATTAATTACCAGATTGAATTGGTTCCACTCAGGGCCACAAGAACTCTGAACTCACTAAAAAATATCAGGTTACACTGTACAATGTGATAAACCTTGGGACCTCACCTCTCGAAATAGTTTATGGCAAAAATATGCTGTGAGGCTAGGGCCATGTTTGAAGCTAGCTTCCAATTGAAGTGCTTTCAGATTTTTATCTAGTTATTTTGTGAGCAACAAAGTAGGTGTTGGAAATTATTTCCATATCATTTAAATTATTTTTTGGATTCGAACCAAAATCTCCAAATTGAAGCTTTCTAAATTAGAGAAAAAGTGAGGTTGTTAGGAGATGTCTGAGTTTTATAATAACATAAAATTAACTACAACCACTTCTATTTATCATTTTTTTTTTAATGTTATAAGAAAAAATCAAGAAAAAATTGTAATAAAAAACTACGTCAAACACATCCTAATAGTTTGATTTTTTAACTTCAGAAGCTAGACGACCACAATCCGTGAATGTCAGACCGTGGCCGTGTATGACATAATCAAGAAGTTTGCTGAGTTTTCTTGCCTGATTAAAAAAGTTTCTTCCTTTTTTTTAAGGCCCACCTACCTATTTGCTAATTAATATATCATGAAAGGCTGCTTTCGGCTTAAAGATATCATTAAAGTTTAAGTGATCATATAAAGATGAATTAGCTACCCTGCAATGGGATTGATGATGTAACACCTGCAATTATCCCCACTTGGGTTGTTGCGTAAGGTTATGAGCAAATAGACATCTTAAGCTGGTTTAATTAAACTTAATCATCATATATGTGCATATATGTTTTCCAGTTGACTACAATTTATTGCATCATCATCAAACCCTCACTCTGTGGGCATCTTCCTTAATTTTCCGGGCAATGACAACCCAACACCGGATGAACGTTTGATCAAAGTGAGTTAAATTTGTTGCATTGTTGGGCGGTTTTAAAGTCAAAGAGAACGACTTGCTGCACATCCCAGGAAGGGTTGCATGCACCTCATTGGGTGTGCGCGCTAATGCAACGAGTATTTCACAAAGTCAAAAAATCCTAAGATGACCCCGCTGCACTGTCAAGTCTGTTCCAGATTTCTTGTTGGTGTTAAATCGTACTTATCATCTGATCTACTATTCAAATGGCAATTGTATTACAATACCCCAGGAACCATTGCAACAGGGATTTCTGGTGACTAATTTAAGCAACGATGTTACAAAGTCACTAGAAATGAGAGGAAAAATTATGATCGGAGAAATGTGTTCCTAATTCATTATAGAATATTATATTCATATTATATTTTATATTTTAGTCCATCCCCATGCAGAACTATTCTCTAAACATTAACCCGTTCCCTAAAATTTTAGTTTTAGATTATATATATCACCCTAGAAAACTGCACTTCGGCGTTTGTTTGAGGTATGAGTGTCCTCAAGTGCACTGTACTCTAGTAAAATATTCGGAGGTTATTCAATTTCAAGAGCAGCAAGGGATTTTAGTTGTGCTATGTTTTAAAGAACCAGAAGCCTGTGGTTCAATGGGATAAACTCTTCTTTCATAGGAGAGGTTTTGATTTCAAGTCTAGTCGAGTGATTGTGCAGGTGGAACTTTCGAATTTGAAATAATCATTCAAAAAAGATGAAATTATTCGCCAAGAATCAGTGAGGAAGAATTTCTGAAGAATTAATAAGTGGCTATTTGTAGAGGCTTTGAAAATAATGAACTGTTAGGGTGTATCACCGGTTTGTCATCCTACTTTATCACTCAAATAGGACAAGTGTGACATAGACATTTTAAGAGTTAATTTCATCGGTGGAGATTAATAATAATTTAGTAAGTGCCCGTATGACACTCTTGTTGAAGTGGCAAATGAGCATGACACAAGGACGTGGCACCATAGTATTCCTCTTGAAAATATGTCTAACTAAAAAAAGTGTTACGTTTTAAAGAATCATAAGCATTATATATGCATTAACCAAGAGAAAAATAAAGAAACCCTGTTCAATAATGGGAGATTAGTTTAAGTTAATTAAGATAGTGACATACCAGCACCAGATTAGGGTCGAAGGACCACCCTGCAATGTAGACCAAATGCTTGGCTCCATCGATGGCCCTGTACACGTCCTCCCACAGCCTCCTCGGCCGCAACACCTCATCTCCTCCGCCTCCGACGCCCACCGGCGGCCGGAACGAGCGGCGGTGGTGCGCGTCCTGGTAGAGCGTCAAGTCGCAGTTGGACCTCTGTGGGAACGACACGCCGTGGACGAGGCCGCCGAAGCCCCCGTCTCCGAGCCCCCTCCCCCAGCGGGGCTCGCGCTCCGCGCGCTCGAACCGCAGCAGGAACCGCAGCTTCAGCCTCTGGTGCGGCTTCCCCTTCTCGGTGAGGAGGGGGAAAGAGGAGCCGTCGGCGCAGCCGGAGTTCAGCAGGCCGCCCGCCGGTATGCTGGCCCTGCCCAGGATGGACAGCCTCGTCCTCAGGGTGACAGCCACCGTGGTGTCGACGGGGTGGGCGCAGAGGACGGTGAAGGTCTGGTTCCAGGTGCGGTCGCGCTCGTGGGCGGTCTGCGCCACGGTCGTCTGGCCCAGCTCGATCGTCACGTACGCCGGCTGGTCTCGCGGGGACAGGCACTGCATGAGAGAGGAGGTTAGTCATATGAACTGTGTAAGTTCTATGTGAAGTACTCCAGCAGGAGGAGACAGGAGTGAGGCGATGTTACATATTTTGTTACCACTTACCGAAGTATCTTTAGATGTAATATACAAGTTTAAGTTTAACTTTAGAGAAATAATATGATTTGCTTTGAAAACTACTTGATTAACTTGTAATTCCTAAATTTATAAAAAAATTAAAAATATTTCTTTAAATCAAGATTTATTCCTAAAGATGATGTAAAAATGCAATTGAAGTGTGATCTTTCAGTAAATCAAGGAAACCCAATGTCCCTAATGCTCACTCCAAGGGCAGACTATTTGTACATACGCATGTGTCTATCATATCCCGAAAACAACAGGGTCATTTTATTGAGTCGAAATTATTGAGTCAATAGAATAATTTAAATGAGTCGAAATCAATGGCCAATCACTCTGATAAATCAAAATTAAGAGACCCTGGTAAACACTATAAAATCTAGTGGATCACGGGAACCCTATTGGATATATGAGCACTGAAGAGAGCCGAAGAATGCCATATCACATCACTTATCCGAAGACAAGAAAAGAAAACTGAGGACTGCTAACATACAATATTATGAAAAATATGCCATACCACATTAGTCTGGAACCATCATATTTTCATCATACGACTGCATTTGAAACTAGCTTTAGCATATTTTTAAAGCGTTTTTTAACTCAATCTACTCAAGGTACCTTAAATTGAACTATCCAGTGAAAATATCGAGACTACTGGTTACCGGATTCTTTTTATATATAGATTGGTATATTAGCTTACTAAGGACGTGCTCCAAAAAACTTTTAGTTGAAAGCTATCTGCTTTTTGCTTCTACTTCCCTTGTGAGAAAAGGTGAGAGAGAGTGGTTATACTTAATTTTGGTTTGTTACAATAGTAATCTTTTTCTCAACAACCTCATTTTTTGTAATCTTGAAAGCTCCACTTTATAATTTTTTTTTTTAGAACACAAAACACAATTAAAATATTATTTAGATGACTTCTAATATCTAATTTCTTTCTCTTAAAATAACCGAATAGGTGGTCCCACACACAGCCTTAAACTGCTGAGTGGGAAATTTAAAGGTTGTCATTTAATTTAACAAACTGTATCTTGATGTGATTTTTATATTCTATTTAAAGAACAAGTAATGAGACTCACCTCTACAAAATACAGAACGTAAGCACAAGTCATATTGGTAGGTAGGTGAGATTTCTGTCCAAAGAGCTTGCACGGAACTTTTGCCCTTCTGAACTAAAAAAATACAGATAAAAATAAGAAAAGAGACAGGATCTCCTCACTACAGGGATTGAGGGGACTTGGCCAATACAGTGGAGCGGGGGAGGGGGACCACCGAGCTTTCCAACTCGAAGGAATTTTTTTTTTCAAAAATCCCTCCCCCATCCGGTGTATTGATCGAGTCCCTTCAACCTCTCCGGTCTCTAAAAATAAACTTCGTACATACACTAATGTCTATAAAGCAAGCAGCCCTTTCCTGACAAGGAGTACTTGGAGAACAAGGAGAGAGGAGGGTCGTTTCCTTACAAACTATGAAAAATATCGAGGTATGGGATCGCTGCTGATTAATAATATTGTAATAAGATCGTGTACAATGACCATGAGTTTTATAAACATGGCTCTCCTTATATAACTTTGATGGTTACCTCAAAACCATGTTTAGTTGAGGAAGATCTGAAGTTAGAACCCGGTGCGGGGTCAATTATATATATCAGGACTCTATTGAGATTATCCTAACCAAGATTGGGCTTATGAAAACCTTATTTTCCAAAAGAACACAAGTATCAAAGGTAAGAGGCACCATGGTCCCAAGCTAAAAGAGCTGCAACTTAATTAGAACGACCAACCAGGAGGAGAAGAAGAAGAAGCTAATTAAGGCACACCACTCACACGGCAAGGAGACGACGGGGTGCACGGCGTGGCGTTGAAGACGGTGACTTCGAGAGTCCCATGCAGAAACCCGGTGGCGAGCTTCCCTTCTTCCATTCCCTTCCCCACCATTCCTCAAACACAGACGATCGACTCTCTCGCCTCTGGCCTAGTCCTCAGTAAGAACGAAACAGCAGGAGACATACCAGAGAACCCTCCATAAGCTCAAACCCTAATACTTATCCTTCGGATCGACCTTGTATTTGGAGTGGAAGGGAAGAGAAGACGTCGCCGGAAGAGGAAGACAGGGAGGCAGATACAAACACATGCATGCTTGGAGGCCACGCGCACTCCTCCAGCTTGCCCCTAGCTAGCTAGCGCGCTTCGCTGCCGTCGGCGGCTGCTCTTCCCTTGGCCACCAAGGCTAGCTGGACTCTGCGTCTCCTTGTGGCCATTCAAATAGATATATATATATATACCTGTGTATATCTATATACCATAGCTGGGGGAGATGTGATTGTGAAGAAGACGGAAGGGGAGGAGAAGGGAAGGGGGTGGAGCAGAAGGCACGGTTCTTGCACATATCTTCCGGGGCTTAAACACCCCTTTCTTTGTTATCTTATTGTTAGGGTTATGAGCGTGGAGTTTGGCGGCCGGGTCTTTGAACCCCGTCGCCCATGCGATCGCTTGCCTCGCGGAGAACATCCAACAGAAGAAAGAAACAGCTACTATATTTACATGTAGCTCCCTCCCTAAGGATCTTAATTATGTATGGGACTAATGTCCTATGAACGAACTAAGTAGATTTCTTATAAAATTATGACATTTCTCTTGAAAGTTTAGGTACACAGAAGCAATTATATACGATGATTTCAAGTGTATAAAATCCAATACAGAAGATTTAAGAAATGCATAAACTATGCGCTGTGCCGGCTATCAGAGGCCGCGTTAAAGGACGTAACCTTATGATCTGGAGTTTAACTTCGAGAAGAGATCTTCTCGGTACAGGATTGTACAAGAGTCCAGTAGTATTGAGTGGGTGAGGAGGGTTAAACACTGCAAAAAAGTCATTCGGATTACTTAAAAGTTTTACAAATATTTGGACCCTCCTTCTCTCAATATTGTTGGATTCGTGTCCAATCATGTATTAAGATCTCTTCTCTTTAATTCACATCACAAATATTATCCAAACATATGATTCCTTTCGCATAATGTCATAACTTAGGGTTTGTTTGCGAAAACCCGAAGAAAAAAATTGCTCCCCGTGTATCTTTGGTTTTGATTGGAATAAGAATGAGAATATCCTCACTACCCTAGCTTAATAAAAATGAACAAAGATGAGAGAGAAGAACACGCTGCGCTAGCCCAAGTTCATGGACCTTTTAAGGGAACAAAACCCACGAGACGACGTTGTCCAGACCATGATTCAACAGATCATATCTTGGATACGATTGGATTCGAGGAATGTTAGCTACATACGAAGGAGTACTGCGGATCTTTTACGGTACTGTTAGGTTGATTCCAGCTCAGTTGGCAGCTTGAAAGCTATTTATATAATTTTTATTATTTCTAGTTTTCAATTAAAGACTTGAAATTATTTCTTCTTAGATTGAGTGAAGCTAAATAAAATTGTTCGAGGAAGTCTCACTCATAGTATAGTCCTTTTAAATTCATTTACATAATAATGCTTGCTCAATGTTTTTCCGTAGTGTGGCATGTCTTTGAAGATAATTAAGCTAATATACTCCAGAATATTGTGCTCCTCAAACTTATTGGTACGGCATGTCTCTTAGTTTTTCACATGCTGTCCTGCTTACTTGCAACGCAATGCAAGGTTTTTCTTAATTACATGCATCTTATGTTGATTGGAATATGAGTGAGAATTTCCTGTTCCTTTTGCTATTTGAACTGGTTGACCAGGTTTTCCATGTCTTCTGCTTGACCGAGAGGGACGGATATATAGCGAATAGATATAACTATAAGTGACGACAACTAAGGCTGAGTTTGGGGCGCGCAGCTTCTAATTGGAATTATTTTTTAACTTTTATTCAGTTATTTTGAGAGAAATAAAGTATTTCTTGGAAGTTATTTAATATGATATTTTGCTTATGTTTTGACTTCCAATCAAAACTTGCACAGTAGAATGTTCAAGATTGAAGAAAAAGTGAGGCTGTTAGGAAAATATTGACTTTTATAACTAACAAAAATTAATTTATAATTATTCTCTCTCAACTTTTTTCACATAAAAAATGGAAGCCAAAACTAACTTTCAACTAAATTTTTTACCAAGCACACTTTAAAGTAGGTCTAAGAAAAGCCCAATCGGCATCATATATTCCTGAATGTGCTTCTCAAGCTTAGGAATCATGAATATTCCATGGTTGCCCTTCTAGATTTCAACTGAAATTAATAAATAAACTGTTTATATATAATTAAGATCATAAGTCTTCAACTAATGCCCACCTTGAAGACTTACGACGGCACGAAGGACCCAGATGACCACCTGCATATGTTCGAGAGCACATTTTTGCTTCTGAATGTGCTGGACGAAATCAAATGCCAAGCCTTCCTAATAAGGCTAGAGGGAAACGTTCGACAGTAGTTTCGACAGCTTAAGGCCAACTCTATTAACAATTTCAAAGAGCTACGACGTTCCTTCCAAAATAATTTTACCGTAAGCAGGCGTATGCCAGTAACTACGGCCGCTCTGGTGTCTCTGTGCCAAAAAGGGACGAGTCGCTGCAGAGGTATTGGGTGCGTTTTCATCAAGCCGCCCTAAAGATCCCTAATGTGGATGTGCCTAACGTGGCGCAACATTTCATAGCAGAGACAACTAGTCAGAAGGTTCAGTTTGAGCTGAGCAAGGAGCTCTTGATTGACCTTCCTGAGTTTATAAGAAAAGTTAACAAGTACATTAAGAAAGAGGAACTGTTCCGTGCGTGTGAAACCTTGCAAAATCACCTAGATCTTGAGGATAAGACTGAAGACCAATTAGCTTCTGATCGGAATAAACGACGACTGGAACAAGATTGGTCTGGTCGATGCTAGAAGGATCAGCGCCAAGAACATGTGGAAGGATACCGTGACCTGTTCTCCGACCAACGAGAAGAAAATTATACTATACTGAACACGCCGATCGACTGCACTCTTCAAGAAATTAAAAATGAGGGTTATGTGCACTGACCCAAAAAGATGAAGAGGCAAAACTACGCATTTGAAATTCAGAGGCTTGCGTAGGAGGTCGCCTCAATCGCCCACCCTATCTTGACAAGGGAGCCCATTACCTTTTCAGACGAAGACCTTCAAGGTATCGTACTTCCAAAGGGTTTTCGTTGACAACGACAACTCCTTGGATATCTTATTCCTCGACTGCTTCAAACAACTCGAGCCGAATTTGTCTAGTATGAGGAAGGTTCGAACCCCGATCTACAGCTTCAGCGGCTAGCCGGTGGCCGCCGAAGGATAAATAACTCTCCCCCTTACATTAGGGACCCCTCTGCTGACTGTGACCCGAGAAATAGAGTTCAGGTGGTAGACATGCCCTCGACCTACGATGTCATCTTGGGGAGAGAGTCGATTTGACGATTTCGAGCTGTCCTCTCTAGTCTTCAGCAGAAACTTAAGTTTCCGATCGAAGCAGGGATCAGAGAAGCCCGTGAGAACTAGAACATTGCCTGACAAACATACTTGGCAGCCACCAATGCCCAGTTGAAGAAGCCTGTCATGGCGGTGTAAGTCGGATGAGTGGGAGGACTATAATCCTTCCCTTTTTTCTTTTCTTATTTGAATAAAAAGGGCAAAAAACCCTTATTTAAAAATTGTTCTTAGGAGACTATTAAATATTGTTGCTCTGAATAAAGTTCTTCACTTTTCACCATGTTGTGTATAATGATGGTATTCCAAATAGGATAGGTCACTATGAAAATAAGGAGCTCTCTACCCAAAGATGGGATAAAACTCAATTGGTCTACTACCTCTGTCGAGTCTCATCTCACAGAGATTGAACTCCCTACCTGAAGATGGGACAAAATTCAATCGGTCTACTACCTCTATCGAGCCTCGTCTCGCAAAGAATGGGCTCCCCACTTGAAGATGGGATAAAACTTGATCGGTCTACTATCTCTGTCGAGTCTCGTCGCGTAGAGAAGACTCCCCACCCAAAGATAGGATAAAACTCGATCGGTCTGCTACTTCTACCGAGCCTCGTCTCGTAGACAAGGAGGTCTCCACCTGAAAATGAGATAAACTCGATCGGTCTACTATCTCTGTCGAGCCTTGTTTAATCTCGTCTCACAGAGAAAGGGCTTCTCACTCAAAGATGGCATAAAACTCGATTGGTCTACTACATCTATCAAGTCTTATCTCATATAGAAGGGGCTCCCCATCGAAGATGGGATAAAACTCGATCAATCTACTATCTCTGCCGAGCTTCATCTTACAGAGAAGGGGCTCCTCATCTGAAGATGGGATAAAATTTGATCGATCTACTACCTCTACCGTGCCTCATCTCGTAAAGAAAAGACTCTCTACTTGAAGATGGGATCAAACTCGTTCGGTGTACTACCTTTACCGAGCCTCGCCTCGTAGAAAAGGGGCTCTCCATCTGAACATGAGATAAAACTCGATTGATCTACTACCTCTGTCGAGTCTCGTCTTGCAGACAAGGAGCTCCCCACCCGAAGATGAAATAAAACTCGATTAGTCTATTACTTTTGTCGAGCCTCGTCTCATAGAGAAGGGACACCCCACCCGAAGATGGGATAAAACTTAATTAGTCTACTACCTCTGCTAAGCTTCGTCTCACAGAAAAGGGGCTACCCCCCCAAAGATGGGATTAAAATCGATCGATCTACTACCCCTACTGACCCCTGCACCACAGAGAAGGACTTGGCAACTAAACTCACCCTTGGATGTACCAAACCGTGCAGACCACCCCAAGTAGACGTCAAGATTAAGTTGTCAAGCACAACTTAGCCTGTCTCATTCGGGGAAAGAAGGGGATATGCAAAGAAAGTCACATAAAGACACACAAAGAAAGTTCATACTATGAAGCATTTAATTTAAAACACAAGAAACACAATGCATTCAACCGTGAAAAAAGTCTCTCTCTATTATAAAAAAGAGAAGATAACGGGTTATAGCTAAAAGCTAAGATCCCTCGTAAAAATACATAAAAGGCCCATCAGGGGACTCGAGATGTTCTGCCGGTGGGGCGAACCCCTGGGGAAGATAGGTCCATCCTCAAAGATGACGAAGTCGCAATTGGGAGGAAGACACTTAAGCATTAGCAAAGCTGGCGAGGTATATGTCGTCCCAGCCAGTGTTGTATATCGGCTTCCTGACTTCGGCATTATAAGTCGCCAAGGCTTGCCGATACTCTTTGGAAGCTCAGTAGGCGGCCACCCCATCTTCTTGATGGATCACCTCCCGATTGGCCACCCTCTCTTCGTGGATGACCTTTAACTCCCTCTCTGCCGTTGCCGCCCGTTCCTCATACGCCCTCAGCTCCTACTGAAGCGACTTCGCCTCCATTACGTCTGACTCGGGGGATGCAACAGTGACGGACATCATCTGCTAAAGCTCCAGACCAAGGGCCACCCCTAGAAGAACGCATGTGGCGATGGACCCTCTAACCCCCATGCGACTAGGATGGATCGCCACTATCGACGGACAGGGTAAATAGAAAAAAAAGGGGCAAAACATCCATCAAAAGTCGGTGAATCAGAAAAAAGAAACCCTATAGTAATTACACTTATGAGGAACAGGGATTCCAAGAGACCTGCCTGTTGTAGGGCCTCTTCGCTGACTAGTACGCCCGCATCAGGAGCCTCACCCTCCAGTATGACGTCCACCGTCTCTTGATCAGCGGCCAACAACGGTAAGGCCTGCTTATTGACAGAGCCAATCAAAGATAGGTCTCATAAGGAGAACGGAAAGGGCCACCATCCCGTGGGAGGCTCTACTACCCAGAAATAGGTCTCTTTCCAGAGCTTCACACTCTATAATTTCTCGAGCGAGATGGGCTTCTTGTCCTACGCTCGGAAGTTCATGAACCCTCTATTCAAATTTTTAGTGCTTCATATGGGCTCGTACATGTTTAGGAACATTTCCATTGTCGGTGAGGGGTGCCCTTTGTCTCGGGCCAACACAACGAATGTGAATGCCAATCTCTATGCATTCAACATCAATTGGGTGGGAGCGACCTGAATCTGCTCCAACAACTGGATGGCATAAGGGAAAGCGGGAGACGAAACCCCGCTTCAAACATAGCCTCTTAAACCATGAAGGAACGCCTCCTGACAGAGAATGTCTGCTCCTTCGGCATCGGCAGTGCGAGGGTATACTCGGGAGGTATCCGGTAGGTGTCCTGTATCCTTGCCAGAAGCTCTCCCAAAGCACGAAAAGGTCTTAATGTCTGTCGGTCTTCTCCTACTAGAGCTGCATACCTTCCATCCTTCAGAACGTGGCTGGCCATGACGGTGAACGGTGGTCACGAAAACTCCTGAAGACTCATGTCCGAACCAACAGAAAGAGGTTCTGCAGAGGAGGAGGCAGAATGCAGAAAATGAGCCTCGATGTTGAGGTCCCCTTTTTCGGACCCCTGCCTCACCTCTTATAGCTTTTGGCATCGGGGTAACGACGGGGCAACAACTCTCGAAGAAGATGCCTCCGGGATGGCGAAGTGATGGGTTGTGCAGGGGGGCATGATTATCCGGAGCAACACGCGAAGTCCGATCAGACGTGACGTACAGAGTCTCAGGTCATGGACTACACGGCCAGTAAGGAGAAGAGTGAACTGGCGCTTTCCGCAGAGGAAATGCGGCTCCATCATTTTAAAAACACATCGGGCCGAACAACCATACTCGATCGATTCCCAGGCACTAACATCATCTGTGGTCACACCTTTTCGTTAGACGCAACGTACTAGCCAGGCCAATCTACTAGTGGCGTAGTCACATACCAACCCAGCTAGGGTTCGTCTCCCCTACGGGGTCCTAAACAACCATACCATATTTGGGAGGACTCCCTCTCATTTCTGAACTTCCCTCAATGTGATCCCCCTTTCCTTATAAGGACATGATTTGATGAACTCTCTGAGATCTAATTCTTTGATCAAACTAAGAACTGCCCTTCGGTGGGGCTCTCCACTTGACTACTATATAAAACCCTGTACCCTTACGGGCATAGGTACGATCCATAGCACCGAGGCATCCGTAATCTTTCTTCCAGCATCCCTAACCTTTTGACTTAGGCACTGGAGGAGGCTCACCCGGACCGTCGTCGTGGGCTCTCTAATGGTGTTATGTTTGCAAAGACTACCCGGCCCTCTGATCGGAAGTAGAAGGTCATGATCGTGGTAGACGAGATTTTTGTCCATCATGTACAATTCAAATTATTCAAAAAACTAGTATCGGAGGATCTTTTCCTGTCAGTATATAGTAACTAATTAAGCAAAAAAATGTAAAAAATTAATAAAGAGTTGACTTCCTCAACATTAAAAAAAGTATAATAACTATTTCCCCACCTTGGTTTTCTTTGCAAGTAGGAGCGTCGTGTGTAGACACGCTAATTTTGACATCATTTCGAGTAAATTTCATATCATATAATAATGCCTCAGAATGGTCTGATATTTAATCATTGGTTAATTCTTATTGATCTTTTTAAATTAATTATCTGAATAGTGTCGGGTCAGACAGATATGATTTAAGTTAATCGATTGAATTGATTTTAACTCAAATTTCAGTTAAAATATGAAGAAGTCTACAAGACGTCGACATGTGTGGACGCCATTTAGAGTTTATTCTTATTTTAACGTTTAAATTTGAATTTTAATCAGTTGATTAATTAGCTAAAAGACGTCTTCTAGTCACGACGCGTTTTAGGTTTTCTAAGTTATTTCTACTTCTCTTCCGGATGTTTATCCTTATCTTAATTAGTGTAAAAGGCGTCTGCACAAGGCGACGCGTTTTAGCTAATACAGATAAAGATAAGTTTTTCCCGGATGTTTATCTTTATCTTAATCAATCTGAAAGGCGTCTTCCATAGTTGACGCATTTTAGATAATTACAGATAAAGATGAATTAATCTGTATTTATCTGTTGGTTAAGACGGATAAATCTTAAGATTTCTCCATGTAAATCTGCGGACGCAGAAGAAGTCTATAAATACCCTGCATCTTGAATGGGTGACAGAGTTGGAATAAAAGTTAGAGTGAGAATTAGAGTTGGTGATTAGTTAATTGAAGATCGAAGCAACGCCGTCCAAGCGCTGAAGAACTGAAGTGCTATCGGCATCCATTCAAGATCAAGACTTTTCATTCTTCATCAATCGGCATAAGTTTTTCAATTCATTTCTGCATTTTCACTTCGTTAATTCTACATTCTCAATCACATCACTCCATGCAACACACACAACACTAGCATCATTTTCAAAACCAATTTAAAGGGGTTTCAAAGACCATCCCAACAAGTGAGTTCTATGTTTAGTTGCATGTTTAAAACTCTGTTTAGAATGGATACTACTTTTGTTTAAGTTCTTATTGTTTCTTCATTCCTCTTTCTATTTTCTTGCAAAGAATCAAGGGGAGGAAATCAACAAGCAAATCATAAGGACTCTGGACGATCCTCAAACTTAACAGCAATCAAAGCGAGAACAAAGACAAGGAAGGGCTCTCTTTCTTCAGCCGACTGAAGAGGGGGAACCAAGAGCTCAACATCTCCCACGTCCAAAAAAGGTAGACGATCAAACTCTTTCTTTTGGAACTTTTAAGTCAAAAGTTTCTGGCGATCACTTCACTTAGTCTCTTTTTAATAGGTTTATTTTGTACTTAAACAACATAGATTTTTCATGATAATCACACACCCATTTTAAGTACTCACACCGTGACCTTAGTTCCCGCACAGACGAGGCACGCCCGTACATTCTGTGGCTTGCCGCCCTTGAACTTGCAAAATAACAATACACTGAAGATGAGGGGAGAACACCACGTGTGATTAGGGTTGTAAATGGGTAGGATACAGATACAGAAACATGTCTTTCTCTGATAAGATGGGAAAGTGCATTTTCCGTTTCCGTTACTGTTTCCGATATAATTGGAAAGTCCATTTTCCATTTCCGATTTGTTTCCGACTCCGATATCGGAATCGGATATTATTTCCGATAATTACGGAAAACTTTTAATTTTTTGATTTATTTGTTTAAAATATATAGAATGAGACTTGAATATAACTAATACGCTTTAGTATATTAGATAATGATCAATAAGATTAAAACACAATGAGTGCAACCATGTATCCATAATGTTACATGTAAATTTTTTTAATAATAATCGGAACCGAAAATCGAAAAACGGATACGGAAACAGGTGTTTCCGGTTCTGATAGCTTATCGGAAATGTTTGTTTCTGATTCTGATAACTATCGGACGGATATTGTTTTATCGAAAATAGATATTTTTTTCCGATAACATATCAAAAAATTTGATAATCGGGTTTCCGTTGAAAGCCCTACATGTGATCATGTACGGATCCTTACTGGGGCCTTTAGAGGTAGCAACTTGTTATAGGGGACAAATCCCACCAGCCACACTTTGTTCTTTCTTCTGTTTCGCCAACCAACTTGTCTCATATGTTGAAGGACATGAACATCTTTTTGCTTTCGGTCGGGGTTTTTGCATAATATACCCCTCAAATATGCTGTATTTGTATATATACTCTCCAACTCTCAAATATTATTTTTAATACCCCTGAAATCTCGGATATTGCCGTCATGCCCCTCCATCAAATTCTAACTGAATATGATTTAAGGATTCTATAAATCTTGATAACATCAAAAGTACATATGCAAAATTCTAGCGACTAAAGGAGTATATATGCAAAATATCAGTGAATTTAAGAGTACATATGTAACATCTTTACATTTCATTTAACGGCATTTTGACGGACGGGAATAACCGCAACATATTGGAGATTTTAGGGATATTAAAAACAATATGTGAGAGTTAGGGGCATATACGCAAATACGATGCATTTGTGAGGCATATATGCAAAAAACCATTTTCAGTTCAAAAGTATTTACATAGCTTTTGTAACGAAGAGAGTATATAATTCGACATTTAAACTAATATTTTCTCTTAAATAAGAGATTTTTCTTCACCGCCGCAATTGTTCCACCTTCCTCATACGTTTGTTTCAACCTCAAAGGTCCCACTGCAAAAAAATTATTCTACTTTGTGACTCTTCCGCCTGCAGGAAGCATTCGGATATACGAACTCATAGGACAAATTTCCTCTTCTGCACAACTACCAAAGGCCGGATTTGAACTCAAGCTCCCTTATTCAAGGGAGGCCTAATACTGCTGAACTATAAACTCTTTGGTTGAACGTCCACAAATTAACCTGTTGGAAATGCAGCAAAGTGATTGGTGAATCATTTGCCTCTCGCTTAAACTTTTTGGTCTGGGGATTACTTTCATTCTAATACACGACACGCTAACACGCGCTTCATTTGAGTAACAGAACCAAATAGGTTTTTAATTTTATTGGCAAGTATGAGGTTTTTAATTTTATTTTTTTGGGTCTCATTTACATGTTTAATCGTATGACCCTCAAAGATTGAATTGTAGGAGCATGTAGGTCAGGTTGAAGGCCAAAAAAAATTCAATTTTTTAAATAAACAACTAGTTCCCATAATTCTTAAACATTTTGGGAAAAAAAATGATTCGCTAACGATGGTTAACCTCCATTAAGGATCAAATCAAGTCACATTAGGCACTACTTGAAAGGCATCTAAGCACGAATCGCCACACAATGTCGAGAAAGGGTGATATCGAAGCTCTCTCTGCTGGAACATATGCAGCCATCTCTTTGAACTTCACACCCTTCATGAATATAACCTTCCACAACAGAAATTAAAGTTGAAGTAAAAAGATGTGGCTCCATTCAATTAGGCACGAGTGAATGAGTGGCTCCATCAGAGACAAACTGTGGTCTACATTTGCCCAGAAAAGGACACATTTGCCCAATCCTGAGAGGCCAACAAAGAAATTCTCCTCCATTAACGTAGAAACGGGTAAGGTGGAACATTTCATCAACTTTGGACTGAGAAACCAGCCTCCGACCCCAAAAAATAAACAAATATAAAACAAGAGAAAACAGTGTTGTTTTGCGTATCTGGGCCGAATATCTACACATCCCTCAGTGTTCAAAACTGGAAACAGCACCAACTCCTTTTAAGTGCAGCACTTGTGCCAGGCATCGAAACGTAGAACTGAGGGACGAGTAATATGTACAGCATCTGTACTTTTTCTAAGAACAGGTTGAAAACTAGTCATGTTTAAACTAGCAAAAGGAATATACAACCAAACAGAAGCTTCGAAAGCAACGCTGGACACTGTCTCTAGTCATGGATATGTTCATTGTCCCCCTCCTGCGACCTGTAAGCAGCTCCAAGATGCCCACTTTCCTGCCTTACTGAAGGAAACAGAAGCAAGACATATCAGAATAATGGATAGGGAGAAATGGAATCAAGGCAACAACCATCTTATCAAGCAGAATATTATTCATAAAACAATCACAATAGCATCCAATTCAAGAAAATGGATATCTGAAGTGTGGCAGAAAATCTAAGCGTTAAAAATTGCTCTTGAGAGCATCAGAAAATGATTTAGTTTCTCGTGGAGAATCAGTGACTTCTGGAGGAAGTGCACAGAAAGAAATCATCAAACGCATTCTAATTGGGCAATGAAAATCTAAATAATCCAGTGACGACATTAGGTAAAAGCAGTTGAAGAATCAGATTGTGTGTCACCTCCAAAATCAGTTGAAGATCGTGTAGGCATTACATGCACTCCTCTAGGCTGGAGCATGAAACTATTTCCACTTCCTCCAGTATTTCCATGATAACCATCAGCTACACTGTTGGTCGAAGTCCTGCCGGTAGAATCTGCTGTGGACCAGTTGAAAACTGAAGGAGATGCATCTGGTTCCGGAAATGGAGTTGACAACTTGCTCCCAGTGTCTTTTTCCATCCTTGCAGCCGCAGGAAGGTTCTTGTCAGAACCAACAAAAAACGAACCTGCAAATACCTGCATCAATTGAATAGCACCCTTCAGACTTTCAGGTAATGGCCGGAGAAAGAAAAGTTATAGTGGAGAAGTGATGGAACTTAGGTCACCAATACAGGACCAGCAGCCATAAGAGGCCCACTGACTCCACCTCCAACAATGTTGTGTTCACCGGAAAGGCATACACTCAGTGCACCAGTTCTTGAATTTGGTCCTCCAGTTTCAGTAAGCAAGAAGGATCCAGACAGTGAGACAACAACAAAATGACCCTGAATGATTATCAGCAAATACATGAGACACATAGCTAGTGATGTCAAAGTTTATTTGAATAAAAGTTTTCTACTAAATCCGCATTAGAAAAATCAAAACAACAATGTTTGGAACAATGAAACCACGCAAACAAATTAGCAGAGTTAATGCACTACAAGTAATTCAGTTTCTAACCCAGTCACAGGGTTCCACAAAAAACTCTACCAAATCATTCAAGTAAGAAATGGCTTTCCATTATAAATATGGATGATACTCAATCATAAAGTATAACAATTAACATAGTTCTTAATAATTTAAGCATCCACACCAAGGTTTAAAATATCATCACACATCCGATCCATGTCCTTGGTTGGCTGATCTGATCCAGGTTCCAACAGCTAGCCAAACTAGCCAATTGGAAACTCTCCCAGCCTTTGCTGGCCGTTACCAAATGTCCACCAACAGCTAGTCTAGTGTTTCAAAACTTTCCCACTCCAACAAAACACATTTTAAAGCTCAGAATGACCATAATAACCATGGACTAACCATGGACTCTTGAACTATGCAAAATTACCAAAATATCATTTAGCCCCAAAACACTTAATTTAAAACACCTCTAAACCTACCAGAATCCACCTAGGCCATGGTAGAGCTTTTATGTTAAACCCAAGCAGTGTTGCTATATTTAGACCTGCATATCTTGTGGTTGGTTTCATTCAGGTGTCACCATTGGCAGTTAAGCAAGAGTTTTTGCTTGTCAAGGTGATGTAATTAACACTGGCCAAGGTCAGTGAGGACGATCTAATTCTTTTGAACCCTAATTGCCAGGCGAATTGGGCAAACCTAGATCAAACTTCTAAAACCAATCAAAAAGGTTTTCCAAACCCTAAAAACCCTTTCTTTTCCTTTTTCTGAGAGACTTTTCAAAACTCTACAATAGCACCATATTTCTAAGAATGGAGCCATACATCAGAAAAAGTACTGAGAAAGCAAAGAACAATGCTTGAAATAAGATATTCAAAATATTGATCTTTTCACATAATTTAATTGGTACTATGAAGACGACTCCTATTGCCAAATGTTGCCTATTGGCAAATTTAAAGATAGAAATACTAAAGCCACAGCTCAAACAAAAGAAATAGTCATCAAATAACGTGTCCTACTTGAAGAATTGCACACTAAGCCAAAAAAAAGCCAGGATATACCATCAGAGTTTAAGGCTAAAACTTAGCAAGCCAAAATAAAAAATTGTACACAAATAAAATTACCCCATACGATCTAAACCTCAGAAAACACAGCATCTAATGATATGGAGAAGATGCATGAATGGATACGGATAGAATACAACCGACTATTATAATCAAAGATGGAAAAATCCATATTAAAGTAACGAATTTCATTATACTACGTTTGTTCGTTCAAAAAAATGTAAAATGCATGTATTAGAAAATGATGACTCCTAGCTGCACAGGCATGAACCAAAAAGGTCCATCTTCTGAATGGAAATGCACAAAAGGGTGTACAGAAGAACTTGATGTGGAATCACCAGTCTTATATCTTCTCTTTTTGGCCAACTAAAAATGAAGGAAAGACTTAACCCAAGCTCAAGCATATAGCAGAGTAAAAATGCTGATTGTTAACACAAGCCAGAGGAACTGCTGTTGACTTGATCAAAGTAAACAAGAAACATCAAGAATGAAGGCAACACATGCTAACATCATGTACCTCCCCTACTTGTGATATTAAGTGTCCTCTTAAGTCTAAGATTTAAAACAAAGAAAAAGGAAGTCAATGGAGAGACTGCACACAAAAACAATGGGGAGAGAATTGAAACGTATACCTCATATGTCACCTGGCCCCCAGACATGGCCGGCTGGCGAAGTGTGGCACTAGAAATTGTTCCAGAAGCTGAAATGATGCAAACTGCTTGCCTTTGTTGTTGTTGCACAAATGACATGATTCGTTGGATGACATCCTATTTATTAGTTGAATGACCATTGGTAAAACAAACAGTTATCTAAGTATCATCAAGTCCAATTACAGGGATTCAAATGACAAAACACGGAGGAGGGCCAAAATCAAAGAGTACCATAAGCACTTCAGAGAACCGAGCGCAGGATAAAGATATTAAGAGAGATTCTTTGTGAGTAACATCTAGCCAGCATATGGTTTTGAACAACTTTAGACTTCTGAGGAAGCTTTTCTATTGGTATTTGAGTTTATTATCACACAAACATTGATACAAAAGTCTCGTTGTAATCAAGTTAGACCAAGTCTTAGAGTATGCTAAAGTGACTAAAATCTTTCTTTAAACAATATCTCAGCACTGTATGCATGAAGTAATTAAGGATAAGCTCAATCAAAGATTTGACCAAATTATGTTTCAGTTTGGAAATGCATTTCTGATTCATAATTGTAGAAACCCTAGTTTTGATATTTAGCCGAAAATAACTGTTTCTTCATGCTATAGGATGCCCCAATTCATCATTCCATTGATGAAGTACAACCGGTCCATTCCACTCGTCACATCATTTCAACTTGTCTTGTGCACATTCAAAATAATGGGTCTCACATTGTATATTGGCTCAACACCATGGCAATGTTTTGTATTGGTTGTTCAACTAATCTAGCTGATCAATTCTTAAGTTTCTAGGCCTATTTTCAAGTATCATACCATTAAACACACACATTGGTGGCAATGGCATACAAGTTGAAACATTCTAATTGAAAGTCAAAAGGGAGATAGATGGTCCTGCAGAACAGCTCAATTATGAAAATAACTCATTTGATTCAATTGCCAATCATTAGAAAGCCTTGAGGTTTACAATCTAAAAAAGCTTTGTCCATCCGAGACATGTGGATGAAGTTATAAATGTTTGAATGGACCATCAATTGTCAATTAGTTGTTACTGAACCATACTGCTGACAGAAAACTTGAGTTAGCAGATGGAGAGGCCCAGAATTAACATAAGTACAGAGCAGTTCGTGAATACTTGGGGTGGGACTAAATGGCTTTCACCACTACTTCCTTCACAAATGGACAGGTGCTGTGGAAACAGTGAGGCCAAATGGGGGTAAACCCAACAAGCAAATTAGCTTTGACACAATGACATGAACCAAACCAATGACAGAAAACTTGAGTAAGTGGGTCAATGGGCACATAACTAATATAGGCACAGAGTTGCTCATGAATACCTATTATGGAACTGAACACCTATCACCAACAAGTTAAGAGAACCAGGCCAAGATAACTTGAAGCGAAAAAGGGGACTCAAAATGGGACTCACTGTCGTCAATTTAGATGAAAGAACGGGGTAGAGCTTAGAAGCAAGATTCACTAATTTTCCCATTGTTCCCGCACCCAAAAGTGCTCTTCATTTCTGCTCCTATTCCAAATAAAATTGATTGGAAAATTATAAGATCCCTTTGCACCTCGTTCCCATTACTACTCGCACGCTCACTCCATGTTTCAAAGCGTGTAGTAGTTTCTTATCTCATATTAGTTGTTGGGAAATGCATAGCAATGAAAGCTATCTCCCTTCAGGTTATAATTTCCAGTTTTCATCTAGGGCTCTAGAAAGCTTGATCCTTATTATTTATAATGTAAATTGATGTCTTCCCAACTAATCGAGAAGTTTTATACAAATTTGTCAATTTTACACTTGAAGACCTCATCCTCTCACATCTATAATTACTTCCTTCACACATCTAAGTTTAAATGATTAGGCACAATCCAACCCAAAGCCAGATCCAAGATCCTGATATCAAAATCTAAAGCTTGTTTCATATACTTCTTAGCTGTCCAAGGACATTGCTGAAGTGCTTGCACCTATATATAATCTTCATAACCTAAATCCTAATGACCTAGATCCCTCCATCCCCCCTGGCTGTGACCTACAGTAGGATCAGGCTGACTGGCCCAACCCTCACTTGAAACAGTGAGTGCTAACACAGAATCAGATTGGCTTTATCCAACCTGGATCAGTGAATTCTTATCTGACTCCACAAAGTTTTGAAACTTTGATCACCATAAAGACCATGCACCACTACCATAGTTCCATAACACCATTCTAGAAGGGCTGCCCACACTAAGCCTGCTTTGCAAGTCCCTTTGTCATACCCCTTGCCTCAAATACTTTAAATATTGCTCCAGAAATCACGACTATCTTTATCTTAAGGTGGCTCTGCACTGAGATTGTCGGTGTTAGAACCCCCTGTGACATCTTTCAAGATTCAATGCATTATTCCAAACAGTGACAGCCATGGCCGAGAGTTCACTCATGCTTCAAATCAAAGAAACCTTGAGGAACCACTTTCCACTCCTGAGCCATACAAGCTCAATTTTCCCAGTCTCATTCATCCATTGGGCATCCATCCATCCCCAAGATGAGAGCTGGCAAAAATTTTGGAAATGGTTGATGCCCCTTTTGAGGACCACCCCTCCTTTCTTTGAGGAGCGACATGGAAACATATGTGAGCCGTTTAAATCCACCAATTTTGTGGACTTGGTTGGTCCTGATTCCTTTCTTGATCTTAAATCCTATGGTTTTTCATTGGCCTTGACTTCTTTTGATCACAAGAGGTCCTTCCACTTCCTTGCCTTTTATTGTTGTTTAATCCTATCTGCATCAATTTTGACCGAACGGAAAAATTGTCTGTTTCAATCTTCTCAACTTTTTCAAGAGTATGGAGGTAGACACCTTGTCCTAACTTGTCACAGAGATCCCTAAGTGGACACCAGTCACAGTCACCTATGCTAGCACAGAGGACTACCAACAAAAGTATGCAGCTTACATGTCAACGGAAAAAAATTTCTCGTTAAAGATGCCCTCTATAAAAGCGTAAACCAAAAGTATACCCCAGCACCAAGGCAGTAGTGGGTCAACCAATTGCATAACCTGTCCCACAATGAAGCATTCAACCTATTTTCATTGTCCAAAAAGCAGGCCCATTACACAAACCTATCCAAAAGTATACCCCTGTATGAAGGCAGTACTGCGTCAACCAACTGCACAACAGAAGATCCTCCCCTCCCCAAGCTAGAAGCTTCTAAAGCTAAAGAACTGTGTGTACCATTTTGGAGGAAGAAGTTAAAATGGCTGTATTAGCATGGATCCCAATAAAGCACCGGGGCCCAATGGGTTTTCCCTTGGGTATTACCAATTTTTTTGGGACACTATTAAAGAAGATTTGGTTAACCTTGTCCAAGAATTCCATGACAGCCCGGATTTCAGAAAGGATTAAAATATTCAACTCTACTCACATTGTCCTCATTCCAAAATCAGAAGGTGCTGAAAGGATGGCTGATTTTCGTCCTATTAGTTTACTCAATGGTTGTTATAAAATCATAACCAAGATTTTAGCATCTAGGCTCAAGAAGGTTATTCATAAGATTGTGGGTATCAACCAGTCAGCATTTTTGCAGGGAAGGTTCATCCTGGATAACTTTATGGCAGCTTATGAAGCAGTCCACCATTATAAGAGTAGAAATAAGCGAGGAGTTCTTTTAAAGCTCAATTTTGAGCAGGCCTATCATAGAATTAGATGGACTTGTCTTCATAAAACTATGGAGCTGATGGGATTTAAGGATAGATGGATAAGGTGGGTTATGAGTTGTACTTCCTCTTTTAGATTATCTGTTTTGATTAATGGAGAGTTGTGCAATTACTTCAACAGTTCTAGAGGACTGAGGCAGGGAGACCCAATTTCGCCACTCCTTTTTCTGTTAATTGTTCAGATCTTGAGTACTCTTTGGGACAGTGCAGCTCAACTGGGGCTGATTGAGGGGTTTAGCATCGGTAGAAGTGATATCCATTTATCTCACCTACAATTTGCAGATGATACATTGTTGTTTACTTCCGAAAGCAATGAGAATATCCAGAATATCAAAAGACTGCTGGTCTTGGTGGAAGTTATTACTGGACTGAGGATCAATTATGAGAAGTCAGAAATTGTCAGGTTGAGTGTGCCACAGATAGATTACAGGAGATTGCAAGTTTTTTAAGTTGCAGAGTCAATAATTTCCCAATCAAATATCTTGGTTTGCCCTTAACGGATGGAGCCCTCACGGTTAGGGATTGGGATGGTCTAATAAAGAAGTTTGAAAACAGGTTGGAAGGGTGGAAAGGTAGTTTTCTTTCAGGAGGAGGGAGATTGATTCTCTCCAAATCGGTTCTTTCTTCCTTGGCCATCTACTATGTTTCTATCTTCAAGATCCCAAGGACTGTGGAAAAGATTATTGAATCAGCTAGAAACTCCTTTTTTTTGTCAGGAGGAAAAAGGGAGAAGAGAGGACTTCATTTGATTAATTGGAGTAATGTGTGTAAGAGTAAGGAGCAAGGTGGTATTGATCTCAGTGGAATTGCCACTTTCAATAAAGCTTTGCCAGCTAAATGGTTGTGGAGGAGGAGGAAGTATTCGGATGCTCTTTGGGCAGTTATTGTGAAGGACTTATATTTCTATCATGATAATAAATGGAGCCTCTATCCTTCGACTAACTACAATTTGTCTCCCATTTGGAAGAATATAGTTAAGAGTGCAGATTTCTTGGCCATTTCTTTTAACATCCAAGTTGGTAATGGATGTAAATGGTGCTCCAATTTGGTCTTCTTCTCACACTTTAACAATCTGTTCAATATTACTCTTAATCAGGATGCTTTGGTTGAAGAAGTATTATCTCCCAGAGGTTCAGGTCAGATTAATTTACTGCTGAGAAGGGATCTACTGAAGTGGAATTAGAAGAACTCTTAGCTCTCTTCACTCTGATCAGCAGAGTTAGGACTTGTGGAGAGGAACATGATAGCAGAGTTTGGAGATGGAATAATAATGGGCAGTTTTTTGTTAAGTCCATGGTGCAATTCTTGAATGATGGTGGTTGTAGGGTTTGGTGGAAGGATTTCGTGTGGTTTAATTGTCTTCCAAATAAGATTAAGGTGTTTCTGTGGAAGGTTGCATGGTCTAGACTTCTTATCAGAAGCTTCATCTCTCTGGGAGTTCTTCATGTGTTTTCTATGCACTCTTTGAGGACCAGAATCATCTATTTTTTGGCTGCGGCATAGTTACCATCCAGTGGAAGATTCTCTGCAGATTATTTGGACTCAACTGGGTGGAACATTCTTCTTTGGAATTCTTAAGTTGGTGGACTTATGTCTGTCCTTTTCCAAATCATAAACAATTGTGGTTTTTCATTTGCCAAGCTCTGATGTGGACAATCTGGTGTGAAAGAAACAGGAGGAAGTTCAGTGACCAACTTAGCAGTGCTAATGAATTACTGAATAGAACACTTAAATGGGTGGAAGAATGGGGAAGAGCTGCAGATATTCTTAATGAGGGTTGCTCCATTATTTTCGAGAAAGCTAGTCTGTGGAGAACTTTGTTCACTTGAGGCTTTTTTTCTTCCCCTTGAACTTCTGTTTTATTTTCTTGATAAAACAGATTATATGTAATTTTCTTTTGTGCTAAGATGGGGCCTGGGTTGAGGGTATGTCCCCTTCTGGGTTATCTTTTTGGGCTTCTTTTGTAACCTTCTTTCTCTTGTTCAATGAAATTGTGACATTTGTCACCTTCAAAAAACCTGTCACGCAATGGAGCACTTGACCTATTTGCATTGCACAAAAAGCAGGGTCATTACACTACGTATCCAAAATAAAGGAGACAATTCTTTCAGCCACCCCAGTGATTAAAGATCTTTATCATTTCTTTCACCCCAAGAAAAGCTAAAGGACAGCAAGTAAGATCAGGCACCAGGTCCTCTTGTCACCATTGGATGCCCATCCTCTGGCACACATGTGGATAGTTTAGGAGGATACTAGTCATACTGATGTTGCATCAATGTTTTCGAACAAAACCCTGGCAGACAACTCATCTCTACCCTATATATGCTGGTTGATGTCACCGTTGCCGAGGATCCAATACAAGATAATGACATGTTTTACGAATAAAATATTTCTTTTTATTGTATCCACAACCTATTTGTTTGCATAGGTAGAATTGGTTGAAAAGTGGAGCATAGCATTTTGAAAGGAGTTACAGAAATGGACTTCTTGCAGCAGTCATTCAAAGGGGGGTGGGGGGTGGGGGCAAGAACCTAAGGGTCTGGTTCAGAACTGGAACTGATGTTTCAGTTGAAGTCAGGCAATGGGAGCATAACCAGTTGATTTAGGAGCTCATGTGGAGGTCCATTTTCAGGTGGAAGATAGGAACCTCGGATCCAAGACGCAGAACTTGATCTCACTCTTAAAGCTTTTATGAGTTTTTTGTTTTGTTTTTTTTGGGGGGGTGGGGGGTGGATGGGTTCTCAGGATAACCCAAGTACTAGCTTTTAGACACCCACAGTAGTATGCAAACCAAAGGCAGCAAATAAAGAAATATAAAAGCATAAACAATATAATAAGAGGGCTCAAATTATCCAACAGAGTTAAAAGGCACACTTCGCCAGCTGCAACCATGAGAAAATGTGGTGTGAAGCTTTGCCCGCCTTTACCTGCATCAAGTAAGCAAATTTATTATTGTCATACATTTACCCAAAAATCAAGAACTCAAGCAAATGACAATGTTGAATTTTACTCTATCAAAAGAGAATGTGAAATCTTACTGTATCAAAATATTATCTAATTATATCTTAAGGGAGAATTTTGATGCTTCTGAATCTTTAATAATTAAGCCACCTACCACTTCCCATACCATGCCCTGTGAAAACTACATCATTTCCTCTAGGTGAAAGGAATAATGTGGGGAAAATGTATACCCTTCATAACATGAGAATAAAATAAGTGAATAGGAAAAAAAACAAATCCCTTCATAACATGAGTACAAGTGAAACCCAGTGTCCAATATGTTCACTCTTACTTTCTTTTTGCGATGAGGTTTATTTTTCCAAACCATTGACTGTTGAGATAAAGCTTATGGCTGATTGATTAGTTAGTTCTAGGGGTGTTCACTATTCGGTTCAAACCGAAAAACCAAACAAAACCGGCCAATTCGGTTTGGTTTGGTTTGGTTTGAACTTCCAAAAATTTCAGTTTGGGTTGAAACCAAACTGAATTAAGAAATTTGGTTTGGTTTGGTTTCTCTTGTTCATAAACCAAACCAACCCGAATAAACCGAATTATGTTACAACGGCACAATATAAATATTAGATTCTTAGATTAAGTGTGAATTTATGTAAATTATAAGATATAAATATTTAAATTATTTTTAGATAATATCTTTTAGACCGTCATCTTGTACAAAAAAGGTGTTGAGTCCTTAATAAAATAGGATGTTTAACTATAATAGTCTATTTCGAGAGTTAAATCTCCAAATAATTTTCAAATAATATTTTGTAATAATTATTTTTAGAAAATAATGTTGAAGTGGATTATTTAACCATAGTGGACTATTATAAGCCCTAAACCGCAAACCAAACCAAACCAAACCGAATTATTTCGGTTTGGTTTGGTTTGGCTGTCTACTTCGATTTAGTTTGGTTTCTAAAATTTTACCCTCAAACCAAACCAAACCAAACCGTGAACACCCCTAGTTAGTTCCCTTGTAACACAAGAATGTGGATGTATGCACAAGACAGGATAAATTCCAAGTTAAATTCATCTAGGAATCTGGTCACTGTTGTATCTTGAGCTAAGAATTACATCAACCCAGTTTTAACACAAAGAAAAAAGCTTGATAGAAATTGTCCCACAGCTAAATTGGGATTATCTAGGACAAATAAGTACAAAACGTTTAGAATCCACTGTTTTAATGTTTCTGTTACCATCTGCAATGCATGCAGAGACATGAGTTTCTGTATGAGCCAACTGAATAAGTTGCAATGATAACCAACTCAGCGAGATTTATGAAAGTTAATTGAAACAATGAAAACAAGGCATGGAAGTTAAGCTTAACTTTTATTAGATCGAGGAAATAGACTAACGAGATCATCTTGTCACCAAAAGAATTTATGCCCAAAACTTTATGTGCATTAATGGATAGCTAGGCTACAAATAGAAATGTGTTATGCAATATATTAAAGCAGTGAGTGCAGTAGCGGCGAATGGTTTACTGATGAGGTGAAGACTATATGACCATCCAAAGACCATTTCCTTTGAAAATTGTTTCTGATAAAAGACAGTAAAAGATATTATAAAAGAATGATTTACATAGTCTAAGCAGTTACTTGTAGAATACCCATAAAAGATCCTTCTATGGCGGCAGAAAACTTATATATATATATATATATATATATATATATATATATATATATATATATATATATATATATATATATATATATATATATATCTCAAGTTACAGAGGGCTCAGAGGCCCTGTAACTTCTAGATAAATGAAGTTACAGAGGGCTGGGAGCCCTTGTAACTTCTAGATGAGAAACATTTGGATCTTGTATATACCTATTTAGCATGAATTTGTGTGTTTATTCAGCACTTATTTGATAAATTTTTATTTATGGTGTTTATGTAGCATCAGAATTTGTATGAATTTGTTGATTAGGTCTTGATTAAATTATGTTTCAACTGAGTAGAATTTAAGGTTATCTGGTTATATTTCAGTAGAGGAATAAATAATTTTGTATGATTTTTATATGTGCTTTTGACATATTTAATGGTATATTTAAGAATATAAATTTATATATATTTTTTTAATAAAATGTTGCCTCAAATACTTAGACCATCGCCTAGGTGTTTGAGGCTGAGGCAATCCCATAGTCGCCTCGGTCGTCTCACGCCTCTGACTACATAGCCTACACGTGAGGCATGTGTTTTCATAGTCCCCCATTGGTTAAGGGGTAAAAAAAAGAGGTTAAATAATGTGAGCCTACACTCATAACCTTAAGATTTTGAGTTAGATGGACCAATAATTTAATGTAAACTGTGTACATTGTCACTTATAAAACTCTAATCTAGGTCTTCAAGTTTTTGAAAAAATTGAACTAGAATATAGAATCGTATCATATCTAGCATGGCATCTAAGTAACACGAGCCGGATCTAAGTGTTGGCTAGGTAAGTGTCCTGTAGTAAGAGGAGGAGTTATGAACCCTGTAGACCATCCCCATGGGGGCGGTGAAGGGAGAGCACCAATTGGTAAAAAAAGACCCACGACCCCTTGGGGTTATCCTGCGCTTTGAAGAAAAAATAGGCAAAACAAATATAGTGATAGTTTTATTCTTCGTCGCCGTAAATAGGCATACTGCAGGTTTTGTGTCTAAAATGAAAACCCCTAAGCTGCCTCTTTCATTTGAAAGGAATGAGATACATGACCAATTTTATTGACACAATAGAGGTGATACTGATGTGGAACAGCTAATCGAACTAACGGACTCACTAACGGTGGTAAAGATCAGTAGCAAGTAATATAATAATTAAGTAGAAGTAGCCAAATCGCACAATTATCGAGTTAGATAACCACGCCAAATAACAGAAGTTAGCTGAGTAACCGTCCCACTCGCAATGAGAAAACGTGGGACCGTTGGCAGTTGAAGAACTACCACAAGTCTAGGGAATTAGAACCTCAAAGTCCTGAGAGAACTCAAGATAGGTGTAACGCGCTCACAAGCCAACAGTGATGACATATCAGGGACTAGGTATCCTACCTCACAAGTTGGCGGCAAATGAAAGCAAATATTAGACTAGCAAAGCTGTAGTGGAAGGGATTAACACGTACCTCTACGTTGGTACATGAGAGAAGACCACCCGATGCACGTGTACCACTATCCAAGTATAATAAAATATAGACCCACTCCTCGTAGAGAGGTAAAATGATACAATTAAGCAATAAAAATAGTCTGAGGTGGTAAAACACGACAGTTGATGGGTCATAGACGGTGCATACATCGCTGGGAAGACGCATCGGAAAGCGTGCCACAAAATCAAAGGTGATCGAATGCTGGCACTTAATTGAGGCGGTTGACACAGGCCTCGAGATGCGTGCAGTGGTGGCATGCAAAACGAGGCATTACCGAAGAAGCACCACGTTGGATCTAGGTTGGCCTCGTCGAGACGAAACTGACGTCGCAAACGGTGCGCAAATCAGAGCGCAGACGGATTCGGAACGAGGGCGGTGCGCTAACGACTCTTGTTGCACTGCCTGGCGCACAACGACGGACCAAATCAAAATATGGTTCTGACCTGGCCGAACCTTGGCTCAAACCTGGGCTGCACCAGGTAGCAACTTGGGTCAAACAAGAACACCCAAGTGGCTCGAACCCACTTAATACCACATGGTTCGAACCAGGTTATCAAGGGTCAAGAAGGAGGCTCGGGCTTGGCTTGGACCCAAACCTGGTCAAACCTGGTTTGACCATGTTTGAATTAGAAGGGGCATGGGCCCTTCTTTCACTCCCACCCAACCCTAACCAAGAGAGAACGCAAGAGAGAGAGAGAGAGAGGAGCTGCAGCGGTTGGTGGGAGGGGCAACTGCAGCACCGGTGGAAGCCGGCGGCAGCAACAACGGCTGAAGCTGGCGAAGGTGGCGACACTAGCAAGTGGTGCGGCTGGCGGCAGTGGGTGATGCAGATGGCAGTAGCGTCACCCGCAGCAGTCGGCGACGGCACCGGCGGGCGCCAACGACGGAGGCAGTAGGCCGTCTGCTCTTCTCTGATGTCTTCCTCTCTCTTTTTTTTTTTATTCTTCTTTTTTGTTCTTCTTCTTCTAACTTGCCCGATGGAACCGAGAGATAGGAGGGGGGAGTTGGAAAGAATGACCTCCTGGCGTCGCACCAGTAGGATGGGTCTTCCCTGGCGTCGCACCAGGGCAGGATTCTTCGACGTCTCACCAAAGAAGAAGGGCTCCGTCACAGAGGCAAGCACACAAACACTGGAATATTTTTCTTCAAAATTCATCAATTAATTTCTAAAATAAAATTATAAGAACATATATAGACTCCCTCTTTGGAATCCTACCCAAATTCTAACAAGCAATCCGATCCTATCTCCTATCTTTAAACCCGTCTCTTTCCACTATTCCTAATAATTAGTGCGAAAATCGCACCTAAAATCTTGAAAAATAGAAAATCACATATTGGGCCACAAATGGGCCATATAAAATCAAATAAAATGTCTCTCCATGCATCAAATGAGCCATGTGTCGTCTCCAAGCCAAAGGGACGTTGGAACAGCTTTTTGATGACGGTAGATGTGATCGGAGTGAAATAGGACGGTGGCTCAGATGTCTTTACCAATTCTCTCCAGCTGGAAGAAACTCGACCTTGTCGAGTATGGGTCGTTGCTGCTCTGATAGCGCTCTAGGAGGTCAAGGTCGATCTTCTGCAACTCGGCTCGAGTAATCCATGTGTCATCTAAAGGCGGTCGTTCCCTCCAACGAATCAAGTATCGGTGGTGCGCATCCTCCCGAGATGTAACAACCTGCTCCCTCAGTATATGCTCAATCTACTCACGCCGAATAGGTATAAAGGCTGCAGGTGGACACTCATGTGTAAAGTCGCTCACAAGGGGAGGAGAAAGCTCAAATGGATCAATGAGTATCACTGTTGGGTCTCGATATGGTACCAGATCAGCGACATTGAATATGGAACTAATACCATAATCTGATGGAAAATCAACAACATACACATTAGGCCATATCCGTTTCAAGATCTTGAAAGGACCGGCTCCTCTAACTTGAAACTTCTTGACGGTTTCAAATGGAAACCGCTCAAGTCTGACCCTGATCATGATGTAATCCACCTCTTGAAACTCTTATGGACGTCAGTGTGCATCTGCTAATTTAATGCTCATTGTTGATCTCTGTATGATGACGGATGGTATCATACGAATTCCTAATATGCTCGACTAAAGACTCGGCAGACTCTGACACACGGACATAAACAGACAAGGGAACTAGATTCACGGGTCCCCTAGGTCTATGACCGGTGAGGATCTCAAATGGACTTATACATGTAGACCTATTGACCGAATCATTATAAACAAACTCAACATGAGATAAAATCAGATCCCAATTACGCGCATTCTCCTACTAAACAATGCAACAGATCCCCCCAGACTCCTATTGACTACCTCACTTGCCCATCAGTCTAACCACTTAGTACGTCGACTGCACGGTTCTCCACACCCACCCGATGTTTGAGAACAAATATGTACACTTGGAGAAACTCTACCCCGCGACTGTGCCTAGAGTTGTACTTCTTTTGGACATGAAGAAATCTGAGGGTCTCGTGATCAAAGTAGAGAACAAACTCCTTAGGTAGGAGATAATCCCTCCAATAACGTAGAGCATGGACTACCGCATAAAACTCATTGTCATAAGTGGAATACCTCAACTTAGCATCATTCAATTTCTCGCTGAAGTATGCAACATGGTGACCCTCCTAACTCAACACTTCACCTATGCCAACACCAGAAGCATCACATGAAACCTCAAACACCTTAGAGAAATCAAGTAATAGAAGAACATGTGCCTAAGTCATCTGCTCTTTGATGTCATGAAAGGCTGATGCGGCAACCTTGGTCCAAGCAAAGGCTCCCTTCTTGATGCAAACTGTGATTGGAGCCGTAATCGTGTTGAACCCATGTATAAATCGATGGTAAAATGTAGTCAAGCCATAGAAACTACAAACATCGTGGATATTCTAGGGCTCAGGCCACTCTACTATTTCTCTAACTTTCTCGGGGTCCGCAAAAACACCCTCATTAGATACAATGAACTCCAAGAAGACTATCATGTTAGTCATGAATGCACACTTCTTGAGGTTGACATACAACTGCTCATTCCAAAGGATGGTACAAATTTGGCGCAAATGATCGACATGATCCTCCCTAGTCCGACTATAGATGAAAATATCATCAAAATACACGACCACATATGTCCCAATAAAGGGTCGTGGAATCTGGGTCATTAGCCGCATGAAGGCACTAGAGGCGTTGAATAGCCCGAAGGGAATCATCAACCACTCATAAAGATCATTCTTCGTCTTGAAGGTCGTTTTCCACTCATCACCTAAACGGATCCTGACTTGGTGATAGCCACTCTTAAGATCAACTTTAGAGAATATTGTAGCTCTTGTCATCATGTCTAACATGTCATCCAAACTGGGAATGAGAAAACGATATTTGACAGTGATTCGGTTTATTACGTGACTATCCACGCACATCCTCCAAGTACCATTCTTCTTTGGAGCTAACAATGTGGGAACGACATAAGGACTCATGCTCTCCCAAATCGATCCTCTCCTTAGGAGCTCCTCAACCTGTCGCTGCAACTCTACATGCTCAGTGGGATTAAGCATATAATGTGGCACGTTGAGCAAAGTGGACTCCGAAACAAAATATATAGCGTACTGGATGTCACGCATCAGAGATAAACTATCCGATAAATCCTCTGGAAACACATCTTGGAACTCCTGAAGGACGACAGTAACCTTTGGTGAATGCTCGCTCAGGGTTTCCTTGTCCACAGTCTCTCTAACGGCTAGGACATAGATCGGATCACTCTCAACACACTCACGCTCAAACTCCCTCACGCTGATCAACTGTAAAGTCGTAGATGGAAGTTCTCCAATGATAGAAACCCTATGCGTGGGAATGCTACTCGAATGAGTCGAGTAAGGGGTAGCAAGTGTTCGACTAGAACGTGTTAGATGTAACTTAGGTGCTAATGAAGCACCAAAAGTAGCAGAAGCATGAGGAGGAAAAGTGCTAAACTGAGTGGACTCTTGCTAAGTAGATACTTGTGGCCGGGAGGGGTGCGAAGTGATGCGATGAGTGCCAAACTTAAACATACAGGGGTTGAACCGACCATAGAGAACTGTATCAACATCATAAATATATGGCCTGCCTAAGATAATGCTCCCAACCTCCATAGGCAAAATATCACAACATATAAGATCCTCATAAAGAGGAAAATGAATAGAGACCAGACATCTTGTCCAAATCGGAATGGACGTCGAGTCCACCTAGGACACACGATATGGACTCTGATGCTCCACAGGGGTCAAGCCAAGGCATGCAACTATAATCGTGGAGATTGCATAAATGCAACTTACGCTATCAATGATCACCTTACACACCTTGCCATCATGCTTAAAGTAGGTATAAAAGATCGCAGTCCTGTGCCAATCATCCCTCACCTTGGGCTGGGTCAAAATGCAACGGACCACGCCTAACCTACCTCCTTCTGGAAGGTCCTTGATATCCTCTACTCGGTGATACTCCCTCTAAACACAACCAACTACATGAACATCTGTCTGAAACTCATTGGCCAGATCCTCACCTACCTCATACTGGACCTCCTCAGTGACTAGCGGGGGCTTTTCGGACTCAGTGCCAGCCAAGGTCAAGGCATGGGTAGGATAGTAAGATGCGTAATAGCCATACCCGTGGCATCAGAAGCATTGAGTATGCGGACAAGCAGTGGAGGACTCGCCAGTCATAGGAACCTTTCCTTTATCCCCCCGTCAGAGTAGTGGAGCTGCTGCCTGGGGACGAGCGGGAGGGGTAGGAAGTGGTAACGGCTGCTCCCGTATAAGAAAACAGAGTTTGGAAGTAGAAACCTCCTGAGGGCCTGGATCCTGGGGTCTAACCATAGGACCTCTCTGAGGGTTGGCGGGTGCCCCTCGAGGGTCAGAAGGGCGCTGGAAAGAAGGCCTCCGACGTTGGAAGGACTCACCCTCAATCTCTAACTACTCAGTCTCTAACACCACCTGATAGGCATACTTTAACGTAGGCACATCCCTCCTGAACACCTCGCGCTGATAAGTTGGACATAAACCCTTCCAAAAGCGAGAAAGAGTCATCGCACACTCCTCACGAACGCCACACCTCAAACGATAAGTATCAAACTCAGAGATGTATCCAATCACGGTACGGTTCTCCTGGGTGAGGTTCTGCCACTTATCAATAAGACGATGACAGTATGTGGCAGGAAGGTATTTTTTACGAAGTTTCACCTTCGTCTCATCCCATGTCTTTATGGGCTCCTAATATCGCTGCCTAAGAAGGGCTTCTACATTAGACCAGAAGGTCTTAACTTGGCCCAGCAGTTTCATTTTGGCAAATCGGACCCGTCAACTATCAGAAATATCGTACCAGTTAAAATACTGATCCATACCAGTCTCCCAATCTAAATAAATATGAGGATCTAGGGATCCATCAAAGGTAGGCGCATCCACCTTCCAGTAATCTAAATCTCATGATTACGATAGGGCCTATGCTCATACTCATAGTCTCAAGTACGCCTATAATCAAGGCAGGGACCTCTCTGTGCGGGCGGAACTCTTCGAAATCCATCATCAACCGCCACAAACAGATTGTCCTCATAATCTGGTTGGCGACCCTCCTATCATTATATCAAGCGGCACGAACGGCTAGGGGAGATAGGAGTGGCTGATGCTCAACAACCCTCACGAATCCTAGATTTTAGGCTCTTACAGGATCCTGAAGTCCTTAAGCGATCAGTTTGAGTCATCTTATCCTGAATTGTCTTGAGCGATCCCTCTATATGATCAAAAAGCTGGTTAAACTGACCTACAGTATTGCTGAGCTCACGTACCATATCTGACAAGTCAAAACCAGTATAGACTCTAGCTCCAGTTTGAGAACCAGCAGAAGAATCTACCGGGGACCTAGACATGGCTGCAAATTGATGGTAATCAGTATCACTATGCGTGGGCATGCAAACAACTAGACCCCAATTAAGATTCTTAATTGACTCCTAGACAAAGTCTAGCAGAACCTAACTTAGATATCAAAAAGATGATGTGGGACGGCTAATGGAACTAACAGACTCACTAACGATGGTAGAGATCAGCAACAAACAATATAATAATTAAGTAAAAACAACCTAATCGCACAATTATCCAGTTGGATAACCACGCCAAATAATAGAAGTTAGCTGAGTAACCGTCTCTCTCGCGATGAGGAAACATAAGACCGTTGGCAGTTGATGAACTACCATAAGTCTAGAGAATTAGAACCACCTCAAAGTCATGAGGGAACTCGGGATAGGTGTAACGCGCTCATAAGCCATCAGTGTATCCTACTTTACAAGTCGGCGGCAAACGAAAGCAAATACTAGACAAACAAAACTGTAGTGGAAGGGATTAGCATGTACCTCTACGCTGATTTTAGGAAAAGACCACCCAATGCACGTGTACCACCCTCTAAGTACAATAAAATATAGGCACACTCCTCGTGGGAAGGTAAAAGGCTACAATTAAGCAATTAAAATAGTCCGGTATTGTAAACATGACAGTTGACGGATCACAGACAGTACATACGGCATTGGGAAGATGCCTCAAGAAACGTGCCACAAAATCATAGGCGATTTAATACTGGCACACAAATTGAGGCGACCGATGCGGGCCTCGGGACGCGTGCAATGGTGGCACGTAAAACGAGATACTGTTGGGGAAGCACCACGTTGGATCTAGGTTGGCCTCACCGAGACGAAATCGACGCTGCAAACGATGCGCAAATAGGAGCACGGACGGGGTCGGAACATGGGCGGTGCGTTAACGACTCTTGTTGCACCACCTGGCACCCATCAACGGACCAAATCAGAATCTAGTTCGGACCTTGCTGAACCCTGGCTTGAACCTGGGAAGCATCAAGTTGCAACTTGGGTCGAACCAGAACACTCAAGTGGCTTGAACCTACTTAATACCATCTGGCTCGGACCAGGTTATCAAGGGTCAACAAGGAGGCTCGGGCCTGGCTTGGACCCAAACTAGGTCAAACCTGGTTTGAGAATTTGAATTAAAAGGGGCACGGGCCCTTCTTTCACTCCCACCCAACCCTAACCAAGAGAGAGAGAGAGAGGATGAGGAAGGAGCGGCGACGACTGGTGGGAGGGGCAACTGCAGTGCCGGTGGAAGACGGTGACGGCAGTAACGCCGGCTGAAGCCGGTGAAGGTGGCGACAGCAACACGTGGTGCGGCTGGCGGCAATAGGTGATGCGGCTAGCGGCAACGTCACCAGCAGTAGTCAGCGACAACGGCGACGATGCCGAGGGGCGATGGCGCCGACAGGCGCCGACCACGGAGGCAGCAAGTCGTATGCTCTTCTCTGATGTCTTCCTCTCTCTCTTTTTTTTTTTATTATTCTTCTTTTATATTCTTCTTCTTCTAACCTGCCCGATGGAACCGAGAGATAGGAGGGGGGTAGAGAGAATGACCTACTGGAGTCGCACCAACAGGATGGGTCTTCCCCAGCGTCACACCAGGGACATAATTCCTCGGCGCCTCACCAAGGAAGAAGGGCTCTATCGTAAAGGCAAGCACACAAACACTGGAATATTTTTCTTCAAAATTCATCCATTAATTTCTAAAGTAAAATTACAAGAACATATATAGACTCCCTCTTTAGAATCATATCATAACTCTAACAAGCAATCCGATCTTATCTCCTATCCATAAACCCGTCTCTATCCACTATCCTTAATAATTAGTGTGAAAATCACACCTAAAATCTTGAAAAATAGAAAATCACATTCTGGGCTACAAATGGGCCATATAAAATCAAATAAAATGTCTCTTTACGCATCAAATGGGCCATGTGTCGTCTCTAAGCCAAAGAGACGCCGGAGCAACTCTCCGACGACAATACACATGATCCGGGTGAAACCAGACGGTGGCTCGGGTGTCCTCACCAGATATGTTTATTTGTTTACTCTAAATCAAAATATGTCATACCAGCATTTGCTATTGTCATTCAATAAAAAATTAAAGAGTACATTATTGCTGAGGCATAGAATAGGAGCTTTAGTCATATATTGGTTGTTTCGTTGTTAAGAAGGCAACATTGTGCTTATAAAGAAGGTTCCCCACCTTCCTCCCAACAAGGGCCCTTTTCCCAACAAAAGGACAAAACCATGAGGTCACCTCTATGGGGCCAAAGTGGACACTAACTTATTAGAGAGAGCCCGTGGTTCCTTCCCTCAACAATTCCATCCCCAACCATCACAAACTCACTCACCAAATGTCCTAGTGCCTTCGTTAGAACTCTAGCTAACTAGATAATAAATGAACTCATCTAGGACATGTCTTCTCCACCCTTTCTTTGAAAAAGGCTTTCTTTTTTTTGTTACTATACTGCTACTATAGAATACTCCCTTAGCAGAATCAGGTAAAATGTGTGACATTTTCATCCATACGGCTTTCCTTATTTTTTTTATTAGGCCTTAACTTTGTCAGCTTTCTTCCCCAAATCAGCATTTTGTTTTTTTTGATATACATCAGGATCAGCCCAGCCAATGAGAGATCCAATCTGACTTGTCAACCCTTGATGTAGTTTATGGTTACCATCTGATCAAATTGCAAGCAAGTAATAAAAGAGCCTCTCTCCATCCCTAAACCACACACTCAGTGACCTCCCTCTCAATTTCTCTCACTACCTCTTCACCATTGGACTTGTTAGAGTGCTGTATATTATTGGGTGCATACGACCTGTACATATACTGTCTTTACGTTTGGTGACTCATATCATGTAAGGGGATCCCCTGTTGCCCCTTGTATATGTATTAGGCTATTGCCATAACAAGAATTCCTTTCTCCCTCTCTAGATTCCTAACATGGTAACATAGTGTTGGGCCTTTTTTTTAAAAAAAGAAGGGAGGGAGGAGAAGCCCCCCCACCGGTTCCCAAACCGGTGGGGGTCCAACCGGTGGGGGTGCCCACCGGTTTCCCCCCCTCCTCTCTAATCTCTCTCTCTCACTCTCTCTCTCACATTGTTATCGGTGGGTACCCCCCCCCCCCCCCACCTCAAGAAAACCTCCAGTGGGTACCCTCCACCTCAAGAAAATCTCCGGTGGCACCCCCCACCGGTTAAGGTTTTCAAGCCTATAAATACCCCCCAATGGGTAAGATGAAACCATACCCATTTGGCCTAAAAATTCCTAGGGGAAACTCTTCCCATTTGAAGACCAAATCCAGTGCTCTTGCCCGGGTTTGTTGCGTTTGGAGGAGATATTTTCTCGGAGGGCTCTCTTCCTAAGGTTTATTCCTAAGGGGAACCTCTGCCGAATTTATGTTGTAAAATCGTCATTCTATAAAACGGTATTATGCCGAAATAATAAATGAAATGTCAATATTTGTTCTTTAAGCATATGTGTGTTCATAAATCTATTACTTAAGTGACATTATGTTATTATATTTTCACATACATAATTAAATTATTAATTAGTTTAATAATTAATTAAAATACATAAGTACATAAATAAATATTCTAAAATACCCTTGGCCTCATCCCATACATAATTAAACTTAGACTCATAATCAAAACTCAATAATTAAACATTACGCGATAAAACAATATACTTAAGTTAAAAAATGACTTAAATATCCTCATGCTTAATTAATTAATAAAATATGTGAAAATTATTTAAAATTAGTAAAATCAATATAAAATCTGAAAATTTCTGTAAAAACTAGTAATACTCAGTAAAAATCAGAAAACCAAATCTGGAAATTACATAAACCCAAAAATATGACTTAAATATCTTTCATATATTTAATTAATTAATAAAAATCAGTAAAATTAATAAAAAAATCAGTAAAATTCAGTAAACACCAGTAAAAAATAGAGAATCAAATATGAAAATATATAAAATTCTTGAAATGACCAAATGCCCCTAGAACTTAATAAAATTACAAAAATACCCTCACCCATAATAAAAATCTGTAAAAATCACAGAAAATTCTTAAAAAATATCAAAACCTCTCATATGTCCAAAATACCCTCCAAATCCTAATAAGATAGGTAAAATTACCAAAATACCCTCAATGTAAGAAAAATAAGTGAAAATTCCAGAAAATACATAAAAAATATAAACAAGATAGACTTTAAGTCTAGAAATGCGATTTGAGGTAAATTACCAAAATACCTCTATAACTTAAATATGTCTAAAATGATCCTAAAATACATCCTAAGAGTGTTCAAGTTTCCCTAAAATGCTAAAAAACTTAAAATCACCATAATGACCCTAATACAACATAATTACAAAATACCCAAAAATAGACTTTAAATCTAGAAATCCAATTCGGGTAAAATTACCAAAATACCCTTACAACCCAGACACACTTAAAATAACTCTAAAATACCTTCTAAGGTTTTGAAACCTTCCTAAATCATTAAAACTCATTTCACACACTAAAATGACCATAATACTCCTATACCCTCCAACTTGGCATAATTACAAAAATACCCTTATGGGTCTAAAATACTTGAAATCAATCCAGAACTTGAGTGAAGCCAAGAGCTTAACCTAAAACATTTCTTCATATGCATGTGCTGCCTGTAGTAATAGTGTTGCATGTTATAAGGGCATCGACAGACGGTTAATCAAGGGTTGTCAAGGGGTTGCTTGACGTAATTAACACTGACCGAGGTCAGTGAAGAGAGATCATATACTCGGATCTTCGCCTGATCCGAAGTCCCGGACTCTCTGAGGGCTAATCTCAAACTCTCATAGTCCAAGAAATAAAATAAATAAAACTGGCCTATATTTCTCCAGATAAAAACAAAAGACCAAAAGCGATAGGATTTTTAAATAATAATAAAAAATGTGATAGGAGAGATAGCTAGGTTGGGGTTCCAAACACAGCCAAATTGCTCCCCGCGGCTGTTCCCTGCATTTTCAATTTCTCACACTTGGTTGACCACCAGTTGCTAGTCATCATTGCTCATCATCTATACCTAGTGACTCATTACCTCTCAGATGGGGATCCAAGGGCTGGAGAAACAAGGCCAATGGCCCATGTTGTATTTCATTTGGCCCATTAGAGCCCGTGAAGGGCCTGTGTAAGAATAGGGTGTGATGCCCTAGTTCCTTCTTCCCCCATTCCCCCTTCTTCTTCCACTGTTCTTCCTCTTCTTAGCCCCCTGTCATCCTCTCCTCCTTGGGCCACCGAGTCCTTCATATGGGTTCCCCGTTTCTGTCTCACATTAGATTTAGTATCAGAGCCCAACTCTGATCCCCCATCGTGCCTCCACTGCCTTCTCTCCTTCCCTACTATAGCTCGTTCTCCCATCACCCTCCCTCTACTGGTCGGCCATCCTCCCTCCCCCACCCTGCACAGACCGTCACCCCAACTCCCCACAGGCTGCCCTCCCATCTCCCTTACCCCTCTCCTACCAAACCCTGTTGTTCACGCACTGTTCCGTGAACAGTGCCGCCCGCATTCCCCCCTCCCTCGATTTACATCGGCCAAAACACAAGAGCAACAGAAGAAATTGAGGAAGAGGAGGAAGGGGAAAGCTTGAGCCCCTACCAGCATCGCCGATGCCTCTGCACGCCGCCATCGCCATCGCCATGGCCGCCGTCGCCTACCACCGGAGCCGGCGCGGGAGTCGCCCTCTGCATGCGCTGGTGCCGCTACCGCAACCTTCCCCATCCTCCCAAAGAACAAGAAGACGATGCAGAGGAGGGCGTTAACTCACTTGGGGCTACCGACGCCGTCACCTGGCTCCACTGGAGCCACCGCCGCCCTCATTGGCCTCGGCCGTTGCAGTCGATGTAGGAGAAGAAGAAGAAAAAGGGGCTCGAGACGCCCAGAGCCGTCATCACAGAGGCCCGATCGCACTGGGGGCGTCGTCGCCGTCACCAGCCGCCTCCGCCTCCACCATCGCCGCCTTGGCCGTTGAACCGGTTCACTTCTTAAGGGGTCTGGTCCAGTAAGGTTTTGGCCCAACCGGGTCTGTTAGCTGGTCGGGCCCAAGCACAAGTCAACCAGTTTGCTACAATGCACGCAGGAGGTGCACTAGGGATCCAATCGCACCGCCTTCGTTGTCGGTGCTCCGATTTGCGAGCTGCTTGTGCCGTTGGGATCATCTCAGATAGGCCGACCTCGTTGCACATCCCGTCTGTCAGCAATGCCTCGTTTTACGTGCCATCACTGCACGCATTTTGAGGTCACCCATTTGAGCCGATCGCATCAGCAGATTCCTTAGGACGTGGCCAATACCATTTAGTACTACACTCACTCGCCGGATAGCATGACTTGAAATATGGTATCATGCTTTCTCCTTATTTTCGCACTCTAATTCGATTACCAAATGGGAAGGTTGTTGCTTTGAGATTTGATTCGCTCCGATGTGATACTTATATCTCCCAAGGGATTGTGAATCTATTATCTCAAACCGGTGAGATTATTGTTGAGGATGACCATGCTTATGTTGAATTTCATGTAAAATGTCGAGAGCACACTTGCTCTACATATTTCATGTACTTTGACAGAGCTTGGGTTGAGATTTTTCACTCAGGAGGCTTGTCCATCATTGTAGGGTCTAAGTGGTTACAAGAGCGGCATGCCACCATGAATTCGGAGAAATCTTAGTGCATTCTGCAGCCGCCACAATTGAAGGGTAATTTTTTCCTTAAAGTTTATGTTTCTGCTAGATCTACGTCGACACCTCTAGAGCAAAAAGTGGCCAAGGTGGAGCCAACAACCCATACATGTGCTGCACCGATAGTTGAGCATGCCTCAGATGTTGACTTGTTTAGTGAGTCTGGAGTTTGTTTGATATCCAATGAGGTATTTGAGGACAACCCAGTGGTGACAGTTGCTAGTGAGCTGTTGGTTATGGATTCATGGAATCACAGCCTATTTGTTGATTCTGGGTTGCACCTGCTAGATGCTCTTATGTATGATGCTGACTTATTGTGTAGTGGTGGTCCTGGCCTCAGTTCTCCAACAAGTTCAAATCCCCTACTAGTTGTGGAGTCAGAAGTGGACCTTATTGATCTGGTATGGCAGACTTTTTGTGATTCGCATGCAGCAAACCAGTTTAAGGTTCCTGATATGGCCATCTGCTTAAAGACTCCCATGGTCGATCCAGCCGCCCGTACCTTGATACTGGCGCATTTCAAAATTCGAGGACAAATTTTCTCGAACCAAGGGAGAATGATGGGGATCCAAGGGCTAGAGAAACAAGGCCAATGGCCCATGTTGTATTTCATTTGGCCCATTAAAGGCCCACTTGAGTCTTTTAATTTTTCTTTAATTTTTTGGCAGCTTTTTTATCATTTTAGGAGCCTTAGGGGTATCATGGTCTTTACATGTGTTAGGACTTCCTTTTTGGGGCCTATATATATCCATGTATTCCCTCTTGGGAAGGGAGCTAATGATTGGAATAGAAAAAAAAGGTTGGTGTTGCCGCCTATGTGCATGTGTGTGGAGCCCGTGAAGGGCCTGTGTGAGAATAGGGTGTGATGCCCTAGTTCCTTCTTCCTTCATCCCCCCTTCTTCTTCCACTGTTCTTACTCTTCTTAGCCCCCTGTCATCCTCTCCTCCTTGGGCCTCCGAGCCCTTCATCTGGGTTCCCCGTTTCTGTCCTGCATCACTCTTGTCTTCTCTAACCCTAAGACTTCTCCCGACATCAGCATCATCGGCAATTGCTGCTCTTGGTCGGTAAAACCATCACCATTTGATGTTGTAGTAACCACTTGGAGCTGTTGGAGGCATCATCAACACGGTTCTTAATATTGTCACCATTGTCCTATAACTCTGACATTGCCACTATTGTCTGCAGCATTCTCACTGGCCGCTGAAGCTGTCTGGTGCCACTGCTGTCTTGGTTGCTATTGTCAACACCATCTACCACTGGAACCATCCTCAAAAGCCACCTGCAAGACCGCAACATCTGCCAGGCAGGCTTAACCGCTGCTCCAACACCCCCCCCCCCAAATGCTAAAGTCTTCTTTCCATAAGGACAGTTGTATGGAATAGAGCAAAGAAGTTCAAACGCCACCGCGACTAATCCCTCCCTCCCTCCCTCAATTTATCACAAAAAACCAAGAAAAAATGAAAGGATGGGAAAGGCACAAGACACAAGACAGGGTATGCACAATCAGCAAAAAAAAAAGGCCACAAGTTTACGAACAATCATACAAAACATAAAGCAAATTTAAGATCCTTAATCCATTCAGCGGGAGCAATGAAGAGCTAATACATAATGAAAATAGAGCAGGGCAATTCCGCAAATCGTGGAAGGATTTGCATGTTGGGATGTAGGGTTTAAAACAACCTAACGAGCAGCAAGAGCTAAATAATGTGTCACAAAAGAAATTAGATTACATTACATTGGAGCTAGTTGGGAGAAGAAAAAGAAAAAAGCAGACAAGGTGTAATATCCGGGGGTTTCAGATCTAGTTGATGAGTTTTGAATAGGCTTTAGTGGGCCATTTTAAGGGTAGCCAGGTCGGGTCTGATTCGCATCAGCTCGACCAGGTGCATTTTACGAGGGACGTCACTCTGAGCAGACGCGATTTAGATTACATGCGTGCACGATGCATGGTTGCACCCTGTTAGGCCCTCTGATTCACGTCATGGGAAGGTGACACGATTTGCATTTTGCGTCAGCCTGATATGATGCGATTTGACATGTCTTTGTATGGCGCAGACCCACCCCGTGGCACCCTCCGTGTGCACGTAGCAGCGTGGCAGGGTATGGGGGGGTAGGCCTCATGCACGATTTTCTCCACCCTTCCCTTCCCCCTCCTCATTTCCACACCATCATCCTCTCTCCCTCTTCCTCTCCACCTTCTCCTTCCTCCATTCCCTCTACCTCTAGCCACCATCATTCCCACCACTTCACCTCCCTCTTGGCGGCCGACAAGAGACGAGGACGTGGCGGCGGCGAGGGCAGCGGTGGCAAACTAGACGGATGGCAGCATGTGGAGGTCCATGAGAGCTCGCCGGCACGACGACAGTCGCTCGGGATGAATCCAACCACGTAAAGGGTTCCGTTGTGGGTCGAGAGGAGTTTAAGACCCCAAGTAAGGTGATGGTTCCTTCCTTGTGTTAGGTCCCTTTAGAACTCCATACTAGGATCCATGTAGTTTTTCCATGCGTTGGAACATGTTTCATGGTTGTTCTTATGGGTTGGAGATCAACGATGGCAATCTTAGTTTCGGTATTAGTACCGGTGGGTACTGATATCGATACATACTGGTTTTGGTATCCGGCTTATCAATCCGATACCGGCCATAACAATTATTGTTTTTTTTTTTTAAATGTAAAAATTAGTATCGACCATCGGGTTGCCCCTATATCGGTATCGGCACGTTTCGTCTGATACGTATCGGTATCGGCCGATATTGCCACCCACGTTGGAGATGTCTTTTGTTGGGGGTTGTCCCTATGTATGTGGAAAGGGCTCAGGATAGCTGTGTTTTCATGTTCCCATGGCATTTTGGGGGTAGTCAGTGAAGGCTAATTTGGCCTCGATCTCGGCCCTTGAAACGTGTCAAAACCAGATGACGCGATTCAATTCACGTCATATTGGGGCGACACAATTCAGACGCCTAGGCTCTGGGCATCTAGCTGCAGAGTCAATCGATTAATTTCAGAAATTCCCAATTAGGCTGAAAGGCGTTTTCCTACAATGACACGATTCAGATTAATCAATTTTCTGTTAAAAATCAATTAACCAAGATGAATGACGTCAAGGTTTGGGGACGCGATTTGAAAGGCGTCAGGCCCAGGTGACGCATTTTAGAACAATAACTGTTAGGTCCTAAAAATTGCATCATATGTGTATATTAATATAAAATATGTATTCTATTTTCTAGTATAATTGTTGACTATGTTCTTGCACACTTACATACTTGACTCATTCATGATGGTGGGCTTGTGTTCTGTTTTGCATGATTTCGATCCGGGGTGATGGCATCTACTAATACGACACCCAGTGCCTACGTGCATGTTGTGACCTATAAGATACGGGTCACGTGTTAACCCGGTTGTGGGTTTGAGCCGGTTCCCAGGGTTCCCGAGTTTATAGCCTGAGTCCAGGTCTAGGAAAAACCGACCATGGGATAGTAACTTTCACTACTTGTGTGCACATGTGGTTGGAAGCATGAACACCGCAAGGACTCGCAGACCCTAGTTAGTCAAGTTTCTCACTGTCTTACTTAGCGGCCATCCGGAGCTTGCATAAGTAGACAAACGTAAGGTGTTGACCGCGAGGTAAGACGTCAATGGACGTACTTGGGTTGTGGAGTTTGAAATTGTATGGAGTTTGACTTGAATGTCGTTGCGCTAATGGGTGTGTGCCTTTGTCACCTTGTGACTTGGCAAGGTGGGACCACTTGAGTGGCTAGAGCAGTGTTTGCTGCCTGAGGGGTTTCCGACCTATCTTGAGGATCTGTGGTTTGGCGCTTCTCAACATGTTTTACTCTTACTACAGTAGTTGTTCAGTAGTTTACATGTTTACTTTACTATAGCACTCTTCTTGCTAGGTTGTAGGTGCGTGTGCGGGAGGTAAGGATTGCGAGATCCCTACTGAACCCAATATTGGTGTGGCTTACACCCTATGTTTCAGGTGAGGGCTCCAATCGAGCTTAGGAGCGAACGGTGTGTGCTTGGAGGACGCATGCCAGCAGCCATACTCATTTCAGGATATGCCCCGAAGTAATTGTACTTTGACTTTTCTGGCCTGTACGCACTATATTTATTTTCTGCACTTGTTGGATAATGTATTTATTTGCTGGACTTTGTCAGACTGTAATAATTTAATTTTTCTTATACTTTCAATCTTTTACTTGTTTATTTAGCTTAGTTTCTCACATATTTCTCCAGATGTGTGTGTATAATCCTAGCTTAGGCCCAACAATATCAATTTGAGACCCATTAGATATTGGATCTCCGATTATCGGATAGCGGGTCATTACATAAGGCCAACTTCATGTTCATATTGTGCAATGAATAGTGGACAGCATCAAGTGATCAATTAAATAACTTATACTTTTGCATAAACACGTTTATGTTTATGATATACTCATATACCCATTTTCTATCATAACCTTATTTTGGATGGTACAAAAATAGGTTTATCATAAACTCACTTGAGTTACCATAAACTCAAAACAGCCCCTTAAATGCATTTTCCGTAAACCTACTAGGAGTCGGTTTATGTTGGAGCCTCTCTCAAATTTATCATAAATCACTTAAGTTTATGCAAAACAACCAAACGTGAGTTTAGAAAAAACACGTTTATGATAAATGGGTTTACGATAAACCCATTCGCATTTTCTTAAGTTGCATCCAAACAGTGCCGAAGAGTTTTCGATTGCAATATCTTTGAAAGTAGTATTTGTCTTCTTCCTTGGCTGTCATCTAGTTTTCTTGGATGAGGAATCTCTCCTCTCCCTCCTTGACTGTGCTGCTTCTATCTATCTTATAATAAAATTAGTAGTACAGTCCACACTTTCCTTCGAAAAAAAATCCTTAATCCATTAACTGTGCCATGCAACATTACACTGATAGGCCAGAAAGTATACGAACCAAGAAAATTGCAAGTAAACACGATACAATAACTACTTGAAATCAAGGACAAAGGAAAAACAAACAGCTCAAACAAACACACAGAGCAAAGAAGCGCAGAGAAGAGTATAAAGTTCTGCTTCCACTCGAGCAACAGTTCAGACACACAAAGCATCCCTAGCTTGAACAATCCCAAGCTCCTCCTATTTATCTTATTAGGTCAACAGAGGCGCTCGTGTTGCCAGGAAATGACCGAAGAAGAACACCCAAAATCGGCAAAAATGGAAACAGAAAACAACGAGCTCCAGCATTCTCACCAATAGATTCGTGCTTTAGCTTCTTGCGACTAGGCGCCGCCCGCGGCCGCGGAGAGGACGCGAGCGGCAGCGACGCCGACGACGACGCCTTGTTCACGCTGAAACCGGACGGCGGGGAGAAACCCCCGGCCGTGGCGGAGGAGGAGGAGGAAGGGGGCTTCGGCGAGGGCGCCGCGAGGCCGTACTTCCGGGGCCTCCCCCTCTTCCTGCGCGCGGGCTCCGCCGGCGGGGCCGGCGTCAGTGCGGAGGCCCTCCCGCCGGCCGCCGGGACCGCCGATTGGGGGAACAGCGCGGGGTCCCCGGCCGCGGAGGAGGACGACGGCGAGGGGAACATCCCGCCGGGGTCGCCGCCGTCGGCGAAGGCGTCGCCGGGGTCGCCTAGGTCGATGAGGCGGTGGTGGTAGTAGTAGGGGAGACCGCTCCCGTTTCCCTCCATGGGAAGAGAGAGAGAGAGAGAGAGAGGGAGGGGGAGAGATAGAGAGGGAGGGAAGGATTTGGGATGTGGGGTTTTCCTATTTTTTATTTATTTTACTTTTTTCAAATAATTATAAATAATTGGGATTTCTGATGACTCGATCGGACGGACGGAAGGACTCCCGCGTCAGTGGGGTCGCGTCGGGTCTAACCGCCAAAGAAAGCTGGATCTGGTGCGTTGCGGCGCGCATCGCGTAGTGCGCTTTCTCTTCAATAAAAGCTGGGCTTCGTTGAATGACGACAAAAGTAGTTGGCCCGCTGTCGTCGACCCGCACGAAGCGTCGGGATGGAATCGATAAGAACAACGCTGGTGGGCTCCAATCGTTTAAGCATAGATTACAATAGTGAATGACCGTTTAATGTTCCATTGGACAGTGAAATAGATAAATTTTTAAGATGTTTATTTTTTTTTAAAATGTTCGATCGCTAAATCGAACGGTTACCCAGTGTCCTGTTGGGCAGTGAACGTGTCATTTTATTTTTATTTTTTTATTTTTTTAAGTTTTTTAAAAGAATTTAAAACATCCAATCAAAAGTCTGATAATACAGTCGACAAATTCGATCAACTCTTAATTAACTATATATATTTTTCTAAATAACTTTTTATACAAGCAAATCGATGTGTATTGTAAATTTTATTTAAAAAATAAAAATTCAAAAAAATAAAAACAATTAAAAAATTAAACATCATCTGCTGCCCAACTGGATACTGGACAGCCGTCCAATCTAGCCATGGGCATCGCAATCCCAAGTATTACAAGTGGCCATGAGTCCATGCCTCCCCTTTTTTTTTTTGAACAATTAAAATACTTTATTCATAAAAACATAGAGGAGAGTACAGTAGTTACTAGGGGAGCAGGGGAATACAGTAGACAGGTACATGCCGACAGAACAGAGAAAGAAAAAAGATGATAACACAGGCCATGAATGTACAATCCGACATGGACTAAGAGAAACATATAGAACATAAAGGGTAATACCCATAGTAAGAGGCAGCTATAGCCCGCCGATCCAATACGAATAGACCACCAGTCGATGGAGAAGCATGAATCAAGGTTCTGAAGGAGGGATGAGGAACCACACTAGAAACATCAACGGAGCCGCCAGAAGGAGCTGCAACACTTGGCAACAAGGAGCGGAGGTGTTCGGAGACGTATGTCGACGATGGACATACGGACACGTCCAGAGAGAGACCATTTCCTGTGAAGAGAATAAACAAGAGTAATAGTGCTTACAAGACAGATCGTCAAAACCGTTGTCGGAATCGACAAAGCTAAAGTCTATTGTTGAAAGCGGGGGCAGCACAACAAACATGGGGGCCAAAACAAGCAGAAGGATCAAGAAAATCACACAGAGGGGAACACACACAAAACAAAAGGGATAATAGGAGATGGGAAGGGGAAAGAGTAGGAGAAAATAACCACAAGGAAATACAAAAGGAAAATACTAAGGAGAAGAGAAACAAAGAGTAGCTTAAATAACCGATATGCCGAGCTCCGCCAAATATGAGGTTTGCTGGAGAAGAGATCCACTCTAAGAGGTGCAATCGACCACCCACCGAAGTAGGGGGGGGGGGTTTGCCAGGGTTCTGCCAGAGGCGAGGCCCCTCGCTCCCATCAGCTCTCGCAGACCGCTAACTGCTGCACCCGCCCTCCGCCGCTCCTGGCCACTCCGCTTGGCCTTCCCCAAGTCCATGCCGCCCCAGGAGGACGAGGAACACTGATTTGATGAATGCTACATGGATCCTTCTAACAAGAGTGACGTAAGATTTGGAAATTTAAAAAAGAATTGATCCGTCAATGATAATGATTTTTAATTGATTTTGAGTATCAAGTAATTTCAGCCTTGCTTCGAAGCCTCTTACCACCGAATGTTGGGACAAAAAAGATGATGAACTCTGCACAGGCTTGGATTTTTTATTCAAATATATGCATCTAAAAATTATGGTGGATTATGTTTTTAACTTGACTTTATCTGAAAAGATAAGAACTGAGCTAAAATGTGCAATCATTTTGAGATGCACCATTCTATGATTCTAACGATACAAGATTATCTCATCTCGACATTCCAGCTGTCTTCACACGGGACACGTATAGTGTGTGAACTCTACAAAGATTTCAATGAAATGTCATTACGGGTGTATGGTTATACATAAAATTTTTTAACGTTTACATAATTTTTTCTAATGTTTTCTCCCTCCAATTTTGTTTTGAAGATTAAATGAGACTAAAACCATTTTGGAACTCTCTCCCCATTTTTGAGTGAGAAGTTTGATTCTTCACAAAACTCTCTCCCCGCCTCCCCCCTCCCAAAAAAAAACTTTAATCGATAAATCATTACTACTACAAAAAATTGTGAATTTATCTTTCTTTAATTTGAATTTGCACAGGTATTATTAAGAATGCTGATGATGTGCAAAAGGATCATCTACTCACATTCAAATAGTCCTTTCACACATGGAAAATTATCTTTTAGCACACTATTGACATTCCAGTGATAGATCTACAATTTTCACTCTAGCAATAGAGTATACGCAATAAAAAAAAACTAAGAAAATAAACCTCAACAGTTTGTTTTTTACTTTTTGAGAAAGGCATGCCGCGTCGTGTCTCCTTTAACCTTCTTTCCTATAGTACCATCACAATCACTAAACAACTCTCATTAGTTAGATATTGATAGGATATCGACAAAGACTCCCTTTTGGCAGGTCCATTAAATTGCAATTTTGGAAAGTTTGATGATTAAGATAAGCCAAGTCCTTGCACCACAATCTCACGCCCATCCTGACCTCTCACTCTTTCTCCTCCAACCTCAAGCATCAGTAGATTCAGTAGTCAGAAACATTGCTTCTAGGCTAACTAGATTCAGTACCTAAGGGTGGAACTCAACAAGTGCATAGAAGGAATTTTTTCAGAACAACCCCTCTCGTGTACTTTTTCTTATTCTTCATGAGAGGTTTTCTCAAAAAACTTCCTTCCCCACTTTGCACTTATCTAATTCTCTCCTCACTTGCACTTATAGGAACCGAACTAAAATAACTCTTCTCATTTGTTTCTATACTTTTATTGCCAATGGGGTGGGGAGAACCACATGAGGTTAGATAAGATTGGGTAACTCAAGTCAACACAATTCATTTTGAAGACTTGTTATGAACAAGTTTAGTGAAGGAAATTCTACTGATAAATCATGTGAATGGGCATTGAGGGTTTATGAAAATTGAGATTTGATGATCTTGTTCCGTTTCTCATATCCTAAAGTAAGAATAATCTTGTTATTTTTAAAGCGAAGATAGAGATAAGTCTCATAAATGATGAAATGGAGAGATGGGAGAGGATCTGGAAGCCACCCTACTTTTGATTTTGAATAGATAAAGTATAAATATTATATTAATATATATAAATAATATAAAATGAAGTGTACGATCGAATGGATAAACAATCCAATTGCCATTTTGCCCTTAACAATTCTGACATCTTTAAATTTGGAATTAGGATCCCCTTAATATAACTGAGGATGGGACTTGGTGAGGAATCAGAGGGAGGGATTTTTCCAAAAAAAAATTGATGGACCAAACGCACAGCGCAACCCAGGAAAACGCGAAGCCGTACGCCGTCTTCCACGGTGCCACCGCCACCCGGCAGCGCCACCACCTCAACATCCTTTACAGCAACTGAGCAGAGCTTCTTGTCCCCTTTTGTGCTTGATCACATTTAGAAGGCTTCACGTGAATCCGGCAATACTTCACATGAAGGCAACGCAACTTCCCCATCACCACGGCATCACCCTGCGCCCGCAGCCCTACACCTCTCCGTCAACCCTCAACAACCCTATCTACCAATCCCCGTTTTATATCGTCACCGCCACCTTCCAGGTGCCATAGCAGCTAACACAGCAGAGCAGGAGCAGCAGCTGGGTACAGACAACGTAGTAGCAGCGGTAGTAATGGGAATGGGGGAGGTGGCACCTGCGGCTGCGGAAACGGGGGAGCAGAGGAGGCGGGAGGGGAGGGCCTACCCCGTGGAGGCGCGGGGATACCGGCTGCTGCAAGAGATAGGGAGCGGAGTGAGCGCGGTGGTGTACAAGGCGGCGTGCCTGACGCTGGGGTCGGCTGTGGTGGCGGTCAAGTCGATCGACCTGGAGCGGTCGCGGGCGAACCTGGACGACGTGCGGCGGGAGGCCAAGGCCATGGCGCTGCTGTCGCACCCCAACGTGCTCAAGGCGCACTGCTCCTTCACCGTGGGCAGCCGCCTCTGGGTGGTCATGCCCTTCATGGCCGCCGGCTCCCTCCAGTCCATCATCTCCTCCGCTTTCCCCGACGGCCTCTCCGAGCCCTCCATCGCCGTCATCCTCCGCGAGACCCTCCAGGTACATAAATACCATCCACCCATGCACATCCATCATCCATGCATGCATGATTCCGAATTAAACCTTACTTAATCCGGTAATTATCTTTCTATCTGTTCCAAAAAAAGTTTAATTATTATCAAATAAGAGTACTGTAGAAACAATCGAGTTATTTTTCTTCTATATATATACTTTTTTCGAATACATAACCAACAATAGACAATATATGTATATAGTAGAAACTTAGTTTCTTTTGGCGAGGTTTTGATGAGTTCGGATCTCCTCAGTAGGAGCTTGGACCCTACTCCAACAGTAGTCAGTGAGAAAACGTCATGTGTAAAGTTGATCCGCCGTTCGAGACGCATCCCACCCATTTTGACAACTTTTTTCCTGTTACCGGTTCAAGAAGTTTCAAATACTACGCAGAGCACTAAAATACTACGCAGAGCATTAAAATACTACCAAGAACACTTAAATACTACCAAGAGTATTTGAATACTACAAAGAGCACATAATTACCACAATATATTGAAGTGTATTTTAAATTATGATTGTGGTATTGTGCTCTTAGTAGTATTTAAGTGTCATGTGTTCTAAGTGCTCTTGGTAGTATTTAAATATTATGCGTAGCATTTAAATGCTCTGCGTAGTATTTTAATGTTCTGCGTAACATTTAAATACTCTGCGTAATATTTTAGTGCTCTGCGTATTATTTGAAACCTACTGAACCGGTAACAAGGAAAAAGTTGTCAAAGAGGGTGGGACGCGTCTCGAACGGCAGATCAACTTTACACATGACGTTTTCTCACTGGCTACTGCTGGAGTAGGGTCCAAGCTCCTACTGAGGAGATCCGAACTCGACTTTGATTGGATTTTGTCTCAACTCTCAGGATAACCCAGATTAAACTTAAGCTACCCTCTTCGTCAGTTTTATACAAAGAATAGAATATAATAGGAATAAGTACTTAAGCGGAGAATATTGGAATTAGATTTAAAATGCATGTATGCTCTATCCTGTGAGAGGTGGAATCGGCTTCTTAATTTATCTCACTAATTGGCTATCAAAAGTTAAGCCTCCCATAATTCGTTCTAAAGAACATAATAAATATTATGGTGTCGCTAATTGTTTTGCCATATCTTTTCATGATGGACATTAGATTTGGAGATAATTAATTGGTCAAGGTAAGAAAGAAGTCAAACTTGTCTTCCGTGTTCATGAGAACAATAGTAGTATACTTTAATTTGGCATTTTCTATCATTTTATTTTATAACAAGATAAAGATAAAAAAAGGATTGGATGACAAGATGAATGGCATCTTAATATTTTTCTTATCCCTTAATCAAATAAAGTGTTATTTTTTAACTTTTATACCTGTGTTTAATTTGAATAATATGTATTTATCTATGATCCATACAACATACACGGATGACCCGAAATCCGCAACCTATATATGCGCAGGCACTCTCCTACTTGCACGGGCAGGGGCACATCCACCGGGACATCAAGGCCGGCAACATCCTGGTGGACGCCGACGGCTCCGTCAAGCTCGGCGACTTCGGCGTCTCGGCCTCCATCTACGAGTCGCAGCCGTCGTCCTCCTCCTCCTCGGCCAGCGTCGGCTACCCCCACTCCTCCTGCTTCAGCGAGATGGCGGGCACCCCCTACTGGATGGCCCCCGAGGTCATCCACTCCCACGTCGGCTACGGCATCAAGGCCGACATCTGGTCCTTCGGCATCACCGCCCTCGAGCTCGCCCACGGTCGCCCCCCGCTCTCCCACCTCCCCCTCTCCAAGTCCCTCCTCATGCGCGTCACCACCCACCTCCGCATCGAGGATGCCTGCAGCCTCGCCAAGGGCAGGAACACCACCGCGAACAACAAGAGCAAGAAGAAGTTCTCCAGGGCCTTCAAGGACATGGTGGCCGCCTGCCTCTCCCAGGACCCCTCCAAGCGCCCCTCTGCCGATAAGCTCCTGCGCCACCCCTTCTTCAAGGGCGCCAAGTCCCCGGACTACCTCGTCAGGAACGTCCTCCAGGCTGTGCCCTCCGTGGAAGAGAGGTTTAAGGACAGGAGAGCAGTATTGGAGATGGAGGAGGAGGAGGAGGCCGAAGAGGACGATGTTGGTGACTACCCGCCGTGTTCTGCCAAGAACCGCCGCATTAGCGGGTGGAACTTCAATGAGGACGTCTTCCAGCTCGACCCCGTCTACCCGGCCGAGGGCGACGAGCAACTCGCCAGATGTGTTCGCTTCGCCGGAGAAGATGAGATCATTCATGACCACCCATCCCCCGGCTCGGAGGATCCTAAGATTCGCAAAGTTAGCAGCAGCAGCAGCAGCAGCAGCAACAGCAGCAGCAGCACCGCCGTAGGTGGTGGTTCCGGCACGGCGGACGACAAGGAGGAGAGAGACTACATGGGGGAAGGGGAGCTCCCCAAGAAGGCGTTCGATATCCCCCCTCTTCCTGCATCTCTGTCGATGGTGAACGAGACGCTGCTTCCCAACCTGGTGTCGCTCCTAAGCAGCCTGGAGTTGCAGCAGGGAATGGTGATGAGCGTGCTGGCGAGCTGCGCCGGCGGGAGGGACGCGCACGCGGAAGCCACGAAGGAGAAGAGGGAGCAGCAGCTAGCGGGGCTGGTTCGCTGCCTGGAGCAGACGGTGGACGACCTGAACGTGCAGCTGCAGCGGGAGGTGGCCAGGAACGCTGCGTTAGAGGAAGCCCTGGAAAGGTTCGGAGTGAAGGATGAGGGCGGGGAAGGGAAAGTTGAGTGATTGGAAAGGGGCAGGTGTTAACTATGTGCAGCTGCTATAGTTATAACCTGTAATTCTTGATTTTTCTTTTTTAAAAATCAGAGTAACCTATAGCTAATAAGCTTAATAGTGGGGATCTTCTACTTCTTCTTTGAAGAGGACTCAGTCAGTAAAAAAGGAAGGGGACGAATTTTGCAATCACATTGAAGTGAATTTTGTATTGTTTAGTCTCCTCCCCTTCTTTTTACTAACTGAGTCTCCTCCAAAAGAAGACGTAGAGGATCTCAATTTATGACTAAAGGTTCTAAGGCTTCCGTCTATGTAGATGTAAAATCTAGCTTAACGTTTGCACTTTTGAAATTGCGTTCACCAGTGGCTGGGTTTATGGTAAGAGGAATGATACTATGAGCTCGCCCGCATGGCACTTTTATGCGGTCGAGCCTTTTAACTGTCGGATTCTTAGAATAACCTCGATCTTGGGAACCCAGATTAACAGTAGAAGACGGCGTTAAAGAGGGAGGTTTTCAATATTGAGACACTGGTTTAAATTCTAGTTACCATAATTTGTTATCTTTTGGATACGCTGAGATTTGTACTTTTTAAAATATATTTACAAAGAATGGATAGATTTCGTGTATATATATATATAACATGTATAACTAATTTGAACTAATTATACCTTAAAATGTCTAATTAACATATATATGCATGTACATTCAATACATGTACACGTAATATTACAGTGTAACACTTATTGCACCGCATTTGATGTAATCTTATTTTCTAAATTTTTTTATTTTTTGAAGTTTTCTAAAGTCGGGCCCATCATGCCCGAAATTTTTTTCACTGTTTATTGGAGTTCGGTTGTTTATGTTTTAGATTTTTTTAGACCGTTCAACCAGATACCAAGTTATAAGGACATGTCGAACATGATGAACTTGACCTTAGAAAAATTTTAAAAATAAACAAATGAGATTGTACTTACCGCATTACATCCAGTGCAACAAGTATTGCTCTATACTATAAAAATATTTTTTTGCAATCTAACTACTATAAAAATATTTTTTTGCAATCTAACTATCATAAACCTAATTTGAATCAAAATTCCAATAGGGCTATAAGAAAAAACTTTAATAGAAAAATGAATATTTGGACTTTAGGAGTTGTTTGATGTATCGTTACATATTGTAAAATAATTTTAAAACTAAAAAGATTAAATCTTTTATCAAATTAAACTATTTTCAAACGAAGTAATGTCAAGTCAATGGTAAAATTGGCAACGTGTATATCGATTCTAAGTTTTAAAAGCTGTGGACTAAAAATCAAAACCAGTTCAAATTTACAATACTCTAAACATAGAAACAAACAATACTTTATAATATTTGATGTTGCTTTAAACCCGCGTCTCCGTACTTAGAACGTCCAGCTGTAACGCCGTCTTCTACCGTTAATCTGGGTTTCCAAGATCAAGGTTACTCGCATAATCAGACGGTTAAAAGACTCGACCGCATGGAAGTGCCATGCGGGCGAGCTGATCGTATCATTTCTCTTATGGTAATTAGACTCGAAATGTACACAACCTCCATCATGAATTAGTATTTTTTATTTGAAAAGGAATTTTCTCAAGTGGGGAAGTGTAGATACTAGAGAGAGATATTTGTAAAAAAAAAAATCTACATAAAATTATTCCGCATTTGAGACGTTTTTAAGTGGTACTACAGGATAACCCGTTCTGATGTTACAACTTAAAAGATGTGTTAGATATAGGATGGGATGTAAGGAAAGACATTGAACCCATTTTACTTTGTTCTTGATGGCAAGATGAGCTAACAAGTGGGTGATTCTTTTTCCATTGCGAGAGGAGCAAGGGAGCGAACTACCCTGCGGCTTATGTGCATCTATGATGCAGTGGGACACCCTCCCAATTTTGCTTTGGTTCGAACCCCACGGAAATTTTATGTTGGTGTATTTCTCTTTCTCTTGTGCTCATTCCAACAGATCCGTGACCCCTTGACTTTTTACCAAAAAAAAATTCCCCTGTTTCATTACGTCATATGACGAAAAAAATATCCTATGATTTTTGCACAAAAATAAGGAAAAAAAATTATCCTGTAGCTTGAGAAGTGTTCTGCAGTCTTGAACGACTGTGCTTTATCCATCATCTCCATGGTCCCTTACAGTTGTAGTTGTACCCTAGGGAAAGTTGAGGAATGATTTTTTTTTTTTGACCAGTAAAAGATACTTTCATATTATATTAGACATAAACCAGTACAAACCTTAAAGTACCATCCTACATTGCAGAGGCCATACATTGCAGAGAAAGACTACTGTTAACCCCATATCTAGTGACCATCATGGCCAAGCTGGGGAGGACAGAACTAACAGAACTAATGGGGTAAACGGTATAGGCCCAGCTAAGGGACGACCCTTCTGGAAATGGGCCGAGGGGGGCTCATCTAGTACGAGGCCCATCAACTTTTTGGGTCGAAGGCGACATGAGTCCAATCATCTTTGGCCCCACCCAGTTGCGGCCGAGATGTGGGCTTCTGGCCCATCAGATATAAAGAAATGCCAAGATGTTTTCTCACAATTTTATTTCTTCTTATGAATAGTCTTATATCGCCTGCCACAAGAAAGATACTCTCATCCATTTACTATAAATGAAGTACTGCTTGCATCAGAAAATGTATGTAATTAAGTCTTCATCCCTCCATTAGTATATCATTATAATCCCTGATCCGAGACTGACTTGATCGTCGGAGATGATTCCCCTAGGCCGAGACCTAGGACCCTCACTGACGGTTCTTCCTTCTTGTAGGCGGCCTTGCCTCCGGTTCACGGATCCCTCTCAGTTTCAGATCTTCCTTTCGGTTTCGGATCCCTTGCGGATTTACGGATATCGTGTCACTGACATCTTCTGCGATCCCCTTGGTTGCATCAAGAACAAAATATAAAAACACCATAACATCCATAACTTTGCCGGTGAGCACTGAAGTATGTCCGAGAGGCTCTCGCTCAGTCGCCGACCAGGCCCGATCTACATGATCATCCTTCCTCTACGGAGACAGAGGATGACGAAGACGAGGAACATGGCTCAGTAGCCTATAGACGCCATAAAAATAGCCATACACAGGGATCAAAAGAACCTAACTTCTATGGAGGCAGGTGGATGAGCACACAACCTCGAACCTCACCTAAAGAAGTCCCTGTTGCTGGGTTCTTGTGTTTCTCCGGATCGCTCACGTAGCGAAAAATAAAAATAAATCGGCGATCCGTTCCCGTTTCGAAAATACCAAAAACCGGATTATCGGTTCTTACCGTGTGTGGATTCGAATCCACGACCATTCGGTTCTGTCGGTGTGACACCGCAAGCCGCGTAAGCGTCCGGCCTCTAGCGGAGTCCACGCGATCCTCCTCGCGACGGATATCCTCACGTTCCTCGTTCTTTGCAGCCCACGAAGCCTCCGTCGTTCGCTCGCAACAATCGTCGCAACACGCGGACGATTTCCCGTCGGACGGGAGTCGGAGAAGTGGCAGAGCAGATCCGGGGATCTAGATTCGTTTGGGCCGCCAGAGAGAGAGAGAGAGAAAGAGAGGAAGGGCGGCTAGGGTTAGCAGAAGCTTGGCCTGCTCAGTCCGATCGCTACATTTTATATTAACCGTGCGGTTTTTCATAAAAACCTCCGGTTTATATAAAACTCACTTATTTATCCATCACTTTGAGAATCATTTGCGTGTGACCCTCTAGACCCAATAACCAGTCCGGTTAATGGCCCAATAAGTCCAGTGACTCCTCACTGGCCTGATTAATCAATTAATAAATGATATTAATTAATTAATCAACCGAATCAATGTCGCACATCGAATTCGGTCGGGCCTCTGATCACGTTGGGTGCCAAGCAACACTGCGTGAATCCGGAAGGTATCGGGATTAAGTAACCCACTCTTTGAACCTTTCCGCCGACAGTTATCGCATGGATATAATCCTTCATTCATATGATGCTCTCGAGTCGACTCAAGGTATGGTGTACTATCAAACCCTAACCGATCAACTCACTTGGATTGGATGCCGTTGATGAATGTTGGAAAACTCATTTTTCGATATTATCGTCTGTCCTGGCCAGGGACTTTCGCGCATCCTTCCTAGAGCATTCTCTCTCATCGTACCGAGAGCGAATGATTCCTTGTTGACACTCAATTCCCTTCAATGGTATTCCGCTGGACCCGATCCTTGGCTATTTAGAATCCTGTGGTTAGAGATTTATAAACCAAGGTCAAATCACAGAAGTCCACCGACAAGGTGTCCTTGGTGTCCGAGGACCATCTACGCAACTGCGACAATAGAATCAAGCTGGTTGACAGTGAGGTACAGTACTATCTAATGATTCAGTCGGATCAGTCTAGTGAACTCATTCTCTAATGAGCACTTACAAATTCGCTTTAGTGTCTCCACACAAGTGACTATGAGATCAGTCACCCTCATCTTATGAGCGGGAGTAATCTGTACTAGTCTAACCGGATATCCGATGTCCTTCTTGGATATCCTCCGACTACGAACTATTAAGAATATGTGTGTTTAAGTGATCAGTCTCACTAGTATGATCTCATCATAATCTAATTATTATCACACATATTCATGGACTTCATTATGAGACGATACTACGAATTTACACATAATGAATATTGCCATTATATTAAAAAAATGAACGAGATTACAAAGTCATATTGGCTTGTAGGCCACCTAAAACTAACACCTATAACACCGAATCTAGGATAAAAGGGACTAAACCCTATCAAAGGGCACCAACTATGAAACTCTTTGTCTATCTCTGTTTGTACTTATGTTTTTTTTTCCTATTTGATCTACAACATTAAGTTGTTACTCAACCTAAATATCTTGTGCCAAATATTCTTGACTAGATTTTGATTTCATGCACTCATCATTTGAAATTTCAATGCTTATGTTTCACTATTCTTATATTTGTACATTGTCATCCACATGTTGACTTAATTGCTATATACTTCTCTCGGAAACTACCATTATGTTTGAAGCTTGCTATGGTCAAAGCAACAATTAAGGTCTTTTGAGACACTTTATGTTTAATTTTATATTATCTAATACATTCTGATGCCTCCCTGAAAATGCACATAGTAGTTGAGGACCCATTAATGGTGAAGTTCATGGGTGCCCAGACGTTACCTGATGTCCATCTATTTTTCATGCAGCGAGGAGTATATTTTGAAGTCAATTACTCTCACTTGATTTCGGATATTGATACTAGGAGGCAAATGCTAGCAAATGCCAAGGTTAGATTCTCTTTTTTTTTTGGGTTCATTTTTCAGTTCTATTTTATCGTTCAAAGCTTGTAAAAGAAACATGTTCCATTACTTGATACCAATGGACAATGTACATTGAATGAGGTGTCATTATTCTTTTATCTTGAGTTTCATTCATTAACCTCTTTGATAGAACTTTATTTGGGAAATGCAGATCAATTGTTGAGTGGGATTTATATAAATGTATGAGCATCAGAGAAGGTGGTTGTTTTTATTAGAAGAATTGTCTAGGAAAGCCTAAAATGTCATTCTTGTGTGTTTTCCTTAATAGGAAGTAACTCGTATTCTTCATCCAAATATTTCTCCTTTCTAGAAAATTAGTTGGCGTTGTGCTTTATATGCCAAACAACAACCAGAAATGAACCTGCATCAATTCCAATTTTAATTTAATTTCCTCTTATGTGGTCACTAAAACCATACAGTAACTTTTGACATGGTTGTTACATGTCATTGCCTTGTTTGTCATGCTTGACATCTTGGTCATCCCCAAATAAGTCACCTTCTAAGATTTCTATACTTCCTTGGCTTCAACTTATGAGCGAGACACATAACATGATTTTCAGGAGGGAAGCCACTCTTATGACATGGTCTTTTCTTTTGTTTCTTCTTTCAAAGCTAGGGAATGGGCTAGAATCTCTTGTAAAGTGGATTATTGTAACTCCTTCTTGTTTAGTCTGATGGAGGAGAACGATTTTTGAGCTATACCTTGTTGGTGTTTTGAATAGGAGAGACTTTTTTCGTTCGCCTTGTTACTTTTGTACATGTCCACCTTTCTTTCTTTTATAATACAAGTGGTACCATCCACGTAAAAAAAGAGAGCCAGACATATCATTAGCATTAATAATCTTTTCTTGCTAAATTACTTCTGGGTGAAATAAACTCTGAAAATGGCCTTGTCAACTTACTCGGACTAAATTTATTTTTTACAATTTGTCTAGAGACTGGACAAATTTTTTCCTTTTGATATTTCAGTAGCAATTTGATTCAGTCATTGCACCAGTACATTTTAATCTTTCAAGTTTATAAATCTTGTCTGCAATGATCTGGACACTACTATATTTATTTCCGAGGTTTCATTATCTTGAAGTGCTTTGCTTCTATTAATAATAATGACATAGTACACAACCCGAGATAGTCTTAATGGTCGGAATTGTATGCCTGTCAATTTTTTTCACTTTATGAGGTATGGACATGCACTATGAAAGCTAGAGATTGCCCTTGTAAAAGCATGTTTTAGGTATTGCTTAAGTTAGATTGGACATGTGGCTTGCATTTTTTCAACTCCCATTGTCCATGATGTGGTGCATGTACAGGAGTGTCGTGGACCTATTATAATGGTCCAACTTACAGACCTCCGGTAGGTGCACAGTGCAAAAACAAAATAAGAAGAGACATTAAATGAAAAAGAAGAGAAAGCATGTCATGTCCATTATACAACAAAAAATGAGGTAAATAAAATACATATCCTTAAATAAATTGGCCATACCTAAAATATTTTAATTATACATGGGGTCCATCGTATTGTCTTGCTCATGAAAAACATATTTTATAACTTTTATGAGAACTCGTAAAGAGATCTCAATAGGGATCACTTACATCCCAATTATTATCCTCACTCATCATCCCATTCACTCATCTTTCTACTCAACTCAACTTAACTCAATTCAACTCAACTCTTCCAAATCGATTGAGGTCGGCTATATAGATTCTCTGTCTCCACTCTAAACGATTTTGGACTACCTCTTCTGAAAGGTTTAAAGTCTTCAAACCATATTGTACTACTCTATTCCAAGTTAATCTAGGTCTACCCCTTCCTTTCTTCCCTTATATTAATATGCTCCATTTTTCTAACTGGAGTCTCCCTAAGTCTATGCCTCACATGACCCAACCATCTCAATCTCCCTTCTCTCAATTTATCATCAATTGATATCATTCTTACCTTTTCCCTAATATACTCATTATAAATTTTATCTAATTCACTCATCTTTCTAAAAAAACATTTTTTATTCTATTCTTGTTTATTATATAAGACATTTACTCTACATATAAAATGCATGAAACAATTCTTTAATTAGCATGGAGTGCATATATCGTAAAGACAATGTGAATCTAGTAAGAAAAACTTAACAAGACGGTAATCAGTAAACTTTTTCTTATACTTTCTAAGTAGTTCACAATTGTAAGTCTTTCGTATTCTTTTATCCTAATAATTAATGGTAATTTATATCAGTATAGAAAATATAAAGGCACTTACTGCAAGTCATCATCTTAGGGTCTTAGGATTGAGTCGTTCTTTGGTTCATATTTTTAACAAGTTTAGAGTTCATGATTGGCTATCTTTCCGATAAAGCGACTCACCCTTTGACTCGAAGTGACAAGGATAACCACTTATTAATGGTCGTAGTGGTTGAGTTGCCGTCCCCTGACTGACCTTTTTGTCTCCACCTGTCCACCCCAGCATGTTTTTAGAAGCCTACTAGATGAGGCGAAAAAGTAGTGTAAGGATTGAGGTTTCGGATCCGGTTATCGGGTCAGTTTCAGGGTCGGATCCTTTAGTTTGGGCCCTGGTGGGGCTGAAACTTTGTTTCATTTTCGCGTCGAACTTGCTCGACGCGGTTCAAACGGCGTCCAGCAATGTGGACGTGTTTTAAGCTGTGCCACATGGCCGCCACGTGGGCTGGCCTTGGGGCGCGTGAGTATGGCCCCGGTCTTATCGTCTTAATAGCGTCTTGTATGGACGACGCCATTTAGAGTACGACCTTGGTTTGTCAGTGTACGGCCCGGTCTTGTCATCTAAATGATGGCGGACTTGTACGACACGTTTTACCCCCGCGAACCCTTCCTCTTTTCTCTCATTATGTCCTTTCTCTTCTCTCTCCTCTCTTCCCTCCGACTCTCCAGCGCCCTCGCCCCCTCCCCTTCCTTTCCTCTCCCCATTCCTCCTCTCCCTCCACTCCATTAAGCTCCCAACTTCCTCCACTACCACCACCACTTCCTCCGCAACGCATTTCTCTCCGGACGGCGGCCGACGTCCCAGTAGAGTAACGGCGTCTACGGCGGTACCGGCGACGGCGTGGGGCGAGACGGGTTGGCGGCTTGGAGTTAGGAGGAGTTCGAGTAACTGGTAGGGTGACGATCCCCGTTGTATTGTGCTTAAAATCATATTTTTCCCGCTTTGAAGCATGTTTAGGGAGTTTTTGGGGTGAAAACACTAATTGCATAAAATGAGAAATTGGGAGTTTTAATGGGTATTTCGGTTCTTCTCCTCCTTCTCCACTTTTTTTAGTGTTTTTACACGATTTGGGAGAGGAAATCCCACCCCATGGATTGGGAGATGGCGGAGGAAGAACCTGTCTGTGAGAGTTAAATGGCGTCGGGGGACAGCGACGTCTTTTAGAAAGGCGGCTTCCACCCGCGACGCGGTTTAGCCCTAATAACAGACTCTGCCTCTGGACTGATGAGCGTCTAGGGATACCGACGCCTTTCAAAAGGCGGCTACATACGGCGACGCGTTTTAAACACCATTTCCGAGGCCCATTTTATATGAACCAGTTTAGGAGGCTTGAATGACGTCGGCCATGGGCGACGCGATTCAAAACATAATCACATTAATTCATGCTATTAACATGTATTTACATCATTAGATAGTTTGGTTAAATGCATGTTTGAAACCGAACTCGAGGATGATGATTTTTACATAATCGGATCGCACTGTATTGTGTTTCGTGCGACCGTGGACCTAGAGTGACAGTTGTAGCGTTTAGGCACCCTGTGTCGGTGTGGGAGGGACACAACGCCGGTGTGGGAGTGGTGGGGTGACGCCTAGAGAGAGGGTCACTTGGTGTTTCCCGGGGTTGGCTAGTACCGGTGTGGGAGTGGTACATTCGGAGTGTCACTTGTGCTGGGGGAAGCAGAAACCACCTAGAGCCAGTTGGGCCGGAGTAGCTAGCGTGCTATCCGAGGGGTTACTGTTTGGTCTAAACGGGTCGGTGTTTCCCGTGTTCGGCCTTATGGTTGGCGTGTTTTGCCGAGACGCTGGTTGTGGGTTCCGTAATAAAATGATTTCAGAATTGTGCATGTTATATTTTGATTGCATGTGTTTTATATCGAAATTTAGAAATTGTGTTTACTACTTTTCTTGCCTAAAATTATCTATACTTGTGGGTGCGTAAGTGGGCGGTGGGGATCGAAGGATCCTTACTGAGTCTTTTCGATGAGACTCACCCCTGCGGTTTTCAGGTGAGGGTTCCAGGTGTTGGGTTTTCTCGGGTTTCTCCGGATCGCTTACGCAGTGAAAAATAAAATATTAAACAGCGATCCGTTCCCATTTCGAACAAACTAAAACTACGATTATCTGATAATTGATTCTCACCTTGTGCGGATTCGAATCCGCAACCGTTCGGTTCCGTCGGTACTACACCGCAAGCCGCGCAAGTGTCCGACCTCTAGCAAAGTCCACGCGATCCTCCTCACGACGGATATCCTCGCGTTCCTCGTTCTTCGCAGCCCACGAAACCTCCGCCGGTCGCCGCAACGATCGCCGCAACGCGCGGACGATTTCCCGTCGAACGGGATTCGGAGAAGCGGCGGAGCAAACCTGGATATGTCTGGACACCAGAGAGAGAGAGAAACAGAGGAGGGGCAGCTAGGGTTAGCAGCAGCTTGGCCTGCTCAGCCCGTTCGCTATGTTTTATACTAACCGCGCGATGTTTCATAAAAATCTCCGGTTTATATAAAACCCACTTATTTATCCATCGTCTTGAGAATCATTTGCGTGTGACCCTCTAGGCCCAAGTACCAGTCCAGTTAATGGCCCAACAAGCCCAGTGACTCCTCACTAGCTTTATTAATCAATTAATAACCCTTTATTAATTAATTAATCAATCGAATTTATGTCGTACATCGAATTCGACCAGGCATCCGATCACGTTGGGTGCCAAGCAACACCGCGTGAACCCGGAAGGTATTAGGGTTAAGTAACCCACTCTTGGAACCTTTCCGCCGACAGTTACCGCGTGGATATAATCCTTCATTCGTACAATGCTCTCGAGTCAACTCAGGGCATGGCGAGCTGTCAAACCCTAACCGGTCGACTCACTTAGATTGGATGCCGCTGATGAATATCGGAAAACTCCATTCCCGATATTATCGTCCGCCCTGGCCAGGGACTTTCGCGCATCCTTCCTAGAGCATTCTCTCTCTAAGTACCGAGAGCGAATGATTCCTTATTGACACACAATTCCCTTCGACGGTATTCCGTTGTACCCAATCCTTGGCGTATTAGAATCCCATGGCTAGAGATTCATAAACCAAGGTCAAAGCATAGAAGTCCACCGACAAGGTGTCCTTGGTGTCTCTGGTCCGAGGACCATCCACGCAACCGCGACAATAGAATCAAGCTGGTTGACAGTGAGGTACAATACCATCCAGCGATTCAGTCGGATCAGTTCAGTGAACTCATTCTCCAATGAGCACCTACATATTCGCCTTAGTGTCTCCACACAAGTGACTTATGAGATCAGTCACCCTCATCATATGAGCAGGAATAATCTGTACTAGTCTAACCGGATATCCGATATCCTTCTCGGATATCCTCCAACTAAGAACGATTAAGAATATGTGTGTTTAAGTGATCAGTCTCATTAGTATGATCTCATCATAATTTGATCACTATAGCACATATTCACGGACTTCATTATGAAACGATAATTAATGCGATTTACACATAATGAATATTATGCCATTATATTAATAAAATGAACGAGATTTACATAGTCAGATTAGCTTGTAGGCCACCTAAACTAACACCAGGCAGGCGTAGCGAGGAGAGTGTTGTCTTGGGTTGCGCGCCAGCAGCCGCTGTTCTGGGGTATGCCCCGATATAGTTGTTATTTTATCTTCTGGCCTGTACGCTTAATTATTTGTTTTCAGTTGGAGTATGTAATTATTTGCTGTGTCGAGTCGCATTGTAATAATTTTAAATTCTTGCACTTCCTTTTTATTTCAATGCGATGTGAATGTTTAGTTTAGTTTATTATTTATTTTCCAGACTTATCGTGATCCAGACTTATCGTGATTCGGCACCCATTTAGTAATCGGATCCCCGATTATAGGGTGGCGGGTCATTACAAGTAGGCTAGGTTGAGTCTGTAGTCTACTCCTTGTTTGCTACTACGACGTTCATGTCCCAACCCACGAATGCACTCAAGTAGGACTACCATCTACTGCGTAAGTCTAGGTCTCGAACTTGGATTCTGAAAACTATAACCAAAATAAGGAATGCTCCATGCCTCGATAGCACACATCTTTAAGGAGTTTGACCTGGACATCCCTTTATCCCTAGGAGACAGATCTTGCCGGCCCATCCCGCTAATGAAGTGATGTCACTTCATTTCTTAAAAAGCAGAAACATCGTAAAAATCTTCATTCATAGAAGACTTTCTTACCTTTAACTCATGTCATGATTCTTTCATGGGTTCTTTTTTTAACAGGGAGTGCACAAGAGTAGGGTTGTCAACGGAAACTTGATTATCTGATTTTTTGATCCGTTACCGAAAAAAAACATTCGTTTTCGATAAAAAAATATCCGCCTGATGGTTATCGGAATAGGAATCAGATATTTCTGATAAACTATCGGAATCGGAAACGCCTATTTCCATATCCGCTTTTCGATTTTTGATTCTGATTATTATTAAATTTATTATTAAGAATAAATATTAACCTTAGGATCTTTTTTAATTGGACGGCTGGGGAGAAAAACGTTTGTAAGAAGGGGGAACCAGGAACCCTAACTCTTTGCTACGCACTACGTAGCCCCCAACGCATGCCCCATTTAACCATCTCCCCTTTAAGCCCCATCTGCTTCCTTCCCTCTCCACCACACCATCCTTCCGCAGTAAGCCAGCGAACGCTTCCCTCCGCTAGATGGCAAGGCTCTCAACTGCTCAACGCTACTCTCGGTCGACGGCTACCGTGCAATCGCTCGGCCTTTAGCGGTATCTATACGATTCTCTTAGTGATGGATCACCTTCAGTTCCTCGCTCGGTGCAATGCTTTTGAGTGTTCCCAACGATTGAGAGTCGAAGCGACGAAGCGGTGGATCCTAGAGGGGGCGCCCTCCATGGCACCGAGAGATAGGAGAGAGAGAGAGGGGGGGCAGTCGGAGCAGCCTAATGTTGCATGGCCCAGGGTTGTCTCTCTCTACGTGTATTTATATTAAATCATTCTGTGATTTTTCAGAAAAACTCATGACTTAATATAAATCTCGTTTATGATCCGTCAGCTGAAAATCTTTACGCGTGTGACTCTCTAGGCTCAAGTACCAGTCAAGTTAATAGCATGTTAAGTCCAATAACACTTTACTATAGCATGTTAAGTCCAATAACACTTTACTGACTTAATTAATTAATTAATATCATATATTAGTTAATTAACTTATCGATTAAATGCCGCGCACTTAAATCGATTGGACCTCTGATCATGTTGGGTGCAAAGCAACACCGCATAATCCTAGAAGGTATTAGGGTTCAACAACCTATTCAAGGAACTTTTCTGTAGACAGTTACTGCGTAGATATAATCTTTTACTCGTGCATTGATCTCGAGTCAATTCAAGACATGATGTACTGTCAAATCATAACCGGTCGACTCACTTGGTTCGAATGTCGCTGTATAATATCAAAAAACTCTTTTTCCTGATATTATGTCTGTCCTGGCCAGAGACTTCCGTCCATCCTTCTTAGAGCATACTCTCTCTGATTATCTAAAGCAAATGATCTCATATTAAACACTCAATTTCCTTTAAAGATATTCTGCTGTAACCGATCCTTAACTATTAAGAATCTCATGTTTAAAGATATGTCAGTCAAGGTCAAAGAAATCTACTGACAATATATTTTTGGTGTTTCGACTTTGAGGACCATCCACGGAACTGTGACAATTGAATCAAACTGGTTGACAGTTGGGTACATTATCATCCAACGATTCAAGCCGGATCAGTTCAGTGAACTTATTTTCTAATGAACACCTATAGACTTACCTTAGTGTTTCCATGCAGGTGACTATGAGATCAGTCATCCTCATTATGTATGCCGGAGTAATCTATACTAGTCTCACCAGATATCTAATGTCCTTCTTAGATATCCTTCGACTAGGAACAATTAAGAATGTGTGTGATCAATCTCACTATTATGATCTTATTATAATATGATCACTGTTGCATAGATCTATAGACTTCATAATGAAACAAATATAAACAAAATGCACATAATGAATGTTTAAGTCATTTTATTAAAAATTGAACGAGATTTACAAGGTCAGATTGACTTGTAGGCCACCTAAGACTAACAGTTTCACTAGAGGTGCTCACTTGAAATTATCAAACTCCCACGGCCAAGCGCAGCAGATTGTCGAAGTCACCAAAATAGAAAACACATTCTTTAGACAAGCACTGAATTCCAAGGCCTTCTCTACACTACCAATGGACTCAAGGATCTAGAACTGACCGTAAGAAAATGCAAGGCCAATAATAGGTGGAAAACCAAAGATCACAATGTGTACAATATTTAATTTGGAATTCTGACTACCGGCTAATTGGGATGAGCTGAATCATTTGACAATTCATGCTCTAGAAAGGCAGAAAAAGTATTAACTAGACAGAAAAAAAAAATCTTATTACATACAAAAGAACTTGCCAAGCAACTTCTATGACTTTTTAGTAGAAAAGGGGAAAAAATAATAATTTGACCCCTCAAATCAAAATTAAAGAAAGATTGTAGGCTCTGGACTCATCCAAATGCCAAAAGAATCCTAGAAGTCATGCAAGTGTTAAGACAGTTTTGAAGGTTCTCCTCAGCCAAGTCACTGAGCTCAGCCTCATAAGCCTGAATGACATCGGAAAGCAACCAAGATGGCTCAAGGCTTGAAAGGTGCAAAAACGACCACAGAGTTGTGTCCTCCAAACCCAAAAGAATTTGAGATTGCTGCAAAATAAATTTAAAGAGGACTTCGTGAGATGACTTCTTATAAATATGTAAACAAAAGGTTGATGGACTCAACGACTCACCAACATTCACTTCATGCTGCTGTTTTTTATTTGCTACTGTGTCAAATTCAACTGCTGGTTCCAGATTCTGGTAAAAACATAGAGAACATAATAAATTGCTGAGAACTTAAGCAAGTCTAGACACCAGTCAACATGTTTTTTCTGAAGAGGTATGCCATCTCCAAGACATAAAGAAGCTGCTATAGGAAAGAGGAAATCAATAACTTCTAACAATTCCATTCTTTCTATAATCCAATTCCATGCCTGGGCAAACTCATGGAAGTGGGTTAAGTCATACAAATGAGAGGATTATTAGTCTAAAATACTGACACATGGCAGCAATTTTCTTGTTCCAAGTGAAAGAGCTTCAACACTTACAAATTGGTTTATAGTAGGATGGAGCCACCCAGTTGTTATGGCTTTCACTGTAACAATGGCCTCTACCCCGCCTGCTGCACCTTGACTGTGCCCTATCATAGACTGAAACAGAAAGAAGTCAGATAAAACAAAAACATAAGAAACCAAATATCGTTGTTCTTTTCTAAACTTTACATGATGATAGGAAACAAGAGAGCTTGAAATTGAAATCTAGAAAGGGAATTCACCTTGGTAGCATTGACTTTGATATCCGATGTGTTCTTGAAGACCTGTTTAATGGCATTCACCTCGGCTAGGTCTCCAGCAAGAGTAGAAGTTGCATGAGCATTTATGTAGTTAACCTGGGGTCAATTAAGCTTATGCTCCTTAGTAGCCATTCATTTACCATTTTTTTTAATGAAGTTTCGTTCATGACTGTTGAAGTTATTGGACCATCCAACTCAAAATCTTAAGACAATGAGTAGAATAGGCACCATCTATTAAACATTTTTTAATTTTGTCATTCTTTCGATGTAAGACTATTCTAACACGTCTCTGATTTTGTCCTTCTTTCGATGTAGGACTATTCTAACACATTTTCTCACGTGCAAGTCGATTTTAGGCTCTATCACGTGGACTACAAATACGGAGTGCGCGGCCCGGTTATTGGGCCATCCAACTGAAAATCTTAAGGCAATGAGTGGAGTATGCACCATCTACTAAATATTTTTTGATTTTGTCATTTTTCCGATGTAAGACTATTATAACAATAACATTTAGAATAATTGATCTGGGGTCAACTAATTAAGCTAATGTGTAAGAGGGATATATATACCTCCTCGGGTGCCACCCCAGCATCTTCAAGACTTTTGCGTATACAAGTCGACACCCCAAGCCCGTCAGCTCTAGGATCAGTCATATGGTATGCATCAGAGTTTACAGCACCACCCAGGTATTCAGCAATAATTGGTGCATCACGTTTCATTGCATGTTCCAGGCTCTCCAATACCTTAATTTACACAAAAGTAATGTTAGGACAGATATAACAAGCTGATTTGATATGCACATAGTCCATGGTAAATGAGAAGTAGCTAGCACTTAAACAAAGAGAATATATACTCATAAGGCAACATTAAAAGGTAGACCAAATATATAACTTAGTTGCAGCAGAGTACTCTGGTCTCCCAGGTGGTGTGATAGGTGCCTGACTAGATTATGTTATTATGCATAGGAATCAGAGTATACTAACTTCCTAACAACCTAGTAGTGGCATAGGATTCTAGCGTCGTAAGGCTGCATGCACCAGAGTACCTATATTTACTTGTAGAGACAGAGATAAGAAACCCTTTTGGGAACTCTCTTTTTTGACGTTCAAACTCTCTGCTCTCAAACCTAAAACACAGCTATTTCTATGTAGACGTGCAGCCTAAAAAATGAGATTCTTTTTTTTAATGTTTCTTTATTGTCTGTCCTATCATGTCTTATATGTTCCGGTGTGTCCATACAATCTCATTTATGATCGGATGATCTAAAATGTTCTAAAAAAATAAATACAAAAAACTTTAATTTATTGGGTTTGTCCTACATATGTTCACAAGAAAAATCGAATAAATAATGAACATAATCAGAATTAACAAAATTCTCACCAAAATTCCTGCACCTTCACCCATTACGAAACCATCCCGGTCCCTGTCCCATGGCCTTGATGCAGTTTTCGGATCATCATTTCTCTGGGACAGGGCTCTACATGCGACGAAACCCGCCATACCGATGGGAACAACTGAAGCTTCAACTCCACCAGCAAGCATTACGTCGGCATCTCCTCGCCGTATGTGCTTAGCAGCAGCATTAAAACAGTGGTTGGATGTAGCACAAGCAGTCGAAATCGAGTAGTTTACACCCCTAAAGCCAGTATCCATTGCAAGCAGTGCAGAGCCCATGCTTGTTAGGCTGTATGGGACAAAGAATGGGGTGATCTTTCTGAATCCTTTCTGTGTAAGAGCCTGGACACCATCAGAAAATACACTGATCCCACCCATGCCAGACCCCACAAGTACACCAGCTCGTACCTTGTCAATCTGCAGGAATAACATGCATCCAGAAGAATGGGCAAAATTAACTCAGTGTGATCACTAGATGTTAATTCCAATCTAATAAATCATCTTCATATTGATTAGGGCTGTAAGGGGTAGGATATAGAAACGGAAAAAGGTGTTTCTGTTTTCTGATTCCGATAACAATCACTTATTTTTGTTTTTGATTCCGATAAAATGAAAAAATATATTTTCCAGTTTCCGTTTCCGATAAGATCGGAAAGTGCATTTTTCGTTTCCGATTTGTAGGATATTATTTTTGATAATTATGGAGAATTATTAATTTCTTAATTTATTTATTTAACTTATTAGGGTCCTCCCTTCTTACAAAAGTCCCTCCTCAACCGTTAGATAAAAAATGATCTAAAAGTTAATATTTATTATTATTAATAAAATTAATAATAATCAAAATTAAAAATAAAAAAATAGATACAAAAACAGGTATTTTCATTTCCGATTTCGATAACTTATCGGAAATATCTGTTTCCGATAATTATCAGATGTTATCAGATGGATATCGAAAATGAAATTTTTTTTCAGTAACAGATCGAAAAATTAGATAATCAGATTTTAGTTCACAGCCCTAATACTGACAATGAGCTCAGATACTCATGGGATTGTCCACCAGAAATATTAAAACTGTAACATTAATGAGAATTCTGTATATGCATGACATGACCAAGTCAGCATTAATAGTGTCTCATTGCCTTGGTTTTATATATATATAATCACTTGAAGCATACAAGGTATTATTACAAAAGATAACATATATATAGCAGTTTAAAAAAACACAGAAAAACCAAGAATTGGAAATTTGTTCCCACTTCCAACAGAAATCACCAAAACAAGAAATTAGCTCAAGTTTTCTACAACATAGCACCGCCTTATTATCAAAACAGAGCTCACGATCGAATTTAATTGTAGGCTTGTAGCCGATGCAAACAAGGCTACCCCTCAAGCCCAAATAAACACAAACAATATTCAGATATATAGCTTGAGAAAAGAACTTTCCGAAAAGAAAAAACACGTATGAAGTGTAAGATTCAATTTTTTTGGGATTTTTACAAATAACTCTTTAGAAGATTTGATATTTGTAGATAACCTCCTACATAATTTATATTTATATACAACCTCCTTAACTATAATGGTATTTGCACATAACCCTTTTATCTATGTTGTTTGTCTTGAATTTTATCAGAGTTAAAATAATTTTATTACATTAAAGCGAGATTAATTTTTTTGATGTTAAGTATATACAACGAGCTTAAGGATAGATGGTTATGTGCTTTTTTCTTGTAAAGTGTTTTTATTTTAATTGAGGGTATTATTTGCATTTTCATTTAATTAGCTCCACATATTCTATCTTTAGAAATAATATTTTTATTCATGTGAAATTTAAAGTAAACTCACATAGTAAGGTGGTTATATGCAAATACTACTATAATTAAGAAGGTTAATATACAAATATGAATCATGCAGAGGGGTTATCTACAAATATAAAATTTTATAAGGGGTTATTCGTGAAATCCCATTTGGTGTACGGTAAATGATATAACACAGCACAAAATACCATTTTTCAGTGTTCTTTCGACGTTTGACTTTAAAGTTTAAACCTTGGTCAACGCGAAACTTTTAACGGTCAGCAACTTTAAAATTGAAAGATTACCACAGTTTGCAGCAAAGCAAACAACAACGTGGTTACGAAGACCGAGAATAAAAAAAAGGAAGCGAAGAGGACAAGCGAAATTCGGGTGGCACCTTCTCCATGGCGGCACCGCCAACGGGGAGTTCGGCGCTCTCGAGTGCCCGCTTGCCGCCGAGGAGGCAGTAGCGAAGGCAGTCGTCGAGGCGGCAGTCATTCTTGCGGTCGATGTAGCCGTCAGAGGTGAAGCCCCTGATCTGGGCGGCGAACCGGGTGGGGAACTCGGACGCGTCGAAGCGGTCGATGGGACCGACCCCGCTCTCCCCCGCCAGCAGCCGTTCGTAGAAGGCGTCCACGTCGTTCCCGAACACCGACACCACCCCCATCCCCGTCACCACCACCCGTTTCTTCGGGTCCTTCTCCCTCCTCGGCGCCGCCGCCGGCCGGGCAACGGCGGCGGCCCGGGCGTAGGGTCGAGGCCGGCACCTGAGGTGAGGCAGGCGCGGGAGGCCGGTCGTAGCTGGGCGTGGCAGCCGGACGGTCTCCATTTCGGGGATGTGGAGGGTGGAGGGGCACTGCAGAGCCTGCATGGTGGCGTACTGGCGTGGTGGGTTAGAGAGAGAAAGAATGGAGAGCCTAGAGAGAGAGAGAGATGGCTGTCTGGAAGCAGGGCCTGTCCGAAACCATATATAACGGTAGCGAGGTGACTACGGTCATCCTCGGCGCGCGCGATAGAACGATACCTCTGCAAAGTGGCGTAGTGGACCTACGGAAAACAAAAAAAGAATGTGTTTGAATAAAATTTAGGGTTTTTTATATATGCCCCTCAAATACAACATACATGTATAAACACTCCCATCTCTCACATATTAGCATCAAAATCTTTAAAAAGTTACACTTATACCCCTCAATCTAATGATTTTGCATTAATACTCTTAAATTCACTAATATTTTGCATATATACCTCTCAATTCAGTAAATACTTACATTATGTATCCTGACACTTCCAATGATATCATAATTCGTATAATATTTTTGATATATTTCGTTGAAAGTCATCTAATTTTGATAGATTAGTATAAATGTAATATTTTGAAGATTTTAAAAGTATTGATGATAATATGTGATAGTTGGAGATGTACATGCAAGTACGGTATATTTGAAGAGTATATATGCAAAAAAACCTACAATTTACAAGTTTAACATTTTGTATTTAAATTTACATACACATATATATAATAAAACATGTAAGAAATATATCTGACTCATGCAATGTCAAACAGATGCCTGGTAATTGCAAAAAATTAATTAACCCACTAATAATATATATGTGAGTGGGTGTGTACCTGTCCAATGTATCTCAGCTATCAATAAATGTAAAATCATAATTTTTATGTGCAGAAAAAGACCATCTTGATGTATAAGACAGTTTTTTTTAGCTTTCTTTTTCATTATATAATGACACATAGATATTCAAAAATAAGAATAATTATGTAAGTCTAAGGTTGCCTATCTCTTTAACGGGCGGAATGCGCCGTGGGACACACAACTTTCTCTCACTCAAGGGAAGGGAGGGATGGATGAGGGTGGGAGAGCGTGGAGTGCAAAAGACGGGAGGTAAGTGCACGGAAGGAAGTGTCAGAAATGGTGCCGGGTCGTGAGCTCCGGTTGGGCCCGCGCCGCCGGCACTTCCGGCCGGGGGAGTGGTCAGGGTTGGCGGCCGTCGTCTAACTTTATGCATGCATGGTCAGTTTGCGTCCCCAACTCCACCGGAGACCCTCGACAGAGCACCGCCGTGAGATTTGATTTCAAATTATCGCCTACGCACCAAGCTGTGTACTCTGTGCGGGAACGATGACTTTGAAAGTACTAATAGTTGCTCTTTGTGTGTTGATTTGCCATTAGGCCAAGAAAGCATGTCCTCTCAGTATGTCTTTGGACATGAGTCTAATAGTATTGAGAGGGAGAAGAGATCAAACATTGCAAAAACACCTTTCATATGATCTAAAAATTTTGCAAATATTTGAATCTTCCTCTTCTCAATACTACTGGACTTCTGTCCAGACACGTACTGAGAAGATCTGTTCTCTTAAGCCGAGGGCATGCTTGTGTGTTTGACTATTTGTTAGTTTATAGATAAGTTAACAAATTGACTTTTCAAATCGATGTACATAAAGGATAAGATAATATATATATTTTTTTGACCGTATACATATGATATATTGAGATCCGATTATTTGATTGATTGTTAGTTTATAAGATAATTAACGGAATATATTTTTAAATTAATAATTTAACACATACGGTCATAGATCTATTTTAGATTCACACCAAATCCGACTTGTTTGCATCCTTAATTAATGCATAGAAAAAAAGAATTACATCGCCTTGAAAAAGTTTGTGGGGGTTCCATCCACATCCCTTGTGCATGGGGTCAGCTCGATAGATGTCCTCCTAATTTGTATGCTCTAAATTTGCATTGAAAATTAGTTTTTGATCGTCGAGAAGGAAAATTCGATGTGGATATGTCTAATAAGTAGCTAGATCTGTAATCTTATAATTTGTCATGCATGTCAGTATAAAAAGATTAGACTTTAGCCAACCTTTTGATTAATAATGGATTGGATAGCTAAAAGTTATATGTGCTTAATTTTGAGGAGGTTTGTACGAGGATGGTTTGAGATTTGTATCCGCTATTTTATTCATTGTGCATGTAATATTGTCTGTTAATTGACTTATAAACTAATTATAATCAGTTGAATAATTAATCGAGTTAATTGACCACCATTTGGATCCCAGCGTTTGTTGACCGTCAAGAGTCAACAGGTCAAGAGCGTGTACCGTATCTTGTTTTCTTGCATATGACTAAACAAAGGGATTTTATTTCTTGGTGGTAATGATCTGTCCTCGGTCAAAGCTTTATCTTTGTCTTTGACCTGAGGCAGATGTATATGTTTTCTCAAGTGCTGTAGCTACGACTATCTTTAGTCCTCATTTCCTCAAATATATATGATCAAAAGATTGGGATTGACCTGGTCATTAAATGAACAGACATATATAGGAAAGCACCTGTACAGGGATTACGTGGAAGACTGCATCAGCAGATAAGTGTGGTACGTCGTCACTCGTGCAGAGGAGCACGTGGAGGCAAACGTTAGGCGTGGAAAATGCTAAATATATATATATATATATATATATATATATATATATATATATATATATATATATATATATATATATATATATATATTTGGGTTTGAAGGTTAAAAAATCAGTACTAAGATGTTAAGCTTGTTTATCAAACATATAATGGCAAAAAAAAAAAGGAAGTACAAAATGGAATTAGAGAAGTCTTATCTATTTTCAGCACTTCATAACACAATCGGATATTAGACATGAGAAGTAGCTTTTCGATATTTAAACTGAAGGGTCATTTCGTTTGACATAAAATATCTTAAAATACTGTGAAGTATCTATCTCATAGAAATGCAGTAATTTATAGTGTTTAAAGGTGTTTTATGTCAAATTAAATGGCACTTAAGTATTAATAACAAATGTACTCTATGATGCACGGAAGAAAGTTGCATGCAATGACTACAATTTTGCAATGCAACAAAGGGGAGAAAAAGAACTTGCCCAGTTAATAAATCAAAACTAAGATTTTAGAGTATGGCTTCATCATTCACGCTTACGCATAAAATGAATCAAAATAAGGGCTTTAATCCAAATGCCAATAGGAATCCTCTAAGTTGTGCAAGTCTTGAGACAGTACTTTTTCAGGTTCCCCCTAGCCAAGTCACTGAGTTCAGCCGCATAAGCATGGATGACACCAGAAAGCTACCAAGACGGATCGAGGCTTGAAAGGTGCAAAAACCACAACTGAGTTGTGTCCTCCAAAACCAAAGGAATTTGAGATTGCTGCAACTTACAGTTAAAGAGCAACTTGTAAGCTGGCCACTTACAAACACTGATGGACTCCTTGGCTCACCAACATTCACTTCATGCTGCTGCTTTTTATATTGCCACTGTCAAATTCAACCTCTGGTTCTGGATTCTGTAATTGAGGTAAAACCATAAAAGAGATGATAAGTTGCACATAACTTAAGCAATTCTAATTCACCTGTCAACATATCTATCTGAAGATTCATCTCAAAGAGGTAAAGAAGCTGCTGGACTCCAAAGGGGAAGTTGATGACTTCCTAACAATTATTTTCTTTCCCTAATCTGCTGAAACAAATAGGGTTGCTAGAAAAACCAGTCATCAGATATTATGAATGTTTAATGCATGACCACATCTATCTGAGATCAGGTCCTGCTATCAAGGATGCATCCTGTTCCACGACCACGCAAAAACTCATGGAGGTTAGTGAAAAAGTCATACAAATGAGAGAATTATTCGTCTAAAGCACTGGCACAATGGCACAATTACAGCAATGCTCTTGTTCCAAGTGAAAAGGATTTAGTACTTACAAATTGGTTTATAGTAGGATGAAGCCATCAAGTAGTTTTGGCTTTCAGTGTAGCAATGGCCTCTAAACCACCTGATGCACCAAGCGAGTGCCCTATCATAGACTGAAATGGAAAGAAGTCAGATAAAAACATAAATCATCGGAAACCGAATAGCTTTCCATGAAGATAGGAAATGGTAGAGTTTGCAATGGACATCTAGGAAGGAATTCACCTAATTGGTAGCATTGACTTTGATTTCTGATGTGTTCTTGAAGACCTGTTTTATGGAATTCACCTCTGCAAGGTCTCCAGCAAGAGCAAATGTTTCATAAGCATTGATGTAGTTAACCTGGGGTCAATTAATCTAATGTTTATCAGTAGCAATTTCATTAACTAGTCCGTTAATTTTTGCTCATCGCCTGTAGAATAATCATTAACTAATATTAGGCCGTGTTTGGTGCAACTTCCATTTGAAAGCACTTTTGCATTTTCATTTAGTTATTTTTTATGGAAGCCATTCGATTTTGGAACGCCATTTATGTGGTATTTTCTTGTGTTTTAACTTCCAACCAAAAGCTACAAAGGGGGAACTTCCAAGATTGGAGAAAAAGTGAAGTTGTTATGAAAGAGTTGACTTTTGTAATAAATCAAAATTAATTACAACCTCTCTCCCTCAACTCATTCTATGTAAGAAGTAGAAGCCAAAAGTAACTTTCAAGTAGAAGTTTTGCCAAACACACCCATACCTTAATGTCTTCTACATACTTTAAACTCTCCATAGAGAAGATAAGAGGTTGCATCACTTGGAAGGTCAGGACCTCCAAGGGCAAATCTCAATGTAGTCTTTTCTTTTCCGGGACTCCTGGGCTACCCCCAAACCAATGGGCAGTCTCACACCACTGTTCATTGTTGGTTCGCTCCAAGGTAAGTTCAATTCAATATCATATGCCAATCTCATGAGAAGTTACTGTAATGTGATGATTCAAAACTCAAGTTGACCAAGACCAAAAAGGGGGGAAAGGAAAAGGAAAGGGTTCTCCATTTTTGTCCCAATTGTTATGACTACTTATGAGAATATATAGATGCAAGAGCCAAATCATAAACAAGAACTGAAGGGGTGAAAAAAAAAGGAACATTTTATAGGCTTCCCAATTTAAACAAAAAACATAAAAAAGAATATAAATTATTCATGTAGGACAAAAGTCAAATAAGTTGCCCACTAGAGAAAGTAACTACTTGATCAGTTATCCTAGATCATGTGTCATTTGTCATTTTTCATCTTTGAAAACTAGAGACAACCATTGGAGTTCAATTCAAGAAAGAAAATAAAGAAATTCATGATATCACGTAGAACTAGACGACAACCCTAATCGAACGAAAAGAGCATCATATTGTGTCTCATGATCGTCTAGAAGATTGGAAGGAAGCATATTCTCTGTCTCAACTCTCCTGATGAATTGCTAACATTGTCTCTAAGCAATTCAAAATATGCTAAATGAGTCTGGATGTAGGGTTATACGAGAGGACTTCTTTCTATGAACAGTCAAAGACATGCTTTTAATGTTTTCTTTGATAACATAGACAGAAGTTCATTGCAGTGTGACTCTAGATTGCTATTAAAAGAAGCAACCAGTAAGTTATCTCATGTAGACCATGTGAACAAAAGAAATAACAAACGAGTATTAGAGGGAATATCTTATGTAAAAGAGATATACCTCCTCTGGGGCCACCCCAGCATCCTCCAAGACTTTTCCGTATACAAGTCGACGCCCCAAGCCCATCAGTTCTAGGATCCAGGCTCTTCAATGGCTTTCCACAGAGTAATGTTAGGACAAATATCACAAGATAATTTGATATGCACATAATAGTCCATAAGAAACCAGAAGTAATGCTTACAAAGGGAACATATACTTGTAAGACAACATTAAAGGTTCACCAAATTTGTAGCTTAGTTGAAGCAGAGTACTCTGGCTTTCAAGGTGAACCTTTTAATGTTGGAAGCCAGAGTACTCTGCTTCATCTGAGTGCACCAACATCCCAGGATGAAAATAATCTTTTTTTCCCTTGCTTCCTGCCAATTCGGCACTTTGTTTTCCTTCTTTTGAGGTCTGGCATAATAGCTGTTTTTAATTAGATACCTCATTTTAGTAATATCCTGAGAGGCAAGAGATAGACTGACACCTGCCTATTCGGTGACGGTTCAGTTTCCTTGCCTCCCTCTGGTTTTCTGTTCTTTGGTGAGTTCCATGTAGTACCAACAGTTCATTTAGTTACAGTATAAAGTCTCGTTGGGTCCTGAGGATGGAGACAGGAGTGAGGGAACTGTTCATTCGGGCAAGGGACAAATGATGTCCATGCTCGTTACCTGGACACTTTCAATGAAGAAAGTAACAAAGAGTGCTCAAATGTGGGGTCAAAACATAAGGACAAGATGACATAACGGAAATTTATCACATGGGTTGGCTCCTCCCTGTGATTTTATTAAGCACTTGGGAAAATGCAGTTTCCAACACCATTTCCAGATAAGTCAAGTCTCAACACATAAACCTGCAAAAAGACCATCTAAATTGGAAGCATGTCTACTCAACTGCTCCTTCCTGTTAAATATCATAAAGGCATGTTTGTATTTACTCTTGCAGCACTACTTTACATTCAACCTCTAATCTCAAAACTGAATCCCAGGTTACTTCTATGTATTATGTGATCCATATCAGATAGCATTCTCCACCCATTTTCACTGACAAGGGATGATAAGTTGTCATGTAACACAATCAATTAATCAGCGACTGAATGGTACCATAGCCGCAGCGACCTGTTCAAAATTAATAGTGATAGAAGGACAATTCTTGGAGTATTGGTTATACAACTTTGAGCTTCTATCTTACATCTGAAATTGTCCAAACTTCTATGCCTGTTAATATGGTTAGCTCAGTAGATAGACTAGGACAAGAAGTTCAAGAGAAAGTTAAAAGGGTGCTAAACTTCATGGGCACATTTGTTTCTCTTAAGTCAAGTGAACATGAATAATGAATACTACTTGATGGGAATCCAAGAAGTGGAGAAATGGAGCCCAAGGTCCATTTTATATTTTGTTTGGCCCCAATTGATGTGTTTTCTTTTTTTTTTAAGATTTAGTTCTGTTTTAATCTTTTTATTCTGAATAAAAGTCATTTTGGTCTCTTAGTGTTTGGGTTGCTAGAGATTCTTTTTTTAAAAGTCTTTAAATAGACTTGTACCCCCTTTTGGGGAGGGGGACAATGATTGAAATGAGAAGAGAAGAAAGAAAAGGTTTCCCTGCAGCCTGCGTGGAGTGTTTTGGTGAGGACCCCAGGATGGGGCTGTTCATTGGGGTGTGAAGCCCCTGTTTCCTCTTGTCCATCCCCCCCCTTCTTCCTTCCTTGCATCGTCCTCCTGCTGCTACCCCTTTCTTCTTCTTCTTCTTCCATGTCCTCCAAGCCGTTCGTCTGGATTCCTCCCTCTTTGTACCGCATCACTACCCCTCTATGCCTCAAGTAGAGTATCACATATACACACCCATGTGCCTCCTGGACCAAGAGGACCATTACACCGATGCAATCTTTATGAATGTTAAAATACAGGTGAGCAACAAAATCACTTGTTAAATTAAGGAAGGGAGCTCTAATTCATAATGAAGAGAATGCTCACCAAAATTCCAGCACCTTCACCCAATATGAAGCCATCCTGGTCAGTGGCGGATCTAGCACTTGGGTAGTGGGGTCCCAGGACCCCACTGGAGTTTTGCGATTCTATAGTTCAGTTCAGGTTAGGGTACCCTAGGACCCCACTGACCCATTTGTAGGAACTCATTGGGCCTTAGTCTAGTCGCTCAGCCCATTTAGTTAGCCCATGACCTTATGCACAACTACACGTCCATCCCTCCGCCCGTCCGCATTTTTCAAATAAATTGTTTAGTCTAAGTGAACCTCGTTGCTACTCTAGCGATGCAAATGTTAACCGATCGAGAACCTGAGTATTCAACCGATCATTAGTTTATAAGTCATAGTGGATATTCATAGTGGATAAGGTAATCAATAAACATTTTTTTTAAGGAATACATATGGCATACTAAGATTCAATTATCTGATCAATTATTAACTTGTAGGATCGTTAAGAATAATATTTCTAAACCGATAACTTAACGGATACAGTCATAGATCTTCCTTAGATTCGCACCTAATTCGACCTGTTTACATCCCTAACTGTCCCCCTTCGACCCGCAATACTCAATCCGCGTGACCCCACTAGACAAAATTCCTACATCCGCCACTGATCCTGGTCCTTGTCCCGTGGCCTGGATGCAGTCTTTGGATCATTGTTTCTCTGAGACAGGGCCCTACAGGCCATGAAACCCCCCATACCGATGGGAACAAGTGAAGCTTCAACTCCACCAGCAGGCATTACATCTGCATCTCCATGCCTTATGTGGTTAGCAGCAGCATTAAAACAGTGGTTGGATGTGGCACAGGTGGCCGAAATCGAGCAGCTTACACCCATGAAGCTGATATCGATTGCAAGCAGTGCAGAGCACATGTTCGTTATGCTAAATGGAATAAAAAATGGAGATATTTTTTTGAATCCTTTCTGTAAAAGAGCCTGCACTCCATCATAAAATGCACTTAGTCTACCCATGCCAGTCCCCACAAGTACACCAACCTGCATGTTGTCGATCAGCAGGAGTAACATACATAAGAAATGGGGAACACTCAGTGTCAATAGATGTTCTATTGCAAATCATCCTTACACTGACACTGCACTTAAAAACTCATGGGATTATCCATCATAAGTAAAACTGTAATACAGAAAATTCTGTGTATGCATGGCATAGTCAAGTCAACAATGCCCCAAAATCTGGCATATATATTCCACTTGCAACATGCAAAAAAAGTTACAAAATAGAACTTGCAGCTGCGGAAAATTACAGGAGATCCTACAATTGAAACAATACATGTTCCCATTTCTAACAAAATTGACGGGAAAAGAAAGGGATTTTTGTATGTATATATATACTCAAGAAAAATACATATGTGTATTTATACTCCCAACTCTCACATACTGCTTTCAATATCCCTGAAATCTCAGAATTGTTAAGGTTATATTCCTCCGTCAAACTACGTGAACTCTAACTGAACATACTAAAAAGATTCCGTAAAATTTGATAAGATCAGGGGTACGTATGCAAAATTCTAGTAAATTTAGGAGTATGTGCAAAATATTAACGGCTTAGGGGTGTGTGCAAAATCTTTAAGTTTGATTTAACATCATTTTGACTGAAGGGTATAATGGTAACATCATTTAGATTTCAAAGATATTGAAAATAATATGTGGGAGTTAGGGCTATATATACAAATACATTATTTATCAGAGATATATAATGTAAAAATCCCAAGATGAAATTAGCCCGGGTTACCGTCAACATAGAACTGCATGATCAGCAAGACAAAGTTTACACATTCATGCCTACTTATCAAGCCAAAATAAACGCAGACAATCAGATAACCGGAGAAAGAACTTTTAACTAGAAGTAACAACGACCGAAGAGATCTGCTCCCAAGAACCGACAAGATCAAAGACGTACAAAGTTCAAAATAGTTTAAATGATGTAATTTTGGGTGTCATATGCTGTGCTATAAAATAATGTAAAACAACACATAAAATATCATTTCTCAGTGATCTCTTGATGTTAAATGTACAATAATACTTAGATTTTAAAATATGAGGATCAACCGTCACCACACTCTATTTTTTCAGAGATTCACGGTCCAAAACTATCGTAAACAAAGAATAAAAAAAAAGCTGGCAGTTTTAGAAACACTTTATAATAATACGTAAAACAACAGCTTGGCAAGAAAAAAAATAAGAAAAAAGGAAAGGAAAGAGGATAGAGTGGCACCTTCTCCATGGCGACGCCGCCAACGGGGAGGCCGGCGCTCTCGAGGGCACGCTTGCCGCCGACGAGACAGTAGCGAAGGCAGTCGTCGAGGCGGCGGTCGTTCTTCGCGTTGATGCAGCCGTCGGAGGTGAAGCCCCTGATCTGGGCGGCGAACCGGGTGGGGAACGCGGACGCGTCGAAGCGGTCAATGGGGCCGACCCCGCTCTCCCCCGCCAGCAGCCGCTCGTATAAGGCGTCCACGTCGTTCCCGAACACCGACACCACCCCCATCCCCGTCACCACCACCCGCTTCTTCGGGTCCCTCTCCCTCCTCGGCGCTGCCGCCGGCGAGCCCACGGCCGAGGCCAAGACCGAGGGGCGGGGCCGCCGCCTGAACCTGGGCAGCCACGGGAGGCCAGACGCCACCGGGCGGCGCAGCCGGAGTGTCTCCATTCCGCGGATGTGGAGGGTGGAGGAGCACTGCAGGGCCTGCATGGTGGCGTACTGGCGTGGTGGGTTAGAGACAGAAAAGTTCATAGTCTAGAGAGAGAGATGACGGACTGGAGAGCCTGTATACGAAACGAAACGGAAATAACGGTTGGGGGGAGATTCCGGTGACCTTTCCGGCGCGCAAAACAGGAGGTCTCTGCACGTTGGTGTAGTGTGCCCGATTGAACAGTACGACGTGGCGCGTTTCCATTGGTTGGTACCGTAGGCTTATGGGATATGGACTTTGTCCCCAATGGAAACGGAGGAGGGTGCGAAGGGATAGGAAGGTAAGATTACTGGAGAGTGATGGGATCACTGTGGAAGTTGGGGGAGCGGATCATGCTTTTCATGAACGGTGGCACCTTGGGAGCTCCACATGGGTGGCGGGTGTTAGGGTCGAAATTTGATTATCCTATTTTTCGATCTATTTTAAAAAAAAATATCTATTTTTGATAAAAAAATATCTATCCGATAGTTATCGAAATCGGAAACAGATATTTTCGATAAACTACCGGAATCGGAAATAAAAATAACTGTTTCTATACCCACTTTTCGATTTTCGATTCTGATTATTATTAAAGATTTTTAAATATAACTTTATGGATACATGGTTACACTCATTATGTTTTAATTTTATTGATCATTATCTAATATACTAATATATATTGGTTATATTTAGGTCTCATTCTATATGTTTTAAACAAATAAATTAAGAAATTAACAATTTTCGGTAATTATCGAAAATAATATCCGATTCCGATATCGGAATCGGAAACAAATCGAAAAAGGAAAATGGATCGAAAATAGAAACAAAAAATGCACTTTCTGATCTTATCGGAATTGGAAACATAAATAGGTTATCGTTATCGGAATTGGAAACATAAATAGGTTATCGTTATCGGAATCGAAAAACGGAATCACTTGTTTCTGTATCCGTATCCTACCCGCTACAGCCCTAACTGGTGTCATTTAAAGGTTCGTTTATTTTAGTGTAAAATAGGATAATTTAAAATAATTGTTTCATTTTACAATATTTTTAGTTGTTTGAGATGATGTAAAATAATGTAAACTAAAATTCTGTTTAGACCTTGTCTGCCCACTTAGAGAGCCCAATTCTCTTATTTTAATTTACGGCAAAAGTCCACTATAAACTAAAATAAGAAAATTGAAGCATCTTTCTTATTTTATTTTACAAACAATCGAACAAACATATCATGATTCTAAAACAAAAAAAAATTCACTTGTTTTGAAATCAGTAATTATGAAACTAGTGATTTATAAAATTTTACAATAAAACAAACAACCCCTAAATGATCGGCTTGGAGACCGTCAGAAGAGTTGCAATGAAATTTAATTCTTCAGCATTGTCAGCAGATCATGCAAAGATGCAGATCTTCTACTTCTGACCCTGGAGATTTTGTGTACCTCATCTTGGTCCAGACGTACTTCTCTTCACACACGTCAGGAGTAGGATTGCAAATGAATTCATACGTTCCATGAATAACTAGTAATACTATTTGTTACGTTTGATTTGACTTGTTTATTAAACTAGATAAACAGATTTGAATAAAATTTGAATTCAGTTTATTAAACTGAGTCAAATTTGAACACAAGTAAACTCAGCCCAAATTTGAACAAACTTGCTTAAGTACTCGTTAAGAGTTCACTTTAACACTCGTTAAGAGCTCGTTTAAATATTCATTAAGATTTTTTTTTAAGTACTCATTTAATTATTTTAATCATGAATAACTTTAATTAATAAGATATTCAAATATCTTGTTGAGTTTTCTATCAAATAGCTAAGGGTGCAAACAATTTATTACTCGCCATAGTTTAACATGAATTTATATATTTAAAATAAAAAATAAATTAAATATATTATAAATTCATTGAACTCATGAGCTACTTAATATTCGACTCGAATAATATCTAAATAAATCAAACTTGAACAACTATTATAAAAACTTAACTCAAAGTAAATTAAAATTAATTGAACCAAGTTTGAATAGAGTACTAACTCTGCTCGACTAGGCTCCTTTCCAACCTTGGTCAGGAGACTTAGGACAAATGAGAGGGACTAGATTCTCTAACTTTCATTTTATGCACTCAGAATGAGATTCCCTACATTTCCTCATTTTACACCCCAAACAAATGAGGAGAAGAGGTAATGAGATACAATCCCATTATTTCAAGGTCAAGAGACTTATTCACTTGAGAAATACTTGCTGCATCGCATGCGGTGCAGCGTCAAATTCGCACTCATGCGATCTGACTACGTGATCCTTTTTTTTTTTGATTTTTTTTAATTATTCGATCGAAGATCAAATGGTACAGATGCCGAACTGGGGATCTTGCTCAACTCGGCAAATTTCTTTTATAAAAAAAAATACTTACTGCACTGCACGCTGCCATCCGATCTAAGACGACAGCGCACCACGATGCAACAAGTGTTTCTCTATTCACTTTCTCTCATGCGTCAAATGCGCAAAAAATCTGGTCTCTGTATTCGGATCTTAGAGTCTAAAAAGATGAGCTCACTTTGTCAATCTTATATTCATAATTGATCAAGTTATTCTGTGAACGAGTGTAAGACATCTCAACTAGCTTTGAAGCAACTTTGTCTTTTGATGCGTCATGCCCCCACTTCAAGTAAGAGCATCAGATTTTCTTTTTATGAGAAAAATCCTGATGTTGAATTAAGAAAAAACAGCATCATGTGTGGAGATAACAGATCGGAGCATCTTTCAAATTTTGCATGACATCTGCCATAGACGATCTGTATCGATCTATCATCTAGTGGTCTCACATTGATGATTTTTTGAAAGCAATATTACAAAGCATATTTATTTTTTTAATTGAGAAAAAGTAATTATGAGATGGATATTACATATTTATCATTGTCTGGTTACCTCGGTGTCTCCAAAGGTTGATCATGGTCTTCTCAAAAGGCTCTTCACATCTTTAGAAGAACGGTGATTTTTGAGAATCTAACAGCTAACATTTGGGTAGCGACCAGTTTTTTCCATTTTGACAGTAAAATGAGTTATTAATAATTATTTATACTAGAATAAGGGGTGTTTCACTTTGATAGTAATATGAGATCCACCCACATAATAGGCAGAATAAGTAATTTTTCGGTCTTGAGTAGAATTGCTTATTCAAAGAATAAGTAATTCTGACGACTATTATTAATTTCGTGTGTTAAAGTGGAATTAGAATTATTCGTGGAATAAGAAACTTTATTCTTCTCTTATTCTACTATCAAAGTGGGGAAGATAAGTCTACATTGGGTCAAGTTTGATAGAATCTCATATATGCAATCTTTTTGAATATGTCAAGAGTATTAATAATGATATGTAGGAGTCAATGATATTTTTCATACAAATATGGTACTTTGAGTATATCCCCATCCATCGAAAAGAAGGAGATATCAATTGGACTGCTATCCTAAAAACCAATATATATGTACACACTTTTTTTAACTGTAGAAATTTTTTGAATATTCATAGCTCATTAACCTTACTAAAGTAGGCAAACATGGCAAGAAAACTATCATTTTCCAATATCCTTTTCCTGTCAGGGATGAAAAACTTTCATTAATACGTTATTATCTCCATTGTGTATAAATTCGTATATGTAAGTACATCTAGACAAATTCTTGCATTAGCCTATGGGAAATATTAGGGCTGCAAGTGGGTCAGAGATGGGAACAAAATGGGACCTTCCGCTTCCATTTCCTATAAGATTTAGCGGAGATAGAAATAAAAACAGAAATGAGTATTTTTACTTCTCTATCCATTTTCTCTTTTAAATTGAGATAAAAGTTTTCACCATCATGATCAATATAGTGAGAAGCTATTTTAAATCACTGTTATTGACCACTTTCGATAAATTTTCTTCTAATAATTGAAAATTTTAAACTCATAAGGCGTTAATTAGAATCTATACCACAAATCCCACTAAACTTTAAGAAGGTTCCTACTTCTTACCTTGGGCTTACTTATGTCAAAATGTCAATCGACATCCTCACCGTTGGATGAGAGGGATCTATCTAATGGTTTATATATATATATATATATATAAAAGATACATGATAATTAAAAAATAGAAAACAGGTCAACGAATGCAAAAATAATTATTTTTGTTTCGGACTCTAATAATTATCGAAGATCTCTTAGTGTTTCTGATAATGAGTGATTCTTAACGGGTTCTCTATCTATTAAAGAAACAGAAAGGGATTAAATAATGAAAACTCACATATCCATTTACAGCCCTAATAAAAATGAAGAAAAAGAAAGAGAGAAAAGAAGGTAGAGGTCAGTATCTAGGTCATGTAGGCATGGATAGGACAAGAGAGAATCTCCACTCCGATCAACAAGAACTACCTTCTCGGCCACAAAGTGGTCTTCCCTTTTATGAAATGGTGAGGCGTCAAAGTTGCATCACACAAGCGTGGAGCGAGAGCTTTTGGAGCGGGTGCATTGTGCCCAGCAAATAAGAGGATGTCATAGGCTTTTCATTAGTTTTGCAGTAGTGTTTAGGGTTCCATACCCTACTATTAGTTGACCCTAATAAGCTACGGGTGAGAGCAGGATCTACATCCCTTTTTCTAAAGAGAGCACAAGATCTCAAACGCACCTAATCAAAGGAGAGATGCCATTGTCTCTATATAATTGGTTAGACTCAAATTAGATGACCAAGATAGATATACTACCTCTCATTACCTCTAATTAGCTGTGCCTACAAAGGGTTCCCATCAATAACATTAAGGACACGTTCATATTAATTACTCTTATATGTTAAACTGAAAAAATAGAATGCTTATCTGCATATTATTTTACATGCCCGTACATATGCTATAAAGATGACATATATAAAATATTTATACATATCAAATACGTCATCATCATGTCCACTTTGAAATATTATGCATATTTTCATGATATGCATAATAACACAAAAGTAAGCATACAATTTTTAAGATTTAACATATAAGAGTAATTAATATAAAATTATCTCACGACACATTTGTTGAAGTCAACGAGAGGTCACCATGACTTAGATAGTGATAACAATGATCATCAATCTTATCTCATTTATTTGAGAAAAGTGTACGTATGACTCATAGTCAATAAAATTTGTCACAACTCGATCAAAGTGGTTCATAAATCTTTAACTCAGGTAATCATCATCCTAGTCAATTAATCTAAAGTCCTGGCCATTTTAGTAGAATTTGCTTACAAGTAGGGCGCAGTGTACCATGGTGCAGATCCCCTCTGCCAGAGGGGGAGGCGGCTGTTGGAGCAGTGTGGGGTCATGTCACATAGCCGTTGAGCTACGAAATTTTGGTGGGAAGGGGAGCCTTTGTGTGGATAAAGCCTGACACACACACACCACTCATTCCCCCTTCCCAGCCCCACACCCCCTCCCAGCGCCCAAATCCACACCCCCCATGCCCCTTCCCACCAGAGAACCCTCCCATGCCCCCTCACTGCTCTTCTTCCTGCTACCTCCCTTCTCCTCCAGCCACACTGCCATGGCCAGGCGCCCTGCACCCCACTAGATCCCTCTGCCCCCTCCCCCCTGCACTCCCCTCCTCCTCTTCCACCTCTGCTGCTGCTGGGCCCAATCCTTTGGTGACTCCATGACTCCCTCCTACTCTTGCTTGTCTTCCACAAGAAACCTTGCCCAAGGAGGAGGGGGAGGAGGTACGGGAACCCTAGCTGCATTCCTGCTTCAGAACCCTAACGTGGGCAGGCGGCACTTCCCTTCCCATACCCCTGGAAAGCTCCCCTGCCACTTGAGGAGCCCCCCATTGGCAAAGCTCATCTACCCCCACAGACCCTTCCCCCTTCCTGCCCTTAGGCACACCTATGGCTCCCTTCTCCCCCCTTCGGCGGCGCTTTCGTCATCTGCCGAATCGGAGGGGGGAGAGGGGGCACACAATGTGGAGGAGGAGAAAGGGGAGCAGGCGACCCCCCACGCGGGTGAGCTGCCCGCGATGGCGAAGGCCTTCCACATATCGTCGCGGACGGCATCTGCAATCTGTGTATGCATCGCCTTCGTCGCCCTTACCTTCCCCCTGCTGATGCAGTCCCTGGCGCAGGTGAGTGGCGTCAAGCAGAAGGCCCTGTCCTATGTGACGCTGCTCCTGGGCTTCTACATGGCCTGGAACATTGGGGCCAACGATGTGGCCAATGCGATGGGGACTTCGGTGGGATCAGGGGCACTGACGCTCCGGCAGGCGGTGCTGATCGCCGCCGTGCTCGAGTTCTCCGGGGCGCTGATGATGGGGACGCATGTGACGAGCACGATGCAGAAGGGGATTCTTGTGGGCAGTGTGTTCCAGGGGAAGAGCAGCTTGCTTTTTGCTGGGCTGCTGTCTTCTCTTGCTGCTGCTGGGACCTGGTTGCAGGTTTGTGCTTGAGATCAGTCCCAGCTTCTACTTCTCTCTCTGCTAAATTGGGCAATCGTTTTGTTTAACTTGAACTAGTTGCTTGTGTGATCCTTGATTATCTTCTTTCTTGTGATTCCCTTAGTTGTGCAACCACTTAAATTTCTTGTCTATCTGTATATAATCTTCTGCTTAATTCTAGAAAATCTGTTCTCCTTGCAATTTTTTTTGGTCGCATGCTATTTGCACGTGTCCATTATTTGTATATGATCCTGATAGTTAAAAAAAATATACAAGATCAACATAAAAATTGGTATAATTGGGTATTATTTGATTGGTATATGCTAAAGTTTGAGAGACATGATGCTTGTAATTGTAGCTTAAAGGCTTTTAGTCTATTTGTACCTTCGTGGTATCAGTACGTTAGGCAGAATCATGAGTATACAGCTGGGTTTTCCATGTTCGAAGTTCTGTTGACACCGAAGAGCCTCTTGCTCAGTGGTAGCATAGGGGAGCTCTTAGGTTCAAGTCCTACCTCCCATATTGCAAGTGGTGTTGCCTATGAGAGGAATATTGCTTCCTGCAGTGGAACCTTCGAGCTCAAGAATACTCACCCGCATAAGGTGGAACTGTCATGGCTCTGCAGAAGAATTCCCTACTTAAGGAGAATAGTGAGTGCTCATTTGTATTATCTCCACTATGGAGGCTTGGTAAATATGTCTGACCCAAAAAAAAGGGTTCTGTTGACGAAAATTGACCTTCCCTGGCCACAGTTTCAAACTGTGCAAACCACGTTGAAATTAGTCTTTTATTTGCCTTATTTTCAAGCAAATAAAAGATACCACTTCCAAGAGTGGCGCTGATAAATATTAGGGTATATCTCTTTGTTCCATTCACATCTTTTTGACAATTTGGGAAATGTTTCATGTTAATGTTCTTCTTGATGAATGACGAGAAATATATCTTCATTATTTTCGTTGTATTATAAAAGCTTGCAAAACAAGAGGGAATGGTAAAAGTTAAAACCATCTTCTGTAGAAAAAAAACTCTATTTAGCTAATATATAATGGAAACCTATTCATGCCTTGAGTCACATTGCTCTTTTGTTTGTCTTGAAAGTAAGCTTGTTAACTTAGAATTGAAAGAAAACTATTTAGTGAAGGCCGAATGTAGAAGAAAGTAGGATATGACAAAGAAAAAGGGTGGAAGAAAAAGAAACTAGAAAGATGTATCCTCGAAGTCATACAGCTAAGTCATTTGACAACTATAAACAAACTTTCCCCAACCTTCTATCTGCAAGTTTCTATCAGCCACAGTATATTTTGGTCCTTGAATCATAGCATAAAAGTATAAAACCAATTAGTTATTCCCACATAACAAAATGATATGGGCAACAATTTTATTGTGCATCAAGTTTGTGTAAAGATTCTACTCTCTTTTGAATTTGCCAAGAAGGCATGCTTTGCAAGCCATTATTAATGCCAAACAACAAAGCATTTTCCACTCTCTAACACTGGAAGGAACAGACCAATGTAATTATGGAAAGTTATCTCTGAACGTGCACACGGCGTGCTTGATGCTTGGAGCAAATGATAAAATGGCCATGCCCCTCCTGTTAAGTTAGATATTATATGTTAATATTCTTTTGTTACATCTTCAGAGCTTCTTCTCTCTTGTGAACAAAAGAAACAGAACTCACCAGCAATACATGACACTGTCCTTAAAATGGCCTTGCTTTGAAGCCTTTAGTCTCTCTATTATTCAAATAAATCAACTTAGCCACGTTAGGTATCCTTCTTAGGAAACCTACGGACTCAAAAATCTTTTTCTTCACATGGAGGAGACAGCTATCACTTATATTGATATGTTCATGCTCAACACATTTTTTGGAAGGTGGTAAGAAACTTACCATGTTCATTGAACGAAAGAAGGAACATGTACAAGAAGGGTACAGAAAAGTAAGAAGGCCCTTGAAAAAGACAAGGAACCTCAAAAAGAAGAAACCCATCTGCTCCAACTGGAAGGTAGGTACAGAAAATGACAAAGAAGAAACAAGCTGACATCAAATGACAAGTTGATTCCATTTGCCAAAAGACTGAACTATAAGTGAGTCATTTGGATTTCCCAAATTTGCAGTTGGGTCCCAGTTGATCAACCAATAATCAATTCTTCTGTAGATGGAGTTGATCCTTTGAAATTCCTTATTAAAAGCCCTCTTCTTGTCCTCCCGGGCTCCCACCAAATCAAGGATGGCAGTCTAGGTACCTATCTTGGTATTGGTTGATATCAGCCTGGATTTTCTTTTTAGTTTAATGACTGGTATCGGGGTAACCCCCTTATCCGTATCAATACCGACCAATACCGGTACATATCGGCCGATACGTATCTGTATCGGCCGATACTGCCAACTGTGCACCAAATGGACCAGCAAGTAGCCCCAAATTCAAGTAATCACCAGTCAGCTTCGGACTTCTTAGGGCAAGCTAAGGTCCAATCTTTAAGATGGTCAAGGAAATCTACGCGAGTGTTCCAGGCAATGTTGAAGATTCTAGTTAAGGTGCTCCAAGGAAATTTGGTAATCCCACAAATCACAAACAAATGATCATTACTTTCCTTGAGAAGACCACAGACAAACCCTAAATGTCTTTCTTGAATCTCCTGACTCTTATCCATACTCCCATGGTAAGAAGTCTCATCATGCTTAACACTTGATTCATTCACTTTGTCAACTGTCACTGTAATGGTCTTGTTTTGTGCTATTTGCAGTATCCATAGAAATCCCATTTAGCAAGGGCCTGTATAGTATTCTATAGTATTTTGATTATAAGACCTGCATATGTAGATAAGTCTTCTTCACACGAAGACAATGACCATTTGCTTTGATAATTTCATGCTCACTGACATGCGAATTGGGTAGCTCCTGCTTTGATCTGGTTTGATTCTGAGTTTTCTGGATCTGACAAAAAACAAAATCTGAATTAGATCTTTGCAAATTGGATTTACAATGCCAGATCTATTTGATTTTCAGATCAGTTTTTGGATCCATTTATTCCTTTTTTGTTTCTTTCTTTTAGAGTTGGGACGAACCAGAAGTAAGGCCTTATTCCTCCCCCGAACCACACCCATAGCTGCACAAGACCCTCACATATGGCCTATCAGAGTGACCACAAAATTCAGGAGGGAAAGGTCACCCAGTTCATCATATAGATCAGAGAAAAAGACAAATTCTTCACATTAGTATAATTGTGAGGCTGACTTTCCTTATAAAATCAATGTTTGAAAGAGCATCACTGAGTCCCCAAAAGAAAACAATTTAGTAAAATATAAGAAAGACAGATCTAGGGAAGTATGACATGAGGGGTGGGGTTCTAAAACTAGAATGAGAAGGTTTGGATCCGAAGAGCATATCAAAGAAGCATCAAGAAAACACAATGACTATGACAAAGTAACAAATTGAACTTTTTAGAAATCAAAAGGAATACATCTTTTCAAGGACAATGAGGAGATTGTCAAAGTAGTTCTGTATGCTTGACACTGCCAAAGCCTTTTTGTATAGGCCTCTCACGGCTGAAGAGGCACCCGACCCTGATACCTGATGGAAGAGTAAGATGCCTCCAGCTTCAGGAAGCTTGCCTGTGAAGCCTCTCTATGATGTTGTCCATCACATATTTCCTAGAAGACCTCTCTGCATTCTCTGCCATCCCCCCAACTTCATGCACCCAATGTCAGCTGCAGATCCCAACCCTCTTATCACTCTTCTTGGGGTAGAGGCAAAGAACACCCCAACAGCTCTATTCTTCCTGTCAAGAGAAACCAGGAGGCATCACGGTTTGTTCAGGTTCAGGGACTTGGGATGTCAGATTTCAAAGGTTGGATCAGACTTATCTGATGGATCAGATCGGACATTAGAAACGATCCTAGAATCATTGAATTGGACCTAAAATGGGATTCAGTCAATGCTGAATTGGCTTGTCCGATCTGAATAACATTCCTAATGCTCGCTACTGTATTGATGCATTTTATTAATATATCTAACTAGTATCTGATGATGCTTTGTAAACATATTTAATGAATAAATTTGCTACATATTAACAATAGGTTGAAGGATGTGAAGCAGAAACAGTCTGCATGTTTAATTCCTATGAAGGCAGCCTTTCCTATTGCAAAGTGCGCCCCCCCCCCCCCTGTCTCTAGTGATAAAATGGTAAAATGGCCATGCCCCTCCTGTTAAGTTAGATATTATATGTTAATATTCTTTTGTTACATCTTCAGAGCTTCTTCTCTCTTGTGAACAAAAGAAACAGAACTCACCAGCAATACATGACACTGTCCTTAAAATGGCCTTGCTTTGAAGCCTTTAGTCTCTCTATTATTCAAATAAATCAACTTAGCCACGTTAGGTATCCTTCTTAGGAAACCTACGGACTCAAAAATCTTTTTCTTCACATGGAGGAGACAGCTATCACTTATATTGATATGTTCATGCTCAACACATTTTTTGGAAGGTGGTAAGAAACTTACCATGTTCATTGAACGAAAGAAGGAACATGTACAAGAAGGGTACAGAAAAGTAAGAAGGCCCTTGAAAAAGACAAGGAACCTCAAAAAGAAGAAACCCATCTGCTCCAACTGGAAGGTAGGTACAGAAAATGACAAAGAAGAAACAAGCTGACATCAAATGACAAGTTGATTCCATTTGCCAAAAGACTGAACTATAAGTGAGTCATTTGGATTTCCCAAATTTGCAGTTGGGTCCCAGTTGATCAACCAATAATCAATTCTTCTGTAGATGGAGTTGATCCTTTGAAATTCCTTATTAAAAGCCCTCTTCTTGTCCTCCCGGGCTCCCACCAAATCAAGGATGGCAGTCTAGGTACCTATCTTGGTATTGGTTGATATCAGCCTGGATTTTCTTTTTAGTTTAATGACTGGTATCGGGGTAACCCCCTTATCCGTATCAATACCGACCAATACCGGTACATATCGGCCGATACGTATCTGTATCGGCCGATACTGCCAACTGTGCACCAAATGGACCAGCAAGTAGCCCCAAATTCAAGTAATCACCAGTCAGCTTCGGACTTCTTAGGGCAAGCTAAGGTCCAATCTTTAAGATGGTCAAGGAAATCTACGCGAGTGTTCCAGGCAATGTTGAAGATTCTAGTTAAGGTGCTCCAAGGAAATTTGGTAATCCCACAAATCACAAACAAATGATCATTACTTTCCTTGAGAAGACCACAGACAAACCCTAAATGTCTTTCTTGAATCTCCTGACTCTTATCCATACTCCCATGGTAAGAAGTCTCATCATGCTTAACACTTGATTCATTCACTTTGTCAACTGTCACTGTAATGGTCTTGTTTTGTGCTATTTGCAGTATCCATAGAAATCCCATTTAGCAAGGGCCTGTATAGTATTCTATAGTATTTTGATTATAAGACCTGCATATGTAGATAAGTCTTCTTCACACGAAGACAATGACCATTTGCTTTGATAATTTCATGCTCACTGACATGCGAATTGGGTAGCTCCTGCTTTGATCTGGTTTGATTCTGAGTTTTCTGGATCTGACAAAAAACAAAATCTGAATTAGATCTTTGCAAATTGGATTTACAATGCCAGATCTATTTGATTTTCAGATCAGTTTTTGGATCCATTTATTCCTTTTTTGTTTCTTTCTTTTAGAGTTGGGACGAACCAGAAGTAAGGCCTTATTCCTCCCCCGAACCACACCCATAGCTGCACAAGACCCTCACATATGGCCTATCAGAGTGACCACAAAATTCAGGAGGGAAAGGTCACCCAGTTCATCATATAGATCAGAGAAAAAGACAAATTCTTCACATTAGTATAATTGTGAGGCTGACTTTCCTTATAAAATCAATGTTTGAAAGAGCATCACTGAGTCCCCAAAAGAAAACAATTTAGTAAAATATAAGAAAGACAGATCTAGGGAAGTATGACATGAGGGGTGGGGTTCTAAAACTAGAATGAGAAGGTTTGGATCCGAAGAGCATATCAAAGAAGCATCAAGAAAACACAATGACTATGACAAAGTAACAAATTGAACTTTTTAGAAATCAAAAGGAATACATCTTTTCAAGGACAATGAGGAGATTGTCAAAGTAGTTCTGTATGCTTGACACTGCCAAAGCCTTTTTGTATAGGCCTCTCACGGCTGAAGAGGCACCCGACCCTGATACCTGATGGAAGAGTAAGATGCCTCCAGCTTCAGGAAGCTTGCCTGTGAAGCCTCTCTATGATGTTGTCCATCACATATTTCCTAGAAGACCTCTCTGCATTCTCTGCCATCCCCCCAACTTCATGCACCCAATGTCAGCTGCAGATCCCAACCCTCTTATCACTCTTCTTGGGGTAGAGGCAAAGAACACCCCAACAGCTCTATTCTTCCTGTCAAGAGAAACCAGGAGGCATCACGGTTTGTTCAGGTTCAGGGACTTGGGATGTCAGATTTCAAAGGTTGGATCAGACTTATCTGATGGATCAGATCGGACATTAGAAACGATCCTAGAATCATTGAATTGGACCTAAAATGGGATTCAGTCAATGCTGAATTGGCTTGTCCGATCTGAATAACATTCCTAATGCTCGCTACTGTATTGATGCATTTTATTAATATATCTAACTAGTATCTGATGATGCTTTGTAAACATATTTAATGAATAAATTTGCTACATATTAACAATAGGTTGAAGGATGTGAAGCAGAAACAGTCTGCATGTTTAATTCCTATGAAGGCAGCCTTTCCTATTGCAAAGTGCGCCCCCCCCCCCCCCCCCCCCCCCCCAACCACCACTAGAAAGGAAAATTTGAGATTTGCCATATTTCTTGGCATATTTATATAAAAGGAAGACTGAAAACCCGTCTTTAACCAGTAACATTATGAAGCTAATGCAATTTTTCTCAAGACATTAGGTTATGAATTAAAAAAAATTGACGACTCTCAAACTTTCTTGAAGCGATTGGCATTGAGAATCAATATCTTTGATTACCATAATTATGGACACCATGAATAGACTCGGTGTGCCAACTCTTTGGGTAGTGATGTTCTTTTACCTTAGTTGACTTTCCATATCGCATTTTTGGAATAGGGTGCTTTGCCCTTTCCTTTACATGAGAGAGCAGCTCTTTCAGGTCAGCATTACATTGGTTTACTTGTGCTTCGCTTAAATAATCAATAGATGGTATGCCACTCATCCTTTCCTCAAAACAACCTAATTTCTAGGTAATTGTGCTTGAGGTGCTGGAAGCCAGTTAGAGACAATGGATTGAAGAAAAATGTATATCATGAGTTACATTTTTGTGCTGACTTGAGGGAGTCAGATTCTGGCTTTCTTATTGTTTTGCACTAGATATATTTGAGTAAAGTATAAGAATGGTCATGGCCACAGTTTTGCTTTTTCTGGTCATTTTTTTCTCTGAAAACAGAAAGGCGCGAGTACATGACAAAATGGGAAAAAAAGAAAGGCAATAAAGTGATCATATTTTTTGCAATATTTACCTTTTTGGTTTCTGCAAAGAAAAACAAATGAAATGAATCATTTTGTCTGGTAGGTTGATGCTTATCAAGATCTCCCTCAATTCACTGGGCATGTGCCACCAGTTGATTAATGATTTGAAATGCTTATATTGTGAATAATTATCAATTAAAATGAGAAGGAATACTGTGGTAGACTTGCATCGGAGGATTGTTGGAGGGTTTCCTTTGTTTCACCCAATGGAATTCCCACTTTAGCTTTCTGAAGGACCATCCTTTGCAACCTTAGCTCGTTTTACCCCACCACCCTGGTGGACCCTTATTAACCACCTGAAATGATGCCCTGAAGCAAGCAAACCACAGTGTACATGTCTAAATATCCAAATTCAATTTGGGGCACGCTAAATATACCATAGTACATATTGTGGATTAGTGGGGTTGTAGGGTGTTAAGGAGTGGGGGGCATTTTGGTACTTTGATCTAGAGGCATTTCAGTCTTCTTTAGGTTTACAAAGTATTTTGATAAAAAGTAGTGATTTTTAAACTATGGAAGACAATTTTTAGGTCATTTGTGGTGTTTTATGCTTCCACGAGTATTTTAGTATCAAGTGTGATTTAAGTATTTTAAGTGAATTTACATGGCTTTCAACAAACAAGATTAGTAACCTTAAAATAGATTCAAATGAAGTCGACTTTAGACAAATGGGACATCTAGGGGGCATATAGGTCAAAGCATGTTGGGAGCTGGGAAAGCTTGTTATGAGCCTCAATGTTCTTTTAGACTGGGAATGAGTTTACATGAAGAGGAAAGAGTACTACATTTATCATATTTTGGACAATGTCTAGGGCATGGAATAATTCTTGTATATCTTTAGGATAAAAGCATGAGAGCTGTTTCTTGACATGCACATTGACATAAAGTTTTTGTGGATGATAAGTATAATTTCTGCTGTATTGTATTTCTTTATTTTAATCTCCAGTATACACTAACTATAGATAATTTCTGCATATGCATTAATGCCTGCAAATTATAGCAACGCACACATGTCAGATGTAACGAATATTCTAGCTTCACTCATCATGTGTTAGCAATTATATTCGAAATAAGCTTTCACATAAATGTGATTTCTTCTTCTTCCCTCAATGCCTGCAAATTATAGCATTGTACGCATGTAACAAATACTCTAGCTTCGCTCACTATGTGTTGGCAGTTATCACACTAAAATTTTGTCTGTGACGGACAATTGGTGTCCATCTATCACATCAATGTGATGTCACATCTCTCTCTCTCTCTCTCACACACACAGAGACACACACCAAAGCCCCACTCCTGTCCTTCCTCACAACACTTCAGGAATTCATCTTGAGTAATGGAGATCAGCTCCAACATCTCACCTAAACTGTTGCTGCAGAAGGCATCCTTAAAGGAGAAATGTTCTTGGTATCTGTTGAGATTTAGTAACATATCGAATTATCTGCGGGTGCCTTCCTTCTAAATATGTTGAGGATTCCCTCAACTCAATGCCTCGCTTTTGGGTTCGAGTTCGGGCCTCTTTAACATGGTATCAGAGCTGAACCTTTCCTGATGGGCTGTTCTACTCCACCTGACTCATTCATAGTGTCACTTATGCCGTAACCATTCGGATTTAGTGCCGGGGTGTGGGGGGTGTTGAGATTTAGTCCCATAAAGAATTCTATGTGGGTGCCTTCCCTCTAAATATGTTGAGGATTCCTCAACTCAATGCCTAGGTTTTGAATTTGAGATCGGGCCTCTTTAACAATATCCATCTTCTATCAAATGTACCTCCACAAGGAGGTTGGCGGTAAAGAGAACATAGAGATCTACCTTATGTCTGGTGAAATAGGGGCGGCGAGCGAGGTTTTCTGTCAGCAAGCTGAATGTATCCAAAACATTGGTCAGTGAGGACTGAGAGACAAAACGCATCAGGAGGAGATGGAATTCTGCTTATCAATGCTTCATTATTCCTTGCATAGTTGGTCTTGTTAATAGATTGATTGGTTCACACCTCTCCTAAAAAACTCATCACGGCAGGTTCAAGTGACCAGTCACTTTCACAATCCTGTTACAGTTAGACTGGAATCACAGTCATGCTACTGTATATTGTTTTGCTGACTGTAGAAATCTATTTCCTTTTCTCTGTCTTGAACTTGCTAATTTCTGTTTATTGTGTGATTCACATAAATCTGAAGGTAGCAAGAAAATCTTGAAGTGGATTATAGTCAATGAAGAGGTATCGGCTCTAATTTCTTTTAAACATGCTGTGTAGCAGCCCAATTAATTTGCAATTCTCAGTATATCAATGTTCTATGTGCTTAGGATACTTCATTTCAATGGCATCAATGATTGGTAATTCTCATGCAGGTGGCTTCATTTTATGGCTGGCCTGTCTCCACCACTCATTGTATAGTAGGATCAATGGTTGGCTTTGGTCTAGTCTATGGAGGCATCAATGCAGTTTTCTGGAGTTCGTTGGCTCGTGTGACTTCATCATGGGTCATCTCCCCAGTCATGGGTGCAGCTGTCTCATTCCTTGTTTACAAGTGCATCCGCAGGGTATGCTTTTGCTTTACACAATGATACAGTTCATCACTTCTTGTTGCATGACATGAAAGTGGCAGTAATTTAGACACAAGCTAGAAAATCATGTTAATGTTTCCGTACTCCTATTTCCCTGTCTCAACATTCTTTCTATTCTCCTTTAGTTTGTGTACAGTGCTCCAAACCCAGGACAGGCTGCTGCAGCTGCTGCACCAATTGCTGTTTTCTTGGGCATCACTGGAATCTCATTCGCAGCTTTCCCCCACAGCAACAGTCTGCCTGTTGCAGTGGTTCAGGCTCTTGCCTGTGGGACAGTAGGAGCACTTATTGTCAACAGAGTCATATACAAACAGCTAGGCCATCTTCTCACCTCAGAATCAGCAAAACAGGAAGTGAAAGAGAATCAGCATCACCAAAATATTGGGTTTCTGTCTGATATTGCAGGGCCTACAGGTCCCCAGTTAGAGATAGTCTATGGTGTATTTGGTTATATGCAGATCCTGTCTGCATGTTTCATGTCATTTGCACACGGTGGCAATGATGTCTCCAATTCCGTTGGTCCTCTAGCTGCCGCACTGTCTATTCTCCATGGTGGATTGACTGGAGCAGAAATAGTAATTCCCATTGACGTTCTCGCATGGGGTGGATTTGGAATAGTTGCAGGGCTTACAATGTGGGGTTATAGGGTGATAGCAACAATTGGGAAGAAAATAACAGAGCTGACACCCACCAGAGGATTTGCAGCTGAATTTGCTGCTGCTTCAGTTGTTGTAGTGGCATCTAAGCTTGGCCTACCCATCTCTGCAACTCACACCTTGGTTGGTGCAGTGATGGGTGTTGGCTTTGCCAGGGGCCTTAACAGTGTCAGAGCTGAAACGGTGCGCGAGATTGTGGCTTCCTGGGTTGTCACCATTCCAGTTGGTGCACTTTTATCTGTTATCTATACATGGCTATTGACCAAATTATTGGCTTATCTACTTTAAGAGTGAGTTTGGGGCAAGGTTGTTCCTTGGATTGAAGAAAGTTCACTTCCTCCAGTTTGGATTAACCTACAGATGAAAGATGTTGTCAGCTCATCCAGGAAAGCACTTAAGGTTTAGGGCAGGACAAGGAGCACAACTTGTAGTCAGGAAAGAAAATAACCTGAAAAGAATGAGCAGGAACGATATTTCACTGTACGTTGTTCTCCTTTTGCTTATCATTAAAACCCTACTTATGTACATTGGATGGATATTCTTTTCTCATCCATTATATGGACATTCAAAACCGATCTTCTCTTCTCTGAAGAGACATGAGGGGACCAATCTTGTAGCTTTCTTTAACTTTTCATTTTTGAAATTGCACATAGGTTGGCAGAAGATTTTTCATGGCAAGGCATACTATCTGACACGAATGACCGTCTTGTTGAGCTAAAATTTTTAAGGCATCTTCAAAGGTAAGAATGGGTGTGCACTTCTTCATACAATTGTAAAAGGTGGCCAATTATTTGCAAATTGGAGAGGTCTCTTGACCCTGAATTAACATGGTTGGTCTACTACAAGATAGTGGTTCCCCACCCCTACCAACCCTCTTTTTTTTTTTTTTTGGCTGTAGAGCACTATTTAACTATCATAAGTTAAGCTGTAGTGTATAATTGAGATACATGACAAATCCTTACAAGCACAAACTCTACAAAATTAGAAACTTGGTCCTTAAAAGTTTCATTTTGCTCAACTAATATTGGTTGTGCTATGCAGCAGGTGGAGAAACTGCATAACTAATTGTGGTATTCATCCCACAGTCACTTGCAGGGAAAACTATATTATGATGTAGATAGGTCTGTTTTTTTCACATCATAGCTTCATTCGAGGGTCTCATGCGGCAATATCACACCAAAGAAGAATTTAAATGGTAGGCAAGTTGTTTGTTAGACACACCATGAACAACTGTTTCTTCTGACAATCGAAGTTCTTAAGTTGACACATGCATTTGCCATGGTCTCTCGTTGTCACATTCTTCAACAATTGCTCTAGTTTGTTCAGTTGCTTCAATTGATCTGCACATGCTCAGTCTTCAGCACTTTGTAGATGTTTTCAAATAAAAAACAAGTTGGATAAACAGAAATCAGATGTCGATTTGCAGTCTTAATCCCGGGACACATGCGTCAGAGGTAGTAAGCAATCTCATATCAACTGTTACACATCCACATTAGTAGTGTAACTTTCTCTCTCTTTAATAGTGGATATGTGCTTGCTAATGTCAGTAAACTACTTCCTGTAGAAATTATTTTGCCTCGTTACTACTTTAGGTCTATATATGATCTTTACAATTGTCTCTTGGTGGACAGCTTAAAACAAAGCCGATTTTTAGAAGTATATAATCTGAATCAAAATGAACCTGTGGCAATAAAATAATGGAAACTAGTTTCATTATTTATCAAAACTCGAAGAACTTAATTGGACATCATAGTCAAATGGGAGTGGAAATAGGAAAGGTGCCAAACTGCTCCTTAATTATCCACTCCGTTGTCTTGTGATCTTTACAATTATCTCTTGATGGACGGCTTTAAAAAAAGTCGATTATTAAAAGTATATAATTTGAATCAAAATGAACCTGTGGAAATAAAGTAATGGAAATGAGTTTCATTATTTATCAAAACTCGAAGAACCAAATCAAACATCATAGTCAAATGGGAGTGGAAATAGGAAAGGTGCCAAACTGCTCCTTATCCACTCCATTGTCAACAATTGCTACCCATCAATCTCTTATCTAGAAGCCAATTGAACATGTGGGGCATATAAACTTTTAGAAGAGGGGGAAAGGCAACTAATAGGACTCCTTTTTCCCTCACAAAGGGAGTCTAGATTCATGTTGAGCTTGTGAGTAAAAGGGTATCCGCTTTTACTTGTCATTTTTTACCTCTACATTGACCTCTGAAGTGCTAAACCTGTTACTACATGGCCAACTTTCAGTAGGAGGATAGGGATAGTAAAAGAGAAAGGAAAGTGTTTTTGCCATCATTCGAGGAAGGAATCATATCCCAAATGGAAAGGAGAAGTTGACATGGCCCCTCTTGAGGGTCTGCCTCTAGCAGGGGCTTATAAGAAATATTAAAAGATTATAGGGACTAAAAGTAGGAATCCAAAATTTTTAAATATCACTGTGCATGTTAAAACCACTGAGATTCTGTCTCACAAATGACTAAACCCTCCAACCTATCTACACCTTCAGATAAGAAAATAGAAAAGATGGTCACTATTCTTGGAGAGGACACAACTCCTAAGAGAGGTGATGACAAAAAAGGAGACGATATTTGATAAAAGAAGAGGTGATCTTTGAAGTACATATCCGTGCGCTCCTTGGGAACAAATTTTCAAGTCCAAAATTTCAGGATAGATATTGGAGTTCTTCTCTTTTAATATTTCTGAAAAAGGTACAAATATATGTCTCATGCAGTCTTTGAAGTTAACTCCATAGGTTCACTTTGTTTGCAGAATAACTTAAACCAGGATAAGGTTCTGGGGATTTCTTAAACCAGAATAAGAGGTATTTTGATTTGGTAAGTAGTTAGTATTTCACCCAGAATAAGGAGAATTGTACTGTGCTATTCCAAGTGATTTGGTAGGAATGAGCAGAATAACGAGTGGGATAAAGAAAGGAATAGCATGTCAAAATATCCATTCCATCTTTGCATATGTTATTTTTAATTTCTATTATTTTCAAATTACTTATTAATATGTATATTATTATTGGATTTGTCATTATTTTTATTCTCATTTCCAAAATTAACACACGTTACAACATAAATATATAATTTTTTTTTAAAGTTATATTATTATTATTTTCCCGTCAAATTCGATGACTTAACACAGTATATTGTTAAAAAGAAATTTAGAATAAAAATATTCATTTGAATGAGATAAGATTGACAACATGTTGTGACCAAAATTATATTTTTATGGACGCCAAAAATAGAATAATGAATTAAATTCATTAGATAAATATTACTACGAGACTATTCTCAGCAAGTAAATCATTAACCTTTTATGCTATTCTTTTCTAATGACACAATGATGACTGTGACAACCTCAAATGTATACGTTTCAATATCAACATAGCAAAATATAGTCCTCAAGTTGTATAACATATCGTACACTTACTTACGCCAAAATTTTATTTATAGACACAGTCACCTACCAGAACAATTTACACAAAACCGTCAGTTCAATAAATAAAATTTTATTTTTACAATATCTATTATAACTGGAAAAAAAAAAATTTAATACATCATTCATGAGTCGTCTTTTTAGCCAAATCCACGAGCGACCATCCTTTACCCCTGTGATAAAAAATTTGAATTTCTACAAACAAAGAATTAGTAGATTATGTGCAACAAATACGAGAATAAAGTAAAAAAATGAGAACAATAAAATTACATTACCTACCGTTGTCATAACCTCACCATCCATCGGGTACGCTGTAACGCTGTCAAGTATTAATCATTTCTAGGCTCAGAAACATGTATACAAAATATCATTGTCCACTGGGGTTGCTCCAAACAATGGAACCATCCTACTAATAGACTCAATTTAATTCTTTCATCATTGCCTATAATGACCGAATTAGGAGCGTACAATTTTGCCCTCCTGCTATCAAAAAACACACTGAGACATCGTTGCATTGAAGCCACCCGACAATCTTAGCGTACCAAGTGATAGGGTTGCAAATTTACACAATATTAACCATCCTCAGTGGAGATGCAAGAAAGCAGGCTCAGAAATAAAAAGTTAATATTGATGGAAATCATTGTCCAGTGGGGTTGCTCCAAACAGTGGAACCATCCAACCAATAGACTAATTTCCAGTATTTCATCATTGCCCAATGAGCGAATTAGGAGCGTGCAATTTTGCCCTCCTGCTATCCAAAAAACCCACTGACATGTGGTTGCACTGAGGCCTTCCGACCATCCCAGCGTAGCAATGGATAGGGCTGCAAAATTGCATGCACCGTTCACAGACTTGAAAATAGGAGGATGGTTGGATAAAATCATTGTCCAGTGGGGTTGCTCCAAGCAATGGAACCATCCATCCAATAGACTCATTTACATTATTACCTCCTACGAAAAAAATTACACGTACTTATTACATGTATGTTGTGAATGGACATGCTTGAAATTAATTTGAAAAATGTTCACAAAACCAAAATGAAAGGAAGTTCAGTAAACTCAATTATTAAGAAGGAAATGTTCAACACAAGCAACAACAGATATGATGCATACAGCATATGAAAAACAATACAGGAGATAAGCAAACATACAAATGAACACAGCCAGCGAGATGCGAAACAGAGCACCGAACATGAGACATGACGAACGCAACTCATGTCCAGAGTGCGTTAGCAATAGACTCCCTAATCTGCCCTCCTAGCGTAACCTCAGCCTTGCTGAGAGGGATGTCAATCGGAACGTCTTCATCGCCATTATCCTCACTAACTATTTGTTCATTGTTCTCGCAGTTGAAGTAATAGTCATGTCCCTGAGATCGACGTATGAAGTTGTGAATAACCGCGCATGCAATGACCATCTTCCTCTGCGTCGCCCAGGGGTACATGTTCCCCTCCTTTAGCGTCTGAAAGCGATTCTTCAAGACGCCAAACGCTCTTTCCACAACATTCCTTAACTGAGCATGACGGTGGTTGTACTTTTCTTCTTTGTTCGCATATGTGCGATTTTGTTCTCCCCGAAATGATGCTAAGTGATATCTTTGGCCACGATATGGAGCTAAGAAACCACTTGAGTTTGCATACCCTGAATCTACAAGATAATACTTTCCACGAGGGACAGTCAATCCACCTTCGTCCAAAGCCCATCTTAGCACCCGCATGTCGGCAGCCGATCCTTCCCAACCAACGGCAACGTATTGGAAGGTTAGGTCGAAGGACACGACACCCATGACATTCTGGCTAATGAAACCTTTGCGGTTTCTGAATCGTCCGTGGTGTATCCGTGGGACATTCGCCAAAACATGCGTCCCGTCAATGGCTCCAATCGCATCCTATATGGTTGTATATAAAAGAACAATATGAGAACATTTATTAGTCAATCTGAACACACACATCACGACTGTATAGTAGCAATGTCCTCACCTTGAAGTAGGGGTAGAACGTTTGCTTTCCTCTGATGTGCGGATGACACTCACGGACCTGAGCGTGTGTGGGCAACTTAATAAAGTCATACTTTAACTCAGCTATCTGCTTTGTGACGAAGTTGACGTATCGACTAATTGTTTGAGGGGAATGCTGGAACCGCTCGCACATGGCTCCCGTTGCAACGCCATGACCGACAGCATATAGGAACATACCAAGTTGCTCCGTCGCTGTCACATGGCGCGAGTCCCTCAAAAGGCCACGGCTCACAAGTAAGTCACGGAGTCCTAAAAACATGGAAGGATGCACTCGAAACATCTGGTAAGACCTTTCGTCATGCCCATCTAGTATCTCATGGATCCATGTGTGGCCAGATAGAGCAGAGTTATGCATATGTCGACGTATGCGTGGAACGTATTCATTCTCGATGTGCGCAATAATTGTGTCCTCAATCACATTCAACAGTTCTTCGTCCTCTTCCATGAAGTCCAATACAACATCACTAAATTCTACATGCAAGACATTATAATAAGTGGGATATAATGTTACATAAACCGTACATGTGTAAGACAGTACAATACAAATTAGAAAGTTCGGATGGACATAAGTAGAACGGTAAGTAAAATCATGAGAAGGATGACTACAACAATGTACAGGAGTATCATTACAACAAACGATTGCCAGTCAAAGTGGAGAGCGTGTGTAAAGGAGGCAGGTGGCCTTGCAACTACTTGCTCAGATGTGCAAGGCACAGCATAATACTGAGGAACTTCTGTTCGCCTCTCAGGACGTTGTTGGATGATACCAGAGAACGCACATTGGGCCTCCTCAATTGAATAGAAGCCCTTATAACGAGCCCCGGGGTACCCATTAACTTGGGCAAAGCATTCAGGCCAAGTGAAATATAGTCCTGGCTCACGCCCAACCCAAACCACATAACATCTGTACCGCCCCATACCTACAAAGGCGTCAAAAACCTGCACCTACTTTGATAAGTACCCACAGTAGTACAACATAATGAACACGCAACAAGTATGAATACAAGCATATAAATCCTAATACATGTTCCAATTCAACACACAATCCAAGTCAACATAAGAAATCAATAACAACAACTATGAAGAAAAAGGTACGAGTTCTATGACTGAAATTAAATATTATCCAAATACATTATCCAAGTCAAGACATAAGAAATCACAAATCCACTACCCCACATGGTGCAACATCCATCGGATCTTCTCCTCATTATTCAGGTTCATAAATATTCCGCGATTCCCCGCATCTTTGAAGAGCTCCAAGGACCTCACGAACAAGTCTGGATGTAGGTCAGGAACCTCTCGCAATGCATCTATGCAATCCTTCATAGAAGGAATACGATCTGGCTCCTGGGGTGTGGGTTGTGTCTGGATCGGGGTTGCAGGGGCAGACATCATAGAAGCCCGTTCCGCACGTATATCTATGAGAAGGTCAGTCCGCTTTCGAACAACATCAATAAAATTCGTGATCACAGTGGGATCTTGAATTGCCTTTCCCTTCAATTTTGAGGAGGCACGTTTCTTGCGCGGAGAGTTAACCTCACTGTATGAGGCCATAGTTCTAGATTGGGGTGTGGGAGGGGAAGCCATGTAACCGGCGGAGACACCCATGACCAACTCATCAGCTTCTTTGTCTCCCTGAAGTGCGGCAAGAAATTCATTGACAGGTGTGCGTTGTGACTGACTAGACATACTGTAGTCAATGTTAGCTTCATTGGGACTGTAAGCAGGCACACTACGTGTACGGCAGGTTCCCTCAGCATCTGGACCAAATGCTGTGCTGTTGCTGGCTAGATAATCCATCTCAGTCCTAAAGGGGAAGGGTTTGCCTTTGAGAGAGCTGTACTGTGGACGTGACTGAAAAGGAAGAAAAATATAGTCCATGAGTCTATGGATCATACGATTGACTGTGCATGAAACTGAAGTTCATCACAGGAGAAGCTTACCGACAGGATGTCGTCCCAAGAGTGCTGAAGTCCAGGGATAGGAATCTTGTTTATATCATCCCATCCCCAGCCAGTCCTTTGGTCAAGCAGTGTACGCAGAAAATTGTAATTGCGCTTAAGGGTTTTGTATCGACCCTTCAACGTGAAATGTTTGCAATCCAAGTGCGTCGCGCTATTAAATGTGGAAAGGATTTCACTCCAGACCCCTGGCTTAAATGTTCCCTCGATGCAGTTATGCTTATCAAACTGCTCGGTAAGGAGACCTATGAGGACGCGATCTTGGGCCTCAGTGAAGTTGGGAGCTCGGGTGCCCCGACTCATCCTCTCCTCTCCGGAAGACAGACGTTTCGTTCCGCCACCTTTAACATTAGGACGAACAACATTCCAAAAAAACCGAACCGCAATGATGTATTTAAAATGAAAGTAACACAAGTAATAAGTTCACTGTGTTATAAGAAGTGAGAAATGAGGGGCATAGGAGAACACACCACTGTTAGACATCGTCCGTGCCCGCTTTCTTGCACTCCTATGACCGGTCTCAATTTATTCATGCATGAGGCAGGGGCAGCATTAGTGTAAGCCTTACATAAAAATGTAATGCGAAGAAGATAAAAATATTGCAATATGGTAGAAGGAGATAGAAATGTAAAATTGTGGACAATAAAGAAGACTTTAAAATAGACAAATCAGCTAGTTAACAATCAGAAATAACGAAGCTCAAACAGAAAGGCACATGAAGAGTTATGGCCGAAATCTGAAAATGGTATGAGCATGAATATTTTATAGCAAGGAAGCGCAAAATATTTTATATCACATCACCGACTGTTTTTGAATTCCAACTCACAATTGTAAGTGGCCATCACAGGAATAAAAGTTCAATTCATAGTTATCAATTCCTCTAGTGGGTCCCACAGAAGAACACATCAGCTCCAACAGGCTGAGATCTGGAAGGTCAGAGTCAGATCCTCCCACCCCATCCCAACCCCAAAAGAAAATGTTAGATCTCAAACACTGGTCAGGGCAGGTTGGAAGTTTCTCTGATTCTTATACAGAGATGTTAAGACATAGGAAATTGATCTACTAATAAATTACCTTGGTGGATCCCACATAAAAGCTCATCTCCAGCTCTTTGCAAGGCCAAAAAAAATAAAACATAAAAAATAAAAAGAAGAAAAGGATATGCATGGGTGGTCAACCATGATCTAACTTCAAACATTGGGAAGGGCAGGGAGCAAAGCTCCAACTCTTATGTAAGGAAGCTAATAGATACCTGAAATCTGAGGGACTTGATGTCTTCTAAGGTTCTCATCAGCTTATGTAAACAATTAATATTACTCAACTGCCCATGCTTCTGTTGATCCCAAATTGCAAATATTTTTTCTTACATGTGGCCCACCCTAGCCCACAGGATCTCACAGGTCATACAGCACCCTGGTTTTCCATTTATTCAGCCATGCCCTTCTCCACCAATCTCTTACCCATCCCCATCTAGATTTTCTTATTCTATATGTGGATGTTCCATTCAGACTGCACCATCTGTTGTCCACATTTTCATGGTTTCGTGGGCATCTTTCTAGGGTTTGTGTTCCATTCTTGTCATTTATTAAAACTTTTCATCAGAAAAAGGATTTTAACAAGAAAAACATTGCTTGCTCACATGCCTTGTCATGTGCTCAAGTTAAATCATTCTCACTAGCTAGGACAAGTAATCAAGGATTTTTAGATCAAGAGGCCTTTCTCTAGCTAGGTCGTAACATGCCATTAACATAGTGAGATTAGTATTAACATCATCGTCATCATCATCATCACCACCCAAATTGTTGGTTACTAAGACTCAAATCATGTTAAGGGTGCGTTTCTAATCCAAATCATCAAGTCATACCATGACAACTCTGTAGAAAATTGATTTGCCTCTACTCTGGCTCTTCTGGTTTAGGAAAATTTTTCACAGCATCTTAGAACTTGACCATAAACAATTTGATAAGGTATGCAGCCATGCAGGACTCTTTTCACCAAGGTCATCCTCACAAAATCAGTATCAAATCCAATCCCACTCAATACACTGATCCTCGAGTGCCTACTAATTTCACGATTCCAGCCGTGCCAAAATATTGTTTGGATATGTGAACACAATCAAAATGTGCCATTTGCAACCACCAAAATATTGTCTGCTTGGTATCACCAGAGCATTATTATGTATAAATCATACATGCATGCATACTTCATTTGCATGGATACCCAAGCTCTGCGACATGGAAAAATCCGAGTTCAATGACCCTGAATGGCCCCTGATTTGAGTAACAAAGCCAAAAAGGAGAGGTTGAAAGAATTCAATTCCAGGGTGGCTGAAAAGTCAATAATGAGTATGTTTGTGGTTAATTATAAGAGCATTAGGTGGAACCAATAAGCCAGTGTGTGAAGAACTTGACAGAGTCTTGATCAAGAGCAAAATATACAAGGTCACACATGCTCAACTGCAAGTTAGGACCCCGTGGCTTCCCCGATTCCACATAAGGAGACTGTCCCTAGCCTAAGATGTGCAGCTCTGTCTCCAAGTTGTAGTACACAGCATTAGGCACTCATAAGTCATAAACAGTCGAAGTGGCATCATGGTTCTAACTTGACTAAATTCTCTTCACGCACAGTACAATGCCAACTTCAATTCACTTACCATGCCTTGTGCACAGAATAACAAGAAGATCACACCCAATGTCGCAGTAATGTTGGACATCCATTGAACCAAGAAAAGACAGATACTATTTCTGGCGATCATTTCCATTAAAGAGAATGGTATACACAAAAACCAAACCTGGGATGAACGGAAGAGAATATGCTAACCGGAAGTTCCGTTCACGGATGGGCTCCGCGTTGGAGGATGAAGAGGACACCGTCACCGGCGAACGATCGGCAGGAAGGTGGTGCCTGGAGGAGGAACCGCAGCGGGGACGAGCAGCGCCTATTCTTCGAAGAACCCCTCTGTCTGGTATCATCGTTTCGGAAGGGGAGGGGAAACCGTCTCTTTAACAAGGCGAACCAGATGGATGGAAGTAATGGTGATGTGCCCAGACACAGCAAAAGGACACGAATCTGGACCCTGCCTGCCCAGATCCAGGCGTTGGGAAGAGCTCACAGCCTGGCTTCATGCCCTAGCCGCGCTTCGTGATGTCCTTCCCCTGCAGCAGGACAGGATCGGACGGAGGGGAAGAGAAGAAGGAAGAAGCGAGGTATTGGGAAGGATGAAGCAAGCTTCGTGATGGCGGACAGGCGGTGACGTCCGTGACCTGGTGGGACTTGGGGAGGACGAGTGGGGAGGACGACTGGGGAGGAAGAAGCAAAGCTTCGTGATGGCGGACAGGAGGTGACGCCCGTGACCTGGTGGGACTTGTGGGGAGGACGAACAGCGCCGGGTTTCGGACAATGCCGGGTGTAAGGCGTTATTCCACATAAACCGGGGTGTAACCTATTCTATCCTGGGTTAAGGAATCCCCTCCACCAAAGTGGAATAAACTGCATAGGTGGAATAATTTGGGCTTATTCCGCAAACAAACCGAAGCATAGGGTGTGCATGGTAATTAAGTGGAATATTCATCCTAGTAGGAAGAATCACATTATTCCATGATGAAGAACCCATGAGGATCTTGATTTATAAATTACATTATTTCTATCCAAATAATTATGAAGAAAAACTAATTATGTCTTTGATATTCTTTCTTAATCAAACCAAACAAATAGAAATGGAATCAAATACCTTTTTCTCACCATTGTCATATTAGAACACCATGAAACAGATGCTGCATGCAGTAGTGGCGTTGTTGCCAACCCCGCAACACCGGAGGGAAGAGGAGAGGGGACGTTTGGTCCCTCCCTCCCCGGTGCATGTTCTCGATAGAGCAGGTCGCCGTCGTGCGCGCTGCACTATTCCAGTGGAAGAGGCGGTGCGCGTCCCGTGTCATGTCGTGGCGAGCAGACGCCGGCGCTTGTCCTCCACGCGCGGGCGCGCGCACGCCAGACGCAGGCACGGCCGTCCCGGCGTACTCCTTGCGAAACAAACGTACGGCCTCAGCTCCCAAGCTCCGAGCAAGGTGATGAGTAGTGCCTTTGTAGGCCCCGAACTCGGGTCCTACCTAGCTGCATGCTGCTGGCTGCAAATCCCGGAAAGTTTAATGAGTGTGGTGGGCCGTGGGTGGATCCCTTTTCCATGCCTTCCTGCTCATGGCATTGTGGACAGTTCTGCACATTGTGGTTGGTGGATATTGAGATCGATCGTGCAATCTTCCATTTCTTGACAACATGATGAGCCAGTATATCTTTGGCATAGATTTTCTTTTTTTTTAAACTTTTGGTAAGGGTGGTTTAAAAGTAAAACATAAATTTTTTTGGCAGCACTGCAAGTATTACTTAAAAAAAAAGCTTGATGTCCGACCCCAGTAGCCAAAGTGACGTCTGCCTGACCTTCTCATTATCCTCTCAACGTCATCCTGCACTTCGACGGGCAGAACGTGACATCAAATCCCATCTTTAACAACGGAATCTCCCAAATCTTCCGTCGCCAAATGCGGAGAAGAAAACGACAGCCGGACAAGAATCCCTGTGGAGTCTTGACCCCGTTGCATCAACCTCCTCCTCCCAGAGCTCGCCCCGGCCGCCCCACACACAGTGCCGTCCATGGCTCTCTCTGCTAAAGGCGACCAGCACTACCCACGGCAATGTGGACACGGCTCTCAACTTTCCTCCATTCTCCTTCAAGCCTGCAGGTTGCCCAGCGCCTTTATAAGTATCCCCCACCATCGCCTCCCCCGGCAGCTGCGAGCCCAAAAGGTTAAAGGTTGCTGGGTGGGTATTCGATACCTGGGAGGGAGGAGGCCATCCATGGCGATAGCATCGGGCCTTCTGCCGGCGACAAGGGTGCTGGTGCTGGCGGCGCTCGCCGCCTGGGTGTGCATGTGGGCACTGAAGCCGACGCCGGTGTGGAAGAGGTCTTTGCATGTTGCTGAGGGCTGGGCTGGTCGAACCCTTCTACGCGACGTTGGTGATGCTCCAGTGGCCCTGCTGAATTCGTGTGCTTCTGGATTCTGGGTGGTGCATGCATTCATAGATTACTTGGTCTAACATGGCAACTTCCCCCTCGTATAGGTCTCGATGTTCTGGTCTTCTGCTTTCCGGTGTTGGTGGCGGCTGCGCTGGTATATGTTTGTATGCATCTCATGTCAAGAGAAGGATCGATCAGGTAAATCTCCTCTCCAACACTAATTGGGATTTAAGAGGTGTTTGAGGGCACTGAACGGGGTGCATGGCTCTTCAAGAGCTGGTTTCCTTGACATCTCCAGCACTTTTGGGTGGGATGGTAAAGGCACCAAGAGCTGGTTTCCTTGACATCTCCAGTACTTTTGGGTGGGATGGTAAAGGCACCACTTTGAGTTTGAGCTAGGGATGCAAAAGGCTTGCTCTAGAGGGTTCAGTTAACAATTTGTATCCCTGCTTTTTCATGTTGTTTTTAATGTGATTGGTGTCAAGTTTTGGGAATGATTTGGTGAGAATCTGATTCCTGCCTCAGGGAATTGAGGCCAAATTATTTTCAAATGGCAACTTTAAGTTCATCTTTAGACTGTCCGGTTTTAGACTATGTCCACCACAGCATTGGAGCTCACTCTTGACAAATTGCCATTTGGGTTTTTCTTTTTCTTTTTTTCAGAAGACAGAGACCAATTTGGATGATGCACATGTCGAATCCAATCATTGTGAGAAGCCCAATTGGTACATTATCAGGCTTTGAGCTTCTAGCTGCAGCCTTGTTTATTTTGTTGCTAGCATGGACACTCTACTCCAACCTTTCTAGTGACTTCAAGAAGGCAACACCGGCAAAATTTGTGCACTTTAACAGGCTTGTGTATTTTTCTGTGCTATCAGATGTTTTGACAGATACGAAAAAATAGACTCTAATAAAATGGTGATGTTTTCCTGATGTTTCAGATATCAGATTAAGGTGATGAACGTGGGCATCCGTGCAGGTTCACTGGCTGAAATATGCCTAGCCGTCTTGCTTCTACCTGTTTTGAGAGGGATGGCCATATTCAAAATTCTTGGAATCCAGTTTGAGGCTGCAGTTAGATATCATATCTGGATAGGGAATGTGATGGCTCTATTTGCAGCATTTCATGGCATCACCATCATGTCAGTGTGGACAGCCAAACATAGGCTTCTCAGTGAGGTACCATGTCTTTGCCTTTCGGTATTCTTGTTAATACATGCATGTTTGTGAATTAAGTTGTCCTCCTAATAATGTCTGGTTGTGAGAAAACTGTGGAATGTTGTTTCATAAAGAGGATGCAAGATTAAACAATTATAAGCTATTCTTTTGGTCATCTCAAAAGAGAAGTCTAAAGCATCAGATAAGATATCTTGCACCTGATAACAGAGATGTGGAGAGTCAGTGGATAGACTGCACAAAAAAGGTTCATATCAACTAACAACTTTTTCCTTACTCATCTGAAAGAGATTCTAGAAAGTCTTGTGGAAATCTCTTCCTTCTTGTTTCAGAGAGGTGCAGAAGAACTGAAAACATATTTTTGATCAAATAACATGAAATAATCATTGTCTACATGACAACTGCAAACTGTTACAAAGACAGAAATTGGGCATACTACCTTGCAAAAGAGTAGCGAACCTGATCAAGAAGTACAGATAACTAATTACATAATTCAAAACATGCTCCAGATGCATGACATAGGACCCACTGCGCCTTTAGCTGTCCATCTGAGATTCTGAACCAGTTCCTTTATGCTGACTTACATAACATGCACTTTGTCGTCAGCATGATATGCATAACTTCAGGAGGCTAACTATAAAGATGTCAATTGCATAGTAAAGAGGTCAATATGCACATGCTGTGTCAAGCTGGCATACCTCTATTCTTCCCCTTCATGAGTTTGCTTAGTCTGATCTAAAATTGACACCAGATGGTTATGCTGTCTTTATTTCATTTCCTTGAAACCGCATGTCTGTTACTGAGCTGGATTGAAGAAATTTTGTTCATTTCTTATTCTCTATCAACCATTTTTTTTGCACCACAGATAACAAAGTGGCAAAGAACTGGCCGTGTGAACCTTGCAGGAGCAATCACATTAGCAGTAGGACTGGTTATCTGGATCACATCCCTACCTCCAATAAGAAGAAAACAATTTCAGCTTTTCTACTCGGTTCACCATCTGTACATAGTCTTCATACTATTCTTCTTGCTTCATGGTGGAGACCGGCACTTCTACTTGGTGATATCTGGAGTTATTCTCCTAGCTCTTGACAAGATCATGCAAATCATACAACCAAGGTGTACTCCATGCTTGGTTTCTGCAAAGATATTGCAATGCAGAGCAATAGAACTCACTCTATCAACGAAAGGTAGAAAGTCTAAACATCAGACTCCATCTTTCCACTGGAAATTCTGCCTTTATATAATTACCTATGATATAGGATGCTTCATTTGCAGGTATGAAGTACAGCCCAACCAGCTTGATCTTCATAAATATACCAAGTATATCTAAATTTCAGTGGCACCCTTTTAGCTTAATCTCAAGCTTCCACATGAGCAATGATGAAATATCATTCATAGTCAAATGCCAAGGGCAGTGGACTAATGCGCTCTATAACAAAATAAAATCGATGCAAAACTCCGATGATACTTCCATCAAATGCTTCCCAGTTGCAGTGGAGGGCCCATATGGACCTCCATCCATCATATATCAAAGGTACATGTATTCACCACCAAAATGTCAAATGTTGCAAGATATGATCATTCCTGCTGTATCATACCTGACTGATTTCTGCCACCAGGTATGACAGTTTACTTCTGGTTGCTGGAGGATCTGGTGTAACCCCCTTTCTAAGTATCCTACAAGATATCTTATCCAGGAGAGGTAACACAGTCAAGCGACCCACAAGAGTACAACTTGTCTATTCAGTGAAGAAATCAGAGGACCTCAGCATGTTAAACTCAATTTCACCATTGCTGCTGGGCAAAACAAGAAATCCTGGACTGCTGAAGTTAAAAATTTTTGTGACCCGAGAAGAGAGATCTGTGGTGTCATTAAGGGAGCTATTGCAGGAAGCATCCCAAGTACAAACTGTGTTCTTCAGCACAAAGTGTCCATTAAGCAGTGCCCCAGGACCTGAAGGATTTCTGACTATGGCTGCTATCACAGGGTTGGCCTCCATTGCCTTTCTTGTCTCTCTTGTGTGCTTGAGCCATGGTTTCCTGTCCTCTGGAAAGAAAGCCACCCAAGAAGAGAAAGACCCCTCATGGCTTCGAGATCTTCTAGTCATAGGTTCGTTTGTCCTTGCAACTGGTTGTAGCACATTGGTGATGATCTTTTCAAGGTGGATGAAGCCAGAGAACAACACTCCACTCACTCTGAAACATGCTGAAGATGTAGAAATGCACTCTGAGAATGGAAGAGCTCCACAAGAAGAACATGAAATACACTTCGGAAAGCGGCCAAATCTTATAGGTAGCTTTTAATCTCCATCTGTGATTAGAATAATCTGAAACTCTTCTCCAATACAACTTATTGCCTTTTAACGTTACCATAATTTGTTTTTAATCTGCAGAGACACTAGAAGACCTATACAACCAAACTGGAAGAACTGATGTAGGAGTTTTCGTTTGTGGCCCAGATTCCATGCAAGAGTCAGTGGCATCATTTTGCAAAAAGCATCAGAAGTTCAGTGAGCCTAAAAAACAGATGCACACTCTCGCTTTTCACTCCGTCAAATTTTCACTGTAATTATCATTAAGTGGTCTACATACTAAATAGAACTTCCCCAGATCAATGCAAGAAAATTGTGTTAATTAGTTTGCAATAGCACAAATATGACATTGGTTGCAACTAATCTGATGCGTAAATAGAATAAATTGCTGAAGCATACTCATCCCAGCCTAAACGGCTTACCAAAGCATCAGAGAAGTAAAATGAAGGAAGTCTTTGTGAAAGGAAATAAAGCCTGAGAACCACATGGAAACTGAAGACATTTTTGAATCTTTGATATATACTTGCCATTTTATGCACCCTACATGGGAGTTTAACTTGTGAGAAACTCAAAGCATCCCCAGGGCACATTAAATAGAAGGGACAGGCCAAACTCGACTATAATCTGGATACCAAAAGTTCTTGTCAACTCCTGCTGTTGCTTCACTGTCTAAGGACTTTCTTGAATTCGAGTTGAATTTATCTCATCAACTCAAGATTTCGTCAACTATTCACTGTAAGTTAAGAGTAGTGGGGGCAATCCTATAGAAGTCTGGGTTGTTGGGCCCCCTGCGTACGGCAAACCCAAGAAGGGGTTGGGGGGGGGAGGTGAATTGGGTTTTTAAAATTTTTTTCTTTGAAAGATCACAAGATATGGAAATTAAAGCACAATGAGGTAACTGGAGATTAACTAAGCACACACGCAAGGAACACAAGCAATTTATAGTGGTTCGGTCCCAATCAATTAGGCCTACGTTCACTTCTCTACACCTCATAGAGAATACCACTAGATGAACAATTTATTACACATGCTAGTTACGGCCTAGCTAACCTTACACACGGTGTTTCAAAAATACCTATAATGACAGGAGGCCAACACACACACAAGCCACCAATAAACAAGAACAACACACAAGAAAAGAGAGAAAGAAAGAAAAATCTTGATGGAGCAATCAATGCCGGGAGCCCTCTCCCAAGTGTATTTACAGAGAAAAACTTGGGAGGAGCTTTTCTTCTCTTGGATTCTCTCTCTTTCTTCACTTCTAGGGATCTTTCCTATCTTTAAAATGGCTATTTAGAACACTTCTCTTTGGTGGCAGAAAAAAGTTGCCTTTCCTGGGTGAAAGATTTCTTTTACATAGACTTAAAAATCATAGGGCCATTGGTGGTAGGTGGGGCGCTAACGGTCAAATCTTCTTCTTGCGCAACTTGAAAAAGTAGAAATCAGTCGACCGATTCAATGGGTTGGTGATAGTTTTCATTAATGTACACAGATCAATTTTAGATGAAAAATTGTCTAAATCGATCGACCGATCTACTCTGGTCAGTCGACCAATTCTCCTTGTGAATAGGAAATTCAATAGTCCTTAACGGTTATAATGCAATTACCTTCTCTAGGTTTTGATACTCGAGTTAACATGGATTATGAATGTGATTTTGTTCGATTTATCACCACTCTTATGAGCACAAGGTTAGATAAATGATGATGATTTTGTAATCATTAAAACTAGGGGTAATCTATAACAGTCTCCCCCTTTTTGATGATGACAAAATCATCTATCAAAATAGAATAAAGCCTTAGGATAATACATGTAAAACAATCAACTAATAGTACATGTGAGCTAACAACCTGAAGTAGCTTAATCAACTCATATTAATCAATCAACCACATAATTAACTCTTATTAATCAACCACATCTCAAGCTACTAACACAAATACTAAAACAAACACCATTGATAGCTTAGTATAAAACAAACACCATAGCACTAAAACAAACACCATCTAGTCTCCCCCTTTTTGACATCCTCACAAAGGAACATAGTTAAAGTAGACAACAAGGTGCATAACTAGTCGAATAGTTAAAGTAAATAACAACTTAAAGAATTTAGAAGGAAACTATATAAGCAAAATCCTAAGAAGATGCTGTAAAATTACTTAGGCAACATAGCTAGCGTATGATATAATAGAAGAGGATTCAAGTGTCAGATGGAGGAGGCTAGAGAAATTGCCGGAGAAATAGCCCCAAATGTCTTGGATCATCTTGTTTTGCGCCTCCATAATTTGGTTCCAACTTTCTTGAGTAATACGAAGTTGCTGAACTTCGTTTGCCATGCTATCCACACGCCCAACCAATGTACCGAACTAGGTATGTAGAGTATTGATGTTTTCTGTAAGATGTCCTCAATAATCTTGCCCGGGAAACTGAAACTGTTGCTTAGGAGGTGCATGCTCCCCCTTAGCCATAGGGTGATCTTGAGCAGTGTCTTGCACTGGCTCTCCCTCATTGTCAGCGGGTTCTTCTAGTTTCATCTTCATCCACCACTCCTTTTCTTCTAAGATCTATGTAGAACACACCATCCTCAATGTAGAAATCCATCGAGGTCAAAGTAGTATATGTTGTACACATTGCTGGTGTTACGCTCACGATCCGGTTTAGTCATTTGGACTGATTTCTTATTCAAGCTATGTAATCACGGAACTAAATAGCACACAAATATGAAATGGATGATGAGAGACAAATAACTTAAGTAATATAAATGTTATTCATCATCAAAATAATTTAATATTCAAATTACAATACCATTATCAGGATTCATAAATAACGTCAAATATCCAGCATAAGTAAAATCATTCAACTCACTAAAAAAATGAAAAAAATATAAATCTCACTCAAATGTCCAACTACAACAAAGCTATTAAATAGAGAAATTAAATTTAAACTAAATAACATCCTGAAATGATCTGAATCAAAAGCATCAAGACAAGTCCTCTTCTTATCTTAACTCTTCTTTCTCTGACTCTAAAAATGTTAGTATGATTTATAAGTATAACCACTCAGTAGGCAAGTCAAACCCACCAAATGGTAACAATATAATAATTGAAAAGTGATGATATCAAATATATATATGATTCATAGTTCTATTTACAACTTAAATAAGAATATGATAGAAAAATATAGTCAAATATAAACTTATTAAATCAAATGCATTTTATAATAATCATGAATAGATGAACTAATATATAACTTATATAGTATGATCTAATTCATATTTGATTGAACAAATCTACTGACTATAAAATGAACAAGTTACTTATCGAATTGGATATATATATATATATATATATATATATATATATATATATATATATTAGTTTATCATATCAAATCAAATCTTATTTATAAATAATAATTTATCAAATCATCATAGCATAATAATTTTTTCCTTGTTGCAAATCCTACACGCTGTGGTGGGTGTACTCTCCTTCAGCTAGGTACGGCTTGTGTTTGTTCGGTGATCCTCACCATGCTGTGCCTCTATCATGGCCATGTGCGTGTGTGCTACTCTCTGTTTGTTTACATGAAAGGCAGCGTGTTTATTGACAAAATAAATCCTTCGCATAACTTTTTTTTTTCCGGATCTTCTTTACCCGAATCCGTAAGGGATCTGTCTGAAATTCTTCTTCACATTCTAATACGATTTTTTTGCGGCTTTTCTCTTCAGATTTCATAGGATTTTATTCGGTGATGGACAAGTTTTATTCTATTCTGATCTTAGGGGAACTTATCCCATGAGTTACCTCGAAAATCGGATGATTCTAGTCCGCTATGTCCAAACGCCTCCCTATCCTGGAGGTCGCGAATAGGCATCACTCAAATTCGTATTCTTCCTTGGACAGCATTCCTGGGCAACCGGATATCCTCCGATTATTCCACCACCCATCAAGTGATTTGAAGCCACCACTTTTGAACACCTTTAAAGAAAAAAAAGAAGAGGAAAGGGCAGAAAGAGAAGCCAGTACGCAAGAATCCCCAATTAACAAAAAAGAAAAAAAGTGAGTGGGTATAAAGGTAGTACTTTGAATGTGGACATGGGCCTGGCCCATCTTTCCCAACCCAGTTTGACCGGCCCAGTCTGAATGCATAGTAGTTGGAGTCATCCTGTCAAATCAGATGGTGCCCTGTCCTAGGCATGACGGCATAAACTCTTTGTGATAAAAGTTAAGTTTTTAGAATATATCTGGCATTTTACTTTTTCCTTCTGTAAACTGATAAGTGCCGTCTGATCTTTAAGATGACTTGGCTGCGACCAGACCACGTGGAAGGCCCTGGTCGTATAGTAGCACTTATTATGCCCTTAAATTGGAGCTCCATTAGACTGGTCTCGACATAAATAAACTTGAATCTTTGATGAAGTGACGAATATAAAACTGATTTCTCGTCTCAATTTAAACTTCTTCTATGAATTTTCTTACCGTCGATTTCCAACCGAAGCTTTAGTTCTTCTTTATTAGCCTACCCACACCTTTGAGATACTCCAACATCTTTATCAACCATTCGCATAGTCGCATGTAATGCAAGATTCTCAGTTTCGTGATGAATAGAGACCACCCAATAAATGGCTGAGATGGCAGAAGTACATATCAAGAGACAAAGATAGCATGACCCAAAAAATGCACTTAACTAATGGGTTTGTGGGGACATCGATCAATTGTTCCATTCGTGTTCAAAAAGTATGGATTGGTGGACCAGACCATCAATATGGGTTTGATTTCACCTGCCTCCTCACAAAAGGGACAGATGAAGATGTTAGCACAATTCCCAATTCACATTGATGAAGTATGAATGGTGTAGGAAAAAAAAAAACATATGATCTTAGTTCACATCAGCTGGTTGGTTCAAACAACCAATCAATGAAATGTAGAGACAACTGTTTGCAAAGCTTCTTGGTGTTGTTCTGTTTGAAGACGTGTTTGCCGCAGCTTCTAATTAGAAGTATTTTAAAACTAATTTTTAATTATTTTGAGAGATAAAATAAATAAGTGTTGAAAGTCACTCGTACAGTATTTTAGCTTCTGACTAAAAGTTTCAAAATTAAAACTTCTTAACTTAGAGATAAAGTGAGATTGTTAGAAGATATTTGACTCTTATAATTATATAATTGTTCTTATCCACTAATTTTTATGTTATATCAAAAAATTAAGAATAACTTCCAACTAAAAAAGTTATGCCAAACATATCTTAAGAATCCCGACTATAGTTGTGCAGAGATGTCCTGTCTCTCTCCCTTGCTCTGGCGGTGTTGTTCTAAACTGGCAGCTGGTGGAATGGAGACCACACCAAGGCCGACTGCCTGCGGTGCATTCGAGGATGTGGATAGTTTCATCTCATTTTTTTTGGGTTTACAAGAAAGGAAGAGGAAAGGGAAAATATAGTTTCATCTCATTTAAAACTCTGTATGTGTGCACAAGAGTGCTGTGGTCATGTATTTTCGAGTGCGCCTGCTGATGTTGAGTACGATAATCTCGGTTACACATTTTAGAATCTAAATCTTTATTGAGTGTTGTATGATTCAACGTGAAATACTGTAAAATACTATAAAGGGATAATTATACAAAAAATCATGTTAAAATGTTAATTATATTTTTGCCTTTCAATCTTTCACAGTATTATTAATAACTCTCTTAAGCAAAAATTATGTCAAAAATACCTCTCAAGTTAGTTACCGTTAGCTGCCGTAAGAATATACCCAAAAGATTCCGTTAACACTTGCTATTCATAAAAAAAAGAGACCTGGTGGCAACCATGGCGGCCCTCTATCCACGCTGTCTAGCTACGCAGAGCTCGCGATGTTGTCGCATTCTTTGCCAGTCGACACCGAGCTCACGATGTTGTCGCCTTCTCTGCCAGTCGACACCGAGCACTCGCATCGACTTGTGACCTACTATCCCATGCCACCAGTGGCCTGTGCAGCTCTACCTCTTCTAGTGCCATTTGCATGCACAGCTTCCGACCGATGCCGCGATCTCGATCGGAACTCTCCCTCCTCTATTGTTCCAAACCCTCTGCCGCACGTGTTACTTCCCCCAATCCCAAGCCGCACGTGCAATCTCGATCGTTCTTTCCGACACCTTGCATGCCTCCACAAAGGGAGAGAGAGAGGTGATCGGAGAGAAAGAGCGATACAAAGAGAGAGAGAGAGAGAGAGAGAGAGAGAGAGAGAGAGAGAGAGAGATGCGGAGAGAGAGAGTGGGGTTTGGAGAGAAAGAGGTGCAGAGAGAGGGAGAGAGAGAAAGGTGCGGATAGAGAGAGAGGGGTCCAGAGAGAGTGGTGCGAAGAGAGAGAGAGAGGAACAGAGAGAGGGAGAGAGAGAAAGGTGCGGATACAAAGAGAGAGAGAGGATTAGAGAGAGAGAGATCCACAGAGAGGAGAGAGAGAGGTTCGGAGAGGGAAGGAGAGAGAGAGAGAGAAAGAGAGAGAGAGAGAGAGATTGGAGATCTCTTCAAGAGTCGGCAGGGGTGCCGCCCAGAGAGAGGAGGGTGGATGGGTAAAAGCAAGGGCATTATAATCTTTTTTCTAATTGAGTTAAGATTTAACTATATTTAAGTCCCATTTAGTTAGACATGGTTACGAAACGTGACAGTAGGGGCATTTTTGACATAATTTTCACTTAGGAGAGTTATTAATAATATCTCAGAAAATTGAAAGGCAAAATATAATTAATATTTTAACAGGATTTGTTGTGTAATTATCCCTACTATAAAATATCATATTTTTTGTGAGACACAAAACATAGTATTTTACAATGTTTTACGTCAAAACAAACAACCTAAAATTCTAATAATTAAGGAGTTATTAACTCATTGAATCAATAATGGATGATTTGAACTCCGAGTACTCTTAAAAACTAGGAGAATACAACCTCCCTGTAACTAGTCTATGTCAAAGTGAAGAAACTTTAGCCTCTACATTTTAAGACCATAGTTAGTAAAATACAATGAGGGAATAATAGGGAAAACTTGTATTAGACTTGGAATTTGAATAAGATTATAACAAATTTGGTTAAATAATTAAGGACAAAAAGCATAGTAGAATGTGTGTGGATTTTATTTGAGGACCAAGTCAGATGGTCAGTTTAGTCAAAAATTAAATAAATAAGACTAACAATAGGTCCTCACTTGGACCAATCAAGGAATATGATGGGGGAGAATCCGATTCGGCCCAGCACTAGGGGGCCGGCCCAATGTAAGAGATACAACCGAATTGAATTCGGCCCATCAAGTAAATCGAACAGAAACGGCCTAGGCGCCTTATTGAAATAGTATGGTTTCGGCTCAAGCGGTGGGCTCTGTTAACAACCATATTCGGCCTAGTCGTAGCAAACAATAGGCCGAAGTGGGTCCGGCCCATTCTGGTTAACTACTACCCAGCCATCGGCCTATTAACGGGGTATTTCGGCAATTTCCTCTCAAACCCTAAAATAGTCCTATATCGGTTGCAACGAGAAGAGAACCTCCATCCTCCGCTATAAAAAGAAGGCTATTCATTGCGGAAAAGGTACACCTTAAGCACTCCAGCTTCTTCCTTCCTTACTTCTGAATTGAATCTTCTTCAGAGGCTAACTTAACCATTGGAGGGGGTTCTCCTGGGCCGAAACCCGGGACCCTCGCTGACTGGTTCTTCCTCTCGCAGGAGTCTCGGCTTGAATCTTCGCCAGTCTCTTCGTCCGGGTTGGCTTCGGCAACTGGTCTTTCGGTTCACATCCGGATTCTGTCCTCATAATCCATTAGTGATAGCTTCGGCTACATCACTTGGCGCGGTCTGTGGGAATTCAAACGTTATAGCCATGTCTCATCGACCAGTGACTAGACGATCCGGCCAAGACGAGGCGGAGACTCGAGCGACTCCGGCGTAGTCACTTCACGCCGAATGTGCTCCGTCCGTTCTTCCGCAAGGTTCTGTCCTCCCAGCAATACCGGAGCCCCTCGCTCCCAGGGACGACCGAGTGGAGAAACTCCAACAGCAAGTGGCCACACTGGCCGCTACTGTTACTTCTTTGGCACCATTGCGGGATATGGTGTCTGTTATTGCCCAGCATATGGGGTTGTTGAATCAGCCCACATAGCAACTACCGCCTCTCCCTCAATACTGCTGTGCTACTCAGCCTGCGAAGGGACAGCCAACACCCTCGCGGGTGTTTCACAACGAAGCGGCTTCGACGCGCAGCGAACCATTCGGGCCGCAAGGCCGAATTCCTCGCGCCAGTCATATTCTGATGGAGCAGGACAATGCTTCGTCCGGATTTCATCCAACAGAGGCCGAAGGGCGTTCGGACGCTCCCTCAACCACTCGGGATTTGGACCGGAGATTGACAGAAATGAGGAAGGAAATGCAGGTCTCCCGGCCATATGGAGCACCTCTCCCCAGCACCATCCTGGAGCAAACTCCTTTCTCCCAAGAACTTCTGGCCGTTAAGGTACCTTCAAACTTCAAGTTACCAAAAGGACCTCTGTATGATGGAATGACAGATCCAGTCTGCCATTTCCAGAGATTTAATTCTTACCTCTCCGTCTGAGAGATTTCTGAGGTAGTACGCTGCCGTCTCTTCCCCCTTACTCTAGAAAAAACAGTTTTAACTTGGTTTGAAATATTGGCTCCCAATTCTATCCATTCTCTAGTACAGTTAGGCCAATTGTTTATCGATCAATTCTATGATGCCACTCGGCAATGTAAAACTTCGGCCAGTCTGCTTGCCATTCGGCAAGGGCCAACCGAGATCCTTCAAGAATATTTTACCAGGTTCCGGACCGAAGCAGCCCAGATTCCGAACCTGGATAGCTCGATTGCGGTCTCGGCCATCATCAGTGGATGCACAGACGAGGGGCTTCTTAGCTCTATTTGGAAGCGTCATCCTCCCACCTTCCAAGACCTGGTGGCTCGGGCCCATAAATATATCAACCGGGAGGCCCTGATGATGTCCAAGGGCAAAAGTGCTGCCGAGACAGTATCGGCAATTACCCCTCCAATGGCTCGTCCTCGCCCTGAAGCTCATGAACCCTCTCACAAGCGATACCGGAGAGAAGAATGGGGCCGAGACAAGCACCGAGATCCGCAGCAACGGTATCTGCGATTACCTGCTCCACCCTCCCGGATGCTCATGGAGGTGAAAGGTATGCTTCGGCAGCCTGAGCGCATCAGAACTGATCCTCGCCGAAGGGACTCCCGGAAATATTGTGAGTACCATCGGAAAACTGGGCATTCGACTGACGAATGTCGGCACCTTCGGGAGAAGATTGATTGTCTCATCAAGGAAGGCCGCCTGCCGCAGTACCGACCAGTGCAGTCTCAGCAGCGGCAGAGCCGAGACGCCTCCCGGGTAAAGAAGCACCACCTCAGCCGAAAGCTACTTCGGCCCCGGCAGAAGCATCACACCAGCAACCCAATGCCGGGTCAATTATGATGATATCCGAAGGACCAGGAGAGAGAGCACGGCGTCGTCGAACCGAGGCAACGTCGAATGTAGCAGCGATCGATGCTAGGCCAAAGAGACCTCGTCAAGAAGACATCGTCTTCGGCCAGGAGGATCTGACTGACGTTCAGGTCCCTCATGATGATGCCCTTGTTGTAAATGCTGTAATGAAAAATTACGATGTTCATCGTATCTTTGTTGATAATGGAAACGCACCCAATGTGCTTTTTTATGATTGCTTCCTGAAAATGGGTTTGACCGAGGCTGATATGAAGCCTCACCGGGGGCCTTTGTTCGGCTTTAATGGTGCACCCTGTCGGGTGGAAGGCATCGTCCAGCTACCTGTGACCCTCGGTATAGCGCCGAGGCAGTTAACTATTGAGACGGATTTTGCCATCGTGAAAATTGATTCGGCCTACAACGCCTTTTTTGGCCGAAGGTTGATCGGAGGAATTGGAGCTGTGCCTTCGTCCTACCATCAAAAGCTGAAGTTCCATACCAGTCATAGAGTCGGCGAGGCGAAGGGGAATCAAGAAGCTGCCCGGCAGTGCTATATGATTTCGGTCAAAGGGAAGGCTACGGCCAAATCCCTTTCGATCGAATCTTCAGCCGAAGCATCCCCAGGAGAGGAACTTATAACTGTCCCAGTTCCAGGAGGAGAAGGCCGAACACTGATGATAGGTTCCGGCCTTGAAAAAACTAAAGCTGAAAGACTTATCAACTTCCTGAAAGAGAACCTCGACGTCTTCGCCTGGTCTCCCTCGGATATGCCTAGAGTCGACCCGGAGGTAGCAGAGCATCGACTGCACGTCGACCCGAATCAGCCTCTAGTCAAGCAGAAGTAGCGCACCTTCAACCAAGAAAGGAGGATGGCCATCCAGGCTGAAGTACAAAAGGGGCTGAATGCGGGACATCTCCGAGAGGTGCATCATCCAGATGGATCGCTAACGTGGTGATGGTGTCTAAAAAGGACGGTAAGTGGCGAATGTGTGTAGATTTCACTAACCTCAATAAGGCTTGTCCGATGGACAGTTTTCCGCTGCCTCGGATAGACCAGATGGTGGACGCCACTTCCGTCCATGAATTACTCAGCTTCCTCGACGCCTATTCGGGCTATCACCAAATCCGAATGCATCCGGACAACGAAGACAAAACAAACTTTACGACAGACCTCAGCTTATACTGCTACACCCGGATGCCTTTCGACTTGAAGAATGCTGGAGCAACTTATTAGCGTCTCGTCAACAAAATGTTCGCTCCACAGCTCGGCCGAAACATGGAGGTCTACATCGACAACATGCCGGTAAAAAGTCACATCGCTGCTGATCATTTGGTCGATTTGGCCGAAACATTCTCTACCTTGCACAGGTATAAAATGAAGCTAAACCCTACCAAGTGCGCCTTCGGCGTAGCCTCCGGGAAGTTCCTCGATTATATGGTCACCCGTCGAGAGGTGGAGGCGAATCCTGCGAAGATTACGGCCATCCTACAAATGCGCCCTTCGGCGAACGTCCGAGAAGTTCAAAGGCTAAGCGGACGAATCGCAGCATTGAGCCGCTTCATGTCGAGGGCGGCGGATCATTGCTTCCCTTTCTTCAAGCTGCTAAAGAAGACCAACAACTTCTCCTTGACAGAAGAATGTCAATCGGCTTTCAATCAGCTGAAAAGTTACCTTTCCAATGTTCCTGTTTTGTCTAAGCCAGTCCAAGGAGAGCAACTGTTCATTTATCTTGCCATTTTTGAAGCTGCTATCAGTGCCGTCCTTGTCAGAGAAGAAGATGGTGTTCAAAGGCCAGTTTATTATGTAAGCCGAGCGCTCCACAGAGTAGAGCTTCGGTATACAACTCTTGAGAAGTTGGCCTTGGCCCTCGTCGCTTCCGCGAGGAGGCTCCGGCCCTATTCCCTCGCACAGTCAATAAAAGTCCTCACGGATCAACCTTTGAGGCAGCTTCTCTCTCGGCCGGAAGTGTCCAGGAGATTAACAAAATGGGCGATCGAACTGGGGGAGTTCGACATCTCCTATAGACCTTGGACTGTAATAAAAGCTCAAGCCTTAGCCGATTTCGTCGCTGAGCTTACTCCCAAGTCGTCTTCGGCCCATCAACCGGAAATAATCAGAATAAATCTTGAAGCCGAAAGCACTTCGGCTTCGGTGTCCTCGGTGGATGAATGGCGATTATATGTTGACGGATCCACATGCTCTTCAAGTAGTGGCGCCGGGTGGATCTTGGCGTCTCCAGAAGGGGTCGTCACAGAGTACGCTCTGCGTTTCACTTTCCTGGCCACTAACAATGTCGCCGAATACGAAGCCCTCATATCAGGCCTTCGGGCCGCTAGAAGGCTCGGTGCGCATAAGATAAAGGCGTATAGCGACTCCCAGCTTATCGCCAGCAAGATTACCGGGGAGTATGAGACCCGAGACGCATTGATGGCGTCCTATCTCCAGGTAACTCGCAAAATCATTGATGAATTAATTTCTTTTGAGATCGTGCGGATCCCTCGGGCCGAGAACACTTGAGCCGATGCCCTTTCTTGGCTACCGTCAACCGATAATGGGGGAGGAGGCCGAATGGTCTTGGTAGAAGAGTTATCTGAACCAAGTCTCAAAGAATCCGAGGTCATGCAAGTGAATGAGTCCGAAGGAGAAACCTGGATGACTCCCTTAATTGCTTTTATCCTCTGAGAGGAGCTCCAGTCCGATCCCAAAGAAGCGAGACGCATCTAGCAACGCTCCTCTCATTTTCTAATTCTAGATGATATGTTATATAAGAGGTTATTCGGCCGGCCACTCCTCCGATGTCTCGGCTCGACCGAAGCCAATTATGCCCTTCGGGAAGTACATGAAGGAATCTGCGGAGCGCATGCAGGAGGAAGGGCCTTGACTCATAAACTCTTAAGGCAAGGGTACTGGTGGCCGATACTTCGAAAGGACGCAGCTACTCTCGTCCGCCGCTGTGACCAGTGCCAGCGGTACAGTTCTCTCATTCACCAATCAGCAACCATTCTAACACCTCTGTCAGACCCTTGGCCTTTCGCCCAATGGGGGATTGATATTTTGGGACATTTTCTCATTGCCACCGATCAGAGAAAATTCCTATTGTGGCAGTAGATTATTTCACCAAGTGGGTTGAAGTCGAACTCCTTGCGTCTATCACTGATAATAATGCATGGAACTTCGTATGGAAGTCCATTATTTGCCGCTACGGCATCCCTCGGGCGATCATATCAGATAATGGCAAGCAGTTTGACAGCCATCGGTTCAAAGACAACTGTGCCAGCTTTGGTACTCTACATAAATTCGCTTCGGTAGCACACCCTCGGACAAATGGCCAAGTCGAAGTCACTAATCGAAGCATATTGCAAGGACTGAAGACTCGTCTTGGCAAGGCTAAGGCCGATGGGTCGAAGAGTTACCGAGTGTTCTATGGGCTTATCGAACAACAAGCCGAACCCCTACCGGAGAAACCCCATTCCGAATGGCTTACGGAGTGGAAGCTGTTATTCCTGTTGAAATCGGACTACCGTCGCCGAGGGTTCTCGCTTATGACCCGGAGAATAATGATGAAGTCCTAAGGGATCACCTTGATCTGATAAAAGAAACCAGGGATCAGGCTCACATTCGGCTGGCATCATATCAACAACGCATGACGAGATATCACAATGCTCGAGTGAAGCCTCGAAGTTTTGAAGCCGGAGATCTTGTGTTGCGGAACGCCCATGCATCCAAGCCAGCCGAAGCCGCAGGAAAGCTCTCTCCAAACTGGGAAGGCCCTTATCGGGTGAAAGAAGTAATCCGATGAGGGGCCGGCTGGAGACCCTTTCGGGCCAACCTCTCCCCCGCACCTGGAATGTAGAGCACCTTCGGCGCTATTTTATGTAAAATATTTTCCCGGGCTTCAACCAGACACCTTAAATGAATACTTTGTTCTGAAATATTATGCCTGACATTATTCTAAGTCTGTGTAAACTGTACCGGGAGTGGCTTCGGCCATGCAAACCGTATCGAAAGCGGCATTATTCTAAGTCCGTGTAAACCGTACCGGGAGTGGCTTCGGCCATGCAAACCGTATCGGGAGCGGCATTATTCCAAGTCCGTGTAAACCGTACCGGGAGTGGCTTCGGCCATGCAAACCGTATCGGGAGCGGCATTATTCCAAGTCCGTGTAAACCGTACCGGGAGTGGCTTCGGCCATGCAAACCGTATCGGGAGCGGCATTATTCTAAGTCCGTGTAAACCGTACCGGGAGTGACTTCGTCCATGCAAACCGTATCGGGAGCGGCATGGCTTCGGCCACATACAAGACCGAACTCGGTTGTCTACTTGGAACATTATGCCATGAAACGGGTAAGTGCAAATCACTTCTATATAAGTACAAAAGTAGGCCATGTGCCTGGCCTCGGCAACTTAAAAGTAAAAACATCCGAGACAAGCCCCCGGATCAGCTATCGGCGTCCTCGCCATTTACATCAACATGAGTGTAGCCTGGGGACGTCGGAGGAGAAGAAGCATGGTTCGAACCTGCTGCTGCATCTTCCGGAGAAGCCGGGATCCTCTCGGCCTTAAGCTGTTGCCACCAAGATAAGAGCCGATCTCCTTCTTCTTCAGTAGGGAAGCCGAAACCAGTCAGATCTGTATCCGGACAAGCCTTTTGGGCAATGGCCATCCCCAGATCGAACATGGTTGCGGCCGCCCTAGCTCCGGCATCGAGCATTTCATCGGCATACTTCGGACCTTCCTTATAACTCGCCACGGCCGTGCGAGCGACGTCATTGGCTTCTTTCATCTTGGCCACCAAGTCTGCCTGAAGGGCCGATACAGCTTAGGCGTGACGGCGGCATTCCTCGTCCCGCTCCTTCTCTTTGTCCTGGATCTCGGCCTTTAAAGACACGATCTCTGCTCGGGCCTGATCCAGTTGCTTTTCTGCCTTCTTCTGGGCCTCGGAGGCTATATGAACCACCTCCTTCTGTCCGTCCAGGTCGGACCGCAGCCGCACATTTGCCCCAATAAGGGCATCAATGTTAGCCTCGAGGTCTCGCTGCACCGAGGCCACTTTGCCCGCGGCCAGATGGTCCGAGGCTTGGTCTACATCCTAGAGTTTCCGCTAGATGAGAGCCTGGCGGCGAGCGAGAGCCCCACACATGACCACGACCTACAGTAGAAAGAAAGAAAAACCTAAGCCAAGACAGCTAAAGGAAACAATGAGAAGAAGTGAGGATGAAGAGAGAGGTCTCACTTGGATGGCATGGCGGACACACTGTCGGGATAGGCCCTCCGAAGAAAGCTCCCGGATCTCGTCTTCGGCCATCAGGATGGTCAAGCCCCGAGCCAGGCACAAACACGTCTGTGAGTCATCTAGACTGTCGTCTATGAAGACCCCCGTGTCCGGACGCCATGGCTCGTGCCCGTATTCCCGAGACATATGGGTCCCGGCCGCCCCGAAAGGATACGATAGCACCGTATCTGTCGCAGCACCTGTGGCCAAAGGAGAATCTTCCCTCCGCGGTTGGGGAGATGATGCGAGCGGAGCATCCCGTCCTGTGACTGACTTCTTGGTTACAAGAGTGGATCCCCTCTCGTCGCGGTCGTCCTGGCGTTTCCGCTTCTCGGACCGCTCGCTTCCCCCGGCAACTGCCTTGCCCTTCCATCGCTCCCTCTCGAGAGCAGCGGCGGCCGCGCGGCCTTCGGCAGAGGCTGCTGTCTATCGTGCCGGTCGAGCATCTGAGGCCGAAATCCCTTCGGCCAACCTCCCTTCCCTAGGGCGCGGCTGGGACGGTCGAGATGGCTCGAATTGCCGGGAAATCCGGCCCATGAGGCCCCTGAGACCAGACATTTCTGAAAGCAAAGAAGAAGAAGAGTTAGGAAAAGTTCAACAATAATTTTATGACCCAAAGCCGGCTTACCCCCGGCCATTGCTTTAGCGCCCTCGTCGGACGGACGATGGACCTCGGCCGGAGCCCTAGTCGCGGTAGCCCTCGCCATGGTCTCTCCTGGGGCATCTCCAGGAGGAAGGTAGGGAAAAGCTCATGTAGGAGGGTGCGACGGGTCCGGCTAGGCTCCCATCGCTATGAGCATGTCCTCATCCTCGAGAAGCTCAGCAATGTTGTATGGAGCGTCATCCTCGAAGAGGTGGGCGTCAGCGAGTTGTTCGGGGTTGAGGGATGAGCACTTGGAAAGGCCTTCGGCCAAGGGCCCCCATTCGGTGGGAAAGGGCCAGACACCCTTATTCCCCTCCGGTAAAGAGACGAAAAAGAAACCCTCTTTCCAATGATGAATGGACGAGGGCTTCCGGAGAAGATCCCCCGACCGAAGCGGGGAACGAAGCAGAACCAAGAAGATTTCTCCTGAGGTTTGATTTTGAAGAGATAACGGAAGAGATTTACAGAAGGGACGAAGTCAAGAATAGAATTAAGAGCCAAGAAGGCGTAGACTGTCCGCCAGGAATTCGGAAAGAGCTGAGACGGAGTCAGTCCATAGAAGCTCAAGCGTTTTACGACGAAAAGATGAAGGGGAAGACGAAGGCCTACCCGAAAGCTGTGCTCATAAATTGAGAAGGAGTCCAGCCGAGGAGAATTGGTCTTGTACGCTTCCCAGGCCAAACGAGAATCATCCAAGATGGAATCGAATAATAATTCGTTATGCTCGTCAATTCCTCAACACTAAGGGCACAAGCTACATCCGAGACCTTCTCGGCCTGACGGCAGTCGGTTGTGGAAGGCTCGGCAGCAGCAGGGACCGGTTCTACCTCGTCCGCCATGACAGAAAGGAAGGAGTTCGAGGAAAAAGGAGATGACAGAGAAGATTGGGGAGTAGGTTTAGACGAGGAGCACGACGAGCTACTCTCGGCTGAAAAGCTGTTCTCGGCCGAAGTAGAACTACCGGACATGAATCAAAAGAAGAAAAGGCTGGAACTGAGGCTTACCCTCAGATTAGGAACTCCCCGACGATTGACAAGACGTCCCCGGACGACCTCGATGGAACACTCGCAGCCGGAGAAGAAAAGACGTGCGCGACGCTGCTCGCGGGAACGCTCTGGGGCTGAGAAGAAGAGAGAGAGTGCGAAGGAATAGTTCTGAGGCGAACGAAGCCGGTATTTATAAGAGAACCTAAGGGGGTCGGGTGGCGAACCGACGGCTGAGATCCTCCAGCCTTTTGGCTCCTCCTCGCTCGGATGTTTGCCACGTGTCCCGTCCTTCGCCATGATGACGAGTACGCTACGAGATCGAAAAGAGGCGATCAACCGCTGGAAGCGGCCTGACCCTTCGGCTATTCATCTGGATGCTCGCCACGTATCCCAATCCTCGTATCGGAGGCCGGAATGGCGGTGATCCAGGTGAATTTTCGGGCAGAGAGCCGAAACGGCCGCGATCTGAATGATGACTGTTAACGGTTGAGATCTTTTTGTGCTTTCGGCTACCCGGCCGGATGTTTGACACGTATCCTGTGTTTGTTGTGATGCGACTGTGAAGGCGGGAGATTCAAAGTCATTTCCGCCATTAGTTGGCGCCCCAAAGTGTTCTAGTAATCTTGCCCTTTCACAGTTGGGGCAAAGGTGTTTGTCACCAAATCTCGGCCTGGGACGAAGGTGTTTGTGACATGGTCTCGGCCTGAGACGGGGCTGTTTGTCGCCAACTCTCAGCTGACTTGAGACGAAGCCATGACTCCCGATTTTTAAACAAGAATGTGAATAACAGTTTCAGATGAAGATCATCTGTCAGATTTTATCTTTCCGTAAGGGCTTCGGACTTTACTCTCGGCGTTTCATAAAGTTGAGAACGACGAGAGTAGGGGGCCATGTGATGGGGGAGAATCTGATTCGGCCCAGCACTAGGGGGCTGGCCCAATGTAAGAGATACAGCCGAATTGAATTCGGCCCATCAAGTAAATCGAACAGAAACAGCCCACGCCTTATTGAAATGGTACGGTTTCGGCCCAAGCGGTGGGCTCTATTAACAACCGTATTCGGACCAGTCGTAGCAAATAATAGGCCGAAGTGGGTCCGGCCCATTCCGGTTAACTGCTACCCAGCTATCGGCCTATTAACGGGGTATTTCTGCAATTTCCTCTCAAACCCTAAAATAGTCCTATATCGGCTGCAACAAGAAGAGAACCTCTATCATCCGCTATAAAAAGAAGGCTATTCATTGCGGAAAAGATACACCTTAAGCACTCTAGCTTCTTCCTTCCTTACTTCTGAATTGAATCTTCTTCAGATGCTAACTTAACTATCGGAGGGAGTTCTCCTGGGCCGAAATCCGGGACCCTCGCTGACTGGTTCTTCCTCTCCCAGAAGTCTCGGCTTGAATCTTTGTCGGTCTCTTCGTCCGGATCGACTTCGGCAACTGGTCTTTCGGTTCACATCCAGATTATGTCCTCATAATCCATTAGTGATAGCTTCGGCTACATCAGAATCTATGACCGAGTTAACGGATGGCTACTCCGGTCACCTAATGGGAATATTTATATGATGAGAAATCTTCAAAAATATACGATTTCAAAGTGAACATTTGAAAAGGGTTACCTAAAAGTTACATTTATGCCCATTTTAAAAAGCACGGAAAATGTCTACCAGAGTGAAAGTGATATTAATAACTTAAATAGCTTTTAACTCAGCTGTGGTTGAGTTAAATGAACAATAAGTCATTTTTTCGTAAAAAAAAATCTATTATCTATATATTACCGTGACATGGTTTGAAAGTATACATTTATTGAGTCCTTTAAAAGTCAGGCCCGAATGCAACTTAACATTTAACAATCATGTTAATTATCGAGCTAGCTGTGGTTTCTATTTTCATCTTTAATTTCAATTGCATATGCAAAAACGTACCATTACAATGTTTTATGTAATGTTAAATGCTGGCAGAACATCTAATATCCCGAGTTTGAATAGACATGGTAGTAGGAATTGGTCCTTGATAGCCGACTTTAAACCTTCCCTCTGCTCAACACACCTTCCTATAATGCATATTGGAAATTAACATTTTCTTAATCGACCTTTAACTTCACTATTTTATTGGAAACAATATCGCTTATATTTTTGGGCATAATACTTGATGATTAAATGGGCAGAACTTAGGTTGTTTGACACGGCAAGAGACGCCTATGCATGTTGCTGCTGCCAAATGATCCGATGAAGGGCGACCTCCCTTCCTGCAAGATTCATTGACCAGTCAAAAACTAGAAGAAAAAAAAAGCCTATCCATATCTATGTTGGGATGGTGGGGAAGTAGATGGGATCGTTTGGACGTCTGCATGTCCTTTTTATTTTATTTTTTTTTGTTCAGTGACACAGTGGTTAGATATGTATAGATATTTACAAGCGACCAAGGATCGAATCCGAGATGTTCTCTAGAGTTAGAGATAACTTTGCGCCGATCAAGAATTCTGTCTAATTAGGCTTCCAGGTCCGCCTGATTTTTCGAAAAAATAATCCCACGGATCAGGAGATAAAGATCCCAACAGTACTATTTAGGCTGCATGGCTAGAAAGTTTTTAGGCTCTAACTATGTTCGAACCTGAGACCTCTCATTTGGGAGGCAAGTGGTGAAGGCAGTTGGTTCGACGTATGCATGTCCTTATTCACGGAGATGGAGTCACTTTGATACTTCTATCTGTCCAATCCTTTGATGTACACTCTCCAAAACTTAAGTAGGCCCAATTTGCTTTTTCCTCTTTCAATTTTCTGACTTAAGCACTACAGGGGAATTTCATAGTTTATCGTCAAGGGCCTTTTGGCAGTGTTCTTTTTTATAAGTTCATTATTGATGAACCTTCTAATATACAGTAGAGGGTGTCTGATCGTGGTGGATGAGATTTTGCCTCACCAAATTTATTTTGGATTGCTTATAATATAATGAGATGTGTTTTGATTGGACAACGAGATGGAATACAAGGTGGAATATTATATTCTTGTGTGGAAAAGAGAACAACTTATTCAACTTATTTGTAGAATACCTATCAAAGTAGAACAAGACTTATTCGCAGAATAAATTATTCTTATTTAGTTGTATTCTATCAAAATTGTATTCTATTATCAAAATGATGCTAAGGTTAGATAGTAACCGGACGGCAACACAAGAAGCAATTTTCTTTTTCAAAATTTTGCCAAGTTCAAAGATTATCCAAACTCATCATCTTTATCATCTGATCACATGATTAAATAAAACAATTCTTACATAATCTGAGGATTCGGATCTCACAGGTTTACTATCCAAAGGACAGACAGCACACAATGCAGCAAGCATTTCTATATTCTAAGAATCTCAACACACGTTTCAGCTAGCCATACATTTTAGGGCTTCTTGAGACGTGCATATCCACGGTCCTTAACCGGGTCGGATGCCATTCTTTCCCCTCCATCGATCAAGTTTATTCTCAGAATTCACCCACATCTTGACATATCCACAAACACAAGATAAACACGGATATATATTCTCGTGGGGACTGCCAAACTCCATTTTCCTGGTAGTGCCCCGAATAACTTACTCCACTAGCTCCCATCGCATGTATACCTATTCCCCCTTGGGATTGTCTGCCTGAGATCTGGGCCAGTTATTCGGTTCGGGTCCATTGGGATATTCTCTCTTTCCAGTGTTCATCCGTCATAATCCCATCTTTGAGATTCCTCTAAGAAACAAGATGTGTCTACATATTACCACGTCTAGGATCCTTTCTGTATTCAACCTTTTAGTCTCACTTTGATAGTAGAATAAATTATGATAGGATGAATTATTTTAGATTACTTATTTCAAAATAAAAAGTATTTCATTTTGTTAGCAGGATGAAATTTAAAACGAAATGTGAAGTTCTTAGATGTAAGATGGAATTGCTTGTTCATCTTATTCTATAGTAATAAGTCATTGTTAGTCAGAATACTGGATCTCACCTATCCAATCGGAATTTGGCTTATTCCGAGAACAAATAGGTCTTATTTTCGCTAGCTAGATTCTGCTATCAAAGTGAAGTGGAGAATATGAGAACCAGTCGAAGTCTCTTTAAGTTAATTTTGGAATAAATATAAAATTTATTTATATTTCTAAATTGGTAATCCAAGATATCTACCTTTTCTTAAGTTAATTTTCTTCCTCTTTTGAGATCCTCAGACTTGCAGAGCTTTATATATCCTGTGATAACAGATTTTGTTCTAGCTATGTGAGAACTTATCCGAGGAGTTATCCCAAAAATTGGATGATTCCACTATTTGCAATCGCCACCTTTTTATCTTGGAGGGTGTTAAATAAGTCACCTAAACGTCACTCAATTTCATATTCTTCTTTCAATAGAATTCCTAGCTTTCATGCATGTTCTCCGCACCTGGATATCCTCCTAATTACTCCATTCCTTACGTTTCCAAAGACTCGAAGCTACCAATTTTATCCACACGAGATCCCCCAGCACCTTAGTTACACCTTAAAACAGGAATAACAGTGAAAGAAAGAAATCTTTACAGAGAGATCCTAGGGGTTGATGTGCAAAATTATCCATCTTATTTTTGTATCATTTTTAAAAATATTCTTAAAATAGTGTGAAAAATGTTCTTGTAGGCTGCGGAGAACCTCGACTCAATATGAGTTGAATATTCCTTCTTCAACCACGATTCAATACATAGATAAAAATATTTTGTATAAAAAGAGTCTTTTTTACTAGTACATTATGCTAAAGAGAGAGAAAGTGAGATATAGAGATAAAAAGAAAAATAAAGAAAGAGAGCTTTTGATGGAATAGATATTATCTTAAATTTTTTAAAGAATGTCCTTAAAAGTTAACTAAGATTAGATAAGATATTTTAACGAATTAATGTTGACACTTTTTTTTTTTTTTGTGCAGGGGGGCACATAGGCCAAATATTTACAAGTATATACAAGCGACTGGGATTCCAATATGTGGAACCCAAGAAGTCCTCTAGTGTCTGGAGATAAATCCGAACCAGTCGAAAGGTCCGCCTAATTAGGCGAGAATTCCAGGTCGAATTAGTTTTCTGGAAAGTAATCCCACGGACCATGCATAAATATCCAACAGCACGAACAAGCTACATGGAACTTGTTTAGGAACTTGTTTTAATACTCATTAAGAACTTATTACATATTTACTAAAAACTACTTAGTTAATGAGATATTTAATGTTTTATAGAATTTTCTGTCAAATAATTATGAGTGCTAATAACTTGGTACTCACAATAGTTTATCTTGAGTTTATAAATTTAGATTTAAACAATTCTAAGTTAGATCTTTCATGGGTTCATCGGACTTGCATGTTACTTGGTACTGGACTCGAGCTTATTTAATATTTAAATGAATCAAACTTGAACAACCACCATAAGTACTATGTTTGAACTTGAATTGGATTAAAATTAATTGAACTAAACCTGAAACAGACTAAAACTTGACTCGACATGGCTCATTTGCACCTCTAATTAAGAGAATCTTCTCAGAAGCCATAAGAGTGATTAATTGTTTGTGTTCTTCATCATGTGTTATGCTAAACGAAACCCAAAAGACAAAGCAAGAGGCCGGGTTTCATGAACACTTCTAAGATTTCTGAACTTTTAAGGTGTCCACATGCCATTGCACATGCCCGGGACTTCTTCATGTGGGACGATTGGAAGGCTGACCTGGATCAACAGGAAAAGAACAATATAATTAAGATCATGGCCGGAAAGCATGTATTGCCATGGCAGAGACGTGCATAAGCAAACTAGAAATGGAAGAGAAGGGAAACGCTTGAGGACGTTTCCCCCCTCTTTGGATTTGTCTTGTCGTTGAGACCTCTTTAGAGATAACATAGGATAATACTAGGGCTTACGTATTATATTGTACTCTCCTACAGATGGCAGTCATCTACGTGGGATACACTTCTGTTCTTCGGAAAGTTACGTATCAGAGTTTAGTTGGGGTCTAATCTATACCGACCTGATCCACAACAACAGATATCTTAAACATACAGTAGCTTAATCCGAGAGATAATGTTGTAACCTGTTATCAATTATTTACATTAGGTGCTCTTTAGTACTGTGATATGGTGTGTCGTAGAGCATCACAGATTACTGCTTTCTATCACTTTTCTGATGTTTGGTTCAATCAGCAGTGGCGGACGTAAAAATTTTGGTGAGTGGGATCACTCAGACATTAGGTCATAAGTATGGTGGGTCAGTGTGGTCTTGAACTAGGTCATATGAGATCTTAAATTGTTCCAGTAAAGTCTTGGACTGAGTCAGTCCGGTACTGTTTTGAATTAGACTAATAAATTTGACAAAATTCAGTGAGATTCCAAAACCCCATTAAATGAATGCTGGATCCACCACTAGTTCAATGCAAATATTCGGGCTTCGAAATTCAGGTAAACCATGTGATATAAGAGCCATACTTGTTAGAATGTGTGCATTATAATGCCTTTACAATTAATGCACTCTAAAGCCATTTGATTAATTTTGATCGGACAGCAATTGCAGCCGTCTGGAGCATTATAATGCTCCAGATACCCAGATATATATATGTACACCAGCCTTCCCGTAAGAGAGGTAGTATCCAGTTGCCATGGACCACGGTGGATACTGACCCGAATGGCTTTGTTTCTTAATGCTACTTGGTGTCGTTCTCAAGAGTCTCAACCTTCGCTTGCACAAAGATGCCCTGTCCCTCTCACCAGCGGTCTTGTACCAACTGGCACTTGGCAGCCAGTACATATCAATTCGGTTCTCTACTGTTTATATATATCGACTTGGATTAACTTACAGTCTATCATAATATTTCTGGATGCATATGCCTAATGCCTGCCAGAGAACGAGATCGTCTAGACCGTTTTATCTGGCCGGATAAAATGGTTCAGACAATCTTCTCCTACCTGTGGGTAACGACCATTTCATCATGGCAGAAGTCTAAGAAGTGGACAACAGGCCAGCCGGGGGCTTGAGATGGTCTATTTTACTTTCTCTGCACTATTCATATTCCACTTCATCTTATAATTGGAATACCGGTTTGATATAATCTTAATTCTTATAGAAATATGTTTGATGTCCTAATGCACGCTAATTAAACAAGAATGGTACAGGAAAAAAAAAATGGTGCAGTTCCAGTTTGCTCCAGTTGATGCTCCAGTGTCTGCCCTCCTGTTGGCTAAAACAGCCAATCACTGAAATGTGGAGTCAACATGTCATGGACCAGAGAGGACATTGAACCAAATTGCTTTGTTTCTCAAAGCTACTTGGTGTCATTCTCCAGTCTCAACCTACACTTGCATGGAGACGCCAAAGTCTAGCTACTTTCATTGACCTTGATAATTGCTTCCTAAGACTGACCTCAAGTTATCACTTAGGGTTAATTGGGTTTCAATCCATGTAAAAAACCCGAATTCGATATTAGTCCCTGTATCTTATGTATTTTGATCTAGGTCTCCGTAAAATTTGTGAATAAGATTTATTAGTCTTTCCGGTAAAAAACTGTTCTATACATGAAAAGATGTTGAGTATATAAGATTCCATCAAAGTGAGTGGATTGTTACAAAATAGGTGAAAAAGACTATTTTATCCTCCTTTTTCGATTTGAAACATGAATGTAAAAGTAAGTTCTAACAACGTCTCTAGAAAGTTTAATAATTATGACAAAATTCTTATAACGATAATAAAAAGAGCCGTTTGAAGGCATTGGATATTATAAATTGACCTTTACCCCTCCAAATCAACCTCCAGCGCTCTCTCTTCTCCTTTGCATTACCATTCACTCTTCTAGTCTTTGAGGTCAGTTTGAAGTTAGCCAAACTTGATCTTGGAGATGTCCCTGACCACTAGCAGTGTTGTACAAATTGGCAGCTGATGGGGACGAGACAAGGACGAGGACCACAGCCTTGTCCAACCTGCATGCCTAATGGCCTTAAAACCCTGCAGTAAGTGGCCAGCAGGCGAGCAGTGGTCCACTTCTTCATGCGCTCATGGTTCAAGAATGTTCTAGAAGTTGAAGGAGATACATCTCTAGGTCCTTAGTCTAATATTAGGGTCAGAGGAAATTTGGACTATATATTTAAAGACCACCATTAAATATGGTGCAAGAAGGAAAGATGTATTTGTGTGTATAAACCGATCGACTGGGTTTTTTAATAAGATGGTCAAAACTTTGGTCCAACAATATAAGGGGCTATAGAATGATGTACTGTTAAAGTTTTAAAAGTTTTAAGTAAAGGATATAAATGAATAAAAAATAGATATTGATCAAATGGCAGGTCCTTTCGTTCAAAAACTGATCATTAATATTCCTTTCCCGACAGAGAACAAACATCACTAGAATTTTTTAGGGCATATATGATCATTAATACCATGATTCATAAGATCTGTTCATGACATGATATGGAGTTCTGAACAAGAAGCATTGAATTAAGGTTTTATCTTTTGTGGGAATCAAATGCTTGGTGTAAAAACATACAGGTAGGTTTCCTTATCTTTCTTTTCGGTTCAAGAAACATGAATTTTACTCAAAAATACCAACATTTGCTTATTTTTCAACTCATCTGTTTCTATGTCATCCTGCTTATCATCATCATAAAGTTTATAAAATTAGTTAAACATAGGAGAGCTTATAAAAAGTCATGTAAAGGTAGATGGTGAACAATAAAAGGCTAGCCCTAACCCATCAATTTCCATCAGGGTGGTGTAATGGCTTCCTTTCTTTCCACCATGTTAAGTATGGCCAATTACCTTTATTCTTTGGTTGGTCCCTATCTCTATCTCACCAGTATGCCATTAGGAATCCCTCATTCTTATGTGCTTGCCATCAAAACTCAACACTAGACGAATTATTAGGTTTCGTTGTTCTTAATCTAGTATTCCCTTCTGGATATTCTCCGAATTGTTGTGCCACCTTCTCCTTTATTTTAGGTTCATCCCACCATACCAAACTCTTCCCTCCTCTTAGAAGTAGTGGAAAGAAGGAGAACATTCGTTGAAATGATGTTTGAAAAAATCTTGTGCTTTTTGTGAAATGACTAATAGAAGCAAATTGTACTTTTTGAATTATAAAATGCTGGATATATTGGACTTTATGTTTCCTTTCTATAACAAATTGTGTAAAAAATGCCTTTTTAAGTTGATCTAGTTGAAAAGTATTTTTTTTAAAGAATTTTGTATGGACATTCCTCTAAACTACTATATTTGTATACATACCCTTTACTCTCACATGTTGTTATGAATACCCTTGACATCCTAGAAAAGGTTGGGGTTATATCCCTCTCATCAAAATGATGTGAGCTTTAATAGTATATGCTAAAAAGGTTTGGAGATTTTTGCATATGCACTCCTAAATTCGCCATAATTTTGCATATATACTCCTAACTTCACTAGAATTTATGAATTTTTTTAAACACATTCATTTGAAATTTATAGCATGTTGACGAAAACATATAATCATAACTTTTAAAAAAAATATCAAAAATATTTATAACAATATGTAGGAGTGAAGGATATACATAAATACAATAGTTTACATAGTGTATATATATATATATATATATGTGTGTGTGTGTGTGTGTTTGTGTACAAAAGACCTTTTCTTTTAGTTTGTTAGAATTTGACAATATCATGGAATAACTTATGTAAGACTTCACTAATTGACGTGTCTAACGTGTCTCTCTCATGTATAGCCTGATCCTTATTGTAGTAGTACCGATAACGGGTTGCTTTAGACTCCTCGTATTTAAAAAGACATATTATCTCTTGTAATTATAACTTACAGAAAGTAAAGAACTCAATGCTGCTGTCGTAGATGTAGAAAAGTACATCGCCTCTGAATCACACAAATTTTCTGTATTCTTATATAGTTTGATTCTTTATTCTCTCTCTTTCTCTCCTTTTGTCCATCGCTGCTGTGATTCTTAACATCTCATATTAAGCAAGCGAAGAAGATTCTTTCCGGATCTTATAGAATCAAAGAATTGGGATTCGGATTAGATGAGTCAGATAGATGACCATCTCAATCGCGAATGACTCGTTGGTTTTTTAGACGAAGAAAGGAACCATCAGATCCAAAATGATAACAATTTTTTTAAAGTTAAAATAATTATTCACCTTAGTCTCTTAGCTAGTTTAAATCTGAAAAAATCCTACATTTTTAAATGTTGGGATGTGGATAACTACACGCAACCTGATACCGATTTCCCTATCGCATCTCAACAAGAACAGCTCACCTGCCCTTCTGAACCAGATTTGACAGAGGTCGGGTCCATGGATTCGGATCAGATATTTGAGGAAGCCTCCAAAAATTTCCGCCGTGGAAAGCTGCATATCAGAGGCTACATCGCAAAACCAGGGCAAAGAGTTCTCTATCTTTCTTTATCTATAGCGATATTACTGGATATTTATCAACCTCACCAAGTCGGAAATTGGTATGAAGAAAAAATTTCAAGTCGGCAAAAAATATTTGAATAAATCGTGAAAGATGCGTTAATTATTTAACATATAAAATATAATTTCAAAATATAATATAAAAATTTAATAATATATATTATAAAAATGAGCGAGTTCCTTTTATAAATGTATCTTTTTCTTGAAAAATATATGTTTAAATCTTGATTAAATTGCTACCTTTTAAATTTATAAGAATTTTAAAGATTATTTCAATAAATTGAGAATTATTCAAGAAAAATACGTTAAGATGAAAACGTGTGATTAAATCACGATTTTTTTTCAAAAAATCACATGTTTATGTTACATTGATTGGGCCAGATATTAATCCTATGTTCTTTTTTAAAGAAAAAAAGTTATGTCCTTGTCGTTCTATATTCTTAGCTTTAAAATTATGTCTAAAAGTTATGGAAAACAAACATGTAAATGTTTAAATGGGTCTTTAGTTTTACATACATCGGTCATCCTTCAAACTAACACCTATACCCTATAGACATGCTATTATCTCTAGATTTCCCTATAATTTAGGATAATGGTACATATATGTCCTTACCGTCAACACCACTTAACATATAGTTTAAGGAAAGAGATGACTAGTATGTCATTAGACTTTGCATCTATGTACATCCTCGTCTTATCTTTATTTCGTTTAATTTTAACCAATGTATGCGGTAACTTATACTATGCCATAATTATCTATGATATTATACTACTGGTTGTAAAATTCAAATAATTTGTATCTGAATTTAGTACACTTGAAGCTATGTACGCTATTCAAAATTAGAGTGAATCTATTGGGTCTCACATTTGCATGAGACCGAGTTGAGCTGCAACATGGTGCACACAAAGATTCAAGTGTTTTATTTACTAGTTTAATTATTTATCTAATTTTACTTTTATTTTTTGTATTTTTATTTTTCAAGCAGATATAGAAGAACAAGTTTTCATGTTGTCCTTCCAAAAAAAAAAAAAAAAAAACTGACACTCAATCCTACATGTGATTGTTTTTTGTTATTGTACATTATGCAAGTTTCAAAACCCCAACTATGGTCCATAGACCGTATGGGACTTTTGTTACAAGCGATCACACTTGGATCTCAAATATTCGGCACTATCATATTTGCAGCTGTTAGAACATAAGAGTAATAATATTATTAATTTTAGGTTAATTATTAAACCTTGGTTTCAAAAATGTATGTTTTAGACGTCTACTACTTTTTAGATCACATCTTCCATTGGGAGTTCGTTGTGGGCAAGCATTACCACATTAAGGCTGTTGTCCGCATCAAGGGGCAACTCGATCGCTTTTTGTATGCACCATATTTTTTAAGATAACAAAATATATGTACATACTTTTTTTTTCTCAAATTTAGGGCACTCCCATCCGAGAAAGATGTACATACTTGATCTAGGTTTAAAAGTGTTGAGCTAGGTTTAAAAGTATATTATGCATAAAATAAATTAGCATCTTTAACTGTTAAATTAAAATCAAGTCAGGTCTAATTGAGCGAGTCTCACCTTCAACTGAGCCTGTGTTCGATTGATATCATGTAAAATTTGTCCAAGTATTTCAAAAAGTTGAAGATAATAAAACATGATAATTTAAAAACTTTAAATAAATAAGGAGCACTTCATTTATTAACTTTAGATTCAAATTTATATTGTGATCATTTTTTCTTAAAAGTTCACATATGTAATATATTTTAGAGTAATGCTTGCTGCATCATTGTCGATATAGAAATTGTGAGTTGGAATGAGCTTCTCGATGCCCATTTACTGAAAGCCTACATGGGTACTGTCCCTTCATTAAATGCATCTCGACATCATGTGCGCGTCAACACGCATGCGAGACATAAGATTAAAAGATTAATTAAAAAATTATCTATCAGATTATTTTTTGAGAGCATCATAAAGTTCTCAAATGCATGATGCTCTTAGCATCATACTCTCAAGAGCAGGAGGATGTGTTTGAGAGCTTCAGCATGCTCTTAAATGCATCTAATGATCTCAAGAACATGATGCTCTAGAAAGATTTTAGGACATCATATTCTCGAGAACATCTTGAAGTGCTCGAGAGCATCTTGAAACGTTCGAGCATATCTTCATACTCTCGAGCGCATTGTGAAACTTTCGAGTAATCTAAGATGCTCTCCAAACCATGGTTTACTAGGCAAATTCTTTCATTATTTTTTTTAATATGACGTCCCCCATGTGGGCTTATACGTGGACGAGGTTGAAAAACATTTAATAGGAGGACAGTGTTCATGTAGACTTTCCATGTGGCAAATGGGTATTAAGGGTGCATCAAATATTACTCTATATTTTGTTATATATAAAAATTCTATGTTAAAATTTAGTGCTTCATAGCGTCTATTTCGGTGTGAAGTCCGCGTCTCCTCCCCTCGGCAGAAGTCTTCCCTTTTCCGCTTTCTTCATGAAAGGACGAAAAACGGAATAAAGAGAGAACACTTGCTATTCCGTTCCACATCAACCGGGATACTTCCCGGACCCTCCCACCGCAAAAAACGTCGTCCACATGTAGCTGTTGCTTGACCACAACAAGTTCCTCGTTCTCTTGTACGTGGCCACCGGATATGGGATATTCTCGGGTTATTCCACCCACCTCTCCCAACTGTCGAACTTGCTCACCACGGATCCCTTTTTAATTTGAGGTGGGATCTGGAAAATTTTGAGGTGGTCCGAGCTTGACCTAGGGCCGGATATGCTTTACTTCAAAACTTCAAGCCCTGATTGGTAATCCGAGTCCGGGTTAGACAAGTCCGCATATATATATTGACTTGGTAAAGTCTTTCATGAGAGAGAGGGAGAGAGAGAGGGAGAGGGGTGGTTCATGGAGGTGGATTAGGGAGTCTCAATTTTGTGAATCTCAATTTTAATAGGTACTTTCAAATTACTTCACATAATTTGATGACATTCTTATCATTCTCCACCTTTTAATGTATTTTTTCTTATCTTATCTTCGGTTGACAAGACACTGTAGAATCTACTAAAATTAAAGTTCAATAGATCTTGTTGCACTGATCAAGAAAATCCAAATGTATCTTGATGTCAAAGCCGGACCTTGCAAAACTTGGGCTCAACCATTTTAACTGATGGGCTGGGCTATATATACCAAGTTTATTTGAAAAGAGTAATATTTGCTGCGATGCCCCTTAAAACATATAGTACAATCATTATCCAATCGGATGGATGGAAGGACACAATCATTAGACCTCCTCAGAGGAAGTGTAGCAAGACTTCAATTAAACAACAATTATGCTACAATGACTAGGAGGCATTGCAACAAATAATATTACCGATTCAATAATATCGGCATCTTTACAAAAGTAATACTTGTTGTAGTTGCACAATTATAGTTGTCCGATTATATCGACACAATCTTTCTTCTCTTTTTTAAGTCAACTTATCAAGGATCAGATAATTTAACCGTGGAACTCAAGCTCAAAATAAAAAAAATTCAAGCAAGATAAGACGACCCCCATGAATGAACCTAACTTGAATGAAATGCTAACTGAAGTTGCAAAACATCTAAACTATCTTTACTAACTAATGTAGAAATGTCCTTATTAATCATTAAATATAATTGGGAAAATATTTCTACTGCAAAAAGATAAATCCAAACATGCCTCTCTCATTACGCACCTTGACATGTTCTTGGATGACAAATAACTGTAAAAATATTTTGTAACTTTTATGCAGTAAAGCTATATTAAACATGTACATATAAATGTGATAACTTTATAATTTGTTATGTACGAAAGTTGTATCTTTGGTATTGTAAACACTTTTTTTTTATAAAAAACTAGGCCGTTTCAGATATTTCCAGAACCATCCAATTATGGTCCCCATATCTTTTGATAAACACATTTTAAAATCAAGTTTTATTGAATCTATATCTTCCAAAAACGTTTCCAATGTCACCATAACGTGGGAATCTCTTATGCATATATTAGCTCAGAGTCCAATAATAATAATAGTCTTCATTAAAGTGAGATTATATCTTCTTATTTGAAAGGAAACATCTAAGCCAAATTGTGAGACAAGTTCACTTACCAGACTAACTTTGTAGGCCTCCACGCAGCCTAGCAATGCATACTATAATTTAGGTCCCCTTGAATTTTAATTCTTTTTGCAAGATATCTTTTTTAATTTTTGTACATCGAATAATTAATATCTTCCATTTGTCTTGTTCCCTAACATGGTTATTTTTACTTACATAACATGGAATATAATAGGAGTCGTGTCGAACTAGAAGAAGAATGTTGTCATATTCATACAATGATAAAAGATTAGGGCCGGAGGTGAGATTAATTGATCGAGCTGTAACAAGAAAAGACAGCGATGTTGAATCTTCTAATGCCTTTTTAATTTGGATGTCCGTGTTAAATTTCTGACCCTTTTTTATTCGACAAAGCTTGGTTGAGGAGCATAAATGGAAAGTTTTGAAATAACCTTACTATAAATTGTGGATAAGAGTCCTCAGATGGTTCGAATCGGATCGGCCTATTTACCGGTCCGTTGGGAAGTATCCAAGACACCCTTGGAATCCACTGAATCTTTCTGGAGCATTATAGGCGAATTCCCGTTAGAAATTCATTCGAATCTGGAACGGACTCCGGGGCTTAGGACAACCCTCCCCCATTAGAAAAGCCCTTTCCTAATCTCCCTTCGATCTTCTAATGGGGAAACCTGCACCGGATAAAGAAGTCAGAATCTCGTCCAGTCCCGAATCGGAATCGAATTTACCTCATTATGTCCTGCTTGCAGATTCTCAAATCTTTTCTATAAAAAGACTCTCCGATAACCTCAGAAGGTACGTCCCAAATAACTCCTAAAACTTCTGCAACTTTTTGTCTTATTATATCCTGACTTAGGCATCGAAGGGAGTTCTTCAAGATCGGAACCGAAGTCTCCTCTGACCTAGCGTCTTTCTTACAGGAAACGGCAAGGAGGTTTCAGTAGTGTGGGAAGATTCTAGCCGCACGATCAAGATCGGACAAATCTATAACCCACCAAGTCCAAAAACTTAATTACTAGTTTTGTATCCAGAGGAAATTTTAGTAATATTGACTATCGTGGCTGTTATCGTCTTGATGTGTTCTCACAGATAGAGGTCATGGGCCTGATGTAAAGGTCATTTTCACTAATACTGTTTAGTACCGTCTCACAGTTTAAATGTTTTTAATGATAAAAGGATATAAAAACTTTCTGTATCAAATTTTGTACTTCTAAATCAACCCAAAATCAGTCAATCATCCTAGTTGCGTACCACTTCATCTGATATGACACCCGAGTAGTTATTAACCAAAACTCTTGAAACTATGGGTCCCTTCAGTTACACCTAAAATATAATTGAGTGTAAAAGATTCTTTAAGAAAATATATTTACAAAAAAAAATTCATCATTTGGTACTCATACAAATATTTTTAACTTTTTTGAAAAAAGACATTCAAACTTATTCCATGTATGTCAAATTCAGAAAAAAGAGAAGTAAACGAATTATTAAATAATTGATTGTGATATATTTTTTAAGAAAAACTTTTCATGTGATGCATTTTACGTGAAAACAGATGGACTCTATATATGTCCCAAAACTATTCATTATTTTGTCCACTTATTTATTTACAAACATTGGATTGAAGAATGGTTATTACCGGTAGGGTGTGCATAAAAACCGAAGAACCGAAAAACCGAACCGAACTGAACCGAACCGTTTGGTTCGGTTCGGTTTCACAAAGTTGTGAAACCGAACCGAACCGAAAAACCGAATAAATCGATTTTTTAAAGTAAATAAGTATTTATATTAACATTATGTATATAAATATTTTAATATTTTAATATCATATACATATTTATGTATAAATAAGTATTTTTTAAATATAATTTTAATGTTAAATATATATATATACATTTAATATCAATAAAATATGAAAATTCGGTTTGAACCGAACCGAACCGAAAAATTTCGGTTCGGTTCGGTTCGGGTTGAAGAAATTTCCTCCAAAACTGAACCGAACCGAACCGTGCACACCCCTAATTACCGGTCAACTACAAGGACACAGCATAAATGCATGCCTTATTTTTTAGAATCTTGGAGCATTTTAAGTGAAATTTATGGTCAGAACTCGCTCTTAACATTGATTTTTAACTAAAAAAAAAATTAGTAAGAACAATTATAAGATAGATACATTCGTCGAACTTTCATAACAACTCTATTGGAAGAAGTAACAAAAAGGTCAAAAAAACTGATTATTTTTTTGTTGGAAGCCAAAACAACTGTAGAAAAGTAACAAAAATACCTTCAAAATCTGTCATTTTTAGTCATAATAAAAATGCAAAAATGTAAAAAAAGAAGATCAATTAGAAGATGAACCAAACATTACCTACATTAAAGATTGTTTCATATAAACATTTGAGGATTTCTTTTTCAGATGCATGTCCCCAGTATCTCTGGTCATCTTTTATAAGGCTTGAACGTAAAAAATGTCAAAGTAAACCCCCACACATGCACGTCTCTTTGGGGAGAACCAGCCCTACTGCGTACTGCCCGTTTCAAACTCCTACGCCGGCTACGCCTCTCCGGTCTCAACACTTTGCCTCTGCTTGAGACTGCTGCGTGTGAGCCACAAAAACCTCACGAAAGCGACTGCACCAGGAGCGCTCTCGCTCTCTCTTTCTCTCTCTCTCTCTCTAACCACACTCCCCAAGAGTAGAAAACTCTGCTACTTCCTGCTAAGGGCCTGAAACAGTGCCGTCTGTGCCAAATGCCAAAACCCACACAGAGGACTCTTCCTTCTTAAGGCAAGTGGCCTCAGCTCCACCTTATCGTCGGTTCTCAGCAGTTAGGGAGGGGGGTGGCGAGGTGGGTCAGCCACTGCCGTCGATGAAACGCGTCTCGCTGGGCTCCATGCAACGAGTTGACGGCACCACTGGAACGAAAAAGATGATGCCAAGAGGGAGAAGTAGGGAAGGATGAGAGAGAGAGAGAGAGAGAGAGAGAGAGAGGGAGGGAGGGAGGGAGGGGAGACCCACATGGGTTTGTGGGGTTGTCTAGCAAGAAGCCAAGGGGTTGTAGCATCAGCAAACCTGGTCCTCCCACTTTCCTCTCCTCCTTGCCGCTTCCTCCCTCTCATACAGGTGTAAGCCCGGGGGTGGGGATCTTGCCACAATATTTTTTTTTTTCTTTCTTCTCTTTCTCCTTACTACTATGAGAAGGGATAAGGTGGTGATAAACCTGGATATACTCAGCACCTTACAAAATAGATAAAATAATATTGGAAACCAAGGAACCAGATGAACAAGAATAAAAGGAGAGGGAGAAGGGGGGGATAAGAGGGCATGGACGTGGATATGCATGGTGCAACAAGGTCCCACACTCCTCCGGCGGCTTCCTCGCTATGGTGGGTGTTTGGCCCTACTTGGTGAGCAAGACGTGTGGATAGGTGTAGTGGTGATCCCCACTGCTGTGTGTACACATCAACACGAACAGGGAAATGCGGCTTCTCTCAACATCTCATAGAATTACTGGTACGTACGTACTTGGTGATTATATATATAAAAAAAAGATTAGAATAACCACCCATATGTGTTAAATTTCAAAAATACTATATTTGTCCTGATCATATTATCATACCTAACTTTACAAAGAAACGATATCTATCAAATATCTCATTTTTAGTGACATATGCAACATATATGTTAAATATGCTATCGTCATGGCGACTTTGGAATATTATGTAAATTAAGAGGTATATGTATGATAGGAGATAAGTAAGCACTATGCTTTTGAAATTTAACATATGACAGTGGTTAATATGAAACCATTCCAAAAGATAATTGCAGGTATATACGCCTCTAGTCTATCTTTACATTTGTGGTCGTACCATCATCTGACGTTGGGTTATCTTATAACTTTAGGTGAGGTAAAAGTTAAAAAAAAAAGGAATAATTACTTCAAAATAGAAATTGAGATAATTACATGTAGAGCCCCTAAACTTTTCTAAAATCTATTGTTATTTAGTAAAACTCTTACATTTCACCCATAATTAGTTGCGCCTTAGCTATGTTTCCAGTAGAGTTGTAAAAACATAAAATAACAAACTGCTTTAATCCCACATCAGATGTTATATAAATAGACGTGAAAACATCGGCGCGACGGAAGATTCCTCCCCCTTCTCGACGTGAAAGCACCCTAACGTAAGTAACCTACGGGATAAGGAAAAGCCACCCAACCATTGGACAGCAAAGGGCCCAAACAAAAAGGGCCCAACCAACTCCACAAGAGGAAGAAGACGTGTTTAAACTAACCGCAACGGTGGCAAGGGAGAGGTGAGCATGGTTCTTGGGCATCTCCCTGGTCCCTTATCTCGGCTCCAGTACTTGTCCTGTCGCTTCTTAGAGAGAACTTTTAGCCATTTTAGGGGAGAGCAACCCAAGATAGATGAACAACATGACACAAACCCATGGTCTGGTCCGCTGTGGTGTGCGTGTCTGTGTGAATAATTGTGATGCCTAATTACCGGAAGAGCTGCACTGATGGTGTTATTTGCACCGTGTGCCGTGAGTATATATAAAAAATATTTTTTAAAACAATTTTTAGGTGGGTCTTGAGGTGTTTTATATATTTGCACGGGCCGATCTTCGATCAGATGATTTAAAACTTGGAAAAAAAAAAAGAAAGCAAAAACTGTTATTGGGCTCGGCCCATTAAGATTTTTTTTTACTATTTATTGAGATTCGTTTTTAATTTTTTTAATCATTCGATCAAAGATCAACCTGTACCGACATGTAACACACACGAGATCCATCTAAAAAAAATTAAAAAAATATTTTTTTTATTTACCCACTACATTGAGAGGCAGTGTAAATCTCACTCTGAGTGCAGCAAATATTATTCCTACCAGAATTAGCCTGTGATCGCGGCTGGGCTGCGGCGCATGGCCGGCCCGAGGGTCGGCTGGTGGGGCCATACGCGAACCACTCCCCAACTTACTCGACAGGTCGGCATGGCTCGTCGAACAGGATATGCGCATTTCTTCTAAAGCAAAAGATACTGCAACAGGGCTCCTCTCAAACTAAGCATATCTCGGAATAATTAAAGGGAGGACGTTAGAACTTGAAAGAAATGGCAGATGAAATATATTATGTTGGCCCCCAGAGAAGAGGAGGGGGAAGAGGAGGAGAACTGGAGACGGAGAGGGTCGAATCAGAGTCGTGGGTCCTCTCTTGGCCATAGAAATGATGTGGAGAAACGTGTGATGGTCCGGCCATGGCTGCAACACCACCCATCACTTTATTAAGCAGCTCCCTCCCTGGGTTCTTCCTCCTCCACAGATAAACCTTAAATACACGGTTTCCACAGAAGATATTCCCGGCTTTCGAATCTGTACGGGTTATGAACTCGCACGTACGAGCACGATAGACGTGGGCCTTTCTAGCTCTTTCTGGACCTGGTGTACTGCGCCTGACCAATAGAAAGTCTTGTAGCCTCGGCTTTTGGGCACAATGCGCCAAGGCTCTCCTGATTACCTCCGCTCGTTTGAGTTTTACTGCGGGAAGGACACGTTGCCGTCCGGGGTTGGATACCGACTTCCAAGGTAAGAAGGAAAGGGAAAGTGAAGGCCACGGAATAGGCGAGATTCCCGGGCCCATCAAGCGGGCCCCACCTGCATCAATACTCCTCGTCCTCTTCCACCGTCATCTCCCACCTTCGGTTCGCGACGTTTGTCCTCTGTTCTACCCTTTCCGTTTCCCGTTTCCGTTCCGTCAGCATCACGCGTAACAAGAGGAGCCCCACAACCGCCCTCCGATAACGCCGTCACGCTTTGCGGGCCCCGCGACCAGCTTTGGATTAAATAATTGCGGCGTCATGGGGCCCGCCCCCCGCACCAGTTCTTCGCAACGCGCCAATGCGTACCACCATCTCCGTTTCCCTCTCTGACTCGGACCCTTTTGTTTTCGCTTAATTATGTGCTTAAATTAAAAAAGGAATTAACAAAGTTATTATTGTTATGATTTTTTTAACCGCGAGGTGGTGGAGAAAGGTTATAAATAACGAGGGGAGGGAGCCGAGGGTAGGCTTGAAGGCGGACGCAGAGCCCCCTCCAGCCTCCCCTTCTCCTCCTCTTCTTCTGGTCTTCTTCTTGCTCCGGTCCGGTCCAGATTCTTCCCTCCGATCGAACCAGTTGGAGAAACCCTAGGAGCTAGCATGGTGGCGGGATCCTCGTCGTCGTCTTCTTCCTCGGTCTCTTCCCTGACCTCGTTGGGCGGCTTGTCCGACGATGCCGTCCGGGGCCCCGTCGTCAAGTTCCTCTGCAGCTATGGCGGCAAGATCCTTCCCCGTCATCCCGACGGCAGGCTCCGTTACATCGGTGGTGACACCAGGGTCCTCGCCGTCGACCGCGCCGTCTCCTTCTCAGGTCCGTCCCGTGTGGCCCTCTTTGTGTGTTTGTTTAATTGTTCCGGGTCGTGCTTGTTTTAAGGAGGTTGGGTTGGGTTGGGTTTGATGTTGATGGGAGCTGTTATAGGGTTTCTTAATTTACGTTGATTGATGATGGATTCGTTAAATTGATTGTGGTGTGCGTCGGAATCGATTGTTGTTGCTTGTGTTGTCATCAGATTTGTTGGGTTTCTTGGATTTTTGATCTTGTGAATGATGTGTGTTGTTGGGGTTTGTTCTGTTGGAGCAGAGCTGGCGGCGAAGATGGCGGAGCTGTGCGGATGGGGGGTGCCGGTGATCCTGCGGTGCCAGCTCCCAACGGAGGACCTCGACGCCCTCGTCTCCATCACCTCCGACGAGGACCTTGTCAACCTCATGGAAGAGTATGATCTCGCCAGCCGCGACAGGGACTCCCCCCTCAAGGTCCGGGCCTTCCTCGCCCCGCTGCAGCAGCACCACCAGCGCCAGCCGGCGCCGGCGAAGGCACCCGCCACGCCGCCGTCGTCTGCCGCCAGGGGAAAGAGCCCCTTCCTCCCGTGGGCCGCCGACCGCTGCGCCCACCACCTCCACAGCCACCAGCCGCAGCCGTTTCCCTCCTCAGCCGCCTCTTCCTCGAGGCTGCCCACACGGCTGCCGACGGCCGTGTGCTACGGCCAGCACCACCACTACCGCCACGACCGCCAGCACCGCCCTGGCGTCATCCATGGTGGGGTTGCCGGCGGTGGCGCCACCGCTACATCCTACAGGTACCACAACCATCAGCAGCACCCCCATCCCATCCACCACGGGAACCACTGGCAATAAGAGGTTCCAGCGGGCGCAGAGCCGCATCCCCTCCTTTTCATACTCTGCCCGTGTAGTAGTTGTTTCCTTTCCCCCCCTTTTTTTTTGTTGGCTGTGGAACTCTGAAGAGAAGAACACCACCACCACAAAGCTAGTGTGCAGGCGCCGGTGTACGCTTGGATTGAATGCAATAGAGCAACAGATGTCTTCACTGCGTTCTATCCAACCAAAAAAAAAAAGGGAAACAAAATCTCCGGAGATCATTTCCATAGAAAATAACATACCATTAACTCACCCAGAAGGGCCAGAACATTAAAAAAGCGGATCCAAAAGAGAGACTTTTTGGAATCGTGCAGCCATTTTAATCAGTAATGAGGCCGTATGGATGGATTTCGTGAGATGAATCCAGAATCCCATCACAGATTAATTGCGAAGGCCGTTGCTTTACCATTCTTTTGAGGCGTGCAATCTTCTGTGTGTCAGCTGTACGTGCGTTTGTGTGTTGCATTATATTTTTTCTTTCTTCTTTTCCCCATTTTTCTTTGTTTTCCCCAAATGTGTACGCGGTCACGCCACCTTCGTAACCACCACCGTGGATTTCGGGCGACGTTCCGTCGGCAGTCCGGTTACACGCGTGGTAATCGCCGCCGTCTCAGGACGCCGCCGTATTTGTTCTCCGCCCCTCTTGCTTGTGCTTGCGGGTGGCGTATTTATAATTAAAATTTCCTCTCTTTTTTTTTGGTTTTCTAGGTCTGATAAGAAAGGATTCTTTCTGTTTATTCCGATTAGATTATCTGTTTTGGTGTAATTTTTGTTAAGTTGAAGAAATCTGATCTGTGAGATTATCTTTACTCATTTCAGCTCATGCTCTATGCTTTCTCATGTTCGTTTTCTGGCGGATTCGTTTGTGCAGGTTGGCGATGCCGTCGTAGGGACCGTGCGCATGGGCAAAACAAGAGCTGCTGCTGTTGGGCTTCCCCCTCCTTCCCTGCCTGCAAAAGAGAGGAACAGCCACGGTGGGGCCTGCAAAATATTATGATGAAAGTAGAAGAGAAAGATGTAGAGAGAGAGAGAGGTGCTTAGAAGGCACGCCTTATTTTTCCTTGGTTTTTTTACATGGGAAAAATAAGGCGGTCGCGAGCGGCTTCCGGGGAATGCGTGGGAAGCCCGAAACCAGAGCTTGCTATTTTTTTTGGTTTTTTAGATTTTTTTTCACAGCAAATACCTGAGTACAGACAGGTACATACACCCGGTATACGTATTGGTATCCGGTGGTCACAATGAACAGTAGAGGACAGCGGGCAGCCGGATGTAGTCATGTCCAGGAGGTTTAGCAAGAAGAAAGGCTCTCTTTTTTCCACCCTCTGTATTCCTTTCTTGTTTGGGTATTCTTTTGTTTACAGTTCCTGTTATATAGCAGATGCACTCACGTTCAAATTAGAGAGGAGGGAGTTGTGGAGGCTTGGTTGGCTCTGGTTGGGGTCAAGTCTAGAGTTCGAGAGGAATATGCTCGACTCGGATCTAGTTCAACAGGATTTTGAACCCTGTGTAACCAAGCCACCGATATAATGCAAGAGTCAGACCAATTGAACTGGGCTCACGTATGACTGGACTAAAATAATAGAACGCAAACCATGTTCTTCTAGTCAATAGTGTTATTTTCATATTTGATGGGACGTCTAGCTGGTCCAGGTTGGGTCGAGTCAAATACACCATTTTGAGAGGGTGCATGGCATCCAAGCTTTGGTTGAGTGGTGAGAGGGGGAGGTCGGCCCCGGCTCTACCCGCCACTGGAGAGGGATGTTTGGGGAATGGACGAAAAGAGGGTGGGGATAGGATGGCGCTGCTTCACCCATCGTGAAGAGCCCAGTGCTAAAAATGTTAGATGATTAACAGGTAAATTAAACTAACTCATTCACTTTAATTATGTAGAACTCTTATCAATTTGAAACCAATGATGTTATAGGGAGACTTTTTTCTCTTAGTTTCAACTAATAGAAGAATTTCAATTCTATGTTTCAACTAACAGAAGGATTTAATCGCGGAGATGATCATCCATCTTGGTCATTCAATTGAAAACCCTACAAAGATTCTGTTTCTGATATGATTTTTCTTTCATTCACAGCCACGTGCCACATTGCCCGAGATTTTCCTATAGAATATGCATGTCGCAGTAAATCAATCACTTTTTACAACCTTATCTCATAGAAAAATATGTTTTCCTGAAAATATGTTATTTCTGAAGATTTTAAAGATTCCTTCAATGAAAAATAGATAAAAAGCGTAATTAAATATTTGTTGATCGCTCCTCGTGCTGTGAGGGTGCAGCACATCTACATGTACTGATCGGACGTCCACCACGGGATTAAGTCCTACACTCCTGTGGGGACTGGGTAAGTGCAAGGATCACACGCTGTACGACCGATCTGATGGCACTGCCACAGAGTGATGCAGCTAACCTAAACATAGAATTGGTGGCTCTGGCTTGAGTTCAGGTTGGGATTGAGTTGACATCAGATATGTATTACAGTGAGAATATAAGGATGCATTACTAAAATGTAAACAAGGCTATTAGTAAAATTTACGCATTGACATGGAAAACAAAGAAGACATTCTCTATTACTTTAATAATTTATGGCTTAGTTGCTTTCGCACCCAGTATTTAAAAATCCATGTGCACAGAAAATTCTTATTATAGAAGTTATATATATATATATATATATGTATGCAAAATTGCCACAGCTGTCAATGACACCCTTATTAGCCCGTCCCGTCTGCCATGGGGTCGTCTAGAAAAGGTTAGCTACATGGGTTTCACATTCACTCTTTCGGATCCATCTGCGATTCAATTAAAGCTTCTCATATGATGATAATGACGGGTCTATCTTACATTGGCAAAGCGTTTGGGAGAGAACAACATCGTCTAGACTATTTTGTCTGAATCTTGGTACGTCTTTAGACTCAACAAAAAGTACTATATTTGGTCTATCCTGCATTGGCAAAGCATTTGGGAGAGAACGACATAATCTAGATCATTATATCTGAACTCCGATACGTTTTTAGATTCAACAAAAAATGATGTATTTGGTCAATCCTATCATTTCAAATACAAATAACTTATTTGCTCTCCCTTTGTTGAGTCTAGAGACACATCCAAATTCAGACGATCTCGTTCTGTTTGGAAGTGAGCATCTCCCACAGTGCAAGTTGCCGAGATCTGGTCGAGTTGGGAACGGCCAAATCTTGCCCATCCATTTGACAGTCACGAGGAGTCGTCTGAACAAACCGAGTTGTATCGAGCCTCAGAAATTTTAATTGACTTTCAAGTGTTCTAACATCGAACAAGTCCTTTTTTATTGCATTCCAGTTTGATTCATTTAACAATCAAGTTTAATTTGAGTTCTTTGAATATTAAACAGACTCCAACTCATTTAATATTTATGAGCATATTTAAATTATTATAAATCAGACGAAAGACAGCTTTGTTACCTCCGCATACTGAATTACGAATTTGGATGTGAATGTTGCAAGGAAGTATATCCTAAAAGTCGGACCTAAGTGGTGTAATAATGAAACATAACCAAACTTTGATTGAATTTGTTTATGAACCCAGATTTGGCTCCTCAAATGATGCACAAATATAACGACTCAACTCATATAATTAAATAGCAAGGTTTGGGGAACTCCGTATGAAACCTGATGCAAAAGGATCTCCCAATCGTATTGTGCAATTGGAGGAATATGCCATTCTTGCGGGTAATAATAGAATAATTGCACATTAGATAAGAGACGAACAATATATTTAGAAAAATAGAATCTGATGTAGACTGGATCTATCACGACCGGATCCCGCAAACGGGGATCCGAAACAAGGAGGATCCGGAGCCGGTCCGGATCGAGCGGTGACGAGGGGACCCGACGGGGATCCACAACAGGGCGAAGCCGAGGCTATTTCGGAATGAAGAGGATCCGCCCGCGGGGGGCGCGATCTGCCGCCGGAGCTGCTCTTGGATAGTGAGCCGCTGCTCCTTCGGTCGGACGAAGGCGCGGCGCGAGCAGGAGCTCCTGTCGGCGGAGCTGTAGACGAGCGTCGGAGCAGAAGCCGGAAAGTCCGAGATCGGACGGGGGGACGGCTTGCTCTCCGACGAGAGGGTCCGAAGGCACCTTCAGCGCGAGGCCGAGTCTCCTGGCGCGGTGCAGCCGGCGTTCGGCGTCGAGACCGGGGAGAGGAGTCCGAGGTCGGCGGCCGAGACCGACTCGGGGAGGTCGGCGATGATTCGAACCGAGCCCCTGCAGGAGGGAAAGAAGAAGAAGAACCAGTCAGCAGGAGTCCCGGGCGTCAGCCCTGGGGAACCCCCTCCGACGGTCAAGTTAGTTTCTGAAGAAGATTCGATTCAGGAAGCAAGAAGAAATAGCTAGAACCCTATTCGGACAGCAGTCCTTTAAGGGGTTTCGGAAGCTTAGGGGGGCATCCGTTTTTCCCCACCTACCTCCTTGGCCACAAGTAGCAGGATACTTATAGCGGAGGGTAGCGGATGGTTAACGGTGGCAGCCGATATAGGACTAAAAGGAGGCTTACTGATAAACCGCCATAGCGTCTGATCCGCCACCGGAGTGGGCCGGATTCGGCTACCGGGCCGAAGGGGGTTGGGCCGCTGACGGGCCAAAGCCTGCTGGGCCCTGGGCCGCCGTGCTGTTCCCGGGCCGTAGGCTGATGGGCCGCTGACGGGCTGAAGCCTGCTGGGCCGGGAGCGACGGGGCCGCTTATGGGCCGAGGGCTGCTGGGCCGCTAACGGGCCGAAGGCCGCCGGAGGGCCTAGTACTGCTGCTGTTGGGCTGAATGGGGTTTGGGCCTGCTGCAATGGGACGAATCGGATTCTGCCGCATCACATAGCCCCCCACTCTTGTCTTCCTCAGTTCTGAGATGGCAAGAGTATAATCTGAGACCTCCTCGGAAGAGCGATACGGTATATGCTTCGTTTGAAAAACCTTTGCTTTGTATAAAAAAGCCGCTTTAGGTCGGCCGAGGGCTGTTGGCAAACAGCTTCGTCTAAGGCCGGGACCTTGTCGGAGATACCTTCGTCTTATGTCGAGACTTGGTGTACATAGAACACTATGTCGCTTCCCGATCGGTACGGGTTATTTGCGGACTTAGAAATATACCGTGCCGCTTCCCGAACCGGTACATATGGCCGAAGCCACTCTCGGTTCAGGTTACCTGCGGGCTTAGAAGAACCGTGCCGCTTCCCGATCGGTACGGGTTATTTGCGGATTTAGAAGAACCGTGCCGCTTCCCGATCGGTACGGGTTATTTGCGGACTTAGAAATATACCGTGCCGCTTCCCGAACCGGTACACATGGCCGAAGCCAGTCTCGATTCAGGTTACCCGCGGGCTTAGAAGAACCGTGCCGCTTCCCGATCGGTACGGGTTATTTGCGGACTTAGAAGAACCGTGCCGCTTCCCGATCGGTACGGGTTATTTGCGGACTTAGAAATATACCGTGCCGCTTCCCGAACCGGTACACATGGCCGAAGCCACTCTCGGTTCAGGTTACCCGCGGGCTTAGAAGAACCGTGCCGCTTCCCGATCAGTACGGGTTATTTGCGGACTTAGAAATATACCGTGCCGCTTCCCGAACCGGTACACATGGCCGAAGCCACTCTCGGTTCAGGTTACCTGCGGGCTTAGAAGAACCGTGCCGCTTCCCGATCGGTACGGGTTATTTGCGGACTTAGAAATATACCGTGCCGCTTCCCAAACCGGTACACATGGCCGAAGCCACTCTCGGTTCAGGTTACCTGCGGGCTTAGAAGAACCGTGCCGCTTCCCGATCGGTACGGGTTATTTGCGGACTTAGAAATATACCGTGCCGCTTCCCGAACCGGTACACATGGCCGAAGCCACTCTCGGTTCAGGTTACCTGCGGGCTTAGAAGAACCGTGCCGCTTCCCGATCGGTACGGGTTATTTGCGGACTTAGAAGAACCGTGCCGCTTCCCGATCGGTACGGGTTATTTGCGGACTTAGAAATATACCGTGCCGCTTCCCGAACCGGTACACATGGCCGAAGCCACTCTCGGTTCAGGTTACCTGCGGGCTTAGAAGAACCGTGCCGCTTCCCGATCGGTACGGGTTATTTGCGGACTTAGAAATATACCGTGCCGCTTCCCGAACCGGTACACATGGCCGAAGCCACTCTCGGTACGGTTTACACGGATTTAGAGAGAATACCATGCCGCTCCCGATACGGTTTGCATGGCCGAAGCCACTCCCGGCACGGTTTACACGGACTTAGAGAAAACCTTGCCGCTCCCGATACGGTTTGCATGGCCGAAGCCACTCCCGGTACGGTTTACACGGACTTAGAGAGAATACCATGCCGCTCCCGATACGGTTTGCATGGCCGAAGCCACTCCCGGTACGGTTTACACGGACTTAGAGAAAACCTTGCCGCTCCCGATACGGTTTGCATGGCCGAAGCCACTCCCGGTACGGTTTACACGGACTTAGAGAAATCCTTGCCGCTCCCGATACGGTTTGCATGGCCGAAGCCACTCCCGGTACGGTTTACACGGACTTAGAGAGAATACCATGCCGCTCCCGATACGGTTTGCATGGCCGAAGCCACTCCCGGTACGGTTTACACGGACTTAGAGAAAACCATGCCGCTCCCGATACGGTTTGCATGGCCGAAGCCACTCCCGGTACGGTTTACACGGACTTAGAGAAAACCTTGCCGCTCCCGATACGGTTTGCATGGCCGAAGCCACTCCCGGTACGGTTTACACGGATTTAGAGAGAATACCATGCCGCTCCCGATACGGTTTGCATGGCCGAAGCCACTCCCGGTACGGTTTACACGGACTTAGAGAAAACCTTGCCGCTCCCGATACGGTTTGCATGGCCGAAGCCACTCCCGGTACGGTTTACACGGACTTAGAGAAAACCTTGCCGCTCCCGATACGGTTTGCATGGCCGAAGCCACTCCCGGTACGGTTTACACGGACTTAGAGAGAATACCATGCCGCTCCCGATACGGTTTGCATGGCCGAAGCCACTCCCGGTACGGTTTACACGGACTTAGAGAAAACCTTGCCGCTCCCGATACGGTTTGCATGGCCGAAGCCACTCCCGGTACGGTTTACACGGACTTAGAGAAAACCTTGCCGCTCCCGATACGGTTTGCATGGCCGAAGCCACTCCCGGTACGGTTTACACGGACTTAGAGAGAATACCATGCCGCTCCCGATACGGTTTGCATGGCCGAAGCCACTCCCGGTACAGTTTACACGGACTTAGAGAAAACCATGCCGCTCCCGATACGGTTTGCATGGCCGAAGCCACTCCCGGTACGGTTTACACGGACTTAGAGAGAATACCATGCCGCTCCCGATACGGTTTGCATGGCCGAAGCCACTCCCGGTACGGTTTACACGGACTTAGAAAAAACCTTGCCGCTCCCGATACGGTTTGCATGGCCGAAGCCACTCCCGGTACGGTTTACACGGACTTAGAGAAAACCATGCCGCTCCCGATACGGTTTGCATGGCCGAAGCCACTCCCGGTACGGTTTACGCGGACTTAGAGAAAACCTTGCCGCTCCCGATACGGTTTGCATGGCCGAAGCCACTCCCGGTACGGTTTACACGGACTTAGAGAGAATACCGTGCCGCTCCCGATACGGTTTGCATGGCCGAAGCCACTCCCGGTACGGTTTACACGGACTTAGAGAAAACCTTGCCGCTCCCGATACGGTTTGCATGGCCGAAGCCACTCCCGGTACGGTTTACACGGACTTAGAGAAAACCATGCCGCTCCCGATACGGTTTGCATGGCCGAAGCCACTCCCGGTACGGTTTTACACGGACTTAGAGAAAACCTTGCCGCTCCCGATACGGTTTGCATGGCCGAAGCCACTCCCGGTACGGTTTACACGGACTTAGAGAAAACCTTGCCGCTCCCGATACGGTTTGCATGGCCGAAGCCACTCCCGGTACGGTTTACACGGACTTATAGAAAACCATGCCGCTCCCGATACGTTTTGCATGGCCGAAGCCACTCCCGGTACGGTTTACACGGACTTAGAGAAAATACCATGCCGCTCCCGATACGGTTTGCATGGCCGAAGCCACTCCCGGTACGGTTTACACGGACTTAGAGAAAACCTTGCCGCTCCCGATACGGTTTGCATGGCCGAAGCCACTCCCGGTACGGTTTACACGGACTTAGAGAGAATACCATGCCGCTCCCGATACGGTTTGCATGGCCGAAGCCACTCCCGGTACGGTTTACACGGACTTAGAGAAAACCTTGCCGCTCCCGATACGGTTTGCATGGCCGAAGCCACTCCCGGTACGGTTTACACGGACTTAGAGAAATCCTTGCCGCTCCCGATACGGTTTGCATGGCCGAAGCCACTCCCGGTACGGTTTACACGGACTTAGAGAGAATACCATGCCGCTCCCGATACGGTTTGCATGGCCGAAGCCACTCCCGGTACGGTTTACACGGACTTAGAGAAAACCATGCCGCTCCCGATACGGTTTGCATGGTCGAAGCCACTCCCGGTACGGTTTACACGGACTTAGAGAAAACCTTGCCGCTCCCGATACGGTTTGCATGGCCGAAGCCACTCCCGGTACGGTTTACACGGATTTAGAGAGAATACCATGCCGCTCCCGATACGGTTTGCATGGCCGAAGCCACTCCCGGTACGGTTTACACGGACTTAGAGAAAACCTTGCCGCTCCCGATACGGTTTGCATGGCCGAAGCCACTCCCGGTACGGTTTACACGGACTTAGAGAAAACCTTGCCGCTCCCGATACGGTTTGCATGGCCGAAGCCACTCCCGGTACGGTTTACACGGACTTAGAGAGAATACCATGCCGCTCCCGATACGGTTTGCATGGCCGAAGCCACTCCCGGTATGGTTTACACGGACTTAGAGAAAACCTTGCCGCTCCCGATACGGTTTGCATGGCCGAAGCCACTCCCGGTACGGTTTACACGGACTTAGAGAAATCCTTGCCGCTCCCGATACGGTTTGCATGGCCGAAGCCACTCCCGGTACGGTTTACACGGACTTAGAGAGAATACCATGCCGCTCCCGATACGGTTTGCATGGCCGAAGCCACTCCCGGTACGGTTTACACGGACTTAGAGAAAACCATGCCGCTCCCGATACGGTTTGCATGGCCGAAGCCACTCCCGGTACGGTTTACACGGACTTAGAGAAAACCTTGCCGCTCCCGATACGGTTTGCATGGCCGAAGCCACTCCCGGTACGGTTTACACGGACTTAGAGAAATCCTTGCCGCTCCCGATACGGTTTGCATGGCCGAAGCCACTCCCGGTACGGTTTACACGGACTTAGAGAGAATACCATGCCGCTCCCGATACGGTTTGCATGGCCGAAGCCACTCCCGGTACGGTTTACACGGACTTAGAGAGAATACCATGCCGCTCCCGATACGGTTTGCATGGCCGAAGCCACTCCCGGTACAGTTTACACGGACTTAGAGAAAACCATGCCGCTCCCGATACGGTTTGCATGGCCGAAGCCACTCCCGGTACGGTTTACACGGACTTAGAGAGAATACCATGCCGCTCCCGATACGGTTTGCATGGCCGAAGCCACTCCCGGTACGGTTTACACGGACTTAGAGAAAACCTTGCCGCTCCCGATACGGTTTGCATGGCCGAAGCCACTCCCGGTACGGTTTACACGGACTTAGAGAAAACCATGCCGCTCCCGGTACGGTTTGCATGGCCGAAGCCACTCCCGGTACGGTTTACACGGACTTAGAGAAAACCTTGCCGCTCCCGATACGGTTTGCATGGCCGAAGCCACTCCCGGTACGGTTTACACGGACTTAGAGAAAACCATGCCGCTCCCGATACGGTTTGCATGGCCGAAGCCACTCCCGGTACGGTTTACACGGACTTAGAGAAAATACCATGCCGCTCCCGATACGGTTTGCATGGCCGAAGCCACTCCCGGTACGGTTTACACGGACTTAGAGAGAATACCATGCCGCTCCCGATACGGTTTGCATGGCCGAAGCCACTCCCGGTACGGTTTACACGGACTTAGAGAAAACCATGCCGCTCCCGATACGGTTTGCATGGCCGAAGCCACTCCCGGTACGGTTTACACGGACTTTAAAGAAAACCATGCCGCTCCCCGATCCGGTATATGTGGCCGGGGCCGCCCTCGGATCGGGTTGACGCGGTCTTTGAATAATGCCGCTCCGATCCGATACGAATGGCCAGAGCCGCCCTCGGATCGGGTTGACGCGGTCTTTGAATAATGCCGCTCCGATCCGATACGAATGGCCAGAGCCGCCCTCGGATCGGGTTGACGCGGTCTTTGAATAATGCCGCTCCGATCCGATACTAATGGCCAGAGCCGCCCTCGGATCGGGTTGACGCGGTCTTTGAATAATGCCGCTCCGGTCCGATACTAATGGCCAGAGCCGCCCTCGGATCGGGTTGACGCGGTCTTTGAATAATGCCGCTCCGATCCGATACTAATGGCCAGAGCCGCCCTCGGATCGGGTTGACGCGGTCTTTGAATAATGCCGCTCCGGTCGGTGGATCGAGTCCTTCATCTCTATGAGTATTTGGGAAGGGGAAGCAGGCAAGGGCAGATGCCGCTGTTGCGGGTCCCGTCGCCTCTCTCAGTCCCATTCCTCCCTGCGATACCGCTTTCGGGAGGACTGCTGGTCTTCGGGCCGAGGGTGGACCACTCGGGGGACAGGTGCCAAAGTTGCGTCGGCTACGCCTTTACCTTTAGATATCATCAGGGCCTCCCGGTTGACATACTTGTGTACCCGGGCTACGAGGTCCTGGAAGGTAGGGGGATGGCGTTTCCCGATGGAGCCGAGGAGCCCTTCGTCCCGACACCCGCTGATCACGGCCGAGACCGCGATCGAGCTATCAAGGTTTGGGATTTGGGCGGCCTCGGTCCGAAACCTGGTGAAATACTCCTGGAGAGTTTCGGTGGAGCCTTGCCGGATGGCTAATAGGCTAGCCGATGTCTTGTACTGCCGGGTGGCATCATAAAACTGGTCGATAAACAACTGACCCAACTGGACCAAGGAATGGATGGAGTTGGGGGCCAGTGCTTCGAACCAGGCTAGAGCAGTCTTCTCGAGGGTGAGGGGGAAAAGTCGGCAGCGGACTGCTTCGGTGACCCCTCGGACCGAGAGATATGCGTTGAATCTCTGGAGATGACAGACCGGATCTGTCATTCCGTTGTAGAGAGGACCCTTCGGCAGCTTGAAATCTGGAGGCACTTTGGTAGCCAGGAGCTCCGCCGTGAACGGGGTCTGCTCCAGGATGCTGCTGGCGAGAGGTGCCCCGTAAGGCCGAGACATTATCTGCTGCATCTCTTTGCACATCGCCGTCAGCTGCTGGTCCAGATCCGGGACTGTCGAAGTGGCGACTGATGGTCCTCCGGTTCTGACCGAGCAGAACTCAGACGAAACACAGCCTTTCTTTGCCAGGCGATCGATGCGAGGGGCTCGGGCAGGTAGTGCCGAGGGCTTGCTGCGTGCTGAGGCGGTTTTGCCAAGGAAAACCGGTGCGGGTGCTGGCCGGAGCCTCGCATCTTGAACCGGATAAAGTGGAGGGAGCAGTGCTTGCTGAGGGAGCTGTCCTATCAGTCCCATGCGCTGGACGATGGCAAACACCATCTCCTGAAGAGGCGCTAGGGATTTGACGGCAGTTGCCAGCGTTGCTATCTGCTGCTGGAGTACTCCCACCCGGTTGTCTTCCGCGACAAGGGACTCTGGTAAGGCTGGCAGAGTCGCACTTGTCGGAGTACAAGGGGCGCCTTCGGACGGCAGTAGCTGTGCCGAGGCTTCCCGTGCCTCTGCTTCGCTCTGTCCGGATTGCCGGGTGACAGGTTGTCGAGACATGACTTGTTTGTTTGCTTCCCACAGACGGCGCCACGTGATGTAGACTGGATCTATCACGACCGGATCCCGCAAACGGGGATCCGAAACAAGGAGGATCCGGAGCCGGTCCGGATCGAGCGGTGACGAGGGGACCCGACGGGGATCCACAACAGGGCGAAGCCGAGGCTATTTCGGAATGAAGAGGATCCGCCCGCGGGGGGCGCGATCTGCCGCCGGAGCTGCTCTTGGATAGTGAGCCGCTGCTCCTTCGGTCGGACGAAGGCGCGGCGCGAGCAGGAGCTCCTGTCGGCGGAGCTGTAGACGAGCGTCGGAGCAGAAGCCGGAAAGTCCGAGATCGGACGGGGGGACGGCTTGCTCTCCGACGAGAGGGTCCGAAGGCACCTTCAGCGCGAGGCCGAGTCTCCTGGCGCGGTGCAGCCGGCGTTCGGCGTCGAGACCGGGGAGAGGAGTCCGAGGTCGGCGGCCGAGACCGACTCGGGGAGGTCGGCGATGATTCGAACCGAGCCCCTGCAGGAGGGAAAGAAGAAGAAGAACCAGTCAGCAGGAGTCCCGGGCGTCAGCCCTGGAGAACCCCCTCCGACGGTCAAGTTAGCTTCTGAAGAAGATTCGATTCAGGAAGCAAGAAGAAATAGCTAGAACCCTATTCGGACAGCAGTCCTTTAAGGGGTTTCGGAAGCTTAGGGGGGCATCCGTTTTTCCCCACCTACCTCCTTGGCCACAAGTAGCAGGATACTTATAGCGGAGGGTAGCGGATGGTTAACGGTGGCAGCCGATATAGGACTAAAAGGAGGCTTATTGATAAACCGCCATAGCGTCTGATCCGCCACCGGAGTGGGCCGGATTCGGCTACCGGGCCGAAGGGGGTTGGGCCGCTGACGGGCCAAAGCCTGCTGGGCCCTGGGCCGCCGTGCTGTTCCCGGGCCGTAGGCTGATGGGCCGCTGACGGGCTGAAGCCTGCTGGGCCGGGAGCGACGGGGCCGCTTATGGGCCGAGGGCTACTGGGCCGCTAACGGGCCGAAGGCCGCCGGAGGGCCTAGTACTGCTGCTGTTGGGCTGAATGGGGTTTGGGCCTGCTGCAATGGGCCGAATCGGATTCTGCCGCATCAGAATCGATTCTATTGAATGTTTTAAAAAATATGAACTAGACAGCACAATAATTTAACAGGCAAGGCACCCAGAACAAGAATTGGGAGACAGAGTAACGAGTGGACAGCGCGTTTGATGCTGGGCCATCCATCTCAATAAATAATGGAACGAGATCATCTGGATCTGTGCGTCTAGACTGCCAACATCCTTCAGACACATGAAATCGAGTCGTTCGTATATTGTGCACATCATTATCAAAAGTACATGACTCATATACTCTCATACAGTTCGATTTTATATGTCTGAGGGACGTTAGGCGGTCCAGACGATCTCGTTCTATAAATAAGCGACTGTTGGAAAATAAAAAAGCTTTCTGACTTCCACAGTTTTCCTGATTGCTTACCTCCTCTACATGTTTAAACGTACTTTCACGATGATATGCTCCCTCGTTCACATGGACATGATAAGGCCGCCTCTTCATCCTTACGCTGGTTAACAGTGGAGCGAACGAGAGGGAAGATCATCTACGTCTGATACTATGCTAGATTGAACCTTTCCGTCCTCGCATTAATAATGTCCAGTGGAGGCATTGCCTCAACTCCCACACGACTTGCTAAGCGTCTTCATCTTGTCGCACTGAGCCGTGGCATCACTCCATTAGCTAGCATGGTTTGCCGTACCAAATCGACTCGTGTCGATTCGGACAACTTGTACAATATCAAGACAAACTCGAGTCAGTACAATTCGACCGAACCTGTACGATTTAACCATGCGACTCGTATGAGTCAGCACGAGTTAACCCGACTCGTACTAAATCATGAGAGATCCAAGTCGGTCCGACTCTTCAAGTCGGTGAATCCTGTTAGCTAAGCACGTTGCTCATGACAGAAGCAAGTGTGAAGAGAAAAGGTACCATCAGAGTTAACAGCCAAGTGGCTTCCATCACCCGCGCCATGTATGCCCATGTTGTTTTCATCTTTTAGAACGCTGAGGAATGGGAGTTTGAGAGAAGTAATATCCTGTATCAGGGTAGGAGTGATGGGGTTTGCCGCTCGCCAGCATCAACCATGTAAGGAAGACCTGTAGCTGGGATCCCTCCCCTCGGCCGGGTAGAGGGAAGATGGCTTAGCTAAGGTTTCCTTGGGATAGAATTCAAAACATGCTGGTAAGCTAGAAAGCTCATACACCATCTTATAAGTAGAACTCTTCTCATTAACTTCATAAGATGGAATAAGATTAAACAACAAAGTAGGCAGGAGTCTCAGTATCCATGGTAGGAGGTGCACGGGAAAAAACCACATTATGAAATGGGCATGGAGACTTTTGAACACCTTCCGTGAAACCTGGGATAAACTGTCAACAGCAAAATATCTGGGTTCAAAATCGTTTCAGGAGGTGAAAACGGGAAGGAATTGTTCAAACTTACGGGCTAGCATGCCCGGTGTCTGCAAGGATCTACACCAGGGGCAGCATCTAGGTTCCTTGTAATGGCAGGGATATATATAAATACCTGGATAGATAGGTGGATCCCAGACCTCCACTGTCCACCAGGTTGAACCCTCATTTAGGCCAAATTCCCAGAGTTGCAGCACTGATGTTGGAGGAAGATTACGACAGGGGAAAGATCCATGACATATTCCACAGTGGCGAAGAATAGGTAGCTTGCAAGCATAGGAATTTATGACCGAGTTCTTTCATCCCCCCCAACCCAATGTGCTAGATCAGATTCTTATGATATTACCACCAAACCATCAGTTGAATACTATACCTATAGAATGAAAAAGCCTGCTTAAGGATTCCCTATTTGGTTTCACCCCAAGTGGAGTCTTCATTTCAAAGATCTGTCTATAGATGCCTCGTGGCAAATATAGAGCTCTATTTACATCCAACAATGGACAGATACAGAAGACTATGGAATTTAGCAGCAGTGTCAAATGGAATCATAGCACTATCTAGAAATAGCTTATCTTGATCAATATAAAGCAAGAAGGTGAGACAGGTTTATTCCTGCCATTTGCAGAGGATGACCAGTATGCACAAGGAGGCCAAAAAGTATTACACAAATGCTTTTCAGATGTGAACTAGGGAAGGCAGTTTGGAAGGCTGCACCTCTAAACTTCGACTTCGACCTGAGGATAGATTTTAAGACCTTGGGGAACCACATGACTGCATGGATTCAACCTCTGTTTTCCACAAACAGGGATGACAAGGAAATTATGTTCTATGTTCTGGCCCTGATGGAAAGAAGGATGCAAGGAGGCAATTGAGGGAAAGAAACCTAAACCTTGCGATCAAGGGAAAGAAAGCTGAACCTTTAGCTATTCCCAGGAGCACTCTAGGTCAATGCTGTTATCCCCATAGCTCTAGGTTCTCAGAGTCTCTCATGGCTCCCCTTGCCAATTGGGAAGATCAAGGATATCAAAGTTCACAGCTGGGCAGCTTCCTTCGCCCATGTACGGTTTGCACTCGGTGTTTTATCTTCAAAAAGGCCAAGGAACTGGAGTTTGAGAGAAGTAATGGGCTGTATTGACAGATATGGGAACCTAGTCAACATAGGCCATGAACAGAAATAAGTCTGGTCCTCCTTTCTGTCCCGACATATTGAACATTCTTCAGAAATACTCATGTCAGGTCCCCAGCGTCAGAAGCCTATCCAAGGAATACCTGTACCTCATTAATTCAGTCTTAAGCATAATTCCCTCCCATATTATGGCTTCCACCTTCTTCCTAAGAAGACTTGATCTTGATCAAATGCAAAGAAGTTTTTGGTGAGGATGTCTCGAGGAGGAAGAAATCACATCTGTTCAGATGAAAAGGATTGGATTAAACAACAAAAAGCAGGCAGGGGGGCTAGACTTTCATGATAAGAGATGCACAAAGAAAGTTCACGGTATGAAACTGGTATGTAGATTTTTGAATGACTTCCATGGTAGGAAGGATAGTTCAAGCTTATGGGCTGCTGTGCTGGGCATCAGGAATGATCTACACCAAGGTAGTATCTGGGATCCTTATAATGGCAGGGATATCAATATTTGGAAGAATAGGTGCATCCCCATTGGCCAAAGAGGTCAATTCAAGTTATATAGTTTGTATATAATCCAAGTCCCCCAGAGCTGCAGAACTGGCCTTAGAAGAACATTGGGACAGTCGAAAGATCAATGACATATTCTACAATGACAACAATTGAGGCCATTAGTTGAATACCTTCACCTAAAGTGAACTGATCTGGTCAAAGCAGACTTATCTGGTCTTCTATCCCAATTCCCAAGTGGAGACTTCACTCCACAGTCTGCCTGTAGAATCATTCACGACAAAGAAAGACCACCATGTACATCCAACAATGGAGAAATACACAAGACGTCCAGGATCATAGCATTTATCTGGAAATGCCTATCCTGATCAAAATCTCAACCAACAAGGTGAGAGACATTTCTTCGTATCATTGGCAGAGGTTGCCCAACATGCAACAAGGAGGTCAAAAAAGATTGAGCACATATTTTTCTAGTCTGAATTGGTGAGAGCAATTTGGAAGGCTCTACCCCTAAACTAGTACTCAGGGATGGACCATGGATGATAAGACCTTGAACGTCACATAACTGGATGGGGTTACATACCGTTTTCCAGAAACAAAGACAACAAAGGAATTCTCTTCACCTGCTTCTCTGTTGGAAGCTAATGATGGGCTCTTATTCACACAAGGTGGAATTGTGGTGAAAATATGTAGAGAAGGTACAAAACACAAAAGTTGAAGAAGACCTCAAAAAGTGGATATTATATTGATCATATGTGACTTCTTACATGAAAACAACTAGCCACATGTATATATAGACCTTACATGGGCTTTCTAGATAGATAACTTTCCTAAAATAACTTTTAGACTCCTACTAACTAAGGCTCCAAGGTGGAGCACGAAAATCTCCCCACTACATGCATGGGAGTTATACTTAGGTGGTTACAAAAGACTCTTCAACTCCTATTAATGACCATTACATGACTCTCCACCTCCCATGCATTCTTAACTCAAATAAAGGTTACAAGAGTTACAAGAGAGACCCAAAAATATCATAACCTCTAAATAATAAAGGACCCATTATTTTCTCTCTAACTCATAACATAAGAAACTCCTTACATAATTATAAGGAGATCCCCATGAAATTAAGTTTATTTCACAACACCCCCTTGTAAACTTAATTCTCTTCCATCAAATATTCCAAGTAATTTCTTCAATTTGGAGAAGACATCAAACTTCAAAGGCTTTGTGAAAATATATGCAACTTGATCTTGATATTTGACAAAAATAAGTTCAATCTCTTTATTCTTCATATGCTCCCGAATGAAATGAAATTTTGTATCAATGTGCTTGCTCCTTTCATGATAGACCGGATTCTTGGCTAAAGCAATTGCCGACTTGTTATCAACAAGTATCTTTGTAGGCTCTCTTTAACTAACATAAAGATTCTTGAGTAAATTTCTCAACCACAGTGCATGACACACTCCGGATGATAATGCCACATACTCCGCTTCACAAGTAGAAAGTGTAACAATAGGTTGCTTCTTAGAAAACTAAGTGAATGCTGTTCCTCCTAAGAAAAATACAAATCCAACGGTGCTCTTCCTTTCATCAATGTCACCTCCCCAATCACTATCGGAATAGCCTACAAGATCAAATTCATTGGATGATGAATAAAATAATCCATGATGAATAGTACCTTTGATGTACCGAAGAATTCTCTTTGCGGCTTTGAAATGTGTTGACTTTAGTTCTTCCATATATCGGCTCACTAAACCAACACCATATAAAATATATGACCTTATGCATGTCAAATATCTAAGACTTCCAATCAAACTCTTGAATAAAGTTGAATCAATCACTTCACCTTCTTCATGCTTTGACAATTTAATGCCACTTTCTACAAGAGTGTTGACTGGATTGCAATCTTTCATATCGAACTTCTTGAGAATTTTTTATGCATAATCTTCTTGGGATATGAAAATACCTTCAATTGTTTACTTTACTTCAATGCCAAGAAAATAGGACGTAAGGCCAATATCCGTCGTTTCAAATTCTTGAACCATACATTCCTTGAAATCTTTGAACATATGTGGATTATTTCCTGTAAAAATCAAATCATCCACATACAAACAAATAAGCAACATATTTCTATTTTCATCTATCTTCAAATAAAGTGCATGCTCATAAGGACATTTGACAAAATTATTTTGCAAAAAATAATTGTCAATTCTACTATTCCATACTCTTGGTGCTTGCTTCAAACCATAGAGCGCCTTCTTGAGCCTTAAAACTTTTCCTTCTTGTCCTTTCTTCACATAACCCAAAGGTTGATCAAGATAAACTTCTTCATCAAAAAAATCATTCAAGAATGCCGATTTAACATCCATTTGAAAAATACTCCAATGATTTTGAACCGCTAAAGCAATAATCAAACGAATAGTTTCCAAACGGGCAACGGGAGCAAATACCTCATCATAATCAATTCCGGCCTTTTATTTGTATCATTTGGCTACCAATCTTACTTTGTATTTTTCAACTTCTCCTTTGATATTTTTCTTCATTTTGAAAACCATTCAAGAATGTCGATTTAACATCCATTTGAAAAATACTCCAATAATTTTGAACCGCTAAAGCAATAATCAAACGAATAGTTTCCAAACAGGCAACGGAAGCAAATACCTCATCATAATCAATTCTAACATTTTGTTTGTATCCTTTGACTACCAATCTTACTTTGTATTTTTCAACTTCTCCTTTGACATTGTTCTTCATTTTGTATATCCACTTCACACCAATTATCTTTTTGCCTTTTGAAAGAATCGTCAATTCTCATGTATTGTTCTTCTCTATTGATATGATTTCTTCATCCATAACATCTCTCCACCTTTTATTTTTTACTACATCATCAAATGTTAGAGACTCACAATCTGTAAAAAGACAAAAGAGGGTTAGATCATTTTGATTTTCAGTTACATTGTAGATCTCATCAAGAGATCTCATCTTTCTTGGCCTTGAATTTTCTCTCGACGATGAAGATGATGATGGAGATCCACCACCATGTAGAGACAAAGGTGGCAAAGGTGGTGGCGATTGAGGCAAATGAGGCTCTTCATGTGCATCTTCATCTTCATTAACTAGTGGTCTCATCTCATCACTAGTTTTATTAGTACTCTAATTTCAAGTGTCTTCTTCATCATCATTGACATCAATTTTTTGATTAGAAGGATCAAACAACTTATAATCTTTAGTACGTAGATCATAACTAAGAAAGATATACATTTTGTTTTTGTCATCTAACTTAGTTTTCCTTTGATCCGGTATATATGCATAGGCTATACTTCCAAACACCTTTAAATGAGAAACATCCGGCTTCTCTCCATACCATACTTCATGTGGTGTCATACTTTCCAAGCCTTTTGTGGGACATCTATTCAACAAATAGACCGCACAAGCCAAGACCTCCGCCCAAAACTCTTTCGGCATATTTTTGCTTTTGAGAATGGTCCGATTTCTTCTCTCTGCGACTCCATTTTGATGTAATGAATATGGAGCCGTTAATGGACGGTGAATTCCATACTCTTCACAAAATGTTTCAAAAGACTTTGATGTGAATTCTCCACCTCTATCTAATCTCATAGCTTTGATATAGCAACCACTTTGCTTTTGTACAAACACCTTGAACTTTTTGAAAGTATCAAACACTTTGGATTTTTCTTTAAGAAAATACACCTATGTCTTTCTAGTAAAATCATCTGTAAAGGTAAGAAAATATCTATTCTTACTAAATGATGTTGGAGAAATTGGCCCACATATATCGGTGTGAATGAGTTGGAGTGGCCCATTTGTCCTTCTTGTTGCTTCTTTTGGAAAACTCTTTCTATGATGTTTGCCAAGAATACAATCTTCACATAACTCATCCGAATGATCAATATGAGGCAATCATTTCACCAACTTTTGCTTAGACAAAAACTTCAAACTAGCAAAGTTAAGATGCTCATATCTCAAGTGTCATAACCAAGAGAGATCTTTAAAACATGCTTTCAAGGACTTTGTAACTTCACTTTGAATATTCAAAACAAACATTCTATTCTTTTGCATGCCAACTTTAACAATCAAGTTGTTTTTTTTATCTCTTATTGAAAGACCATAATCTTTCAAGTAAATATCATAGTCTTTTTTTAATAATTGTCCCAAACTCAAAATATTATCTTTCATCTCCGGAACATAATAAACATCGGAAATCAATTGATAATTTCCATTCTTTGAACGAATCAAGATGTTACATTTTTCCTTGATTGCTATTTTGGAGGAATTACCAAAAATAACTTGGCCACCAACTGTCTCATCAAAATTTGTGAAGATCTCTCTTTGTCCACTCATGTGATTGCTTGCTCCGGTGTCAAGATACTATACTTCTTAATTGTCCTTCTCTTCTCATTTGTATGTCAACAAGACAAATAATTCTTCATCTTCATTTTGCTTCTCAACATGATTAGCCTTCTCATCATCATTATTAGTGGAATCACGCCAACATTCACTTGCATAATGCCCACGTCTATGACAGTTGTAACATTCAACTTGAGATTTTTCATACCTTGGCTTTCCATATGAATCACCACGGCCTCTTGTGGAGTTTGTAGAAGTGCTTCCCTTCTCTTCATAGGAGGCGCCTCGTCCTCCTCTTCCACTGCGGCCACGACCACGTCCTCTTTAATTCTTGTCTGCACATTTTTCTTTTTTGAGAGAAAGTTTGACGGCAAGTGCTTGCTCCAAAGTCTCCTTCTTCTTCTTGAGAAGCCTATGTTCATGGGCCTCTAAGGACCTAATGAGTTGCTCGACGGACATGGTATCCAAATCTTTGGATTCTTCAATAGCCACTACTATATGGTCAAACTTAGAATCAAGTGACCGTAGTAACTTCTCTACCACACGAACATCCGATGTAGCCTCGCCATTTCTTCGTAGTTGATTTACAACTATCTTTACCGTTGTGTAGTAATCCGAGATAGTCTCGGACTCTTTCATTTGTAAGGCTTCAAATTCACCTCTTAGAGTTTGGAGGCGTACCTTTTTCACCATCTCTTCTCTTTTACAAAACCTCTCGAGTAACTCCCATGTCACCTTTAAAGAAGTTGCTTCGGCAATCTTCTCAAAGATAGCTTCATCCACCCCTTGGTAGATAAGAAAAATGACCTTTTTATCCCTCTTTCTTGAATCCTTCAATGAAATTCTTTCATTTTGAGGCAAGATCGCTTCATCTTCTGGCTCATCATAGTCTTAGGTGACGATATCCCATACATCTTGGGATCCAAGAAGCGCCTTCATTTGGATGCTCCAATTATCATAGTTGATTTTGGAGAGTTAAGGAATTTGGAACGCCATATTCTCACTAGCCATACTAACTAGTAGAAACCTCGCTCTGATACCATTTTGTTGGAAGCTAATGGTGAGCTCTTACTCACACAAGGTGGAATTGTGGTGAAAATATGTAGAGAAGGTAGAAAACACAAAAGTTGAAGAAGACCTCAAAAAGTGGATATTCTATTGATCATATGTGACTTCTTATATGTAAACAACTAGCCACATATATATATAGACCTTACATGGACTTTCTAGATGGATAACTTTTCTAAAATGACTTTTAGACTCCCACTAACTAAGGCTCCAAGGTGGAGCACGAAAATCTCCCCATTACATGCATGGGAGTTACACTTGAGTGGTTACAAAAGACTCTTCAACTCCTATTAATGACCATTACATGACTCTCCACCTCCCTTGCATTCTTAACTCAAATGAAGGTTACAAGAGTTACAAGAGAGACCCAAAAGATACCATAACCTCTAAATAATAAAGGACCCATTATTTTTTCTCTAACTCATAATATAAGAAACTCCTTACATAATTATAAGGAGATCCCCATAAAATTAAGTTTATTTCACAACATTCTCCAGCCCCATGGAGGCTATGGAAAGCAAGATACACTGAGGGCCAAACCTTTGTCTGTTCCCACGAATGTTCTGCCTGAATGCTGCAGATTGTGTTGATAGAGTACGAGCAGATTGCAAGAATTCCCCTCAACCTCCACTTGCTGTGCCCAATGAAGACCCATCAATAGAGAATCCATTAACTCTGTGTTGATGGTGCCATATCTCGTAATGGAGGAGCCACTGAACCAATCATGAGGAACAGAGAGGCCATTCTCATCAAGTGCAAAATAATGAAACAGACTTAACTTACCCACAAAAAGGAAGGGAGATTCACATATATATGAAATGCCAACCTAGATACAGCAAAAATTGTGGATGCTTACACATCAAATTCGATCAAATAGAATCACCGTCCTGGTTGTATAGCAGGAACAATCTGACCTTGTCACAGTGGAGGAGCTCATGGCAGGAGGACACTCGGGAGGAGCAGAAACTGGGAGCTGCACTGTAGTACACAACAACATGGATGCCCCTCAAGCCCGTCCCCTCCAATCAGTGCCAGCCATCAATGCCGAGCACTGCCGGCTTCCGAGCCTGCTGCCACTGCTGCATTTGCCTCTTGCTGCGGCTGCCCGTGGTCGCCGAGCAGCACAGCGACCACCTCCTTCATGGACGGTCGCTGGGCGGGGTCGGGGTGGCAGCACGCCAGCCCCAGCTTCAGCACCAGCTCCATCTCCTCCGCCTGGTACTCCCCCTCCACCCTCTTGTCCGCCACCTCCAGAAGCCTCCCCTCTCCGTACAGCTCCCTCACCCACTCCACCAGCAGCACGTCGTCCTCCTCCCCCGCCTCCGCGGTCACTATCGGCCGCTTACCGCACGCCACCTCCAGCACTACCACCCCGAAGCTGTACACGTCGCTGGCGGCTGTGGGTGCCGGCACCCGCGCCAGCTCCGGCGCCAGGTACCCCAGCGTGCCCACCACCCGGGTAATGGACGGCGCCTCCCCGTGATGGTGCAGCCTCGCCAGCCCGAAGTCCCCCAGCCGCCCGCGCATGCCGGCATCCAGCAGTATGTTGCTGCACTTGACATCTCGGTGGAGCACCACCTGGTCCCAGCCGTAATGCAGGTACTGCAGCCCCTCGGCCACGTCCCCCAGCACCCTCCGCCGCGCCTCCCACCCCATCACCGCCTGCGAGCCGCCGCGCCCGGGGAAGACCCAGCGGTCGAGGCTGCCATTGGGCATGTAGTCGTACACCAGCATCAGCTCCGTGCCCCGGCGGCACCAACCCCTCATATGCACCAGGTTCTTGTGCCGCAGCCGCCCCATGCTGGATATCTCCGCCATGAACTCCGTCAGCCCCTGCTTCGAGTCGTGAGAGACGCACTTCACCGCCACCTCCTCTGCATCCCCCTCTTCTCCCCGCACCTTGCTCTTGGACAGCACACCCCTATAGACCTTGCCAAACCCGCCATACCCGAGCAGCCTCTCTGCCAAGAACCCCTTGGTGGCGGCCCGGAGCTCCGCGTAGGAGAACCTGTGAGGCCAGTACTTCACCTCCCATTCCTCCACCTCTTCCTCTTCCTCCCCGCCGCGTTCCCGGCGGCAATAGAAGTAGTAGCCGAGCCCGGCAAGGCCGAGGACCAGCGCAGCCGCTGCAGAGCTCACCCCAGCGATCAACCCAACAGAGGTGGAAGAAGAAGAAGCTGGCGGCGTTGCCGCGAAGGTTGGCAAGCCCGTGGTGTTGATCTCCCTGGCAGGGCGCCCATCATCGTTGAAACTCCAAGCCAGCACCCGCTGCGCCTCCACCCACTGCGTCTTCGACGCCGAGAACCCCACGTACATCTCCTCCGCCAGGTAGGAGACGATCTCTGGGTCGGTGTACGAGAGAATCGGCCGCGGGGGCCTCTGGGTCCCCTCCGTCGGCGCCAGCGTCACCTCGATACGCCTCCGCGGCCCGTCGAAGTCGACCCAGGCGCGCACGTTGCGGCCGGAGCGCATGTCGATGGGCACGAACTCCTTCCCAGAAGAACCCGCGCTCGTCCTGTTGTACCCAGCGGGGGCGGTGGCCGAGGACTCGATGTAGTTGAGGTCGACGCCGACGTGGTTGCTATCGGGGTCGCCGAACTCGGGGTTCCTGCCGGTGTCGAACTCGACGGCGAGCAGCGGGGCGGGGCGGCGGCGGGTGGCGTTGGTGAAGAGGCCGAAGTACTGGCCGGCGAAGGCACCCGCCAGGGAGGTGTTGGCGGAGAGCACGAAGGCGAGGCCGAACCCAGGGCTACTGGGGATCTCCGGCAGCACGGAGAAGACGAAGGAGGTGGAGAAGGAGGAGACCTCGACACTTCCAGTACTGGAGGCGTTGCGGCGCAGCATGGTGATCCTGGAAGGATAGAAGGCGCGGCCGAGGGAGTACTGGTTGGAGTCGTTGGTGAGGCGGACGGTGGAGGCGTCCACCCGGGCGTCGTGCATCAGGGTGAGGTCCCCGGTCCTGAAGGAGTTGAAGAGGAAGTCGAGGGCGGCGGCGGGGGAGGCGGCGCAGCAGAGCAGGTAGCAGAAGAGGGCGGCCATGGCCATGGCCATGGGCGTCACAGTCGCAGGTGGTTGCCTTCCTCCGCCGCTGCCCAGCGCCCGCCAAAGGCGGCGCCTTTCCCCTCGTTTTGGGTCTTGTCGACCTCAGTTTTGATGGCGGCGGCGCTTATGGAACGGGTCTTCCATGCCACAAACAAGTAGTTTTCTGCGCAATGGAATGGGAGGAAGAAGGAAACTTCAGAGAAATGGGGCTAAGCGGGGTGGGAGGGGTCCTCAAGATCTACAAAGCCCTTCCCTTTCATGGTGGAAGGGACTGCAACACGAGGAGGTAGAATACAAGTCCGTGCTCTGACCAGTTCTCTTCTTTCTTTCTGAATATTTGGAAGAGTCCGACGTTGGACCTTAGGAGATCAGTATTTACTGGAGGGGTTCGAATTTAAAATCTGAAAAATACCCTGTCTGGGTCTCACTCCATTAAATTCGGTCCTCCTCTCCCAGTGAGTACTGATCTCCTACGGTCCAATGTCGACCGTAGGAGATCAGTATTCACTGGAAGGAGATTCGAATTTAAAATTTAAAAAATATCCTGTTTGAGTCCCACTCCATTAAATTCAGCCCCCTCCTCCAGTAAGTACTAATCTCCTACGGTCCAACGTCGACCGTAGGGGATCCGGACTCTATTTGGAGGGTTACGTTGGGTTCAGGACAAACTGATCAGGAAAGTACTATTCGTACTTTCTACTGTGACGTGGACATGATTTTCTGAATTTTACCAGAATTTCACTATTGTGGTGACACTGACAATTCTGATTCGATTGGAGAAACGTGTTGGTTTATATTAAAAGTATTTATTTTTAAAATTAAGTGAACAAGTAACTCCATCCTACACATAAAAATGTGGTACTCCGTCTTAAATCTTGCCCCGCTATTAAAATGTAACCTTCCTTATTATGACATAAATAATAAATAATAATTAATTATGTCATAATGTATTCAGCTATCAAAGTGAGACTAAGAGATGGAGTTAAGTTTAGGCAAAGTAAGGAAAATATTAAATTCATCTAGGCATATAAGTTCAGAAGATCGTCTCACTACACACAATGTAGATTATAAGATTAATTATTATCTTTATGTGATGAGATATCTTACGAAAATGGGAGTGACATTATCCAACTCTTAAATAGGAGCAACCAATGGAATTTTTAGTCAATTTAGAGCCTGCTTACTTTGATGTGAAATATAGCAACATGTTGTATTTGTGTGACACTTGAAACATGGTAGTTTACATCTTTTAGTCCACTAAAGTATTATGAGCTTGAAATGCAAATTTCATTTTACTTGGGAGACTTCAGGCCTTGCTTGCTTGCAATGTGTAATTATGGTTGGTGTTATGTCAGCTCTGATTGTTTCTAATCTTTATTTATTGATAAAAAACTCCAATCTTAGTCTCGGCAATGCAGATTACCAATTTCGAACAAAGAGTCGGATTGTGTCAAAGCAGGTCGGATCAGATTTATAGTCCAATGACAGTTGTTCTGCCATGCCATGCCTCTCCATTCTCCAGATGGTTGTGCCAATGGCTTCCTGTTCTTGTCCACCTGGATAATGGTTACTGCACCGTCAGGTGCAGTTGCACCATGTGACAATGCAGTTACATAGAAAAAAAAGAGAAAAAAAAATTAAGTGGAACCTCACAGATCTTGGATCGGACGACTCAACATATGGAGCATGTGAGACCTGACTTTAAAAAAAAAAAAAAAAAAAAAATTTGTAGTGTAAGTGCACTGCCAGGTGGTGCAGCTGCACCTGGAGTGCAGCAAGTATTACTCTGTCCACCTTCACCTCCTCTGTCACCGCCGGTCACTCCCTTCTCAGCTCGCCCTCTCACAACTGGCTTCCTCCCTATCTGCATCTTCCTCCCCCATCACACCTTGACTGCTGTGCTCAGTGCCTCGTCTCCACCATCACCACCTGCTTCCGAACGTCGTCGACTCCCTGCCACCAACAATTCTGCCATCTTCGATGGATGGCTTATGGGATCTAGAGCATTACTTATTTAAGAGTCACTAGACTACAATAAATTTTTTTCAGGAAGAGGCACTGCAGCAAATGCAAAGATCCTTCTTGCCGTTGCCAAACGTGATCCAGCATCCACTGCATTGTTGTCTCCAATCCATAGCATGAGCAGAATGCAGATTCACCGTGGTTCATATGACCCTCAGCACCAGGAATGGTATTGTTCAACAGCCTGTAAGAGTAGTCGTTCCTTTTCTATTGTTTTAATGAGTTTGTACTCATCGGAACACACTCAAACTACATTTAGTGACACACAGATCCATAAACACATGACGAAATACACAGCATGAACACACTCAAACTACATACAGTGATACAGGCATCCATAAACACATGACGAAATACACCGCATGAATTTGAGGTAAACAGATTTTTAGCACCAATTTTGCAAAGCGGGGCACCCACGGAATGTTCTGTCAGAAAGTTCAGAAAGAGAAACGAAAGACCTACAGTTGTTTAACAAAGTACCAAATACATTCATAACCATGGGCATCCCATGCGAGTACGTTGGAGACAACTATAATCTGACTAGCAACAGTATGAACCTTTCAATTCCTTACAAAACATACTAATTGCTAGATATTTCAACATATGATCAGCCAGTTTCCTGCTCGAACTCATCACCGTCGGACTCCTCGATGTTATCTGCATCATCCTCTTCTGCATCTGCATCAAAGTCCTCTTTGTTGTCCTGAGTCACTTTGCCAATTATAACCAAGTTGCTGTTAAATTTTCTGATCTCATTCAGCTGCATAAAAAGTAGATATCCAACTCATTCATGGAATGGTACATATATGAATGTCAAAGCTTAGCAGTGGAAGGTATGGAAAAGCCCAAATTCTAGTAACAGCCAACATGCATGTAAGAAGAAATTAGAAAACATATATTAGTCACAGTTAACCACGTATATGGAAGAAATAGAAGATCATCAAACAGCTCGTATTTTTTGTCAAAACCCTCCATAATCTGGAGACGATATTTACCCATAACCGAATCATAACACACAAGTCACGCAGTTTTTCTTCCAGAAGTCGATTCAGAAGTGGCTAGTTTACCCCATGAATACCCTGAAGTTGCATATTCCCCCTAGAATCTCTGACGCACCCCGTTTCAAAAGGACCACAAGAGAATGGTTTTCACTGTCAAGCGACCAAAATCATGCTCTCTACTTCTGTCAGCACCTTCCCCCATGTGCACCACCACTACAATTGATGCCCTATCTTTCCCCTATTCTAATGACTACTTATCCTTTGAATGTTTTGTGAAACCCAATAGCAATGTTTAGCAGTAACAGTATAACTATTAAGTCAGATCTCAAAAGATAAATATGTCAGAAACTACTCCTAGAATCCTGCATGCATCTTGCCGTTCATAGTCCTCCCTACAGCTCACCATCCCAGAATTACTCTCTTCCTCCACCAGCCTCTTAGTCACTAGCAATCTCCGTACTACAACTTCCTATAGTCCGTCAGGCTTTCATAAACGTCCACCTGGGGTGGTTTACGACGAAGGATAAGCTGTCTTTTTCAGTGGTGATATCACAATCCCTAGAAAAACTATGATATCTCTTCCAAGATCCATGGCCAACAAAAAGCATAACTTCGTAGTGCCAGACTCACTTTTTACTTGAAAATAGATGATGTTTAGCATTGTAATTTTCAAATCAAAAGTTAAAGGCACTCAAAGACAGAGAAGTCCATACATGTGATAGAAAAACCAATACTTCCAATCAAGAAAACTAGGCCCTTTGAAAAGAGGACACCTTTGTGCCTATGTGGCCCACCTAGGTGCCCGGACAGGTGGTCATCTCAACGGATATTATCTGGGCCTTTATCCATTATTTTGTCTAATTTGGTCAGCCTCATTAGATAATTAACTAAACAACCTTCAAAATACATCTTATGGCGTGAAAGTATATTTCTAGATGCAGGTTAAGGTGAAACAATTTCATCAAAAACATCGAAATACTTCAGCAAGAATCAAATCTATCGATTAGGAGGAGAAAAATAAAAATAAATTATCAAATTGCATGAATCTCCATCCCTCTTTCCACCATAATGTACTCTTTTCAGACTCGTCACCTTTGATGCCCTTTCTAACCATATGATCATCTTAATCCTGATGGGATAAGGCTCTATGATGATGATGAAGCTGATGATGTATCTTGGTATACAGCTCTATTTATTATCTCTCATTATAAGATGAAGCCTTTGACAATGCAACAATGATTATTAATGACCTCATTGCACATAAACGAATCTTGATTATTGGTGTGTACTGATATGGTATTGGTACCCTATAAAGTGAACACGCGATGCATTTGTTCTTCCTTTATGATGTATGTATACTGTGTAGCCAAATTTTAAAATCTCTAAAGCAATAAAAATAAATTCAGCAGATCTATCATTACACAAAAACAATGTTTAAATGTCTTGTTAAAAAAATAAACTTCACTGGTGAGGCACACCCCTTGCCACTTAAGCTACCCATGTATTCTGTAACAGGAAGCCTGAAGCCTTGCCTCACGTAGGCATTTTGAGAACACTGAAATTAGGTAATTTTCACTCTATCTTCTCCCTTCTAAGAAGACAGTTCAGCTACACCTGATATAAGACAGCAAACAAACATCGATGAATGTTCCATGTTTACCCTCGGAGTTGCATGAGGGTGAAGTGCGTGTGCAATGGATTGTACTAGAAATACTTCTCGATCACTCCAAGATCTCTCTGAGAACTTCTCTCCTACCTACAAAGATGGCGTAGTCCGTGGAGATCAAACATGACAACCATTGATTGAGTGTAACTAATAGATTATGAACACAAGTCAATATGACGCAAATTCACTATTACCATTAAGTTAATATGTGAGTTGTTACACTTTCTATCAAAGAATTATATATAACAGCTATTTAGAGAAACTATGTAACCATCAACATGCTGTAGGAACGATACCGCTAAAATTGCTGAATTAGTGGCAAAGAAAAAAGGACACCTCAGTGTTTATGATCGAACGAATATTGAAGAGGCGAAAAAGAGAGCCTCATTGTCACGAGTATCTTATCATCTTCTTGCATCTTTTGATAAAATGGTTGTAAACCAGTTAATTAGTAAAGTGAAATGACCTTGTGGGAAGATGCAAGCCAACCAACAAACATAGACATATTCTGCATCTACTAGAACTGATGGTGATAGTGCCTTCCTGGGAGATGGACAATGATCTGATTGTGTTCCCTCAAACTGGCAAGACAAGTCACCTGACAAACATTGACAGGTTAGGCATCATGCTCTCTTGCATGAAGTACTGTAGGAACAGTTTCACTAAAAAAAGCTGCATCGGTGATTGAATTGGTGCTATTTGATGATGGACAGACTTGGCAGCAAGTTCAGCACATGGATTAACTGTGCCTTGCTAGAGGAATTGATGCTGAGCTAGCTGCTTTAGCCTCTAACTGGCAGGATACAAGTCAACTGACATACATAGACCACGTTTGGCATCCACTAGAACTGATGATGATACTGATGATACTGCCTTGGCAGAAGATGGACAGTGACCTGTTTGTGTTCACCTCCAACTGGAAAGACACGGGTCACCTGACAAACGAAGACATTAGGCATCTATAGGAACTATTGATGAGCTTGGCCTGGGTAAGCATGCCTTCTGCTATTTAGGGTTGATTCAATGTGGTTTACATTAATGGCCTTGGAATAAGTGTTGGTGACAAATCCAATACTTGGTGCAGCTTATGGGATGATGTTATGTTATCTAAGTATGAGTACTGACCACCTCCAATATGTCATCCACTATAGTGATACTTCAAGCTTTAGGGAAACTCAAAGTAAGGCTAGGGATGAAGAGAAGCATCTGTAGCCAGTTATCAGTACAAGAAGAATATAGTGCAAAATTTTCAGAGATGAAGAACATGGGTGAAACAGCATTGACATTCAACATGAAAGTAAAGAGCAAGAGCATAGGCATTGAATCACTGCCATTGAGCAGGCAAAGGGCAGAAATGCAGTAGACCACAAGTTTGTTGATGTGAGATTCTTTGATTTGATCTTTCTAATCCTACCTTCTGCCTTTATATATGTTAGGTTGTTTTTCCTTAACATCCAATTCAAAAACACTAAAACTGAAGGGCTGCAGAGAATACACCAACTCCACCACCAACTAGCATTTGAGTTTGGGTTTCACCACAGAGACAGAAGTAAGGGAAATCAGGCTCCTCAAAATGGCAAGCACTGCATAAACTCCACCAACCAGAACGGCAAAACCAAACTTTTTCATGGCATGACCTCCAGCAGACCTGGAGATTAATACATGCCAACAGCCATGGACCATGACCAGATCAATATCCAACGCATCTTATTTAACCTGCATCATGTCTAACAATGGGTGCTGTCACTCTCGAAAGTCAAAATCATGTAATAGGGTTATAACGGCCCCATGCTTCCAATGTTGTAGTTTTGAACAGTGGCCAGACATTGATGTTCCCAAGTTGTCCAAATTCAACAAAGAACTTGCAGATTAGCACAGACTGAAACACCTGCAGGCAACTGTTCCCGCAGAAATCATACTAGAGAGAGGGGAAAAAAATTGAAAACAAATAGGTGAATCATAGATCCCAAACATGAGAAGAAGGCAAGTAGATGCTAACAATCAAGTCCCCATGCAGTTTTACTCTTCATTTTTGAGTTAAATGTTAAACAAGCAGCTCTTTCTTTGCTTGAAGCAGAAATAACAAATTGGGCAAGGGAACCAATTTAATGATCCTTTGCACCAAGATAGTAGGGTAGATAAAATAGATGACAGTTATCTAGATGATAGATGGAATAAGGAAAAATTTGAGACTTCTGTGATGCTAAAACTTGGAAAATCAGAATCATAGCTCAAAAACTAGCCAATTCGGAATTAAACAAGTTGAACACATTGGAACCAACCAGCCTGGTCCCGTTCACCCACCTTTTTGGGGTCCAAGCCAGCTGAATGTTAAAGAGAAAATATTTCAGGGATTTTTGTGCCTTTTAGATACTTTTATAATTCACTTCTTGGTGAATACTATGGACAGGGTGAAGAATTAAACAACGGGTATCAAGTTGATATGAGCATTACATCAGCCGTCTACAACTATTTTACAATATTTATTTTTCAGCTATAATGTTCAATTACATTGGTAATGCTAAAATATTAACACTAATTTGCTATTAGAATCTGAACAGCACACTGTAATTTTTGCATATCATGCAACTTAAACCACATTGGCACTAGTTAGTTAGGAACAAGAGGACCAGCTGTTTTGATGGCATCAAGTTGGTAGCCAATAAGAGAAGTTTGCCTGTGTCATTTCGCCGGTTTGGTTTCCAGAATCCTTTGCCGATCCAGACTGAGGGAACACAGCTTGATCAGTGTTGATGAGCATTGTCAATGTTTTTTTCCACATCAACTAAACTTCTGCAAGTATCGAAACCATAATGAAATGGCAACACTTAAACACATTTGCAGGCTTCAAGTATGAGTACCAATAATCAGAATAGTTGTACAGGTTCCATAAGGATGGGCTAGCCAGGAATCCCTCTCCAACTGTCACAATAAGGAGCATGGATTGCGGAATCGGCGGGTTCCGATCCGATTCGAGGGGGATTTCACTGTTCCCCCCCCACCGACTTGAAAAAAAAAAAAAAAAACGGCCGAAATCGGCCCGAACCGGACCAGATCGGGTCCGGACCGGCCGATCTCCCGATCCCCCCCTTAAGGTTTAAGGGTTTAGGGGTTTGGGGTTTAGGGTTTAGGGTTTTAAGGGTTTAGGGTTTAGGGTTTAGGGTTTAGGTTTTAGGGTTAAGGGTTAAGGGTTTAGGGTTTAAGGGTTTAAGGGTTTAAAGGTTAAGGGTTAAGGGTTAAGGGTTAAGGGTTAAGGGTTAAGGGTTAAGGGTTTAGGGTTTAGGGTTTAGGGTTTAGGGTTAGGGGTTTAGGGTTTAGGGTTTAGGGTTAGGGTTTAGGGTTTAGGGTTTTAGGGTTTTAGGGTTTTAGGGTTTAGGGTTTAGGGTTTAGGGTTTAGGGTTTAGGGTTTAGGGTTTTAGGGTTTTAGGGTTTAGGATTTTTTATGGATGTACATGAATTGCATTCATTCTTATTGTACATCAATTGAATAATATGTATGTAATTTTTTCTGATTTTTTTTTATTTTTTCCTGATTTTTTTCTGTTTTTTTTTTAATTTTTTATTATTTTTTAATCTGGCCGAGTCGGACTGGCCAGACTTCATCTGGATCGGCCGACTCGGCCGATCCGATCCGAGTCGGATCGGGATCGGCGGGTCCCGATTCGGGGACCCGATCCGATCCGGAATTCCTTGATAAGGAGACATGCTGAAAATAATTGGGTGTAGGGAATAAGTAACACAAGTATCCTCGTGGCGGTGGGAGCGGGGTTTGAATGACATGGGCTGATCCCAGGAGGGTCATCAACCATAAAAGATTCATCAGACACAGATATCTGCTTCAAAGGACAGCAGAAGAAGGGCAGGCTAACGGACTTGGTGTGGCTGAGTCAGGATGTAGACTTTATTTTGGCATAGTGTGTAACAAAATTCCAACATCAAAGGCTATGCATTTAAACTAAAAATCTGCACTATCTCTGGGTAAGCAATGCCTTAGGCATGAATGGATCACAAAGTTTATCAAAGTTGGAATAATCTGGGTTTGAATCAAGCAACTTCTCATTACTCCATTATCGAGTCGACTATAAACCTGGCATGAACTAACCCATTGCAACCTCTATAAGCAATTATTCTGTCACACTTTTAAGGGTCTACATCATCAAGAAGTCAGTTTGGTACCATGACAGATAGCATCTGGCCATTTATTCCAAAGTTGAGACAACATTAAACCTTTTTCTCCCCTCTTGTTCCCACCACCGACATCAAGAGGAATGATTCTGGTTACGCCATTCTTGTACCTTGGTGAAAGGCTGATGTGGATTGAGTCATATACCTCATCTTCTCAAGAACATCAACTTCAACAACTAAGGCCCTCCGGCGACGACAATGATGTCGATAAATCTAACCAAGTAAGAGGCCTTACCCCGTGCAAGTTTAAATATTTACACAAATGGAAAAAAGCATCCTATTAATGAACCTAACCATACCGAACCCGCAAGAAAAAAAAAATTTACAAATACCTACACACACAAGAAACATGCGGCGCGCGCTGGTGGATTGCAGATAGCGCCTTTGATCCATCCAACAAAGATGCCGCAAAAATCGCAAAGAATAGGAAGGAGGAGAGAAAAAGAACGGATTTTTACTTTGTCCTCGAGCTCCGATTCCTCCATGGCAAGGAGGACCTCGTCGTTCTCAGCGCTCGGCCGCAGGGGTAGCAGCACGGACGACGGGATCAAGGGCGGCGACGGGAACTGTAGCATCTCTCTCTGTCTCTCTCTCTCAGGCGCTTAGAAGGCGACTGGCATGAACAAAGAAGAATGGCGTTCTTTTTAATGTATACCCCTGTGCCGTTTCACATTTAACGGTATACCTCCAAGAGCACCATTCGCTCTTTTCTACCTTTAAAATTGGAAAATGGCCTTATGTTTTTCACGAGGGCTGTCCCCACAAAAGTGTATGTCCCATGTGTATTCGTAAAATCGAACATCATGGAGAAGAATGTAATAGATAAATTAAAGGTGTCAGTGGGCCGGACCTGGACTCAGCCCAGTCTTCAAAGACACGGCTTGGGCCTGATCAGGATCCGACCCGGGCCCGGTAAAAGTCCGATTTTCATGGGCTTTGTCCAATCCAGAGGATTTTGATGTGACCCGGTTAAGGCCCGACCCGACCCACTTTTGAAGAAATTTTTTTATCTTTTTCTTCTTAACGCAAATATCTATTGGGGATTTTTATCAATTTACTTTAAAATTAGAAGATATAACATATTTGCATCATAATATAAACATGTAAAATACTTAGCTTACACAACCAAAATCACGTCTCATTAAATATTCTCATAACTTAAATTGACACAATATTGTTTACATATAAAATTAAAATCAATGAAAACAAAAATTAATCATACTTTATTAAAAGAAGTCATAATAAATAATGTTGAGCTAGTCAGTAAAACTATAGAAGTTCATAATATCCCCCCTTCATAAGAAGCCACGTACGGAAAGATTTTCACACACACAGCAACTTGGGGTGCATGGAAGACCTTAAAAGTGTAAAATTATTAGAATTGGCCCAAAAGGTAGGACTATCTTTTCATTTTGCTTTTTCTTTTTGGCTCGAACGAAAAAAAAAAAAAAGAATTCGTAATAGTGGACCAACCCACTCAGCACTTTAAAGAAACACTCATCTCAAAAAAGGACATATAAAAGCATACAAATCAAACGTCAAATAACAAATATGCTTTGAAAGAGCCAAAAGAAGATGAGTGATAAAAAGTAGGTACCTTCCTTCAAGTAAATTAAAGAGGATGACAAAAAGTACGCCCTCTCAAAGGCAAATAGTGCAAAATAATTGAGGCAGAACTATCTAGTTATTATTTACACATGAGATGCAAAGTAATTGGGGCAGAACTATCTATTTTAATTGCATAGACTGGACTTGATGCTATCATTAGTATCCATATAGGTAACCGATTAAGATTAATTAATCAATTAATTTAAATCACGTCGGCCACCTACGATGTCATTCAACTTAATCGATTAAGTGATAAATCTATCATATCTGTGTATCCTTTTGAATCACTTCATCTGACATAGATGTTTTTTACCTTTTTAAATAACGTCCAGAGCAGGTGACATGATTTAGAGCCAGAATCAAGGTTTCACCAAGCTCCTCTCGGCTCACCTAAACACACCCCAAAACGCAAGAGAAAGCTTCCCCTAACTCCCAAAACATGCATGGACGGTCCCCCATCATGGAAATTCATCTCAAACCAAGTAAAATGGAACCAAAATATGGAGATAAACATGAATCCTCGCATGCTTTCTTTGGAGGACCTAAACACTAGAGGAGATTCATCACCCTCCCCAGTGATTTTGAATCCCTCTCGGTCCACAAGGAACCCTTCGCGTGGTAGAACCGCCCCCAAACCATCGTTGTCACCTTCAGCGAGCTTCCACGGCCTCTATGTGCTGCCACCTACTCCGGCTCATTGCCATCCCACCGTCCTTGCCACCAAGGCCACTATCGTCACCGTTGTCCCCTCGTCGATGCGTCAACCACCGCAAGGGAGGAGAGGGGAGGAAGGTGGTGGTGGCGGAAGGTGGTGAGAGGGAGAGGAACTCTGAGGGGAAGAAGGTGGGGAAGGAGGAAGAACAAAGGCGGAAGGAGTCACCATACGCGTAGGGAGGGGTGCTACGAGGTGACTAAGGGCCATGCAAAAACAACTCAAATTGTGTCATGCCTAGCTGATGGCTACTAGTAAATGTGTCTCACTGCGGGGCCGTGAATCAAAGGGCCTGATAGGGCTCAGCCATGTAGCACTCATGCATGTGCTCTAAATGGCAAATCAGATCGACGCCTATAAGTTAATCACGTCGGGTCAAATAAATGTGAATCAGACCCACTCTGACTCTCCAAAAGGCCAACTAAAACGCACTCAAACCCAATAACTAGGTTCGATTAATTGGTGCAAATTTTTAAATTTAATCTCCACCTTTCAAATCTCACTTTTTCGTTTAATCAAAATGTAAAATTTTCAAAGCTAAAAATCTTGTTCCTTGTGGATCAATCCGATTCTCACTACTTAACTATTTTCAAAATAAATTGTGAATCCTGGTAATTTTGACGTTGGTTGTCGTGAGCGTTTAACAACGCACATCGCGTGCATATCACCATCGCATGCTTATTGATGTCCACCGGCGCCTCGTCAATGATTTGCCTAGCCGAGGTCAATTTGTGCTTGCTAAGTTCCGGGGCATCCACAACGCCTTCGGCCAGAGGCTTCCACTCAATGGGGACGGGCCAGACCCCATCCATTCCTTCCGAGAGGCAAACAAAGAAAAGTCCCTCCTTTCAATGATAGATGGACGAGGACTTACCGGAGAAGATAGCAGGATCCGACCGGATAGTGAAGCAAACCTAGGAAGATTTCCCTTAGAGTTTTATTTTGAAAATATAACGAAAGATGGCAACTGAAAAGGCTATGCCCAAAATAGAACAAAGAATGATGAAGCCGTAGACGGTCCGCTAGGAGTTGGGGAAAAATTAAGACGAGGCGAGACTGTAGATGTAGAGAAGATCGATGATGAAGGGGTGAAGAGTAAGGTAAAACCCTGCTCGAAAACTTTGTTCGTAGATAGAAAAGCACCCAGGTCAAGGGCAGTTGGCTCTAAGTCGGACCGATGCTTAATTAGGTGAATTGAGTCATGGATATCGTGACGTTCCCACATCTTGCTAACCACCTTCTTGTAAAGGTTAGGCGGGACGTCCGGACCAACTCGGCCGGTTTTTGGCTTCGTCCAACCGACTCCATCTACTGGGTCTCGACATGATCAAAAGTATTGGCAAGCAAGGTGACCTCATCCGCTATTGTAAAGCAAAAGAATTAATGGAGAAGAAGGATGAGAAGGAAGGTTGGACAAATTCAGACCTAGTAGACAAGTAGGATGAGCTACTTGAGATGAGGGAAGAAGAGAGGGACATGAAATAGAAAGGACAAAATGGAATCAGAGGCTTACCCTCTGACTTATTCGACTGTCGCCACTCGAAAGGATGTACTCAGGCCACCCCATATCACTTCTCAACCGAGACCCCCAAGTAGTCGCGCGCAAATAGTGCTCCTTGTGAGGGCTAGCGGCTATTTATAGGGGATCCTTGGAAGGCCTGATGTAAGATCAACGGCGAGGATTAAGCACCCACACGGCTTCCATCTCTAGACTCGTGCCACGTATTGCGCCTCTTCGAGCGGTGTACTGATGGGTGGGAATTTCGAATTTATTGCCACCTTAACTTGGCACCCACACCCTCAAGGCGACGTTCCAAGTTTCTCTACTTCGACCTAGTCTCTCGGACGCCACTATAATCTAGGTGTTCCGAATGACTGCCAGTTATCGGCCCCGACTTTGCTCCAGCCGAGTCCATTAGTGTAACGACCCGCCATCCTATGACCGGAGACCCGATCACTAAATGGATGTCGGCCCATTAACTACGGGTTCACACCCGGATCTTACACAACACGTCTGAAGGAGTAAGTGCTAAACAAGGCTAAATATAACAATCACACGGACTACAAAGGTAAGCAAGTACGCAGGGAAGAAAATAACAATGTCCGTATACAGTCCAACAATAATTACATGTCCAACGATAATTAAATAAGTACATGCAGAAGGAAAGTACAACAACATCGGGGCATACCCCGGAACTAAGACAGCTGCTGGTCCGCACACCAAGAAGACACCACGCTACCGCTGCGCCTCGAAGTCCACACCTGAAACCGCAGGGAGTGAGCCACACCAGAACAGGGCTCAGTAGGGATCATCCGATCCCCTGCCTCCCACTCACACACCCACAAGTGAAGCAACAGTAATATATAGAACAGTCAAGTAAAGCAGTAAACACAACAGGCAACTCCGGTACGAAACGTACGACAGACAGTGTAGCAGGAACAACTCTGAGTAACCCGAAGAACCCAACACAGAGCCACGTCTCACGACCGAAGTCCACAAGGCGACTAAACCACACAGTCGACCGAAGTCAAACGTCGCCTCCCAACACTACCACCACTGCTCACGCCTGTCCACCCCTACAGTGTTCCGGGGCACTGTAGGGTGAGGCAGTGAGCTAAACTAGGACTAGCTGGACTCAGTGTACAGCCACTGCCAGCTACGTGTGCACACAAGCAGTCTAGACTACTGTCCTACCACCGGATTGCCTCCACGCTAGGCCTCAGCGCTTCCAGGAGGGCCCTGGGGACCGGCGAACCCCCGTCAAGCCGAAGCTACAGGAACTACCCACAAACCCAACTCTCCCTGGCTGCGTCAGGCCAAAGGACTAAGGGTACCACTCGTAACCTTGATCAAAGGTCACATCAGGCCCAGTGGCTAAAGGGTAAACCAACTCCCACCAGTACCAGCTCCACAGCAAGAAACGCGCCGGAAGCTGTCACGACAAACAGGGAAACCCCGACCCGCTGAGGCCAAGCAGCAACCCCTCGGATAGCGCACCAGCTACTCCGGCCCGACGGGCTCAAGGTGGTTCTGCCTTCCTCAGCCAAAGGTAAAACACACATGTACCCCTTCTCCCACCAGTACAGCTCACAGACACCATGGCCCTTCTCCCATCGGCCCATGGTGACAGCGTAAACCACAGTCATATCGATCCACAGTCGTATAAGCACACACACACGTATAATCATGATGTAATTCCATTCACACAGAAGTCATCAGTCTCAGTGTACAACGCAAAACATGCCATAGAACTGCCAACAGTGGAACATATGCTAAAAACCAGCACTAAGACAGTTTCTGTCTTGAATCGCGTCGACCGAGGTCGACGCCATTCAAGGCCCTCAAACCGGTTTATTAAACCAGAGCTATTCATTCCTGGCTTGAATCGCGTCGACCGAGGCCGACGCCATTCAAGCTCCATAGACGGGTTTACTAAAAGCCGGATTATCTCTTAAAACGCGTCCACCGTCGAAGTCGCCATTTAAAACGCGTCAGGGTGGCCCGACGCCATTCAACCTAGAAATCCAGATTGCAGAACCCTTAAACGAGGGCATTTTCTGCCTAAATGGCGTCATGATGTCCCGACGTCCTTCTGAAAGGCGTCGTCCATCCATGACGTCATTTAGCGCCAGAACCCCTAACTCAGGAAACCTCGAACAGGGATGTTTCTGGCCTAAAACGCGTCGTACTGACCCGACGTCTTTCGGAAAGGCGTCGACCAGGCACGACGCCATTTAGCGCCAGAAACCAGGTTTCCTGGTTCAACCCGAGGGTTTCTCCCTTGAACCCCAGGCACCCCGAAAACCCCAAAATCAAAGGGGGAAGGAGAGAAGCTCAACCACACAATCATGCTTACGAAAACACGGTCACAAACACCGCCATTCCCACATGGAATCCCCCTAAGCATGCTCGATCTAACCCCACACACGACAAGATACGCCAAGGAAACACATGCAACACACGCAAGGTTCGTCCCCCTACCGGTTCTTGAACTCCACCAAGCTCCTCGCCGCCGACCCGCCGCACCGCAAACCGCCGCCGGTACCCTCGAGGACGCCGCCACTCCGCCGGGACGTCGGCCGCCGTCCGGAGAGTGGAACACCGCGAAGGAAGTGGTGGAGGTAGGGGTGAGGGGTAAGGTGGTATTGGAGTGATGGAAGAGGAAGAAGGGGAGGGAAGGGAGGAAGATCGCCGGAGAGGCGGAGGGGGTGGGGAGAGAGAGTGTGAGGGTGAGAATGAGGGGAAAGAAGGGGAGGCTCGCGGGGTCTATCCGAAACAAGCTATAACGCGTCGATCGAGGCAGACGCCTATCAGTCTGACAGGACAGCCGTACAGACACCGCTCTGAAACGCGTCGCCCACCGTGGACGCCGTTCAGACGATGTGACAGGCCGTACTGACAACGCTCTGACGCCATGCCCTGACATCGCAGATGTCGCAGTCTGAAACGCGTCGACCCACCTGGACGCCGTTCAGACGAATCTGACAGGGGCCGTACTCTCGCGGCCCGAAAACTGCCCACGTGGCGCACACGTGGCACAACAACCAGCAACCTAAATGGCGTCCACACATCCTGACGCCTTTTGAAAGGCGTCGACGAGCGCTGACGCCATTCAGCCAGAAATCACAAGACCCCACAGGGTCCAAACCAGGGGATCCGGCCCGATCCCGACCCGAATACCGAACCCGAAACCTCAGTCCTTACAATTAGTCACATTCTCTCGGACGTAAGGTATGATGTCCCCGAATGCCTCTCAGACCTCACTTTAGTTCCCACTTTGGCCGAGCCTATTGGTCGCATCCTCTTGGACGAGGGTCTTGGAGCCGGTTCAACCCGCCAAACAGTACTCGGCTTAGTCCGATGGTTGTATTCCCGGCACCTTATTATTCTAAGGCGTCTTAAGAGTAGGGGGCCATGTGATGGGGTAAACCGAGAGTTGGGCCGAGCGGGCTAAGAGGCAAGGTCTATCCTGTTCCGGATCCATTGCAAAATGAGAATGGACAATGGGCCTTCGGCCCATTAACGAAGGGAAGTTGCAGCCTGTTTGAAGGTACTTATCCATTACCTAATAATAGTCCTACGTCGACTGTCACAAAAATAGACTTTTCATCTACCCCCTATAAAATAGAGTATTGCTTACGTCAAAAAAGGTATGTGACATATGGTATCCTGTACCCAATACTTCTCATCCTTATCTTCTTCATAAGATCCGCCCGCTAACTTGACCGTCAGAGAGAGTTCCTCTGGGACTACACTCGAAGCCCTTTTTGACCAAATACTTCATCTTGTAGGTGGACCAACTCTCGTCCGGATCTTCCTCATTGGTCTCGAATCTTTTGTCCACGATCCGCAACCGATCCTTAAGTGCTTCCGCTTCGAATATGTTTTGTTACGATCCACCATTTGGATAGAAAATTCTGGTAGCGACAGATTTTCAAAAATCTCTAATTCTGAATAAGCCAACACATGCAATGGGTCCGGCACGCACTTCCTCAACATGAAAACAACCCCTTATGCAATTATTAAGAAAGCTACACTATAATGGATGGAGTGGAATCTTATGCAGAAGTAGACAAGACCTAAGAGTTGGAACCAGCCAAGATCACCTCAAATCAGAACTACTGTTGATGGAGCAATTGCCAGCAACAAGGGGCAATCGGAATTATTTTCTAATGCGGAACTCACTTAGTAAACCAGTCCCAGAGATTTTTTGAGTACCTACCGCACTGGTGGGGCACAGTTCATACAAACTTAGAAATAGCACTTCACTCAAATTCGAACCTGAGCGCTCTCCTCCTCTTTCTCTCTCTAAAACTATCCGATACCACTGAGCTCTGCTCAGCCGGTAGACCAGTTCCAGAGATAGTAGAGGCAAGGACTATACCCAACTTACTCAACCCCCTGTTAATGACAATGCAACCCTCACTCAAGAAGTAAACAGGGAAGCTTATAGGTCAGCTAAGTAGCCCTTCACTGTCTGTGAACCGAATAGCGTCTGGTAGTATCCTAACTTTCGACAACCCTATATACTGCATATCTTATCGATGATATCATATGTGACATGTTCATATCTTGGGAAGATCTCAATAGTGAAAATGAAAACAAAGTTCCTTTCTTCATATGCTGCCAATCCAATACCAAACAAACACCGGTAACTTAAAAAAAGTCTCTAGAAAGAACGAGGGATCCATAAGGATGTAAACGCCACTTTGATTGGAGGATAGAAGAAAAATAAGGACGAATAAAAAAAAGAATAAACTTAATTTTACTTTGACAAGCAAAATGATTAGTACCAGTGCAGAATAACGTATTCGGAGAATAAGGAAAATAAACTATTCCATTTTAAACTTAAGAATTATTTATTTTTCTTATTCCGTCAGCGGATCCCACAAAACTAACAAATTAAAACATCTCTTATTCTAATATATGTCATTCGGTCAGCAGACCCACGTAATAACTTATTTTGCAAATAAAGTCGGAAAAGTATATATATAGAAACACCAAACAGTGACTTTAGCATTAATCTTATCCTTTAACAAAAGTATGTATATTTATTTTTCTTTTCATTGAACTCTACATTATTCTTTAAAATGTCAAAGGTTTCCCAAAAAAATGGATATATATAAGTTATACGTTATATTATCAGAGTGCGCATGTTAACTTTTTCGTAAAATATCTTTCTTTTGAAACTTAAATATTTATACGTTCTTCAATTTGAAGTAGTTCTTACGATATCTTCTTATGATTATGGACTAGTCAATAAGGAGGGCCAAAAAATGGTGCACAACGTGGGCATGTGAATGGAAGTCGATTTATAAACGGGCAAGAAATGAGAATTGCACATTATATATGATCAATATTCAAAATAAGCTAAGAAAGATAATTGAATAATCGTACTAAAATACAAGTGTCTGTTTATCTTTATCCAAAATTAACCAGATGATTCCCTTATAAAAGAGTAGCATAGTCCACCGTAAGGTTTTTTCTGCTCAGGCCTTGCCGTCGAGCTGGTTCTAAATTGCCGTTATGGCCGTTGCTACAGAGACTTGCAAAAAACAACTTATGGCCGTTATGGCAGTGAAATCCAACTGCAACCACAGGTATTTGCTAAGCCTCACTTTGTTTGTGGAATAAGTCTTAAATAGGATGTTTTATTCTCTTAAAATCTTTTAACCCACTTTGGTGGAGGAGAGTGCTTAACCCAGGGTGCTATGGGTTATACCAGGAGTTAAGCGGAATAACATGGGTATTTTGAATTCTTTATTCCACTCTTTATTCTCTTCTTTATTCTACTTATTCCTACCAAATCACTTGAAATAGCGCAGTGTAATTCTACTTATTCTTGGTGGAATACCAACAATTTACCAAATTAAAATACTTCTTATTCTGGGTTAAGAAATCCCCAGAACCTTGTTCTGATTTAAGTTATTCTGCAAACAAAGTGAGCCTAAAAGAAAAGAGAGATATCAGAGATCTTACACTGTTAATAAGTAAGCACGTACATATGAGAGCGTGCAAATACTCCACCGAGGAAAGGCATCTCGGACACCTCGCATCTCAATCGGATGGAGCAATGGACACCTTTAGGGGTGGAAGTAGGCCAGGCGGCGGGCCTACGGTCTGGCCTGCTGTCGGTCTGACCTGACTTGGCCTATTTAGCGATTTAAGCCAGATCAAGACCTTCATATAAACCTATTTTTACAAATAGATTAAATCTATTTTTCAAAAGTCTATTTTATAGGCCTACAGGCTGATTTGTTTATATATATATATATATATATATATATATATATTAGGCCGAGTCCTATTTTTGACTTTGTACGTCAAGGTCTATTTTTGGCCTATTTTTTGATAGGTCTAAACAGGCCAACAAATCAAGCCAAACCTAGTGATTTTTTTAAATAGATCAAGTCATGTCTCTTTTTTAGTTTACAACAGGTCTATAGGCCAGGTCCAAATAAAGTCTTTGCCATGCAGGTCTAACTTGTTTTAACAAGGCCTAACCTATTTTAACAAGACCTGGCCTGTTTTAACAAGATCTGACCTTGTTTGGCCTACTTCCACCTCTAGGTCACACCCTTTCCCTCCCAATAGGGGGAGGACATCTAGTGGGGGTGGGGGTTCAAACATTCCCAAATAGAACAGAATAATCGTCTTTGGGCAAAAATCTCTTCTTCTTCCTTTTTTTTCCTTTTTTGGCTAATGGGCTGACATCTCATTCCAACTGGACCGGATAAAAGTTGTGCATATATTCTCCCTTTTGAGAGACTTGTGAGACTTGAGATCCCAGGATCCTTTTTCTAGATTTAAGGCTCTGTAACCACTGTATTACCTGTCTGAAAAAACAAAAAACTTCTGCTAGGGATGTAAATTGGGGGGTGGGCATGATTGTGTGATAATTTGGGTCTAACTTAAATTCAAAATAATTTAACTTAATTTTAGTTCAGCCCAAATTCAGTATAAATTTAACTCAAATTTTGTCCAAATTTATCCCCAATTCAATAATGAGTGAGTTGGATTGAGTTGAGTTAGACTGATCTTGTTTATAAATAGTTTATTAGTAGTGTTTTATTTTTTATATGAATTATTGTAAAAGTCAATAGATTAAACTTGTTCAGTCCGTTTTCAGCTCAACCCATCCTAAATTTAACTAATGGCAACTCAAATTCAATCCAAACTCAATTTATATAACTTGAGTCAATCCAATTTTCTTTAATATGGACTAGATTAAATTGGAGTATGAGTTGACCCACTCTGTTGACACTCCTACCTTCGTATATGGCAGTGACTTCGCCTTGATCTTGTCTTCTGTCGTTTCCCCCCTTGCTGCTCCTTCTCACCACCGAGAGGAGAAGAAAAAGGGGGAGCTCCCTCATTTCACAGGCCAAGACTTTGAATTCAGTAATCATCTTTCACTCAGTCACCAAAAATAAGTTTCACTCGGTCACCAAAAATAAGATTTCAAAGAGTACTACTGAACAAATATTGAGCGATTGTAAGCAACAAAAATAAAAAATCCTAGAAAATTTAGTGCAAATTAACAGACAGTATGAACAGGGACACAGCATGACAAGGACATCCTGCGTTTGCATCTGTCAAAAAGTCGTAGGAAATTTAGACTTGGCATGTGATTGGAGATAATTAAGGAGCCTACATAGAAGCACAATCCACCTGCAGCCACCACAAAAGATCTCTCAAGATAGATAGAGATCCTGCAAAATAAGGCAGCCGGGGCTGGTTTGTGAGAGCATACAAATGCTCCGCAGAAAGAAATGCCTGCAACACTTGCAGCTCCATGGCAGTGGCTTCACCAGTACGGAGCCTTGTTGCTCTCACTTCTGCTGGTTATCCCTTTGCTGCTGCTCCTCGCCACGCTCAAGAAGAGAAGAAGCCAAGGGGCCTCCGCCACCATGGGTTGCCGCCGGTTACCTCCCTCGCCTCCGAAGCTTCCCCTCATCGGGAACCTCCACCAGGTAGGCTCCTGTCCACATCGCTCCCTCGCAGCACTCTCTCAGAAGCACGGGCCACTGATGCTGCTGCAGCTGGGCCAAGTCCCCACCCTCGTCGTCTCCTCCACCAACATGGCAGAAGAGATCATGAAGACCCACGGTGTCGTCTTTGCCAACAGACCTCAGCTAGAGGTCGTCAAGCAGCTCACCTATGGGTGCCAAGACTTGGGTTTCTCACCATATGGAGAGCACTGGAAGAACCTAAGGAGGATCTGCCGCCTCCATCTCCTTGGCCCCAAGAAGGTGCGGTCGTACGGGCCCGTCAGAGAGGAGGAGGTGGCCTTCATGATCGAGAAGATAGAACAGCTGTCTTCATCCCATGGCGTGGTGGATATGAAGGAGATTTTGCAGGACTTTATGATCGACCTGATCTCTAGGGTCATCCATGGGAGATGCTTCAGGGACAAGGGCCTTAACAGGGTGTTTCGCGAGCTCATGGAGGAGCACGTCACCGTCGTCTCGCGGTTCCATGTGGGGGACTACTATCCCTTCCTTCGGTGGCTCAGTGTGCTCACCGGGTTGGATTCGAGGGCGCAGAGGACAGCCCAAAAGTGGGAGCATGTTCTTGACAGTGCAATCGAGGACCACCTCCATCGATCCCAGGGAGAAACTTTCGTGGATGACCTGCTAGCCCTTCAGAGAGACCCCAAAGCAGAAGTTCCCCTCACCACAGAGACCATCAAAGCACTCATAATCGTACACACACTCCCTCCCTCTCTCTCTCTCTCTCTGTCACTGTTTCACACACACATACGTGGAACTTACTGTAATAAAACATGCAGGATATGCTTGCAGCAGGCACAGACACAGCATATGTCACACTAGAATGGGCCATGGCAGAGCTCATTCGTAGTTCAGCAACGATGAATAAAGCACAAGCAGAGGTCAGAGAAGTAGTTGGAGCACAACCATCTGTCGAAGAGGCCGACATGGCTCAGATGAACTACCTGCGAGCAGTGATCAAAGAAACAATACGGCTGCATCCCCCAGGCACGTTGTTGCCGCCACGTTTGTCCTCTGAGGATACCCAAATCGGCGGCTACGAAATCCCCAAGCAAACAAGGGTCCTCATCAACGCCTGGGCAATCATGAGGGACCCTAGATTCTGGGAGGCGCCAGAGGAGTTTCGACCTGAGAGATTCCTCTCTACTTCTGTGGATTTCAAGGGAAGCGATTTCCAGTTTATCCCCTTCGGCGCTGGCCCGCGAATCTGTCCCGGGATGCACTTTGCGGTGTCTGCCATGGAGCTTGCCCTTGCGAATCTACTGCACCGATTCGATTGGGAGCTGCCTGACCGGATGCGAGGAGAAGACTTGAACATGGATGAGCATTTTGGATTCGTCACCCATCGGAAGCAACATCTTCATGTCGTCCCCATACCTCGTGTGCACTAATTTAGTGTTGACAGGGTGTTTGATTGCAGTTTTTTTAATTATTTCTCTCAATTTGATTTTAGAAGGAAAAAAAGACTAGTGACCTGTTTGGATTCATTTCTCTTATTTTTAAGAAAGGAGAAGAGAAGAGATTAGATCTGCATAAAATTTTTTCATAATAAAAGCAACTCAATCCTTAATTTTTTTTCAGAAAAAGATTGTTGCATAGATCCTACCATTTCTTTCTCTCTCTTCCTAACCTCCATTTCTTCTGCCTGCAGTCCCCCCCATCCCATGCACGTTTCCTCTCTCAGCTTTTATAATTTTTGAAAAATCTTTCCAAACAAGGAAGAATTGATTATATTAAAAATATTTTTAAAAATAAAAATATTATTTAAATAAAATTATAATTTAAAATTAGAATAACTTGAAAACAAAAACTGTACCCAAACACCTAGAACAGCTTTTCTCTCTGACAGCCTCGCTCGTCGACCGACGCTTCTTGGGATTCCTCTGGTTGGTTATCTCAGGATGTTCGACCGTGGTCCCGGTCCTTGTCATTTTTGTGTTCAACCCCTTGGGTTGGTTCCGGCGGGAGTAGGAAGGGAAGGGGGTATTTTGGAGAAAAATTTTAGATCCGATTATCCGATCGATCGATCCGATCTGACGGTCAAAATCTTCGATCCGAATAAATGCGGAACCAACTTTGATTTGGCGGAGATGGATCTTCCTGGTTTGAATCTGGATCGGATCTGGATCCACGAAATTTGCATCCCTGCTGGTTTTCTTCTCACAAGGCAACTAAGATTTTTTTTTAAAAAAACAGTTCTCAAACTTTTTTCCATGCGGGCAATTTCTTTTGTATTAAAAAAATGTCATAAGCCAACACATTCGTATCAGTCAGTCAACAAAAATTTTGATTCATCTTTAAAAAGGAGTAATACTTGCTTCTATGCGGGCATCGGCAATACAGTCATCTAATCAAATTCGATTAAACAGTTCTTCCTTTTTTCCTTAAAAGAATCACTGCAGAAGGGACCAACCCTAGGGGACAGTTGAAGCAGAAAGTATTTTTGACTGGATGAATAAAAATAAATAAATAATCTCTATAAATAAAGATGGGTCCATTTTTCTTGTTTTTTTTTTGAATTTTTTCACCCCCAACATTGTTCCTTTCTTGTGGGGTGTCCTTAAAAAATACAAAATAATAATTGCTACTACAGTCGCCCAATCAAACTGGTCAAACCGCTGATGTGAGGAGTATTACTTCTTACAAAAGAGGGAGTCTATCTGGACTGGCAACATATAAGTTTGGATTAAGTAATTAGGATGAATCATTTGTTTATGCAATTAAAATTTAGATTTTTAACCTTTAGTCCCTCTAATCTACTTAGTTTAGGAAAAACCTTTTATAATTTTTATATTTAGTTAAAAGTTCCTATATTTTCAATTTTATCTAAAAACACCTCAAAGAATTTGAAAAATGTCCTGAATAAATATAAAGTTGCACACAATTTTCTTAAATTAAGTAGCTTATAGAGGGATTAAAAACAAAAGAATCTTAAGATTTCCATTCATCAGAACTTCATAAGGTTTGACAAAAGACATTCTTGTGAATATTGCAACTCCCATATTTCTTTGATGACAAGACATTCACCCATTTTTTGTATCCGACAAAACATCCTAGGACGGTCAAAAATGGAAACCGTGTGCACCTTAAAAAAAGATTTCAGAATATTTTTAAAGTTGGTTGCACAAGTTTTTACGTGTTCTTACAATCCCCGATTAAATTATTTAATTTTTTTAAAAAAAATAAAATTTATTATTAAATTCAAGTCATTAAAGATAATTTATATTATTTTTAAAAGTTATTTTTTAATTTTTAAAATTTTTAAAATTACCTGATCTAAAGATTAGACAGGACATTTTATCATCACGTGCAAACTGCAAAGTCAATCTTAAAAATTTTCAAAGAAAATTTTTTTATGGTGCACTGTAAGAGTTACTCGTGCATGAATGGAGATGAGACCTCACAGAAGCAAAATTCACCTGCCACCACGAATTAAAAATCTATTCAGAGGGAGAGAGAGAGATGATCCTGCACAATAAAATTAAAGCCGCCGTGGTTGTTGTAAGACCCCGCTTTGAGAGAGAGAGAGAGAGGAGAAAAGAGCAAGAGAGGAATGTGGGTTCCTATGTTTAACCCAAGGTAGGATTTCTATATCACTTTGGTTTCTTATTCATAGAGGCCTTTCTGTTAACCATCTCCGCCCTCTTCTCGGAACTGTGAGTGTTCAAATTATGGTATGATTATCATAAAAATTTATGTTGATTATGTGACAAATAAACTTATTAAAAATTAAATGAATGTGATCGTCAAAAATTTTTAACTAAAAAGTTCTAAAAAAAAAGATTGATTGCCTACCTATTTTGGAATTGAGAGATGTTGGATTCCTTGATTCTCTTCCTTCAGCCGGCTGAAGAAAGAGAGTCCTTCTGACTTTGTTCTTGTTTTGGATGCTTATCGGACTTTGAAGATCGTCCAGCTTGATTCTTTTGTTGATTCTCTCTTCTTGATCTTCTTTATACCTTACAAGAAACGAGATGAAAGAAAATAATAAGAACTCAAGTAGAGGTAGTATCTATTCTAATGAAAATTATAATCATGCAACTTAAACAAAGAACTTACTTATTTGATGGTCTTTTAAACCGCTTAAACAAATATGTTTGAAATTATCCTAGTGAGTGTGTGTTACATGGAGTGATGTGATTAATAAGATTTTGAACTAATATGATGAAATAATCAGATATTAATAAAAAGAACTAAATTGGATGGCCCCTGGGAAGCCTTGGTCTTGAAAACTCTTGAATAGACGAAGAAGCGATGAAAAAAGGATGCAGACTCCGAAAAGTAGCAGCACTTCGATCCTTCTGCGTTTAGACGTCGTCTCCTTCACTTTCGCTCAATTATCACTCAACTTTTCAAGAATTATCACTAATAATCACTTTAATTACTAACATTTTAATGACCAAAGACTTGGGTATTTATAAGCTTTAAGTTCACGCATCCGCGGTTATTAAAGATTAACATGAAAGATTTTGAAGTTAATCCAACTAACAAACAGATAAACACATCATAATTCATCATTATCTGTAATTATCTAAAACGCGTCGTCTATGGGAGACGTCTTTTAGCTAATTAAGATAAGGATAAACATCGGGAAGAATAAGCAGAATCACATTAAGAAACCTAAATGGCGTCGGGCAGTGCAGATGTCTTTTAGTTTATTAATAAATTAATTAAAAATCAAAATAAGAATAAACTTTAAATAGCGTCTCCACAGGTCGACGTCTTTTAAAATCTTTCATATTTGATCAAAATCTGAGTTAAAAGGAATTTCTTTAATAAACTTAAATTATGTCTGTCTGACCGATGTCATTAACTCAGGAAGATTAATAAAAATTAACTAATAATTAAACATAGACTATTTTTGAGACATTATTATATGATATGAAATGATGTCAAAATTAGCATGTCTACAGTTGCCTCACCTTGCCATCGTCTTTGCAAGGGAGTGAAATGAAATGGAATGTACTGAAAAGGTGATGCCAAGGTGTGATGAGACACGCTCTCAACATCACATGATTGGAATTTTTTCTCAAAATCATCAATGAAGGTAACTTAAGGAGATCAATGGAATCAATCATATCTGGATGAGATAAACAAAGAAATAAAATAAGGTCGATCAACCTCTACGGATTGAGAAGCACCCCAGGTCATAGACACTGCAGGTTTCATCATGGGGAGCAATTGCCAGTCAATGTGGACGTGCTGCAACCATGATGGATCTTAAAAGAAAACAAGAAATGTTTGAGATAAAGAATCCAAGAAATGAGCTTTATCGTTAAGGAACTTCTCGCAGTTCCTCTTCTAGTGACCATAATGCTTATAATAGAAACAGTCACCATTTACTACTCTTTTGCCTTTGTCCTTCAATCTTTTATCGTATGCGATCATTTCTGTCTCAGAGGCATCTAATGCCGATTCAGCAAGATGATCAGCATCAAGGGTGTAGACAATCTGCTCAGATCTGAAGACATTCTTCAAGTGTCTGAGCCAATCTGAGTAGATCAGGTAAGTTAAAAGGGCATCAAGTATGCCGCGGAGTGGGTTATTCGACGACATAATTTCCTACATGAGATAAGTAAAATCTATTTAGCATATGTTCAATTATTAAAATTAAAACAAGACATTGTCTTTTGTTCAAGTTTAACTCCCACTAAGTTTCGACGGACTGTATAACCCTCAGTTATACAGAACGGGAGACGCCGACAGTCTCCTAGTGGGGATTAGAATCTCAATGACTTGCACTACAGCCTTGTGGATAGCACAACAAACTGTAATACAATCAGAGAACACCCAACTCATGGGACTTGCAACTCCTTGCAATATCTGATCATGGCTTCGGTCCCCAGAGATTTAATGGCCTTGTGGATAGCACAACAAACCACTAATTCTGGTCTAAGTTAACCATCGTTACACGACGAGCATAGATTTGCATGTAGTCCTTGTGGATAGCACAACAAAGCTACATAGTTCCTCTACCCCGATCATATAGGCATCTAATGCCATAGCCACAGTTTCTCCTCCCAATTAATAGGCCGTGTGGATAGCACAACAAACCTGCCTAAAGTTATTCGAATCCTATGACTATAACGATGGTGGACCACGCGGTAAGTTCTTAACTACTCGCGTTACGGCTTAAAGTTTATCTGAGGGTATTTAGATAACTTTTATCTTGGTCTCTCTTAGGTAATAGTACAAAAATATATCGTATATATTTAGTAAATACTATACCTGCTTTGATTCATAATCAAAAGAAAACATTGCATCACATAAACGTCTAGTGTGGTCATGGATAGCACAGTGGGTTTGACTAGAGCCAACAGTCAAACGCACACACAATCTAACACAACAATTATATTAGATAATGTGCAAACACATAGGCAAGAGATCTCTATCTTTTCGCCTTCCTGATTGCAGCTGTAGATCGTCCTCGCTCCTTCCTCGGTTGCCTCGATCAGATTACACTAATTCTAGAATTACATGTAATTAGAAGAGAGCCTTATGGCGAGTACAAAAGAGAGGGAGGTAGAAATCAGAGAATGAGAGAGGGAGAGATACGCAGATCTCTATTTATTAACAATTAATAAACATCCATCATTCATCCGCGATCCACACAAACATATCATTCATCACATGAACAATTAAACAAGTGCATATACATGACCACAGTGTGTTTTACACATCTACACAAGATTCAGCGCATCACATGGCTAAAATAAAAGAGTTTTCAAAATAAATAATTTTGGCTTTCAAAAAGTTGGGATCCAATCAAAATTGGTACTTGAATTTCAAAAACACTTTTATTAACTTAACATGCAATTAAATCAAAATTTAAAAGCAATAAACACATATCACATGTCCACACACTCCAAATTAATGATTCTAGATTATTCCATACCAATTATAACAATTCTAATAATCTAACATTTAGATTAAACACCATAAATAATCTAATAATTAGACTATTAATAACTAATCTAACTTTTAGACTAGTCCATCAAAGTTAATTAACAATTTAACACTTAAATTATTAATTAACTCTAATTATTAATTAACTACTAATCTAACTCTTAGATTAGTTAATTAATGTTAATTAGTAATTTAACACTTAAATTATTAATTAACACTAATTATCTAATAACTATAATCTAACAATTAGATTAGTTAATTTAAAATTAATTATTAACTTAACACTTAAATTAACAATTAACTTTAATTAATTAATAATTACTAATCTAACAATTAGATTAGAAGATTAATGTTAATCATTAATTTAATCCTTAAATTAATAACTAACAATTAATCATTAAAGACTAACACTTAAATTAGTTATCTAAGTTAATTATTAATTTAACTCTTAAATTAACAATCAACTTAGATATTAATTAACAATTAGTTGAAATAATAATTAGTAATCTAATTGTTAGGCTAATAATTATTAATTACTAATTTAACCATTAAATTAGTTTTATTAAAATTAATTATTAGTTTAACCATTAAACTAACAATTAATATTAATCAACTAACAACTAAATGTTAATTAAAGTGATTCATAAATCATTAGTAAGCCCAATTTAAATTACAAAACACTTTTGAATCTATGAAAATCAAAATCAAATTTTAATTCATTTTAAATGAGCAAAGGGCAATTAAATTGAAAAATGGGGTGGGGTTGGTCCAACCACATGGGCTGAGCCCTGGGCTCGGGCCTTGGCCGAGCCAGGGCTCGGACCAGGCGCCCAGAGTGGGCGCCTGGTGCGGGCCTGGTTCGACCAGGCCCTGGACCCGGCCCAGGCCGGTCCGACCGGCTCGGGACCGGGCCCCTCACACCAGCTCACCCCCCTTTCTTCAACCCGACGAACACCTCAAATGCAGGAAACCCTAGCCGGTTGCAAGCGGCGGTTAGGGTCTTGCAGGCCGCCGGCCCCCCGACGCCGCCGACCTTGGCCGGCAATGCCCCCGGCACAGGTGGGCACCCCGGCGTTGGCAGGTCGCCGAAGAAGCCTTCGAAGGAACCTCCCAAGCCCTCTAAATCTCCCACAAAAAACTGATTTTTCTGGTTTCTCTTTTGAAAAACGTGGGATAAAGAGGGAGAGGCTCCCTCCGGCCACCAGCAGGGGCCTCACTGGCGTTGGCCTTGAGCCCATAGTGAGCCATGAACCTAGGGTCATCTAGGATGATCAAATCATCATTCATGGCCATTATGATCCTCAAAATAACGCCGGTAAGAACACAGTTCTTCAACACATGAAGAACTACGAAAAAAATCCAAAAATCCGATTTTGCAAGATTAAAATTAATCTAATTAATTGTGTTCATCGCATGAGCACAGATCCGGCAATTAATCGAATTTTAAAGCATGGAACAACTCATGAAAATATTAAATCGGATACCGAAACGGGACGAGAAACAGTGGAACTTGGTTCTGATACCATTGTTGGGTTCTCAGGTTTATCCGGATCTCCTGCGCAGCGGAAAATAAAATAAAAACGGAGATCCGTTCCCGTTTCGAAAATCGGAAAAACCAGATTATCGGATAATCAGTTCTCACCGTGTGCGGATTCGAATCCGCAACCGTTCGGTTCCGTCGGTGCGACACCGCAAGCCGCGCAAGCGCCCGGCCTCTAGCGAAGTCCACGCGATCCTCCTCGCGATGGATATCCTCACGTTCCTCGTTCTTCGCAGCCCACGAAACCTCCGCCGGTCGCCGCAACGTGCGGACGATTTCCCGTCGAACAGGATTCGGAGAAGCGGCAGAGCAGATCTCGATCTGTCTGGACACCAGAGAGAGAGAGAGAGAGAGAAACAGAGGAGGGGCGGCTAGGGTTAGCAACTTCTTGACCTGCTCAGCCCGTTCGCTATGTTTTATACTAACCACGCGGTTTTTCATAAAAATCCCCAGTTTATATAAAACTCACTTATTTATCCATCGCCTTGAGAATCATTTGCGTGTGACCCTCTAGGCCCAATTACCAGTCCAGTTAATGGCCCAACAAGCCCAATGACTCCTCACTTGCTTTATTAATCAATTAATAGCCATTTATTCATTAATTAATCAATCGAATTGATGTCGCACATCGAATTCGACCAGGCCTCCGATCACGTAGGGTGCCAAGCAACACCGCGTAAATCCGGAAGGTATCGGGGTTAAGTAACCCACTCTTGGAACATTTCCGTCGACAGTTACCGCGTGGATATAATCATTCATTCGTACAATGCCGGTCGACTCACTTGGATAGGATGCCGCTGATAAATATCGGAAAACTCCTTTCTCGATATTATCGTCTGCCCTGGCCAGGGACTTCCGCGCATCCTTCCTAGAGCATTCTCTCTCGAAGTACCGAGAGCGAATGATTCCTTATTGACACACAATTCCCTTCGACGGTATTCCGCTGTACCCAATCCTTGGTGTTTTAGAATCCCGTGGCGAGAGATTCGTAAACCAAGGTCAAAGCACAGAAGTCCACCGACAAGGTGTCCTTGGTGTCTCAGGTCTGATGACCATCCACACAATTACGACAATAGAATCAAGCTGGTTGACAGTGAGGTACAATACCATCCAGCGATTCAGCCGGATCAGTTCAGTGAACTCATTCTCCAATGAGCACCTACAGATTCGCCTTAGTGTCTCCACACAAGTGACTTATGAGATCAGTCACCCTCATCATATGAGCAGGAGTAATATGTACTAGCCTAACTGGATATCCAATGTCCTTCTCGGATATCCTTCGACTATGAACGATTAAGAATATGTGTGTTTAAATGATCAGTCTCATTAATATGATCTCATCATAATCTGATCACTATAGCACATATTCACGGACTTCATTATGAAACGATAATTAATGCGATTTACACATAATGAATATTATGTCATTATATTAATAAATGAACGAGATTTACATAGTCAGATTGGCTTGTAAGCCACTTAAACCTAACAACATGAACCAAAACACGTCGTTGTTCAACGACGCCTTTCAATCGCAAAAACAGGTTCTAGCTGTCTTCAATCTGGATTCTAACTCTCTTCATGCCTTGTGTCTTGTATATGACTTGAACAAACAGGTTAAGCATCTATTCCGGCTTAGTCCCTTACCCAGTTAAGCAACTGATTAATTGATCCTTTTCTTGGTAGAAGAGTCAAGAGGCATAGCCCTTATTAACAAAGGTAATAATAATTTAACTGAAAAAAATAACGGGATAAGATGCAACGTACAAGCATGCAAATGCTCGCTGAAAATAAATGAATGAAGCATACCAAATGTTACAAGCAGATGCTAATATTTTTTATTTTTGAAATATTCATTTTGTTTGGGTTTTGGAACATACATTTTTTTTTTTTTTGGATTTTCGAAATATCTATTTTTTTGGATTTCAAAATATGTATTTTTTTTTATCTTGAGATATGTATTTTGGATTTTAAAATATGTATTTCTTTTATTTTTGAAAATATGTATTTTTTTATTTTTGAAATATGTATTTTTTTTATTTTGAAATATGTATTTTTTTAAAAAAAAATTGTGCAAACTAAAAGACCAGCATGGTACCCAAATCAAAAGAACATATTCATTTATTAATTTAATTCCTAAATTATTCTTTAATAATCTAATTTAGACTAATCGTGCTTGAACTTGTGTTTCCGTTTGTGATCCCACTTGATGATTTGATCCTTAGTCAATCTAGGCCGTTTCTTAAGCTTGGAGTACGCCTCTTTAGAAAGAAAGGAAGAATTGATTTAGAAAGTCCATGAGAAAGTTTCGGAGACCTAAAAAGATGTTCCTTTATAATCCTAATATCTGTTGGGGTACGGTCATTTTCTTTCTAGAGTATTTATCGACTTTGCGTTGCCTTTTATTTCACTTCATGGCCTTGATGTTTGTAGTGTAATAGCCTTTTGATTTGACATTTGGCTTTTGCCTTTTGCTTTCTTTTCTTTTCTTTCCACATCCACAATTAATACTCGTCCACAACCACCATGTGTTTTATTTAAACAATCCACACATGAAATAGCACATCAAATGGCTAATTAAATTTTTTGAAAATAACTAATAATTTTGGTTTCATAAAACCAGGGTCCAAACAAAATTTTGGAGAATTTAGAATTTTTCGAAAAAACATTTTATGCATGCTTAACTTAAATCAAATTTAAACAAGCAATTAATAACACATCAAATATGCACAAAATCTAAAATTAATGACTTTAGAAATATTCCATGCTTAATCTGAACAATTCAAATAATTTGGGGTTAATCTAACAATTAGATCATATAAAATTTAATCTAACATTTAGAATTAATTTAATTAACAACTTTTGTTAATTAATTAACAAAATAAACCTTAATTAGGACTCAATAAAAATTGAATTTAATAACAAAAAGTAAAATCATATTTTACAATTAATTATCAAATCAATCAACTATTACCATTATATATATTTTAAAAAATATATCCCCTTCTGGACCACCTCCAGGGCCCTCGCCGGAGGTATGGACATCGCCGGCAGCAAGGTCCGGTCCCCAGTCGCCGCTGGGATCGGCGCCGAAGAAGACCCCAACAAGGGGGTTAGCGCCGTCAGGTTCCATGCAACGCAGGGAACCCTCGGACAGCCCGGCCGGGCGGCTAGGGTTTCCTAGCCGCCGACCGGGCCCGACCCGGCTGGACCCTGGCCCAGGCCAGTGGCCCGAGCCAAGACCAGCCAGAGGGCCGGAACAGGCCTGCGGGCCTGAGTCCGGGCCCCTAGCTTAGCCCAGGCTGGGCCCTGGCTCGAGCCACGGTGTAAGGATCGAGACTTTCGGATCCGGTTTTCGGATCGGACCCTGTAATTCTGGCCCTACTGGGGGGCAGAGGTTCTGTGATGTTTCGCGTCGAGCCCGCGAGACGCGGTTTGAACGTTTTCTCTTGATCTTCTTCTGCCAGTTTAATCTGATTGTATCCTGAAAATCCGTCCATAAACGATAAGGTTTCATAGCCAGCAGTGTTATCAATGAGTACATCAATATGAGGCAATGGAAAATCATCTTTAGGACACGCCCGGTTCAAATCGCAGAAGTCAATGCAAATTCTGACCTTCCCGTCCTTCTTCATAACCGGGACTATATTAGCCACCCATTGTGGATAAAGGACAACTCTAATAAATTTGGCTTTATGCAATTTGTCGACCTCTTCCTTCATCTTTAGAGCCATTTGTGGGTGGAATCGCCTTAATTTCTGTTTGACCGGGCTAGCTCCTTCCTTTAACGTCAATCTGTATTCAACTAAAGATGAGTCTAACCCTGGCATATCTTCATAATTCCAGGCGAAAGTGTCCTTATAGTCCTTAAGTACTTGTACTATTGCCTTCTCATCCTCTGTAGAAAGATTTTTGCTGACGAGGACAACCTTAGGTTCATCTTCAGTCCCTAAATTGATTTCTTTGGTGGGCTCTTCTACGGCAGCTGAGGGTTCATCGAATCTCTTCACTCCACTGGCATATGCCTCAGCTGCGTCCTCGTCATCTTCCTCATTTTCATTGATGGGGTCCTTTTCATGCACTAACTCATATACCCCGTACCCATCATTGACTGACTCATCGTCTGTACAATCTTCTGGCATCTGAATTGGATTTTCTAAAAACTGAGGGATTAAAGAGCAAGAAGAGCATCTATCAGCTAAGTCCTGGAGGTATCTATCTGGAATTCGCCTACCCTTAGGCTTCCTAGACTTCCTAACCTGATTAACCTGACTAAAACTAGACTGCCTAACTTCACTAAACTCCCTATTATAACCTAATGAAGATGAAGCAGAATGAAAATCCTGAGATACAAGTGGAAATACAGGGGAATCCTCCCGTGGGGAGGGACAGAGTAGATTTAGGAGAGAATCTTGACCGAAGGACCCGTGCAATGGGGTGTGATCGGACAAGTAAGATGTTTCCTCGATGAGGATCTGGGAAGAATTTGTTGCCAAATTGACGTTTTTTTTTGGACAATGAAAGAATTAAACATAAAGCAAGAATGGATACAAATAGAAGGGGAATTGGATGGAGGAAGTGGCACCAAGGCCAGAGGATTAGGGGGATCATATAGTAATATGTCCCAGATCAGATCATACATCCTTTCTAGATCGAGAGGAGATGATGGAATAAGGTCCCGAGGGGACAGAGTGATCATAATGGGCGGAGCCCGTGGAATATCTTCAGTTATGACCCGCGACCAAGTCGGGGTCAGGAGCAGTGTACGGAATAAAGTATGGAGCATGAAGACATGTGAAGGATATGTCCCCCTCCAGAGCAGATCTGTAATATAACTAGCTTCATAGGGGTCATCTGGCTCCCCTTCGTCGGTTTCTTCAGACAGCAGTATCCGCTTATCAAAGATGGCACCAGGACCTTCAATCAGCTCGTCAATCTGCGGCGGCCACTTGGGTTCTGCAGGATCTAGGAATAATCTGTTCAGTGCAATGTAAAGGTCTCTCAGATCGAACCACATGCACCATTCGCATTCAGGATTATGAAATTTTCTCCTTTTCATAGGCCGCAGAGCCTCCAAGGATTGGTACGTAAGTAATTCTGAACAATGCCTGGCCAAGTCCCTCCCATATATGTCATGGAGGTCAAAACACGAAGTAATGACTACCGTGTTGTCGTAACTAAGTAGGGGCCCTTTTACAAAGTGTGTATACAAGGTCCATGTTAGGGGATCTCGGCCTTCTTTGGGTGGTGTAGACATTGTCTCCAAGATTTCTTGACCATTTTCTTGCTGAACCCTGTCTTGCTTCAGTCTCCTCGGCCTATAGCCCAGACCGCTTCCAGGTGCTGCTCGGTGATTCTTAACAGGAGTGGTCCTGCCTTGCAGCTGTGTGCCCAGACCTTTCCCAGGCTCATAGCCATTCTTCATCATAATCCTCCATCCTGGGGTACTCATGCACTTCCCCCTTTTAATGGCATCTAACGGGTATGGAGAAATGGTGGCGGCTTTCAAAGGATCAGCCACTGGATGGTAGACCTGTAATACCGACAGAAAAGGTTGTCGGCCAGATAAAGCAGCAGATTTGATATTCAAGGTATGAGCAGCAGCAAGGATCGGCATGCTCGTTACTTTAATAATTCGTCCTTTGTAAGGAAACTTGAGGCATTGGTGATTCGTAGAAGGAATCGCCTCAAGAGTTTTAATATAAGGACGTCCCAGAATGACATTTATAGAAGGGTCAATTTCTAAAATGTGAAATTCGACCTCTGCATGACTTACAGGGCCTAGCTCCACCTTCAAATAAACCATTCCCAGAGGGGAACGGGTAGAGTTGTCATATGCTGTCACAGAGATGGGGCTAGGCAGCCATTTTTCTTTGGGCACACCGCACAGCTCCAGCGTCTTCGGAGGTAGAACATTGATCGAGGCCCCTGTGTCAACCAGGCATGCATCCACGGCCTTCTTACAGATGTTGACCGTGATGCTCAGAGCCATGCTTCTAGCTGCTGGCGGTGCTAGTTCCGATGTGTGAAATGTAATGGAGGGTTGATCCCACTGAGGAACTAGTAGTGCTGCAATTTTTTCTACCGGCACGTCCTCATTAACCATCACCTTCTGTAGATATTCCATTAAAGCTTCTTGGTGAATCTTGGACCTTTTGATCAACTCAAGTACAGTGATCCGTGCCGGTGTCCGATCCAGATGTTTCAACAAATCGTATTGAGTGCCTGGTGCACTCTCTTCATTATGGGCTTCCTCAGTCGGCTGTGACGGGCCGTCTCTAACTGTGGACTAAGGAAAGACTTCGTTGAAAATCCTTCCACTCCGGAGTGCATGTTCTTCGGCCGTGGAGGATCCGGGTGACACCTTAAGTACCGCAGGGTTGGATGGTGCGGATGATGTAGAGGGCTGGTATGTGGGCGTAGAGTTAATTAATATTAGATGGTCTCAAAGCCAATCCGATACTGTGTATATATTCAGATTATTAATAAATGGCAATAATTCATTGTGTGTAATTAATTCGATCTGTGTTCATCGAATCACGATGAAGTCCATGAACATGTGCAATAGTCTTTGGATTATGATGAGATCATAATTACGGGACCAAAGACTTATAAACACATGTTCTTAATTGTTCCTAGTCATAGGATGTTTGAGATAGGACATCGAACATCCGGATAGACTAGTATAGGTTACTTCAGCTCATATGATGAGGGTGACAGATCCCATAAGTCACTTGTGTGGAGACACTATGCTGAACCTATAGGTGCTCATTGGAGAATGAGTTCACTGAACTGGTCCGACTATGAATCGCTGGATGGTAATCACCTCACTGTTAACCAGCTCGATTCAATTGTCACGGTTGCGTGGATGATCCTTGGACCTGAGACTCTAAGGATACCTTGTTGGTAGGTTTCTGAGCTTTGACCTTGACGAACGAATCCCTAACCATGGGATATCAATAAGTCAAGTGATCGGGTTCAGGAAAATGCCCTCGAAGGTAATTGTGTGTTCAATACGGAATCATCCGCTCTCGGTTGTTTGAGAGAGAATGTTCCGGGAATGATGCGCTTAAAGTCCCTGGCCAGGGCGGACTCTGTAATCGATAAGGAGTTATCGGATTCAGATTAGCAGCATCTGATTCAAGTGAATCGGCCAAATAGGGTTTAACAGTAAACCATGCCCTAGGTCGATTCGGGAACATTGTACGGATGAAGGATTATATCCGCGCGCTAACCGATGACAGAAAGGTTCCAATAGAGGGTTGCGATAACCCTAGTTCCATCCAGGACCACGCGATGTTGCTTGGCATCCAACGTGATCGGCAGTCCGTCCGAATTTATTCTGGGACATTAAATTCGGCTGATTAATTGAATATAAGGATATTAATTAATTCAGTGGGTCAGTAAAGGGTTACTGGACTTAATGGGCTATTAACTGGACTGGTATTTGGGCCTAGAGGGTCACACGCAAATGGTTTTCAAGTCGATGGATAATCCGACAGGATTTCGGATAAGTCTGGGTTTTTGTGAAAAACCGCAAACTGACTTTTTATAAAAGACGGATTCTACGTCCGGGGCCAGCAACCCTGACCTAGCCGTCATTCGTTCTTCCCCACTTTCTCTCTCCTCTGGGCGTGCCGTTCCCAACTGCTCCACTTCCCGTTCGACGGGGAATCTGGATCTGCATGTCGCGGCGGATCACGCGCAGTCAGACGGGATCTTCGAGCGCCGCAGCGAGCGAGGAAGCGAGGACGATCCATCGCGAGGAGAACCGCGTGGATACCGCTAGAGGTCGGGCATCTGCGCGACTTGCGGCATCGCTCCGACGGAACTGGAAAACGGACGCGGATTCGAATCCGCGCAAGGTAAATCGATCTACATCGGTTTTAGTTTTAACGACCGAAACGGGACAGATCCGATCCCGAACTTCTTTATTCCGCTGCGTTTTAGGATCGGATCCCGACACAGCGATCCCAACATCTTGGACCTTTTGATCAACTCAAGTACAGTGATCCGTGCCGGTGTCCGATCCAGATGTTTCAACAAATCGTATTGAGTGCCTGGTGCACTCTCTTCATTATGGGCTTCCTCAGTCGGCTGTGACGGGCCGTCTCTAACTGTGGACTAAGGAAAGACTTTGTTGAAAATCCTTCCACTCCGGAGTGCATGTTCTTCGGCCGTGGAGGATCCGGGTGACACCTTAAGTACCGCAGGGTTGGATGGTGCGGATGATGTAGAGGGTTGGTATGTGGGCGTAGAGTTAGGTGGCGATGGCGCGGTGCGGATTAAAGGCCTAGAGGGTTGGATGGTGGATGGGTAAGTGGTTGATGAAGTGGGGAATGGCACGCGTAATAGCGGTCTGGATGGTAATGGGGTATCTGGGTAGGTGGTAGTGGTAGCGGGTGAAGTAGGAAATGGTATGCGTAGTAATGGCCTGGATGGTAGGAGGGGCGCGTTATTGGTTTGCGGGGGGTTATATGATGGAGGCGTAGGAGTGCGGGGCGTGATGGGCTTGAGGAAGGTGGGTAGTGGTAATGGGTTATTGGGCATGGGCGAGTGATATGTGGGTGTGGGTAGAGGGGTGATGGTAATGGGTTGCGGCCTAGGTACGTGGATGGTGCGGCGCGGTGGTCGCTCTGCGGTACTTTGAACGTGACCCGTTGAACAAAGAGAGGAAGAGTCCTCTATTCTCCACTGCTGCCCACGACCAGCCTCAAACTGGCTGTTCGTCAGAATGGGAGCAACTTGGTTCTGGTTCTGATGCTCCGAGAGTGGATTCTGCACTATGCCCATGTTGGGTGGTGGTGCTGCTTGTACTGGTGGTCTTGCTTGCTGCTGCTGCTGTGGTCTTCTCGCCTTCAGGGCTGATATATACTTCTTCATCTCCTCCCAGTCTATGCCGCCCTGCTCATTGAGATCATGAATATAATCTCTGAACTAGAAGCAGGTGTCAATGGTATGCCCAGGTTGCCTGTGGAAGTAGCAATACCTGGACGTATCGGCATTTTGAGGCCAGACGGCCTTTTCCCTTGGCAAAACTAAGGCATTAGCTGCCATTAGAGCGCTGAAGATATCTGCCAAGGATTCTGGAAGGGCCGGGTATTCTGCCCTTTTAGGGCCTGGAGGTCTCCTCTGCTGGTTGTAGTCACCAGGAGGAGGGACATTATGGTATGCCGGCGGCGCACGCGGCTGATATTGCTGTTGTTGTTGCTGATATTGGTGCTGTTGGGGTTGCTGGTACTGCTGTTGCCATTGCGGCTGCTACTGTAGCTGTTGCTGGTTCTAGTTCGGGTTCGGGTTCGGCTGCTGGGGGCGCTGGTACTGTTGCTGATAATGGGGGTTCTGCTGCTGCCTGTACCCCTGTTGGTTCGGCTGTAGTGGCCTTTGGTACTGCTGCTGGTTCCTCACGAACTGGGGCGAATTATTATTCATGGTACTGACTTGCTCGTGAGAGAGCGTGCCCTCAGTAGTCGGACCTGTGCTGGGAGAATTTGGCACTGCAGGCTTCCGAGGTGGAGGCCTGCTAGGTCTATGAGGATCAAAGACGCTAGAGAACGTAGCGTCCTTGAAGGCATTCTGGCAGTACCGTGCTCTTTCATAGAGCTCTGCCATGTTGGTCAAATTGTTCAAGGAGAGGACTAGCTTGAATTGGGGCGTGGCGTTAGAAATTAACATTTTCACTTGCTCAGATTCGGACAAGTGATCCTTCACCTTTTCAGCCAGGCCCCGCCACCTGTCAGCAAAACTGACAAACTCCTCATCAGGTTTCATCTTTTCTGCAATGAGGTCCGTGATAGACAAGGAGGGTACAACTCTGTCCTGGTATCGTTGGATAAATTTGCGTGAAACGATACCGTAATCCTCTACTTCAGAGGGTTCTAGAGAAAAGAACCACTCGAGGGCTGGTCCCTCTAGAGATCTCCTGAACAAAAAGGCCAACGACCTCTTGTCGTTCTGCCAGAAAGACGATTCGTACATAAACTCCTTCAGATGTGTGAAGGGGTTACCAGTACCGTTGTACTTTCGGTACACTGGCATTTCAGAGGGCGGCAGGTGGAATACCGGCAAGCTCGGCAAATTAATCTCTGGCACAGCTTTAACCCCCATCATCTTCTGGAGGTTGTTGAATTGCTCATCCATGCGCTCCATCTTGGCCAGCAACGCTTGCGTGGTCAGATCTGCCTGGGGAGGAGGAGGAGATGGAGGTACTTGGTAGGCCTGCTGCCTAGAGTACGTTGGACAGGGGGGAAAATAAAGAGGAGGTCCGGCAGAGCTTCCGCCATGCCCGAGGGCATTTTGATAAACAGGCATTTGCGGTCTAGCCGGTTGCCTAGAGGATGAAAGCTGCGGCCCAGCTGGCCGAGAAGTGATATGAAGGCCTTCCATGGCCTGATGGATGTAAGGAGGTTGAAGAGGAAGTTGTTGAGTAACAACAGGGGGAGCCACAGGGTTCGGCTCAGCAGGCTGCACGGGTGCCTTCCCCTTCAGAATTGACTGGATCGCCTCGAACTGCTGAGGGTCCAGACGGGAGGCAAGAACTCCCAAAGCGTTGACGAGATCCACAGGATCAGAGGATGAGGGATCATTCTGATTCATGTCCCCCTCTAGATCGGGATTAGGGATCGCATATTCATGCGGGAGAAGATTAGGATATCGATCCTGTGGATGAAAAAGAGGAGTCCGGACATTCCCATCTTGTCGATATGGAATGGGGGCAGAATTACGGGAGGCATCAGCATCTCTCCCGTTCTCATAGTTGAAGTCTGAATCGCGAGGGGCATTAGCATCTCCTTCGTAGTTGATGATGGCGTCTTGAGTCATACTCAAGTCCCTGCCTGATCGCAGCAGCATGATGTTAGATTCCCTTTTTCAAAGATTTGACAAACAAGTTGCACAGAGATTAATCAATCAAGTGGATGTTTAACGTGATTTTAAGGTTCCTTGTTGAGTTATTTGAATTGGATTAAACTGCAAATTCACTCAGGGAAAGGATCCTAGTTTCAGTTCAATTTCCACCGTTATTCTCTAGGGCTTTCTCTCACAACGCTTTCGGAATCTAGCCGGGACTTCAATTGGTACAACCAGCCCGATGATCAAGGAGGAATACCTTGATTTTGGGGACTTATGGAGGTCTCAACGTCAACTTCTCTAGTCTGATCAAGGGACCAACCCAATCAGAGAGAGTTGCTGACGTCGAGTAGTGTGTTCCTAAGAAAAGGAGGGTATTCGCCTCAATGCGTATGCCCTACGGCCTGGATGGCCTCTAATGCTTAATTAATGATGGATAGCTAGTACTCAAACTACAGAAATCTGGAAACTTAAAAAAAATTAAGAAACTGTCTGAATCGCGTCGATGATAGTCGACGCTATTCAAAACAGAACTTAATTTTTCGCAGAAGCAGATGCAGACAGCAGAGAAACTGTGAATACTGAAAGGCGTCTAGGGGTGTTGACACGATTTTGAAACGCGTCAGTGCTCCTGGACGCTTTTCAGTTCGCAGAAACAGTTTTCCAGGAGGATTTTCTGGGTTGAATCCTCCTCAAACAAGATAAAAAACAGTAAACAATCGACTCATGCAAAAATTTTTAGTTCCAGATTTTAAACAGGATGATTTACTAACTAAACAACTAGAAAAACAATCAATCACACATCATTTTTATCACAAAAACAGCTTTTTGAATTAATCAAGGGGAGGGCAAGATCTTGCCACTGGGGTGTGCACGTGGTGCACGAGGGAAATTAATTAAACTAAAACACTCACCAATTGGTGAGGACGTGTTGAGAGACACAAATGGTGCACCGTGGGTGCCCGATATGATGATAGCAAGAACAAAACGAAACTAAAAGATGGCGAGACCAAGTCCCACCGTGATCGCCAAAAAAAGTTGTAGGTGCTTAGAATGACAGTGTGATTAACATGAAAAATCCTATGTTGTTTAGTGTAAAATAACCTATTAAAAACAGCAACTACGTGAAGTGATCGCCATAAACTTTTAACTAAAAAGTTTCAAAAGAAGTATGATCGCTTACCTGTTTGAACGAGGAAGATGTTGAATCATTGGTTCCCCTCCTTCAGCCGGCTGAAGAAAGAGAGCCCTTTCTTTGTTCTTTTGTTCTTGCTGTTGAGTTTGAGGTTGAGGATCGTCCTGAAGTCCTTCTGGCTTTGTGCTTGATTTCCCCTTTTGATTCTCTTGTTGTTGTTGTTGAGTGCAGCAGAAACAAAGAAAAAGGAAATACTTATGAGAATTTAAGCGGAAGCAGTATTCATACTAATCATGATTTTAAGTATATAATTGAACAGCAAACTTACTTGTTTAAATGGTTTTTGAAACCCCATAAATCAAATAGGTTTTTGAAAGATGATGCCGTGGTGTGTGTTGCATGAAGTGAATATGAAGAATAAAATTAATGAAGTAATGAAATGAATACGTTAATGAAAAACTTATGCCCAATTGGTTGAAACCTTGAAAGGATGAAGATCTTGAAAGGACGCCGACTTCTGGAAATGGCAGCGCTCCGGCGTTCCGACGTTGTTGCTTCGATCTCCAATTCGCTATAATAATGCTCTCTCTTCTTTCAATATCACGCTTCGCTCTTTTACTCTTCAACATGTAAGGTATTTATAGACTTCTCCTGCGTTCGCGATTAACATAGAAAAATTTAGGATTTATCCATCCTAACTGACAGATAAATACAGATTAATTCATCTTTATCTGTAATTATCTAAAACGCGTCCACCATGGATGACGCCTTTCAGATTAATTAAGATAAGGATAAACATCCGGGAAAACTTATCTTTATCTTTATCAGCTAAAACGCGTCCACTTATGTAGACGTCTTTTACACTAATTAAGATAAAGATAAACATCCGGAAGAGAAGTTAAAATAGCTTAGGAAACTTAAAACGCGTCCAGCCTCACAGACGCCTTTTAGCTAATTAATCAATTGATTAAAATTCAAATTTAAACGTTAAAATAAGAATAAACTCTAAATGGCGTCCACATGTGTCGACGTCGTTTAGAATTCTTCATATTTTTACTGAAATTTGAGCTAAAATCAATTTAATTGATTAACTTAAACATGTCTGTTAAACCCGACACTTAAAAAGATCAATAAAAATTAATCAATGATTAATTATCAGACCATTCTGAGGTATTATTATATGATATGAAATTTACTCAAAATGACGTCAAAATTAGCGTGTCTACACATGCCAGTAAAATGTGTTCATACTGCAAGATAGATGGTTAGTGCATGTTTTGGTGTACCCGATAAGGATGGATTCTTTATGACCGGATGGTGCTACCTTGTGTGTTATGCGATCGCGGACTTTTCACGTCACCGGATCGTACTGTGCTGGGTTTTGTGTTACTGTAGACCTGGAGTGACATTGTAGCGCTTTATCACCCTATGCTGGTGGGGGCGTGAGCACAGCGCCGGTGGGGGCGTGGGCGGGGTGACGCCTAGTGAGAGAGGGTCACCTGGTGAACCCCGGGGTCAGCTAGTACCGGTGTCGGAGTGGTACATTCGGAGAGTCACTCATGCTGAGGGAAGGAGTAGCCACCTGAGCCAGTTGGGCCGAAGTAGCTAGTGTGCTATCCGAGGGGCTACTGCTTGGTCTCAGCGGGTCGAGGTTTTCCCACCGTTGTTTGTGCGGTTGGCGAGTTCTATCGAGACGGCAGTTGTGGATTCTCTAGTCGGCCGGTTTAGAATGTGCATGTTTATTATATTTCGACTGCATGTGTTTTCACGTTGAGAATTAGGAATTGTACCTACCACTGCACTTGTTAATTTACCGTTAGCTGTACTTTACTCTTGTGGGTGTGTGCGTGGGCAGTGGGGATCGAAGGATCCCTACTGAGTCTTGTCTTGAGACTCACCCCTGCGGTTTTCAAGTGAGGACTCCCAGCAGACTTAGAGCGGCGTGTGCGGCCGTGTGTTGAGCGCCTTCAGCAGTTGTTCCGGGGTATGCCCCGATGTAGTTGTTATTTATTTTTGGCCTGTATGTTTAATTATTTCTTTTCAGTTGGAGTATGTAATTATTTGCTGTATCGAGTCGCATTGTAATAACTTTTAATTTCTGCACTTTCATTTCAATTCAATGCGATGTGAATGTTTAGCTTAGTTTATTATTTATTTCCCAGACACACTTAGATCCTGGTTTGGTTCCAAATTAATGATTCGGTACCCATTTAGTAATCAGAGTAAATCAGATTTAGCTTGCGCGGATTCGAATCCGCATTCATTTTCCGGTTCCGTCGGAGCGATGCCGCAAGTCGCGTAGATGCCCGACCTCTAGTGGTATCCACGCAGTTCTCCTCGCGATGGATCGTCCTCGCCTCCTTGCTCGATGCAGCATTCGTGGATCCCGTCTGGCTGCGCGTAATCCGCCGCGACATGCGGATTCGGAATCTCCCGTCGAACGGAAGGCGGAGCAGTCAGGAATCGAAGCGAAGCCTCCAGATGGCCGCCTCGTGTTGCACGCCCAGTAGAGAGGAGAGAGAGAGAAAGAATGACGGCTAGGTTAGGGTTGCTGGCCCCCGACGTAGTATCCGTTCTTTTATAATAAGTCTGTTTGCGGTTTTTTGTAAAAATCCAGACTTATCCGAAATCCTGTCATATTATCCATCGACTTGAAAACTATTTGTGTGTGACCCTCTAGGCCCAAATACCAGTCCAGTTAATAGCTCATTAAGCCCAGTAACCCTTTACTGACTCACTGAATTAATTAATATCCTTATATTCAATTAATCAGCCGAATTTAATGTCTCACAATAAATTCGGACGGACTTCCGATCACGTTGGATGACAAGCTACATCGCGTGATCCTGAATGGCACTGGGGTTATCGCAACCCTCTATTGGAACCTTTCTGTCATCGGTTAGCACGCGGATATAATCCTTCATCCGTGCAATATTCTCGAATCGACCTAGAATATGGTTTACTGTTAAACCCTATTCGGTCGATTCATTTGAATCAGATGCCGCTAATCTGAATCCGATAACTCCTTATCGAATACAAAGTCTACCCTGGCCAGGGACTTTAAGCGCATCATTTTCGGAACATTCTCTCTCAAACTACCGAGAGCAGATCATCCCGTATTGAACACACAATTACCTTTGAGGGCATTTCCCTGAACCCGATCACTTGACTTATTGATAACCCATGGTTATGGATTCGTTAGTCAAGGTCAAAGTTCAGAAACGTACCAACAAGATATCTTTGGCGTCTCAGGTCCAAGGATCATCCACGCAACCGTGACAAAAAAATCGAGCTGGTTAACAGTGAGGTGTTTACCATCCAGCGATTCATAGTCGGATCAGTTCAGTGAACTCATTCGCGAATGAGCACCTACGGATCCAGCATAGTGTCTCCACACAAGTGACTTATGGGATCAGTCACCCTCATCATATGAGCTGAAGTAACCTATACTAGTCTATCCGGATGTTCGATGTCCTATCACAAACATCCTATGACTAGGAACAATTAAGAACATGTGTTTATAAGTCTTCGATCCCATAATTATGATCTCATCATAATCCGAAGACTGTTGCACACGTTCGTGGATTTCATCGTGATACGATAAACATAGATCGAATTAATTACACACAATGAATTATTACCATTTATTAATAATTTGAATCAGTACATAGTATCGGATTGGCTTTGAGACCATCTAATACTAACAGCCCCCACTACATCATCCAGGATAGAAATGTATAGTATCAACGGTTTGCCCGGAGATGGTGGTCTCAAAACATGAGGACTTGCCAAATAGTTCTTCAGTCTATCAAATGCCTCCTGACACTTATCGTCCCAATCAAATTTGACTTCCGGCTTGGTGAGCTCGTAGAACGGCTTACACCTTTGTGAGTGTTGGGAGACAAAACGGCGAATAAATTACAACCTCCCGATCAATCCTCTTAACTCTTTCAAGTTCTTGGGAGGTGGCATTTCTCTAATAGCCTTTGCCTTGTTGGGATCGATCTCAATTATCCATTTACTGACAATGAATCCAAGTAATTTCCCTGAGGATACCCCGAATACACATTTCTTGGGGTTCATCTTTAACTGATATTCTCTTGATCTTTCTAATACTCTTGCCAGAACTTTGGCATGCTCAGACTTAGTCTTAGATTTCACTAACAGGTCATCCACATACACTTCTAGATCGATATGCATCATGTCATGAAATATTGCCATCATAGCCATCTGATAAGTGGCTCCAGCGTTCTTTAATCCAAAAGGCATGACGACATAACAATATGTCTCCCAAGGTGTAGTGAATGATGTCTTTTCTTGATCTTCTTCTGCCAATTTGATCTGATTATATCTTGAGAATCTATCTATAATTGATAAAGTTTCATAGCCAGCAATATTATCGATGAGTACATCAATATGAGGCAATGGAAAACTATCCTTAGGACACGCTCGGTTCAAATCTCGGAAGTCAATACAGATCCTGACCTTCCCATCTTACTTCAAAACCGAGACTATGTTGGCCACCTGTAACGACCCGCCACCCTATAATCGGAAACTCGGTTACTAAATGGGTATCAGATCATTATCTACAGGTTCACACCCAGATCTCATACGACACGTCTGGAGAAGTAAGCGTTAAACACGGCTAAATATAACAATCTCACGAACTTCAAAGAAAGTACAGGTGCGCAAGAAGGAAATTAATAATGTCCGTACACAATCCAACAATACTTACATGGTTCAAAGAATTAAATAAGTACAGGCAGAAGCAAAGTACAACAACATCGGGGCATACCCCGGAACTGAGATAGTTGCTGGTCCGCACACCAAGAAGAACACCACACGCCGTCACTCACCAAGAAGTCAACACCTGAAACCGCAGGGAGTGAGCCACACCAGAATTGGGCTCAGTAGGGATCATCCGATCCCCGCCTCCCACACACACACCCACAAGTATAATAATACAAAATGAAGGCAATTTAAGTAAAGCAGTAAACACAGTTCCCAAAACCCGATATGAAACATATGTATTTGTAATGTAAAAGGCACAGTTCTAAGCGGTTCAAGTAACCCAACTCAATACCATAATTCGTAACCAAGGATCCGGCTAAACGATCAAACCACACTATCGACCGCATACAAACGTCGCCTCACAACACCACCAACATCCACGCCTGTCCACCCCTACGATGTTCCGGACACCGTAGGGTGAGGCAGTGAGTCAAACTAGGACTAACTAGGACTAGTGAACCACCACCGCCCAGTTATGTGTGCACACAAACAGTCTAAACCACTGTCCTATCGACCGGACTTTCCTCAACGTCAGGCCTCGGCGCTTCAAGAGGGCCCTGGGGACCAACGAAACCCTCCTCAAGCCGAAGCTATAGGGACTACCCGTAACCCTAACCTCCCGGGTCACATCAGGCCAAAGGGCGAAGGGTACCACTCGTAACCTCAATATTTCAGGTTACATCAGGCCCAGTGGCGAAAGGGTAAACTCCAGCAGCACCACACCCGGTTCCACAGTAAGAAACACGCTGGAAACTACCACGACAAACTAGGAAAATACCGACCCGCTGAGACCAAACAATAACCCCTCAGATAGCGCGCTGGCTACTTCGGTCCAACTGACTCTAGGTAGTTCTGCTTTCCCCAGCCATAGGTGAAACACTAACATGTATCCCTCCCACACCGGTACGGCAACATTGCCACACAGACACTGTGTCCCTCCCACACCGACACAAGGTGTCAAACGCAAACCACAATTATTCTAGCTCCATAATCGCATAAACACACACACACGATGCGATCTCGATCATACAGAAATCTTCGGCCTCGATGTATGATTTAAAGTATGCACTTTAATCGAACTATCTAACAATGTAAACACATGTTAATATCATGAATTAATGTGATTCTGTCTTGAATCGTATCGCCCGTGGCCGACGTCATTCAAGTATCCTAAACTGGTTCATGTAAAATCGGCCTAAAACGCGTCGTCCTTTGCAGCGTTCAAAAGGCGTCGCTATTCCTAGTCGCATAATCATGACATAAACAAATTCAGGCCTCTAAGCGGTCTGAACTAAAACGCGTCGTCCTGAGAAGCCGCCGTTTGAAAGGCGTCGCTGTCCCCGGACGTCATTTAAAACATAACTATATTCCCTCACAGAAACCGCTTCCGGGACAATTCTGGTCTCAATGGCGTCGTCCCAACCCGTCACCATTTTAAATGGCGTCGTCCTAACCCGACGCCATTTAGAGCCCAAAATTTGGTTTCATGAAACTTCGCCCGAACCTTAAAAGAGGGTTTCATGTAGATTTAGATTGATAGATAAAGTAGATTTTAAATTTTAAAATTCATATATTATTAATTTTTACATATATTAAAATTTAGTAGTTTATATTTTTTTAATTATTAAAAGAAATATTATCGAAAAACGGATTGTAACAATAATTTTAAATAACTTCTTAATATAACGATGATGATAACGAAATTTTCGTTTACTTTCGTTTTCGTTTCCATTTTTTTATTTAAAAGTGAAAATAGATGCGAAACAGAAACACTCACTTGTGTCTCTGTTTTCATCTCCAATAAACTTTATAGAAAACGAAAACATAAAGTGTCATTTCCGTTTTCGTTTCCAACACATGGACAACCCTAATACTTAATGTCTGAAGTAGACATTTCTTTCTTTAGGCTGTTTGGCAAAATGTCTTAGTCAATGTTCAAAATTTTGTATAATATTTTAAAAGAACATTTTCAAATTGAGAATATTTGAAAAATTGACCTAAACCAAACCAGAAAGACTTATTTAACTTGATTTCAATTAATATCTTATTCAAAATAAACTCAATTTAAATTAAATCTAAATGAACGTCCTAATCACTTGGATTGAGTGCATCAATGGATGTCAAGTGACTAAACACGTCACCGCCTGGAATCGTCTACTCAGCTTTCTTTATGGTATTAACACGTCACTTCATCATATTAATTAACCCACTAGAGATCTATTTTTTATAATTTTAACAATTGGAGTGTACAATAAGTGGACTGATGGAGTGATCAGGAAGTGCAAATAATACCCACGCCCACAGCTTGAAGTATAGGCGAGTTAGTGAATAGCAGAGAGTACTGTGGATTTCGCTAGTACCACAAAAGACGATCAATTTCAAATTTTATTCATTTATACCAATGTAAATATGAAAAACACTACAAAATAATCTATGACACTTCTGAAATTAAAAAAAGTATTTGTAATAAGGGTTCTTTCGGTTTGACTTTAAATATTGTAAAATAGACGAAAACATGGTACCTTGCATTATGTCACGATTATCTTCTTCTTCTTCTTTTTTTCTTCTTCTCTCCCTTCTCTCCCCACCGTCTCCAGGTTCTTCATGGGGGCAGACCCCATTATTTTATAGCTCTGGCCATGCTCTGGACATTCACCCCTTTTTTTAGATCCGACAAAGAGTCTGATTCTTCTGAGTACAGAGGTAGACACATGGAAAGCAGGTACGTCAAACGGGATGTGTCACGTCCCAACTTGCAACGTTTTCTTTTTTATTGGTTCTCCTAATTTTTTATATAATTTAAAGTATTTAAATACTACAACTATAATTTAAAAATATACAAATATACACCTGATGCATATAAATACAATTCAACCCATTACATATAAATACAACTCAGATCACATATAAATACAACATATAGCATTTGAATACAACCAAGTGCATATTATTACAACCATAATTCAAAAATACACAAATATGCACCCAATGAGTATAAATACAACTCAACCCACTGCATATAAATACAACCCTGATCACATAAATACACATGGTTGTATTTAAATCCTCTTTAGGATGTACTTTACATTATGTGTAATATTATGCTTTTAGTCGTATCTAAGAGCTTTGTGTTGTATCGGAAATTGGGGGAACCGGTAATAAAGAAAGAGCTACAGGTTGCGATGTGACTTTGACGAATTTGCCTTCCATTTGTCATCCATCAATTAGTTAGTGCTAGAGTTCAGTCTACCTGAGAAGAATCGAACTCTCCGACAAAACAAAACATCGTATGATGGTCAAAAATGGAAACTTTACGCACCGTGAAACATTTGCTTACGGCGGCGTACGTGTGAATCATAAAAGAAAAATATTCAAAATATTTTTAAAGTCACGTAACCTGTTTCCACACGTTCTTATGATCTCTAATTAAATGATTTAAAAAATTTTAAAAATAAAAATCTATTATTAAACCTGTTTCCACATGTCTTGGTGCACACCCGCGCTGATGGGCGCCCGCGTGTGGATCCTACCCCGCGCGGGTGTGACTCTATTAATTGAAGCCGCCATGGTTGTGACTTGTGAGAACTCGCAAATGCTCCCTCAGAGGAAAGAAATGTCTGCAGCTCCATGGCAGTGGCTTCACCAGTACGGAACCTTGGTGCTCTCACTTCTGCTGGTTATCCCTTTGCTGCTGCTCCTCGCCACCCTCAAGAAGAGAAGAAGCCAAGGGGCCTCCGCCACCATGGGTTGCCGCCGGTTACCTCCCTCGCCTCCGAAGCTTCCCCTCATCGGGAACCTCCACCAGGTAGGCTCCTGCCCGCATCGCTCCCTCGCAGCACTCTCTCAGAAGCACGGCCCGCTCATGCTGCTGCAGCTGGGCCAAGTCCCCACCCTCGTCGTCTCCTCCGCCAACATGGCAGAGGAGATCATGAAGACCCACGATGTCGTCTTTGCCAACAGGCCTCAGCTAGAAGTCGCCAAGCAGCTCTTCTATGGGTGCCAGGAATTGGGTTTCTCACCATACGGAGAGCACTGGAAGAACCTGAGGAGGATCAGCGGCATCCATCTCCTTGGCCCCAAGAAGGTGCAGTCGTACGGGCCCGTCAGAGAGGAGGAGGTGGCCTTCATGATCGAGAAGATAGAACAGCTGTCTTCATCTTGCGGCGTGGTGGATGTGAGCGAGATCTTGCGAGACTTCGGGACCGATCTGGTCTTCAGGGTGATCCATGGGAGATGGTTCAGGGACAGGGGCCTTACCAAGGTGTTTTCTGAGCTCATAGAGGAGCACAACACCCTGTTATCGCGGTTCCATGTGGGGGACTACTACCCCTCCCTCCGGTGGCTGAGCGTGCTCACTGGTTTGGATTCAATGGTCCGGAGGACGTACCAGAAGTGGGAGCATGTTCTTGACAGTATAATCGAGGACCACCTCCATCGCTCCAAAGGAAACGGCGAGCTCCACCAAGAAACCTTTATGGAGGACCTGTTAGCCCTTCAGAAAGACTCCATGGCAGAACCTCCCCTCACCACAGAGACCATCAAAGCACTCATAATCGTACTCATCTCTCTCTCTCTCTCTCTCTCTCATACTCAATATATATGGAACTGATGAAACTGGTTGTGACTTGTGACAAAATATCCAGGACATGCTTGGAGCAGGCATCGAAACATCGTACGTCGCACTGGAATGGGCCATGGCAGAGCTCCTCCGCAGCTCTGCTGCGATGAAGAGAGCACAAGCAGAGGTCAGAGAAGTAGTCGGAGCAAGAACGACCGTTGAAGAGGCCGACATCGCTCAGATGAACTATCTGAGAGCAGTGATCAAGGAGACGCTGCGACTACATCCGCCGGCGCCATTGCTGCTGCCACGGCTGCTCTCCGAGGACGCCCACATCGGTGGCTATGAAATCCCCAAGCAAACGAGGGTCTTCATCAATGCATGGGCGATCATGAGGGATCCCCAATTCTGGGAGGCACCAGAGGAGTTCCAGCCTGAGAGATTCCTGGATACTTGTGTGGATTTCAAGGGAAGAAATTTCCAGTTTATCCCCTTCGGCGCTGGCCGGCGAATCTGTCCTGGCATGCAGTTTGCCTCCTCTGTCATTGAACTTGCCCTTGCGAATCTACTGCACCGATTTGATTGGGAGCTGCCTGACCGGATGCGAGGAGAAGACTTGAACATGGATGAGCATTTTGGAGTTGTCACCCATAGGAAGCAACATCTTCATGTCGTCCCCATACCTCGTGTGCACTAATTTAGTGTTGACAGGGAAGATCTGAACATGGACGAGAATTCTGGGGTTGTCATCTCCAGGAAACATCATCTTTGTCTGGTCCCCACACCTCGTGTGAACTTTCAACACTAGCTCATCCATATGCTTGATTAGGATATGATGTCTTTCTTCTCCATTCCAAGGTGTTCTGGGATTGAGGATTGAGATCGCCTTAACTCATTCTTAATTGGATTCTTAAATTTCATTAGAGGAAAAATGATATTTATCAATTAAAATTATTTTTATCAAAAAATTAATTTTTAAAATATGATTCTGTGAACTTGACTTCACCGAGAAATCGAGTTCTACAGTGAAAATCAAAGGCATTTTTTCCTTTACTCCCTTCGGAAAAGATGGAAAGAGTAAAATGAAAAATACTAAATCAAAGCTCTTAATTTTTTCCTCGACTGAACTTTAAGGGTCCCAGAAAAAAGTTATCATCGGTCATTACTTTTTCCTAACATGTTTTGTGTTGCACTGCCTCTGACAGTCCAAACTCACCGAAGTATATAAATGGCAAGAACAACAATAACTAATAGCAATTGTGTCACTTTTTTCCTCTAAAATGGTGTGGAAGAAAAGAAATAACGCCTAATTTAGTTATATACGTGTACCAATAACATGAGATGAGACAGGTAAAAGGGTAAAAAAGTGAAAAAGATGATACAATTCTATAAGCTCTCCACACTTAATAGGGCTGTCAATGGATAGTCATGTTCCGGGATAATCGATTTCCATTTTTATCAATGGATACGGAAATCCGTTAAAGATCACTCATTAAGTTATAGGAAACAAAAATAGATTTCCGATAATCATAGGGGTCGAAAACGGAAACATTCATTTCCGCATCCGTTAAACTGTTTCCATTTCCGAATTATCAGGTATCTTATACATATATATACATACAATTTACTAATAAAAATTGAACTCATTAGATAGATATCTCTCATATTTAATAGTGAGAATATTTCATGAGAATTTGATAAAAGTAATGCTACAGTAAGAAGTTGGAAACTTTTTAAAAGTTTAATACGATTTTATGGTACATATTTGAATATATTCATATGTAAATTTAGATTGATGGATAAATTAGATTTAAAATTCAAAATTCATATATTATTAACTTTTACATTTATAAAAATTTAGTAGTTTATATTTTTTAATTATTAAAAGAAATATTATCGAAAAGCGGATTGTAACAGTAATTTTAAATAGCTTCTTAATATAATGATGATGGTAGCGAAATTTTCGTTTACTTTCGTTTTCGTTTCCGTTTTTTTATTTAAAAGTGAAAATAGATGTGAAACAGAAGCACTCACTTGTGTCTCTATTTTCATCTCCAATAAACTTTATAGAAAAACAAAAACATAAAGTGTCATTTTCGTTTTCGTTTCCAACGCATAGACAACCCTAATACTTAATGTCTGAAGTAGACATTTCTTTCTTTAGGCTGTTTGGTAAAATGTCTCAGTCGATATTCAAAATTTTGTATAATATTTTAAAAGAACATTTTTCAAATTGAGAATATTTGAAAAATTGACCTAAACCGAACCAGAAAGGTTTATTTAACTTGATTTCAATTAATATCTTATTCAAAATAAACTCAATTTAAATTAAATCTAAATGAACGTCCTAATCACTTGGATTGAGTGCATCAATGGATGTCAAGTGACTAAACACTTCACCGCCTGGAATCGTCTACTCAGCTTTCTTTATGGTATTAACACGTCACTTCATCATATTAATTAACCAACTAGAGATCTATTTTTCATAATTTCAACAATTGGAGTGTACAATAGGTGGACAGCTGATGGAGTGATCAGGAAGTGCAAATAATACCCACGCCCACAGCTTGAAGTATAGGCGAGTTGGTGAATAGCAGAGAGTACTGTTGATTTCGCTAGTACCACAAAAGACGATCAATTTCAAAATTTATTCATTTATACCAATGTAAATATAAAAAGCACTCCAAAATAATCTACGACACTTCAGAAATTAAAAAAAATATCTTGTTACAACACTGTAATAAGGGCTCATCATTCGGTTTGACGTAGACGAAAACATGGTACCTTGCATTATTTCACGATATTTTTCATTAAATCAAGCATGACCTGAAAGAGCATACCAGAACAAATGTGTGCTAAATTCCTTAAGGAAAGAGAACCTTTCTTTTTACACTAAAAATCATTTTGCGATTTTTTTTCCATAATTAGAAGTTTATATCAAATCTGAATCATTACTAAAAGAGAGGGAGAGACAAATGAATTTACACAGTGCGAGAGAGGATTAATCTTTTTCTAAAAAGATGGACTTTCAGGTCTAGAGATAGAAAAACCTGCAAGGTAATTTTTGGGATCAAAAAATTATATATATATGATATAATTATTTATTTTACTGAATTATCTAATTCAAAAAAATATTTTTTTCTCACAAGATAGCCTTTTGCTTTCGACCACTACGCTCAAGAGCCGATTCTTCATAAAACAACTCCTACCCCGCTGTGTCGCCTCCTTCTCCCTCCACGTCTCCACTACCACTATGCCGTTTCCCACCGCCTCCCCCTACCAGAAGAAGCTGCTGCAGTCTCTCTTCCTTCACTCTTTCTCTCACTTTTTCCTTTTCTTTTCTCAGGTTTTTTGCATGTTAAGAGAAGAACATGGAACTCTTCTTCCCCTTTTTTCTTGTTCCTCTCTTCTTTTCTTCTTCTTCTTCTCTTTTTCTTCTTCTTTCCCCACCGTCTCCAGGTTATTCAAGGGGGCAGACCCCATTCTTTTATAGCTCTGGCCCTCCTCTTCTTTGGAGACAAAAAGGGGCATAATTTTCAAGGAGGGCAAGAAGGAACTACAATGATTAGGCAGCCAACGAAGTGAAAACATATGCCTTTTTTTTATGAATAGAGATCTTCTACGTCTAAGTTTGAATTGGACTCAGTCAAAAAAGAGAGGAAAATGTTTCAAAAAACTCCCTCACATGGTACTTTCCCATTCTCAAGGAGAGATTTTTATGAAAAACTCCCTCACATGGAACCGCACTTTTTTTCTATTGGCCTTTCCCTACCTTTTCACCTACTCCTCCTTCTAGAATCATTTTACCTTTTGTCTCTTAAGGAGGCCTTTTGGGCATAAGAATAAAACCCCATTTTCTTCTCCATTCATTCCTTGGGCAGGAAGCATAGGGGTACGTATGGGGGCATGGGCAGCCCATCCAATTTTTCTGCACGACCCGTTTCTCCATGGGTCAGCCCACCAATCTCTGGGCTTAAATGGCACTTGGCATTTTTCAGAAAATGGGGCTGTGGGCCTAAAGAGCAGGGATTTTGCAGTGGACTTCTCATCTCTTTTATTTGGGCTATTTCAGTTTTAAATGGACTGGTTCATACATCCCCTGACTCGGTTCTTCAGACCCTCTTTAAATTTGATAAAAATTTGGTGACAACAATATGATCTATTGCTGCCTGGCTCCAGGGGAAATTTTTCTCACAATATCCGTGTGTGGAAGAAGAAATGACAATTCCACCTTGTTTATCCATCGCTCATCCAAGAAATGACCGTGCACCTCAGGTGACTCATGGGTCAGTAAATGCATATAGGAAGCCAAACGTAGATGATTTGACAACATTTGCTGATGAAAACCATTGGATACAGACTCTAGCAAACCAATTAGTAGAGAGGCTTCTCCATAGGAATGAAGAAAGCTGCACGTCCATATCAAGAAGTTGTGACTCATTGGAGTTGGCTGATACACATATAGATCCTGAGAATGAGAACAGTGCCACTGTCACTTGTTCTAAAATTAATTTTGAAGCAGCTATGGAAATGGTGCACTCAAGAGATAAAGGGGAAATTGCAGAGATCTTACAAGGGGGGATTCTTCTTGAGCAAAGATATATTCTCCCATCCCAAGATCTGAACCTTCTCCTTTTCAAACCCAACTCACAGTTCAGAAGAGATTTGGTTGACCTACAAGAGACCACAGACTTCAAAGAGGGGCCTTGGATGGCTGCTTACTGTGGCCTTGCTAGAAGGAAGTAATTTACCATTGGGAGCCTCAACAGGGTTTTCAGGTCCTTACATGGTTCTCACTTGTAACTGTAAAACAAGAACGAGTTCTGTTCAGCTTCAAACAATTGATCCTGAATGGAATGGTTAGTTTCAGATATAATCCATGTTTTATGTTTCTTTTGAGTTACCATGTGTCTTTTGTGTGGGATGTCAATTATACACTTCTTTTGTCAAACATGCAGAGATACTGGAATTTGATGCAATGCAAGAACCCCCTTCTTTCTTGGATGTGGAGGTTTTTGACTTTGATGGCCCATTTGGCTTGGCTGCTTCTCTGGGGCATGCAGAAATTAACTATCTAAAGCATGCATCAGCAAAACTAGCAGGTATAGCTCAGATAGCTATTCCGTACAGGATAGGGATTATTGTATATTTGCCCTAAAATATTTATTAATTGTGTTTATCCCCTTATAAACATCATGTTGCCTCCCATACCCCTAAATTCCATCAATATGTTGCATCTATACCCATCCAGTCAAAGGATTGTGATGCAAATATTCTACAAAATATCCTGTAGAGGACATCAATAATTATGAAATACCTACTGAAAAGGAGTTTCTTAAAGCAGCTTGAATACCATTGTTGCTTCTACTGTATATTTTAATTAAATCCATTTTTGTTGGCTCCTCATCCACAATGCCACCCAGTCTTTTCTATGGCTTTACCCACACATAATATCCCATGTCCCTGACCTTGGCATGCTCTTTCCATCAACATGAAGAGGTGTACATACTATGAATCAAAGTGCATTGGATTCCAAGTTGTCTGCCAGTTTCTCCAAAAACCGCTGGCTATTTGCATCCCCATGTCTATGTTCTTGCAAGGAGGACACTCCTCCAGTCGCATAATGATCACTCAATTGCCATAAATGGGGGATTCTATGCTGCTTGAGAGGCAAATTTCTCGGATTTTCAAGTACTTATGGATTCTATTGCACTTTAATCCTGCATTCATTTTTTAAGCAGGTGACACTTGATTGTTGTATCATAAGAACTTATCTGACTAAAATGAACAGGACAAGCATGGCTTTAGGGAGGACAAGAACACACAAACCAGAGAAGAAATTTGAAGCTGAAGAAAGTATCATCGATCAAGATGAAACTTCTCTACAGGTTGAAGATACTGGATGCTCAGTTGGCACAGATGAATGCAAACTTTCCAAAGTTTACTCCACAGAAGTTAATCTCCATGTGAGTCGTACTTGAAAAGTTTTAACTGATAATCTTCCAAAGATTTACATAGTTTTGATTGGGGATTTTGTTTCTGTGTTCGAAGTTTGAGAATCAGGATGCAGCTATTGTATTGGTGTCATTATATGCTTTTGGTGTGGATACAGATAAACTCACCGATGAGAACTTTTGAAGGAGGTCCATGGAGAGAAAAAATCATGGAGAAAGTTGCTTGTCTTAGTTATACATCAACTACATGGCATCCTATAAAACCTGGTTTGTCTGAAAGATTGATCAATTACAAGTTTAATCATCATGTATCAATTTTTGGCGGTGAAGTAAATAACTCACAGAAGAGAACACCCATTCTCGATGGCAACGGTTGGTTGGTCGACAAGACTATGACCCTACACGGCGTTCCATTTGGTCGCGCCCAACACCCCCTCCCCCCAACATGATCTTATATTCCGATCTCTGATCGGATGATCTAAAAAAAGATAAAAAAATCAAAAATCTATCCTAAACAAACAATTAAAAACAGTTTCCATTTGAGGTCGGTTTTCAATTTTTTATATTTTTTTTGTCATCCGATCCGAGATCAAGCTGGACGACCATGTAGGAGGGATTGGGCCGAACCCAAAAAAAACTTTCAAAAAAATAAAAAATAAAAACATTGGCTGCCAGTGCAGGGCGTTTTACTCTTTGCAGCCTTAACAAATCTTATAGGATTTTTTGTGTAGATTCATCTGAGATACCAAATTATGTCCACCTCTTCTCATATAACATGCCACTATAATGTTTGTATAGAATTAAATTACATGGCTAAAAGGCACCATATTGTAGAAAAGGATCGCCAAAAACATATGCGACAAATTAACTCATCGGTCACAGGAAACTTTTGAAATTGCTGGGTCAGAAATCATGACACAGGATGATGTGGATGTCACGTAAAACACCATTTCCCTGGTCTTTATAAGTTCTTGTTGACCTCTCGACTCCCAACTCCCAAGGTCTTTTATCATTCATTTCAGCAAGTAGATGGTGTATGGGGAATATGTGGTTGTAAAATAGAAAGAATATTTAGTTTTGTTAGTCCCTCGCAGCGGTCAAGAACATTGATGTATTCTCATTGACTATATTCACAGTAAATACTGTAGATTCGAGGTATCTTTGTCAATGGTGTGGCGGCAGTATATTGTTGTTCTACGTCAGCAGTATACTGTTTTGGTTTCCAGTTCCAAAACCCCACTCTAGAAACAACTGTCTACTCCCCACTCACCCCAAACCTAATCAACTTCAATGTTAGAAGAAAAGGCCCTTTGCTCTGTACAAATTAAAAAGAGAAAAGTAAATGTTAGAAGAAAAGGCCCTTTGCTCTGTACAAATTAAAAAGAGAAACAAGTATTGCAGCTAAATCCGAAAACACCTAAAATCCCATCATTTTAACTGTCGAACCAACAGGCTGGGCCTCCCATGCTTTGAGCAAAAACACACTGTTTTAAGGAAGAAACACAAGTCCTCAAACTCATCCATATGAAACTCCACTACACAAAATTCGACTTATCTAAGGAGTGAGCAGAACTGGCAGACACAGGACACTGGGATGGTACTGAGAGGATCTGCTCTCTTTCTGTAACGCATGGCCCATAGACATTACTACCTCAAAGACCAAAAGGCTGTCACAAAAGGATATAACGAACATACCAAACAGAGTTAGAGCCCTTTTACTGAACCTTGAGGCTTTAGCTGCAAGGAGAAAACGGGCCCAAGGAACCCAAAACAAGCATTGTAAGAAGAGGAGGAATATCACATCAATAATCTATAAACACTACAAAAACAGGTTCCCCAGAGATGTAATAGTGGTATGATATTTTTTAAGGTGTTCAAACCAGGGGCCCCTGTTGCACCTCACTTAAGAGAACCGCAAATTCTTCCTGACATGCAAATGGGGCTCGGCTATGTGTTGGCAGCTTCTAAAATCCCCTAAATCCTGCTAGACAGGAGCAGGATAACATCCATGGACATTTGGAATATTCCCAAGCAATTATAAGATGATAAGCATTAGAAATTTCCATAATAGCCTCAAAGAGTGATGTTTTTCTCAATAGTAGAAATATCCAAGAGGGATCAACTCAAACAGACACCCGACCATTAGCTATTGAACCATCCTATATTCTTACTCTCATGTGAGGGTAGCATTTAAAGTTCATCAGTCTGGTCGATATAGTCTAGTAAATCTGTCAACACTAGGTCCGCTAGCTCTTGCCAAAAAAAATGTTAGAGAAACTATATGTGACAATGAGGAAAGAGGCACTTGGAAAGGAGCTTGATGTCATGTCTTCTGGCAGGCCAGGCAGTCATCACAGATGTTTCATTCCGTGCCAAATGCTGTTTCTAAAAGAAAGATCTAGCATGTTTAAAGTAAAAGCAAAAAGATACATCACACGTGAGGCAACAAAAGTCATATGAATGGCCAAAGGTGCCAGACTAAGAAATGAATCATTACACAGCAGGAATCAGGATCCAATAATGAACACTTCAATTATAACAGGGGAAAAAAGAAGTTGAAAGCCATGAACTGCTTCATCCATTACCAACTATGACTACCCAGTTGAGTATCCGCTACCACCTATGATTGCAAATATTCTGATAGAAATACAAACTTCGGCAATTCTTTCATGCAGATATGTCACATATTGGATAGTGGCCATGGAAGGTACATATAACAGAAGGCTTGTTGTCCCTGGACATCAGGTTTTGATGGAATCCATCCAGGACTCTATGTCATCAAGCATGAAATATCTTTTTGAACAAAACTAGATGATGGATAACCTCCAAAAAATTTACATCAGGCAAAATTGTTTGAATTTAAAAGCATTTCTACAGGCAGTGGAAAACCAAGATTTTTTTCCATGTGCATATTAAATAATGTACTTATGAGCAGGCCAAGTTAACTAATGTGCATGGATAAGATCTTTTTGGGAAAACAGAGGCACTGCCTACTAAATAGATGAGGATTTGCAAAGTTTGGGGTGGAGTGAGCAGTAACATGGCCCCTAGTCTCCCTTGTTCCACCCCTATCTGTAGGCATATAATTTACAAGCCCATTGATACCACAATCACAGATAAACAATTGCCGCAATTGGGCATGACAAACCACAAACAGATACACTCAAAACCAACAAAAAGCTCCATCTATGAGACACTGAATTCTGGTTCTCACAATCCCGAAGCCTAAAAACTCGAACTTGCCCAAGTAGATGAACTGCAAATTGAGCCCGAGTAGATGAACTGGAAATTGAGGTCTCGTAATGTATCATCCGGCTCAACACCACATGCCCTAACCATGTTATTAATCCTGGGTCAGTGTTAAATTACTACTTGAAGGCTATAGTTCTCCTCTTTATCCAGACAATCAAATTTTCTCACAAGGGACAACCGTGGATTATATGGGGAGCCATACAGCCCTCCTACAAAGGTCTATGCTTTCCTTCTCATTTTTAATCTTCATCTCTGCAGAAAGAGTCTTTAGGGGAACTTCCTCTTGATATGTCACTGTTTCATACATATACAAATGCATAAAATCAACAAGTCTTCTTTTCAACCTTTGAAAAAGGGTGGGTTTGTTTCCCTTGGATTGAACAAACAACCCCTACAAAGATCTATGCTTTCCTCCTCCTTTTTAATCCTCATCTCTGCAGAGACAGTCATTAGGGGAACTTCCTCTTGATATGTCACTGTTTCATGGATAAACGACTACGTAAAATCAAAAGTCTCCTTTCAACCTCTGGCTTCCTCTTGATATGTCACTGTTTCATAGATAAATGAATACACAAAATCAAAGTCTTTTTCCAACCATTGAAAAAAGGATGGGTTTGTTTCCTTCGGATTGAGTATCAAAGAATACAGCCGTCTAGAGCAACAGCCAAAACTCCTATCCACTCATCCAAACAAAGAACAGAAACTGTTGAAGATTTGCAGACATTAAAACCCAATACAACCAGCAATGATTAGTCCCCCCAACTACAAAAGAAGGAGGGGAAAAACTGCCAACAAGAGTTCAGTTTGAAAAGGGTACGACTGATCAATTGATCATGCAGTCAGCATTATGAACAAGTTAGCAAACGAGACAAAAAGGACCATAAATCTTCCCATGTTTTAGTGTCTAAAGTTAACTACGACATTACTATGGGGATGCAGAGAGTGTAAGGTACCTTAGGGAACGACAAGATTCAGAACTAGGAAAGCAATAAGCAGCTACCAAGTATCTCAAAGAAACTAAACCAGGCAGCCATGAGGTTACCAAGCCACAGGAGGCGTTCCTCAAGATTACAACATAAACAGTCGAACAGCACATGGCTCAATCATAGAACTTATTCACTTTACATTTTCCTTGTCAAGGCAAGTAGAATTTACAAGGGACAGATTACTAACCACGATTGCATCAAAATGTGAAATTTTCCATTCAGATATTCGAAAGCAGAGATGGCAAACCAAAGCCAACCCACCAAACAATAACCTTGGAGAGAGAAAGAACACGGAAAAGACGCCCACATCCAACAGCAACCCATTTGCTCCTCTAACCTCAACATCTTTCCTCCTCCACGTCTCGAAGTAGCAGCAGCAGCAGCAACACCAGCGGTAGTGGCAACAACACGAAGAGCAACAAAGGTAGGATTTTGCACCCAGAAGGACGGCATACTTACCTCTGTGGAATCGGCCTGGAATTGGATGGTTTCACGTGGCCGCCGCCACACCTACTTGTCAGAAAGTGCGAAGTCGCCAGGAAGGAAGAGCGGGACGCCGGCTAGTCGTACTTCTCACGCCAGGAGTAGACGAGGAAGAGGACCCAGGAGAGGCTGAGAACGAAGTCGCCGACGAGCTGGCGGGGCCAGTCGCGGGCGAGGTCCTCGAGGCGGCGCTCGAACAGAACGCGCCAGACGGCCATGGCGGCATGCAGCAGCACGCAGCCCTTGGCGAAGAAGGCCTGGAAGTCGTGGTCGCGCACGAATGACACCATGAAGAGGAGGAAGCCGATGGCGAAGAGGAGGAGCCCCGCGAAGGAGTCGGAGGTCTGGATCAGCAGCTGGTCGTGCGGGGTCGACCCCTGCAGCTTCCGCGCCGTCTCGCTCCCGTGCCCGAACGCCGCGATCTCGTCCCGGTAGAACATCATCAGCGCCCCGCACGTCGCCGCCACCGCCGCCTGTAGGATGCATATCGCCGCGAACGCCGACGACTGCCCCCCCGGCGCCGGCGCCGGTGCCGGTGCCGGCCGATCCGCCATCGCCCTCACCTCTCCACCGAGTGGGAGCCGGCTAAAAACCGCAAAAAAAACACCCTAATCCGACTCCAAGGAGGTGACCAACCAGCGAAGTCCCCCTATCTGGCCGCCGCAGCAAGATGGAAGAATAGGAGTGGATAGAAGTGTGGAGATCTATCTCAGGGAGGTGGCAGAGGAATCCGCCATAACCGAAGCTTCTTCTTGGTGAGAGCAGAAGGGACCGGGGGGGCCTTCTTAAGGCAGCGGCGGCGGCGAGATCGGGTGGGAGGGGGGGATAATGGCGAAGAGACCTTGTCGCAGGCAAAGGTGGGATTTTTGCCGGTGCGCGTTCGAGTCGTGCTCTAACTGCGCCAACGAGTGGATCGCGTGCTTTGATTTCTGTACGGTATTTAAGCTTAACTTAACTATACGCCTAAGAAGCCCGGTTAGCTGGGGAGTGCTGTGATGTTATTCTTTTTCTTTTTATAAAAAAGAAAAATTGTAAAGATTCTCTTAATATGTAAAGAAAACCTGTTACTTATGTATTTAACTTTTTTTATATGTATAAGATTCCCTCACTTTAATAAGAGAATAGTTTATTACATAATGATTTATTTTAAATTATTTATATTAGAATAAGAGATATTTTGATTTAATAATATGATAAAATACAAATTAAAATACTATATTTTTTTATGGAATATGAAATAACTTATTCAATTTATTTACAAAAAATTAATACATTCTAAAGTAAAAAGCTGTGTCTCACCTATCAAACTAGAACAAAGCCTATTTTACTATAAGGTGGAACTAAGAAGTTGTTTACTGAAAAATTTTCTTTTATCACATCTCTAGTTAAAGTGACTGTTTACAAACAAACATCAAACTTAAAGTTAATATTAACCTCTAAATTAGGTAATTAAAATAAAATGACTAATGATATAATAAAGAGAGTAGCATCATAACATAACACCTTGATTATTTCAACACATGTAAGCCCCCTAACTAGGAATTAATTATTGCGCTCTTCTAACTTGATAAATCATGGGAAACTGTAGGCATTGCAGCGAGATCTTCTCGAGAGAAATGTTAGTTTCTCAAATCTATAGTGCACATGACATAACACAGTCTATCTATATCATTCTGATGGGGAGCCGGTTCTATCCTAAAAAAATTAGCTACTTAAGGAGGTCTATTCTCTCTATCATCAGGTCTTCTACTTACAAAACTAAATCTTATACGTTACTCACAGTAATCAGATTTTCGTCGGTATTTAATCGACGGATTCATACATCCTAAAAGACGTAAAAACTTTCCAACCTGCATTCAAATTGTAACAAATCTCTTCCCCTTCTAAGGCTCGCCTCTGGTGCCTACTCTAGGCCCTTAAAGCTCCTTAGGTCGCTCCTCTTGGAAGTTTATGTGCTTTTTCTTAGAATTTAGAGAATTTTATGCGTGCGCATCCGCACACACAAATATATTACGTAAATGAGATTATTAGGGAGCTGCTTTTATTCTAAAACGGTTAGTCACTTTAGAAGTTCATCCTCCCGAGACCAACTATGGTCACTCGTCATTGCTCCTGCAGCTTCGCTCGTCAATCACTTCCATTCTTCTCGTTAGACCATTTGCGGCACTCATAGCTACAACTCTAACTCGACTATTCCCTAATAATTGTTGTACCTCGCAAGTCATTTCAATTTGTTGACCGACAGTATCTCGTCCCTTGACGCAAATCAGAATAAAGATCAATCACTATTACGGGTATAAAGATACATATGAAAACTCCTTGTTATCAGGTTCTCAACCCCATTCTAATTTTTAATATTGGACTAAACCTTCTAACCTCTTACATAGGCCGTAACACCTTCCAACAAAAGTTTAAGAAGTCAATACTTCCATAGAACCTAACTCTGTTAATACCTCGTACCTTTTAAAATAAGAAAGTTATGGTTTGGAAGTTGAGAGCATAAAAATTCTCTTTCACTTTAGTTATAAGGTCCATATTCTTTTCCAATAATTGCCACTCGGAAACGTGGAAGAGTCAGATTAATGAATATTTATCATATATTTAAGCGAATATATGTTGATAACGTTTAAAGTCAAATTCTTTCCACTTGGAGAAGACCTATACCTAACCAATTATGTCCTCATTCAGAAAAAATATCCCGAAGACTAGAGAGTGATGTACCAACAAATAGCCAAGAACCGTGACGAATCTGCATCGTCCAAATAGTGGAATTAAGTATGGATAAAGAGCCTGACAATTTCTCAAATTTATATCTTTCTATAAAGGAGCAGATAGCAAAATCGTCATATGATTTTATTTATATAATAATATAAGGTAAAGACTTTTATTCAAAGTTGGGTTAACAAATTAATCCCGTTGTGTTTGTTAAATAATATTCAGGGCGGGGTCGACCTGTAAATACACTCCCATACAAATAAAATAAAAATTAATAAGTCTATAACTATTAAAAAAAAACTTACTTCAGGGGCGAACCCCCATGAGCACCTTTTGGGGGCGCTCGGAGCGTACGCCCATCAGGTCCGGGCTGCACCGCAGGAGGTGAATCCGGACCGTTGGATGCTAGGTGACACGGCATCAAACTCAAGAAAGCTGCGGTAGCACGCCAATTCTGCGCAGCGATGCGTACCTGAACTCTGAAACCTTTAATAATATGGAGGGCGCTGTGCACGTCGTCATCATCTTATCCGGCGTGCCGACAGAAAGGTCGACGCCACGCTGTCTCCGGATCTCGTACGGCCTAATAGGATGTAGAAATCTCAATCCTGATATTAATTATTAATATCACATTATAATTCACATATATCAAGACCAGAAAGCCTCCATTATAAGAAACAGTTAACACCTGTCTAAAATGTTTTATGTATTATAATTGAACCAAGTGTTTAAAGTTTAGAATATTTGACGGTCTTGTGGGCAAAATTTTCATCCTTTAGAAACTTTTGATATCATAAATAATTCTTCTTAATCTGACTATTTATAAATAAGTCTTTATAATCTCAACTTTCTTACAAGAAAATCTTTTGGATGAAGTTTTCTTTAACACTCTTATTAGAAACTTTTTTTTAATATTCTGGAGCTCTGCACCAATTCAAAGATGATTATGAGGGATTATAAATAAATAGTTGGTTACAGGGACTTTTTTGTAAATATACTATTTTTAGAGGACAAAATATAATTATTTCATTATTCTATGTAGGAGAGTTTGTTTATTAGATCATGTAATAATGTTACCAATTTGGTTACTTGGGCTGGATTGGTTGATGTCAAAAGGAGAACCCTGAACCTGATGCCTCTTTCACACCATCCACATGGGAGCAGATCATTTCAGTGTGGTAGAGAATGGAACTAATAATTTTCTTTGTATTTTGAGTGCTGTAAATTGATTTACAGTATTTTTTTTTCTTATGTTAGGTGCATCGTAAACAGACATATTTTTAAACATGTTGACCCTTTAATTGATTTCAGTTTACCGTCTAAAATCATCATAAACTAAAAATGATGATTTTCAAAATTAATAAATTTAAAATTAAGAATTTTATTTCACTAATTTTAAAACTGGTGATTTTAAAATCAAGTTTCATGGCATTTTACGAAATGACATCTTAATAAAAAGGTAAAAGCTATATTTTAGTAAATATACTTTAAGATTAACTTAAAACCAAGCTATTTAGAAATCTATGACTCTCCCCTTTCATCTCACCAAACACAACCCCCTCCAACAATGATCGAGCTGGATGGATGTCCATCTCTCTCCCTGTCGTGGAGTCCCCCACCCCGTAGAGGCCATCGCCACCATGCCATCTCTCTCTCTCTCTCTCTCATCATGATTTAATCTCACGTCTCAGTCTCAACATGTTTTATTCACAAGCAAATCACAATTATTTGAAAAGCATCTTTAAGATTTCTATAAATTTTAAAAGTCATGATTTAATCATGGTCTAAACACATAGTTTTAAGGAAATCACATTTATAAGCATTAGCCCATTTTTATACTATACATTTAAAATTCTTATGTAATATTTTAATTCATTGGTCCGACCCGTTAAAAGTATTTTTTACTATTCATTATGACTCGATTTTTTAGTTTTTAAATCTTTTTAAACTGTCTAATTAGAAATCGACTTATATAGACATATAAGACACCTCAAAGTCGGCCTAAGAAAAATTTAAAACCAAGTTTTTGTACCTCACCACACTGATCCTCTGCATTGGGATCAGCGCTTCAAGTGTTACTCTAATAATAACTATCAAATCATATCCACGAGTGATATGTACTGTGAGATTACATGCACAAGTAATCCTCTATTTTTATGAGAAATGTTTGCTGCAATTCTCAGGCTTGCCATCTCCTCCCCTTCTTTCTAGTTTTGTGACCCCACCCTATCGACCCCTCCTTCCTCCTCTGCGTCCCCCTGCCCTTTGTGCCGCCCTCCACCCTCTTCCTTCCTCGTCTCTCTTGTTTTATAGGGCTCATCTCCGGCGATCATTGGGATCTCGCCGGCTCGGCTGCAGTTTAACCTGCCTTCCTTCTAGCCTATTTCCTCTTTTGTTCACCTCTTTCCTCCCTCTCTTCCTCCTGTGCTTGTCTGTTGCCTGTCTTGTACCCTTTTGAGTTGCAAATCTTCAAATGCATCTCCGTGCGACTGGGTTGGCCTTGTTTAGATCTCCTATTCGGATCTTTGAAGCACTTGTGGCTGCTAGAGAAATCAGGCTGAAAAATGAGCACTTCACCTCTTTACACCACATGTCCACTTTTTTGTCATCTTTTTTAGTGTATTTTGCTAACATTCATTAATGTCCTTTCTCCCGCCTCTTTTTAAAAAAGGCACAAAATTCTTCATGTTTTAGTCTAACCATTTATCAGATTATCACTTTTAAGACAATTTTATCACTTCAAAATATAAAATTATCACTTTTAGACGTATTTTTATTATTTCTAAGTACAATTTTATGACTTTCTATGTAGTTTAATTTTACTACTTTCAACGTAAATTTATCACTTTCAAATATATTTTTATCATTTCTTTCGTAGTTTAACTTTATCACTTCTTATGTAATTTTATCAGTTCCTACCTAAAATCATTACTTTCAAGCAAAATTATTAGTTCTAAACAATATATCACTTCTTATGCATAAGAAGTAATAAAGTTTAAATACGTAGGAAGTGATAAAAATGCATTCAAAAATGGTAAATTTACGTTAAAAATGATAAAACTGAAATAAGTAGGAAGTGATAAAATTATACTTGAAAATGATAACAATGTATTTAGAGGTGATAATTTTGTACTTTAAAGTGATAAAATTACATTGGAAGTGATAAACCCGTAGGTGACCAGACTAAGATGAGAATGATTTTGTACCTTTGTTTAAAGGGAGATGAAGAAGAAAAGCTAACAATAAATGCTGTAAAAAAAATTGCATGTTATCTTTCTCTCCACTAAAAAAATAAAAAGATAAAAAAGAAAATAGACAAGTGGTATAAAGAGATGGTATGTTGTACTCTATGTCATCCTTACTACACCACATGTGGTATACTCTTGAAAATATCCATAATTAATAGGGTGGCTGCTGCCAAAGAACTTGCCATTGGTGGTGGAGATATGAAAATATAAAATGGAGGAACCTATGAAACTATCAGAAGCATTAACACTTTCTTTTATCATGCGTTAGATCTGTCTTTTTCTTGTAAATTTTATTCGTTAGACGTCAACCATCGTCAAACTCACGCCACAAGATCGTGTTGATGACAAACAAAGATGGGGCAAGCCAGCTTGGGAAGGCATGATAAAGACAATATAAAGTTGATTTTACTCTCTTTTAAATCTGAAAAGATAAAAACGTACCCTTTTTAGATATTTTGTGGTTTTAATGTCTCTTATATGTTTTACATTTTTGGTCTATATTTTGCCAAAGGAAGTTTCTACATCAGACGTAGTTATTCCAAATCAATGGTATTTTGGCAAACTATTTTTACGTGGGGGAAGAATTTCCAAATATCATACGAGACAAAACACAATATAAAGTCTTTTAACAACTAACAGCCATTCGCAATGGGTAGAGAGACATAATGCGATAGAGAAAGAGACCTAATAGGGTCTCTAGTTGTCACATTAGATAACTTTATCAATATCTGTTTTAATGCCACTACTAGTCGTAGGTATTTGGTCATGGTGCATGAATTTGATATTCATGTATTGTTAGATCAAAATATATTGTGATGATAAATTTAATGCAGATCCGAACATGCCTTAGAGACATTATATTTTAGTCTTTAAAAGACTCTCATTTTCCTTTCTGCTTGATCTGAAAAACATTCATACGTTAAACATGTTAGGATTGAAGCGGGACGACAAAGAATACAGCAAAAAAAGAAGAACAAAATCGATCTAGTCCGTTCACGATCCGTTTTAAACAAAAACAAATAAAATGCAGTGATCGGATATCACTTTGCGCAGAATAGGATCTACAATCATATTAGTTTCAATGAGGTGATGCCAATAGTCGCGCAAGTGTTCGACCTCCAGTAGTATCTACGTGATCATCGTCGAAAGTTCATCTTTGTCTCTTCGCGTTAGATGTGGCATGATCGCCGTAGCATCTTCTCCACAACAATGCCACGAGATGCGTGGGAGTTCTCGACAATCGGGAAACGTAAGTAGCAGAGCAGAGCAGCCGTGGGTGTCCATATGGGGCACACGGCTCAAAGAGAGAGAGAGAGAGAGAGAGAGAGAGATGAGGGGTGACTAGTCCAGAGAAGCCCTAGAGTTTGGTTAAGTAAACTCTAGGACTTCCACAAAGTATTTATTTATATTGGGTGACTTTCAATTAATTATTTAACTGAATTAATATCTCATGTAAATTCGGTCGGACTTCTAATCAAGTTGGGTGTTAAACAACACTACATGATCCTGAAAGATAATAAAATTTAACAACTCGCTCATAGAATCTTTCCGTCAACAATTACCGTACGACTATAGTCCTTTATTTGCACAATACTGTTGAGTCAACTTAAGATATTATCAACTATCAAAACGTAGACAATCAACTTACTTAGATTATATGTCACCGTACAATATCACAAAATATTTTTTTGATATTATGTCCACTTTGGCCAGAGACTCCCGCATGTATCATTCCTTGAGTGTTCACTCTCTTTAATTATCGAGAACGAATGATCCCGTATTAAACACTCAATCACATTCAAAGATATTCTACTGAACTAGATCACTTGATTAACTAGGACCCTATAGTTAGAGGTCCGTAAGACAAGGTCAAAACTCAAAAATTTATCGATAAAGTGTCTTTGATGTCTGAGGTCTAAAGATTAACCACGCTACTATGACGATAAGTTAAGTTGGTTGACAGTTAAGTAAATTTACCATCCAATGATTCACGTCAAATAATTCAGTAAATTTATTCCCCAATGAATACATGCGTGGTTGTCCTAATGCCCCCACACATGTAATTATGAGATCAGTCACCTTCATCATATGAAGAGACATAATACATATTAGTCTATATGGATATAAGATGTCCCCTCTTTGTTATCTTATGACTGGGAGCAGTTTATGAATTGTAGTCAGTAATATCAATCTCATTATCACAATTTCATTGTGATCTAATGTTTTCCTCATAATTCTAAAGACTTCATTATGTTTTAAGAAATTAATCGCCATTCGTCATAATGAATTAATTATCATTTATTAATGAACAAAAATATACATAGGTATTATATGATTGACTTTGAGGACATCTATTTCTAACAAAACACTCTTTTTTTCTCTCTCTCTTATATATATATATATATATATATATATATATATATATATATATATATATATATATATATATATATATATATATATATATATATATATGATTCAACTTGCATTGGGACACATTTAAGTTGAATACATTTCCACCTAAAAATTCACCCTCGTATGTTAAAAAAATATTTTTTATAAGTTTTTAAATATTCAAATAGATCTTAAGGGTTGATCTCATCTCCATAACTTTAATTTTTACTGTCCGATCTTAACGATCAACTAGAGCTGTCTGATTGGGCATGTATAAAAAATCAACTTCTAAAAATGTTAAAAAATAGTCAACATATTGGGTTTTAGTTTTGATCCCTAGACAATGGCATATTTTATTGGACAATTACGGTTCAGTTTTTCAATCCAATAGTAGAAATTGAATCTAAAGGAGTGGGAAACTATCTAAATAGAGGTATTTGAATATTTAATATTTTCAGTGATTTTTATTATTTTTTAAGTGGGATAGAAGATTTTAGAGTGCGGCACATCTAAGTTAGATGCATGCTTGGGCGTGTTATATATATGTATAAGAATTGGATACAATCCGCTGCCCCTTTTAAAGATGTTGGGAGCAAACGAAAGGATAGCCAAGGGATGATGATCATAGGAGCATCCATTTTTTCTGAAAAAACAATAGAAAAAGTTGCGTGTGGTCAATGGGTGAACCCTCATGCCCTTGGGTTGCCAAGATGGGATGATTCAACGGCGCCCCTGAGTTCGCCGGTGTGCGCACAGGCGATGAGGCAGCTCGGTGAACCTGTGGCGCCCTTGGATCACCAATGTAGACAATTTAACCGCCGATGATTGCTATTTTTGTTTTGTTTTAAGTATTCTGCCACAACCCATCCTTTCCCATGAATTTAAGGGCAACTGCAAGTGCCCGCTGCCATCGGAGCAGTGCAATGGCCCTACGGAAGTGTGCAACCAGGTTGTATATATTGTTTTCGACTCTTTCCCCATATTAAAGAATAAAATAAAATATATCATAATTTTTAAATATTTAATTACCTCCTTATGATTGTTTCCATCCATGGAGCTTTATTTTAATCATTCAAATTATGAAAATTCAATCGTGACTGTCTATTGGATACCTGCAAATCTATTTTTTTAAAAAAGTATAAAAAAATAAAACAATGATTATATTACAGTTAGAGTTGTTCCCGTCTCTTGAGATTTTAGTATTCATCACTAATTTGTTTGCATCTAATTAGACGACTACAATCAACTCGAATACTACGGCAAAAATTAAACTCCAAATGATGAAAATTATCTTGGAAGGTTAATTGAATAATTAGAAATTTATGGTGATTTTTATTTAAGTGATACAATCCGCTGCCAGAGTTCAATCCGCTAGTAGCAGATTGTAGCAAGGACCATCAAATCTTCATTTGATATTTGTCTTTAAAAAACAAAAAAAAAAAACAAAAAACCCATAAGATTGGAGGCATGCTGAGGCGATTTCCACCTCCGCTTGCTCCCACCAGGGCAAGGGTTGGGTGGAGCACCCCATGCGCCAAAGGCACCGCAACATTCCTAAAATGTAGCATCAACTTTAGCGGACTTAAACAAGGCAGGCTGGCAGCGCATAGTATCACAACCCATAGCTGTCAGATTAGATATGCACAAAAATGATATTTTAAAAAACTATGAAAAAAAAAGAAAATGTTAAATTTTTATTCTTGGTGTTGTTTTCATATCTTGAAATTTTAATTTTGATCACTAATTTGTTGGGTTTTCTCGGTTTCTCCGGATCGCTCATGCAGCGGAAAATAAAATTATTTACAGCGATCCGTTCCCGTTTCGGAATAAAAAAACGATAATCGGATTATCGAAGTTCTCACCGTGTGCGGATTCGAATCCACAACCGTTCGGTTCCGTCGGTGTGATACCGCAAGCCGCGCAAGCGCCCGGCCTCTAGCGAAGTCCACGCGATCCTCCCCGCGACGGATATCCTCGAGTTCCTCGTTCTTCGCAGCCCACGAAGCCTCCGCCAGTCGCCGCAATGATCGCCGCTACACACGGACGATTCCCCGTCGAACGGGATTCAGAGAAGCGGCAGAGCAGATCTGGATCTGCCTGGACACTAGAGGAAGACAGAAACTGAGGAGGGGCGGCTAGGGTTAGCAGCAGCTTGGCATGCTCAACCCGTTCGCTATGTTTTATACTAACCGCGCAGTTTTTCATAAAAACTTCCGGTTTGTATAAAACCCACTTATTTATCCATCGCCTTGAAAATCATTTGCGTGTGACCCTCTAGGCCCAAGTACCAGTCCAGTTAATGGCCCAACAAGTCCAGTGATTCCTCATTGGCTTTATTAATTAATTAATAACCCTTTATTAATCAATTAATCAATCAAATTGATGTCGCACATCGAATTCGACCGGACCTCCGATCACGTTGGGTGCCAAGTAACACCGCGTGAACCCGAAAGGTATTTGGGGTTAAGTAACCCACTCTTGGAACCTTTCTGCCGACAGTTACCGCGTGGATATAATCATTCATTCGTACATTGCTCTCGAGTCAACTCAGGGTATGGCGAGCTGTCAAACCCTAACCAGTCGACTCACTTGGATTGGATGCCGCTGATGAATATCGGAAAACTCCATTCTCGATATTATCGTCCGCCCTGGCCAGGGACTTTCGCGCATCTTTCCTAGAGCATTCTCTCTCTAAGTATCGAGAGCGAATGATTCCTTATTGACACACAATTCCCTTCGACGGTATTCCGCTGTATCCAATTCTTGGCGTATTAGAATCTCATGGCTAGAGATTCGTAAACCAAGGTCAAAGCACAGAAGTCCACCGCCAAGGTGTCCTTGGTGTCTCAGGTTCGAAGACCATCCACGCAACTGCGACAATAGAATCAAGCTGGTTGACAGTGAGGTACAATACCATCCATCGATTCAGTCGGATCAGTTCAGTGAACTCATTCTCCAATGAGCACCTACAGATTCGTCTTAGTGTCTCCACACAAGTGACTTATGAGATTAGTCACCCTCATCATATGAGAAGGAGTAATCTGTACTAGTCTAACCGGATATCCGATGTCCTTCTCGGATATCCTCCGACTAGGAACGATTAAGAATATGTGTGTTTAAGTGATCAGTCTCATTAGTATGATCTCATCATAATCTGATCATTATAACACATATTCACGGACTTTATTATGAAACGATAATTAACGCGATTTACACATAATGAATATTATGTTATTTTATTAATAAATGAACGAGATTTACATAGTCAGATTGGCTTGTAGGCCACCTAAACTAACATAATTAAGAAGTTCAAACCTCCAAACATCAAGATGGCTGCCAATACATATATATATATATACACACACACACACTCACACTAAAATAAATTCGGATATAATTTCACACTAAAATAAATTCGGATTAGTTTGAATTAAAAGGGATGACTACATGTACATGTGCAGCCTCAACTTTTTTTCCTATTCTATTATATGCTCCCATCTGTTACTTTTAATATCATGGATACCTTCATAATGTCTAACATTGATTATATTCCTCTGGTTCTAATAACATCAGAATTGAAGAAATTCTGTTGAAAAGATAACTAATATGTATATATGTAGAGTTAAAGTGCAAGTGCAATGCACGTTAAATAAAAATAAAATATTATGAAAATTAATCATAGAATATTTTAAAATCATTCAAAGTGTATTATAACTCTAGTTACGAATTCTAGACTCTGGTTGTAATGGATTTAGATAAATTATATTTAATATTCGAAAAAACCTAATTGCAGTCCTACTCTAAAATTTGATTGGACCAGCTTGAAATTATGAATCAAATTGATGAGCTGGTTAGATAATTACGAGTTGCTTGCTGCAGCCTGCGGTGTTTTTCCTAATAACAGCAACCAATTCTGACCGAATCGGGCTTTCAATCTGAAGAGCATTTCTCCGCCGCTGGAATCTGGACAGATGGCCGTCGCCGCACGCCATCAAGGACAACAAGGCAAAAATAAAGGAGTCCGGTTCCTGTAATCGCAGGTGAGGGCGGAATTGGGTAAGTACAAGGTGGAGAAAGAGTTTACAAATAAAATCCCTCGTGGAGATTGGAAACAGTTTCATTGGAGGGTCTTTTCTGAAATGTTTTGTCTCTGAACTTACTGAGCTCCATCCTTACCTGTACTTAGAAGATCCTAATTAAAAAAAATAAATTCCCCCGAACCCTTAATGCGCAAAAGGTCATCATCACGTGACACACGGTGAGAGGATATTTTAATCATTTGACGTCATCTGATCCATGGCACATTGCACTCGATAAAAAATAGTCTTATATAGAAGTTCTTAAAGATTTCTTAGGATGCAATGATGAAACTTTTAAAGCTCATGAGATGAAAGATGATGAATTAGAATAACTATAACCAATTTTTAGTCGTTATGCTTATAAAAGTTTATATCTTTCTTAATAACTCTATTTTTAGTTCAATCTAAGAGGCTTTAGTATGAGACTTTTGGTTGAAAGCTAGAGAATAATACAACATATTATAGTTGTGTTTGACATAACTTCTGGTTGGAAGCAGTTTTAAATTTTTAGTTTTTTACCAAATTATTTAAGAGAAATAAAATAGAAGTAAGAAGTTATTTATATGATATTTTGATTTTTTTTTTTACTTTAAATAAAAACTCTACACTACTTCCATCTAATATATTTTTTTTATGTTAAAAAAGGACGCCAAAAGTGACTCTTTCTTTCTTTCTTTTTTTTTCTGAGCCAAAAGTGACTCTTAACTCAAAGTTAATCCAGACACACCCTATATAAGTAACTTTCAAAAAATACTTTATTCCTCTTAAATTAATCGAGTAAAAGTTCAAAGATTTTTCGAGCTAGAAGTACCGCCAAACACAATCTTCTCCTGAAAAGAAGTTTTTCCTAAGTCTTAAACATAGGACATTTTTTTGAAAATTTTTCGACTAAAAAAATAAAACATTTTCCTTAAGCATGCATTCTCTTAAAATTTTAAATTTGAAAAATAAAAATTATCCAAGAAGTTGACGTTTTCATTCTATTTTCCGAAACGTTTACGTATAAAAATCAAGCAAATGGTCGGGCGCATTGAGCCGTGGTACAGAGGCTATCTGACGATCTACACAGTACACAAGGATAGGGTAGCAGGGGGGCATCACAGTAACAAGGCCAAAGTTGGGACTCTCTACCGTTCAGACAGCACAAGCCGACCTGCCCCGGCAGCAGCAGCAGCAGCAGCAGCAACAGTGGCTGGTCCCATGGCGGATCCCGGACGTCCCCGGTGCCTTCTCCAGCCACAAGAAGGGGGAAGCGAGGACTTAGCTGCGGCGGCGGCGGCGGCGGAGGGGACGCCTCCCCCCGAGCCGCTCCCGAGCCCCTGGGCCCTGAGGACGCTGGGCCGGAGGCGGACGTGGGTGGTTCTCTTCCTCCTTGCCTACGCTGTCCTCCTCTCCGCCTCCTGGCGCCTCCTCCTCGCCTTGCGCAACTGGTACGGCTCCGCCCTCGCCGCCCCCTCCGCCGCGCCATGGCCTGCCCTCTACGCCTCCGTCCTCTGCGGGGCCCTCTTCGGGCTGCTGTCCATGGCGGCGGCGCTGGCGGTGGCCCTCCCCGCCATGGTCACCACCTGGATCACCGTCCTCGTGCTGCTGGCCTTCGCCGGGAAGCCCCGGTGGGCGCTGGTGCGGGAGGGCCGCCGCGCCACCGCCGACATCGCCGGCATCGCGCTCCGGGTGCTCGTCCGGGAGGGCAACCTCGTCGCCGCCGTCTGCGCCGTCGTCAGCTTTGCCGCCCTCGTCCGCCACCGGGACGACCCCGCCGCCGGCTCCAGATAGCTCGCAAAAGGCGGATCCTGCCCCCCGATCATCTGATAGGCCCGCCCCTTTCCCTTTCCATTTTTTTTATTTCTTTCTCTTTTTTTTGCTTGTGCTAATTAAATTAGTAATTAGTAATCTAGGACTCCTCATTTGGGGAGGCTTCTTCGGACAAATCAAGGCGGGGGGAGGATTTGGTGTTTGACCTGATGTGGTGTTGTTCATATTTTCATGAAATTTTGGTGTAACTTAACGGCTTCTGAAGCTAATTTGAACAGTGTTTAGGTTTTTAAATCAAAATAGTACGCAAGCTAAGCTTTTTAAAGAAAGCACTGTGTCTGTGTGGGCCTAATTTTTCTGGTGTCTACTGGTCTTGCTTTTACTGTTGCCTGCATGGTTGCACATCTTTTTGTGTTTGATCTATAACCCTGAAACCATCATTTTTACTTTTTAGCCCCTGTAAATTTTTAATATTGCAAATATGTCCTCTGTATCTAACTATTTACAAATAAGCCCCCACAATTATAATTTTCTTACAAAATCCGCTTTTAGGGCTTATTTATGACATCCTTAGGGGCTTACTTGTAAGTTTTAGAGGTCTTTTACTAATTTACGGTAGATCGTGAGGGCTTATCTGTCAATAGTTAGACTGGGAAGGCTAATTTGTAATAATTAAAAGATTATATGTGGTAAAATGTAAAAATCCTTTTTTAAAAAAAACTTATACCTTCATATATCAAACATCTTGATTGTGAGATGTGTATAAATATATATGTTTTTGTGAGTAAAACACTTGCTGCCATTGCCTGACACACTACAATGTCCATCTAGTGTCATCATGGGATTGGCCATCCATGTGATCTGAGTGATCTCTTTTTTTTAAAAAAATGTTATGGAATCGAGGTGATCCCTTAGCGCAACTTTTTTTCAAAAATAAAAAAACTGTCCTACTATGCTATTGTATTACTTTTAGGTATATACGTGAGAGTAGGGATGTCAATGGTAACTGCTTATTCTATTATCCGCACTGTTTGTTAGTTTAATGGACAATTTGTGGACAGTCTCAATTAAAGGATGCGGATGTGGATGGGGATAGGATTTTCAAATCCGCTTTCTTAGTGGATACAAAAATGGATAGTCTTATTTCCGAAACGGTTATCCGTGAATATGCATTATTATATAATATTTTGCATCTTTCTTAAGTGTGGAAATTTTATTTTAGTGTGATTTAGTTGGACCGTTATTTTTGGGCTATGTTATTGATGAGAGAATTTTAATGTGAGTGATATGCTTCTCTATGAATGATAATTTTTTTCTGTTTATATTTTATTTCAAATGAATAATTTATATATATTTGCACGTCAAATCTGATTTTCATAGTTTCTCATGTTGACTGTTAACTATCCGACAATATATCGATAACCGCTTCTACTGAATATTGAAAAGCGATTTTAGATACACCCTCTTTTTTGATAGTTATAGGATAGTTAACGGATACATGATTTATTGTGCGGATACGGAAACGGATAATCCATTGTGCGCACCGTTGACATTCCTACATCAGAGAGAGGAGCCAATCCAAACCCATCTAAAATTATTGGGCTTGTTCATCCTAGGTAGTAGATACAACTAAAAGGGCAGCCCGGTCACACTGATCATCCTTTGTCTCTCCCTCTATCAAATAGGAGATGAAGAATTTTCTCAAATTTTGCGGACAATGGGGTGCAACATATTTCTGCTCGGAGCCCCTTATGAAGTAATGCCATGATTCCTCTGAGGTTGGTGTTATGAATTTCATCTTTATTTAATTGGGTTTTTTGCATATATAATCCTCAGATACATCGTATATTAGTACATTTAGGGGTATGCATGCAAATTCATCAGATGGATGGGTATAAATGAAATTCTCTTCAGATTTTAGAGATATTGATGACAATACTTGAGAGTTGGGGGTGTATATATTTGCAGGGTATATATGCAAAACATCCGATCTAATTCTATTATGACAATGTTTCAAAAAGTTTGTAAGTACATGTATGGCATAAGACTGAAAAAAGGGGAATGTCACCCACTCACGAGGCATTTCTTAACAAGCCTCCTTATGTATATTATAAAGCAGATAGAAATGCATATTTCCTTTCGATCCGATATGTCCAATATTAGCCTTTGGATCGTATTATTTCATCCTTATTCCCTACCATTTATTTATGTTTAATGTTTTTTTTTTAACAAGAAAAGGCTACTAGACGAGAATACAATGAAACACTGCCTTCCATTAATTTATGTTTAGTGGTATCGTCTCCCTATGATCCGTTACCTCTGAGTCACATTGAACAACTTTGGTCTCTCATCTTTGGAGGAGCTTCTTCTTGGAGGTGGGCTTATCAGCAAGCACGACTCCACTGCTTCCATAAATAAAGGAGGTTTGTTTAACCTAAGTACATTTGTCATTTTAATTAAATATCCATTTTAGAACATTAAGAATAATGGAACACAAGGTTTTTTAAAATAAGGAGAATTTCCAGCTATAAAAGAAGCGATCAAATTAAGTAACGAACATATTTGATTGGTCTAGAGGCATAAAAATGGTAAAAGTTTTAGTCTTATATCGGATATTGTAAAAATGGACATGTGCTTATAAGTAGAGCGCAACTTCTTTTTTCAACAATTTTTTTTTTTTTAATAAAAAAGACAAAATTTCACTTCCGCTCTAGGAACAATATATCCAAAAGACATCAATTTGTCTGAGCACTCCTAGAGAACAAAAAGCCATCAATTTGTCCAAACACCCATAGGCGACTTGACCCGCCCAACGGTTCAAAGGAGTCCGCACACGCCTATTCAGAAGACACGCAAATTTTCACTCATCTACAATTGGTAATTCATGCATTCACAATCATATGGTCAACCACTATTTTCTTCCTTATTTTTCAATGTAAATCTTTATGATTATATCTCTCATTTAAACCTATCCAACTTATTATTTTCTATCAAATTAGTTAGGGAAAAGTGTAAAACGTGGAAACATGTTTTGACGTACGAAAAAAGAGGATTTAGGTGCGAGACATTGGTCAAGTACCTAGACCTTAGATGATTTGGTATTTTGGTTAAATTAGGTAGAAATTAGAGCGTAGGTGTCACATTACCTTCTTCTTGCACAAGTTCATGCTTGACTATTCAATACTAGGCACATGCCTTGGCCTTGGAATCGGGACTATTTAATTGGAAAAACAATTTTTGGGTACGTGAATGGGAATTTATTGTGTTGTAACGTCACTCTTAATTAGACGTCTTAAATATAATTCACATTAATCATGAAATAATGGGTAGCAATGGAGGTGATCAGTGACTACGAGTGGCTACAACCTGCAAGGATTTTGTACCAACGGAATGTTCATCATCCCATGACAACAAGAGCATGTAAAACCATCTTTTTTTTTTTCCAGGAAAATAGGGGAAAATATATTTTTATCAAAGTATTGTTAACTATTTTTTATTTTTTATTTTATGCAAGAGTTTATATTTTCATAAAAGAGCTCTATTCCTTGCATGGCACACAACCTGCATGGGTCAAAGACTGCCACCATTACTGACCAAGGGCAGGGGCCAACAGAAATGGAAGGGTCAGACCAGGGATGGAGAAGCATACTAGCATTCTTTTGCCGGATGCGCTCTACCGGTCTATGCGCCCACTGGATGGGATAATTCCGACAGGCCTCTTTTTAAGTTACTCTGATAATAGAATGAATTATTTGAGATGAGTTATTTTAAGATTATTTATATCAAAATAAGAAGCGGTTTATTTTTATTAAAACACTTTTTTAACTTATATATTTTTTCTTTTTAAGTTGAATGATCTATTTTTATTAAATTAAGAATAACTTAAGTTTGTGTGAGATTCACGCAAAATGAGATACGTTTCCTATCAAATTAAAAATTTCTTATTATGCGGAATAAGTCATCTTATTTCGGCTGCAGTCGTCAAAGTGAACTGGGCACAGTGAGCCGGGGCGCAGAGAACTTTTGCGGGCCCCACATCACCATTTCCATCTACGCACCTCGGACCAATAAAGATGGAGCGTGGAAGAAACGAAAACCCTCGCTCTCCCCTCCGCACTCCGTAGGTATTCGTCCGCACGCATCGCTCTCGCTCCCCTTCTTGTATGCTCTGTCGCCTCCAGACGCCCGCCAGGGGAACCTGCGGTCGCCGCCTCTCCGCCGCTCTCGGCACGCTCTCCATGGGGGAGGATTGCTGCGGGGGCGCCTCCGAGCCGTCCAAGCCCAAGGCGGAGGCGGCAGCGTCGGCCGGCCGGCCCAAGAAGGCTTCCTCGAAGGCGAAGGACGCGGCACCGGCGACGGCGGTCAAGAAGGACCAGGCCTACCTCGACACCATTGTCCAGAAGCGCGTCCGGATGTTCGAGGAGATCCAGGCCCAGCAGGGCGCCGAACGCCAGCGCGTCGGCGGGGAAGCCATCAAGTATGAGTTCTGAATTGGTGATGTTGTTCGCGTTTGGATTTCTGTTTGTGGTTGTTTGGTCATTCTTTTTGTTTTGTCTCTCGTTCGTAGGATAACGTTGCCGGATGGGACCGTCAAGGAGGGGAAGAAGTGGATTTCCACGCCGTTGGACGTTGCCAGGGAAATTTCCACCGGATTGGCTGCGAATGCGCTGATAGCTCAGGTGAGTGGTAATTCTTTCTGTTGACTTGACACAAACCTCTTTTTTTTACGGAAATTGAGAAGTTTGCCGTCAAATGTACTAGGCTACGCTGCATAATATGCAGCTTTAAATCTTTGATGCGGTTAATTAGAGTAACTTTGCTGTCAACGACATGAGGGGGCCAATCGCAAGCATTGCCGCATTGGCTTGTGTGCAAGCTGATTTTAGGCGGGAGGAGAAGGATAGACCCATCAAAGGTGGTAGATGGATTTTCTTTTGAAAAAACTAACACGGGCTTTGATGAAAAAAATCGCCTCTCCTTGTCAAAAGACAAACTAGTCATTGTTTCTTTGTTTTTTTAATCAAAAGTTAAGAAGACATTTTTGCCAATTTTACTGAGCCCCACTTTGATAGAAGAATGGGTTATCCAGAATTTATTTATACCAGAATTGCTTATATCAGAATAAGGAATGTTTCACTTGGATATTGGTGTGGGGCCCACTGGTGGAATAGACAGAATAAGCAATTCTTAGGTCTAGGGTGGAATTGCTTATTCTCCTTATCCAGGGAATAAGCTATTCTGACGTGGTATAATCTATTCCGTCTATCAAACTAGAATTAGTCTTATTCTAGGAATAAGACCTCTTATTCTAGGAATAAGACCTCTTATTCTTCTCTTATTCTCGGAATAAGACCTCTTATTCCTCTTCTCATGCCTCAAGCAAACATCCAAATGTGATTTTACACCCCCAACATAGCTATGATTTGTGGGACACGGATACAATTGTCAAGTGTCGACACGGACACGTGTCAGATATGATGATATCTTTAAAAAATAGGACACGAGGGCACATAGAGTATATTGGATCGATACATGTTAATACATTGCTATACATGTATATAATAAAATATAATCACTAAAATTTATTTAAAATATAATGGATACTAACTAAAATATGTTGAATTTTAGCATTTGGACAAGTATTTCGAGAAGATATTCTAAGTATTCTGCGCAATCTCCAATGTTTACTTTGAAATCTTGAGATAGAGGGTTGGACACGGGTGTCCGAGTGTCATGTCGTGTCCGACACGGCTCTCTAATAATAAATAGAAGTGTCCATCAGATCATAGCAACATAGTTATTCAGAATCTGCATTCAGACTGTCTGTCAATCAGATTTTGATCATCTAAGTCTGCAGCATTTCCAAACACTGCGTATGATGGAAGGGAGTAAAAAAGGGGAACTCATTATAGAAGAATAAAGGGAAAAGAGAATAAAACAAACAAAAATGTCACTCAGATTTTGACCATCTAAGTCTGCAGCATTTCAAACACTGCATATGATGGAAGGGAGTAAAAAGGGGGAACTCATTGTAGAAGAATAAAGGGAAAATAGATTAAAACAAACAAAAAAGAGATCCTATGCATGTGTTGCATTGTCACTTGTCTTTGTTCCCATCTCATGAGATCTTGAAAGGGACTATCATCCTAAAATTAGGAGAGAGAAAATTTATTATTATAATGATGTGTGTTGATATATTATTTAAACAGTGTCTGCAATGTGGTTTATAGTGATTTAATTTTTAAACAACTGGTGGGCTGCTGAAGTCTCTAGATATGTGCTTTTTTAAAAGACTGTCTAAATGTATTTTGAAAGATGAGAAAGTTATTACTTTTTCTTCGAGAGGTGCAAAGACTGTCCAAACATGCATAACTTGAGGCTCCTTTTTTTGGAAAGTGGCAGCTCCTTTTTTATTATTTCAGTAACTCCTGAATCTTTGACAGTTTCTGATTGCCTCAAAAATTCTCTTGTCTGAGAAGGTAAATGGAACTCTCTGGGACATGTTGAGACCCCTGGAAGGAGATTGTGAACTGAAAATACACAAGTTTGATTCCAATGAAGGGCGTGATACCTTATGGCATTCTAGTGCCCATATCCTTGGACAGGTGATTCCTTTTGTGAAAATGCTTTAAAGAACAAGTTACTTTTGTAATGCATGGATTTTAAAGAACAAGTTACTTTTGTAATGCATGGATTTTAAAGAACAAGTTACTTTTGTAATGCATGGATTTCTTTCTCCCCTTTTCTTAGTGGAATATATTTTATGTTGGTGATTGATTGGATTCCTTTTCCGTTTACCGTGTTCTGCATATTTATTGTCTCACATTGTATTCTTATTGCTACACCACTTTACCGAGGGCTTCTTGTCATTTTCCATGGCAGTCTCTTGAAATGGAATATGGATGCAAGCTTTGTATCGGGCCTTGTACCACTAGAGGGGAGGTAACTATCTTGATCAATTTTTATGTTTGCCACTTAGGAATATTCTTCTTATCCATTTTTTCCCATCACTTTTATCCATCTTTCTTTTCCATTTTATAATTCAATGATCCATGAGACGATAATGTGATGGACGTTGTGATTCTAGGCCATTGATGAATCATTTATATCCATCCCTTTTCCCATAGTTTTTATCCATCCTAATGGGTTAGTATAGTTGCTTAGGTGCTGCCTGCATTGGCCTATTCATAATCCCTAGATATTTGAATGAATAGAATTTTAATGGGTATGGATACGTCATACCTGCATCTTGGAGGCCTGCTTCATTAAATGTGTAATCTCTACATATTGTACCATGTGTCCAGTGTCAAGACAACTACTTTATTATTTATCATTTTCTTTCTTCTTCAAGGGAAGTTAATGGTGAATATCCAAAATTGGCACCCTACCACTTGTTATGATTTCCACTTGGTATATAAAGAAAAAAAATGTGGCCTTGCAAAATTAAACTCATGGAGAAATCTTAACTTGCTAGACTGCATCCAACAACATTAAAATCAATATTTGAGAGAAATCCCAAAAATAATTAGATGTTTCTTCTTTATTTACGCTCAGCATAATTGTTCTCCTTGGAGAAGTGAGCTAGCCTTGTTTACCATACTATATGATCCAAGCTTCATATGCCTCCTTGAGGAAACTATTGTTTCACTAATTTAACTAATACAATGCCACCTTATTCAGACTTTTTTTAAAAACGTTATTGAAATCACAAAGGATAGGATTCATTCTGTACCTTTCCTATGCCACATTCTCCTAATGACTAAGGAGCAGCCTGGAACTTTGCTAGTTGGCATCCACAGTGCTACTTCTCCCTAACCAGTTGTTAACTGAGAAAACCTGTGAAAAGAATCTGCAATAAGGGATTTTGTAATTGATGGCTAAGCTAGATGTTCACGTTAGAAATTGTTTATTATATATGATCAGCCAAACTTGTGTAGCTGACGTCTATGGTTGCCTCCAGTACTTCTCCATTGATGGATTAGTGTTTCAAAGCTTACAGCTTCTGTTACATTTCCTCTTAGTAACCTGAGCATGAATCCAGCAATCATAAGCTGGAGTTAAATGTCAGTGTTAACTAAAACTTACCCTCTTTTTAGTCAATGATAAACCATGTAAAGTCAAATGTAGCCAGTATTTGCTCTGGTTATCCCATCTGAGAGAAGCTTTCCCCAGTTCTCATTCCTAAGTTCCTAACTCAACTGACTGTGGTAACAATGCTATTTTCCTGGTTCTTGTCATAGTTGTCTACAAACTTGGGTGAGATTAGATTACTTTATCTTGTTTTCTGAATGGACAGTAGATGTGATTTAAAAGAAATCTACTCTATCTTCTTAAACTTTTTTCTTAAAAAGTGGATAGTACCTTCAATAATAAAAAAATGACTCAATCTACAAGTATGAAAAGAAAAATTATAGCATCCCTAAATATAGTATATGCACCAAATAGCTTGACAAATTCCTCTTAATCAATGATAGAGGCTGGCAGTAATTTGCTTCTTGATTTACATACAGCCCCCTGTTAATCAATAATTGATTACTTCTCAAAGATTTTCTTTACTGATTGTTTATGGATTGTGTTCCACATAGGGTTTTTATTATGATGCGTTTTATGATGATCTTACACTGAACGAAGAGCACTTTGACCGGATACAAGCACAAGCTCAAAAAGCTGTCACGGTATGGTATGCTTTCATTTCATATGTTTACTCGGTGGAATGTTCCTATCCTAACCTTAAGTCTTCAATAACCACTTTTTTATGTAGCAGCAAATCTTGCTTGTTTGCTGTTTGGGCTCTCAGATGGAAAGGCCTTCAGTGGAAAGTTTTTTTTTATCCACTGGATCAATTTGTCCGGCCTTAGTCAAGAGCCTCCATTTTATATTAGTTCTTTCAAATTATTGAAAGGAACTGTGTCCATGTTTTAGCCCTTTCAGAATCAAGGATACATATACCTCAAAAAAGTTGAGTTCATTTGTTTATTTATTGGAAGAGATAATGCTATTGATTAGCTGCCCCTGTGGGAAGGCAGCATATTTTTTGGCTTTGTGTGGGCTGGTAAAAGCCCTTTGAAGGTCAAAATTCTAATGTGGAGGATCTCCCTTGGCGGACTGCCTACTTCTGATAGACTTGCCAAGTACGTTGATGGCTTCCCTACCATTTGCTGTCTTTGTGGAGGAGGAAGAAATTATGTACCACCTCTTCATTGCCTGCGATTTTGCCAGACAGCTGTGGGACATTGTGTCTCAGATTTCATGTCCAATGTAGTGGGCTGGAAGCAGTAGACTCCATTCTTTCTATGTGTCCATTACCGAGGGCACCAAGGTGTGGTGGCTGATTTTGCATGCTATTTTGTGGGTCTTATGGTGGGGGAGCGAAATAGAAAGCACTTCCACAAAGAAGCTTATACTCCGGATTCAGCTGTGAAGTTGGTGTGCAAATCAGTGAGGGAGTGGACTAAAGCCCTTTGTACTTCGGAGGTTCAGAAGACCCCCCCTTTTTCTTATGTTGGGAGACCTTTGAAACTGCACCATGTCGGCGCTTTTGTTTCAGCCCTTCTACTTTTCTTTATTAGAGAAGGAGCTGGTGGAGAGCGTATCTTTTGTGATTTTTTTTGTAGAGGGGGTTGGCCTTTTTATCTTTACACTTGTACATGCTCTCGTTTTTTGTCATTTATAATACATGTGGTACCATCCACTTTCAAAAAATATTTTTTTGGCTTTGTTTATGTTTTCTGCCTTGGCCTTCTTTGATAACTGTGGGGAATCCTATTCTTGGTATTTGTGTATGCCTTCAATTCACATAAGAAATTGTATTGCATCTATCTCCTGAAAATAAATGCTTCATTTTAAAATTTTTGTACTCCTGTTGCAAATATTCTTGATCCAAGCTGATACCAACCAAATTTAAAACTTTCCCTGGAAGATTGATTTGGGAATACTTCCCACCTGTAGTTGGGTCAGGATTGTGTACCAGGTATCAAACAGAGTCATCCTCTCGGTGCAGTCTGCAAATAGTTGGTGAATCCTTTGTTTTCTGCTTGTGGAATTGTCAATGAGCCTGGCAAGTGGTTATGAGGTACCGACAGCTGGGAGGTAAATATAATGTCCAGGTAGAGAAATATGTGCCCCATAACTAGCGGAAAGAGATTGTTGGAGCTTATCTACCAGCTATTCTTTGGAATAGTTAGAGTGAAACTAGTGGACTGTTATCCAAGGATAAATTTCATGAGACTATGAGAGATTCAAGGGAATAATCAGATCTCTATGAGTTTTGAATGTTGCTGTACCATTGGAAACTCCAAATGACTCAAACTGGTTTCTGATAGTTAGAGAATGGAGGAGTAATGCCATACGAGAAGACTATAATTAGATTATAGGTAGTTGTACAGACCACGGTTTTGTGTTGGGATCCTGCTTCTGGGATCACTGGCACAAGAGTGATCCCAAAACTGATCTGGGGCCCATCCCACTTAGCTATGATTGTCTCAACCCAATCAACCCCTGTCAGCACAAGAAACAAAATGAAAGAAGTGGCACAATTGGAAAAATTAGTTGTAAACCCCTGAATTGGATGTACCATGTTATTGGGTTATCAATAAGCATCTAAGTATAAGTGTTAAAAAATTTAAAAAATGCTAAACATGAAAGAAAATTATCATGCAATGCGTCTTAGCAGGTGAAGTAGTGGCCAGGAACAGTGGCACAGAGCAGCAGGCTGTTATGGCAGCATCATCCCGAAGCAACAGTGAAAGTCAAAGTGGCAGTGGGGCTGCAGCCTGTCACACAGCAGAGAGGTATGAGCAAATGGCAAAGGGGATAACAAGAACAACAACAGTAGGGAATGTGAAAGATAAAGAGAGATCTCACAGTTGCAGTCCTAAGGAAAGCCAGGTGGGGAGAGGGAGCAGGAGGGGGGCCCCTTAGGTCTGCCAGGTGCAGGACAATAATGGAGAGGCCTTTAGGTCTGTCAGACCTTTAGAGCTGCCAGGTGCAAGAGATGAGTGAAAGAGAGACCTTTGAGGCTGCCAGGCGCCACGCCACTCCACCCCCTCCATTGACCCTCAACTCTTTGTCCGGTGAAGCCAACAGCTCTCTGTCCATCCTGCCTTCCCCACCATCTCTCTCCCTCTCAGCCCACTCCCAGTCACTTCTACTTGTCATGCGGGAAGCACCCAGCCAAAATGGCTGCATTGGGGCACAGCCACTGTGGCTGGGGTGTGCCCCACTGGCCTGCAGCTATTGTGGCTGGTAGCTTCCAGCACGCTAGTAGGAGTGGCCAGGAGCGGAACTGAGACCACTTGGCCTGCTCCCACTAGACTATGCATGGTGGCATGAGGCTGCCGGCATGCATCCCCTTCCCTTTCTCTGAGTTGCAGCACTGAAAGCATGGAATACAGGATGGCCGAACTGGCTCAGGATTGGAAAAATAACAAAAATGAAGAATGAATTGGGATCAGTCTATCTGAATCACCCTGGATCAGACCAAATCTAGCCGAATAGGACATGGGTCGTTCAATTCCATTGTGAGTCAGCTGATCCCGGCTGATAAGGTTGTGAGTAAAAGATGCATGAAATCTAACCCCTTATATACTTTTATATTTCCATAAATAATCTTTAAATTCATAAATATACTTTGTGTAAAACTACTTTTTTTTTAAAAAAATTATATTGGAGTACTTTCATTGAATAGGCTGATCTGACTTGATCTGGATTGGGATTGGACATTCCCAATCCAATTCAGGATCCCTTGCAAGAAACCATTTAATCAAATAGCTGGTTCCATATCTGTCTGAGTTGCCTCACCTTGTCGTGCAGTTCTAGCCTGATTTCAACCCTTGTTAACAGCTTGATAATTTGGCCAATTGTCAAGCAAATCATGTATCCTCTTGGACAGCTCTATATTCTCCGTTAGCCACAGAACCTTTTTGTTTGTCTTTCATTCATCCTCCTATATTTCATTATTTATTTCTCCATTGAAGATATTATAAATTTATCTGCTCCCAGGGCCATAAAAAGGCTGTATTATCTGGCGGAACGTGATTTGAGGCCTTGCAGTTTGTGGCTGTGTCACCAACAGGAAGCACCATGAATTAGTGTCTTTGATTGCTGACGACAGGTTGCATTCCATTAACATCTCATCTGCTCCATCATCCACTACTGCCTCCTCCGGGTCATCCCTCTCAGTCTGATGCGATGTGGGGAAAAAGGTTGCATTCTAGATTAGCAACAGAAAACTGCCACCTTTGTCCGTTGTGCATGTCTGTTGTATCAAAGAACCTGCTGCAACTGTGCAAGCGAGATCAACAAACAAGTCACTTTAGAAAAATGGACATTGCTGTCTGTTTCCATCTCTTCCACCTTTAACCTCTTTTCTCTTCTTCTTTCTGCAATTTTCCTCCTGTAAGGCTGGAGAAGCCAACTGTCAATTTTTTGATCGAGTGTTGATACCCAGTGCCTTTTCTCAGGATTTCATCTGCAGGTTCCTCGACATGCCCTCTCAATCCTCACATGTTTTTATTTTTAACCTATTGATGTTTTTGCCCTTAGCGCTAGTGTACTATCTAGGAAATTATATGGGGACATATTAGTAAATAAATACTCTAGAAGGACTCACTGTCATGGTTAACCTTTATAAAATTTTCTTTTCTGAAAAAATTGCAGATTGCTCCACCAATTCTATATGGCAATAAGTAGAGGTAGTAGTATAAAGTATAAACAAAAGGTGAAGAGGAGAGGTTCCTCTAACACCGAGAGGGGAAATGGTTAAACTTTATAAGTTAATTAATATTAATAAACGATGTCAAATTTATATTCAAAATTGGTGGGGCTTAGATTTTGAAGAATAAATCTTTTATTTATCTAGGGTTTGACCATCATAAATATAATGAATGAGGCGCTAGCGTACAAATTTTGGAGATAAGAGCAGATGTCAAATTGGCTTCATTGCAGGTGTTTTGAGGAAAATGGAGTTGCTGCAAGAGGGAATGAGATTGGCAACAATGGTGTGAATAAATTGCTAGTACAGTGCCTGCACGTCTTGTCTCTGTTGTAACTCGTGACGCTATGAAGAAATAATTACCCTTTTACAGAATATGAGTATATCACCTGCTAATAAAAGAATTATGTACTTTCAAAAAAAGAAAAAAAATTATGTATTCCCATCATTTCTTTATGAAAGAAAAGAAATCATTTCTGGTTAAAAACACAATGTTGGATATTTGACTTTTTTTTTATCAGGAAAACAAAATAATAGGTCTACAGTATGATTCAATCAATCTCACAAATCATGAAGTACCCAATTGGCTGACAAGGCTGCTTGCTGTACATGTGGGAAAAAGCTAATAATCTGATTTTGTCCTGTTTAACTGGGATTATGACATTAAAGTAATTTCAGTTCAATTAACGCATACGCGATTGTTTGTTATATCAAATGTCCTTTTATTTAGGAGAACCTTGGTTTTTCAGCACTAGCATCCTGTATGGTTGGTACTTTTTCTTCATGAAGTACATGAATCATTGATGCATTGCCCCTCAGACTAGTCCCTTGGGAGGTTGTCCTGGGGATTCTTTTTTTGAAAGTGGTCATCCTAGGGTTTTTAATCTACAACACTTGGAATCAATTTTGCCACATGCTATTTGTTTATTCTTCTTTTAAGGAGTATTGGAATTTCTATAATGCAGGAGAAACAGCCTTTTGAGCGAATTGAAGTCTCAAGGGAGCAGGCCCTTGAAATATTTGCTGAAAATAAATTTAAGGTAACTGATGTTTCCTGTTCTTTTGGCTTCCATGGCACATATGAATTTAAGAACTTTGTTTCTGACACATACTAGGAAATACTATTCAATTCTGAATATTATATGGCTCCTATATGTTGGGCATATTCTAGAAGTACTCATCCTGTTCTTTCCTCATTGTCCTGTAAAGTAATCACAACTAACTTTGAGTGTGTGTGTGTGTGTCATTGGATCTTTTTTTTTATAGAAACTTCAATTCTCTTGCAGGTTGAAATCATTAATGAACTTCCAGAGGACAAAACAATCACTGTCTATAGATGTGGCCCTCTGGTTGACCTTTGCCGTGGGCCACACATTCCAAATACTTCTTTTGTTAAAGCATTTAAATGTTTGAAGGTACAAATCATCTAGCATACTGAGTGAGCATATATCTATTCCTGCAAATATGCATGACCGTGTTGTTCACACAATCAGGCTTCATCATCTTATTGGAGGGGTAAATCGGACCGTGAAAGTCTGCAAAGAGTTTATGGGATTTCTTTTCCAGATCCGAAACGCCTTAAGGTAGATTTACTGTCTGTTAGTGCTCTGTCTTACCGTTTACCATGAGCGTTTTATACTTGCATTCAATTCCTTTCCCTCTGCTTGCTTAAATTTCCCTTCCACTGTCCATGAATGGAAATGTGAATTTTCTCAGAGTTCTCAGTGTACCCTCATGTAGGACTCCATTTTGCTTGTAACCAACCATATGGTAAAATAGCACAGCATCAATGAAGAAAGTGGATGTTGTTTATGACAGTTTTATTTGGTGAGGAGCTCTGTGATGCCACTCGTTCCTTCCCTTGTAACTGCTCGTAGACATCGTATACCATGTTGATCTTTTACCTATCACATGCTAGAAATCATTGCGTACTTGACAGTCCAAACACATTCAGAATAATATGAAGTTATTAGCACTGTCATCGCACTTAGAAATTGCACATCCATCTGAAGTTTCAAGATGTACCTCAATTCAAACTATTTAGCCCACACTTCTAAGTCTGCAATGCATCAGTAGATAAGGAATCCCTGCTACTGCAGTGAGGATACGAAAAAGGAGAAGAAGGAAAGTATTGCTGTATTGGGACCCTGGTGATGCACACTTCTCTATATGTCAAGGATTTTGAGAAAAAGTGATGTGATGGATTTATTGATGCTGGTTTCTAATGTGATTATGTGAATTAAATGGGAATGGTCTTGAACTTCAGATGTTATATTAGCAGCAAAACCATCAGGCAAGGGGCACCACATAGTTTACTCCAAGAGGCACTATGTCAACCTGCTTCCACCATACAGCAGTGCACTTCTTATAATCACGGAGCAACTCCCTTAATCTTTGATCTTGGGACCTAATTGCAGGCCAGAGTGCTTACCACCCTTCCATGCACTTCTGTGCTTCTGATGACTGACTTTGATCCACGCTTTTGATTTTCCTATCTTCATCTGAATTTCTTTTGCCTTGTTTTCCATTCGGTACCTTTTCTTTTACCAATATAATCCCAAATCCTGATTGAGCAATTATGCTTGTCTTTTTCTATCTTTTGTTTTTGTGCACACTACTGTTTATAAAAAATGTTTACAAATTTTGACACATGTGAATGAGTTCCTGAACATTGTTGGTTGAGTCAAAACATGTGAATGATTTCCTCCCTCCCACCTGTTGTTAAGTAAGCAACTACTAGGCAATCGAGTCAAAACATGTGAATGGTTTCCTCACTCCCACCTGTTGTTAAGTAGGCAACTACTAGGCAGTGTGAGTGTGACAGTTCACCGTCGCCTGTGTTCACCTGGAGCTGGTGGCCTAAATAATGATGGTTGCTGTTACAGTAAGCTAAAGATCTGTGTACTCCTTTGTTGCTGCTTTTATATTCACCAACATGATAAGTTTTAGGATTTCATTTTGCTCATGGATGATATATTTTTTTCAGGAGTATATCAATCAAATTGAGGAAGCAAAGAAATATGACCACAGAATATTGGGTCAGAATCAAGAGCTCTTCTTTTTCCATCCCCTTAGGTAATGTGATACTTTGATCAGATTAATGCCCTTTGTCTTGTGTTGCCATGGGATGTATATGTAAAATCTCATATCTTGGTTAAATTAATTGTAATAATCTTGTATCACGTCATATGACATGTCTTCAATATCCTACAGCCCAGGAAGTTGTTTTTTTCTACCACATGGGACTCGAATTTATAACAAGTTAATGGACTTCATCCGAGTTCAATACAGGGAAAGAGGCTACCAAGAGGTGAATCTATAGCACCACCCATTTGATGAAGAACATTTGCTTAGGCAGTTTAAAAAGCATATAACAATTTTGTTTGTTGGACTTAAGGTTGTGACCCCCAACATGTACAACATGCAACTTTGGGAAACATCAGGTCATGCCTCAAACTACAAGGAAAACATGTTCACATTTGAAGTAAGATTTTCTTCCACAGACATGATTTTGCTGCTCCGCCATATTAGCATAAACATGGACCTCAAGTTAGTTGATTAATTTTCGCTTGATCTTGTTCAGAGGCCTGAGGCCGAGGAAGATATGGTGTTGCATTAGTTTTCATATGTTATTGTTCACTGATGTTCCATGATAATTGGGGATGCATTGGAAGTATGCTAGCTACATTGTCTGTGTATTTCTATTTATACAGAACTCACCCAGCAGTTAACATGGTTGTCATCATCATCATCATCATCATCCTCTATGTATTTGCTATTGGCTACATGAATTTTGTTGCCAAGGGGCCATCATCTACTGTCGATGGTGGCTTCTTACAGTGGCTTTCGACAAGCTACTGTTTGTCACCTCTTGTGGGCAGTGGTGGATGTGGGTCCCACTATCACTGATTTGGCCTAATTGGGAATGTGTCCGACCTGTGGGCACATATTACTGCAATGTGATCCAGTCTCATGGTCTAAATAGATTGGCCAATCGCAGGGTGCCATGCAGGTGCAACATCATCACCAAGTGGACTAATAATTAACTTGGTGGATGAACCAATCAGAAGGCACCATATTAGCAAGTTGTGTCATGACAATCGATAAGGAGGTGCCAGATGTCATGTTATCATTGACCAAAGCAACCAACACTTCAGTCTATAAATAGGGACCATGGCTCTCATTTAGGGTGTGAACTTGTGCTCACTCCTAGTGCAAGCTACAAAAAGTGCTAAGAAATCTGGTTACTTGATATAGTGAGGAAATTTGGTAATGACACCTGACACCCCTTTGGCAGTCCATTTTGAGAATTTGGGGCCACCATTGAAACCTAACAATGCCCCCCCCCCCCCCCCCCCCCCCCCCCCCCCTCTCACAATGGTGGCCTCCCTCTGCTTATCGTTGAGAAGTGATGGTGGTGTGGCTTAATGAACTTATTTGGATCACCATCGACAAATGACCGTGGTGCGCCTTCACCATTTGGCTCACTGCTGGCGAACAACAGTGGCACACCTTAACCTCCCCCACCCTACCGTTGACAGATTATTGTGACGCGCTTTAATCACCTTTGGCCCACCATCACGGTGGCATGTCTTCGCTATTCCTAGGCCCACTTTTCAATAGTGGCATGCTGAATATGATTTCTGACTCACTTGTCTATACATGGTGGTGTGTCATTCCGAGAACCACTTGCCCAGTCAGTAGTGGTTCCTATAATCACGCCTCAATATGCATGCTACGTGCACTTGTGCAGTGCTATGATGAAACATGGCAACTAAAATTGCATAACAAACTCTAAAAAAATGCAAAAAATTCAGAGTCATGTTGGCACACGATCAAATTACTGCACCTATTAGTGTGCCATGGTAAAGCCGTCTGTGATGGATCCTTGAGCTGTATGTCCAGCACTCGAGCCATATCACCTTGTGCTAATCACATATGCACACTTTTTGGCCTGCTCTCCGGCAGTAGTGTACAGCATGTGCTTTCTAGCTTCTGCTAAGGTCTACCTGCCTAGGTGCCAGTGGCACCTTTCCATTGCATGCAGGCCATAGCCATGCCATAATCAAATCAGCCGCAGCACCCAATCAAGAATCCAAGGTGACCCAGTAACGAGCCAGGTAGGAGGAAAGGACTACCTGTGGTATGGCGATACGTAAGCTACCATGGTGTGCAGCCACCATTATGTTTGCAGGGTGGGGTGGGAATGAACTGGATTAGTCCAACATCAGAGAATGAAAAAAGTTATTGGACCATATACGTGGGATTTGGATCTATAACTTGTGAGACGTCTTTTGGGGACAAAACCACCATGCTGTCTTGGCCCAAAGTAGACAATACCTAACAAGGATTGGATTGGATCATTACACCAAGTGTTCATGCTAATCCACTATGGCCAAGTGATGGATGGTGGGCCTCGAAATATGTGCCCAACATTCAAATCAATTGTGCCATGCCGGTCAAAGTTGTATGTCACACATGTGACTCCTGATCAAAATACACATCGCACTAGTGGCTCCTAATCAAATTTTATGTAGTCCATGGCATCCAAACCAAAGTGCATGCCCCTCGCATGGCTCTTGAACAAAAACCATATCACCTAGCAGGTGACTAAATTAACTCCCAATGTCTACTTGGCTTTCAGTCCAAACCCTACCACTCAGGCGGCTGATAGCCAACCCCCATGATACACATGCAGCACTTTGTTAAAATTCAAATTGCACATGTGATGCTTAGGTGAGTGGCACATCATGAGTGCAGCAGTCCAAAGCTTTGCGCAGTCTGTTCTGCATGCTTGATCCTAATGGGCTCAAACAATGAGAATCATCCTATGGTGACAATTTATCCATATATTCCAAAAACTTGCAACCTCCATGGGCATCACCATTGGATGAGCGAGGCAAGCTGCATTTAAGCCTTTTTCTTACTCTTAGTATTTTGGATTTGCAGGGCATCACAATGAGGCAGAAGTCAAAGGTTGGCTTGTATCAGCTGGGTGTCATTGATGCCAGGTCTGCAGACTGGCATGGGGGATCCAAATCATACAAACTCAAACATCGCCTCCCCACGGGGGGAGTCATATAAAGTCAAAAGAGAACCAGCACCTGGTCCCAACCACCCAGAAAGGGCACAGAATGAAATAAGATAAACAAAATTGAAAGAGCAAAGTTGGGTGTGAAACTCAAAATTGTGTGATGCAAGCTTTTGTCCAACAAACAACCCAATAGTCCCCCAACATAAATAAAAGGAATGAAAAATGATTCCAACTGCATTGCCTTATGGGTGAAATTTAGCTTTCTGGATTTGCTTTTGGTTTGCATTATTTTAAAGTTTTTTTTCTTAGACAACCACCATGAATCCCGTTTTGGGTTGGGCAGAATGCTTTAGGAATGTAGTGTTTGAACTGTCTGGGACTGAAATGGTGTGTCAGGATCATGTCTCCGTCCTCCTCTGTGTTTACTTTGGGCTAGGCAGTTTCACTCTTGACTTCCAATAAACATTTTTTTTTATGACTATAGATTATCAGATTTTAGTTGCCATCATGATCATGTTCTCGGTTGACCCAATGAAGTTGTCATCCCAATTGCAGATTGAGAAACAGGAATTTGGACTAAAGCCAATGAATTGCCCTGGCCACTGTTTGATGTTTCAGCATAGAGTTCGATCATATAGAGGTATTTATTTGTTTTTCTTGTGAATTATCTCAGTGAGTTATTGGCTGCCTTTTCATTAGTTTCAAGTTTATCTACTGCAGGTAAAACATAACCAAACCAGTCTGAACAGCCATCCTCTGTATAACTGGAAAAGAAAAAGCTTAGTTGCAGAGGAGAGGATGGCGACCTATACAGAAGAGAGGATGCTGAGATAGAGAGACCTACAGAGGATTGTGGGCTCACCAGAGTAGTCTTGTCTCCTGCAGGCTGCCGGTGGAGAAGAAAAGGGAGTAACAAAGGCTCGGTATTTTTTTCTTTTTTTTTTGGGGGGGGGGGAGAGAATAAAAGAAAATAGAAAGTACCATTCTCAGCTGGTGGAAGAATCTCAACTTGGGTGTCCCTTTGTTACTACTGTGCTTGTCAGAGAAACAAATGATGCTAAGCAAAGGAGACTGGCAGAGGATGAACTCATTGGAGTGTTGGGGGGGAGGGGTTGGAGATGAGCTCATTGTTCGCCACGGGCCAGTTGGTGTGGTCAATGGCTGGGTGAAGGAAGAAATGACTATGGGTGACCGGGTGGTTGACCACTGGTTGGGGGGAGGGTATGTGAACATAACTGAACCACCTAGGCCATGCTTTATCCAGGTCAACCTGGTAGACTAAGTGGCGTGCCAGGTGATTTGAGGTGGTGCAAGCATGCTGAGACAAATGCCTAAGCACTAGTAAGCAGTGAATGTGCTTAAGGTGTTCGTCTTGGATAAATGGGGCAGAGAGAGGAGACTTGTTGCTGTCTCACCTTGGCCCATCGTGTAGGTGACCCCCTCAGTCAGGTTTGATAATTAGTACACAAGTCTATAGGTTTCTGGATTACTAAAGCAACATGAATTGTGTAACAAAAATAAATTCAATAGTATAGATAGGACAGAAAGTTACTGTCCTTATCAGTAGCTGTGCCTATTCTCTGTGCACTTCTGGAATTAGTTTGGATTTGTCATTTTTTGTTTTTTATTTTGCTGTGTTAGTTCCTGATTTTCGGAAAAAAGATACTGTTCCTATCAAATGTTCTGGATCAATGCAATTCAGGATGGAATGTGAAAACACATAAAAACCACCTTTAGATTGACTAAATATGTTCTTTATTTTTTGAATGATTTATGTAAAATAAAATAAAATTATGATTTTTTCTTCAGCTTTCATTTTTGTTGTATTTTTCTATTTAATTTTCAAAAACTGGTCAAACCTTCCTCATAGATATATACCCTTGATGTTGTTTGAGGATCTCTCCTTTGTTGATAATTGCCCAGAATATATGGTTTGAGTTTTCTCCTGGTTGCACGAGCTTAGATTGTGCAATGAAGAATGTAGTTTTCTACCTGCTAACTGGCTTCCTAAGACTTACAATAAACCCTCCTCCCTAAAGTTGCAATGGACAGGTAATAGTTGAATGAACTTTGCCAAATCTTGGAATCCTTACTTGATTCCAGCTAACCATACATCGATGACATAAGTCTTGTGTAGATGATATTGATTGATCAAATTAGATGTGGGTTCTGATCTTTCTATAAAATGAGCCGCATACTGAAATGGTTGCCTGGGTGAAGACATCCTTTAGTTAACCTCTTCACTATGCCCAGGCCCAAGGACAATCAACAGATGACCGCTGGGAAATATGCCTCACATTTCACCTGATTTACCTTCAAAACCTGAAATGTTCTTCTTCCTTATATTTCTCTCTATCATTTTTTGTTGCAACATCAATCAGTATGTCATCCAACAAATAACTTGGTTTCTTTTCTCGAAAGTAATTGTGGGTTATACTGCCAGGTTCGTTAAATTATAAACAGAGGAAGTACAACCATGGGAGGAGTTCCTTCATTGCACTACAACTTCCTAAAAGAAAAATGAGAAAAACATTACCAGATTACATGGGATATTAATGGATTTCCTCCACTGTACATAATTGAAAAATCCTTGTAATAGACAGATAATACTAAATATGGATCGATGCAGGTAACTTAGTTGATTAAAAATGATCTTGGATTGAGGTAACTTTTGAAGTGTTTCAGAGTCTACCCACTTCCTTTCATATAGCATGAGAGTCTTTGCAATTTCCAGTCAGATTGGCTAGGTGGAAGAGTAGTTTACTGTCTTATGGTGGTAGGTTGACTGTGTGCAAGGCGGACCTTGATAGCTTACCGATCTACTATCTCTCCTTATTTAGAATCCCAAAGACAGTGGCTAGGCAACTTGAAGGGATCCGCAGCAGGTTCTTTTGGGGGGGGTGCCTTTGATAATTCCAAAAAGGGATTCCTGACATTTGCTGGGGAACAGTGCAAGAGCAAGCAAAATGGGGACTTGGCATTAAAAATATAAGGGACTTCAACTTGGCTTTGTTGTCTAAATGGGTATGAAACTCGGCACTGATCACCACGGTCTTTGGCATGATGTTACTAAAGAAAAATATTATTTTAGGGGAAGAGTGTGGGATTTCCAACTGCAGTTGATTACAATGTGTCACATGTGTGGAAAGGTATCCTAGAGGCGGCAGATGTTTTGGTGGCTGCTATGCACGTCTCCTTAGGTGATGGCAAGTCTTGCTCCTTTTGGTTGGATAGATGGTCTGGGCTGGCATCACTTTCACAGATTTTTCCCAGACTGTTTCACGTTTCTGTTGATCCTTGGGCTTTGGTGGAGCAGATGGTGGACACAGCTGTCAGAGGGATTTGGGCTCCTTTGTTTAGGAGAAACCTCAGAGAAGAAGAGATTTCAGACTTATTTTCACTGATGGAGACTCTGCAGGGATTCAGGTTGGATCCTGATTCCTTGCAATAGATCTGGAATGCTCAGGGTACCTTTTCTGTCAGGTCAGCCTATGCTGTTATTGTGGATGGGGATCTGTGGGCATCCTTTTTTCGGCACATCTGGACCCTAAGTCTCCATTGAAGGTCAAAATTTTGCTTTGGAGGATCTTAATTGGGAAGCTTCCTACTGCTGATAGGCTGATTCGCTTTGGGTATGACATCTCGTCTACGTGCTGCCTTTATGGGGAGGATAATGAAGGGAGTGATAATCTGTTTGTTCATTGCTCCTACTCCTAAAAAATTTGGGGGAGCTTGTTCTAGAAGCTTCAAGTAGTGAAGGATCTTCAGCATCCTGTGGAGGAATTGGTTCGTTTTTGGCCATGCCCCTTTCTCATAAGAGGGACCGGATTTTGTGGTGGCTGATTCTCCATGCAACCTTATGGGGCTATTTGGTCAGAGAGAAACAAAAGGATTTTCAGAAGGGAGGCAGCTACTCAGGAGTCAGGACAGAGTTTTAGCTTTTGTTTATAGTAGGGTGAGTAGGGCTGTAAACGGGTAGGATACGGAAACGGAAACAACTGTTTCTGTTTTCTGTTTCCGATAACAATAACCTATTTTCGTTTCCGATTCCGATAAAATCGAAAAATGCATTTTCCGTTTCCGTTTCCGATAAGATCGGAAAATGAATTTTCCGTTTCCGATTTGTTTCCGATTCCGATATCAGAACCGGATACTATTCTTGATAATTATTGAAAATTATTAATTTCTTAATTTATGTATTTAAAACTTATTAGGGTCCTCCCTTCTTACAAAAGTCCCTCTTCTCAACAGTTAGATTAAAAATGATCCAAAGGTTAATATTTATTATTAATAATAAACTTAATAATAATTGAAATTGGAAATCGGAAAATGGATACGAAAACAGGTGTTTCCGTTTCCGATTCCAATAACTTATCGGAAATATCCGTTTCCGATTCCAATAATTATCGGGTGGATATTTTTTTATCAAAAACGGATATTTTTTCGGTAACGGGTTGAAAAATTGGATAATCGGTTTCCGTTGACAGCCCTAAGGGTGAGGGACTGAATGAGAGTTTGTTTTAAAGATCATACAGAGAATTCTTCTTGTCTTTCTCTTTTGGGGCATTCTGACCCTGGGTGATTTACCATCTTGGTGTTTTGTAGAGTGAGATTTGAGTGCTTTTGACATCTATACTTTTAACATTTTGTATCTACTTAATACCATTCAGTGGTACCATCCACTTTCAAAAAATATAGCATGAGATTCTTTTATAATCCTTTTACAAAGTGGGTTTGATTATTTGTAATAAGAAGCCTCTGATCATAGTTGTCAAGGTGCCGCTTAGGCGGATGCCTAACCGGTGCCTAGGTGCTAGGGCACCTTTACATGGACAAGGTGCAGGAGCGCCTTTAATGGGCTGGAGAAAGGCGGGCCCAGGCACTGCTTAAGTGGCACAGACGGCCCACTTAGTACGCTTGCGCACTTAGCGGGTGTCGGGCCTGAGCAGACCTGCGAAGCATCTGTGTATTTAAAACCCAACCCCCACCCTCATGATGCTGTGATACCCCAACTCACTTGCCCCCTTCCCCAATCCCCACTGGCGCACCCTTAGGGTTCCCATTGCTGATGTTGTCACCGCCGTTGCCTGTTGTCGTTGTTGTCTTCCACATGCCCATCTTCTCTATTGACAATGCTCGACAGCCACTCGAATGATGCTTCTGCCATATTCCGGTGATGGCTTCATCTTCCTCCTTCCCCCCTCTTAACAGTCATGCACATGCAACAGTCCTATTCTCCTCTCCCCACCCCCCTTCCTATGTGTGTGTGTGTTACACAGGGCCGAAGCCCTCTTTGCCCCTCTGTGTGTGTGTCTGCGTGTGTGTGTTACATAGGGCTGATACCCTCTTTGCCTCTCACTCTTTCCATCTCTTTACACTCTCTCACACACATTGGACAGGGCTGAAGCCCTCTATCTCTCTAATGTCTCTCACTCTCTCTCTCTCTCTCTCTCTCTCTTACCCTCTCTGTCATATAGGGCCAAAGCCCTCTGTCTCTGTCTCTCTAAGTCGCCGCTTAGGCTCCCACTTAAGCAGCCCCCTTAATCCCTATGCACCTAGGCACCCCAAGAACACCTCGGATCACCTTGATGCCTTGACAACTATGCCTCTGATGCAGTTATCTTTGAGAAATTTAACTCCATGAACACATATAAAACAACTGTAATATAGCCTCCAAATTAGTTGTCTAGCTTAGCCAAAAAATTGTCCTCTCCATTATCCATCTACCTTGCTTTAATTGCCTGCAAACTCTCATTCACGACATGTTCAGATCAAGGGATTTGACTTTTTTTTCTTCTTTTCGTGAACACCCAATCCGAAAGTAGTTAGCATGGAATAAATCCACAGCCAGGGCAGAAGTTTTTGACTCTCAGTTTCCCTCATTTTGGCAGATACTTGGTGTGCTGATTGCCCTCTTCAGGACCTTTTCCTGAGGGTATCGGCTTTTGCCTCTTACCGCTCTGCTCTTGTCAGCCTGTATTTTGAGGGAGATTTACCCTTGCCTTTTTGGTGCTCTATGTTCAGAAGAAACTTGAGAGATGAGGAACTGCATGACCTGGTGTTGATGGGGCACAGAGGGGTGATTCTCTATGAAATCTGCCTACTCCATTATCCCAGATGGGGGCTCCATTTCCCATTCCTAGCACCGGTTTGGCAGGTCAAGAGCCCTCTCGCGGTGCAGATTTTAATCTGGCGGACATCTATTAATAGGATTCCGAATTGTGACAGGCTGGTCCACTTTTTGCCTAGTGTGTCCTCACCGTGCTGTCTGTGTTGATTGGAGGAGAAAACCGGGGATCACCTTTTTACATCCTGCTCTTTCACTCTCAAGGTTTGGCAGCTGCTGGGGCAGAGACTGCAGTCATTCAGCCCTTGCGATAATGTGGATGGCCTTACTTCACTCTTGGTGTAGACCTTGGCCTCACAAGCCAAACCTTATACTCTGGTCGCTGATCCTCCACGTGACTATATGGGCCTCTTGGATGGAGCACAATGGAAGGATGTTTAGGAGGGAGACCAACTCTCCAGACCATGTCTCTTCTTTTGTTGGTAGAAAAGTTAGGGAATGGGCAAGCTTTTTGTGTAGGGTGGACAGTTGTAACTCCTCCTTTTTGCACCTTTTGGTGGATAGCTGAGGGAGAGTGTCACCTTCTTGATGCGCTTATATAGGAAGAACTTTTTTCTTTTTTCTTTCTCTCTTGTACTTACCCTCTTTTGTTTTATAATGCATGTGGTACTATCCACTTTTTTTAAAAAAATATATGATAGTCCTAACTCTGGCTGTAAAGGCCATGCTTGGAGCCATTACTACAGTCATATGGTGATAGTTTGTGTGGCTTATAGAAGTTAAGCTGCGAAACTAAAATCACAACAGAAGTAAAGAAGTGGAAGCGTGTGTCAGGAACTTCATCGAAACAAGTGCAAAATAAAGGAAAGTGCATAGCCAATGTAATAACATGTATTTCCCAAACTAGAGAGGTAATGCCTTTATAGGAGTTTGCCAAAACTTCTCGATTAAGGTAGTGCACTCTGCTTAGCCAACTAGCCTTGAGTCTTGACACCTGATACCTGCTCCAATCACTTTCCTCTAACATCCTCTTGCCAACTCTTTGTGACCCTGATACCTACAAAGCCAAAACAAAGCAAGAAGGAAAGGTGGTTGTGAGTTGCTAAGCTCATGTAGGATTCCTTCCTGCATTGCCAGTAGATATGGGTCAGCGAGGATAACATATAATAGTGTTATTAAATAAAAAGGCAGCTCTATTCTAAATACAGAAAAGTAAACTGCAATACAACCCGCAACTGAGTTATGTGCAGGAAAGTAAATAAACAGAAAAATATGTTTGCAGTGTCAATATAAGACTCAGCTACATCTTCTTTGCCACGGTACCAGTTATAGTCACTTCCCAAAAAATACCAGTTATGGTCACTGCCTACATATTGCTCATATAAATAGATGAAATGTCAGACAGTCTCTCATTGTTCATTTCTTAAGTTTATTTGCTTATCTTTGGCATTTCATGAACAATCACAGTTGATGTTCGACTTTTGTTTTCAGAATTGCCTCTTCGCCTGGCTGATTTTGGAGTTTTGCATCGGAATGAGCTCAGTGGTGCCCTTACTGGTTTAACCCGTGTCAGAAGATTTCAGCAGGTAACTATCGCAATCTCTCCCTAATATGTCTCGCATAAATTGGCTGTGCAAATAATGTCTGTTTTTAGTTACTTCTCAGTTTCTAAAACAACATAGTGGCGGTTAACTGTTTTGGATGGTGCTATATATTTCCAAAACTTCCTAAAGCCTATCATTGTTAAGATATCACGTTTGGCTACATTTGTTGTCACCGCGTAAATCTTGAGATATAGGCACTGTGTAAATCTATTGGGAAATGCCATATAAAGCTATTTAATGGTGTTGTTTTGGATCTATAAAATGGAGTGACGAATACTATTTCCTTGCTTTGCTGCAGGATGATGCTCATATCTTTTGCAGGGAAACCCAAGTAAGTTTTTGATTACCCAACTTATCGTAGTTCCATTGTTGCGCTTTATCTTTAGTCTTTGTTTCTCTGGAGTTCTTTCTTTTTGACCAAGTTTCTTTGGAGTAGATTGTGAAGTGATCTCATGATGGTCAAGAGCCTGCTGAAATTACGTTAGACTATATTAGATAACCACATCAAGCCAAAAAATTCACTGTAGACCGCTGAAACATTGCAAAGCAAGTCCGAGGGAATGGTTAAAAATGGATTCAACGGTGTTACTAGAATGATAGTTTTTTGTTTGACGCAATGAGAGATAAGAGAATTTCAATTTAATGGAATTAAAACTTTTTTAATCGATCATCTTTTAGCCTCTGTCAGTTATATTGATCTGTAATTGGACTATATGAGTATCAGGATCTTATTTAACAAAGGAGCGAATATAATTATATTGTGCATTAATAAATTATAACCTGCATGGAAGACCTTTGGTATAATTTAAAAACATACTAGGATATATGAAATATGAAATATGAAAAATAAACATAATGAATATTCAACATGGTTTGTTTTAGTTGTATTAGTATATTTTGGTGATCATCAAATAATACATATCAATTGAGCCACTAGGATTCACTAAACAATTCTCGTCTAACACAAGATACAAGTTCATGTTGCTAAAATGCTAAAGCATATATACTATCATGGTTGAAAAACCGAGTATATTTAAAAAAGTGAAAGTCCATAATTCAAATTTATGTTCAACTAAGAATTTGTTTCTCTTTAATGCTAATGACAAAAAATGGTGAAGGAAACTGTGTTCTTTACCCCATTTGTAACATTGTTTACAAATATAACATTAAATATATAATTATGTCAGCTTTTCTTGTAATTGTTTCCATTTTTTATCCTCTGGATAAGTCCTGTTGTTTGATTTGAGTTTGTGTTTGACTTCGGTCAAGAGAGTTTTTGACTTCGGTCAATATGTAACTATGTAACCCTTCTTATATCAATGAAATGTGACCTTTTGTCACCTTCAAAAAAAAAAAATATAATTATGTCAATATGGAACTCCTTAAAACAGGTAGGGAAAATTACCTAGGGGCAAATAAGTCTCTGAATTTACTGTGACAGGCACCAAACATTCAGGTTAAAAGAATGGGGAATCAATTGATTCTTTTACATCAAAATGAACCAAACTCTAATTTTACTACTAATTCCCATACTATCCTCTTGGAACAGTAGAGGCACCGAATGTCTCTGCCCAACTGTACTTCCGTGAGCCCTTGTGCTTCTCTTAGAATTATTGGCTATGGTGAAATGTATATACAAAAGCTTCCTTTAACATCATGCATGAGCAACATTTTATGTGACCGCCCCAACTTCAGCCTTGTGGGCCGTGTTGGAGTTGTCACATGGTTGCATTGTAACGAGGTTGGGGATTCATAGAAATCCAGCTGTGAACTACAAGCACAAAAAAGATAAATAGGAGGGAGCATAAGCAAGGAACTTCGTATATCAGTAACTGAAGGAACAAATGCGATCCAAAGGAAAGTACATAGCCAGTAACATAAATTTGCGTATCCTAAATGAGGTAATACCTTATAAACCTTTGTCTCCCAAACCTGCAGTTGGACATTGCTCTGCGTCATACTACTCATTCCCACCTAGGTCCTTTGCAACGCTGCCACCATCAAAATAAAGCACAAAACTAAGGAAGGTAGCAGTGAGACATTGACCCATGTAAGAATCACTGATGACATGGGTTAGAGACAGTAATTAAATAATTAAAAGCTAATCCATATGCAGCTAAGTAATTAAAGAAACAATTAAATAAGCAATATCACTTCTATGTGCAGATAATAAATAAAACAAGTGATAGACTTCAGGGAGAGAACTTGGGACAGTACCTAAAAGATCATGTGACACATGCTTGTACTAGACCACACTGGGTATCAGAAGACAAGACTGGTAACTCAAGACAAGAGATGACACTAGTATCAACCATGTAATATCTGGTCACTGTTTATGCAATTCTGCATAGGAGGAGAAATGGACTAGGAAATGAAGGAAAATTTTGTTATAACCATGTAATATTTTTCTACTGCTTATGCAATTCTGTTTGGTATAGCATGCAATGTTTTGGCAATGCTGAATATTTTTGGCTTTATTCATTTGTAATTGTTTCCCCGTCTTAAGTGGTCTTGTGTTTGCCGTATATTTGCAGATAAAGGATGAAGTCCGGACTGTCTTGGAGTTTATAAGTTATGCCTATAGCATATTTGGTTTTACATTTGAGTTGGAATTATCAACGGTATACAGCTACCTTTTTTTAAAAAATTTTAGTTTCGTACTTAGATTGATGTTGTCTTGATATTTCCAATGTAATAGACCCTATGGGCCATTTGGGGGGAGATAAATCATGGGATTTTAGATGTGAAGCTTAGATTCCTGAGAGAATTGACACTTTGTTTGTTCGAGGGTTCAAGAATGGGCGTGGCCTTTTGTAATGTGTGTTCCTTCCCTCTTTTTGTTCTTTTGGGGGATGCAGTGACGGTCAGGTGCACCATTTCAGTGCCGGAACTGTACTCTGTTCTTGGGGGTTTTGTTTTTCTCTCTTGTACATTCTACCATCATTTTGAATATATTTCGTGGTACCATCCACCTTTTTAAAAAAAGGGAAAATTACTATAAAAGGCCCAAAAATTTTCAGAATATCCAATAGGGGCTCTAGCCCAAAAAAATATTTCCAACATCAGGGGTGGACCCAAGAATTTTTCTTGGGGGGGGGGGGGGCAACATAAATACATGATGTTTTGTGTACACTATGAAGAATTTTAACACAAAATATGACATATACAAACCAACAATATTATTGAAAAATTAATATCCATAAATCTAGATAAAATAATAAAATAATAATTAAATGTAAAATCTTTATTTAAAATTTATTCAATATTATTAACTTGTTAACAAGATGATTGAATTATAATAAATTTATATACAATCAATTAAAGGAACGGTACCTTCTTCGGTCTTCAAATAAGTCATGTAACTAAGTTCACTTTGTTGTAAATCACAACTACAATCCTGCATGATAAAAAAGAGCCTACGTATAAAATTACAAAAAAAATGCATTAAATAAAAAATTACAAAGTTATGTCAATCCAAGACTTTAGTGAGTAGTTCTGAGACAGAAGATTTCATGGTGGATGGTATAATTTCAGAAGAAATTTTATACAGAGAACGGAAAGAGAAAGAGTAAAGGAAAATCAGTTCCTTGCTTTACTTGGAGTTCTTCCTCATAAAACAAGTGTATTAATTCATGAAGAATAACATGATAACAAAGGAAAGAGGGTTAGAGAGGAGAAACAAGTTGGATTAGAGTATGAAATATGTTAAAACTGGTTGAAGAGAAATTCAAGGGAAGATATGGAGGAGTATTTCTTTTGAAAGTGGATTGTCCCACATTTGTATTTTTTTTAGAAAAGGAAAACAAAAGGATAGGGGATGTACAAGTAAAGAGTTAGCACCTGTCAAACCCCAAATACAAACCACCAAGATGGTGACAAATAGGGCTGTAAACGGAGCGGATCTCTTTCCGCGACCGTCTTTTTATCATAAACGGATAATCTGTATCCGCTTCGTTTATGAATCGGATATGGATTGGATATTTTTCGAATCCGGAGCGGATACATATAATATCCATATTTGTAGAGAGAATTTAAAACATAAAGTATTTGATTAAAAATTATAAACCATATAAAATAGTAAATAATTAAAAATTTTAAAATTATATTAATTAAATATATAATATAATTAAATATAAATATATAATTAATAATAAAAAAATAAACTTTTTGAATGAAAGAGGTCATATATAAACATAAAAAAGAAAAGGGAGCATAATCGAATTTTTTACCATACATCTATTTTTTATTTTACTCATCTTAAAATGATATGGACTATAAATATAGACCTAGATGAATCAGCATGTATCGTGCTCTAGACTATCGACGTAATAAATATGTATCCCGACCCGTCTTAATGAATTTCTATGAGTATTTTTTCAATAATTTAAGTCAAAACAACAAAAGGGAAAAGTGGCATCAGTGCCGATCTAAAGAGCAGCGCTACAGTGATCATGCACGATCAAAGTTTGTTCCTTTTAATTCTATTCTATTGGGTGCTGAGCAGCATACCTTCACGGATGGCAGTATCCTATTTTGATTAAGAGCTGCTTGCAGATGGCAGTGGGCCATTTGCAGCCTGGGCAGTAGCAGCGAGGGTCGGTGGCTGTTTACACTTGCAAGTGGAGGTTGTACCCAAGTGCTGTGCAGCCCTAGCAGCAGCAGGTGGGAAGGCCGTTTCCATGGGGGAGGAGGGCTGGTGGAAGTGCCATTTGCAGTCTTAGCAGGTGGGCAAGGAGCGCCGGGTTTACAGGTGGAGGCAGGCCGGTGGGGGAGGAGGTTTAGGTGGTGGCAGTGATGGCGTTTGCATCCCTATTTGCAGCAGGCGAGAGATAAATGGAGGATGGGAGAGCTAATGGTGGTGGGCTGATGGGGGAGGCTGGGAGGAATGATGGCGGTGGCGGGCACCAAATACAGGTCGGTGGAGGACTGGAGGAGGGCTACTACTAGTACCAGGCGGCAGGTTGGGGATACAACGCAAGGTTTCGGTCTTAAGGTTAAGCCTTAACCCAACATGTAGGGAGCACATGGACCCTTAGATCTAGGATCTAAGGTTGGGCTTAAATTTCTTGGTGGAGTGGTCCGAGTGGATATGCGATTTCCGTAACTGCTCTGTTTATGTGGCGGACTATAAGTGGATATCCATTTAGAACCGTCAGGTGACGACTTCGGATAAATATCCGCACATTCGGATACGAATCTGGAGCAGATCCGAATAAAATCCGGATCCGTTTACAACCCTAGTGACAAAACCCAACAACCTCAACCAAAAGGAAGACAGTTACCCTCCCCAAGAAGAACAAAAAGAGAGGAGTTACATGAATCCACTTTCCAAAGGAAAGAAGCCCATTCCCTGACTTTCTCACAAACAAAAGAAAAAATTCTCTCCGGAGCAAACGCCTCCCTTCTAAAGATCCTATTATTCCATTCCAACCAAATGGCCCAGATAGTAGCATGTAGAACCAGCCACCAAACTATGCGATCCTTCGGACGGGTCCAAGATCTTCCCCATGTCAAAAGCCGCTTCTCCATCAAATACCATTGAGTGAGCGCCACCTTAAGGCATGAAGCTATCAACTGCCACACTTCTAGTGAAAAGGAGCAGGATGTCAAGTGATGGTCCACATTCTCCTCTTCCTCCCCACAAAGACAGCATGTGACATTCAGGCCATTGATGAAGTGGACCAACCTATCACCAGTGGGAAGCCTTTTCAATGAAACATGCCATATGAGGATCTGCACCTTGAGAGGGCTCTTAACTTGCCAAATACTAGATTGGAATATGCATTTGGCTCCCCCATCTGCAATAATAGAATACATAGACTTAACAGAGAAGTGACTCTCCTTATCCCAAGTCCATCTCCACCTGTCCCGAATAGCATCATCCAACTGAAAAAATTGTACCAATAGAAGCAACTACATCAGATCATCTGTCTCTTCTTCCCTCAAAGACCTCCTGAAGGTAGGGCACCAACACCTATGCTCCATATCAAAGGTCTGGAAAACAATGACATCTGTGTTACATGCAATGGCAAAGAGCCGATGGAAAAGTGCACGTAAAGGTTGTGCTGCACACCACGAATCTGACCAAAATAGGGTGAGCTTGCCATCCCCAACATGAATCTATGAAGCAGCCGTGAAGACGTCCGAGCAAGCCAGGATCCCTCTCCAGATCGGGGAGACATTATAGGTGGGAGGAATATCCACTCCCCACACCCTAGAGTTCACATAATATTTATTAGAGATGATATCCTTCCAAAGACCTGCCTCATCATTGACTAACTTCCAGAGCCATTTTGTACAGAGGGCTAGATTGCATAGTCTGATGTTCTTAAGCCCCTTCTTAGGCCTACAAATCCTCCCCCAACTGACAACATACCCTCCTTTTTTAGGTTCACCATAGCCATGCCAAAAGAATCTAGCATGAATGGTTGCCAAAGACTTTGCCACTGCAATCGGGATCCTGAAGATTGAAAGATAATAAATGGGTAGGCTATCAAGTACATATCTGCATAGTGTCAACCTGCCCCCGTAGGGAAGGAGCCTGCCTCTTCCAACCTACTAGTCTACTTTGAAATCCTTTCACAATGATTTCCCAGTCTCTACACTGAAGAGTCTGAGGTGATAGTGGTAGACCAAGATGAGAAATGGGAAATTCACCAATCGGACCCCCAAGGTTGAAAGAGGCTCTAGAAAGAGACCTATCAACCATATCGATACCAATCACCTGACTTTTCTGAAAATTCACCTTCAAGCCTGCCAATTCCTCCAGAGGTTCTAACATAAACCTGGCCATAAAAAGATGGTCCTCTTTATCAGAGAGGAAGAGGATGGTATCATCACCATATTGGAGACGAGAGATCTACAAACTCCGAGGAGCAATCTGAAAGTCTTTGAGGAGGGCAGCCTCCTCCGCCCTCATCTAGACCCTTTTGAGAATGTGGGCTACCAGAATGAACAAAAGTGGAGATAGAGGGACACCCTAATGAAATCCCCCACCACTATGAAAGAACTGAGTAGGCTGGCTGGCCATTGAGAAGAACAACAAAAGTAGTAGAAGACACGCATTCTCTGACCCATCTCTTCCATCTATCCCCAAAGCCCATATGACTGAGGACTTGAAAAAGACACTCCCCAACTGACTATGTCATAAGCATTTTCAAAATTCAACTTTTAAAACCAAACCTTTCTAAGTTGTGGCTTCATTGAGTGAATCGCCTCATGAGCCATCAAGAGGTTATCTTAGATGTGTGTACCCTTAATAAAAGCTCCTTGGTTATTGCTAATTAGGGGAGTCAATGGGCCAGGCCAGGTTCGGCCCACCGTGAGTCCTGCCGGACCCGTCACTTAGCTAGCCTGGCCCGGCCAGGCTCGTAGCTCTCTTCACAGGGACCCATAGGAGCCCGGCTCGGCCCGTCTTCTCTTACTTTTCGCATCATTGTGCCTCCCTTCTCCACTTCTCCTTCTTTGTTTCACTTCTCCTTGGAAACCCTAGTCTTCTTGAAGGTTTGTCAGCGTTGCAGCTCCTGCTGTAGTTACCGTCTCCAGGGCCGGCGTGCAAACTTTCTCTTTCAACACCATCTTATTTGGTGTTCAGGAAGTTTTCTCCAATTCCAGCGTCTCCTCTAGCTCTCTTCCCGATCTCCGTCGACCCATGCCTTTGTTGTGATCCTCTCCATTGGCCGTCGTTGTCATTTCCCAGGGTTCATTGACGTCTCTGGCAGCTGCAATTCCAGGATGCCAGATATGGTGTTGCCAGTGATGGGGTGGCGGCGACGGCGAGGGCGGTTTGGGAGTGGTGGCAACGATGGGGTGGTGGTGATGACCATCGGGGTGGTGGTGGTGGTTGGGGGGGGGGGGTGATTGTGATTGTGCTAGCGGTCATGAAGAGGGCGGCAACAGGGTGGTGGTCTTGGCGACCGATGAGGTCAGTGGTGGTGGCGGTGGTCATGACGACGGTGGCGGAGTGGTGGTTCTAGTGGTGATTGGCGGGTGGGGGTGTGGAGGGGGCCGGGGTTGGCGGCCATGATGGTGCGGTGGGGTGGTGCAGCTACGTGGGGTGGTGATTGGGGGGGGTGTTCTGGGTATGGCTTGGACACCCATCGGTCCAGCCCGCCGGCCCATGGTCCAGGAAAGTAGGCCCCAATATGGCCCGCGGGCCTAAAACGTTGGCCTGAACATCAGCTCGCAATCGACCCAGCCCGAAAACCCACGGGCCAGCCTGGCCCATTGACAGCCCTACTGCTAATCAACCTGCTGACAATGCTCTCCAACCTAAACGCTAGATATTTTGTGATAACTTTGTAGATTCCATTCAGCAAACCAATAGGCCTATAGTCTTGCAAGTTATCGGCCCCTTCTTTCTTAGGTATGAGCATGATAAAGGTCTTATTAATACCCCTTATGTGAGCCAGCCCCTCTTGAAATTCCACAAGTGCCTCGCATAGATCGGCCTTGACAATCTCCCTACAATGTTGGAAGAAGATCATGGGGAAACTATCCGGTCCATGAGCTTTGTCACCTGCATGACTAAAGACAGCCTTCTTGATTTCTTCCTCTGAAAAAGGAGATGACAGGGACTCACAGTCCTCCTGGGAGATAGATGGAAGAAGACCTCTGCAAAGGATATCTGTCTGAAAGAATCTTTAGTGAAAAGGTTGGAGTAGAAATCATGTACGTGCCTCCTAAGCTGATGAATCTCATCCACCACCTGCTCCCCTACTCTAAGGCTCCTGATGTTGTTCATTCTCCTCCTGCCTGAGGCCACTCTGTGAAAATATGTTGTGTTCTTGTCACCTTCCTTGATCCACCTTTCTCTAGACCTTTGCTTCCAATAGATCTCTTCCTTAAATAGGATCTTATTGAAGTCTTCCCTGAGCTTCTCCCTGAGTTTTCTTATCTTCCTCGTCCAGCAGGCCAGCTTCCTCCAAGGGATCAAAAACTCCCAGCTGATCTAGAATCCTGTCCTTGCCACCTTGCCCGGAAGGGTCTTAGTGGCTCCCCACTTGGTAAGGCAAGAAGCCAACCTATTCAATTTGGCATTGAATGTAGACATTACATTAGAACCTCCCTGTGGGGACTCCCACGACCTCCTTACGGAGTCAAGAAAGTCAGCCTCTCTAAGCCAATATCTCTCCATTCTGAATCTTGGCCTCCTGAAGGATGAAATGCAGGAGCGGAGTAGAATGGCTTATGGTCTAAAGATGTTATAACCATACATTCAGTTTGCAGGTGAGGGAAAGGAAATCATTTATTAAGAAAACTATCTCTCTCTCTTAAGCAACCATGTCTTTTTAAGGCTCTTTCTCTCTCTTAACACCCCACGTAATTAACCAAACCCTTCATCTCTCTCACACACACACCACACGTAATTAGCCAATCCTTCCATCTCTCTCTCTTTTCCTTTATTCTTTTTTTTTTTGGGGGGGGGGTGGTTTAAGGAACGCGGGTAATGAGGAGGCTTTTGCGACATCTAATAGCATTGGCTTCTCATGCATCATATAGTGTCACTATGTTAAGGAAATAGACCTAGAGAAGATGGGCTCTATTGTAATGTGCTAAGATTGTTTTAAAGATTTTTGTACTATACATATGAGTATATTTAGAATCCAAATTCAGAAGATGTTGGAGATATAAAATTCAGCAGTTAAGCTTCATCCCATCAATTTAAGGTCGTATAGGATAGTTGCAATTGATGATCAATTGAATGTCAACTAGTATGATGTATATTATTACAACTTTATGTACCAAAAAGATGTCATAGAAATCAACCAACAGAAGGGAGGGTTACCTTAGATGTCGAGTTAAAACACTGTCAACAATAAGGGATTATTCGTGATGCTATTGGTATATTGGCTGATTGGGGGAACTTGTTCCATTGTTGGTGCTGTCCCACCTGTAGTTCCTCAGTGAGGGAATATTGGGGACCCAGGGCTGATGAGGATTAATCTGTTCAGAGTAGTGGGAAAGAATAGGTCATGAACTGTAAAGAGAGACTGGACAGCCAGAATGAAGTGAATTCAAAATTGGATCAGCTGGCTGGATGGGCTATTTCTTGTTCTGATCTTGATCCTGATCCAATAGGCTAGGCAATTGGTTTATACCAAGTTGGGGAACAGATCTTCTTTCTGAATACAAAAAAACTTCTGGGATCTGCTTATATTGATCTGATAGAGTGCTGTTTTATTTAACATTATACATATTTGGTTACATTTACCCAAAATGCACCACACCACATCTGGGTTAAATTTTCACCCATCCATTAAGGACACTTTTAAGCTGGTAAACGTAAAATGGCATTTTTATACTCTTTCTTAAACAAGAACGCAAGTGCAACATCCAATTTTTCAAAATTATATGACGATTATCATTGAATTTCCACCCATCCATAAATGTAATGGTTTTTTTTTTCAAAAGAATTAAGGCTTGTATTACCAATTCTATGAAAAACGTAAGTAGTGGTAGTACAACCAAGTGGGGAAGGAGAGGTTCTTCAATTACAACCTACAGCACATGACCATAGCATCTCTGATAGAACAAATGTAATGAGTTTAGATGTCATAAATAAGCAAACTCTCCTACCCTCTTTACGAGAAAAAGAGAAACTAAATTCAACTACTCTGAGACAGGGGGGCAGGTGAGTAGCGTAGTGATAGGCCCCAGCCTTCAGTTCAAGTCCCTATTTTGCCCCGGAGTAGTTACCCAGTACATTGTCCCTCCTCGGGTGCTGGGCAGTTTGCCTGATATACTTGGGTGTCTGGCATGGGAGCTTCCCTTAGCCTCTAGCTCTGGCTGTATACTTGGACCTCTGTTGGGATTTCCCACAGGCACTGACCCGTTTCAAAAAAAAAAAAAAAACTACTCTGAGACAGTCCAACCCCCAAACCTTTCCTGCAGGAATTTCTGACTTCATTGAAATACAAAAATCCTCTAAAGCAGCTGCACTCGCATACTAGAAGATTGACTAATCCAAAAATTAGCATCTGCGTATGTAATGGTTGAATAAACTCCACAAGCAGAAACTGTTCCTTCAATTTTCAGCCACCTGATCCAATTTCAGATTCATTGTATTAGGGCTGCCCAGTCACTTTTCACTGTCCATGGTCTATTCTTTCCCACTACTATCTCCCAACCCCTGGGTCCGTTCTCCAATCAATCAGCTGCAATGCAATTGGAGGTGCCCCGTCCCTACAGAGGGGCACTTGATCTAGGGCAATTGAGGCTCCCCCTCCACACCCCCTCCCCACCACCACCACCACCACCACCCCCACCCTTTTGTGCATTTGAGGGCTGGCTTCCCTCAACCAGCTTGCCAGCTATTGTATGCGGGAAACTAGGGTCAGTATGCCGCAGGGACTTCATCTGGTACCCTTCTACACTTGTCCCCCTCTCAACATGTTCCAATTGGGGCCACACCCCCTATATGTTGAGTGTCGGGACAACCTCCCTATTAGTCGGGGTCGATATCAAACTTCACTCCCCTCTGCACACCATGCCATGGGTAGCCAGGCAACCCCTTCTGTGCAACAGCCATCAGCTTCTCTTGTTTTTGAACGATGAGGAACAGCTACCTCCCCTTTGCTCGATTGGTCACCTAGCTCCAAACCTTTGCATAAGACTGTGATGCATGGTGGACAATACCTGCTAGGATGAACGTTCACATGGACGATCATGCATAGTGGACAAACACGTATGGGCTAACATTTGCACAATGGGGTCTACTCGCCCGTTCCTCTTACTATACCATTCCCCTGAATCCCCTCCCTCTCTACGCATGTGAAGGGCTCTCTTGAGGATGGAGAGCTTCTAGGGCATCAGATTTCGGCAGAGATGGGGCAATGGCTGACTCCATTGTCATAAAGAAGCATCTCTTGAAGAAGCCATGAAAGACCCATCTCATCAGTTACCACATCTTTATGGTGGAAGACAGTGTCAATGATGTTTATCTTTTCAGCAAGCCATTTGATCTAGTCGCTCTCATCCATGCTTTCAGTTGCATGTACTTGAAATTATCAATATGATTGATGAATGGTAGTAATTCTTATTATCATGACATATATATGGTTTAAGTAAATGACCTCACTTCTATATCATCATTGATTATAACATGCTGTAAGCCGTTAGAATGGTAATTCAATCCAGTGTAGCAGATTCCATTTGCATTCACTCTCATGGGATGCAATGATAATAAAAACCTGCCACTAGCAATTACATAAGTGTCCTAAAATGCCTCAAAAGTCATTAACGTAACATTGCTGATTTAAGACATTATTAGCCCGAGGTTGAACTATTGAGCAGTGTTTTTGTGCACTCTTAATTTTAGTTGCATGGGACATTTCTTATGGGACGCCAAGAATCATTTGTAAATGAATTTGACAAACTTGAGTCGACTTATGAGGTACTGTGACTTAATGGAGACAGCATAAGTACCTGCTTCTAACAGATCCAATTAAGGTTTCGTAGTTTGCTGGGTTTGGATACATTTTTTTAACCAAAACAGTGGCCTGATGTGCAAGAGATATGTTGTGGACATGTAATAAAAAAAGGGCCACATGAAGTTGTCAATCAGAAATGTTTGGACATGGTTCGAGATTTGTAGGTGGCTAAGGTTGACAAAAACTTAACAGGGTGTACGAGGGAAGCTGAACTCTCACTCTTTTTTGAAAAGAGTCAGGCTCTAGTTTCAGTTACTGAATAGAATAGGGTCTTGTAACTTTTTATGTGCTTACTTTTTCTGTTTCTCTACCCCGTTAGGCTAAGGTTCACATAAGCTCAACAATATCCTAGGGAAGCTAAACTGTCACTCTTTTAGAACAGTGTCAGGCTCTAGTTTCAGTTGCTGAATATGAATATGATAGGCTTTAACTTTTATATGCTTCCCTTTTCTGTTTTCTACCATGTTTTTAAATGTTAATTCCTCGTCATAGATCATGTTATGAGATTGTCAAATGAGATCTAAATGTTCTTTATTTTGAAATAACTTATGAATCTCAGCGGCCTGAGAAATATTTGGGAGAAAGAGAAACCTGGGAAAAGGCTGAGTCAGCTCTTTTGGAGGCACTGAATGAATTCGGGAAGCCATGGCAGGTAACTAAGCATTTGATTCTTCTAACCATCTTCCCACCTGAACTTTGTATTGACATTTTTTTTCTTTCCTCTTTCTTCAAAATAATTGGTTCCTCATAAAGAGTTATTCTGTATTCCCACAATACGTTTGGATGAGTCATTTTTGGATTAATTTCATAAATACCTTATTATAATGAGACTTTCATATTTACCTCTCTTACTTGTCTAATATCTTATATACCATTGTTGTCATAAATTTATCTCAGACATACCACTTGTGTTGATTTCCATTTGAAGCCATTAGAATATGATGGTCATTTCTGTAATGTCCTTCGTCAACTGGGGTGGGCAGGGGGAATCGAGGGACTAGGAAATCTGAGTTTATTTTTCAGGGCTCACCGTCTAAAAGCTGGTTCACAAAATTTCTGGTGATTGGGATACAAAGGGATTTTGTTCAGAATTCTAGGTTCCATGTGTTATTATCCATTCAAATATATGTGTTGCATCGCTTCTTTTATAGTATGTTGCTAGGTCATTAAGAATTTCATTATATCATGTTGACTTTTCTTTGTCTCAGATTCTATTGAAGACATCTTCTCATCATATATTTTTTTTTTTGCACACATAAATTAAAGGGGATGGTGCATTTTATGGTTCAAAAATAGAGATTAGTGGTTTCAATGCTTTAAAACTTGAAGGGTGTGAGAGAGAGAGAGTGAGAGAGATCGCGATACAAGGGATTTTGTTCAGAATTCTATGTTTCATGAGCTATTATCCATTCAAATGTGTGTTGCATGTCTTATTTTATCATCTTTTGCAATGTCATCAAGACGTTTATTATAACATGTCGTAAGGTTGTGAAGACTTTTATTTTATTATGTCAACTTTTCTTTGTCTCATGTTCTGTTGAAAGACATTTTCTCATCAGGTTTTTTTATTCTTTTTCCCCACATAAATGAAGGGGATGGTGCATTTTATGGTTCAAAAATAGAGATTAGTGTTTTTGATGCTTTCAAAGAGAGAGAGAGAGAGAGAGAGAGAGGTCTTACTTTATCATCCTTTGCAATGTCATCAAGATGTTTATTATAATATGTTGCCAGGTTGTTAAGACTTCGTGGGGATGTTTTCTTTTTTATTCATTTTGTTAGACTTTAAGAACTTGGGATTAGTCCTCAGGAAGTCTAAAAATTTGGATCAAGAGTTGATCTGTAAGTTCGACCTTTCCCTACTGACCTCGGTCAGTGTTAATTACTCCAATCAATGATTGTCAACCCTTGATTAACCATCCGGTGATGCCCTTTTGAAAATCGTGCACTAACATGTCAATTTATGAAATAACTCTTGGAATGAGCCATTCATGATCCTTTAAATGTCTTGGAATCTTTGAGAGATTCTTTAAGGACACGTGTAGCGTAATATATTTACATCATTTCCTTTAGGAATCCTTAGAGAATACTTAGAAGATATGCCTTTTGCATGATCTGGCAATGTCATTCCTCTTAGGATCCTTAAAGGTCGTAGGAGACATGGTAAAGCCTTAAAAGATATACTTTAATATGATGTGTCCACGCGATCCGTATCTTTTGTCTTTTAAGTATTCTTTAAGAAAACCTTTTAAACTCATCGTGATTCAAAGATATTGCAGCTTATTAAGAATCCATCATAGCTCGATTTAAGCATACACATGACCATTTATGGCCACTTGGTGTTTTCTTTTTTGTATTTTCTGGATTTTTTAGTGCGATTTTTCACACTAATTATCATCTTAGTTGATAGAGTCGGATTAGATAGATAGGAGATAGAATTGGATTGCTTGTTTGAGTTTGAGTAGGATTTTAGAGGAAGATCTATATATATTATTGTACTATTTGCTTAGAAATTAATGTATGAATATTTGAAAAAAAATTACCTTGCGTTCGTGCGAGCCTCTGCGACGAAGCCACCGCCGGTGTGACGCGGAAAGCCTCACCTTGCCGGTGCGACGCCGATAGATTCCCTACTGCAGCCTGACCCCTTCTCTCTCTCTCTCTCGGGCCCATCGGGCAGTTTAGAATAAGAAGAACATAACAGAAAAAAAAGAGGGCAGAGAAGAGGACGTCGACGCCTGTTGGCACCGCCGCCGCCATTGCCGGCCCCTACTGGCGCTAGTGCCACCATGGAATGCAGAATCGGCCGAAGATCGAGATCGGCAGGTCTCGATTCGGCCGATTCTGGCCGACCCGATCCCGATTCTAATCGGGATCGGAGGGTCCCGATTCGGGGACCCGATCCGATCCAGAATTCCTTGAGTGCCACTGCTACCAACCCCCGCCACCGCTGCCACTACCACTGCTAGCACCTATAGCGGCCGCTGTCTGTGATTGCCACTGCCGCTGCGCTGCCGCCACCCTCCTCCGCAGCTGCCATCGCCGGTGCTGGCTACCGCTGCTGCCCCAGCTTGCAGTCGCCGCCATCTCTTCCCCCTCTTTCTTGATGTCCCTTGTGTTAGGGTTAAAAGAGGAGGAAGGGGGGCAGAACGTGACCCTGTAAACCAACTTGGTCAAACCAAGTTGACTTGGTTTAGGTCCTGGCTAGGCCCGAGCCATCTTGCTGCCATTGATAACCTGATCTCAGCCTTGTTAATTGACAGGTTCGAGCCACCTTTTGGGTGTACTGGTTTGACTCAATTGCTACATGATGGTGCAACCCTGGTTCGAGCCAAGGTGTTGTCAGGTATGAGCCAGGTCCCTGGTCCGTTGTGGTGCACCAGGTAGTGCAACGACCCTCGTTTCGAGCCTGTCCGAGCTGCGATTCGTATACCATCTACACCGTTGGTTTCATCTCGACAAGGCCGACCCAAATCCAGTATGGTGCTGCCCTGATTGCACCTTGTTTTACATGCCATCTCTACACGTATACCTAGGTCACACATTCTTGCATCCTAAGGATCACGTTAGCTGCCTCGATTTGCGTTCTAGCATCTGTCGCCTTTGATTTTGTGGTACGCTTTCTAATGCATCTTCTTAATGGAGTACATTTCCTCCGTGGCCCGTCAACTGCCATGAACATTACCTCAGATTTTTTTTATTGTTTATTTGTTGCCTTTTACCTCCCTGCAAGGAGTGGGCCTTATTTTATTGTACTTTAAGGGTGTTACATGCGCACCGGGAGGACTTCTCCCACGCACCAGCGTGGAGGTACGTGTTAATCCCTTCCGTTATAGCTTTGTTTTTTTTATATTTGCTTTCATATGTCGCTGACTTATGAGGTAGGATACCTAGCCCATGATACATTATCACTGCTGGTTTGAGAGTGCAATACCCCTATCCCGAGTTCCAAACTTTGGGGTGATTCTAATACCTTAGACTTGCTATAGTTCTTCAACTGTCAATGGTCCTATGTTTCCTCATCGTGAGAGGGACAATTTACTTAGCTATCTTCTATTATTTGGCGTAATTGTCCAACTTTTTACAATTGTACGATTAGGTTGCATCTACTTATTTTTATATTGCTTGCTATTGATCTCTACTCCTGTTAGTGAGTCTGTTAGTTTCGTTAGCCATCCCGCATCATCTTTTCTGGTATCAAAGTCATGTTTTACTTGTCTAGGGAGTCAATTAAGAGTCTTATTTGAGGTTTAATTGTTTGCATGCCCACGCGTAGTGGTACTGATTACCATCCATCTGCAGTCATGTCTAGGTCCTCCGTAGATTCTGCCGCAGGTTCTTAAATTGGAGCTAGAGTCCATAGTGGTCTTGACTTGTCCGACATGATACGTGAACTCAGTAATACATTGGATCAATTGAACCAGCGCTTTGATCATGTAGAGGGATCGCTCAAGACAATTCATGATAGAATGACTCAAACTGATCATTCGATTCAGGGTGTAACTGACTGAGTCACTGCTTTAGAGAGAGTCCCTCAAGGTCCTCAAGAGCCTGTGAGAACTCAAAATCTAGAGCATGTGTGAGCCCAAAATCTAGAGCCTGTGAGAGTCATTGAGCACCAGTCACTCTCATCTCCCCCAACCATTCGTGTCGCTCGCTATGATGATAGGAGGGGTTGCCGACCTGATTATGAGGATGATCTGTTTGAGGCGGTTGATGATGGGTTTCAGAGAGTTTCGCTAGCATGGAGAGGTCCCCGCCCTGATTACCCCGCCTGAGACTATGAGTACGAATGTAGGCCCTATTGTGATCACGAGGATTTAGATTATTAGGTCATCAAGAATGTGAAGGTGGATGCTCCTACCTTTGACGGAACTTTGGATCCTCAGATCTACTTGGATTGGGAGGCTGGCATGTTTACTTTTGGTATGAGATGTCTGATGGTCGACAGGTTTGATTTTCCAAGATGAAGCTGTTGGGCCAAGTTAAGACCTTATGGTCTAATGTGGAAGCCCTCCTCAAGCAGTGATATTAAGAGCCCGTAGAGACATGGGATGAGATGAAGGTGAAATTTTGTGAGAAGTACCTTCCTGCCACATATTGTCATCGTCTTATTAATAAGTGGCAGAGCCTCACCTAGGGAAATCGTACCGTGGCTGAGTACATTTTTGAGTTCGATATTTACCTTTTGAGATGTGGTATTCGTGTGGAGAGTGTGATGACCCTTTCACGCTTTGGAAGGGTCTACGTCTAGTTTACCAACGTGAGTTGTTCAAGAGGGATGTGCGTACGTTAGAGTTTGCCTATCAAGTGGCACTAGAGGTTGAGCAGCTTGAGATTGAAAGTGAGTCCTTCTATCATCCGAGGCCTTCTTTTTCGCGCCCTTTTGACCCTTAAGGTGGACTTGCCTACCCACATAGAGGACATATGATTAGACCCTCAGAGCCAACTTGTCGGGAGGTACCTACTCCTAGACCTTATTTTCCCGTCCGGGAGTAGCCATTACCACTTCCTACCCCTCCTGCTTGCCCCCAAGTAGCAGCTTCACTAATCCGACGGGAGGGTAAGGGAAAGGCTCCCATGACTGGTGAGCCCTCTGTTGTTGGTCCGCATACTCAATGCTTCCGGTGCAATAGGTATGGCCATTACGCATCTCGCTATCCTACTCGGGCATTGACCCTAGACGGCACAGAGATTGAGGAGCCCCCGCCAGTCACTGAGGAGGTGAGGCATGTGAGGATATGGCCAATAAGTTTTAGAAGATGTTGATGTGGTTGGCTGTATTCAGAGAGAGTATTATCGAGTAGAGGATATCAAGGACCTTCCAGAAGGAGGGAGGTTAGGCGTGGTCCGTTGCATTTTTGACCCAGCCCAAGGTGAGTGATGATTGGCGTAATAATGTGATCTTTCATAGTTATTTTAAACATAATGGCAAGGTGTGCAAGGTGATCATTGATAGTGGGAGTTACATTAATGCAATCTTCACGAGTACCAGGGATGGCAGTACCGGTACCGGTACCCGTATCGGTGGGTACTGGTACCGGTACGTACCGGCCGGTACCAACCCAGTATCGGCCGGTATTGGCCGATACCCTTTACATGTATCGGGTACCGGTACCGGCCGATGCCGGTACGTACCGGTATCGGCCGGTACTGCCATCCATGACGAGTACAGTTGCATTCCTTGGCTTGACTCCTGTGGATCATCCGAGTCCGTATCGTATGTCCTGGGTGGACTCGGCGTCCACTCCCATTCGAACAAAATGTTTCGTCTTGATTCACTTTCCTTTTTATGAGGACCTCATATGGTGTAATATTTTTCTTGTAGAGGTTGGGAGCATTATCTTAGGCATATTATGGATTTATGATGTGGATGCAATTCTTATGGTCGGTCCAATACCTGTGTATTTCAGTTTGGCGCTCACCGCATCATTTTGCATCCCTTCCGACCATAAGCATCTACTCAGCAGGAGTCCACTCAGTCTAGCACTTGCTACTTCTAGTGCTTCATGTAGTACCCCAGCTATACCTAGCACGATCCAGTCGAGCACTCTTGCTACCTCTTACTCGACTCAATCAAGTAGCACTCCCATGCAAAAGGTTTCTATCCTTAGAGAGCCAACATCTACAACTTACAGTTGATCAGTGTGAGGGAGTTAGAGCGCGAGTGTGCTGAGAGTGACCCGATCTATGCCCTAGTTGTTAGGGAGACTGTGGAGGAGGAGATCCCGAATGAGCACTCACTATAAGTTACTGTTGTCCTTCAGGAGTTTTATGATGTGTTTCTAGAGGACTTACAAGATAGTTTACCATTGATGTGTGAGATCTAACACGCTATTGATCTTGTTCTGGGGTTCACTTTGCCCAACCTGCCACATGATCTGCTTAACCCTACTGAGTATGTAGAGCTACAGAGGTAGGAGCTCCTGAGGAGAGGTTCTATTAGAGAGAGTATGAGTCTTTGCGTAGTTCCCGCATTGTTAGCTCTAAAGAAGGATGGTACTTGGAAGATATGCATGGATAGTCGTGCAATAAACTAGATCACTGTCAAAGATCGTTTTCCCATTCTCCGCTTATATGACATGTTGGATATAATGGCGGGACCTATGATATTATCTAAAGTTGATCTTAGGAGTGGCTATCACTAGATCAGGATCCATCCATGTAATGAGTGGAAGACGACCTTCAAGATGAAAGACGATCTTTATGAGTGGTTGGTGATGTCCTTTGGGTTATTTAATGTCCTTAGTACTTTCATGCGGCTGATAATCCAGGTTCTACGACCTTTCATTGGGATATTTGTAGTCGTGTATTTTAATGATATTCTCATTTATAGTTGGACTAGGGAAGATCATGTGGATCACTTGTGTCAAGTTTGCATCGTCCTTCGGAAGGTCAATTATATGAAAACCTCAAGAAGTGTGTATTCATGACTGACATGATAGCCTTATTGGGGTTCATTGTATCCAATGAAGGTGTTTCTGCTGACGCAGAGAAAGTCAAAGCGATAGTAGACTAGCCTGAGCCTCAGAATGTCCATGATGTCCGTAGTTTCCATAATTTGGCTATATTTTGCCGTCGATCATATATTGCATCAAGAAGGGAGCCTTTGTTTGGACTAAGGCTGTCGCATCAGCTTTTCATGACATCAAGGAGCGGATGACTCAGGCACCTATTTTTCGATTAGTTGATTTCTCTAAGGTGTTTGGGGTTTTATGTGATGCTTTTGGTGTTGACATAGGTAGAGTGTTGAGTTAGGAGAGTCATCTCGTTGCATACTTCAGCGAAAAATTAAATAATGCTAAGTCGAGATATTCTACCTATGACGAGGAGTTTTATGCATCGTCCAGGCTTTCCGTTATTGGAGGCACTATCTCATATCTAAAGAGTTTGTTCTCTACTCTGATCATGAGGCCCTTAGGTTTCTCCATGCTCAGAAGAAGCTTAACCCTAGGTACAGTCGTTGGGTAGAGTTTCTCCAGACGTACACTTCTGTCTTAAACATCTGGCGGACGTTGAGAACCGTGTGGCTGACACGCTTAGTCATCGAGCTTATCTTTTATCTATTATCAACACAAAGGTCATTGGATTCGAAAGACTTCGTAAGGAGTATCCCGTTGTCCTTATTTTAATATGATTCACACTGCACTTCAATCTGGATCATGTAGAGAGTTTAGTCAGTATGTTCTTCATGAGGGTTATCTTTTTCATAGAGATATGTTGTGTATCCTGCAGACCTTAGTTCATGACTTCTTAATGTGGGAGATGGTTCTATTGGCTTAACCTGAAGCGCGACGTGGCACATATTGTAGCTCAGTGCCACACATGTGCTACGACAAAGAAGAGAAAACAGAACATCGGTTTGTACACTCCACTCCCCATGCCAGATAGTCCGTGACAAGATGTTAGCATGGATTTTGTTCTAAACTTGCCACGAATGGTCCGTAAGTACGATTCTATCCTTGTGGTTGTCGACATGTTTTCTAAGATGGCTCATTTTATCTCCTGCTCCAAGACTTCCGATGCGTCTAAAGTAGCCCATTTGTTTTTCGATGGGGTTGTCCATTTGCATGGGCTGCCAAAGACCATAATTTATGACAGGGGTGTTCAATTTACAAGTTATTTTTAGAAGACCCTGTAGCATATATTGGGCACGAAGCTCAAGTTCTCCACAGCTTATCACCCTTATACTGATGGACAGACCGAGATAGTCAATAGGAGTTTGGGGGATCTATTGCGTTGTTTAGTGGGAGAACATGCGTGTCATTGGGAATTGGTCTTATCTCATGCTGAGTTTACGTATAATGATTCAGTCAATAGGTTTACATGTATGAGTCTTTTTTAGATAGTCACTGGCCATAGACCTAGGAGACCCATGGATCTAGTTCCCTTCCCCGTTCATGTCCGTGTGTTAGAGTCTGTTGAGTCTTTAGCTGAGCATATTAGGAGTTTGCATGATACCATCCACATCACATTAAGATCAGCAATGAACATTATAAGAAATTAGTAGATGCACCCCGACGTCCACAGGAGTTTCAAGAGGGTGTCTACGTCATGATCAGGGTTAGACTTGAGCGGTTTCCATGTGGAACTGTCAAGAAGTTGCAACCTCGAGGAGCCGGTCCTTTTAAGATCCTGAAACAGATAGGGCCCAATGCGTATATTGTTGATTTACTGCTAGATTATGATATTAGCTCCACATTTAATGCTTCTGATGTGGTACCATATTAGGACCCAACAGTGATACATAGTGATCCGTTTGAACCTTCTCTTCCCCTTGTGAGCGACCCGACACATGAGTGTCCACCTGCAGCCTGCATACCTATTCGGCGTGAGCATATACTGATCGAGCAAGTTGTTACATATCGGGAGGGAGCACACTACTAATACTTGGTTTGTTGGAAGGGGCGGTCGCCTTCAGATGACACATGGATTACTCGAGCCGAGTTGCAAACAAATCGACTCTGACCTCCTGGAGCGCTACCAAAACAGCAACAACCCTTACTCGACGGGGTCGAGTTCCTCCCGACCAGGGAGGATTGGTGAGGATACCCGAGCCATCGTCCGATTTCACCCGGGTTATGTCTACCGTCGTTGGAGAGCCGTACCCACGTCCATTTGGCTTAGAGACGACATAGGGCCCATTTGATGCATGGAGAGATATTTCGTTTGATTTTGTTTGGCCCATTTATGGCCCACTATGTGTTTTTATATTTTTTGGATTTTTTTTTGGTGTGATTTCTTGCACTAATTATCATCGTAGTGGATAGAGTCAAATTACATAAATAGGAGATAGAATTGGATTGCTTGTTTGAGTTTGAGTAGGATTCTAAAGGGAGATCCATATATATTATTGTACTCTTTGCTTAGAAATTAATGCATGAATATTTGAAAAAAAATTACCTTAGAAATTAATGCATGAATATTTGAAAAAAAATTACCTTGTGTTTGAGCGAGCCTTTGCAACGGAGTCACCGCCAGTGTGACGCCAGCATCCCTCCCAGATGCAACGCTGGGGAAGCCTCAACCTGTCGGTGCGATGCTGACAGATTCCCACTGCACCCCGTCCCCTTCTCCTTCCTCTAATCTCTCTCTCTCTCTCTCTCTCCCCCTCCCCACCTATCTCTCGGGCCCATCGGGCAACTTAGAAGAAGAAGAATAGAATAGGAAAAAAAAGAGGGCGGAGAAGAGGACGCCGGCACATGTCGGCACTGCCGTCGCTGTCGTCGGCCCTCGCTGGCGCCGGTGCCACTACCACCAACCCTCGCCGTCGCTGCCAGTACCTATAGCAGTAGCTGTTTGTGATTGCCGTCGCCGCCCCCCTCCTCTACAGCTGCCGCCATTGCCGACACCGGCTACTGCCGCTGCCCCAGTTTGCAGTCGCCGCTGCCCCAGCCTGCAGCCGCCGCCATCTCTTCCCCCCTCTCTCTTGCTTACCCTTGTGTTAGGGTTAAAAAGAGGAGGAGGAGGAAGGGAGGTAGAACGTGCCCCTTTAAACCAGCCTGGTCAAACCAGGTTGACCTGGTTTAGGTCCTGGCTAGGCTCGAGCCATCTTGCTGCCATTGATAACCTGGTCCAAGCCAGGTTAAATTGACAAGTTCGAGCCACCTTTTAGGTGTGCTAGTTTGACTCAATTGCTACTTGGTGCAGCCCTGGTTAGAACCAAGGTGTTGTTAGGTTCGAGCTAGGTCCAGACCTGGTCCATTGCGTTGTATCAGGCGGTGCAACAAGGGCATTAGTGCACTGCCTTCATTTCGTGCCCGTTCGAGCTGCGATTCGTGCACCGTCTGCACTGTTGGTTTCGTCTCGACGAGGCCGACCCAAATCCAGTGTGGTGCTGCCCGGATTGCACCTTGTTTTACGTGCCATCTTTACATGTATACCGAGGTCGCACATTTGTGCATCCTGAGGCTCACGTCACCTTCCTCGATTTGCGTGCCAGCATCTGTCGCCTCTGATTTTGTGGCATGCTTTCCGTAGCATCTTCTCAATGGAGTACATATTCTTCGTGGCCCGTCAACTGCCGTGAATATCACCTCAGACTTTTTTTATTGTTTATTTGTTGCCTTTTACCTCCCTACGAGGAGTGGGCGTTATTTTATTGTACTTTAAGGGTGGTACACACACACCGGGAGGACTTCTCCCACGCACCAACATGGAGGTACGTGCTAATCCCTTCCGTTATAGCTTTGTTTTTCTTATATTTGCTTTCATCTGTCGCCGACTTGTGAGATAGGATACCTAGCCTGTGATACATCATCATTACTGGTTTGAGAGTGCGTTACCCCTATCCCGAGTTCCATCAGGACTTTGTGGTGATTCTAATTCCCTAGACTTACGGTAGTTCCTTAATTGCCAATGGCCTTACGTTTCCTCATTGTGAGATGGATAGTTACTCAGTTACATGGATTGCGGAATCGGCCGATTCCGATTCGAATCGGAATCGGCGAGTCCCGATCCGATTTGGGGGGGAATTTACTGTTCCCCCAGCCCCTCCCCGGCTCCCCCTCCCCCGGCGACCGCCGCCGCTCGCCGCCGGCCCCCCCGCAGCCGCCGGCCGTCCGACGTCCGCCTCTCTTTCCTCTCTCTCTCTCTCTCTTTTCTAGTTTTCTTTGAGATATCGACCAAAAGGAGGGGGTTTTCATCCCGTCATCGTCGGCCGGCTGTCCGGGAGCCGCCGCCGCCGCTGTGGTCGCCGTCACCGCCGCCCTCGACGTCGGATTTTCTTTTCGCATCCCGATCCGAGTTTAGGTATATTTTGAATTATTTTTTTAAAATTCTAAAAAAATTATAAATGATGTATGATTGTGTATATTGTGTACATCTATTAATATTTAGGTTGAAAAAATTTTTAGCATGTTGATTAGACAAAATTCTCAAAATTAGTCCTAATTAGGACTTAAAAATTAGGGCTTTTGTATGATTAATGTGATTAAGGTTCAATTGAGTGTGCCAACCACTCAATTGAACTTGTTAGGATATAGATGTGCATTTTTTTGCATTAAGTGTATATTATTAGCGTTAATTAGTTAAAATTAACCCTAATTAGGGGTTAAAAATTAGGGTTTTTGTATGATTAGTGTAATTAAGGTTCAATTGAGTGTGCCAACCACTCAATTGAACTTGTTAGGATATAAATGTGCATTTTTTTGCATTAATTGCATGTTATTAGCATTAATTAGTTAAAATTAATCATAATTAGGAGTTAAAAATTAGGGTTTTTGTATGATTAGTGTGATTAAGGTTCAATTGAGTGTGCCAACTACTCAATTGAACTTGTTAGGACATAAATGTGTATTTTTTTGCATTAATTGCATGTTATTAGCGTTAAATAGTTAGAATTAGTCTTAATTAGGAATTTAAAATTGAGATTTTTTTATGATTAGTGTAATTAAGGTTCAATTGAGTGTGCCAACTACTCAATTGAACTTGTTAGGATATAAATGTGTATTTGTTTGCATTAATTGCCTGTTATTAGTTTTAATTAGTTAAAATTAGCCCTAATTAAGTGTTAAAAATTGGGATTTTTGTATGATTAGTATGATTAAGGTTCAATTGAGTGTCCAACCACTCAATTGAACTTGTTAGAATCTGATTGCATTTTTTTGTTTTTATGTTATGCAGGAATATGGCAGAACAGGATGTAGAGCAGCATGGTGCTGATCCTGGTTGGCAGCATTGCACACTAGTGGACAGTGTTAGGAGGATGGTCAAATGCAATTGGTGTGGAAAGGAGATGGGTGGTGGCATCTATCGCCTAAAAAATCATCTTGTTGGCATATCAGGAGACGTCAGTAGATGTGAGTCAGTCCCGCTGGACTTGAAGAAGGAAATGAGGACTTATATGATGGGTAAAAAGGCACACAAAGATTTATCATCTCAACAACACATGGATTTGCAAGATGAGATATCAGGGCGCCAGAGACGAAGGGATTACAGTCTATCTGTTTAGCGCCCGATCAATTTAGATGATGATGATGAGGAGGAGGAGGATGAGGAGGATCCAGATGACCCTGATGCAGAGTACACCAGAGCTGTTTGTGCCAGTTTGCGGACAAATAGAGAAGATGAGGACCGGCGAAGAGGCATAGGATCATTAGGTGGATTAGTGCCTGCTGCTTCTCAGCCTGAGAGATTCGTTCCTAAGGGTTCTTCTGGTCGCAGGATTGCTAGTTCTAAATTGAGTTGTGGACGGACATCAGATGTGGCACGCGGTCCTATGGACCAATTTTTGTACAGATCAAGGTCTGCCAGACAGCCTGGAATCAAGCAAACATTAAAAGGAGTCAAGGCATCAGCAAGAAATGCCTTGAAAGAAATTGTGAAATGGTTTTTACATGCAGGTGTGCCAGCACATACAACATCTAGTCCATATTTTCAGACGATGGTGGATGCAATTGCAGATGATGGGCCTGGTGTAAAGGCCCCCACACCTCGCTACATTTATGATGTTGGGCTTGAAGAAGAGTATAATGACTTGAAGGTATGGGTCGACAACTTCAAAAATGTGTGGAGGGAGCGTCGTTGTACCATTATGTGTGATGGTTGGACATGGATCATAAGAAGATCCATGATTAATTTCCTTGTGTATTGCAGCGAGGGTACTGTTTTTTTGAAGTCTGTAGATGCCTCAAACAGAATAAAGAATGCTGATTATTTGTACAGGCTAATGGATGACGTGGTAGAGGAAATTGGTGAAGAAAATGTTGTGTAGATAGTCACTGACAATGAAGCAAGCTACAAAGTAGCCGGTAAATTGTTGATGCAGAAGAGGCACCATTTGTACTGGGTGCCTTGTACAACACATTCTATTGACTTGATGATGGAGGACATAGGTAAAGATCAATTTGTTGCTGAGGTGGTACAACATGCTCAGATGATCACGAGATTTATTTATAGTCACAACATGATCTTACATATACAGGTAGACGGGATCTTCTTCGTGCTGGTCCTACTAGATTTGCATCCAACTTCATTTCTTTATAGAGTCTGAGTAAATACATGCATCAGTTGGCTCAGTTAGTCTACTCTGACGAGTTTCTGGCACATATAGGGACACTGAGGGCCGATGCTAAAGAAGTTGCGTTGGCAGTGCAATCGCTAGTTGGGGAGAGAAGTTTTTGGGATAAGGTTTCTCGCTATCTGAAAGTAGTTGAGCCTCTGGTACGTGTTTTGAGGTTAGTTGATGGAGTTGACAAAAATGACATGGGATATTTGTATGAGGCCACGGATAGAGCAAAAGATCAATTGAGCGAAAGCCTTCCTACTTCTCATGACAAATGGTGGAGGATCATCGATGATAGATGGGAGTCGACTCTTCATCATGATCTCCATGCTGCTGGTTAATTCTTCATCTATTTAAGTTGATTTTATGTTATTAATTTTTTTCACATTTAGTTTTATAACTAATTAATATTCAATTTATATGCATGATATTTTTTCAACCCAAGGTATCAGTATAGTGAGAGCGTGCATAATGACGGAGAGGTCCTTCGAGGCACAACTAACGTGATTACTAGAATATCAAGGAATACGAATGAAAGGATAGATGCCTTAGCAGAGGTAACATACAAAGTAGGAGTTTATGAAAATGCATGCGTCTATCATTAACTTATGATATTTATATTTACTTTGTAGATGGAGAGATTTTAATTGAAGATTGACATTTATGGAGATGATGACGTCAGGACTGCAGTAACGAGGACAACTCTAGGTGAATTACATAATAAATAGTCAAATATTAAATTTAATGATGCTACTAGTCCACAATGTAGACTCTACATATGATTATTGATATCGTCGTCTTCTTTTTTTTCTCAACAGCTGAATGGTGGATCCAGATTAATTACAGACAACCTGCCACAAATCCTTTGGCGTATGTTGCAGTGCGAGTACTCAGTCAAACCACTTCTTCCAGTCAATGTGAAAGAAACTGGAGTACATTCAGTCTCATTCACACGAAGGTTCGTAACAGATTGAGGGTTTCTAGGCTGGAGAAGTTGGTGTACTGTCACTACAACATGCGTCTAAAAATCAGGTAGATTCAGGAAAGACAGAGGCTTGAAAGACAGAGATTCATGGAGTTTGCTGGCAGACCAGTTGATGAGCCTGTACATCAGATTGATATTGATGAACTGTTAGATGAAGAACACCCACTGCATTCTTGGGTGGAGAGCAGAGCAGCCAGAGATGCACAGCCTGAGTTTGATCCTCAGGATCGGAGTTAGGCAGAAGGTGAATTAGATGCAGTAGTTGCTCGAGATCCTGAATTTCAGACAACACAAGAAGGAGGTGCACTAGTTCTTCAGAGGCGCGGAAAGTCAGCCACACTAGAAGACATTGCTAGAACTTCTGCCTCTCAGCCAGCACTTAGGAGATCAACTACTCAGGTGGATCTACAAAGAAGAAAGGAGAAAGAGCCAGCGAGACCTTCATTGCAGTCATCGAGCAACAAAAAGAGAAAACAATCAAAAGGAAAGTCTAAACAACGAGTGGAGCCATCGAAAGGAGAAGAATGGAGAGTTCAACAGACTGGAGAGACACTTGAGGACACCCCAGTTTTACCACCTCACTTGGCCAGCATGTACGAGGCAGAAAGACAAACCTACAGGCGTAGAAGAAGGCGGTTGAGGAAAACAAGCCAAGTGCGGAGTGATGACTCTACTGATGATGATGATGATGATGATGATGATGATGATGATGGATACGAAGATTAACAGGAGGTGATGACACTGCTGCTGCTGGACTATCAGGAGGTTCTGCACTTGGGAGCAGTTACACAGGATACGAAGATTACTCTGCACCTCCGAGTCATTATGAAGGAACTCAAGGCCAAAGACAAGGACAAGAAAGGGGATTTGAAGGCCAACAGAGACATGCATGATGTGATTGGCCACCATGGGAAGATGCACTTTCTTATCCGCCTATTTTTCACCTCCCTACACTGCCGTATTCAAACATCAGCAGCACTACTGAAGGGTACTCTGGATCTCCACCTATACAGTATGCCATTTTTGTCCCTCCAATACAATCAGGAGAAAGTTCAAGCCAACAAGCTTACACACCTAGAGATATTCAAAGAGGATTCGAAGACCTCGCTAGTTCCTTATTTGGCTATAGATATGTACCATACATGTCAGCAGATTATGGCCCGCCTGCTCAAACTTATGAATCGGATGATGAAGGATCACAAATGTGATCTTTCTAAGGTATTTTTCAACAACAATGTCTTTTTTAATTAATGCACAACAAAAATTATTAGTTAGTTAGTTGTCTTTAATGTTTATTTTTTATAGATGTACATGAATTGCATTCATTCTTATTGTACATCAATTGAATAATATGTATGTAATTTTTTTGATTTTTTTTTATTTTTTTTTCTGATTTTTCTTGATTTTTCTTGATTTTTTCTGATTTTTTTTTTCGGCCGAGTCGGACCGGCCAGACTTCGTCTGGATCGGCCGACCTGGTCGATCCAGATCGGGTCGGGATCGCCGGGTCCCGATTCCGGGTCCCGACCCGACCCGGAATTCCTTGCTCAGTTAGCTTCTATCATTTGGCGTGATTATCAAAGTTTACAATTGTGCGATTAGGCTACATCTACTTATTTTTATATTACTTGTTGCTGACCTCTACTCCCGTTAGTGAGTCCGTAAGTTTCGTTAGCCGTCCCACATCAATCCTTAAAGGTTGTAGGGGAGATGGTAAAACCTTAAAGGATGTGCTTTAACATGATCCGTATCTTGTCCTTTTAAGTATTCTTTAAGAAAACCTTTTAAACGCGTCATGATTCGAGGATATCACAGCTTATTAAGAATCCATCATAGCTCGATTTAAGTATGCACATGCATTATAAATTCAAAAGAGTCCACTTTATTGATTCCTAAAGTATAAAGTATGTTGTAACTTGATTAATGGGCATGATGATCACCCATTTAATCAAAATCGTACAAAATAATGGTCTTTCAAATGATATGAAAGAACCAAAATTAGTCACTTGAACAATACAAGTGAACCAAAAGTTTGGTCATTCAAACAATATGGATGAACCAAAATCAGTCACTCAAACCATATGAGTGAACCGCTTCACAATTTGGGTCATTCAAACCGTATGAATGAACCCTTTAATTAACACAAGTTTGGTCATTCAAACCATATGAATGAACCATTTAATTTCTTTATTACAATCTTCGGAACGAAAATTACAACAATAGTGAATTAACAAATTTTTCAAAAGGTCCTTGCATCGATTTGGGGTCTTCAAAGCTTCTTTCCACTGCGTCCGTGGGCAGCATGGTGGCCTTCTTCGTGCTCTCCAAAAGCTCTCCCTGTGCAGCAGCCTCCTTCGATGGGAATTTATAGTGGTGAGGGAGGAGGCCACCGTTGGGGGGAAGGGGGGATGGCTGCCGTTGGGACTGCCCAACGGTGGCTTCTCTCTCTTTTTTCTTAAAAAAATTTAATGAGAGAGAGAGAATAGAGAGAGAGAGAGAGGGAGGGAGGGGTCCAACTGGTGGGGGGAGCCACCGGTGGCCCCCTCCTCTCCTCCTTCCTTTTCTTCTCTTTTTCTTCTATTTTTTTTCTTTTTTTTTTGGCTTCCTAAACTCCCCCCCCCCCAACCAACTGGGGGGTGGAGGACTGGTGGGAACCCCCCACCGGTTTCTCATACCTCTCTCTCTCTCTCAGCCACCGCATCCCCTTGTTGAACCCATTTTCTGAAGGGTACAAAAGAAGGAAAAAAAAAATTCAAATAAAGTCCCATCAATGGCCTTTAATGGGGCAATAAAAAAAGAAAGGGGGGAGGCTAGAACCCCTCCACCGGTTCCCATGGAACCTCCCACCGGTGGGGGGTCTTGAACCCATTAAAAAGGAGAGAGAAACCCCCCCAACCGGTGGGGGGTCCTCCTCTCATTTATGCAGAGAAAAAGAATGGGGAGAGGAACATTAATGGCCTTTGTTTAAGAGGGTTAATGCCCATTTAGGCTCTCTATGTTAGTGGGTTCTCCACTAAAGAAGACTTTAATGGCCAATCATTAGTCTCCATTATTGAAAACTTCCCACATGACTAGAAAATGGAGGGGGTTAAATGGGGTTCACCTCATTTAATACAAACAAGAGAGAGAATAAAATAAAGAGAAGGAGGAGAACGGGGGTGGCCACCGGTTCCTCGAACTGGTGGCACCCCTCCACCGGTTCTTAACCGGTGGGGGGGGGGGGGGGGGGGGCGAATAAACTGGTGGCACCCCCCACCGGTGTGCCAACCGGCCCCCCTCCCCCTCTCTATCCTCTCTCTAATTTCTCTTTCACCCCCTCTCAAAAAAATCCTCTTGTGGCACCCCCCACCTCAAAGTCCCACAGTGGGTACCCCCACCGGTTGAGGCCCCCATGGCCTATAAATTCCCTCCAAGGGGTAAGAAGAACCCCATGCCCATCTTGGCCCAAAAATTCATAGGGAAAATTCTGCTCATTTGAAGACCAAATCCGATGCTCTTACCCGGGTTTGTTGCATTTGGAGGATATTTTTCGTCCCGGAGGGCTCTCTTCCTAAGGTTTATTCTTAAAGGAAAACTCTGCCGAACTTATATTGTAAAATCGCCGTTTTATAAGACGGGATTATGTCGAAATGATGAATGAAATACTAATATTGTTCTTTGAGCATATCTGTGTGCATGTGTGTTCATGAATCTATTACTTAAGTAACACTATGTTATTATATTTTCATATACATAATTAATTAGTTTAATAACTAATTAAAATACATAAATATATAATTAAATATTCTAAAATATCATTGGCCTCATCCCATACATAACTAATCTTAAACTCATAATCAAAACTCAATAATGAAATATTGAGACATAAAATAATATACTTAAGTTATAAAATGACTTAAATACCCCTCATGTTTAATTAATTAATAAAATATGTGAAAATTATTTAAAATCAGAAAAATTCTGTAAAAATCAGTAATACTCAGTAAAAATCAGAAAACCAAATCTGAAAATTACATAAACCCAAAAATATGACTTAAATATCTTTCATATATCTAATTAATTAATAAAAATCAGTAAAATTAATAAAAAAATTTTAGTAAAATTCAGCAAAAATCAGTAAAAAACAGAGAACTAAATCTGAAAACATATAAAATTTCCGAAATGACCAAAATGTCCCTAAAACTTAATGAAATTACAAAAATACCCTCATCCATAATAAAAATCTGTAAAAATCACAGAAAATTCTTAAAAAATATCAAAACCTCTCATGTGCCCAAAATACCCTCCAAACCTTAATAAGATGGATAAAAATTACCAAAATACCCTCAGTATGATAAAAATAAATAAAAGTCTAAAAAAAATATATAAAAATAGACTTTTAAGTCTAGAAATCCAATTCAGATAAAATTACCAAAATACCCTTACAATCTAAACACACTTGAAATAACTCTAAAATACCTCCTAAGGTTTTGAAACCTTCCTAAATCATTAAAATTCATTTCACACACTAAAGTGACCATAATACCCTTATACCCTCCAACTTGGCATAATTACAAAAATACATTTATGGGTCTAAAATACTTGGAATCAATCCAGACAACTCGGAGTCAATCCAAAATCTTTTAAAAAGTCCCCCAATCAATTATAAACCCATCATAAACTTGGGTGAGCCCAAGAGCTTAACCTAAAATATATCTTCATATGCATGTGTTGCCTGTAGTAGTAGTGTTGCATGTTATAAGGGCATCAACGGACGGTTAATCAAGGGTTGTCGAGCGGTTGCTTGACGTAATTAACACTGACTGAGGTCAGTGGAGAGAGGTCATATACTCGGATCTTCGCCTGATTTGAAGTCCCGGACTCCTTGAGGGCTAATCATAAACTCTCATAGTCCAATAAATAAAATAAATAAAACCGACCTATATTTCTCCAGATAAAAACAAAAAGATCCAAAACGACAAGGATTTTTAAATTATCCGATAGGAGGAGACATCTAGGTTAGGTCCCAAACACCCCTCCTCTCTTCTTTTTTTATTTTCTTTTTCTTCTGCTGCTGCTTTAGTGTTTTGCTGTTGCCGCCACTGTACTCTGCTGCTGCTGCTGCTGCATACATGCCCCTGTTTTGTGCAGAACAGGGGACGTTGGGACCCTAAAAGGTTCCCCACTGCTGCTGCTTCTCTTGGTGCTGCCTTTGCTGCTGTGTTCTGCTGCTTTTGTTGTTGTTAGTAGTAGTCTCTTTTGGCCTCGGAGGAAAGCCTAAACCAAGATACACAAGGTCTGTCATCATATATCTTTTATATGGTTCACTTTTGCCTAGGACAAAACCTAGGTTTTATTTTTATTCCTCCTTGTGCATGTCATGCATGGATATGCCATCATCTTTTGAACATATCCAATGAAAAAAAAAAATCTGTCCAACAGACTTTTATTATATTATGTAGACTTTTCTTTGTCTCAGATTCTGTTCACGACATTTGCTCATCATATTTTTTTATTCTTTTGCACACAAATGAAGGGGATGGTGCATTTTATGGTTCAAAAATAGGAATGCTTTAAAACTTGAAGTGTGTGAGAGAGAGAGAGAGGATTTTGTTCAGAATTTTATGTTTCATGTGCTATTATCCATTCACATATATGTGTTGCATGTCTTATTTTATCATCCTGTAATGTCATCAAGATGTTTATTATAATATGTTGCAAGGTTGTTAAAACTTTTATTATATTATGTAGACTTTCCTTTGTCTCACGTTGAAGACACTTTCTCATCATATCTTTTTATTCTCTTGTGCAGATAAATGAAGGGGACGGTGCATTTTATGGTCCAAAAATAGATATTAGTGTTTTTGACGCTTTAAAAAGGAAGTTCCAGTGTGCAACTCTACAGGTAGGTTTGTTTTTTGCCAATGATAGTGGAGAACACATTCCTCTGTGCTCATCTAATGTTGTTAATCATTGCAGCTGGACTTCCAACTTCCTCGTTGTTTCGATTTGACTTACTCGGGAGAAGATGAAGCCAAGAGGGAACGACCTGTGATGATACACAGAGCAATCTTAGGGTCTGTTGAGCGTATGTTAGCAATACTTCTGGAACACTACAAAGGGAAGTGGCCTTTTTGGCTGAGTCCTCGTCAAGCTATAGTTTGCCCTGTTACTGAGAAACTGCAACCATACGCACTACAGGTATGCACCTGTGGCCACTTATTTGGTTTAATAGTTTTGTTTTTAGTGCGGAAACACTGATGAGTGCACTTTTTACTTTAACCTTCTTCGCAGCTTGCTGCTTTTGGATTTTTTTTTTCTAGTGGAAAACTGCTCCCTCTGCCTACTGGAAAATGAATAGTTTTACATGCTGTTTATTATTGTCTTTCTTTAGTGCCAAGTCATCAATGTGTAGAAGATGCTATTGTGTTTTCAAACTTGAGTTTTCTAAGACTTATTTCATATTTGTTTCGCTGCTTACATCTATTGAGTATGCTAAAAGAAGTTTAGTATAATGTGGTTGCGGCTGCACTAATCGCAATGTTCAAAAGTTTGTGTTGTCTGTCACGGTGAAACCTTCTCTTTTTTTTTTTTGGAAGGTGACATGAAGTCACATTTCATTGAAGATAAGCAAAATACAGAATACAAAAAGACCAATGGCCAAGGCCATTACCCAACATTAAGGCAAAAGCCAGCCGGAAAAAGACTTCTATTTTAATAAGGAGATAAAATAGAAGTAACAAAGAATATCTCAAGAGGATCAAAATAAAAAGTCTTGATACATAGAAGCCCTAGAAATGACATCTCCATCTGAAGCTGTCCAGATTTCAGCAGATAATTATCCAATGAATACGGGATTATACCTTGTATATCTGCTGCATAAGCTTTAATTTTCTCTGTTGCGACAGGTTCGAGATCAGATTCATCAAGCTGGATACTATGTTGATGCTGACATAACAGATAGAAAGCTTGAGAAGAAGGTACTTAAAATAACTAGTGCACTGTTTTTCTTGATGTCTGCTGGCCTTCTAAAAGTAATCTATGCTGGCGGAAGTTGTCGTCTTTTATTCTATATTACCTATATAGAATCTTTATGTTGCATAAACGGTTTAAAGTGTCATTCGGCTTGAAAATGCATTATATTACATGAATGGAACATGTTGATCAATGCCTTATTGATACCCTGCCCTGGACCTTGTTCTTTTATGGCATTTTATGCAGTAGGATGGATGGAGTGAATATAGTACATGTGTTGGTTCTCAGAAAATAAATTTTAAGCTTCTCCAACTGGTACTTCACAAACTGTAAAGTACATTCTGATTTGTGCTCAATGTTGCTAAAGCACGTAGGGTGCATTGGGTGGTGGACTGCTGATTAATGCCTTAGGTGCTTAGGCTGATGTAATGGTTGCCTAGAAATTCTTTTTTATGAAAAAAAGACGTTCAAAAAGTAACATGAAATACCGTATGCAACATTGGATTATGAAATATCTAACTAGATTGGCAGGCATGGCAGTTACCATGGATGGCAGTACCGGCCGATACTGGTAAGTACCGGCCGGTACGTACCGGTATCGGCCGGTACCGGTACTCGATACCTGTAAAGGGTATCGGCCGATACCGGCCGATATTGGGCCGGTACCGGCCGGTACGTACCGGTACCGGTACCGGTACCCACCGATACGGGTACCAGTACCGGTACTGCCATCCCTGGCAGTTACAGTTAGAAGTTTAGTAACTCCTAGATCAATGTTACAACAATAATGAAAATTGAGGAAAATGAAGAGAGCAAGCAACTTCTATGGCTCAATCTTCAAAGATGAACTTTGTACTAAAGGAAGTAACAATAACTGGGGAAAAATGTGAGCTACATTAAAAAGCAAAAAATAGAACTATAAAAGAAAATAATCGCAGAAAATGACTGATAGAAGTAAGATATTGTGAATGCACCAATCACAAATGGTAAACAAGATGTACGACATTGTCAAATGGGTATTCGAATCAAGTCCAACTGAAGAATCACATATTTGTTTGGACTTTGGACCCAGTACCCCCAAAACCCATCGACTTTTGGAAAAATTGCATTTCAACTGCAGTTCCTGGGTTTTGGCATAGTTTTCAAAACAAATCATGTCTTATTGAAAAGAATCATTAGAATGACGATAGATTCAGACAATGTCACAGTTCATTTTTGACTTAATTGCATACTTTCAAAAACAAAATCATGAGTTTTTAATAAAAATAAATAACTTATTTTATGTTGTAATTATATATTTATATGATTATTTTTAAACTAATCTTCAATATGACAAAATTGACTATTATTTCACAATTTGTTATGAACTTTTTTTATTTTATTTTTCTTTTATTTTCTTTTTTCTTTTGCACTGAGAGTCCTCTTCTGGATCTTTGCAGGTTCGGGAAGCTCAATTGGCACGATACAATTACATCTTAGTTGTCGGTGAGAAGGAAGCCAACACTGGACAGGTATATTTTGTCATTATAATATATGGCATGTGTGGCAAAACTTTCATCTTAGAGGGCACTCTTGGCTTCTATCTCCAACTTGAAAATAAGTGGATGCAAGTGGGATCCAACTAATTGGGGATACCTTTTTTTTTCCAACAATGCACGACGCTCCAGTGTGAAGTTTTGGTTGGAGTTGGAAGCTAAGAAATACACAAGTAGTTTCATGGTCTAGTGTTCTCCACTCAATGTGCACTAAAAGTTGCGAACGGTATTTCTGTCAAAAAATTGTGGTCTGGCGGCCAATTTGTTTAGGCAGAACATCTTAATGATCAGAGTGCACTGAAGTTGGGGTAATGTAGATGGCTCTGACTGCAATTCTGTCAAGTAAAAACTATATTTCCAGATCAAAGTGCCCTCTTTCAGATGTCAAGGTTGTCATTCTGTCAATCCGTGATCTTAAACCTTAAAATTGACAAAGGTAGGTTTCTCTGTCATCCAATTGATCTCATTGGACAGTTGATGGACCATCATCTGTGCGTGATCAGGAAGATGAGGATCTGGGTAAGATTTTTCAATAGAAGAATTTAACCTTGTACATAAACATGATCCTAATGGCAATGAGGGTAGGATTTCCAATAAAATAATTTAATCTTATATTGAGTATGATCTTACTGCCTGGGTATCCTGATGTTACTGCTGTGGCAGGTAAGTGTGCGGGTCAGAGATGGAGCTGACTATTCAGTGATGAGCTTGGAGGCCCTTCTTTTACATTTTAAGAACGAGGTAGCTGCATACCATTAAAAAACAACTGAAAAAAAAAATGTGAAGATGAATCGAAGTTGATATTCTTACTGTCTGTAGGATGATTTCAGAATGATTAATTTATTTCTTAGTTCAGTTCATCTGGCTTATAATGATTGCGCACCTTGTCCGATTGTATATGTTTCCTTTTTCTTTTTGGTTCTAACATTACTTCAATTGTAAATTCTCGCTTACAATTAGAAGTCTCAATCACGAGGTTTGCAATTTTTGGGACATTCATACAAAATGTATTTAAATGTGAAGGTCTCTGATCTGTTTTGTGAATTGTTAATCTATATGGACAGCTTAAGCCATTATTGTCGTATGGTTGCACAATACCGTATCTTAGATGCAAAGGAAACTTGCGTCCATCAATCTTATGATTCTTGCATTCGAGGGTCTAGAAAATGCACATAATTACTATGATTTTGCACTAGAAAAATCAAATCAATCTCAATTTATAGTTCAAAATGGAGCTAAAAAGTTGAACTTATCAAAAGAATGCGATACAATTGAAATTTTCAGAAATTGAGTCCGCAGAGCAAGATGACGGAAAAATGATTGTTTTCTTTGCCTTGGAAGCAAACTGGTATGACCTTGTTTTGCCTAGGAAGCGAACTAGCGACACCTTGACCTAAGTATCAACAGTAATTGGGGAAGTAGGAAAGCTGCTCTTGTAAATTCTTTTTCTTCTGTTTTTGGGATTAGATTACTAAAGTAGAAAGACAAGTGTCACTTCGAAACACTCAATTTGCCAAAGCTACAAATAGAAGCAAAAGCTAATGAGAGAAGCCAGACCAATGGCAGTGAACCAAGTTATCTAGCTGGACGCTAAGCAAGATGAAAAAAGGAAGAGATGAATTTAGGGCTAGCACGTTTTTACTAAGAAGCAACAATTTAAAACGTACAAATTAACATGCGGCAGTAAATGTATGGTAATTCACAAGGTCAAAGTGTTCAACGGTTCCTGAGATGGTTGCGGATTGAAGAATTGACCTTGGAAACAAATTAATGCGTCCAACGAGTTATTAATAATAAACATAAAATTAGCATCACGTTTGCTTAAGCTCTAAGGAGTTCCATTTTTTGCATTGATAAATCATCCACACAAGTCAATTTACCTATAAAAGCATACGTTCAGGATAGTAAATGTAACATGCATTATATTTATACTATATTTTTCAGAAAAAAATGAACTTGTAGGATGTGATGCATTCTAGTGCATTCTGTTTTGGCCAACATGGGAATATAGTGTTCACCAAGTATCTTGTGCGGGACGAAGGCATAAGACTGAAGTGTGGTAATGCATGCAGATATTCTTACTCGGTGTAGTAACGAAACAGATGTGAAGAAGAATATCTTTGCATGAACGGATTGTTATGTTATACACCAATTTTTTATTTTGCAAAAGATAGTAAGGATGAAAACTTTTTTCACATGAAGATGGGAAATTCTATCCTCCTTTTTTTCATTTGAGAGAAGACTCCAAGTAAAAATCATCAGTTATTTTATTCTTTAATAGAATATTCAATCCTCCGAATATTTCAAGTGTCAAATCATATTTTAACATCAATCACTAGATAACCCCTTATTCCACCTAATTATTCTATTGTTAAGTATGATTATTTCTTTTAAAGTCGACGTACCACAAGTATATATTAATAAAGATCAAAATGGATATAATTTTACACAGCACCTCACAAAATGGACACGTATACAAGAGGTAAACAAAATTTTGAAACACAGCAACCAAGATGGTTTCCCCATCAAACCTCCCTCAAGGACTCAAAAAAGAATAATGTGTGATGAACAAAAGCTTACTCCCCACTCTCTAATTATATCATTTACAAATCCAATCACTCTAGAAAGCTTCCTTCTTAAACATCCACTGATTTCTTCCCCCCCCCCCCCCCCCCACATTGCCATAGAATATCATGAAGTATCAACCACTGAATAATTTGATCAACCTTCGGGGCCACGAGAAGAGGCCAAAGTCACTACGGATGTGTTACGCAGATGTTAATTATTTCTTTTCTTTTTATCTTCATGTCTAAGTTTAATCATAGAACACCAATCGTTGTACCCCACGTTTAAATATCTTACTTGAGAATAGTTTTTAGACAAGTTTAACAAAATCGTCAGAATAGATGGTCCAAGTATGATGAAGCTTAGTTCGAACATCAGACTCCTCTCGCTTTCTCTCTCTCTCTCTCTCTCTCTCTCTCTCTCTATATATATATATATATATATATCTTAAAATGGTTTTACTTTGAAAATGTTATCGTAATATGTTATCCGCCATGTAAAAGGGAACCCCTACTAAGGATAGAGGCTATGCATACCCAAAGACCACAGAAGGCTAGAGAATGTACAATAAGAGAGACCATAATTGGAGAGAGCATCATTGTTGCCTACAAGGATAAGTTCAGCTACAGTCTTCTATGCAGCTCTAGTCTTCTCTTCCACACTTGGCTGCCAAGAACTCTGTAAGGTCAGAAAGTTATCCATCCCACGCAATTCATTTCCAAATGGATAGCAAAGGGTGTCCAGCATGAGATATATATATATATATATATATATATATATATAGACCCACTTTTCCTCCCTTTTGTCCTCCAACAAAGTAACGGATGACACATCTATGTAATCCGATCCCCCAGGTGCAGAGGTTGATAAAGGGAAGTCAAAAGCCAAGTGGTCAAAGGTGAAAAGAGGAGAGGGAAAAATCCAATGCCAAAAGGCTCCATTCTCACAATGGCGTGTTGAAGGGTGAAAGAGAGAGCACTCAGAAGTTGCCATAATGGATGGTGCGTCTGGAGTGTAGTTGTCAGCTTCATTTTATTTGTGGAATAAGTTTTGAATAAGATGTTTTATTCTCCTAAAATCTTTTAACCCACTTTGGTGGAGGGGAGTGCTTAACCCAAAGTACTATGGATTATACCAGGGGTTAAACGAAATAACATGGGTATTTTGAACTCTTTATTCCACTCTTTATTCTCTTATTTATTCTACTTATTCTTACCAAATCACTTAGAATAGCGCAGTATAATTCTACTTATTCTGGGTGGAATACTAATAATTTATCAAATCAAAATACTTCTTATTCTAGGTTAAGAAATCCCCAAAACCTTATTCTGGTTTAAGTTATTCTGCAAACAAAGTGAGAAGCAACTACACTAATAGAGGGAGATTGTATTTAGAGGAGTTTGAATCTTTCATAAGTGGATCGAAATTAATTAGTATAATTATCTATGACAGAGCCATGTCAGAGTAGTGGTTGCCATAATGGATGATGGTGATAGAGGAAGTATAGTAACACAAAGCAATCTTGGCCGTCCAATTCGATCATATCAACACTAACATGAAGGGATTGTTGAGGGAGGGCTTAATAGGAGTATGAACGGAGGATTGACAATAAGATGGGTTAGGGAGTTTGTAGAAAGTGTTGGGGCGGGGAAGTAGAGAGAAGAAAGGGTGCGTGCCATTTTTATGCCACCCTCTCAATGCCTTCCTTAATTTTAGAAAGAGTGACTCACCTTGGTCATCCAATTCGAGCACGTCACTGGTAATATCCAAAGAAAGATTTTTACAAACAAGCCCCAAAAAATCGCAAGGTTATGTCACCCTCTTCACAAGGATATTATGTTTTTTTTTGTTAGTAGCCCAATAGGCTAGAACAAAGTCCCCAACTCTAAAGAATCAGGATTGAACCGGTCCGATACGATTTTTCTGCCAAAACATGACAACAATCTGTGGAACCCACAAGATTTTCAGGTGAACTTTCTATATATAGAGTGCACGACCAAACCACGAGGCAAACTTACGAGCACTCCCCGCAGGAGCCGAAACTTCTTTCCCGCGCTACTGCACTATAGGAGTACGGACACGATACATTGACATCTCATTCACACAGCATCTCATTAGCCTTCTTGGAGCCGAAGTAAAACATTTGCTAGTCATTGGCCCTACAAAATAAAGATGATTTTCGTACAAACCGCTCTTATATATGTTGCATTTCTAAAACACCGTGCTTACTTATATATTATCTTATGTATCCTCTTAATATGTATGGTATCCGAAAATTATTATGACAATAACATATACATACATATATGTTATTTTATAAGGATACGTAAAGTAACATGCAAGTCAAAGTGACATTTTTGAAATCTAATATAAAAAATAATTTAAATATAAAATTACCCTTGCAAAATAATATTCACGACTTAATTCATCATTCAAAGGGATCACCTAATCCGATCTCTTTCACAAATCTCACAAAGTCCACTACAACATCATCATCATCATCCCACCAATGCCCACCATCCCCATGGGCAGACAAGGATAAACACAACATTACACCAACCTCTCTCCTCTTTTTGGGAGGTAGTTTTTTCTCCCTTTCAGAGACTTTTTCTTCTCCTTTGTAGAGAGATTTTACTCTCTTTTTTTGTGAAAGGTTTTGCTCAGAAAAATTTCCCTCTTCTAGTTCAATCTCCTGTCGGAGGATCCTTTCCTCTCATCGGCTGCGGCTTCCCTCTTTCCATCCCTTTTGCTTTCATTTTATCAACCTGTTTGGTTCATTTGCTAGTTTACCTTCCAGCCTCCTCGATCTTTAAGCAAATACCTGTGTCCCCATCTGAGTTGGTTTTCACTGGTGTCACCGTTTGAACTCTTCCTCCTCACCGGTGAGAGTCTTGTTGCTGTCGCCATCTGTGAGCCAAATTTGTGATCTGCTTGCCACCAGTTCGACGAAATGCCGAACTCTAGTTTGAAGCTCGTGTTTGTGTGCGCATCCCCCTACTCCGCTGTGGTGAATAGGCCTTCCGAACTTCTTTGGTTGTTGGGTCAATTGCTTTCACATATGCAGCTCCCTCTTATCTCATTGAAAACCTCCAACTTGGATTTTCTTGCGATCCTCACCGGCTTCCTTGGTTGGCTCCAGCGGCACCTTGTAGTTGTCAACTATCTAGTTAATCAGTTTTTGTTATGTTTTATCTGTATGCTTTGTGTTCTTGAGGGATTTGATCTTAATTACTTTGGTAGTATAGGTATGCTCTTGTTGTACGGAAGATGTTTGGTTTTATGCTCCCTATGTACTACTCAGATTTTACGAATGAAAGTTTTACTTCCTATGTTAAAAAAAAAAGAACACCAAAGATACCCCCCAAAATCCCATCTTTTTTACAGTTTGGTCCTTGCTTGGAGGCGAAGCGTCCAATTAAATAATGGCACCGGACGAGGTTGCAGACTTGCAGGTGGCGAGGACTTTGGTACGCTCCGCCTCCCGCTACCCGCAATAAAAGCGGGAGCCCACGAAGCTGTCCACTTTAACCGGCAGCAGCAGAAGCAGCGGCTCACGGCTACGCGCCTGCTCTTCCCTCCTCTCCGCCGCTCCCCCTTCCCTTCGCCCCCGAGGAACAGGAAAACCCACCCCTTCTGCCATACTCTGTAGGAATCTTCCTCCTGATCGTACTCGATTACCCAATTCTCGAGTTGATCGCCCCCTTCCTCCACCTTCGCTAGGTTTTTTCCCCCCCCTTTTTTTCCGGGTTTTTTGGCCGGGTGGCTGGTTCCGGCGGCTTACCAGGCACGCTGGCTCGCTCGGTGAGTTCGTACGCGACGTCGGAGGCGTCGTTGGGGATGGACGCGCCCGCGAACAAGTGGGATTTGGTCGTCAAGGTCGAAAGCTTCGCCCTTTTTTATTCTCCTGCGTCTGCTCCGTGGTTCTTTCCTCTGTTTCTGTTTGAATTTCGGTTCTTTTTGTGGTCTGTTTTGTTGTCATATTGCGCTGTTACATTGTGTAGTTATTGCTGCTTTCTTTCTGGGTAATTTTTGTTAAAGGTGGATTTTTTTTTCCTTCTCCTGTGTCTGTTTGCTCATTCTTTCTACTCTTTCTGTTTAAATTGGAGCCCTTTTGTCTGTTTTTATCATATTTCACTGTTCCATCGTCTAGCTATTCTATTTGTCCTGGGTAATTTGTATTAAAGGTGAAGCTTTTTCTGTGTTTGTGTGTGCATATGTGTAGATTTGGGCTAACCAATATGGCTGCTCTTATTTTTCACCCTATTGTTGACTCTTCTGCTTCTGGGCATGGGATCTCAGTTTCTTTTGTTCAATCATGGTTGCATGGATTGCCCTAGGTTTAGTTTATGGTATTTTGTTCTTCTTTTTTCATTATTACTTGTTGCCCTAGGCAAAATAATTTGAGGTATGGGTAACTATTGGTGTTGGCCGAACTGTAGGAGGTTATTCTGCATTTCTGCCAGATGAACTTTGATCCTGAGCATGCCGGGTGACCTTCTACCTTTTAATGTTGCTAACTTGATAAAAATTGAACTCTGAAAATGAGATGATCATATTAAGAACCCCCCCCCCCCCCCCCCCCCCCCCCAAAGCATAAACAGTTCGTTGATAAATAGCCTGTCTTGAAGTTTATCCTTTTTTAGTACTTTCATGGCCATGATTTGGTTTTACCTTGTATCATGTACCTTGCTGGGTACTTAGATCATACCATCATCGATGGCGCTTCTGACTCAGCATTCATGACTTTTTTTTTGGATTTTGGTTGTACTTAAATGCTTAAACACTTGGGTTGTGCATTAAATATGGTATTTTTCTTTGTTCAACTGTGCAAAAAGATGAGTTTATTTTTTTTATTGATTCTTGTAATCATGGACAACTTTGACTCCTTTTCAATTACTATATGATGGTTTCATCCTTGGGAGTCAGGTGGAATTTTATTGGCCAACAAGTTACACTAGCATATACTGTTTTAGGATTAGGAACATCAAGTTCTTGAAGGAAATATATTTGATAGCTAATTTGTAGTGATACTCATACAAGGAATGAATTTGGGCTTATTCATTCCTTAATACTTTGTGGGTTTACTCAAAATTGATGAAGGTTCACTGAAAGATACTGTCAAATTTCTTCTTAGCTGCAATTAAAGTTTGAAGAAGGGGAAATATGGCTGGACAAAAATGTTAATTTAAATCCGGATAAGTTGGGCATATGAGTATAAGTGACATTTGCTTCTTTTTGTTTGTGTTCTGTGATATGCATATGTCGCATGAAAATTCCAGTTTCTGATGGTCTAATTGGTTTATTTCATCTCGCTAAACAGTTTTTTTTCGTGCCTCTGTTATTGCTCCTTGCTTATCAGTAATTTCCTTTTTTTCTTCTTTACTGTGCTGCTTTTAATTTCTTGAAAGTATTTCCAAGCTGCTTGTGTATTTGGTTGGATTTTTGGTACGCCTCCAAAGTACCTTGCTCCTTAGCAGAAGGGATCATATAAGCACAGTCAACCCTGAATTGCTTGCTGGGTGACATTGGTAGAATGTTTTTTGGAGCCCAAGTAAAAGGTGCTTGCAGGATTTAATAAATTTTTTTTAGTGTATATAAATGAGTATACTTGTGTTTGATAGAGTGTGTTTTATCAAATGTCGGCTGTAACTGAGGATAAATGATATATTTGATGTTTCTTTTTAAAATGTATGAGTTGGATAATGGACAAGGTGACAAAACAGCTGAGTTTCTGTTTTACATTCAAGCCTTGTAATTTAGAGAAATAGTTGATCTGAACATGAAGTCTCTGTGTTCAGGCTTCTTTGTAGAACTTCTTTGGATAATGGGTGAGTTGAATTAGATTGTCCTCTTTCCTATTTAACATAGGAACCAAGGGGGTGATAAACCCGAGCTCTGCTCCCTCATAACTTTCAGTAACGACCGAGAGCGAGACATTCATCTATCCTATGATGATAGTGTGACTGAGATCCAAAAAGAAGGCGGAGATAGAGGAAAAAGGGTAGAAGTGGAAGAAAAATGCAGAGGAGGAGACAGAGAAACAGAAGGGGAAGCAAGAATCTTCTCTTGACCTTGCTGAGGTCCCCATTTGATTCGATGAGGGTGTTGCTGAGATTTGACATTGCAGTCCTTGCATTCATACAAAAAGTAGCACTCATATTTTTGGAGCTTGCTTATAAAAACTAACAACACAGACTGAGTTCTCCTAATTTTGTTCAGATTCTAATTGCTATTCTTTGTTCATATGATAGATAATTTGTTTCCAATCAAACTGCAAAGGTGAGGTACTTAGTCTGATCAACCACAAATAGTGGATTCTTCCAATGACTGGATCATATTTATGGTTCCAGTTCCACTGTGTTAACATGACTTTTTTGCACATGCTCAAATAAGTCAACCGAAGAAAGAATGACAATGCTTTTTGTTTTTACAAAAAAAGGCGAGAAACTCAGCCCTCGAGAGAAAAAGAAAATGTGTTCTCTATGAGTCATTTGATGACGCTTGTTTTTGCAAGTGTTATGTATTTTAGTTGCATAAAAATAATATATATGGCAATCATTTTGAAAGTGGATAGTACCACAATTGATAATATATGGCAATCATGTTACCAGAATAAATTTTACTTGAGAGTACAGTTGCAGCAGTCCTGAAATATATTAGCCAAATATTTATTTATTGTCAGCAGGTCTTGCTTCCTATTGTGGAAGCTGTAAAAGAATGTGTTACAGAACTTACTTAACATAGTGGAGAAGACAAGTCAAGGCAGGAAGATCAAGAAAATTTGCTTTATTTGAATGTTTCCTATGAGTTTCATCTTGTCTCAAAAATATGTTTGCTCTCTAGTAGAAGGATTGCTTGTCTTTGAAGTGCTTGTCATCGTCATCATTAGTTTCCCATTATTTGGGATTGGCTACATTGATCTTGTCTTATCAATTTTACCCATCCAATGCATGGCCAGTTCCAAGCGAAGATGAGAAAGGAGGATGTTGTGCATTAGGTTGACAGCCGACATTTGATAAAATGTCATATCCCAAACATAAATCTTGAACCAAATATAAAGTGTTGTGGGTGAAACATTTGGATGTACTCCCTCTATTTATTCAATAAAATTGGTGGTACACCTGATTTTATTTTTTTTAAAAAAAGTGTTGTGGGTGAAAATTTCATGAATCAATCAATGGAAAATCATATTTGGTTAGTTGAATCATAGTATCAGGATTCGCTCATTTTGCCATCATCTTGCTCTCAAAATGTCATATCCCAAACATAAATCTTGAACCAAATATAAAATGTTGTGGGTGAAAATTTTATGAATCAATCAATGGAAAATCATATTTGGCTAGTTGAATCATAGTATCAGGATTAGCTCATTTTGCCATCATCTTGCTCTCAAAGTGCTCCCATTCCCTCTCCTACTCTGAAGTGTTTTGGGTGAAAATTTCATGAATCAATCAAAGTCATATTTGGCTAGTTGAATCTTAGTAGTAGGATTCACTCATTTTGCCATCATATTGCTCTGAAAAGCACTCCCATTTCCCATTCCCTATCCTACTCCTAAGGGAAATTTAAATGGTAAACTAGAAGTTCCACTGCGCCCATTGCATTCCCATTATCACTCCCATGACTGCTCTGTGCAACTATAAGTTGAATATATAGATGGTTTTCTATTTCGTAATGCTGGTTAAAGGCTTATCCATTTGAATAGATTTCCTTCAGCAATTGAGTTCTGTAGAAATTAGTTTACATTATTTGTATTTTATGGCGGTCTATTCTTCCATTGTTGGAGCTTGGGCATTTTCCCTTGTATTTTTTTGATGTATTTTCCCAGGTGATTATACCAATCAATTGATGGTAAACTTTATGAAATAATGGGAATGTGATGTTCTAATACATCTTTAGTTTCAATTCTGTAACAGCAATATCTATTACCAGATACTTGGGGATCCACATGGGAGATGGGACACATTTAGTTTCAAGTGAGGAGTAGAGGAAGTTGGTTCAACTTGGTTAGTCTTTTTTTTGTTTTGTCAAAATTGAACAAGTCAGGCATGACCATGTCCAGAATTCAAGGACTTCCCAGCTGTTTCTGATATTGGATGTGAAATTGTATTCTTACCTACCATTTGCCATCCTAGTCATCTGTTTCTGGTTTGAGTTCGACAATTCCTTGCACATGGTAATGTTGTATAATTAGCCAATTCACATTCAGTCTAACAGTCTTGACTTCCTTCCGTTGTGGTGCACCATGCAGCCTCTTCAAAGTGGACGGTGAGCTTTTATGTGGCTCGTTGCTATTCTTCATCAGGAGGAAGTGGAGAAAGATAATATGTAAAAGGAAAAGAGGAGAGAAAAAATTTGAAGTGAGAGAGGGAAAGAGAGAAGAAATGGAGAAATGGAAAGAGATTAAAAAGTATCAAACGTCCTTTCAGAGTGCATTGATTTGGATTAATTGATCTGGTCATTTTTGGGTTTGGCCCAGTGTGACTTAGTCAGGATCTCCGACTCCTCAATAAAGATTGCATTAGATTGACCAATATAGGGGCAGATCAGCTGATCTGCGTCAATTTGGAGTCTGGACGAGCTTGCTTAGTTAACCTTCATTTGGCCTTTCCCACCCCCATTCCAAGTCATGCTTGGGGGGTTATTTTGTCATCTCCACCTCCATACAAGTTTTTTTATTCTCTCTCTTAGGACACTTTCTCTCTCTAACATCTTTCAAACTCTTAGGACTCACTTTGTCTCTCTAACATCTTTCTTTCGAGCTAAACAATGAGAAATAAGGGCAGAGGGAAGCACAAGTCTGTGAACCCTGATGGAGGACCTTCATATCTGGTTATGATCCAATGTTTATGACTCATCCGGGTGATTAGTTGGGGAAGGAGAAAGCCCTCAAAGAAGAGTTCTTGAATATGGTTAGAGAAACATTAGGACATTAGTGCCATGAAGTGTATTCTGATCATGGCTGTTGAGTTGGTGCCTAGAAGATTAAAGAAACATTAGGACATTATAACCACAAAGTGTATTCCAAATTTCCAATCCCAATTGTTGAGACGTCCGCCTAGTGACACCTAGGCATTACCTAGGGACGAGGCTTTATCTTCAAGGCTTATGTGGTTGAATGCCTTTTTAGGCATTATAAAAACAAGCCTAGGAATTGCTCAAGTACATGTAGTTAATGCTTAGGCCTGTCCATGGGCTGATCAGATTATTGGGACCTAACCCCTAATGTAAATATGTTTGTGAGGATGACTGTGCCGTACTTCTTAATACCCCTTCACCTCATCTTCCTCATCATTTCATCTTCCTTTTGCCTCTGGCGTCAGCTATCCAATCTCTGGCATCAACAATGAGGCAGTTACACAGATACATATCACCTCTTTCTTCGACAGTCAAAATGACTAGCCCCACTTGTGAATGTCAACGAACTTGGAATTCCTCTAATATAAATATGGTTGAGGATGGACTGCGCCCTACTTCTCAATATCCCTTCACCTCATCTTCCTAATCATTTCATCTTCCTTTTGTCTCTGGCCTCAACCATCTTTGTCAAGCCAATCTCTGGCATCAACAATGAGGCACTCTTACACAGATGACGAGAATCGCCTCTTACTCCGGCGGGCAGAATAACAATCCCCACTTGTGAATGTCCACGAACTTGGACCTCCTAATAGCCGCCTTGACAACTATGATTCTCATACATCATCTTAGGCCCCTTTAAATGCTTATACATACTTGGCAACAGAAAATGCTTATCTACACATTGATGTACCAAGTTACTTGAGGGGATATTATGGTTATCCTTAATACTCAGGTATGCCACCTCATTATTGTATAGTAGGGTCCTACTGTGTATCTGAGATGTCAGGCAGGACATTAATGATGATCATCTATGCAAACACCAATGTGTATAATTGATACCTTATGGACTAGCAAATGCTTAATGTTAATCAGGATACATTATAAAAGGGTATGTTGCTATGCTGTCCCCCACCTTCAATATCTTAATGCTTTTAACTGAGATATCTTCTGTTTTTGTTGGCCCCTCTTGTTCATTTTTTTTTCTGAATTGGTGCAGGTGAAATATGGTGATACTCTTAGACGCTTCAATGTTTGTGTCAATGGGCAGGGCATTGATCATGACATGAATAAATTGAGGACAAAAATTATAAACCTTTTCAAGTTTGATGTGAATGCCAGTGTGGTACTTACATATACTGATATAGATGGTGATGTTGTGACACTTGTTGATGATGATGAGTTGCATGATGCTGTTTTTAGGCAGCATCTGGATCCTCTAAGGATAAATGTTCAATTGAACACAGATTTTGCTGCAAGAGCTGATACATGGTCTGTTTTAGAAGCTTTGAATACTGTCCCAAGGGCTGCCACTCAAGGTACTCAAGCACCTCAACTAGGTTCTGTTGTTGATGATGCACTGCGATCGGTTCCAGACCCGCTTCGTGGTATACTTTCTAGAATTTCTCAGGATTTCCTGTCAAAAGCTGATGTGTCTGCACCTCCACTTGGTGAATTTGTGGAGTACTTTTCCAAGGTGGGGCTGTCACATGTCAGTGCAACTACCAACATCCCGAAAAATGCAGAGTTGGGGGGAGCAAGTGCTAGTGCAACCAATCCACCGGATGAGAATATTGGTGACAAGCCAAAACCATTGCATGCCTCTGTTCCTCACCATCCATCTGTACAGAACTCTACTGTTGTTAATCAGATCCCTGAAGACAGTATGTGGCGGCAACCTGGAATGAGTGACATGATGAAAGGCATAGCAAGCTTAGTTCCAGATCCTTTGGTTGACGTTAGCTTGAGGGTTCCTGGTTTCCCACGTGTTGAGGAATCTGGTATATCAACTTGGCTTGGAAAAGACACAGCAGAAGGTAAAAGGGTAGCTGATGGAAAGTCCATTGCTACCACAGGAGTGCCTGCTGTTGATCAGTCGGCCCATGATAAGTCTCAAAACAATGTCACTGCAGTGCCAACTTCCCCTGTGGCTTATCCTCCTGGACAGGCTGGACTTGCAGATGCGTTGTCTAGTGATGTCAAAAACATTCCATGCCGCACAGCTTCCTCTACACCGTTTGGTTTCTATCCTCAGAACAGTCTTCCTGTCAACAAGCATGCTAGTGAACTTGCTTCAAATCAAAGTCCTCCCACCCTCACTCCATATCGGAGGTCTCCTGGCTATTATGATAGCATGCTTCGAACATTTCACAGAGGTGTTAGATGTGATGGCTGTGGAATGCATCCAATCATGGGGCCTCGGTTCAAGTCCAATGTGTAAGAAAAACGGAAATCCCTTGATCTAATCCCTCTCTCTTTGTACATGTTTCCTGATCTTACGGAACGTAATTGCTGTTTCATGTTCTCTGGTCTTTCACAACTCTGTTCCATTTTGTAGGAAGCAAGACTTCGATTTGTGTAGCATTTGTTTTTCAGAAATGGGTAATGAGGCTGAATACACCAGAATTGATCGAGCACCTTACCGGTCCCCAAGATTTCTGAAGGAGGTCAATAATCCTGTACTACTTTTGTTCTACATTCATTTAGTTTGTTGCTCTTAATAATCTATTTTGAGTCCAATTTTTTGCCTAAAATTGCAGCATTCACGGTTTCATGGCCCACAAGGCTGTCGTGCTTATGGGTTGAGACCACACAAGGGAAAACTTGAGAGTCGCTTTATCCAAGATGTTACTGTTCTAGATGGAACTCTCATGGCTCCATCTACTCCGTTCACAAAAATATGGAGAATGCGTAACAATGGTAACATTGTGTGGCCCTCCGGTACGCAACTTGTGTGGATTGGTGGGGACCAATTTGCAGAAAGAGGCTCAGTGGACCTGGAGGTTTGTACAAATCAGCATTTAGCTACTTGTGGCTGTGTTCTGTGGATTTTCTGTCTGGGAAGACTGATCTTGTGTCCGCATGTATTGACACCACCTTAGGATGTTGTAGAACACCTTCTGATTATTTTACTCAGCCGTGCTCTCTATGCAGAAAATCATCATAAGTTTATCATCTTAATGGCAACCATAAAATCTTGAATAAAGAATGCTGATTGAAATTAACTTCTTTTTAAAGTCATTATTGGATGTAAAATGCCTCAATTTTACAAAAGTTTTGGGTTACTATACTGGTAGCTATCTGCCATGTTTTTAGATATAAGATAGTTTAATTGGGCACTTTAGTCGGAAATAACCAACCTTGCTGAGGAAGTTTGCATCTTATATGTTGTTTATATCTCCTATTGGTTTTATATTTATTAGCTGTAGGTTGGATGAGGTCCGGATTGGTTCAACATCTGCATCGGAGACCAAGTTCCCCTGATATTAAATGCTTTATATCTTATATGCAGATTTCAGAAAATGGTTTCCCTGTGGATAAGGAAATTGACATTGCAGTAGATTTTAGAGCACCTTCTAGACCCGGGCGTTATATCTCATACTGGAGGATGGCATCACCGTCTGGGCAGAAGTTCGGCCAGCGTGTGTGGGTGCTTATCCAGGTGATATTTTGTGCACTGATTTATCATGCAATATGATAATCTCACTCATTGACTAGTCTTATGTCTTCATCTATGTTGTAGGTGGATAGCTTGCGTCCAAATTCAGCCAGCAGCATCATCCATCCTGAACTGAACCTAAACTTGCCCCCAGAAGCCACTGAGCAAAGTGGACTAGTAATAATCGATGTGAATGCTGAGCCTGCCGAGAGTATTGGTCGATCTGAATTGGATTTAATAAAACCGTTGGTCAATGAAGTTGGCATCCAGAGCAATGCTTACCCACCTGTGCTTGCCAGTTCTGCTGGATCCTTACCACCATTGTCCGAAATGCCATCATCATCATCATCAATATATCCTTTGATTGATTTGTCGAGTCAGCCGTTCTCTGCATGCTCAGAAGGCGTAATCCCATCATCTGGTGAAACAGCACTTGCCAACACTTCCACTGGTGACAACCCAGTTGAGCAGTCGCTTCTGAAGGAGCTTGAAGAGATGGGTTTCAAGCAGATCGACCTTAACAAGGAGGTTCTCAGGCTGAATGACTATGACCTCGAACAGTCACTGAATGATCTCTGTGGCATTTCTGAGTGGGATCCACTTCTTGAAGAGCTGCGGGAGATGGTAAAATACTCTTCATTGGCCTTACTACTATTTTCTTTCTAACAAAAGTCACAGTTGTTATGTGCTAGGGCTGTACCTTGACATGGCCTTTTGCGGATTTCTGTTTCAGGGATTCTGTGATAAGGAGAGGAACAAGAAGCTGCTGATAAAGAATGGTGGAAGCATCAAAAGAGTTGTCCTTGATCTCATTGCTGGGGAGAGAGCTGAGTAAACGTAGAGATATATATATATATACAGCTATAGATTACTTTGGTACTACAATAATCCATTTCTAATACCCGTGTACAAGTTTAATGTTGTTCTATCGTACATAGTACTGCAGTATGACTTTGGTTTGTACATTTAAGGGGCAAGTGAATAACCTGTGCTGCATGTGTGTTTACTTGGTACTAATATAAACGTAATCTGGTGTAATTATAAATAAGGCACCGCTGCACAGGATTGGAACTTCTTTTCGTAGAGTTAACATTCCTTTTTTTTTTTTTCCCTTTTGGTCGTAAACCTTCTGGCCCCGATTGCCCTTTTAATTTTTGTAAAACCCACAACCAGGCCCTCTTCGAGTGCAGCTATGGCAATGTGATCTAAATTGGACCTGTCAAGCTGCTAAGGCAATTTCCGAGTGGGCCAAGTCCTGATTTTAATTAATTCTCACTAGCTTGAGTCCATTTAATATGTTTCCTCTGCATCGAGGAAAAGCCGAACCTTCGTTAAATGCGTGTATTGTGTTGACGGTAATCTATTTTGGTCTCGATACTGGACTTGCTGATGGAGTAATAATTGCAGAAAGCAGCACCCCTTGTTCCTTTACCAGCTTTCGCTTGACCCAGAGGGTCTTGTGGACGTTTTTGGGATAAACTACTGTTAGAGGAATCTGATTATGTTGCTATGCCACCCTACACTCGATTATTTGATGGCATTCAGAAAGCTGGAGTTGAAGAACAACCCTAAGTTTTCTGATAGGGTCCTAGTGGTATCTTTTTGTGCGGATTTTTTCTTTTTTTTCATGGGGAAACCAGTCATCTCTACTTGTGCCATCTTCTAGTGTTGGGGAACGTTACCTGGCTCTTAGGTTCTGAAATCGATGTTCCAATTAATTCCACCTTTTTAGAGTGCGTTATGACTTCCACAACCTTTTACGTACCCGTTATACGGTCAAGATAACAAGGTCTTCGGAGCAGTTTATTTTTGTATCCCTCCAAATTCTTTATAAACGCTTTTAACTGGATGATGGTGACAGTTCAATCTCTTCATTATCGTCGTTAACATTTTTGAAGCTTTGTAGGGGTCGTCGCTTAAATTATGCGCCGTCATTTTATTGTACCTAATGTCATATTGAATATTTGAGTTTTTTACATATAAGCGCTTGTAATCTTGTGATATTACAAATAAGTCATCTTAATTTGACTGTTTTCCAATAAATTCACATAATCGTAACTTTCTTACAAATAAGTCTTTTTAAGAGTTTATTTCTAACACTCTCGGAAGTTTATTTGTAAGTTTCAAGAGTTTTTCACTAATTCACGGTAGGTTGTGGGGAATTATTCGTAAACAATCAAATTAAAAGGATTTATTTGTAATATCACAAGATCATAGGAGTTTATATATAAAAATCTTAAATATTTTTAGTAGTTGGCCCTTTGCTTAGGGGCTGTGGAGCTTGGATTTCAAGGGCGTCGGTTTGAAGAATAAAAATATCAAAAAAAAATAATGTTGAGGCAGACAAGTAGACAACTCACTTAATAATCATACAAAGACTAATTTTCGAGCCGGAGACTTATTCTTGCTAATTAAGAGGATAACCACCTTTCCATATGCTCATTATTTCTATGTCAAACTATCGCGCGTATTTGAAGTATTCTCTCCTTAAATTCGATTATATCTTTTCACCGACATTGTTCTAAACTTGTTTTCCTTGAACGAACATACAATTGGAGTTATTATTGGGTCCTTTACATACGTTGAATTTGAATCCTACTCGTTTCCATCTTTTCACATATGCATCCTTGCCATACTCATACAACATGGTACATCCTGTGATAGTTTAGGGTGTACTTGTTGATGACAAAACTCTAGATGCACTTCATTTCCTCAAGTCTATATAGTGTGTGTGTGGGGGGGGGGGGGGGGGGGGGTTTGAACAACATTTGACAAAAACAAGGTCCATTTCTCACAGTTACATCAACAAGTCGAATGTGCTTACCCCACTTGATATTTTCCTAAGTTCCGTCTCGGAGCATCACAAGCTCCCAGCCTCCAGCTTCCATGATTTCTGCTTGCTTCCAAAAACAAGTCAGTCACCCATCGTTCTTGTCCCAGCGTGGAGATGAATCAGCTTCATTATTCAAACTGATGTACAAGTCCCATCCAAATTGCTGTTCCCTTGTCAACGTCTATCTAGCCACTGATCTTGTCAGAAAGAGAGAGAGATAGATAGATTAAAAAGAAAGAAAGAGAGAGATAGAGACAGAGATGGAGATACATACAAAGAAAAGAAAGAGAGAGGGAGGGAGGTGGTGGGAGAACTTGTGGTTCAATAAAATAAAAATCTTTAAGGATTAAAACTTCCTCTTCACGGGGAAGATTATATTTTAGCATATCATTTTCTAACATAATTATTGCGACGGGAATAATTATTTTAGATTGTTTATTCCAAAATAAGGAACACTTTATTTTGCCAGTGAGATAGAATTTAAGATGAAATATCAAATTTTTAGGTGTAAGATATAATTATTTATTCACATAATTTCGAGAATAAATAATTTTTAGTCAGAATGTCCAATTCCTCTTATCAAATTAGAATTTAAGTTATTCCGAGAATAAGGAAGATCTTCTTTAGCCAAATTTTGCAAGCAAAGTGGAACATGATGAATCTATACTCTTGAATTTAAAATCATCAACCCGTTCAAAAAAAGACTGATAAAGTTGTAGAAAACGACACTCTACTAAATAGAAATTGTAGAAACTTATACAGCCATGTACGCCAACCAACCAGAGTGTGGAGAGAGAGAGAGAGATTGATGGATATGAAGAGAATCGTTGGAGCCGAGGGGAAGAGGACAGAGAGATGCACAAGGACTGGTCCTCTTCTTTTAATATTTCTCACTTTATCTCTATCTTTCCTTCTCTTCTCCAAAGGAGTGGAGACGGGAGCAGCCATTACTCCATGCACCAAGCAGGGGCCGCAAAAAAGGAAGGGTGGTGGGAAGAGTGTGGGGGCGGCGGGCAACCCCTTTGTCTGCTTCCCTGCCATCCTCCATCACCGTCCTTTTCCTCTCAAAACCGGAATAAAGCCGACGCCTCCCTGGTCCACTCTTCCTCCTCCCCCTCCCCCCCTCCTTTCTGCACAATCCACAGCAGCTATCGGCTTTTTTGACAGAGAAAGGGGAAGGCAGACCGTTGGAGAGAGGGACGAAGAACATAAGAATAATACTTGCTCCAGTACCATTCTTTGAGTATTATAATACAACTTTTTTTTTTTTGACCAAAAGAATAGATTGTATTACTAAGATATTAAAGGAGGTACGTCAATCATGATAACAGAATTAACACAGGGAGGATCCCAAACAACTTCGCCAAGGGAAGCACAGGCGCACAGGCATGAGCAGCCTTATTATAGTCTTGTAGAGAGAACTACAGAGAGATTAAGCCAGAGAGGAAAAGATTATGGCAGTTCTCAATGATATTCTTCACGTGGGCAATGAGATTATCATGTCTGCTGCTGCTGTTTGGCTAGTAGATGAGATTATCATGTCTCATAAGTGTATTGTACTTCTTCTAAAGCGGTAGACAATGATTGTGTCATTCAATTTATCTAAACGAACGGCCTTTTAGTTATTATTATGTCCACAGCAAGTATTTTTACGATCTACTTTGGTTTTATTTTGATAGATGAAAAGATTATCCTACCTGAATGATCAGTGAGCGTACAAAATCTACCCGTTTTAAGCTCCAAAATCTTTAAGTCCCACTTTGATCGGAGAATAGGAGGAGAATAAGGACGAATAAAGGAGGAATAAACTTAATTTTGCTTTGACAAACGGAATGATTTATATCGGTGCAAAATAAAGTATTCGAAAAATAAAGCATCACTTTGATTGGAGAATAAGAGAAGAATAAAGACGAATAAGAGGAGAATAAATTTAATTTTACTTTGATAAGCGGAATGACTTATATCGGTGCAAAATAGTGCATTAGGCATAATAAGCCATCCTACTTTAGACCTAAGAAATAATTATTCTTCTTATTCAGTCAATAGGCCCCACAAAACTATCAAATCGAAACACTCCTTATTCTAGTATAAGTCATTCCGATAGTGAGATCCACGTAATAACTTATTCTACAAACAAAGTGGGAATAAGTCATCCCACTCTAGACTCAAGAATTATTTATTCTTCTTATTTCGTCAACAGACCTCACAAAATTATTAAAATCTAAGCACCCCTTATTCTAGTGTATGTTATTCTAGTTTCTAGTTGTTGTCAGAACAAGAAGGGATAGTGACCTCAACTTATGTTCTAACCTCCATTTGACACACTCAAAAATTGAAATTGTTCTCATTTAAAAATGCTCTTATATATTTTAGACTTGGTGCACCACACATGGTGCAGCTGCTGCCGGATTGTATCGTATGTGACCGGAACTGTTGAATTTCACCGCACACAATTTAAACTTTCAGATTGCACATACAATATTCTAACCATCTAATGAATAATTACATGGTATGAAAGTTTTGTTCGAGTTATCTCCAAACTCAACATTTTTTTTTCTCCTTTTTATGTCGATATGGGTTGTTCCATTATAAAACTCAAAGGATATATAGTGATGAAAGCATTGTAGTCTGCCCATAGATTATACTAAACGCTGATTTGGTGTGTCAAAAAGTGTCATATATAAAATCCCGATCTTAAAATTATCACTTAAAACTAGTGAAAACGAAGCTCTTAATTTCAAAATTACTGATTTCAAAATCATCAATCTTTGTTTATATATAATGATTTTAGACTGAAAACTAAAATCAGCTAAAATGAGAATTTTATTTTTCAACTAATTTTGAAACATAGCAATTTATGACGATAACATACAACAAGTTACAACAACTCAAACGCAAAGAAAACATCGTTTTACAACTACTTGCGACATTTTACGATGCAACAAACACAACTCCTAATAAGTCGAGCTCGAATTATTCTAATATTCTAACGACGAGCGAGACACTTTCAACAACAAGATTATCTTACATTATAGCATGAGGAGATAAGATCCTCTCCAAACCTAGCTCATTCTGTAGATCTTGGAGTGAATATAAGATTCATCCAATGTACGTACAAAGAAGATCTAGGAAAGCCTTATCTTATGGAGAGAAAACAGAGGGCTAAGGGGAGAAAATATGAAAAGATCCACGTCAGTGTCAACACGGGGCAAGATCACTTTCTTGAGGGGGAGAACAACAGCCAGAAGGACGAACACAGATATATCCACGACAGCGTGTTTGAAAAGAATGGGATCCGATGACCACAACACGACAACCAGGCGGACGCACGTCTGTCGTCCTCCTCGTTGTGGGCCCCACTGGTGTGCGAGACGCCGTGGGATTCGAATTCCGGGGAGGACGGGATGCGCGTCACAATCCGCCCGTGGACCAGGTGGTGGGAGCCGAATGGATTTGATTATTGATTTTTTTTTTTTTTTTCTGTTTGCTTGATAGATTTGATTATTCATTATTGACATCTAAGTATTCTCCAACGCACGTAAATGTAATATGTAGTGCTCTTACTTATAAGTAGGAGTACAAACGGGTTGGATTCTGTGTGGATTTAAGGTGGAATCATGACCATATTTGTTAAATTATCGATGTAGAAGTATATCCGTTAATTGTTCTGTAAACTTCAATCCGTCGGATAATCAGATCTTAGTGTATCATATGTGTATTCGGTCACAAAAAATTTATATCCGTTATGTTATATATTATGTATATTGTGGATATATGAAAATTTACGTGCCTCCCTTGAGATATTGTCTTCAGAACAGAGGTGAGATTTTATCTTTTTTCTTAAAAAATAGTCCTCATTGAGAAGAGAGGTTATGCTATGTTTATAAGCCCATACCTATTTTTACAACATTCGACATGAGAACTAAAACAGCTTGTCATTTTTATGTTTCTACGTAGCCTCCTAGTAAAAGTAGGTGTGTGCGAACCTCATTGAACAGTTAAATAGGTCAAGTCGACTAAGGGTATTCTGATAAGTTGGTCGCTTTTTGTTCGGTTCTCACAGACAGTGCCAATGTCGATAAGTGAAAATTTGTGTACCTTTCTCCAATGTGGATACGTGAAAATTTGTGTACCTTTCTTGAGATATTATCTCCAGAACAGAGGTAAGAATGTCTTTTTTCTTAGAAAAAGATCTTCGTTAGAAAGACAGGTTGCACTCTGCTTATAAACATACGCCTATTTTTATAACATCTCATGTGAGACTAAAACAAGTTTGTCATTTTTATATTTATACATACGTCAATTTAAAAAGATTATTCATTGCCTAACCTATAAACTAATGAACAATTACCATTTGCATTCCTACTCGCAAGCGCCAAGCAGTGAGGTTGGTCTTTCACCAAATTTTACGAGTGCAAACATATTCGAGTTCAAAAAGTTCAAAAGATGAGGATAAGAGGATCTAGTCTTGAGGCTGCTCTTTGAGAAACCTCACTTCAATGTCACGATTAAGCAAATTAAAGAGTGTTACCTTGCCACACTCTTTTAGGCGTAGCATGACACATCTCGCCTCTATTATTTGATCTTTAGATGAGATGATGAAAACATCTAACTTTAGTTCAGCTCCTCCCAATAAGTTGCTGCTAATCTCTTGTGTAGATTTGCTGTAATATGTCATATTCTTCTGGGCATCGAACATAATTGCTAGTCCATTTCTGTAATATGTAATATGTCATCAAATCTGCTAATCTCTCATTGTAAAATAATGTATAAATTTTAAAATATTAAAATAGGATCCTTAGAGTTGATTCCGTATTTGGGACTTTAATTTTCACCGACCGATCTTGACAATCAACCAGAATCGTGTAATCGAACATATATAAAAAATCAATGTCTAAAAATATTAAAAAATAATAAAAAAATAAGAACCGTCAAATTAGTCCTTAAGGTTGATATCATATTTTGAAGTTTAATTTTGATTTCCAAACAGTGACGGATTTGATTAGACGGAGTTAAATTTTTCGATCTAACGGTGAAAATTTAATCTACAGAAATGGAAACCATCTAGAGAAGGTATTCAAATATTTTAAAATTTATCGTGATTTTTATTTTTTTGAAATTAGGAGCGTGAGTTTTCGGGTGGGACCCTGGGAGCGTTATATTCGCCCCCTATATATATATATATATATGTATGTAGCCATTTGATCTAAAATATAAAAAAGAATGAGTTTTTTAAAAAGACATATCTAAATTAGATGCGCTCTATTTGATCTTTTCTTCGTACAGGGACAAACACCTAATGAAATTTACAAGCCTTTGCATTTACATAAAACCATTAACCCACAAAGAGAGTGCACGGTGGTGTCAAGTTCAAAATTAAAACCAACAAGAAAAATCTTGAGAGAATGATCTATCTCCAGATGGACGGACGGTCAAGATCGAGTGATGTACTCGGCAGGTCTTTTTTCTCCCCTCCTGCAATATTCTTATCCAATTACGTTTAATATTTTTTAAAAAATATCCTGCACAATTTACTATATTGGAACAATTAACTCTCTTAATATCAGAACTTATTTTTAAGATATATAAACTTCTGAATACTTAGATACCGTCCAAGAACATTATCTGAAATTTTTTTGGTTTTGCCGTGGAAGAGACCGACACTCCACCCAAACAGAAGAAATGGGGCAAATATCACCAAACAGTGCCTCCACCAGTCGACCACCACCGACACATCTGGACAAGGAAGAAACCTTTGGGCGGTTCCCAAATGCAGGATAAGAAAAGTAGGAAGGAATCTCTGAAACTTTGAAAATATCTTCTACAGGAAAAAATATATAAAAAAATATGAAATTATATGTGATGAGGTAGAATTCGATTCGGCCTATTAAAGTAGGTTCAACACTGTGATCAACCCAACAGCAGCAGTAAAAAGCTCTCTGACGGCTTTCGGCCCGTCAGCGGCCCAATAGCCTTCGGCCCGTCAGCGGCTCAACAGCCTTCGGCCCATCAACAGTCCAACCCCCTTCGGCCCAATAACCGTATCTGACCCACTCCGGTGGGAGGGTTAGACACTATGGTGGTTTACCAATAAACCCAGAACATAGTCCTATATCGACTACTACCGTTAAGCATCCTCTATCCTCCGCTATAAATACACCGCTATTTATTGCCAAAGGTATATCTTGGTGACCCCTTAAAGGTTATAGTCCAAAAAGCATTAAAGCTGCTTCTTTCATCTCTTTGACTTCTAAATTGAATCATCTTCAGAAACTAACTTAACTATCGGAGAGGGTTCCTAAGGGCTGAAGCCCGGGACTCCTACTGACTGGTTTTTCTTCTTCTTTCCCTCTTGCAAGAGTTCGGTTTGAATCTTCGCCAACCTCTCCGAGTCGATCTCGACCATCGACCTCGGACTTCTTCCTCCGGTCTCGACGCCATTCGCCGGCTGGTCCTCCTCGAAGGTGCCTCGGGTCCGCCTCGCACCAGCTGATCCGAAGGATCTCCGGCCATGCCTCCGCAAGCTGGTCTACATCCGTCCGAGGGAGTCTCGGCTCCGCTCCCAGCAAGCCCTCGTCCGGGCACCCCTCGGCTTCGGATCTTCAGCCCTGTCTCCGTCCTCGCCACGTTCCGGATCCCTGTCGGTATTCTTCACAGATTCGATCCAGATTCGGATCTCAACTCCGGATTCCAGTCTTGGAATCCGGTCGTAATAACTTTGGGTACATCAATATGGCTTAAAAATAAAAATTTAAACAATGAAGATAATTCCTAAAGGCAAAAGATTATGGGAGTTATCTTGTAAGGCATTCATAAGATATTTGAGAAATATTTGCTGTAATACTCTACAAGGGTGACGATTGCAACCGTCGTCATCTGATATCAATATGCGTGCTGTCCAATCAAATTGTAGGATATTGCGGCAAGATGTTCTTAGAAATTGTGCCCTTCAATTTAGCCTATTTAGGAATTAATCTTTTTAATCTTGATATTTATTTATGAATATTCACAATCTTAAATAATTGATAAACATCTCAAAAGGTTAAGAAAAAAGAGTAACCTCCTCGAACTTTTTGGAGTCAAGGAAAAAGTATATGATGGAGTGTAAACATAAAGATTAAAACTTAAGGGCTAAACATAAGTGCCAACCAGTGTGGGGGCGAATTTTAAAGATATACATTTACGTACCAGTTTTACACAGAAACTATATATCTGAATGGATATTTTTAGAGTACAAAACGGCCACTTTGCGCCTCATACGCGCTGAGTGGTGGACGGCTGGTGGCGTGCCACCGGTGGACGGTGGGGACTGGTTGGAGAGAGCAGAGAGAGCAGAGAGAGCAGAGGGAGAGAGCAGGGAGAGAGCAGAAAGGGGTTAGAGAGAGAGAGAGAGGTAGAGGTGGAGGTGGTCTTCCCCAGCCGCCAGACCCAGAAACCGGCGGCACTAGAACAGAAGAAGGTGGAGAAAAGAGGGGGGAAGAAATAAGAGAAGAAAAGAGAGGAGAAGAACGCGCGCTGAGCTGAGTAGAAGGCAAGCCCCTTCTTCCTTCCCCGCGTCCGCATGATGGTTGTGGTCACATCAAAATTAAAATTTTCGTTCTGGGTTCCTCTCCCCCATTTGTTTTTCCCCCCCATTCCTGTCGTAATATATGTTGTTGTCTAATGTTATTCTTCGGATTCGATAAATAATTCGGGCGGGAGTTGGTGGGAGGAATTTAAGGGGCTCACCGCCTCTCTTATTTCGTCTGACATTGTTTTTTTTTTTCCTTCTTCTTTCTTTTTCTGGGTTTTCCGTTTTGGGTTCTTGCAGGTGTTGCAGGGAAGGGGGTGCTGAAGAGGGGGGGAGGAAAGGGGAGCTCATGACGTGGAGTGTGGTGAACAAGGGCGACGGGCTGCCGAGGATTATACTGTCGGAGGCCGGTGGATCGTCTGCTGAGGTGGGTTGCGCTCTTTTATCTCCATACTGCATCATATGAGGGTTTCTGTAAGGAATCTTGCGTCAAAAATTGTTCTTTTTTAGATGGGTACTAGAGAAAGTCGGGAGTTTGTTTGCCATGATTTGTTCTTTCTTTCCATTCTTTTCGTTTTGTAAGTTCGTTTCCGCACATTATGTTTCTTTATTTGTTCTGGGTCATGTGGTTCTAACTCCTAAGATGAAGTGAGCTTCCTGTTCTCTTTTGTCCCCATTTACGTTGTGATCTCCATGTACTTTTACCTTTTTAGGTTCGTGGCCATGATATCTACTTTTGTTCTGAGGAGTGGATGTTTTTCCACCGTTCAAATTGCTGCATAACGCTATTTTTAAAAGTTTTGTCTTTGTAAGTGAATAAAGTGTTTGCGCTCGCTCTCTAATGCTTGTCATCTAGCCACTGGGATTACCGATCCAGTTCATTGCCAATATCTGTGTGTTACTTCGTGTGGTACAAGATCTCTCAGATGTTTCTTGGGAGAGGAGAGAAAAAGAGAGTAGAAGATAAATAATGAACAAGCCAAAATTTAAATGGAATTTACAGGAAAACGAGACTTTAGATAAAGAGGTACAGAAGGGCCACTTTTTTTTTTTTTTTTTTTTTTTTTGGTATTTTAAGGTGTGTGTGTTGGGGTGGGGTGGGGTGGGGTGTAGGGGGAGATATCATGAATGGATCGATCTTCTTTGTTCAATACCACCCTCTCAACTGAAATTAGGAGTCCTTTGCATAGTTTACTCCAAACTTTCATTGACTTATAGATCCATCATCCATGTCAATTAGCCTTTCTTGGAACCAATAGAGGACAGCTAAAATGTTGGCTATGCTTTTACCTGGTTACTTGGTAAAAAGAAACATTTTCTCTTTACTTATTATCTGATTTGTTAAAGTATTAATGGATGTTTTGGTATTTTGTAATGTATGCGTATAGATAAATGCTATTTTATCCATCTATCTGTATATAGATGGATCCGACAGCCAAGGAAATATTGAAGTGTCTTCGAGGGCAAAACTTATGAAGGGGAACTTATTATTCTCAATGATTCTAAGGTAAGTCAATTGCTTAGAGTAACTTTGTTCATTCTAAGGTAAGCCCATTTCTTCCTTTCATTTGGTTAACACAATTGAACCCCTTAAACTGAATATATCCATTCTTGAATCCATCAATCCATCAGACTCCACCTCAACCACATCACATCTAAACCCAGTGTTTAGGCTTGTTAATCAGATAGGTTTCTTGTTGGTCGCATGATTTGGGACTCCCTTTTAGCATCGTCCATTCTGCTATCATCTAGCAGAACTGTCTATTAGCACCTACCAAACTCAAAACTAATACCTACTCTGGGAAAGGCAAAGCCAAGATAAGTGACAGGGAATGTAGCAACCGAGCATCCAAGTATCCTTTTGTCTGAAGTTACATCATCTCCCTTAAGTACGGTGCCTACTGTTGCGGTCTTTTTTGTTGTTAACCATTAGATTTTGTCACTCACATAATAGAAGAGACAACATGTTTACTAGCATATCATTTAACATGCTTGAAGGAAACCAGTAGATTGCTTACGTGTATTGAATCTGTCATGAACAACATAAGGATCAGTTTGTCTTCTTCAACTACTAATCTGTCTTTTAACGGGTCTTTTGATGTGCACTTCTGTATTTAGAACACACAATTTTTTATTCTGCTGTTGACATGTATTTCATTTTGGCTTTTCTTTGAGGATGGTGTTGTTGGTTCCTTAAAGTAACTCTAGCATAAAGAAAAATGTACAAATTGGTAAACCAAGAAAGCATCATCTGATTTGATTCTTTCTGTAGGTTCTCTTGTATGGTGGACAAGTTATTTCATGGAAAAATGATAAACGAGAGGAACTGCTTTTTATGAGTAGCAAGGTATTATTTTTTTTAACCCTTGCAACCATTGAGAGCTTGGTATTTAATTCCCAATGTTGATTTAGTTTATGATATTTGCAGCTGATCTTTTGTTAAATATGATTAAACTATGCTATTTCAACCCTAGCACATGCAACCACTGGGATTTTTTTTCTTACAACTGTATGAACTAATTGTACAATTAATAAAGTGCAAATTAACAAGAGGAAGCAATATCTGTGTGCTGATTTTGCTGATGCTGCAAGATTTTGTGTAAATTCTGCAGCATGTCTGTTCTCTAATTTTAATTGTTACTTCTTGCCATATTTTTGTTATACACAAGTAAAAGTGTGAAGTAGAGCCTAGAAATGCATAGGAATAAAAATCCAGTCCATTCAGAGTTTGGTGCTGTGAGAATGGATCCTTTATTCAACCAAGGAAAATTTAGGAAAAGGCATTCATATGTACTAACACATTATGGACCATGGGATACCATATAATCCATCTAATGACAGATAATCACATGTTGTATGGAAGCGTTATCCCTTCCTGAACCAAGAATGAAGAGTAAAAGAATGGCTGTCCACATAGTTCAGGGATCAATCAATGGCAAAATGTTTAAAGTATGAGAACTGTGTAAATGCCTGCAATCTAAGTATTTGATGAGAGATAAGGAAACATTGTGACTTGGGGAAAGTGTAGTGATACGTAACACAAAAATTGATCTGATGTCTTATGTTAGGCATGGCTATTGGACAGCTGACTATTTGGGTAGTGCTTTTATCCAAGGAAGGATTGCCACATATTGGATTGGATTGGCTGATCTGATTGGATTTGGCCCAGCCCGATATGATCTTGTGCCCAAATCCTCCAATTTCGGGCCAAGGATCGTCCAGATGTGGCAGGACCGCCCAATTGTTGACCGGATCAGACCAATGTAGCTACAACGACTAGTTTCAAAAACTAGCCATTGCTAACCTAGATGGGTTCCCAACGGCTAGTTTGAGGGTGGGAGAGGCCTTGTGGTCTATACAAACCCCCCATTGGCCATTCCACCCCATCCAAGTATCCAACTCCAATCTCTCTCTCTCTCTCTCTCTCTCAGAGATCTTTCTCTCCCTAAGCTCTCTTCCTCTATCCACTTGCTTTCCAAAGCTCTCATTTGTTTGAATTGGGCTTTGACGATCAGATTGGTTTCTACTTTCTACAACTACAAGAATATCAACAATGATACCAAGCTTATATATGTCTTGGGTAGATTATGTGCATCATTTGTCTATCACTTACAATATACGCCTACAATAAATTTACACAATTGTTTAAAGATGAGTTTGTTGTTTTTTATTTTCATTTTCAGCTGCTTATTTGGCTATCATGCAACAATTAGGGGTAAGGTTTTATGTATCCCCCACTTGTATCCAACTTTTATTTCGCCAAAGAATAAAATCCTAAGGGATTACCTAAGGTCCTAGACAAATTTCAGGCAAAGGGAACTTTTCCCCCATTTTTTACATTTTTTAAATCTTCTAGCCATTTTTTAAGACATGTGGGGATTGGACTGGATCGGTCCAGGATTGGATTGGCCTATCCGATCACTCGGGACTGGGCTGATCCATGCCTGACCCCGATTCTTCCTTCCTTGCCTTCATCTAGCAATAAAAATCGTAGATGAGAAATAACACATGAAAAGTAATAAACTGAAGCCAAACTGGCAGTGTTGGGACTTTTTTTTTTTTTTTTTTTTTGGGAAGGTGATCAAAAGATCACGTTTCATTGAGCTGGAAGAAGAATACAAGAAAAGAGAATAACAAGAGGCAGCCGAAAAAGAAGGGAAAGGCCTACCAAGATGGTAGAACAAGCCCAAATCACCCACAAAGAATCACAAAATAAGATTGTTCCAAGTACATAATTTGTCCAGAATTTGAAAGCCTGTAATATTGTCCCAAGTCCTCCAAAAGTGACATTCTTGAATGAAACTGACGACATTATTAATAATCACTGTTGGCTCCTGAACTTGTTTCTAAAAACTCTGTTATTATGCTCCCTCCATATTGCCCACAAAACAGTTGGTAAAGTGGCATCCCAAATTTCCTTATCCTGCTACTCATAGTGATGTTAAACTTGTATTTTAAGAAAGTCATGTTTGATGGGTCCAACTCATATTGTGCTTCCATATGGGTTGCGTCTTGTGGATTAATTTTGTGACATTAAGACATTTTTAAGAATTTGTCATGGTTTCTGTATCATACCAGATCTTGCTGACTCGTATCAATCGACTCGTATGCATAGTTTGAAAGGACTTGAGGCGCTTGTAAGGCACTTTTCAAATCAAGGTGTAAAGCGCAATGAGTTTTAAGCCTCACTATTTTAGGGAAAGAGTGTCAAAATTATCAAAGAAAATTAAATAATGCTCATTTGTTATTGGTAATACTATAATGCTCATTTGTTATTGGTAATACTATCTCAACTCAATGATAGCTATATAAATGAACTATAGGGTGAAAGCCATGGACTACTAGTTGGGATTGAAGCATGAACTGTCACAATTATTGCTTTCTCTTTGAGTGTTGGAAGTAGAAGAGTTGGAATCAGTTCAAATCCTCTTATTTTGTTTTATCTAGTAGAATTGTTATCATTGAATCGTATTTTAAAAACAATAAAGGGGGCATAAACCTTAGATCTACGTCAAAGCATCTTATTATCTTACTGCTTCAAGGCGTAAGCCTCAAGTAAATGGTGTGAGGTGTATGCCTCAATTAACAAAAGGCGTACGAAGCCTCAAGGCGTTTTCCTAGTGCCTTGCCTTGAGTCGTATGCCTCAGTGCCTTGAGGCGCTGCCTTTTTAAACAATGCTCGTATTTGGGTGAATCCAATCCTCTGGCATGCACTGAGTTGGACTGGATCGTATCGACTCATTTATAATTGAGTTTTTCCATTTGATAAGTAAAAATCTAAAATATCACTTTTTATATCAATTTATAGGGTACATTTCTCTAAAAGATGGCTAAAACTAATTACTTTTAACAAATTAATTGGCTTGACTCATGCGAGTCAGAACTAGGGCTGCAGAAGAACCGAACCGAGTCAAGTTTTAACTTGCTCGAGCTCGATTTGAACAAGCCTCACTTTCAGCTCATTTTCAGGTTCGAGCTTGACTCGAAGTAAAACTCGTGTAGTTCGAGCTTGACTCGAACTCGGCTCATGAAAAGTTTTGTAGAATATGGGCCAGGGCTAGACAATTGGGTTGGGCTGGAATATGAACCAGGCTGAGCAATTGGGCTGATTTTTTTCTATTTTATTAGAATTTATTAAAGATAACTAAAATATTAGCTATATATTTCATTTGGAGCTTGTTCGCGAGCTTTTGAGCTGAGCTCTGTAGTGCTCAAGCTCAGCTCGTTGTATCAAACGAACTTATATTCGAGCTCGAATTCTGTTCGTTTAACCAAACGAGTTGAGCTTGACTTGAGCCAAGCTTGAATAGCTCGAGCACAGCTCGATTCGTTTGTACCCCTAGTCGGACTGAGTCGGCCCGAGTCAGTTCGGATCTAAATTGTATCTGGGAAGATACAATCCTATACGGATCCCCGAGATGGCGAACCTTGGAATTTGTACAGTGAATCTTCTTTTGTAAAGATGCAAAAGTGATCTAACTAGCTATTTCAAACCCCTTAAGCCATGGACTACAGCAACTTGTTGGTATCGGTGGCCATGACATGACAGTTTTGTTACCTCCAAACTGTCACACATGCTATAGTATCATGTTGCATGTGTTTAATACAGTAGTTAGCTATCCTGTTTCTCCAAATTATGACTTCACTAAGGCTACATTGTCCTTTGTAAGGGTACCTTTGGAAATATGCTCCAATTTTAAAGTGTTTAAGGTGCATTTACAGTCTATTAAACAGTGCCTTGTCTAAGTAATGGGACCGTTGAAGTGGAACAGGAGCGCTGGGACAGAAAACACAGAGATACATTTTACCACCTGGTCCCAATCTCTGCATGATTGTATTCGTTTATGTGCTAGGCAACAAGATTTTGACCAAGTCCATATTATATATGGCAAATTACAAAAAGGCTAGTGTTTATAATATTTTAATCTTGATCCTAATGTATTTATTTGCAAACATCTTGTGTTCAGCGTTTCAAAAAATTGCAATGCCAAATTTGGTTTGATAGATTTGAGCGATCTCTACATCCGAATTATTTTCAAGTGAAGATGGGAAGCTCAGATTCCCACAAAATTGGGGCTTTTTATCATCTAGAATGTCATCTAATTGTACTTCAAAGTTCAAAATAATGTTCATATTGCATTATTTAGCAGGCACTGTAGAGCAACTCACATATTACACTTAATTTTAGGCTCTGTTTGGTAACGATTCTACCTCAGATTTGGAGTTCTCAGATTCAGCGGGAATCTGAAAAGTGCAAAAGCTTTTTCAAACGAAAAAAAGTAGATGGATTCTCTAAGAATCCAGATTTTGTTTCATGTTGAAAAGGAGCCTCTTTTCAATTCCTGGCAAATCCATTGAAAAGGGGATAGGAGTTGGAATCTGCAGATTCTAAAAAGTAACACCCTCTTTCTTTCCCTTTTTATCCTCCTAAAGTCCCTAAAAGGGAGTAAATATGAGGATAAAAGTGTCTTTTGATGTGTCTTCAAATTTGAGTTCTTATGGTCTTTCCAAATGAGATTCTAAAAAGTAGATAACTTATCCTAAAATTTGAATTCAAGAGATGATGTGGCTCTTTTCAAAATCTGGTCCCAAAATCGTTACCAAACAAAGCCTTAAGTTGAATTTTAGTGAGGTATAACCTAAAAAGTTACAAGATTCTGGTTCTGAGTGTTATCTTGTTAAACAAATCTATGTTATTCTTCCTAAGTTTACTTCTTCTGTTCTTCTTAGAATTAGGATCCTACGTGTTGGTTCTGCATGTGGACATTTCATATTCTTGGGAGCAGATGGCTGTAACTGTGAGAAGTTTTCTTTCTGTTTAGCCAGAAAACACAATGCTTTTGGGCACTGTTTTTCAGTTAAAGAATCATAGTGTCTTGGCTTCCTAGTTCAAGTTAGCCCACACCAGATTGGTGGCAAAGGCTTATGATAAATTTCCTTTCACAGTATTTTGTCACATTTGGACATATGTTTAACAACTTAGACCTACCCATGTTCCTGTGGCGTCTGCCACCGCCTTTACATTGTGACAATTAGCTGAGCTAAATTAGCTAATGGGCCTATGGAGTTCTCTTCAACTCTTTTTTCCACATGACATTCCATAAATTCAAATTTGATTTACAGTTAAAATTCTTACTAACTTCTGTGCAGCATCTAATTGATGATATGTTCTGCAGGGTGTTTTGAAGCCATCTAAAGCCATCAGGGGAGGAATCCCTATCTGCTTTCCCCAGGTTAGACTTCTTACTACTGTCATAGAACATTGTTGGTTATAGTTAACACAGATGTGCTCAATTCTCTTTCATCTTTGCAGTTTGGCAATTTTGGGTCCCTTGAGCAGCATGGATTTGCAAGGAATAGACTGTGGGCATTAGATAGTTGCCCATCTCCACTGCCTCCTTCTAGAAGTAACTCTTCAGTTGATCTTATTCTGAAGTCAACAGATGAGGATCTAAAGACATGGCCTCGCAGGTATGTCCAAGACAAGTTTGAGTGTGTTATATAAATGAGACATGACGAGCATGCTGTGGGCAATAACACCCAGCTCATACTCAATGGGTTATGCAGCTTTGAATTGCGACTTCGAATTATCTTAGGTCCTGGTAAGCTGACCTTGATTCCTCGTGTGAGGAATACCGACAACAAGGCCTTCTCGTTCACATTTGCAATGCGAAACTACCTATCTGTGTCTGATGTTAGGTATCTTTTCTCTACCATCATGCCATGCTTCTCCAATGGAATAACCATTATTGTCTGATGTTTGGATCTGACCATCTTTTGTTTTATTTTTGTTTTTGCCTTGCATACTCTTTCTTTTATCTTTATTGTCAGCATCAAGTGTCGTTATTATTAATATGCTGTTCTCTTATCTTAGAATCTTAGTTTAAAAATATCATACAACTATTTTTTTCGGAGTAGTTGGATGATACATTTCATTTGCAGTGAAGTTCGAGTTGAAGGACTAGAAACACTTGATTATTTTGATAACCTAATGAAAGGGGAGAGATTCACTGAACAAGCAGATGCTATTACCTTTGATGGCGAGGTACTTTGATCCAACGTTTTTAGTTTTTGGTAGTTGAGCATTATCTAGACATGCATGTCTGTGGAACTAAAAGTTAGAATGAGATGGGAAATCTGGATCAATGTTGATTCAAGCAGAATTGGCATCTGCACTTAAGAAATGACGTGCTAATGGACGGGTTTGATAAAAATCTAAATGAAGATAAAACAGCCATATCTTTTTTATTTAAGCTTTTGCTAACCTTTGACTAAAAGATAAGTTGATGTTAAAATCAGCCAATGTTAAAAGCAAGAAATGTGATGTGTTTCTAGTTGGGATTCTGGTTTGAAGGTTGTCCTATGTTTACTTCTATGTCAAATTCAAGAAAGATTTTGCTTATTAGAGACTATCAGTAACCAATAGTTATAAAAAACATTAGTTTCTTCCATGCATACATCATTGTAAATGTGAAATCATAATTGAATAACCAGCTGGTGATTTTTCTCTGTTGCTTGTCCTCTTTCTTCATGCCTTAGAATATAGGTCACACATTTTGGATTGTCATCTTGCCCAGTTTGGTACCTTGTTGGTCATAGTAACATGTTACCTTCCCCTTTTTCTTCTTTATTTCTATTGAAGTTGGATAAGATCAATCAATCATAGCCTTGTTCCATGAATCTGGAGTTGGCTAGAACAAATGAAAGAATTAAGTGCTTAACAAAGCTCTCAAACCTGCTGTCCTGCCTAATGTCAGCCTGTATAAGGTGGTCTGAATTTCCTTGTCAAGGTAACTTTCAATGGGAGAGTGATGTGTTAGTAATCTCATGAACTGTTGGTACTTGATACTGGCAGGGAGAGAAAAACGACCTCACTCATGGTGTAGGTTGAAGCACATGCAAACGGAGACTGCACTCAATAGCTTTGCTAGACCTGTATTTGTTGTGTTCAAATTTTAATTAGTTCACTTTTACTCATGAGATTTGGAAAAAAAAAAAAGAAAAGTAGCGTGCCAATAATTTCAACCTATTGGTACCACTGTTTATGAAAAATCTTCTCAGATTTTTATCATTGTCTAACCTCTTTTTTATTCTTTAATTTTCTAGATTTTTTAGGCTGACAAACACTATATAACATTACTCCCATAGTCAGCAGTCTGGTCTACCTTGTATATGGACCATAGTTAACCCTACCCCTCTACAAACAAAAAATTCAAAAAAGAAGGGCAATTAGGTCTCAATATTCTTATTTCTCTGTTTTGATGATTGATTGTTCTCAATGTTTTGGACCCCACTCATAAAATATGAAATTCGTGCTTACTAGGTGGATCGAGTGTACTTGAGCACCCCAGCAAAGATTGCTATCATAGACCACGAGAAAAAGCGAACCTTGGTGCTGAGAAAAGGAGGTCTTCCCGATTCAGGTTTGTGTTTACTAACATTTTGAATTACCTTTTCATGTTGTTCTCACTATTCTGCATTTGTCTCACTGAATTACCAACTTGTCATGCAGTTGTCTGGAACCCATGGGACAGGAAGGCCAAGGCTCTACCAGATTTTGGGGATGATGACTATAAATCCATGCTATGTGTTGATTCAGCTGCAATTGAAACCCCAATTGTTCTTAAACCATTTGAAGAATGGAAAGGATGGGAAGAGCTCTCCACTGTCTCATCAAGCTATTGCAGTGGGCAGCTTGACCCATGCAAGGTTCTCTATGGATGACCTGGGACAATTCTGGACCTTCACCATGGAGGTAGAGCAAAAGGTTTGTGTATAATATGAGTCTCTATGTATAGCATTCTGTAGGTTTTGTCAATGATGGTTACCATCTTGATCAGGAAGTTCCTCTTTCAGTATCTAAAGAGCCCCAGAGGAGAACTGTATTGTGTAGCAATCAAAGGCACGTGTATTATTTGTGCCTTTGCTGATGTGTGAACCTTGATTATTGACATCTTGGTTTACGTGGAGGTCTGGAAAAATATTTTCTTCCTAAGTAGTCGATCCATAAAAGTTTCATGTTTCAACCAAAACAGCATAAATATGGCAGGAAACATGATGATATATTTGAAAGTTTGAGTAAAAGATGCATCTGAGACTGAGTTATATCCCTCCAACACACTTTTGTTCTTACTCCACTACTGTGGCAGCATTTGACCTGAGAAACCTCTGAGAAACAGAATCTTATTATCAGCTGTTGTCCTTGATGAACTGGTGCCATAATCTTATTATCAGCTGTTATCCTTGATGAACTGGTGCATAATCTCAGAAAAGTGAAAGCATGGTTCTCCCAAGTCTTTCTTTCGCGTCCTTGTCAAGTGGTTCGTCACCCAGGTGCATGTTGAAGTAGGCTCTGCACAGCAAGTCACTCTCTACCCTGCTTATCACTTCGCCTTTCACTGCGAGCACAAAAACCCCATGAGATGAGATCTTAAGGTGTATCCCAGTGGGTTTAGGCCCTAACTTTTGAAAGAAACCCTGAAGCTCTGTATGCAGAACAAGTGTGCGTAGAGGTGTGCGGAAATCTTCACTCTTGGTTCTCACCTTTGGTCTGGAAAATGTATCCTGGAAGCCTTGATATCTCAATTACTGACCCGGGCGAAAGCTTAATGCTGTCGCTTGCATCTCCCATAGCCCTGCACGCAAGCATGTGTGCGCACAAATGTTGAATCATGTTGAATGTGGATGTGACATAAGTGGTTAATCACCATCAGTAAAATGAAACGAACAAAAGAAAGCAAGGGTCTAGGAAGGCCGGATTGAGAGCAGAAAGGTTTTGCAGGCGCATGAAGGTCTAGATCAAAAGCAGAAAGATTCTGAAGTTGTACTTGTTTAGGAGCTCGTCATTGTTTTGGCCGCCTGTGAGCTTCTTCAAAGATGCCCCGAGGCCTTCATTGAGGTTCTTCCTTACCATGTTCATAGTGAGTCCACTGAAGACTATGACCGATCTCACAAGCATGCTTGCATCACTGTCGATGACGATGTCGTAGAGTTCCTTGCTTGGTTTCTCCGGTGTGGTGTCGATCTTTGATCTCAGGATCTCCTTAAGCTTTGCACAGTCTGCATAAATCCCTGAAATGATGGATGCACAGCAATCAGATTGCAACCTAAACAAAATTTGTAGATCACAGTATGTGAGAACTGGTGTTCAGCATATGCAGAAAATAATCCTTCCATGAATCATCCATTGGTTCATCAATTCATTTAGGCACATACACAAATACATACCGAATGCATAGATCTTGAGCCCGACACCGAGCATGCCCTTCTTCCTCAAACCGACTGCGGCCAGCTGCTTCCTGTCGTCCAGCCTGACCGGGAAGGAGACTCCGGTCTTCGGCTCGACCTCCATTTCTCCCTCCCCTGGGCCAACCTGCTCCACCACAACGTTCCCTGCCTCCACAGCCTCCTCCCCTAACACCTTCTCATCCCCGGTCGCCTCCTTCATCACAGTGGTCTCAGGCTCGACCTGGGACTTCCCCTTCTCTTCCTCTCCCACTCCATTTGGATGCACAGCAGTGGTGACAGGTGCGGCAGCCATTGTTACCTTGTGGGTGTGGGAGAGGAGGATGATTGAGAAGGTCCTCTGCCGGGGGGTTGGGTTCCACATCAAGGGAAGCTTTATAAGGGTATGGGGGGGTGGGGCAGCCTGGAGGAGGTTGGCGACGGATGGGGAGATGGCAATAAATGCGGTTAACAGTGGCATCACTGAGTATGTAAACGGTAACCGAAAACCCGATCCTCGACCAATTATTAGCTTATAGATCAGCTAACGGATATTCTTTTTAAACTGACATACACAGTGGATAACGGATATAAACTTTTTCCCGATCAAATGTATGTGGTACATTCAAATCTAATTATTAATTTATAGGATAGTTAATCGATAGTTTGTCTAAAATGATAGTTTAACGGATATGGTCACGAGATCTTCACTGAATCTGCCCGTCTGCATCCTACATCAGCAGTGGTCCAACCTGTGAGGGCAGCCGTGGCGGTGGATTAAGGCAGCCACCGGTGCTGTTGACGCATTGAATGCTGTGTATGCGTCTGCAAGAGATATGAGAGAGCGGAGGACGCAAAGAGAGTTAAAGAGAACAATTGCTAACTTGGGGGGGCAGGGCTTGATGATTCCTTCTTTCTCTCACCTCTAGGTAGATCGCCCATTCACATGCAGCTCCTCCCATGCTCTGCCTGAAACTTCCGAGACTCAGTTACGGGGAGTACGTCATGGGTTTTCAACTTTGCATGGAAAAGGCAGGTAACGGCTAGCTAGGGTTTGCATGAAACTTGGAAGGGAAGGAAAGTGGCACGCAACGCAGCAGTTGGACGCCCAAGCGGGGAGGTTGGGGAAGAAGAACGGAAGCAGATTTCCCTGCCCAACGTATTCGGTAGGTCTAGCTCGGTCCAACACCGTCTAACAAGAGACCTGCTCAGTTTCATGTGAGACGTACCTACTTCATGTGAGGGCGAGGAATAAGGCAGAATAAGGATGCCCTATTCTGCTTATTCTTCTTTTTCGTTTTGATTGTGGATTGCTTATCCCAGATGGAAATGGCTCATACCGGATTAAAAGAGGAATAAGCAATTCAAGCGCAAGTGCTAGTACAATGACTTATTCTGAATAGAAGGAATAAACAATTATAAAAATAAAATAAACTTTATTCTAATATAAGTAATGGATATCATACGGGCGAGCAAATATAGGATATGTAAATTAAAGAGATACATGTGAAATGACTTATTCTCGAGTTTAAGGCCCACCTCTTGCAGTTGTACAGCAGGAGGATCCTGCGGTACGACCTCAATTTTGGCACGCTCGTCCAAATAAGGAGGAACCTTTGTGGCATCCCTACTTAGGCCTCATTTGATAAAGATTGAAGTTCAGCTCAAATTTAATATGTTTAGATTAAGTGGGAATTTAAAAAGTAATGAATTCTTTTTCAGGTAAAAGAAATGAAGTCCACTCAGAAAAAAATTAGATTTATTGAAGGTTCAACGCATCAACTCGTGTGATCGTCTCTCCTCCCGCTTTCTCCATTGTTCTTTATTGATCCTTGTGTCAGTCGTACTGACATTTAAGTATTTTTACATCTTCTTTGGTCTTATCTTCAACTACTCAATCTCTCTTTCCCTCTTTTACATGTGTAATTGGGCATCATTTAGAAACACTTAAGACACTCAAAATTCTGGAAGAATTCAAATTTTATAAAGAGTCACGTCATCATCTCTTAAATTCAAATCTTAGAAGAAGTTGTTTACTTTTTAAAATCTTATTTGAACGACTATGAGAGCTCAAATTTGAAGACACATTAAAAGATATTATAAAGAAAAAAAAGAAGGTGTTATTTTTTAGAATCAACAGATTTCTCTTTTGCAAAAGATTCGTCATAAATAAAAAAGAGACATTTTTCAACATGAAACAAAAAATCTTAATTCTCACTAGAATCTACTCTCCTTTTTTTCGTTTGGAAAAAAATTGACACTTTTCATATTCTCTCCGAATCTGAAGTAGAATTATTCTCAAATGAGGCCTTAATCAGGACAAGCAAGGGCAATCCAACTTGAGGGGAAGATAACCATTAGACTATCAAGAAGGTGATCAGATGATCAAGAGAGTTTTATGGGAACAGGCTCAAGAAGTTGGATATGAATTGAGAGGAGATTATAGGAGGGGTAATACTTGCGATGATGCCTCAAGAGCATTACAGTGGCAACCGTCATTGAAATCGTGCGACGGATACAGCTACAATGCTTTGGTATTGCAATAAGCATTACTCTTAGGGTGGATCAAAATATAAACTATGTATGCATATAAATCTCGGAGCCAATTAGAGAGAACTAAAACTTAAAAATATAAATCAAATTGTCTAAAAAGGTTTTTTGGGGCTTAGGGTGGATCAACATATAAACTATGTATGCATATAAATCTCGGAGCCAATTAGAGAGAACTAAAACTTAAAAATATAAATCAAATTGTCTAAAAAGGTTTTTTGGGGCTTTTCAGATGACGTATTTTTTTGAGTAAAAGTTATATCTAAATACAGGCGATTAAAAATACGATATTAAAAGAATAAAATTTGTCATAAAATTTTTAAATATTTAATTATCTGTCATCTCTGGAGGTTTTATCCTTTGGCTCAGCATGAACTCAACAAACCTGAGCATGATAAAAATTCACCCATTTAACACCAAAGGAAATAGAGGAATCAGCGTGAACTGGTTATAGCTCGGTTTGCCTCGTTTCCTCTAGAGCCCTCAGCCGCCGCAACCCAAATCGGAGGCGAATGGATGGCAGGGAACGCAAGCGCAGGCGGGGGGGCAAGCGCCGCAGGGCTAAGCCGCCGCCGGCAGACGAAGCCGCCGCACCTCGCCAGGAGCCGCGGCCTCAGCAGCAGCACCACCACCACCAGGGGAAGCAACAGCGGCAGCCGTTCCCCGAACCCAAGCGGATAAAGCGCGGCGGCGGGCCCCTTTCCGACCCCACCACCTGCGGCTTCCTCGACAAGGTATGGGCATGCGTTGTTTGTTTCCGACATTTGATCGATTTGCGTACTTAAAATTTCGGCAAAGTCGCCTCCTTGGATGTATGGGAAGCCCTTTTGATCGCTGTTCGATGGAAATTTTGCTTAGATATGTTCGTTGCAACGTGATGTGGGATGGGTAGTTGTCTGGACTGTGAATTCTTGCTGCTTTGTGTACTTTGGTTGGGTTGCAGAGTGTTTGGTCAGCTTGTGAAGAGCTGTGTACTTTGGCAGCGTGTGGTTGGGACTGGATGGGTTCGTTAAAAGGCAGATGGGTTCACGAAGTCAGATGGAGGGGAGTTGGAGGGTGCTTGTAAGCCCTTGGAAATAGAGGTTGTGGAAGGCTGATTCAGAAATTTGGTATGGTAGTGGAAGAGAACCAATCATCCGTGATCGATTCATTTTTCGTTTGAAAATTTCTTCTTTTTCTTTCGAGCCTTTGTGTGTATAGCTGAAGCGTATTAATCTTGTGGCAAATGGTAATGCATCGAAGTCATGATTTAAGAGAAAGGGAGCCTTGTATTAGGATAAATAAGGGAGGGTGGGATGATCCATGAGGGGACAAATGAAGACAAGAGAACTGTTAATAATCAATTTATTGATTCGTTTGAGTTTTTAACAACGGTGGAAACTCTTCTCGAACCTTCCAAAGAGGTGCTGCACAGCTTGATAAGTTGGCTGGTTAAATGGTGATGTGCAATCTCCATGCTCATACATCTCACAGCTATGGATAAGGGTGGATATTTTGTATTATTCTTTTCCAAGTACATCCTTAATAATGGTGATGATGATGATATCTGGAGGTTTGTCTTCATGTACCTTAATCATACCTTGCTGTCCATGTTTTGTTTTATTACATCATATGGAAACACAACATAACATGTTCTCGTTATGAAAATTTCATATCAATTATTATATGTGTATACATCAGAGTTACTTTTACTCTGATTGGCACTGTAATATCAACTCCAAGGAGCATCCGAAGGTAATGATGCTTAGACCATTGTTCCTCTCAGTTCTTGGGGATGACAGGCATGCTTAGTTCAGCTTAGCTCATGGTTTACACCTTTTACTCCCCACTTCTTTATGTGTTATTCCTCAGTATGACTGAATCACTATAATGATCCTATCCATGCACAGATGCGAGCTAGGTTATCTGGAGGTCACTTTAGAATGCTAAACGAGAAGTTATACACTTGCAGGTTGGTGTATGTCCATTTCTTCCCTCTGTTCCTCTCCTCCGTCTGTTCCTGTCACTTTGGTTAATAAATTCCAGTATTGCTAGATGTGTTGTTTTGAGAAATATCAAGGTAATGAGAAATTCGTTATTACCAGGTCATGTGTAGCTGTATTTGAAGTTATAATTGGCACCCGATTATGTTTTGAACATTGAATGTATTGCTACTATACTGCAAAAGGGATGTTGGGATTGGATTGACAATACTTCTAGCTTATACTTTGGGGGTGAAAGATACAGCACCACAGCTGGGAAGAGGTTCAAGATCTGCCATCAACTTGCAAGAACAAAGGAGTGGAGAAATAAATAGCCTGTAAAAAAAAACCAAGACATTAATAACCTGCGAAAGCTTTAGCTGGCATTAATAGACTAGGATCCAAGGTTGGTCATATTGGAGGATTGGTACGACTTGGATTCTTTGAAAACCAAGTTGTATCAGTCCAAGTCGATATGACTTGGTCCTACTCACACAAGATGCGTGAGTTAGGATGATTGAATCCATTTTCTTATAAAATTAGACTTTTTTTTAGATTGTTTCATTTTATGAATAATTATCAAATAGATGGACACATAACATGAGTGTTTTAATAATGATATTACCACTACCACCACCTTGAGTACCATCAATGGTGCTACATGATGAACCATCACCCCCCCCCCCCCCCCCCCCAGCAACCCAGTGTTGAAAGGTGAAGATGTATCTGTCTATGTATTAGGATCCAGTGTCTTTAGATCTGTAATGTCCATTGGATCTTCGTCAACTTATTTCTTGCCTTCCTTAGATTCTCTACTTGTTTCCTGTCTTTCTTACATCAACAAGTGTGATTTAATTTTATGCTTAGGAAATATGTATACCTAACAATGATTCTCTGCTCAACTGTAGTTTCAATAACTATAAGTATTCTGAATACATTTTATGATCTGACATATCTAGTAATGCTCAGTGTAATGTTCTTTGTTTCTATTTATTTTTTCATCAGTGGGACTGAAGCATTTGAGTTTTTCAAGGAAAATCCAGATTTTTTTGATGCGGTAAGATCTGCCCTCAAACTTATCCTTTAAAAGGAAAAAATGCTTGTTCTTTGTCATCTTTTATGTTTCTGGTCATACTTCAATGTTTTGTTGCAGTTTTAGAAAATGGCCATCATGTTCTTTCCATACTGAAGGGAATTTTAGAGATTAAATTGAATAATAGTTTCTCTGTTAATAACTTGCAAATGGACCTAGTGGTTGAGTGGCATTGCTCAATGTTGTCTTTATCATTACCCCATTTTGTTCCCCTTTTCTTTATAAAAAAGAAAGATAATATACATACAGTTAACAACTTGTCAATTGTGGGTCTCCCAAGCTTGTGGTTGTTATCTGTTTTTTCCAGCCCTCCCCTGGTATTTTCCCGATTGTAACTCATGTGTCACTCTTGTTGTAGTATCATGCAGGGTATCAGCAGCAAATGTCACGTTGGCCTGAGCAGCCAGTCAATGTCATCATCAAATGGCTGCAATCTCATAGTCCTGCTCTTGTAGTTGCTGATTTTGGTTGTGGTAAGGGGCATGCTAATGTTTTACTAAAAGCTTTGGTGGATTTCTTGTAGTTCCCTTTTTCCCATGTTTTGATTTTATTCAAACC